>BSBK01000413.1:2470000-3737317 GCA_027943335.1 Chamaecyparis obtusa
TTCTCCATTTGGATGGGTCCGCATTTTAGAGGATTTGATTACACACCCTCAGCATCTTGATTGAGGTTCCTATGTACTAGCATAGTGTGTGATGATGATAATCACCTTCATGAAATTAAGATCAAATTAGTAACAACTCAAAGTAAATACAATGCAAATCTAATTTAAAATTGAAACTAAGATCTATAGCATCTCATGGTTCTCTAGAAAGATGTGGTAAGTGAAGCTCTTAGCTCAATCTCCACTAGTGACACTTCTAAAATGAGAATGTATGCTACTATAATGCTTCTACAATGCCTATTCTAGCTCAAATTGATACAAAGATATGCAAATTACTCTAAATGCTCTTAGAATGCTCTTCAATTGCCTATAGTAACAATGCTTTGCAAATGAATTTCTAAGATGGGAATTGCTCTCAAAATGCTTCATACTTATAGTAAATTCCCAAGGGTAGGGAGTGGAGTGAAGTAATCATGATTAACCCTTGGTTGAGTAAAAAACTTTGCTTTGTTCATAAATGGGGGGACAATTTAAAGGTTTGTCTCAAAGCTTTGGACAAAAGGACAAGATTGAAACTTTAGAATGAGTGATTGAGATTCATCCTTTTTGAGTGATTTATGTCTTTTTGTCCTCAATTCTCATTGGTTGCTCAACTTTGTTGAAAGATATTACGAATTATTAAATTTAATTAATTAATTAAATTTAGCCATGTAAGGGTAATAATAGGTTCATTTTGATTTTTGATTTAAAATAACTATACAACTAATTGATTAAAATCAATTATATAGTGTTTTTCACCCCTTTAAGCTTTGATTTAATTATTTAACCTCATTATTTGATTTTTCCTTTGATTTAATTGATTTTGTCCAACTTTGATTTAATTATGTCTATTTTAATTGATTTGATCCCTTTTTTATTGAATTAGTGCATTTTGATGATTTTGAGCCATTTATTGATTTAAAAGCACTTGTCCATTTTTTCATGTCTACAAATGCCCCTCTTTGAATTGATGTGTGAAGAACACTGATTCAAAGATTCTTTTGATTCTGATCACTTTTTAGGTCCTGATTGCTGGTTCACTAATATGCCTATGATATGAAAAACTTGATTGCTGCCTCTGATATGATATGATAAACTGATCTGATAAAATGATAAACTACTCCGATACTGATATAAAATTTTTGATGCCCCACTGATTCCAATGTTGTTTTGATTTGATACTCTGATGCCCCCTCAGAAACAAAACATATTGATTTCTTGATTTGAAAAAGTTTGATGAAATTTGATTTATTGAATATGTTTTCATTTTTGAAAAGTCTTGATGATATGCCATGATTCAAGAATATGCCCTGGTTCATTTGATAGGTCAATATATAGGTCTAAGCCAATTTTCACCTCCAAAATTAGGTCAAATTAGCTTAAATAGGTTGAAAAGTCTTGATTTACTATTCATTTGCACTTTTGTCTTTGGTGATTTTGCTCTGGTCCCGCGGTGATTTTCGAGATGGTTGTCCCTATCAGAGAGCATCGATTCGAGAGGTATCGATGATATGTGAGGCCACCTGACTATGGACCTCTATTAAGTTATCATGAACTCCCTCTTTGCATTTATTGCTCATTTATTAGCATTTATTATAATTTTTCCATTTCATCATTGCCTTGCATATGCAAATTCACGCCTAGGAATATTTCATTGTCGCCTAGACCTTTTCACTGTTGCATCCACGTATTTCATTCACGCAGCCATGTAGTAAATGTCACCTAAGAAACCTTCATTCTTGCATGAGCACAAATCATTCACGCGTAGAGCTAGGGCAAAAATGTCAATTCTAACATATTTTACCGTGTAGGAAACCCTAGTAATTCACTGTCGCCTAGGCCAGATTTCATTATCACCTAGCATGATTCAGTGTCGCTTGGCATGAGAATTATCACGTAACACCTGCAAAGTGTTGCGTAACATCCTTTTGGTACTGCTTAAAAGAAATGTGGCCTGGTATGATTAAAATCACGCCTACAGACTTTTGAAATTTTTTTACACTTGTACTTGATTTGTTCTGATGAAAAATTTGATAACTTTAGATGCTTGATTCGAATGATTAGATTAGGTCTGTTGCATTCAACAAAAACAAGGGATTAGGATATCAAGATAGTGGTACCAACAAATGTGATTTATCAATCTGATAGGATAGGATATCAATAGGATAAATCAATCAGTGTGAAAACTGATATGATTTGATACTGGTGATAATTCATTCTCAGGACACAGAGACACAAACAAATGGTACTGGGTGTGATTGCTTGATACTTTTGATAGAATTGATTGACTTGAGATAATTCCTTGATATGGTATACTGATATGATTCCTTTGTTTTGCCAACAGGCAAACTTTCCTACTCTATACATTCAGACAGTTGCATCTTGGGTCATTGATTTGGGTCAGACACTTACGGATGCTGAGTTTCATGTGATCGAGTTATGTGGATTGAGTTTCCTTCTTGACCTACCATGGTTCTAGTTGAGCCATGGTTTTTTGACTACAGTGGTGGAGCGATGGCACTCTGACCACAATACATTCCATTTGCCTTTTGGAGAGATGACTATCACGCCTGAGGATGTGTATAGATTGCTACATATCCCATGCATAGGAGAGTTGGTTTATTATGATTCTGTATATGATTCCACAGTCTGCAACTAAGTGTTTAGGGACAACTCTATTGATGATGACACTATCACCTGGCCTTAGTTTGCTTCATTTCCTACATTGCCAACGGTACTTGGTGCACTGATCGGTGGTTTTCCTCTTCCCGACTGACAAGGCTATGGTTTTTCTATTAGATGGGGTAGGATTCTAGAGGATTTGCTTGATCATCCTCGATGCTTCGATTAGGGTTCATGCATTCTTACATAGCTCTATCATGATTTGCATGAGGTAGTCTATAGACAGAGTGCTTCCTTGTCGGTCGGTGCAGTCATTATCCAGTTGTGGATATGGGAGCATCTTCCCATTACTAGGCCCATTTCTGACAAGGTTCGACAACATGGTTTTCCATATGCTTTTCTATATAGCAGTATGGTTGTTCAACACCAGCTAGGTCATCTTTATTACTGGCAATGATAGATTGATGATCTCGATCAGGTTCTATGGAGACCATACATTGGTTGTGAGCTCTAGAGAGAGGATGATGATGAGCTACCTTACATGTTTGCCCCTTGTTGGATGATTGGTCGTACTACTATTACTACTACTACTATTGAGTGCTTCTACTTTGGCAGAGTTTCTAGACAGTATGGTTGGATATAGGATATGCCTCAGGGTGCAGCTTTATATGCTCAGGTACAAGCAGAGAGATCTATGTGGGGTCCTCTCATTGATTATCAGTTTGCATTGGATCAGATTGCTGGTATGGCTTACTGTAGATGGGAGATGCTTCCTGGTATGGAAGATGTAGGTATGTCTCATGAGTATGCAAATTGGTGGGCTTGTAATAGGTTTTCTCATTTCACTGATCTAGCAGAGCCTATCCCAGGCCGGGGTGATGGTGGCGGTGGTGATGGAGGTGGTGGTAGTAGATGGTGAAGATGACAAGGATAGAGAGATCCTCCAGTTATTGGTCAAGTACTGTAATACCCCAAAAATGGGCTATAAGTTCATTAACCTCCTATATCATCAAATCATATGAAATTGACATCAAAGTCCTAATCTAAGGCACATCTAAACATCATCAAATCTAATTGATTATCTTAAATTTTGCATCAGAGAATATTCCTAGTAATATTCCTAATTATCTTAATTATCTTTAATTTTATAATTATTTGGCAATAAATCACATTTATCCTAAAGTTTGATTAATTGAATATTTTCATATTTAATTAATTAGATTTAATATTTGCCACTTAATTGTGTAATTAAATTTAATTATATCTATTATTAATTGTATTATTTAATTTTGACAATAAATCTAATATCATATGAATAATTGATTAAATTCTTATTTAATTAATTAAAGCAAGTTGTCATTATTTAATAATATAGTTTTTAATAAAATTTTGATTAAATAATTGATTAACCCATAAATCAATTGTTTTATTTTTAAAAGCAGTTAAGTTGGAAATAAATCACTTTATTATTAAATTAATTCATAAATAAAACATGCACAATCATAAAAGCAAACAACTATTAATTATCAATTAAAGCTAAACTCTATTTTGAGTTAAAACTTAGCTTTTGCATGTTTTTATGAGTTAATTATCTTTTATTTAAAAATAACTCAAAAATCAAGTTGAGTTATTTGAGTGATTTATAGCTTTTTCCCATGCACCTCCAAAGCCCTGGATTTCTATAAATTAAAGGCTCAGCTCTTCACAAATCATCTCATATTTTGCACAATCACGCTGGAGAATTGGAATTGAAGAATCAAAGCTCTTGCGAATCGACATCTTTGTGAGATCAATCTTATTTTTGCATTCATATTACATATCATTGTTAGATTCATAGCATATCAGTTTTCAATAGCATTCATATCATATCAGTTTTTATCATTCTTATTGCATAGAAAATATCAAAAAATATAGATTAATTGCATTTATTCCATATCTAGAATTGCATTCAAATCCTTCATTTAGGTGTCGTCTAGGTTACTGATCTTGATTACAATCTGAGAACATTAATCTCACACCTATTAGAAGGCAGTAAATCGCTTGGTTAGATAGCTTTCAATTTTGCACGATTTTGATTATCACTAACCTCTAATGTTTTACTGAGTGTTGTGTTTACAGATCAGGTATAATTTTCACACACACAAGTACAGGTGAGAGGTGGGCATGTGAGAGATAGAGATCAAGCTAGAGGACATGATGATGTAGTTGATGTACGCCCTAAAGTAGCAGATAGACAACATAGAGCTCATAGAAAGCAGAGATGAGAGAGATAGGCTCAGGTTGATGCTGCTAGGCAGATTCTAGGTGGATTAGATCCTTTGGTTTAGTTGCAGAGAGTTGCCTTGGCTCAGCAAGATGATGGTCTAGCACAACAGGATGAGGTTCTAGCACAATAGGTGCCTACATAGGTTCCTTCACAGGTTCAACAATTGCAGGATCAGGGACAGAGTTCGCAGGATGCTCCTACTATTGGTACTTTATCACGGGATGTGCAGTCACTGCGGATAGATGTATCCATTGTTGTTGGGCATTTAGATCAGGTTTCCACCTTGATGCAGTAGTTTATGTCTACTATGGTTTAGAGACAGAGTGGGGTGAGCACTTCTCAGGCTCCTTCTCCACAGGATGGTAGAGGTCCAGATGGATCTAGTTCTACGAGATCTTGATTTATTGATGACAAATTCACTCATTGTTGATGTCCTTGTATCACGTCATGTTATTTGACTGATCAGAACATTTGATGTACCACTTTGTATGACATTGTATCTTGATATACTGATTTGATGGATCATTGATGAACAATTTTTTGATGATACACTTTTTATGATGATATACTCCTTGTTTCTCCTTGATGAGTTGTTATGAGATTATCTTTTATGTAGCTATATGATGTTTTATGCATTTACTTTGATTTATGCTATGGATGCAGTTATCTTGTTTTATGATATAAATAAATGAATGCAATGATGTATCGATGCAAAATGTTTTATGGAAATGCATATGTAAAATGCCCCTATGTTTTTTATTTGTTTTTTCTTTTTCTCTTTTCAATGTATGTAATCCAGTTCTATCCTTAACTACATGTATGCAAATGATGTATGATTCTTTTTCTTTTGCTTTCTTTTCTGGTATATGGATACTGATTAATGATTAATGCTATGCATGAATGCAAAAGATAATCTCATTTTCTTTGTTTTGATTTATCAAGAGTAAGACATTTGATTGAACCCCTCCTTTCATAATGTTTCGACTAACCAAGATTATTAATGTACCCCCTTGTCCTTGGAAAATTAACCACAGACAAATGCAATTAATCTAACATGATAATGCAATGCAATGCAACCTAAGTGTCACCAGCTTTTAGCAAAGAAATGCGATGGAGATAAATTTTCATCATTGAGCATTTTGGGACAGGAAAGCAAGTACAACTATCACTAACCACATCATGATGATATGAATACCGCTTTTTATCACTTTTTGGTAACCTCTTTTTGAAACTAATACAACCCTCACTAGTTGGATGACCAAACTATGGGAGTATGAATACCGGTGTCAATGAATTCAATGTTGCAAGTGGATTTTTGGTATTAAGATATGGAAGATCTAAATACCCAAGGGATTCATTTGCATAAACAAGCAAAGGTCAATCCTTCCTCTTATGGGATAGTCCTCGATGGTTCTTTGATGACCATGTCGTTAGATGAACTCTCATAAGTTGATGAATCTCCTCAAAAAAATCACTCAAAGGCAAGGAAATATCATGTCTCTATCATGGCTAATCTAGTCGAAACATCATTGATTAGCTCAAAAGATGTGATAAAACTCAATTTCATAAAGATTATCAAAGGAAAGCTTCAAGTGTTTTGCAATGTTTCATGATTTTCAAAAAGGATTTCCAAGCATTCTGATCTTTAAGGTATTTTGTCAATTTTTTAATCCCGAATAATAAAGTCAATGAAGGTTCAAGGATCAAGTTGTAGGATCAAAATACTTGGGTTTAAACAATGATATCCATCAAAGGTTCACGGAAATCTCTCTTCTGAAGCTCTGATAAGTCTCTCTTTGATGTGACTGAATATAGCACTATGAATCCATTTGGTACCAAAATTCCAATCCTCTTCTTCCCCCAAGTGGTAAATGTGATCGTGTGACGAACTTAGGGCTGATAGGCAATGCAACAATGTGACTGAAAGGCTTACAAATGATGGATGCAATGAAAGTTTTACAAATGGGATGATGGGAATGCAATATGGACACATGTGACTTGGAAAGACAGACTTAGGGGAACAAAAGGTGCTTGTTTACCAAGTTTTCACCTTTTGGGTCTTTTTTCTTTTTTGCTACCAAGGTGCATATTTCTAGGTTTTCACCAAGGCACTTTTTCTTTTTTCTCCTTTTTTGTATTTTTTTTAATAATTTTTTTCTTTTTTCCTTTTTTTCAAATGTTTTTGGTATTTTCAAGATCTCTTTGGCTATGTGCAATAAATATGATGCTCCTCATCTGATACTCTTTATACTCTTTCATCTACCTCATGTATAAAACCTCTTTAGATGAATGTTGTTGATAGGCTCTTGGAGTTCTTCTCCTTCACAATCTGATAACTTATAGGTTCCCATCCCAAATGAAGACAAAATGATGAATGGACCAAGCCAATTAGCCTCCCATTTTCCTTTCTTCTCTCTTTCAACCTAATTCTTTGGGTTTTCTCTTACACTAAGTCTCCTACCTGAAAGACTCTCGTTTTGATATGTTTATTGTAGTTCCTTGAGATTCTATTCTGATATACTTTTAGGTGCTCATATGCTTTTGTTTGGTGTTCTTCTAGCAACTCTAATTGTTGAAGTCTCATGACTCTATAGTCTTCATCTATGATCAACCCTTGCAATGACACTCATAAAGATGGGATTTCAACCTCCAAGGGTAGAACAGCTTTGGCTCCATAGACTAATGAAAATGGTGTGGCTCCCATAGGTGTCTAAATGCTAGTTCTATAGGCCCATAATGTTGGATTAATTTGCACATGCCAATCCCTTCCCAATTTATTTACCGACCTCTTCAAGATTTTCAAAATGTTCTTATTTGTGGCTTTGGCTTGTCCATTTCCTTGAGGATAATAAATGGATGAAGAATGGTGTGTGATATGAAATGTAGCACAAATTTCATCCACATCTTTGTTTTTGAATTGCTTTCCATTGTCTGTTATTATGACATGAGGAATACTGTATTTGCAAATGATGTGGTTCAAGATGAACATGGAAATTTGTTTACCCGTGGCCATGATCAAAGGAACCACTTCTACCCACTTAGTGAAATACTCTATTGCGGTTATGATGTACTTGTGACCATTGGAAGATGATGGATATATGACACCAATTAAGTCAAATCCCCATTGGTAGAATGGACATGGTGTAACAAATGGGTGCAATTCTTGTGCTGGTGCATGTATCATGTCACCATGATATTGACATTTTCTTCATATTTAGATGAAGTGACAAGCATCTTTCTCTAAGGTCTTCCAGAAATACCCTAAGCGAAGAATTTTCTTGGCTAGGTTTAAACTGCTTGAGTGTGACCCACAAATGCCTTCATGGACCTCATGTAAAGCTAACTTAGACTCTTCTTCCTCTAGACATCTAAGTAACATCCTGTCAAGACCCTTACGATACAATGTCTTTGAAAGGATTATGTAACAGGTTGATTGGCCTATGAAATTTCATTTTTGGGCTTGGGATTGGTCTAAAGGTAGCACTTGGTCTTTAAGATAGGTATATATAGGGCCATACCAAGGTGAGTCATGTCCATGAAGTAGGGAAACAATTTGGGTTTCGAAAAGGTTGAATGCCAATTTCACCAACTCTTCCACCAAGAACTCGTACTTTTCATTTTGATTTGGTTTTTGTAATAAGGAAGCCAAGGTGGCCATTGCATCAGCTGCTCTATTTTTCTCTCTCAGAATCTACTCAAACATGATCAAGGCAAAGTACTTCTTCCATCCATCAATCATGGTTTTATATGGCATTAGCTTTTCATCTTTGGTATTGTATTCATTGTTGACTTGATTGATGATGAGTTGAGATTCTCCATATATTTGTAGCTCAGTGATGTTCCACTCTAAAGCCATTTTAATGCCAATGACTAGAGCCTCATATTCAGCTATATTGTTTTTACATGGAAACAAGAGCTTTTAGGACTTGGGAATAGTGTACCCTTGAGGAGTAACCAATAATATACTGGCCCCAAAACCTCCTTGTGTATACGAGCCGTCAAAGTATAACTTCCATGTTTTTGCTTCTATGTTTACAATTGTGGAATCTAGAAATTCCACTTGAATGGTTTATGTGGACGTCAATGGATTTTTAGCTAAGTGATCTGCTATCACTTGTCCTTTTATTGCCTTTCTATCGACATACTCAATGTCGAACTCGCTCAATATCATGACCCATTTTGCTATCCTACCTGTTAAGGCAGTTTTGCTTAACAAATACTTTAGAGGATCAATTTTGGCAATTAACTTCACCTTGTGCATCAACATATAATGTCTCAATTTTTGAGATGCAAAGACAACTGCTAGACAAGCTTGTTCCATGAATGTATAGTTAAGTTCGTATTTGATCAATGTCCTGCTCAAATAGTAGATAGCTCTTTCCTTTCCTTGTTCATCCTCTTGCACCAAAAGCACTCCTAGGGACCTTTTGGTAGTGAATATGTATAGCAGCAATGGTTTTCCCTTGATTAGTGGCATTAGGATAGGTAGATTTATTAGATAGGTCTTCAATAAAGTGAAGGCTTGATCACATGCTTCATCCCACATGAAAATAGTATCTGTGTAGAAACCTTGTGAATGAATGACATTTTTTGGCCAATTGAGAAATGAACCTTCTTATGGATTTTATTTTGCCTTGTAAGGACCTCATTTGGCTTATGTTCTTCAGAATCTCCACATCCATTATTGCTTGTACTTTTTCTATGTCCACTTCAATTCCTTTTGCTGAAACTATATAACCTAACAATTTTTTGGATTGAACACCAAAGGCACATTTCTTTGGGTTTAATCTTACTTTGAATTGCTCCAACCGAATGAATATCCTTTTTAGAATTTGTAGGTGTTCCTCTCTTTTGTGGGACTTTGCCAATATGTCATCCACGTATTCCTCTAAAAAGGTGATGAAGGGTGCTCCCCTTAATACCACAAACACATTACAGATATAGAGAAACAACAACAATATGCAAGAACAGAAAATTGGCTTCCTATTATCTCCACAAATGTGGAATTACAAACTTTCAGAATTACAATATGCAAAGCCACATGGCATTCCCTTACAATATTCTGTAGGACAAAGCCTCAAATCAATACCCAGAACTATTCTGAACTACTTAAGACAATAATACAGCCTTCCTTATATAGGCAATTATCCACCGCTTGGGAAGGTTCCAGAATTTTAGCCAATAAGGCCGACCAAACTTAGAATTATTTTATTTTACATTTTATTACATCATACTCGGCTCAAGATAACCTTTGAAACCCGAACATAAATTTTGAAGAAAATTATTTTTCACCATTTCAGGTGGCCCAACTTCCGAAGACCATAAGTCATCACCAGTTGACCCGATCGGCTATTATAACCCCATTTCGGAAATGCCACGAAGTGCTCTACAGGCTTGACCGGCGCAAGCGCCTGTCACCCAAATTTTCAACCTCATCTGGGGCCTCTAAAGCCTTCAAAACTGAGTTCAAAGTTTCTGTACCCTACTGCCAATACTGAAAATCTTCAATATCTTCCAATATACACTTGATCTGGCAATGAAACTTTACTGGCAGACTTACATGACCAAAATGAACCTCCAAGAAAGAAATCAGATCATTCTGAGCACATACAAAAATTACCAAAAATAGTAACTTTCCATAAATAGCAGCTCTGCACAAAATAGCCCTTATTGAATATAAAAACAGAAATATTTTTGGGTGATGCAAGATTGCTCTTACACCCAGGATGCTCCTGCATCAGACACCTAGGGTAATTTGAGAAGTGACCATGTCACGACTTAGGTGTGCAGAGGAAAACCAAGACGGTTAACCTCCTCCTTTGTTAGCCATGATGAATCTTCTACAGGTCATCCTTTCCATTTGACCAAATACTCTTCATATGTCCTATTCCTTGTGCTTCTACCAACACGACTGTCCAATATGTCTTCGATCTCCTTAGTGTCTGAACTAGTTGCTGGAATACTCCACTGTGCTGTTGTGATCTCATCTTCAACACCTCCTTCATGATACTCTGTCAGATCTGAAATGTTAAACACTGGTGAAATATTCAGCTCACTAGGCAATTCTACCTCATATGCATTTCCTGAATCATGCTTCTTCAATATCTTACATGGTCCAAACTTCTTCATTTTCAACTTGTTATATGTACCAACTGGAAACCGCTCCTTCCGCAAATGAACCATGACTTCATCACCAACCTGAAATTCCTTATACCTCCTTTTCTCATCTGCCTTAGCCTTATACTATGCATTCATCTTGGTAATATGCTTCCTCACCTCCCCATGGATGTTCTTCAAATGCTCTGCAAAATCCTCAGCCTCAGCACTACTTATTTCTCCTTTATCTATCTTTCTCAACTCAGATGCATTTCTTGGACTACTTCCATATATAATCTGGAATGGTGATTTACCAGTTTTCCTGTTGATAGAATTATTGTATGCAAATTTTGCCTGTGGTAAAATCAAATCCCATCCTGTTGGCTTATCTCCAACCAAACATCTCAGCAAATTTCCCAAGCTCCTATTCACCACCTCTGTCTGTCCATCAGTCTGTGGATGATGTGATGAACTAAACTTCAAATCTGTCTTCAACTTCTTCCACAATGTACGCCAGAAATATCCAACAAACTTAGTGTCCCGATCTGAAACTATGGTCTTTGGCAAACCATGAAGTCTCACTACTTCTCTGAAAAACAATTCTACTACATGAACAGCATCATTAGTCTTCTTGCAAGGAATAAAATGTGCCATCTTTGAAAATCTGTCAACTACCACAAAAATTGAATCGTGTCCCCACTGTGTCCTCGGTAAACCAAGAAAAAAGTCCATGCTGATATCCTCCCAAGGCTTCTCTGGTACAGATAATGGCTGATACAACCCTGTATTCTGCTTCACTCCTTTTGCCATCTGACATACTCTGCAACTCTGTACAAACTTCTCACATCTTGCTGCAATTGTGGCCAATAATAATTTTCACTAACCAAAGAAAGGGTTTTATCATGACCAAAATGTCCAGCCAATCCTCTGCTATGCTTCTCCTTGATGAGATTCTCCCTCATAGAACTTCGTGGAATGCACAACTGACTCCCTTTGAATAGCATATCATCCTGGATGATGAAATCCAACCATTTTGTCCTGTCTAGAGTAACAGGTTCTGTACAAGCTTTCCAAGCTTCACCAAAATCAGGATCCTCTGGATACAAATTCTTGAGTTCCTTGAACCCAACCACTTCAATCTGCATTTCTGTCAGCAATAGTTGCCTTCTACTAAGAGCATCTGCAACCCTATTAGACTTTCCACTTCTGTGTTTCAAAACAAATGTATAACTCTGCAAAAACTCAACCCATTTCAAATGCCTTTGATTCAATTTTCCTTGACTATTCAAATATTGCAAAGCTTGATGATCAGTATACAAAACAAACTCCTTAGGAAGTAGATAATGTCTCCACTTCTTTAATGCCTGAACTATAGCATAAAATTCCTGATCATAAACAGAATATTTCCTCTTGGCATCATTTAACTTCTCACTGAAATAAGCAACAAGTTTACCTTCTTGGCTCATAAAAGCTCCTATTGTAGTACCACTAGCATCACAATCTACTTGAAACACCTTATTGAAATCTGGAAGTGCTAAAACAGGTTGTTCTGTAACTTTTTATTTCAATAATTGAAAACTCCTTTCTGCCCCATTAGTCCACTTAAACTCTTTTCTATCCCCTCTCATTGTTTCAGTCAAGGGACCACAAATACTGCTAAAATTTTTGATAAAATTTCTGTAAAAGGTAGCCAAACCATGAAAAGATCTCACCTCAGTAGCACTCCTTGGAGTAGGCCATTCAAGGATAGCCTGTACCTTCTCTGGGTCCATTTTTAGACCTTCTCCTGAAACTACAGACCCCAAATACACCAACTCTTTCTTCACAAAACTGCACTTCTTTAAATTAATCAACAATTTCTCTTCTCTCAACTTCTCAAATACCATACGAATATGCATCATATGCTCATTCAATGTCTTACTAAAGATGAAAATATCATCTAGGTAAACAATGACAAACTTACCCAGAAATTCTTTCAGAACCTCGTTCATGAGCCGCATGAAAGTGCTCGGTGCATTGGTTAGCCCAAAAGGCATGACTAACCACTCATATAGTCCTTCCTTTGTCTTGAAGGCAGTCTTCCATTCATCTCCTTCTCTGATCCGAATCTGGTGATATCCACTCTTTAGATCTATCTTTGAGAAATACACAGCTCCACTCAAACAGTCCATAATATCATCCATTCGTGGCAATGGAAACCTATACTTGATTGTGATCTTGTTTATTGCTCTGGAATCTATACACATCCTCCATTCTCCATTCTTCTTTGGTGCTAATACCGCTGGTACAGCACAGGGACTCAGACTCTCATAGATCAATCCTTTCTGTAACAGTTCATGTACTTGTCTGTTCAACTCCTCACTTTCTGTAGGTGTCATTCTGTGTGCTGCCTTGTTTGGCAAACTCGCTCCTGGGATCAAGTCCATCTGATGACTGATCTTCCTGACTGGTGGTAATCTATCAGGCACGTTATCGGATACAATATCCTGAAACTCATTCAACAAATCTGCAACTTCTACAGGAACATCTTCTACTTCCTCTTTAAGCTTTTGGAATTAAAGCAAAACATACATGCTCATGCCTCATACCATCTAGGAAATTTCTTCCATCAACAAAAGTTATCCTTGCATTACCACATACCTTTTCTTCAGTCTCCTTCAATGGTTTTAGCTTATGTCGCACTCCATCCTTTGTCAGGGAATAGGTATTCGCACGGCCATCGTGTACAGCACATCTGTCAAACTGCCATGGTCTACCCAACAACATATGACATGCATCCATAGATATGATATCACACAATACCTCATCTTGGTATCCACCAATCTTGAACTTCACCAGACATTGTTCATTGACCATGACCCTGTGGTCATCTTGTACCCAGGCAATCCAATATGGATGTGGGTGTTTCTATCTCTTGAGCTTCAACTTTGTCACCATCTCTTCTGACACCAAATTGTCAGTGCTTCCACTATCAATAATCACATCACAACATTTACCTTCACACTTGCACCTGGTGTGAAACAGGCTCCTCCTTTGCTCAGGTTCATTCTCACCACTCAACAGGACTCTTCTGTTAATCAACGTTTCTCCTCTTTCAGCATCTTCAGAATTTGATGATCTGGCATCTTCATCTACATGTGCAACTCTGGCCTGGCCTTCATTTCTCCTGTCCGTTCTGCCTTGGCGCTGAGGACATTCAAATGCCCTATGACCTTCTTCTCCACAGTGAAAACATGTTCCACGGAAGCCACCTCTTCCAGATCCTTGTCCTCTTCCTCTTCCTCTCTGATCTCTATTATTCTGATCCTAGAAGCGATTGGAATTATTTTCTCGCTGATTTTGACTGCTACTGGCCTCATCCTTCTTTTTCGAATCTTCATTTCGGCCACCATATGACCGTCCACCAGATCATCCACCGCGACCTCTTCCATTTTGTCTGCTCTCGAACTTCTTGTTTAACTTTTCCTCTACTTTAAGGGCAAATTGGTATGCCTCCTCAATACTGTTCATTCGAACCAGATTCAACTCCTCCTGAATGCTTGGCCTTAACCCATTAAGGTATCAGACAACTTTCTCCTTATCAGCTTCGGCATGGCCTGTTCTGATGAGGAGTCGATAGAACTCCTCTGTATACTCCTGAACAGATTTTCCTGCTTGCTTCAAACTTTGCATTTTCTTCAGTAGGGCAAGCTCATAATCAACAGGAATGAACTGTCACTTCAATTTTTCCACCATCCGATCCCATCTTGTGATTTTATCTTTCCCTCTTCTATTTCGCTCCAATTGAATTTCTTGCCACCAGATCTTCGCATGACCTTTCAGTCTGGCCTTCACAAATTTGACCCTATCAGGATCCTCAACATCTTCATACTCAAAATACTCCTCACATTCATTGATCCAGTTGATCAATTCCTCTGGGTTAAGATTTCTAGAAAATGTAGGAACCTCAATCTTAGGTCTTTTCCCAATCTTGGAAATCGCCCGAAAAAGTCTTTCTTCCTCCTGGTTCACAATTTCAGCTTCTCCTTCTTGATATTCTTCTTCGGCTTCATCCTCACTTTCATCTCTGACATTAAGATTCATTCCTCTGCGAATCTCTTCTTGTAATGCTCGCACTTGTCTCTGCAGCTCTTTGACCTTAGGTGTTACAACACCAGCTCTTCCGCCACGTTCCCTTCGTGGAGGAATTTTTGCGATGCACGCTGAAACCCTAGCCACGGTCCTGGTGCAAACTGCCTCACAGTTGGTGATCTGTTTACACACTCAAGAACTCCTGCTCTGATACCACCTGATGAAGGGTGCTCCCCTTAATACCACAAACACATTACAGATATAGAGAAACAATAACAATATGCAAGAACAGAAAATTGGCTTCCTATTATCTCCACAAATGTGGAATTACAAACTTTCAGAATTACAATATGCAAAGCCACATGGCATTCCCTTACAATATTCTATAGGACAAAGCCTCGAATCAATACCCAGAACTATTCTGAACTACTTAAGACAATAATACAGCCTTCCTTATATAGGCAATTATCCACCGCTTGGGAAGGTTCCAGAATTTTAGCCAATAAGGCCGACCAAACTTAGAATTATTTTATTTTACATTTTATTACATCATACTCGGCTCAAGATAACCTTTGAAACCTGAACATAAATTTTGAAGAAAATTATTTTTCGCCATTTCAGGTGGCCCAACTTCCGAAGACCATAAGTCATCACCAGTTGACCCGATCGGCTATTATAACCCCATTTCAGAAATGCCACGAAGCGCTCTACAGGCTTGACCGGTGCAAGCGCCCGTCACCCAAATTTTTGACCTCATCCGGGGCCTCTAAAGCCTTCAAAACTGAGTTCAAAGTTTCTGTACCCTGCTGCCAATACCGAAAATCTTCAATATCTTCCAATATACACTTGATCTGGCAATGAAACTTTACTGGCAGACTTACATGACCAAAATGAACCTCCAAGAAAGAAATTAGATCATTCTGAGCACATACAAAAATTACCAAAAATAGTAACTTTCCATAAATAGCAGCTCTGCACAAAATAGCCATTATTGAATATAAAAATAGAAATATTTTTGGGTGATGCAAGATTGCTCTTACACCCAGGATGCTCCTGCATCAAAAGGTGTGCATCATGTCGTGGAAGATAGTTGTCATGACCCTTTGATATGTGGCTCTGACATTTTTAAGGCCAAAGGGCATGACATTCCAATAAAAGGTGCCCCAAGGGCATGTAAAGGCTATCTTCTCTTGGTCTTCAGGTGCAATTTTTATCTAATTATATCTGTTGAAACCATCAATTAGTGAGTACATGGAGTGACCTACTGTCAAGTCAACTATTGCATCAATGCTCAAAAGTGGGAAGTCATCCTTAGGACATGCAAGATTTAAGTCTCAAAAATCCATGCATACACGAATGGATTTGTCATGCTTTGTGACTAGTACAATGTTAGATATCCATTCAGCATAGGCTATTGCTCTTATGAATCCCACTTTCAACAATTTTTCTAACTCCACTTTGACTAAGAGAGCTATATGTGGGTGCATTTTTCTCAACTTTTTCTTGACGGACTTAACCCTTGGTCTAACATTCAAATGATGCATTATAAAGTCAGGATCTAATCTGAGCATGTCAGAATATGACCATGCAAAGTTCACTTGTTGTTCTTGGAAAAACTTGATGATATCCTCTCTTTCTAGAGGTGTAAGTGACACTGCCAAGTGTATAAATTTTGGATCTAATTATGTCCCAATGTTGACCTTTTTTGTCGGCTCTATGAGGATTGGCGACCTTTCTTCCTCATGCTTAGGTAGGGTATCCCATCTCTCTTCCTTTGGTGCCACAATTGGGTTTTCACCATAGGAAATGTCTTTTATCTTTACTTTTTTTGGTTCTAGTGTTGCCACATAGTGGTTTTCATCACTAGAACTTTTCTTTTTTAATTTTTTTTAATTTTTTTCTTTTGAC
The DNA here is from genome assembly GCA_027943335.1 of Chamaecyparis obtusa. Classification (NCBI taxonomy): domain Eukaryota; kingdom Viridiplantae; phylum Streptophyta; class Pinopsida; order Cupressales; family Cupressaceae; genus Chamaecyparis; species Chamaecyparis obtusa. The sequence continues at coordinate 2,487,003 of BSBK01000413.1, forward strand.
TAAGAGATTGGATCCCTGCTGCTTCTATCATGTTTGGTTTGAATTCATTGGTGAAAGAGGGATCAACCACATTAAGGTATTGGTTCATTGCTTGGTCATTTGGAAAATAAAGCAAGTCACGTGGCTCGGTTTGGTCCCAATCAATAAGATGGGGATTTATCAAGGATAAGGTTTCATTAGGCAAGTTATCATCAATTGGGTTTATGGACATGACTTTGTTTGAGGGTTCATACATTGTATCATTTAGATCTATAATGTGAGCTTCCTCAAGAGGTCCATGGAAGAAGGATTGAAATCCCCTTCACTTGAGTCCTCGTCAACTTCTATGAGAAATAGCATGGGAAATACAACCCATAGATTAATCCTAACATTTGAATCATCTTCCTCTAAGGGGTCCCAAAATTCCTCTATCCATGGTTGATTAACGGGTGCTTGTCCTACATTGAGTTATTGTATGATGGTATCCTCATGCCTTGAAGCTTGTTGCTTTGGAACCTTAGCATATGTATGTATGGTGACTACCTCTTTATCACGACATGACTCATCAGATAAAGTATCCCATTCATAATCCTGGGAGTCATCACTATCCACATCAAATTCCAAGGCATTTACTTGAGGATAGAAATCTTGCATTGGGCTAGAGCTTTTGCCTTTGTATTGGTAGCCTACTCCTGATCTTTCTATTTTTGCCCTCCAAGCAAGTTCAATGGGTTCTAGTAAACCTCTATTCCTTCGGCCTAAGGGTCCTCTTCCCTTGTATCCCATTTTCTGCATTATCTCAAACCCTTTCCCATATTGCTCAATTTGTATATTAATATGCTGGATTCTTTCTATGGGAGTACTTGAGGTATCATCTTCTTCATGATAAAGCCATTGAAGGAATTCATCTTCCTCCTTGTCGAATGCTTCTTTGTCACTTTCTCTCACGAAGTAAGAGTTATACTTATGAGGTAGATGTTCTTTTGATGGTTTCCCATGTGTTCTTGGAGATGTGGGCATGTCAAATAGGGAAATAGAGTATTCCCCTACTCCTTTGGAACTAATTTTGCATTGTTTGTCGAATGCATCCATCATCTCACTCATTTTTTTGTAGTTGTCCTTTTTAGCTTTATCCTTTTCTTCTCTGGTGGGTTTGTAGAGCACTATCTCTAATTTAGGTGCTTGGTATAAATCTTCATTTGGATTTGGACCCTCGTAGCTCATCTTTTCCTTTCCCTTAGTTGATGTCGTTGAGCTAGCTTGAGGAGGGTTTAAAGTAGTACTTAAGGTTAGCATAGGATCATCCATTTTGATATCTTCAATGGTGGTTCTTTGGATAATCCCTTCTCTGTTATGGGGAATAAATAGCTCATGAAGGGGTTTAAGTGCATTACAATATTGGAATGGATTTGAGTCCCCTCCAACCATGATTTCTTCACCCATATACAAAAATTTGATGCATTAGTGGTAAGTAGATGGAACCGCTTGCATCTCGTGGATCCACGGTCTCCCCAACAAAATATTATAAGTTAGCTTCATGTCCAATACTTGGCAATTTGTGTCCTTTTTGATAGGTCCCACTTGAATAGGTAATACGATCATGCCTTTAGAGGCCCTTTCAGCTTCATCATAGGCTTTTATAGTGATTCTTTTCGTAGGGTCAATGCAAGACTTGGATAACCCTAGGGATTTGACAAAACTCAATGTGTAGATGTTAAGGCCAACTCCTCCATCAATGAGAGTTCTTTTGAATCTATTCCTTTCTATCAAGACCTCTATATTCAATGGTAGATTTTGGAGATGAGTGATAGACATGCCATCTTGGTCAGAAAATGAAAGACAATGAGGTGTAATGAGATGACCTACCATGTTTTGAAACTTCCCCTCTTCTAAGTTAGTAGGAACATTCGTCTCTACTAGAGATTTCTCTAAAATTTCCTTATGGTTGGGAGATAGCTTTAATAGCTCTAAGATGGAGATTTGTGCTGGAGTCCTTTGTAGCTGATCTACCAAGCTGTATGGTTTTTCTACTATAGAAGATTCATTGATCACAATGTTGGATTGCGGAGGGCTACTAGGTTTAGGATCAACCCTTTGTAAGGTGATCCTTGAGGCCTACCCCTAGTAATAACATTAGATGGACCTCAAAAACAATGGTCTTCAACCATTGTGAACTCATTTGTCGTGTGCCCTCGAATCCTATGGTATTCACAATGGTTATTTGCACGCCACCAGCTAGGCTTGTTGTGTGGCTCATAAGGTTGAATGCTAGGTAGATTAATAATGTTTTTAGCTATGAGGGTCTTTAGTGCATTTTTGAGGGGTTCACCCAAGGGTGTGAAGTTCCTTTGAGGAGTTGGTACCAAGCATTTATCAAATTTGTTACTCCTTTGATTATTTCCTTGGTTGCCACCATTAGCATTGTTGTTGGAAGGTGTGTTGGAGGTTTGGTTTGCATTATTCACCTGATAAGGTGTTCTTGTAAGAGCAAATGGAGTCACCTTCAAGTTTTTAGAATCAACAACCCTATCATTGACTATTCCCTTGTTGTTTTTATACCAATTATTGCTATTGAACCAATTCTTATTCTGATTGGTCCTATTATTGGAGTTATTGTTGTTGGAGTTATTCTTGTTATCTTTATACAATTTCACTTCTCCACTCTTAACCAGCACTTCTTCTATCATTACTCCATTCTCTATGAGGTCTTGGAAAGTGTTGGGGCATTGCATTCTTAATTGGTAGTTCATCTTGTTGCTCAAACTATTGATGAATATATCCATTTTTTCTTTTTTGGGCACACTCCTAGGATACCTAGCAAATACTATCCTCCACCTTTGTAAGAAAGTGAGGAATGCTTCTCCATCCTTTTGTTTAGTATTGCATAATGTTATCATTGTGACCTCATGCTTGATGTTGTATGAGTAATGGGACACAAATTTTGAAGCTAGCTCTTCGAAGGTTTTTATGCTAGATGGTAATTTAGAAAACCACTCCATGGCCATACCTCCTAAGCTTCTTGGGAATAGTCTCATTAAATAGGTGGTATCATGCATGAACTCCAAGCTTAATGCACAAAACTCCTGTAAGTGATCTTGTGGATCTGACGTTCCTTCATACTTGTCATACTTGGGAAACACTACATTGATTGAGAATAGTGCCATTACTAGACTTTTATCAAATGGGAATGGACACAATGCTTCAATAGAAAAGGGTTTAGGAGCCCCGCTTTGTTTGATTATATCCAACTGCATTTGGAATATCTTAAACTACTTGTTCATAATGTCAATGGCACTCTCTTCAACTTTTGGTGGTCTTAGTTGATTCACATCATAATCTTGTGGAAGTTTAAGTCCTTCTCGGGCTAGGTCCATGAAATACTTCTCTTTATCCCTTGCCATTTATTTTTCCATGAGTCTTAGGAAATAGGGGCACTGAACGGCTTCATCAACCTTGTCATTGGTGGCATCATTAGTAGTTGGTTCAGTATTAGTTCTTTGGTGAGTGGTATAAATTCCTTGGGTGTTTTGATCCATCCCTCCACTATTGGTGTTACCTTGATTATTCATGTCAATGCCCCATTATTTGCATCACCTTGGTTATTTGGGTCAATGCCACTATTTCTTTTATTACCCAAGCCACCGTAGTACATCATGTTGTCTTCCACTTCTTGTTTGGGTGATTTTTGGGGTATTCTTGGAGTGGTAGAATTGTCTCCTAGGTAAGGGAGATCTTGTCTTAAGTAAGTTCCGTCCGCTTGCAAAGTTTTCTTGACGTAGTAGGATCTAGTAAAAGTAGGCATGAACAAACCACTTGGAAAACAAGAATCAATCATGCCCTTGGTCAAATCCTTGTAGAATTTTTCAAAAATTGTGTAGAGCAAGATTTATGACTGGGCCAAATGTTGGAACAGTAAGAACACAAAAAAGGGTATCCAAATATGTGATCAAATTTTTTTGACCCCTCGGTAAATACTCTTTGTTTTCCCTTTTGTGTTTCTGGGCGTCATTGGCCTGAGTGTAGGTATGATTGAAATATTTATACGCATGGATTGGTATTGAATTAGGTGGCACACTGTAGGTATACAGGTGACACTTTTCTATTGATAAGCGATTTTCTAGTTTTAATAGGCGTAATTCAATATATTCTAGGAGTGACTTCCTTGTTGATACGCATTTTCATAAAAATCACAGCCATGACTTTGCCTCTGATAGGTGGGATTATTTTGTGCACAGGCGACACTTTGCTGACCAGTTTGTAAAATTTTGAATTTTTTAAATGTTTACAATCAGATCTGATGAAATTTTCTTGTTTGAAAATAGAAGACAATTGCAACATACACATCAATTATTCATCATGTCCCTAAACACTCTAGTGTGTATATTCTCGATCGTTTCCACAAGTATAACACAAGAAAGAATTCCAAGCAACCTACCTAAAGTCAAATTTGGCTCTTAACATTTTGGCTCTATAAGGTGGTCTTGCTACTTATTAGGTTTTATTGAACAAATCCATTCTAAACTATGTCAAGTGCTTATACCCACTTGCGGGCTTCCCACACGCACCAAGGTATGATTTTGCGTAATCCGTTAGGACTACTAGAGGAAGTGAAGACACTTGTACACAATCTAGCCACTCCCCTTTTAAGGAAAAGTGTATTTTTATTATAGTGGGTTGGATGTTACCGCGACAAAGGCGGTTGTCTCCCACTTGGGTCATTCCCTCTCACCGTCCTCATAAGGAAAATCTCGGGAGGCAGGCCCTTTATTGCTCTATTTTAACTAGCATGTTCATATAAAGAAAGGAAATGATTTATTACGAGTAAGCTTTTGGGAATTTGGTTCACCTAAAAGGTGAAGAGCATATCCCTAACTTTCTCTTAGTTTCTCAAACACTCAAGTAACAATGTTCTTTTTCAATCTCCTAACAAAGAGATTCTTATAATTGAGGTGTTTGGTCAAATTCCTTATTTTAATTAAGCTAGATTCAATGAATGCCACAATTTAAGCAAGTGCAAGCTTGATTTAATGAATACCTTTTCCTTTGTAGCTAGCAATGGCTAGGCACTTTTTTGTGATTTTTTCCTTTTATCTTGCTTTTTACTCACCTAGTGGCGATCGTTCCTGCTCCCTCCTCCAACAAGTTAGTCCAACACAGCCATTCAAAATGAGGGGAAACCAAATCAAAATTTATGAAGAAAAGAATTATGTATGAAATTTAAGTACCTTATTTGCAAATTTTCAAAGAAAAACTTGAACTAAGGACTTAAAATCCAATTGAGAGAAACAAATTTATTTTTGTAAGCTTCAATAATTGCAAGATAGTTCTGGAATACCTGATTTTCCTCCTCTTGTGTAGTCTCAAGGACAACCTTAATATGTGCAATGTTTTCCTTCTTAATCCTCTTGGTTAGCACCTTTCCTTCTTGATTGAATCTGCTTTTCGGCTTTTGTACCTTTCTGTGATTGCTCATTTACTGTCAAATCATGTAAACAAAGAGTTAGAAAAATGATTTAATCAATTTAATAGTAAATAAAGGCAACAGATAGCAGGTGACATTGTCTAGCTAATAGGTGTGAACAAATTGTCAGCAAGCGTAACTTTAGTGACAACAAGTGACACTTTGTAGTGACACAGGCAACATTGAAAATTACACAGGTGTGAACAATTTATCACAAAGCGTGAACAAAATTTAAAATTGTGGAAAATGATTATGCTAAGAGACAATTTAATAACAGTAAGCGTGAATTGACAAATTATAAGCGTAACTATTATTTAAAATTGTGAAGCAAAGCGTAAAGACAAGCGATAATGAATTGCGGCAAAGTGATACTTCCTGAGTCACAGGTGTGACTTTAAGCACAAAAGGCTGAATGCTTTGATTTCATAGGTGTGAGCTTCTGATTCACAGGTGACTATAGAGAAATCAAGATAGAATAGAAGTTGTATGCTAGGCGTGAATCCTCAACTAACAGGCGTAAGAGTAGAGATCTTAAGTGGCATTAAAATGACTATAGGCATGATTAAATCTCCCGTAAATGTGACTTCACCTGTTTCCTGCAAAACATTCACAGAAAATAGACAAAACAAGCATGCAAATTATGATGAAAATGATAAAATGAGGCCTAGGGCCCCATGGTGGGCGCCATTTGTGTGATGATGATAATCACCTTCATGAATTAAAGATAAAATTAGTAACAACTCAAATTAAATACAATGCAAATCTAATTTAAAATTGAAACTAAGATCTATAGCATCTCATGGTTCTCTAGAAAGATGTGGTAAGTGAAGCTCTTAGCTCAATCTCCACTAGTGACACTTCTAATATGAGAACATATGCTACTATAATGCTTCTACAATGCCTATTCTAGCTTAAATTGATACAAAGATATGCAAATTGCTCTAAATGCTCTTCAATTACCTATAGTAACAATGCTTTGCAAATGAATTTCTAAGATGGGAATTGCTCTCAAAATGCTTCATACTTATAGTAAATTCCCAAGGGTAGGGAGTGGAGTGAAGTAATCATGATTAACCCTTGGTTGAGTCAAAAACTTTGCTTTGTTCATAAATGCGGGGACAATTTAAAGGGTTGTCTCAAAGCTTTGGACAAAAGGACAAGATTGAGTGGATGAGATTGAAACTTTAGAATGAGTGATTGCGATTCATCCTTTTCGAGTGATTTATGTCTTTTTGTCCTCAATTCTCATTGGTTGCTCAACTTTGTTGAAAGATTTTAGGAATTATTAAATTCAATTAATTAATTAAATTTAGCCATGTAAGGGTAATAGGTTCATTTTAATTTTTGATTTAAAACAACTATACAACTAATTGATTAAAATCAATTATGTAGTGTTTTTCACCCCTTTAAGCTTTGATTTAATTATTTAGACTCATTATTTGATTTTTCCTTTGATTTAATTGATTTTGTCCAACTTTGATTTAATTATGTCCATTTTAATTGATTTGATCCCTTTTTTATTGAATTAGAGCATTTTGATGATTTTGAGCCATTTATTAATTTAAAAGCACTTGTCCATTTTTGCGTGTCTACACATAGTTGTATCGTGATTTGCATGAGTTTGTATATATATCTAGTGCATCATTGTCAGCAGGTGCAGTTGTGTTGCAGTTATGGATATGGGAGCATCTTCCCATTACTAGACCAGTATCAGCACTTGCCTAAGGTTGTGGTTATCCGTATGCATTTTTGTATACCAGCATGGTTGTCCAGCATCATCTGGGAAAACTAGAGTATTGGTGTGACATGATTGATGATTTAGATCAGGTAGTATGGAGACTGTAGTTAGGTTGTGAGGATTGGTGAGAGGATGATGATGAGCTCCTATACATGTTTGCCCCGAGATGGATGATAGGTCGATCACCACTTGTGATTGAGAGATTCTACTTTGGTCAAGTATATCAGTAGTATGGCCAATATCAGGATATGCCCCAAGGTATGGCATTATATGCTTGAGTCTAGGCAGAGAGATCGATGTGGGGTGCATAGATTGACTTCTATTTCACATGTGATCAGATTGATAGATTGATATATATGAGATGGGACATGTTAGACCATGTGGAAGATGATGGGATCTCCATAGAGTATAGAGAGTGGTTTTCCTGAAATAGATTTTTGAGATTCATAGATCCTACAGAGCCAATCCTAGACAGGGATGGGCGATCAGATGATGAGGGTGGAGATGATGATGGGGATGGTGCGGATAGACCTAGACAATGCCCAGCTCATAGAGCATAGAGACTTCCTAGGGTGATAGGTAGAGGATGAGGAGGACCATGGATTTGAGGTGGTCACCTTAGAGCTAGGGATATAGATGTCAGACTGGCTTAGTAGGTGCAGGGACCTAGAGCTACAATAGTATGGGGACAACAAAGAGTCAGATGATAGGTTCGCATTGATGTTGCAAGATAGGTCCCCAGAGGATAGCATCCCTTGGTACAGTCACAACAAGTTTTAGTGGTGTAGCATGGATAGATTCCATCACTATAGGTGCCTCCTTAGATACCTAGGCCTCAGGATATGGGTTAGGCTTCACAGGCTTCTCCTAGAAGAGATGCTCTGACACAAGATGTGTGAACATTACAAACAAGTCTGAAAATAGTGGTTGGTTGACTGGATTAGGTAGCTACTATGATGCAGCAGTTTATGACTATGATGGCTCAGATGCCAAGTGTTGCCAGTACTAGTCAGACTCCTCCTCCTACTCAGGACAGATCAGGTGATAGGGGACCAGGTGGATCAAGTACAAGTGATGGAGCGGGTGCTCCTACAAGATCTTGAGATGATTGATTATGGATCTTCCTTGTTGATGCTTTGTATCATGTTATATGTATTGATCAAGACTTTGATGTATCATTTTGTCAATGATATTGTATCTTTGATATACAGATTTGATGGATCTTTGATGTTTTGGATATTTATATGATGATGGACTTTCTTTTATTCTCATGATGTGTTTATGTTAGATTATCTTTATATGCAGTTCTATATGTTGTTTATGATGCATTTACTTTTGATTGTGCTATGGATGTAATGTATCTTACATATGATATAGATAAATGAATGCAAATGATAATGTAACTTTGATATGTTTTTCTGATTTTCAATGTATGGATGCAAATGTGTTATTATGGAAATATGGATAATGAATGCAACTATGTTTTTTATTTTTTGATGTATGCAACTCTTAAAATGCAATCCTTAACTAAATGTATGCAAATGATTAATGATTAATGAATCTTTTCTTTTTCTTTTTAGATATAAGGATAATGAATAATGAGTAATGCTATGAATTAATGCAAAAGATAATCTCACATTATTGATTTGAACCAAGGATAAGGTGTTTAATTGAACCCCCTTTTATTGATTGATCAAGATAATAAATGAATGAACCCCCTTGCTCTTGGAAAAATACTACAAACTATGCACTTAATCTAACATAAAAATGCAATGCAATGCAACTAATTGTCACTAGCTTTTTGCGAAAGAATTGCAAATGAGAAATATTTTCATCATTGAGAATTGTAGGACCAGAAAGCAAGTACAACCATCACTGACCACATCATGATGATATGAATGTTGCTTTATATCACTTTTGGTAACCTTTAAAAAACTAGTACAACCCTCACTAGTTGAATAACCAACTATGGGAGTATGAATACCGGTTTTAATAGATTCAATGTTGCAATTGGATTTTGGTATTAAGATATTAAAGATCTAAATAGCCAAGGTATCCATTTGTGTAAACAAACAAAGGTCAACCCTCCACCCTATATGAAAGTCCTCAATGGTTCTTTGATGACCATGTCATTAGACTAATTCACATAAGTTGGTGGATCTCCCTCAAGATAGTCACTCAAAGGAAAGAAAAATATCATGTCTCCATCATCACCAATCTAGTCGAAACATCATCGATTAGCTAAAAAGACATGATAAAAAGCCAATAAAGATCATAAAAAAGATTCAAGTGTTTTGCAATGTATCAAGATTTTCCAAAAAGAATTTCCAAACATTCTGATCATTTAAGTGATGCCAATTTTTAATCCTGAATAATAAAGTCAATGAAGGCTCAAGGATCAAGTTGTAGGATCAAAATACTTGGTTGTGAACAATGATATCCATCAAAGGTTCAATAAAATATTTCTCTTCTGAAGCTCTGATAAGTCCCTCTGATGTGTGATCGAAAGTAGCACTATTGAATCCGTTTGTACCAAAAATCCAATCCTTTCTTGCCCCGAAGTGATAAATGTGATCGTGTGACAAACTTAGGGCAATATGATGCAACAATGCAGCTAAAAGGTTTTATTATGTCTATGCACAAATTATGGATGCAATGAAGATTTACAAGTGAGATGATGGAAATGCAATATGTACACATGCAGCTAGGAAAGACTTAGGGGAACGAAAGGTGCCTGATTGCCAAGTTTTCACCTTTTGGGTTTATTGCTCTTTTTCTCTTTTTTCATTTTTTTGCTACCAAGGCGCCTATTGCTAGGTTTTCACCAAGGCACTTTTTCCTCTTTTTTCATTTTTTTTTTGATTTTTAACCTTTCTCAATGTTTTTGATCTTTTTAATTTTCTCATGTACAAAAGTGATGCTTGAGTTATCAGATACACACTCGTCTGATACTCTTTCTTCTGATACTCTCTCATCTGATTAGGTATGAAACCTCTTTAAATGGATACTATTAATGGGATCTTGTAATTCTTCCCCATCACAATGGGCTAATTTATAAGTCCCCATTCCAAAAGAAGAAATAATGACAAAAGGACCAAGCTAATTTGCTTCTCATTTACCCTTCTTTTCCCTTTCTGCCTGATTTTTAGGGTTCTCCCTTAACACTAAATCACCCACTCGAAAGACTCTTGTTTTAATGTGTTTGTTATAATTCCTTGAAATCCTATTTTGGTACACTTTCAAATGTTCCTGGGCTTGTGCTTGATGTTCCTCTAACAATTCCAATTGTTGAAGTCAGGTAACCCTATAATCCTCATCTATTACTAATCCTTGCAATGATACTCTTAGGGATGGGATTTCAACCTCCAAAGGTAGAACAACTTTGGCTCCATAAACCAATGAATATGGTGTAGCTCCTATAGGTGTCTGGATACTAGTTCTATAAGCCCACAAAGCCAATTTGATTTGTACGTGCCAATCTCTTCTTGATTTTTTCACCGATCTCTTCAAGATTTTAAGGATATTCTTATTAGTAGCCTCGGCTTGTCCATTTCCTTGTGGATAGTAAATGGAAGAAGAGTGATGGGTAATATGAAAAGTATCACAAAGCTCATCCACATCTTTGTTCTTAAATTTTTTTCCATTGTCAATAATTATGGCATGAGGAATACCATATCTACAAATGATGTGATTAAGTATGAACATAGAGATTTTTTTTCCTGTAGCAGTGATCAAAGGAATGGCCTCTACCCATTTAGTGAAGTATTCTATAGACATGATAATGTATTTGTACCCATTAGATGAAGGTGGATAGATCATCATCACACCAATCAAGTCAAACCCCTATTGATAAAATGGCCAAGGTGTAACAAAAGGATGTAGTTCTTGAGCCAGTACATGTATCATATCACCATGATATTGACATTTGGTGCATATCTTAACAAAGTGACAAGCATCATTTTCTAAGGTTTTCCAAAAATACCCCATGTGAAGGATCTTCTTAGCTAAGTTTAAACTGCTTGAATGTGAACCACAAATGCCCTCATGGACCTTGTGTAAAGCTACGTTAGACTCTTCTTCCTCTAGACATCTAAGTAAAGTTCTATCAAGACCCTTATGATACAATGTGTCAGAAAGAATAGTATAACAAGTTGATTGTTTGATGAAGTGTCATTTTTGGGCTCAGGATTGGTCTAAGGGTAACACTTGGTCTTTAAGGTATGTGTAAATAGGACCATACTAAGGTGAGTCATGTCCATTAAGTAAAGCAATAATTTGGGTATCAGGAAGGTCAAATGTTGGTTTTTCCAACTCTTCCACCAAGAATTTTTACCTTTCATTTTGATCAATCTTTTGGAGTAATGAAGCCAAGGCAGCCATTGCATCGATAGCTCTATTCTTCTCTCTTGGAATTTTCTCAAAAGTTATCAATAAAAAGTATTTTTTCCAAGCATCAATCATTGTATTGTAAGGCATTAACTTTTTATCTTTTGTGTTGTACTCATTGTTGACTTGATTGATCACTAACTGAGAATCACCATACACTTGTAGCTTGGTAATATTCCATTCTAAAGCCATCTTGACATCAATGACTAAAGCTTCATACTCGGCTATGTTGTGGTACATGGGAATAAAAGTTTGTATGATTTATGAATAGTATACCCTTCAGGGGTAATCAACAATATGCCAGCTCCGGAACCTCCTTGTGCATATGATCCATCAAAGTATAATTTCCATGTCTTAGCTTCTATACTGACAATTGCTACATCGAGAAACTCCACTTGAATAGGATGTGTAGAAACCAATGGATTTTCAGCTAAGTGATCTGCTATCACTTGTCCTTTAATGGCCTTTCTATCCACATATTCAATATAGAACTCACTTAACACCATGACCCATTTTGCTATTCTTCCCATTAAGGCAGTTTTGCTAAGCAAGTATTTCAAAGGGTCAATTTTTGCAATGAGCTTCACTTTGTGCATCAACATGTAGTGTCTCAATTTTTGAGAAGAAAAGACAACATCATGCTCTTTTCATGAAGGTTTAGTTTAATTCATACTTAATCAATGTTCAACTCAAATAATAAATAGCTCTCTCTTTTCCTTGATCATCTTCTTGCACCCAAAGAACTCCTAAAGACCTCTCAGTTGCTGATATGTACAAAAGCAATGGTTTTCCTTTGATAGGAGGCATTAGAATTGGTGGATTGATTAAGTAATTCTTCAACAAAGTAAAGGCCTTGTCACATTCTTCATCCCATGTAAAAATGGTGTCTTTGAGGAGCAATCTAGCGAATGAGTGACACTTTTCAGCTAGTTGAGAAATTAATCTCCTTATTGATTGAATTTTTCCTTGGAGAGACCTAATTTGGCTAATGTTTCTATGAATTTCCATGTCCATGATTTCTTGAACCTTTTTTGGATCCACTTGAATACCTTTTGCCAAAACTATGTATCCTACTAATTTCCCAGATTGAACACCAAAGGAACATTTTTTTGGATTGAGCCTTACTTTGAATTGTTCCAAGCATGTAAATATCTTCTCTAGAATTTGTAAATGATCCTCTCTTTGATGTGACTTAGCCAATATATCATCGACATAGTCTTCTAAGAAGGTGTCCATCATATCATGAAAAATGGTAGTCATTGCCCTTTGGTAAGTAGCTCTGACATTTTTGAGGCAGAAAGGCGTTACATTCCAACAAACAGTTCCCCAAGGGCATGTGAATGCTATCTTTTCCTGATCTTTGGGTGCAATCTTAATTTGGTTGTATCCACTAAAACCATCCATCAATGAAAACATGGAGTGACCAGCTGCTAAGTCCACTATAGCATCTATACTTGGAAGTGGAAAGTCATCTTTGGGACATGCAAGATTAAGATCTCGAAAGTCCATACATATGTGAATGGATTTGTCATGCTTGGTAATACAATATTTGATATCCATTTTGCATAAGAAATTTCTCTTATGAACCCCACTTTTAACAATTTCTCCAATTCTGCTTTAACTAGAAGAGCTATGTGTGGATGCATTTTCCTCAATTTCTTCTTGACAGGTTTAACCCCTGGTTTGACATTCAAGTGACGCATGATGAAGTTTGGATCTAATCCCAACATGTTAGCATAGGACCATGCAAAATTCACTTTCTTTTCATGGAAAAATTTGATGAAATCCTTTCTCTCTAAAGGTGTAAGTGAAGCTGCTAAATGTATGAATTTGGGCTCCAATTCAGTTCCAATATTGACTTTCTCCATTCGCTCTATAAGAATTGGTGATCTTTCTTCCTCATGTGTTGGTAAGGTATCCAACCTCTCTTCCTTAGGTGCCACAATTGGGTTTTCACCATCGAAAACATCCTTTATTTTTACTTTTCTTAGTTCTAGTACTGCCACATGGTGGTTTTCACCACTAGAACTCTTCAATTTTTTACTTTTTTTCATTTTTTATTTTGTATTAAGAGGTTGGACCCCTTCCTTTCTCATCGTGTTTAGATTAAACTCATCAATGGAAGAGGGCTCAACCACATTTAGGTATTGTGTCATTGCTTGGTCATTGGGAAAGTATAGTAAATCATTTGGTTTAGTTAAGTCCCAATTAATAAGTTTGGGATGCATTAAGGATAAAGATTCATTTGGAAAGTTTTCATTGGTTGGGGTTAAGGACATGGCCTCATTAGATGGTTCATACATTGTATTGTTAAGGTCAATAACATGAGCTTGCTCAATATGATCCATGGAAGAAGGATCAAAGTTTTCTTCACTTGAGTCCTCTAAGACTTCTACGGGAAAGAAGACATGCGGGTTAAACATACCATTTGAATCATCCAACCACAAAGGTACCCAAGGTTCACCTACCCACTGATAATTAATGTGTTCTTGCCCTATGTTATATTCCTATGGATCAGGTTGCATGTATGTAGGAATTATCTATGGATCTTCACTATCTTGAGTTTGTTCTTTAGGAACATTAGTATAAGAATTCATTATGACAATCTCTTTGTCATAGAAAGATTCTTTGGATAAATAATCCCACTCATATTCTCTGGAATCATCACTATCAATATCAGACTCTACCACGTTCACTTGTTCATAAAAATCATGCATAGGGCTAGAACTTTCTCCTTTGTGTTGATAACTTATTCCTGATTTTTCTTCCTTTGATCTCCAAGAAGGTTCAATAGGTTCAAGCAAACCTCTATTTCTCATACCTAAGGGTCCTCTTCCCTTATACCCCATTTTTTGCATAATTTTAAACCCCTTTCCATATTGGTCAGTTTGGATATTGATGTGTTGAATTCTTTCCACGAGGTTGTTTGAAGTATCACTTTCATCTTTGTAAAGCCATTGTAGAATCTCATTGTCTTCTTTCTCAAGTGCTGACTTATCACTCTCTCTTACAAAATGAGAGTTGTATTTGTGAGGAGGATGTGCCTTGGAAGGTTTTCCATGTGTTTTTGGGGAAGTAGGTAAATCAAATAGGGAAACAAAATATTCCCCTATTCCTTTAGAATTGATTCTACATTTTTTTTTTGAACTTGTGAATCATCTCACTCATTTGGTTATAGTGGTCTTCTTTGGCTTTGTCTCTCTCTGCTTTGGCAAGTTTAGAATGTTCCACCTCTAGTGTGGATGTTTTACCTAAACTCTCATTTGAACTTGGACCCTCATAACTCACTTTTTATTTTCCTTAGTCGACGTAGTTGAGTTAGTTTGAATAGGGTTTGAGATAGAGGTAACATTTGATGTTAACTTAGGATCATCACCTTTAGTTTCCTCAATGGTAATATATGGAACAATCCCTTATCTCTTGTGAGGAATAAATAATTCATGAAGAGGCTTCAATGTGTTACAATATTGAAAAGGATTTGAATCCCCTCCAATTGTGATTTCTTCTCCCATGTGCGGAAATTTGATACATTGATGGTATGTAGAAGGAACCACTTGCATTTCATGTATCCATGGCCTCCCCAATAAGATGTTATAAGTTAACTTCATGTCTAAGACTTGACATATGGTGTCCTTTTTTATAGGCCCAACTTGAATAGATAAGATAATCATGCCTTTTGAAGATCTCTCCTCCTCATCATAAGATTTTATGGTAATTTGTTTCTTAGGATCAATAGAAGACTCAGATAAACCTAAGGACTTGACAAAATTTAAAGTGCAAATATTAAGACCAGCTCCCCCATCTATGAGAACTCTCTTAACCATATGTCTTCGAATGAGGACTTCTATATGCAAAGACAAATTTTGAGGATGAGTGATGGACATATCATCTTTGTCTGAAAATGAGAGACAATGTGGTGCAATGAGGTGTCCCACCATGTTTTGAAATTTTTCTTCCTCCAAGTTAATAGGAACATTAGTCTCCAATAAGGCTTTTTGCAAGATCTCCTTGTGATTTGGAGATAATTTTAACAACTCCAAAATACAAATTTGAGCTGGAGTCTTTTGTAATTGGTCCTCCAAATTATATGGCTTTGTTGTTGTAGATGGTTTTTTAGCCAAAATACTTGATTGTGTAGGACCAATAGGTTTAGGATCAACCCCTTGTAGGGTAATCCTTGAAGTTTTCCGCCTAGTGATAGCATAAGATGTTTCCTTTTTGGGTTTTTCCTTGATTACAACAACATTGACAACATGCTCCTATCTGGATAATGTGTTGATAATGTTATCATAATGATGAGAAAAATTGACATTATTGTTGCCTTGTTATTCAAATTGGAAGGTTCACCCTTCTCATGGTTATAGAAAGGTTGCTTAAAGGCCGTGTGATCTTCATCATTTTGAGGCCCTTCTATCTGGATCACACCATTGTCAATCAAATCTTGTACCACATTTTTCAACTGCAAGCAATCATTTGTTGCATGTCCTCTATTTCTGTGGTATTCACAATGACTAGACACCTTCCACCAATTGGGCTTGTTTTGTGGTTCATATGGTTGAGCTTTAGGTAAATCAATAATCTTATTAGCAATGAGAGTTCTCAATGCATTCTCAAGGGGTTCACCAAAAGGTGTGAATGTCCTCTTGGGAGATGGTGCAAGGAACAAATTAGGCTTGTTAGCCCCTTGATTGTTCCTAAAGTTGTTATTGTTGTTAAAAGGCACTTTGGGAACTTGATTTGCATTATTCACTTGAGTAGGTGTTCTCATGAGAGTAAAAGGAGTGGGTTTCAAATTATTAGCATCAACAACCCCATCATTGACCACACCTTTGTTGTTGTTCCTCAAACCAAATTGGTTATAGTTGTTAGGAGGATTCTTATTTTGATTGCTATTGTTGTTGGAGGTATTGTTTTTGTTGTAATTCTTGTTATCCTTGTACAGATTTAGTTCTCCACTTTTAACCAATACCTCCTCTGTAGTCACTCCATTTTCAATAAGATCTTGAAAAGACCTAGGACATTGCAGCTTTAACCGGTAGTTCATTTCATTACTCAAGCTATTTATAAAGATGTCCATCTTTTCCTTTTCTGGTACACTTCAAGGGTATCTACCAAATACTACTCTCTATCTTTGTAAGAAAAGTAAGAATCCTTCTCCCTCTCTTTGCCCGGTGTTGCATAAGGTAATCATTGTAATTTCATGTTTGATATTATATGAATAATGTGTTACAAATTTAGCAGCTAACTCTTCAAAAGTTCAGATGCCGGAAGGTAATTTTGAAAACTATTCCATGGTCATGCCTCCCAAACTTCTAGGAAACAACCTCATTAAATAAGTAGTGTCATGCATGAACTCCAAGCTTAATGCACAAAATTCCCTTAAATGATCTCAGGGATTAGATGCTCCTTCATATTTGTCATACTTAGGAAAGACCACATTACTAGGGAATGGTATCATGATTAAAATCTTATCAAATGGGAAAGGACACAGTGCCTCTATTGAAAAGGGTTTTGGAGCCCCACTTTGCTTCATTGTGTCAATTGCATTTGGAATAGTCTAAATTGCTTGTTCATGATATCAATCGGACTATCTTCAACTTCCTTTTTCTTAAGTTGATTGACATCGTAGTCATGAGGGAGTTTAAGACCTGCTCGGGCTAGGTCTAGAAAATACTTCTCCTTATCTTTTGCTAACACTTTTTCCATGAGCTTCATGAAGTATGGACTTTGTATGGCTTCATTAACCTTTTCATCGGTTGCATCTTCAACAGTTGGTTCGCTATTGCCCCCATTGTTAGTGTTGTTAATTCCTTGATTGTTAGGGTCTATTCCTGCCCCTCCATTGTTTTTATTTGACCCTAGATTTTTTGGGTCAATGCCTCCTCCATTGTTGTTGGTTTGATCTAAATTCGAGTTGCCAAAATGAAAAGTCACGTTGGTTTCTACCTCTTGGATGGGTTCTTGTGGTATTCTTGAGGAGGTAAATGTGTCACTCAGAAAAGGAAGATCTTGCCTTAGATACGTTCTGTCAGATTGCAAGGTTTTCTTTACGTAGTAAGATCGAGTGAAAGCCGGCATGAGAAATCTCTTGAAAATAGGCTTTATCTCACTTGCTTGTGGCCAAATCCTAACAAAATTTTCAAAAATATTTAAAACTAGGATTTCTGACCAGGTTGGATATTGGAACAGATAGAATGTCTAAAAGGGTATTCAGATATGAAATCCAATTTTTTTGAAAACTCCGAGCAATATCCATTGTTTTCCCTTCTTTGTTTTTGGGCGTCACTTGCCGTTGTGTAGGCATGACTTAAAACTTAGTATGCGGTTGTAATCACCTGAAAATGGACAAAGACAATTAAGGACTAAATCAAAGCAAATCAAAGAAAATAAAGGACATGATCAAAGAAATTGAATCAAATCAAACATTTAGCCAATCAAAATTAAAATCAATGACTAATTCAAGGTAAATCAAAATTGAGAGCATTTTAATCAAGTTAAATCAAATCAAAGTACAATTAATTCTATTAATTGTATAGTTTTGAATTAAATCAAATTCAACCCATTCAAGGGGTACATGGCTAAACAAATGAATTTAAATCATTTAATAAATCCTACTTTCTCTCAACCCAAAAGGGGAGGAAATTAAATCAACCAATAGGATTTGAGAAAATGCATTCACATGGATCAAGCCAAATTCAATCTCAATCACTCAAAGTGAGAGAGCATCTTGTCCATTGATCTTGTCTACTTGTCCCAAGCTTTGAGGACACAAATTTTGCATTGTCTTCAAAGGGTGGAACCAAAGACTCAACCAAGGCTTAATCATGATCAACTACATCACACCCCCTACCATTGGGAAAATCTATAAAAGGAAGACCAAAATCAATCATAATTCATAACCACGCATCTGAGAACTGCATAGAAGCTCTTGCATTTTATAGCTAGAAAGGAAAATTAAGGCTAATTAGTTGTATTTCCTTTGGAATTGAACAATTTAGCTTGTTTATCATTATCATTTCTCATTCTAGGACTGTCATTAATGGTAGCTTGCTGAGAGTTTCTCATTAATACTCTTAGATAGAGAGCCATAGGATGCTTAATTGATCTTTCATTTGCTAAATAGTTTCTATATTGTGGTTTATTTAGTTTCTATTTCATTTATTGTCAATACTAATCTTATGAAGGTACATTTCCTTGTACACAATGGTTATTGGAATTTGCCTAGGCGGTGCTCTGCAGAGAGTAGGTGGCTTTTTTCTATTGATAGGTGTTTCTTAACTTTTTCTAGGTGTTTTGTAAAATGTCACAGGCATGAATTTATCATTTATAGGCATTTTTTTAATAGTCACATGCGTAACTTCACTGTGTATAAGAGATTTTTCTCTATGTGTAGGCGGCACTTTGCATATCAGGTTGTAAATTTTAATTTTTAAAAGTGATTTGATCAGATCTGCAGAATAATCTTGCTTGAAAATAAAGTACAAACACAACACACACATCAAATTTTTACCATATCCCTAAAACCAACACTAAAAGTGTATGTTATCGATCATTTTCACAAACATAAACAAGAATGTCTTCCAAGCAATCTACCTAGAGTCAAATTTGGCTTTTAAACACGTTTGACTCTAAAAGGTAGATTACTATTTAACATGATTTTTAATGAACACCTCTGTTCTAGATCATGTCAAGTTCTTTTACCCACTTGCGGGCTTCCCACACGCACAAAAGAATGATTTGGCATAATCCAAAGGACTACTAGAGGAAGTGAAGAATACTTGCACACAACCTAGTCACTCTCCTATTAAGGAAGAGTGTATTTGTTTATAGTGGGTCGAATAGTATCCTGGCTAAAGCAATTGTCTCCCACTTTGGGTCATCCCCTCTCACTGTCCTCGTAAGGCAATTCTTGGGAGGCGGGTCCTCTAAAGATATAATTTATCTAGCATATATCAAGAAAACAAGAAATCAAACTTGGTTCAACAAGTTTGGGAGTTTGGTTTTTCTCTGTGTAGGTAGCACTTTGCAGATCAGGTTGTAAATTTTAATTTTTAAAAGTGATTTGATCAGATCTATAGAATATTCTTGCTTGAAAATAAAGTACAAACACAACACACACATCAAATTTTTACCATATCCCTAAAACCAACACTAAAAGTGTATGTTCTCGACTGTTTTCACAAGCATAAACATGAATGTCTTCCAAGCAATCTACCTAGAGTCAGATTTGGCTTTTAAACATGTTTGGCTCTAAAAGGTAGATTACTATTTAACAAGATTTTTAATGAACACCTCTATTCTAGATCATGTCAAGTTCTTTTACCCACTTGCAGGCTTCCCACACACATGAAAGCGCGATTTGGCACAATCCAAAGGACTACTAGAGGAAGTGAAGAATACTTGCACACAACCTAGTCACTCTCCTATTAAGGAAGAGTGTATTTGTTTATAGCAGGTCAGATAGTATTGCAGCTAAAGCAATTGTCTCCCACTTTGGGTCGTTCCCTCTCACTATCCTTGTAAGGCAATTCTTGGGAGGCAGGTCCTCTAAAGATCTAATTTATCTAGCATATATAGAAAAAACAATAAATTGAAATTCGTTCAACAAGTTTGGGAGTTTGGTTCACTTAGAAAGTGAAGAGCATATCCCTATTGTTGTTCCTTGTTCCAAACACTTCAAGCAAAATTTTGTTCTTTTTCAACCTCTTGACAAGGAGATTCTTATAAATGAAATGTTTGGTTAATTCCTCATCCCTTTCTTTCTACCAAGTTGAATTCACACGTTTGGCTTTTTGATCCACTTTGCAAAATGGAGAGCATATGCCTAATGTTTATTCAATTTGAATAATAGTAAGGTTTTTCCTATTAAGCTAGATCCAAAGAAAAGCCACAATTTAAGCAATGCAAGCTTGATATGAAAATTACCTCTTTTGTAGCTAGCAAAGACTAGGCACTTTTTTTAAGTTTTTGATGTTTATTTGCTTACTTACCTAGTGGCTATTATTCCCATTCCGGCTCCTCCTACAAATTAGTCAACATAGCAATACAAAGTGAAGGAAACCAAAAGGAACAAATTGAAATGCAATTAAGTGTTCTTAACAAGATTTTGCAAAGATAATTTTAACAATTTAATGCAAACAATTTAGTTCAAAGTAGGAAATTTCTTTTTATAAGCATCCAACACCTTTATGTATGCTTATAAAGCTTTTCTTCTAATTCCAAACTATCTAGAATTGAAGCACTATGGATTTCTTTTTAACGTTTGGTTTGAATTCTTACCTCTTTGCTCTCTTGAGTAACTCTGCTTTCTGGTTTCCGTACTTTCCTGTGTCTGCTCATCTATGGGAAAAACACAAACAAAGAGTAAGAAAATAGAATTTAATAATCTGACAGAAAATTTAAATAGAAAATGCTAGGTGACATTTATCAACTAATAAGCGTCAGTTAAAAGATAATAGGTGTTATTTAAAAACTCACAGGCATCACTTTCCAGTGACTCAAGTGACTTTTAAAAATTACTAAGCATAACAATTTTAGTTGCCAAGCATTACAAATAACTGTAAATTGTGTAAGATGAAGTATCAAAGGAAGAAAAGAATAGCTAATAGGCGTCGTTTCTCAGATTTTAGGTGACACTTTACGCTCTCAAGCATAATACTTTATTTCGTAGGCGTCAGAAGAAGAAAAGATAGAATAGAAAGAATCTGATAGGTGTCAGTTAACTCCTTTTAGGCATCGTCAGAATGCTCATAAGTGTCGCTAAATCCTTCATAGGTGGATTTTCTCCTATTTTCTACAAAATTAGCGTAAAGTGAAGCAAAAAACACACAAAATTTGATAAAAATGATGGAAAATGAGGCTCAAATCCCCACAGTGGGTGCCATTTGTGTGTGAGTGTTTTACACCTTCATGAAAGTAGGACAATTAGCAATAATTCTATGAAAATACAATGAAAATTTAATCTAAATAATTGCATTTAACATCCATATCATCTCATGGTTCTCTATCTAAGCTTGGTAAGTAGAGCTCTCAGCCTTATTCTCTACTAGTGATAATCCTAGAATGAGAAAATTATGATAACATGCCTAAATCTAGCTCTCAATTCTCAATTTGATACAAAGATTAACTCAAATGCTCATGATAATGCTCTCAAATCTCACTATTTTCTCTCAAAATGCTTAAGATATTGCTCAATTGCTCTCAAATTGCCTATAGTGATGATGCTATGCATTCAAATTTTCTAGTATATTATGCTCTCAAAATGACTTCTATTTATAGTAAAATCCCAAGGGTAGGGGGCAGAGTTACTTGATCATGGTTTAGCCTTGGTTGAGTCAAAAGCTTTGAAATTTTTTTAAATGGGGGGACAATTTAAATGATTGTCTCAAAGGTTTTGACAAGTAGACGAATTTGAGTGGTTGAGATTCAAAGTTGAAAATGAGTGATTGAGATTCAACTATTTTGGAGTGATCCATGTGCATTGTGTTCTCAATTCTTATTGGTTGCTCAAATTATGTTGAAAGATATTAGGATTAATTAAATTCTATCAATTAATTAAATTAGCCATGTAGGGGAATAGGTTCAATTTGATTTTTGATTTAAAACTATATAATTAATTGATTAAAATCAATTATTTAGTGTGATTGATCCCTTTAAGCTTGTATTTAATTATTTGATGTCATGATTTGATTTTTCCTTTGATTTAAATGATTTTGTCCAATTTTGATTAATAAATATCCATTTGAAATTGATTTGATCCATTTTGATGAAAATTAGAGCATTTGGTTAAGATTTTGCAAATTTGAATGATTCTAAGACATCTGCCCAGTTTTGGGTGTCTACAAATGTCCCTCTTTGAATTGATGTGTGTAGCGCATTGATTCAAAGAAAATTTTGTGTCCTAATCACTAATTGGATACTAGATTGATTGATACAAAACTAATTTGATTAATAAAACCTGATTTGAAAAATGATACAACATGCCCCACTGATAATAGTTTGAAATTTTAATGCCCCAGATTCAATATTGATGTAGATTTGATACTATGATAATGCCCCCTCATAAATGAAACAGATTGATCTCTGGATAGAAAAATATGATGTGATTGATTGAAAATAGATCCAATATGTTTTCATTTCTGAAAAACATCGTTAATAATCAAGGTCACAACAAATGCCCCAGTTTGATAGTTGTGTAGATATAGATCAAAATGTCAAAGATTTTGTCAAAATTAAGTCAAATAACATAAATAGGTTGAAAAACCCAAATTTACTATTCATTTGCACTTTTTAATATTGAGATTTTGCTATGATCCTGATAAAGTTGATTGCGATGGTTGTCCCTATTCAAGAGCATCGTTTCGAGAGAGGATGATGTTATCAAAGACCATTGGATTACGAACCTCTGATAAGTGACTCTGACCCTCCTAGTGCATTTATTATCATTTTTTTTAGCATTTATAGCATAAAAAACATGATTTTTTGATAAAAATTTGTGAAATGCAGCCTAGGGTAGTTAAAATGATGCCTAGGAAGATAAACTATAGCATCCACACAATAAAATGCCGCCTATAAGCAATTTCTAACCACCTAAGACCTAGGGTTTTTTTTGTCAAACCATGTGTAAAACACCATCTAAAAAACCCTAGAAATTAAATGATGCCTAGACATGTTTAAATGCCGCCTAGGATCATAAAATGTTGCTTAAGAAAAGAAGTGTCGTGTCTACGTGATAAAGTACCACTTATGAAGATTTGTTCACCGTGTGAGGTAAAGTGCCACCTCCGCATAGGCAAGTGACGCCTATAGGAATTGTGATAAAAATTTGAATTTTCATTGCTCAAATTTGATTTTTTTTTATTGATTTGATGTCTCTGGATGAATGATTGAATGTCCAAGATAAAAAGGTCTGTTGTAGTTAAGTGAACAAGTGATTAGGATATCAAGATAATCGTAACAATGAATGTTTGATTTGTCAATTTGATAGGATAGAAAACTAATAGGATAGATATTTTTCTCTCACGATCTAGAGAGACAAAACAATGATGTTCCTTCCTCATGATATAGAGTTAGGAGATTTGATGCGCTCAAGATGAGAAAAGATTGATTGATTTTTGATTGATTGACTTAAAATAACCCACTAATATAGAATATTGATATGATTCCCTTGATTTGCAAAATAGGCACATTTCTGTAAGTTGTATGTACGGACCCTAGCCTCTTGGATATTAGATTTAGGTCAGGAGCTGACCTAGCTAGAGTATCATGTGATTGAGATGTGTGGTTTGAGCTTCCTTTTAGACATCCCTCAGTTTCAATTGAACCAGGGTCTTTTGATAGTTGTGGCAGAGCGATGGCACTTTGACCACAATACTTTCCACTTGCCATTAGGGGAGATGGCCATCACTCCTGAGGACGTATACAAATTACTCTGTATCCCTACTCGGGGAGAGTATATTATGATTTTGTGTATGATGGGACTTTCTGCAGACATGTATTTGGTGATGATACCATCGAAGATGATACAATTACATGGGAACAATTTGCTTCTTTTCCTACATTGCCAGAAGTCTTAGGTGCTCTAATAGGAGGTTTATTGCTTCCAGACCGGCAAGGTCGAGGATTCTCTATTTGGATGGGGCCGCATTTTAGAGGATTTTATTGCACACCCTCGGCATCTTGATTGGGGTTCCTGTGTACTAGCATGATTATATCAGAGCATGACCTTGCCATCCTATAGGGTAAAAGAGGATATAAGAAAATAATTCATATGAAAGAAGAGTATAGAAAGACAATGGAGGTTGGAAGAGGTTTGATACTAGCCATGACAAATAATTTGGACTAAAAGATGTATATCTTTCAAATCATAAGAATAAGTTATCTAATTGCTTGAGGACAAGAAATTTTGCTAAGGGTAGACTGCAATGTCCCCTTTTGTTAATAGAATTTAATAATAAATGATAATAAAAAATTAATAAATGATCAAATAATAATAAATATAATTTATTATCAAAATTAATTATATCATTAATATCATATATTAATTGATATAATACAATATATTTCTATAAATAAATATAATAATATTATAATTATAATAATAAAATAATATCAATAAATAATTATAGAAATATAAATAAATAGTTTAATGATAAATAATAATATCCAATCATATTATCTATAACATATTATTAAAAAATATATTGATTAATCAATATAATCTACATATAATTAATCAATAAATATCAATCATTAGTTTTAATACTATCCATATTCATAATATTATTAATCAAAGTAATATCTATAAAAGGATGTAGTATTTTATATGCAGTGATTATAAGATATAGAGAGTAACAGTATGCAGCAAACAAGTAATACCTATGGAAACCTAAATATAAACTCAAACCGTATAAATATGAATATATATGCAAACTGTACTATATATATAGACCAAAATAGATCAAAATGAAATAGAAAACCAATATCAAAAGATTAGTTACTGAAAAATATTGATAACATTCAATGTTACTAGTAAAAAATCAAATAATATTATTAGTAAATAATGATATCAATTAATCAAGAATAGTAAATATTATTTATTGATAATAATATGTTATTATTATGTTATTAATAAAACAAAATAACACTCTGGTTATATATATTGAATAGTAAATATAATGTTCTGATTACTGGAAAAAATAGGTTTTGAAGGGACCCGAAACCCTTTACAATATATTTGAAGGAAAGATCAACACATCAAAAAAGAGGCACACTACAACGGACTGCCCAAAAAGGGACTACAAAGTAAGTGACAAAAGGGATAGAACACCAGTCAAAAAGACAATAGACAACACAAAAAACCAGCAAAGAAACCCGCCTAAGCATCCACGTACATAACCTCTTCTTTTTCATCCAGAGTCTTCTCCATTTTGGCCTAGATATTTTCCATTCGGCCAATGACACTTTTTAGCTCTTCGATATTATTCTTCATAGGTGGAGACTTTTTCTTGTTGCTCCCGTGGGTTTTGGAACTAGAGCCTCCACTATCAGTCAAGGGGAACAATCCTGTGATCACTGTCCTCCTCTAGAGCTTTATCTAGTAGATTGACCAAGGCTTTGAAGTTGGTACTGAAGGCCTTCATGCTATCCATGCTATGCTTGAGGATATTAGTAAGATTTTTATCCATTTTATCCATTCTTTCATTAATATCCACATCAGGAGTGTTAGAAGTACCATCCTTGAGAAAGGAGTCAACTTTTTCTTGAAGAATGGCATTATTAGCTTCAAGTTTCCTACATTTTAGGTGGAGCCTTTTTATCTCCTAGAAGCACCATTTCTGAATCTAAAGGAGTAGAGAGCCTCGAATTTAGCAGTTTGAAGAACCCCAGTTGTAACTTCCTCTCTGTCATCAAAGTCTTCAAAAATTAGCTTGATAGAAGATTCTCTAGCTCTCCTCTCACTGACTCCTCGCTACCCTCTTGATCTTTGTCCTGAGAATCAAGGGAAACAGACACATCATGCATCATACCAACAACAAAATCATCTAGGATGGGGACCTCCTCTTCATGAAAATCCCTCTCCATTTTGTGCTTCTCAGCATACTGAGCAACCGTGTCAACAAGGTCTTCAAGACTGTGAGATTTGTTCTCAATAGTAACCTTTGACTTGGCCCCTTCAATGGCTTTTTTTTTCAGCTCAACCTCACTTTCCGGATTCCTGTTCTCCAGGACCTCTTCTTCAGGAACATTCTCCTTATCAATACACATAGGGGCAGAATCAACTTCCCTAGACTGGGAATCGGCAATGTCCTTCTGGTGGTCACCATCCCACACCTATTTTTTCCCCTCAACCATCTTCTCATTATCCTTATCAGAATCCTTATTGCTAACCTCCTCCTTACCATCATGGGGAGTAGTCACGTCATCAAAATAATCAATTTCCTCCCTATCCTTTCTAGGGCTTTGCAAATTTTTGATCTCTCCAGTCTCATCCTCTTCAGAGTCCTTAGTCTCATACTCCTTAGAATAGTCCTCGACATCAATCTCACCAAAGAAGATTTTCTTTGAACTACTACCCATTAAATCATCAGTCTTCCATTTAGCAGAGCTAGACTTAGGAGTCATAGGGCTCCATTTATTCTTTCTAGAGGAAGGCGTAGAGCTAGGGTTAGGGAAGACCCTCTTAACATATTCATGAATCAGTAGAATTAAACCCTTATGCTTAATAGCTTTCTTAGGGGAAACCTTATGCTCATTAAGACTTTTAACAAGAGAGCTATGAAGGTAATAGGGGATATTAACAGTGTCCTTGTACCTAAAATGGTTGAGAAACATGAAATGGTGGGAGTGACCACGATTAAAGTGACCATCGAGGGTGAAATACTCCATCACCACCTGTAGAATGTTGTGCCATATCTCCTTGATTTTGAAGACATCAATATAACCATTGGTCCTGGCCTCTGCGAAATCTAACTGCTCTTTCTCAAATTTAGGGAACTTTTTGGAAGCCATATCCTAAATCTTACGATTTTTGTAGAACTTCTGGCCATCATTGGGAATGTTAGTAACTTGAGCAATTAGCTCCACAGTAATCTCCATAGTTCTACCGTCAATGGAAATAGTGTCATCTTTCCATCCCTCCGCAAATTTTTGAGTTATCTCCTTATCAAAGCCATGTAACCTTTCCAGAAATGGAGTAACTCCAGCTTTCTTTAGCTTCCACCACACCATAGACTTGTTAGGCTCCTTGAAGCTTCTTACATTTGTCTAGTTCCTCCCTTTTCAAATCACCACCCATGGTTAGGAGAATTAACATCAGAGAGAGCTTATCAAAGTTTAAACAGTGCTTATCAAAGTTTCTTTCCCTGTCGATATAGATTTTTATGGAAATCACAACCTAGAAAGTGTACGAGCTGACAATGATAATGAAACTAATTACTCCACTCCACACTTTCCCATAACTACTTCCAGACTCTGTAGTGTTCAAGAGAGTCTTATTAATAATATCAAATTGTGCCTGCCTTGTGAGTAATCTTATCATAATTAATATATGATTTAGTATCCTCCTTGAGATCTGCCTCGCTGTCCCAAATGATGACCTCATTTGAATTAACTCCAATATTTGTCAAACTATCCACCATGGTGTTACTTTTGTAGTACACATGAGATATGTGGAATCTAGTACAGTTGGCAATAATATCTTTTGCCTTGGATATGACATTCTCAACAGTCCAGGATGAAGTAGTTTTTCCTTTAAGACAATTGATAATGTTCATGGAATCACCTTCCAACTAGATATTATCTAGATTTAAGTTGCTAGCAAGTTGCAGACCATAGTAAGCTCCCAAGGCTTCCACCATATGGTTATTTTGAGTACACAAAGGGGCAGCATTAGTAGCTAAAAAATTTCCATTGTTGTCTCTGATAACTCTACCGCATCCTGCCGGGCCAGGATTGCCCTTCGTTGTACCATCAAAATTTATCTTAATCCACCCAACAGGAGGAGCAATCCAAACACTATTCTCATGATCAATCTTCTTTGCGTCGAAGTTCTTACAATCTTGGCTATTCTGGATGATACCTTTTGGGAGATTTTCCAGCATTCCTTTGTTCGCCTTTTCAAACACCAAGGTAGGAGTACTACATTTATCTCAAAATATATGGTTGTTATGTTCTTTCCAAATACTCCAAGAAATATGAGGGGCAACCAAGATCCAACTTTTTTTTTTATCCCTATCATGAACATTAGGACAATACCATTCCTGGCAAAAATCCTGGATAGAGCAGGGAAAAGTCCAGCATAAATTCCAGTCTTGCAAAAAGAAAGACCATGCCTACTGAGAGAAAGAGCAATGTAAAAAGAGGTGGTTAGTATGTTCCTTAGCCTCATGGAAAAGGAAACATCTATTAGGCATAATGAAGCCTCTCTTTTTGAGGTTGTCAATCGTAAGAGCTTTGTTTTGGATGAAAATCGAGTAGAAAATTTTAACTTTGGGGGTAAGATTTTTGTTCCAAACCTTCAACTAGAAGGGGATTTCCTCAGGCACCTCAAATTGAAGATAACTAGAAGAAGCCACAGAAAAGGAACCATCAGAAGAGGGACCCCAAATCAGAGTGTCATTTTTGTTGGCATAGAAATAATGAGCCAAAAGGGCTTTGTCAATTTCTTGAAAAGCAGGGAAGATTGTAGCCAAATTCACCCATCAGTTATTAATCCAGTAATCTTTCACTTTAAGGCCAAATCTAGAGGTGCACCTTAAGATTTCCTCATTGTTTTAAAAAAACCAGCTCAAAGGTTTTTCAAATAGCCACGGATCTTTCTAGAAGTCAATTTTAAGGCCATTTCCCAACTTCCAACGTTTTCCTTTGCTAGCAATATCTCTAGCTTCATTAATACTCCTCCAAAAAATAGAACCCTCAACTTTCTCAGAACTGGAAAGAAAATGATCAAAAGAGGGAGTATCATAAAGGTATTTATGTTTACATATAGTATTCCAGTCCTTAGGATCTCCATATATACACCATAACTGCTTAGCCAACAGAGCTTTATTCATAATCTTGATAGGCCTAAGACCCAGTCCCCCCAAAGTTTTGGGTTTTCAAACCCTATCCCAAGCAACTAAAGGAATGTGATTTCTTTCCTCCGTTACAGACCAGAGGAAGCATTTAAGAATATTGTCAACTTTATTAGCATACTTGGAAGGCATCTTAAACAGGCTCATAGCATAAACCATAAGGCTTTGAAGAGAAGACTTAATTAGGGTAACCTTCCCAGCTTGGGATAAAACCAAACCTTTCCAACCAGCTAGTTTAGTGTAAAATCTTTCCACCAACTGATTCCAAAAAGAATCACTGATATTAAGGCCCAAAGGCAAGCCTAGATAGGAGGAAGGGAAGGAGCTAATCCCGCAGCCAAGAGTACTAGAAGTATTATGCTATCTATCCTCAAGGGTATTCATGAAGAACAAGGAGCTTTTGGAGCAATTAATAAGTTGACCAGTAACATTGGTGTAAAGATTTAAGGTTGCCTTAAAGGCTCTAGCTTCCTTGATAGTAGATAGTCCCATAGTGATAGTATCATCCACAATCTAGCATGATAACATGTTAAGGGGTTTGAAGAAGACCTAACCCCTTGTATATCCCCCTTAGAGACCAGTATCTAAAAGTATCTTCCCATGATTTCAGCCAAAAGAGTAAATAGAATAGGCAAAATAGGGTCTCCCTGTCCGAGGTCTAGAGTTCTTAAAGAACTGGGAAGGAGACCCATTAATAATAACTGCAAAGGAAGCTGTAGAGATCAATTGATAAATAATTTGAATGACTCTCTCATTAAAACCAAACTGCTTAAGAATCATACATAAGAAATTCTAATCAACATGGTCATAAGCTTTAGCCAAGTCAAGTTGAGGATAAAGCCCTGTTTGTCTCCCTTGATGGTCGAGTGAATGTTCTCATGAACTAGAACAATAGAATCCAGAATTTGTCTTCCAAGAATAAAACCATTTTGTTGAGGAGCTATCAAATCAGGGAGAATTTTCAAAAGTCTAGTAGTTAAGATTTTAGAGAAAATTTTATAGAAGGAATTACAAAGACTGATTGACCTGAATTGATCAAAAGAATGAGCTCCAGCAATTTTAGGAACCAAAGCTAAGAAAGTACCATTAATTTCTTTGAGAAGTCTTTTACAACCAAAGAATTCCTTCATAGCATTTGAAACATCCTTCTCAACAATAAACCTAAACTTTTGAAAAAAGAACATCGAAAACCCATCAAGGCCAGGAGCCTTATCACCTTCAAAAGAAAAGACAACATCTTGATCTCCTTATTGGAAGGGATAGCCTGCAAAGTCTTATTTTGATCATGGTTAACAATTTTAGGGATAGCATCTAGTAATTTATCTTGATTGTCCCTATCAAGATTAGCATCAACAGACAGTAAAGACTAAAAGTAATCAACAACAGCTATCTTGATATCCTCTTCTTTGTGGATCTCATCGTTTCCCTTAGCAATTTTAGCTATACGATTGGCAGCTATGTGTTTGAGGGTAGTCTGGTGGAAGAACTTAGTATTTATGTCCCCTTTCTGAAGCCAAACCACCCTAGATCTTTGGCACCAATAAATTTTCTCTTTGGATATAAGATCATGGTAACTTATCAGGGCTTTTTGCTATTCATTTTTAAAAGAGACTGACAGGCCTTGATTTTGAATAGATTCCTAAACAACAGAGAAGTCAGTTTTAGCCTTATTCTTCTACTTGAAAATGTCTCCAAAAACCTCTTTATTCCAAATTTTTACTTTTTCATTTATGTTTCTAAGCTTCCTGGTCACCTTGAACATGGCAGTACCCTCAATTATGATATCCCACCATTCCAAAATTTTATTCTCTAAATCAGGGTGGTTTAACCACATCTTCTCAAACTAGAAAGGATAATGCTTAGGAGCATTGATTAGGTTAACTTCCAACATCAGAGGGTAATGATCAGAGCCAATTTTAGGGAAGGAAGATAGGGTACAATAGTACTTAGACAACTAATCATGAGTTATGAGAGCTCTATCTAACTTACTCTGGATATTATGAGTGCCAGCACGCTCGTTGGACTAGGTATAGTTCAGCCCTTGGAGATCTAAATCAATCAACCCCTCATCATTGATAAAATTGAAAAGATCAACTCTGCTATCATTTTGAGATAAAGTGCCCCCATACTTCTCACTATTCGTAAGAGGGGTATTTAAATCCCCCATAAGCAACTAGTGTTCATGATGCAGGAGCATCCTGGGTGTAAGAGCAATCTTGCATCACCCAAAAATATTTCTATTTTTATATTCAATAAGGGCTATTTTGTGCAGAGCTGCTATTTATGGAAAGTTACTATTTTTGGTAATTTTTGTATGCACTCAGAATGATCTGATTTCTTTCTTGGAGGTTCATTTTGGTCATATAAGTCTGCCAATAAAGTTTTATTGCCAGATCAAGTGTATATTGGAAGATATTGAAGATTTTCGGTATTGGCAGCAGGGTACAGAAACTTTGAACTCAGTTTTGAAGGCTTTAGAGGCCCCGGATGAGGTCAAAAATTTGGGTGATGGGTGCTTGCGCTGGTCAAGCCTGTAGAGCGCTTCGTGGCGTTTCCAAAATGGGGTTATAATAGCCGATCGGGTCAACTGGTGATGACTTATGGTCTTCGGAAGTTGGGCCACCTGAAATGGCAGAAAATAATTTTCTTCAAAATTTTTGTTCGGGTTTCAAAGGTTATCTTGAGCCGACTATGATGTAATGAAATGTGAAATAAAATAATTCTAAGTTTGGTCGGCCTTATTGGCTAAAATTCTGGAACCTTCCCAGGCGGTGGATAATTGCCTCTATAAGGAAGGCTTTATTATTGTCTTAGGCAGTTTAGAATAGTTCTGGGTAGTAGATCTGGGTAATAGTTCGAGGCTTTGTCCTACAGAATATTGTAAGGGAATGCCCATGTGGCTTTGCATATTGTAATTCTGAAAGTTTGTAATTCCACATTTGTGGAGATAATAAGAAGCCAATTTTTTGTTCTTGCATATTGTTGTTGTTTCTCTATTTCTGTTATGTGTTTGTGGTATTAAGGGGAGCACCCTTCATCAAGTGGTATCAGAAAAGGAGTTCTTGAGTGTGTAAATAGATCACCGACTGTGAGGTAGTTTGCACCAGGACCGTGGCTAGGGTTTCGGCGCGCATCGCACAAATGCCTCCACGAAGGGAACGTGGCGGAAGAGCTGGTGTTGTAACACCTGAGGTTAGAGAGCTGCAGAGACAAGTGCGAGCATTAAAAGAAGAGATTCGTAGAGGAATGAATCTTAATGTCAGAGATGAAAGTGATGATGAAGCCGAAGAAGAATATCAAGAAGGAGAAGCTGAAATTGTGAACCAGGAGGAAGAAAGACTTTTTCGGGCGATTTCCAAGATTGGGAAAAGACCTAAGATTGAGGTTCCTACATTTTCTGGAAATCTTAACCCAGAGGAATTGATCGACTGGATCAATGAATGTGAGGAATATTTTGAGTATGAAGATGTTGAGGATCCTGATAGGGTCAAATTTGCGAAGGCCAGACTGAAAGGTCATGCGAAGATCTGGTGGCAAGAAATTCAGTTGGAGCGAAAAAGAAGAGGGAAAGATAAAATCACAAGATGGGATCGGATGGTGGATAAATTGAAGCGACAGTTCATTCCTGTTGATTATGAGCTTGACCTACTGAAGAAAATGCAGAGTTTGAAGCAAGCAGGAAGATCTGTTCAGGAGTATACAGAGGAATTCTATCGACTCCTCATCAGAACAGGCCATGCAGAAGCTGATAAGGAGAAAGTTGCCCCATACCTTAATGGGTTAAGGCCAAGCATTCAGGAGGAGTTGAATCTGGTTCGAATGAACAGTATTGAGGAGGCATACCAATTTTCCCTAAAAGTAGAGGAAAAGTTGAACAAGAAGTTTGAGAGCAGGCAAAATGGAAGAGGTCGCGGTGGACGATCTGGTGGATGGTCATATGGTGGCCGAAATGAAGATTTGAAAAAAAAGGATGAGGCCAGTAGCAGTCAGAATCAGCGTGAAAATAATTCCAATCGCTTGCAGGATCAGAATAATAGAGATCAGAGAGGAAGAGGAAGAGGACAAGGACCTGGAAGAGGAGGCTTCCGTGGAACATGTTTTCACTGTGGAGAAGAAGGTCATAGGGCATTTGAATGTCCTCAGCACCAAGGCAGAACAGACAGAAGAAATGAAGGCCAAGCCAGAGTTGCACATGTAGATAAAGATGCCAGATCATCAAATTCTGAAGATGCTAAAAGAGGAGAAACGTTGATTAACAGAAGAGTCCTGTTGAGTGGTGAGAATGAACCTGAGCAAAGGAGGAGCCTGTTTCGCACCAGGTGAAAGTGTGAAGGTAAATGTTGTGATGTGATTATTGATAGTGGAAGCACTGACAATTTGGTGTCAGAAGAGATGGTGACAAAGTTGAAGCTCAAGAGACAGAAACACCCACATCCATATCGGATTGCCTGGGTACAGGATGACCACAAGGTCATGGTCAATAAACAATGCCTGGTGAAGTTCAAGATTGGCGGATACCAAGATGAGGTATTGTGTGATATCATATCTATGGATGCATGTCATATGTTGTTGGGTAGACCATGGCAGTTTGACAGATGTGTTGTACATGATGGTCGTGCGAATACCTATTCCCTGACAAAGGATGGAGTGCGACATAAGCTAAAACCATTGAAGGAGACCGAAGAAAAGGTATGTGGTAATGCAAGGATAACTTTTGTTGATGGAAGAAATTTCTTAGATGGTATGAGGCATGAGCATGTATGTTTTGCTTTAATTCCAAAAGCTGGTAAAGAGGAAGTAGAAGATGTTCCTGTAGAAGTTGCAGATTTGTTGAATGAGTTTCAGGATATTGTATCCGATAACATGCTTGATGGATTACCACCAGTCAGGAAGATTAGTCATCAGATGGACTTGATCCCAGGAGCGAGTTTGCCGAATAAGGCAGCACACAGAATGACACCTGCAGAAAGTGAGGAGTTGAACAGACAAGTACATGAACTATTACAAAAAGGATTGATCCATGAGAGTCTGAGTCCCTGTGCTGTACCAGCGGTATTAGCACCAAAGAAGAATGAAGAATGGAGGATGTGTACAGATTCTAGGGCAATAAACAAGATCACAATCAAGTACAGGTTTCCATTGCCACGAATGGATGATATTATGGACTGTTTGAGTGGAGCTGTATATTTCTCAAAGATAGATCTGAAGAGTGGATATCATCAGATTCGGATCAGAGAAGGAGATGAATGGAAGACTGCCTTCAAGACAAAGGAAGGACTATATGAGTGGTTAGTCATGCCTTTTGGGCTAACCAATGCACCGAGCACTTTCATGCAGCTCATGAACGAGGTTCTGAAAGAATTTCTGGGTAAGTTTTTCATTGTTTACCTAGATGATATTTTGATTTTTAGCAAGACATTGGAGGAACATATGATGCATATTCGTATGGTGTTTGAGAAGTTGAGAGATGAGAAATTGTTGATTAATTTGAAGTAGTGCAGTTTTGTGAAGAAAGAGTTAGTGTATTTGGGATTTGTAATTTGAGCAGAAGGTCTAAAATGGACCCAGAGAAGGTGCAGGCTATCCTTGAATGGCCTACTCCAAGGACTGCTACTGAGGTAAGATCTTTTCATGGTCTAGCTAGCTTTTACAGAAAGTTTATCAGAAATTTTAGCAGTATTTGTGGACCCTTGACTGAAACAATGAGAGGGGATAGAAAAGAGTTTAAGTGGACTAATGGGGCAGAAAAGAGTTTTCAATTGTTGAAACAAAAAGTTACAGAACAACCTGTTTTAGCACTTCCAGATTTTAATAAGGTGTTTCAAGTGGATTGTGATGCTAGTGGTACTGCAATAGGAGCTGTTATGAGCCAAGAAGGTAAACCTGTTGCTTATTTCAGTGAGAAGTTAAATGATGCCAAGAGGAAATATTCTGTTTATGATCAGGAATTTTATGCTATAGTTCAGGCATTAAAGAAGTGGAGACATTATCTGCTTCCTAAGGAGTTTGTTTTGTATACTGATCATCAAGCTTTGCAATATTTGAATAGTCAAGGAAAGTTGAATCAGAGACATTTGAAATGGGTTGAGTTTTTACAGAGTTATACATTTGTTTTGAAACACAGGAGTGGAAAGTCTAATAGGGTTGCAGATGCTCTTAGCAGAAGGCAACTATTGATGACAGAAATGCAGATTGAAGTGGTTGGGTTCAAGGAACTCAAGAATTTGTATCCAGGGGACCCTGATTTTGGTGAAGCTTGGAAAGCTTGTACAAAACCTGTTACTCTAGACAGGATGAAATGGTTGGATTTCATCATCCAGGATGATATGCTATTCAGAGGGAGTCAGTTGTGAATTCCATGAAGTTCTATGAGGGAGAATCTCATCAAGGAGAAGCATAGCGGAGGATTGGCTGGACATTTTGGTCATGATAAAACCCTTGGTTTGGTTAGTGAGAATTATTATTGGCCACAGTTGCAGCAAGATGTGAAGAAGTTTGTACAGAGTTGCAGAGTATGTCAGATGGCGAAAGGAGTGAAGCAGAATACAGGGTTGTATCAGCCATTACCTATACCAGAGAAGCCTTGGGAGGATATTAGTATGGACTTTGTTCTTGGTTTACCGAGGACTCAGCGGGGACATAATTCAATTTTTGTGGTAGTTGACAGATTTTCAAAGATGGCACATTTCATTCCCTGCAAGAAGACTAATGATGCTGTTCACGTAGCAGAATTGTTTTTCAGAGAAGTAGTGAGACTTAATGGTTTGCCAAAGACCATAGTTTCAGATCGAGATACTAAGTTTGTTGGATATTTCTGGCGTACATTATGGAAGAAGTTGAAGACAGATTTGAAGTTCAGTTCATCACATCATCCACAGACTGATGGACAGACAGAGGTGGTGAATAGAAGTTTGGGAAATTTGCTGAGATGTTTGGTTGGAGATAAGCCAACAAGATGGGATTTGATTTTACCACAGGCAGAATTTGTATACAATAATTCTGTCAACAGGAGCACTGGTAAATCACCATTCCAGATTGTATATGGAAGTAGTCCCAGAAATGCATCTGAATTGAGGAAGATAGATAAAGGAGAAATAAGTAGTGCTGAAGCTGAGGATTTTGCAGAACACTTGAAGAACATCCATGGGGAGGTGAGGAAGCATATTACCAAGATGAATGCACAGTATAAGGCTAAGGCAAATGAGAAAAGGAGGTATAAGGAATTTCAGGTTGGTGATGAAGTCATGGTTCATTTGCGGAAGGAGCGGTTTCCAGTTGGTACATATAACAAGCTGAAAATGAAGAAGTTTGGACCATGTAAGATACTGAAGAAACATGATTCAGGAAATGCATATGAGGTAGAATTGCCTACTGAGCTAAATATTTCACCAGTGTTTAACATTTCAAATCTGACAGAGTATCATGAGGGAGGTGTTGAAGATGAGATCATAGCAGCACAGTGGAGTATTCCAGCAACTAGTTCAGACACTAAGGAGATTGAAGATATACTGGACAGTCGTGTTGGCAGAAGCACAAGGAATAGGACATATGAAGAATATTTGGTCAAGTGGAAAGGATGACCTGTTGAAGATTCATCATGGCTAACAAAGGAGGAGGTTAACCGTCTTGGTTTTCCTCTGTACACCTGAGTCGTGACAGGGTCACCTCTCAAATTACCCTGGGTGTCTGATGCAGGAGCATCTTGGGTGTAAGAGCAATCTTGCATCACCCAAAAATATTTCTGTTTTTATATTCAATAAGGGCTATTTTGTGCAGAGCTGCTATTTATGGAAAGTTACTATTTTTGGTAATTTTCATATGCGCTCAGAATGATCTGATTTCTTTCTTGGAGGTTCATTTTGGTCATATAAGTCTGCCAGTAAAGTTTCATTGCCAGATCAAGTGTATATTGGAAGATATTGAAGATTTTCGGTATTGGCAGCAGGGTACAAAAACTTTGAACTCAATTTTGAAGGCTTTAGAGGCCCCGGATGAGGTCAAAAATTTGGGTGATGGGCGCTTGCACTGGTCAAGCCTGTAGAGCGCTTCGTGGCATTTCCGAAATGGGGTTATAATAGCCGATCGGGTCAACTGGTGATGACTTATGGTCTTCGGAAGTTGGGCCACCTGAAATGGCGGAAAATAATTTTCTTCAAAATTTCTGTTCGGGTTTCAAAGGTTATCTTGAGCCGACTATGATGTAATGAAATGTAAAATAAAATAATTCTAAGTTTGGTCGGCCTTATTGGCTAAAATTTTGGAACCTTCCCAGGCGGTGGATAATTGCCTATATAAGGAAGGCTGTATTATTGTCTTAGGCAGTTCAGAATAGTTCTGGGTAGTAGATCTGGGTAATAGTTTGAGGCTTTGTCCTACAGAATATTGTAAGGGAATGCCCATGTGGCTTTGCATATTGTAATTCTGAAAGTTTGTAATTCCACATTTGTGGAGATAATAAGAAGCCAATTTTCTGTTCTTGCATATTGTTGTTGTTTCTCTATTTCTGTTATGTGTTTGTGGTATTAAGGGGAGCACCCTTCATCAGTTCATCCTTAAAGTCTTTCCTTTTGTCCGCAATTTGCTTCCAGAACCTAGCTCTATTCACTTTAGCATTAGGAGCAGATATGTTAGTGATGACCCAACTGAAATTATCTCTAATATTCTCCATTCTAAAAGATATCATGTTAGGATCTTTAGTAACAAGCACACCCTTTATAGTTTTCATATTCCAGAAAATGGCAGTACCCCCAGAAGCACCAGCCAAGCTATAACTACTAACTCCACCTTTTTGAAAAAATCTAAGCTTATCCACTTTATCCTTACTCATTTTAGTTTCCTAAACAAGAAGGATATCTAGTTTATAATCCCTAACTGCATTTCTAAGAATGCCTTGTTTGTGGCGCGCATTCAACCCCCTTATATTCTAGGAAATTATCTTCATAATTTGTTTGGAGAAAAGGCCTCCAAAATAGTCCTTTGTTTACCATCTGCAATGTCTTGCCAACTATCCTGCTCTCTTCCAACTTTGGCTTGTCTTCTTCTTGGTCCATACTTACCTTTTCCAACATCATTCTTCTTTCTTCTAGTCTTGATACCATCCACAGACATAGGAGATATGATTCCTTTAGAACTCTTCCCAACCTCCTTAGTCTTATTATTATCTTTGACTTTAAGGCATTCAGGGGATAGGGAACTGAGATCATCACTCTCTTGAGGTAAAGGAGAAATATGCATGATAACCTCATTAAGGTCAGAGAAAATATCAATGTTCTCCTTATCAAGAAGAGGTTCTAAAGAGTTCACCATATTGTTGTCTTCCTCAAGCTGATTAGTAGGGATAATCTCACCCCCTTGACTCATCTCTTCCAAAACAAGATTAGCATTCAGAAAAGGAGAGAATTGGTTTTCCTCAAAGAACTTATCCAACTTAGCTTTAGTAGGAGAATTGTGACTGATATCATTAGTTTGATCACTTGCCAAAGTCTTAGTCTCCAGATTACTTCCTAACATATTACTTCCTATGTCAGCCTTTTCATTGATAAGGGACTCCCCCATAGAGCTCTGATCAATATTCTTTGGAGGCTTCTCAGTAGAAGGTTTCAAAGAAGATTTTGAAGATCCCTTAGGGTTGTTCTTGGGTTTCCAAACAACGGTAGAAGAATCTTTCTTCTTGAGCAGGGGATCTTCCTATTTTTTATTGGGAACTTTCATCGGGCATTTTTTAGACCAATGGCCCTATTTCTTGCAGATGAAGCAAGCAAAGGGGACTGACTCATATTCAATCACATGTTTCCAAACACCCATTTTAGAAACTAAGTCCATAGAGATAGGAAGGTCAGTAGACTTACATATTTTAACACAAATTTTGGCATTAAACAGCCTAGATCTTGATGTTGTGGATGGATCTAGAGACAAAAGTTCCCCAAAAACATCTTCTATTCCTTTGAAAACACATTCATTCTAGTATTCTAATGGGAGCCCTGAAAGTTTGACCCAAACAGGAGCCTGTTCTAGAAAAGACTCACTCAAGTCCATATTATGTTCCCACTTACACAAAGCCAAGGATGACTTCGCCATAACCCAATGGCCTCCGCATAAGGCTTTAGTCATATCATCCTCATTAGTAAAGGAGAATGAGAAGAAACCTTTTGGCATAGCAGCTATGTCAACTTGCCCTTTAAGAAACCATCTTCTCTGAATGAAACGTCAAACATAGTCTATGTTAGGCCTGACCCCAGCATATTTCCCAACTAGCATAAGGTCCATCTGAGATATAGTATGATCAATCACTGTATCAGGGATAAAATGGAAAATTCTCCCTTAGAAGGATCCGAAATATTATTGGCTTTAGGAAGGGAAGATTTTCTAGAAGGCTTCTTGCCAAACAATGCCACCCAAGGCTTTTTAGGGATAGAAACCTCACCTTTTTTGACTTCTCCAGCCATATTCTTGGCTCCCCCCTTGGGTCTGGGGAAGCACTATCTCCTCGTGGGTCCCAAAGACTCATGGCCTCAACATCATCCACAAGATTCAAAGAGCCACCATAATTCTCCTTGTCTCCTGACACTATCAAGATTCCAATAGACTGTCCAACATCTCTAGTAGAAGCCCTAGTAGAGCTACCAGGTTTCCTGCCCAAACCACCATTCAAATTTTGACCTGCTCTAGCACCACCTCCCACTCCCACTCCCGCTCTAGCCATCTCTAGGTGATAAACCTAGGTAAGATTTTTTTCAATCCATAGAGTAAATATAATGTTATTATTAATAAATTATATTAATAAAATAAAAATAACATTCAAAATTAATGACAAGATTGGATGACATGGATCACCTTATGAATAACTTTGGAACATCAAATGTTTGAAGAATCTGAAAGGCTGTGTATTAGATGTGATTTGCATAATGCGGTGATTATATTAATTACATTAAGAAATTATATTTTTAGAAGTAATTAATATACATTAAAATAGTTGACAAAAAGGTGTGGTTTAGTTTAGAGAGTTGTCTTTATAGAAAGATATGTCCCTGAAGAAGTCACTAGAAAGATATAAAATCATCTTGAAAGTTTGCAAAAGGAGTGGGGGAGGAATTGGGGCAGCGTATGATGGATACATTCAGAACTAACAATATAGGAAAATGACAAGAAAAAATAGAGAGAAATAGACAAAAACAAAGGAGATGTTAAGAAATTTAATAGTATTAAATAATAATAAAAATAACAGAGGATGTTGTAGCAATTACGGAGACCCTCCAGTCAATTATAGTATGTGACTAAATGCATATATATATATATATATATATATATATATATATATATATATATATATATATATATATTTATTTATTTATTTATTTATTTATTTATTTATATTTATTTTACATTCTTTACATATATAAATGGTTATAATATAGTTTGTGTCTATCAAAGATATATGCAATTAGAATTTATCAAATTATGCTTTGGGCATCACATGTTTTTAATTTGCTTATAAATCTAAATATATAATTATGTTAATTACATTAAATTTTTTTGTACATTTATATGCAGATGATATGGGACCATAGAGAGAATGAATATTATGTGCATTAAGAGATGGATCCCATATCTGGAAGGGACTAGAAGAAATTATTATAATTTCCTAGTCTCGAGATTGTTATCTCATCAAAAGGATGATATGAATGGATCCCCGTATCTGGAGGGGACTAGAGGAAATTGTTGTAATTTCCCTAGTCTCGAGATTATTATCTCACGTAGGCAGTATATATACTAATTGCCAGTCATATGCATATGTGTAGGCTTGGAATGCATTTATTTGCTTCCAAGAGATTCGTATGGGCAGTGCTCTATGGGATGACGTGTTGATAGCCCGGTTGCTTAGAGTGGATCTTATATCCCTCAAGCCAAGAATCAAGAATTCTGTGAAGCCCGACCTAGAGGCAGCCTTAAGAATCAAATCCCCCCTTACTAACGTAGAATAGAGTATGAGTCATATTAATATTAAATATTATTTTGGGACTAACGTTGGTTTTGCAGGAAATCACATAAAGGAGAATAAGAAGGGACATTACATAACCAATATTCTTGGTTGTTTAATATCATATAAAATATTAAAGATAAATAATAATCAAAATGTAATATAACATTAAATAATAATATCTTAAATTAAATATGATATATCAAGATATAAATTAACAAGAAGATTAAATATAAATAAACAAATCTATTATTGATGAAATATAAGTAATTCATCTATGATTAAGAAAAGAGATACAAAAAATTAGTTCACACAAAGCTTAAATAAGAAATTTACGTAAGGCCCCGATTAGGGACATTACAGTGGTATCAGAGCATGATCTTGCCATCCTGAAGGGTAAAAGAGGATATAAGAAAATAATTCATATGAAAGAAGAGTATGGAAAGACAATGGAGGTTGGAAGAGGTTTGATCCTAGCCATGACAAATAATTTGGACTAAAAGATGTATATCTTTCAAATCATAAGAATAAGTTATCTAATTGCTTGAGGACAAGCAATTTTGGGAAGGGCAGACTGCAATGTCCCCTTTTGTTAATAGAATTTAATAATAAATGATAATAAAAAATTAATAAATGATCAAATAATAATAAATATAATTTATTATTAAAATTAATTATATCATTAATATCATATATTAATTGATATAATACAATATATTTCTATAAATAAATATAATAATATTATAATTATTTAATAAAATAATATCAATAAATAATTATAGAAATATAAATAATTAGTTTAATGATAAATAATAATATATGATCATATTATCTATAACATATTATTAATCAATATATTGATTACTCATTATAATCTACATATAATTAATCAATAAATATCAATCATTAATTTTAATACTATCCATATTCATAATATTATTAATCAAAGTAATATTGATAAAAGGATGCATAAGTATTTTATATGCAGTGATTATAAGATATAGAGAGTAACAATATGCAGCAAACAAGTAATACCTATGGAAACCTAAATATAAACTCATACCGTATAAATATAAATATATATACAGACTGTACTATATATATAGACCAAAATAGATCGAAATGAAATGGGAAATCAATATCAAAAGATTAGTAACTGAAAATTATTGATAATATTCAATTTTACTAGTAAAAAATCAAATAATAATATTATTATTAAATAATGATATCAATTAATCAAGAATAGTAAATATTATTTATTGATAATAATATATTATTATTATGTTATTAATAAAACAAAATAACACTCTGGTTATATATATTGAATAGTAAATATAAAGTTATTATTAATAAATTATATTAATAAAACAAAAATAATATTCAAAATTAATGACAAGATTGGGTGACGTGGATCACCTTATGAATAACTTTGGAACATCAAATGTTTGAAGAATCTGAAAGGTTGTGTATTAGATATGATTTGCATAATGCAGCGATTATATTAATTACATTAAGAAATGAGATTTTTAGAAGTAATTGATATACATTAAAATAGTTGACAAAAAGGTGTGGTTTGGTTTAGAGAGTTGTCTTTATGGAAAGATATGTCCCTGAAGAAGTCACTAGAAAGATATAAAATCATCTTGAAAGTTTACAAAAGGAGCGGGGGAGGAATTGGGGCAGCGTATGATGGATACATTCAGCACTGAGAATATAGGAAAAAGACAGGGAAAAAATAGAGAGAAATAGACAAAAATAAAGGAGACGTTAAGAAATTTAATAGTATAAAATAATGATAAAAAGAACAGAGGACGTTGCAGCAATTATGGAGACCCTCTAGTCAATTATGGTATGTGACTAAATGCATTTTATTATTTACATTATATATATATATATATATATATATATATATATATATATATATATATATATATATATATATATATATATATATATATATATATTTATTTATTTATTTATTTATTTATTTGCATTCTTTACATATATAAATGGTTATAATATAGTTGGTGTCTATCAAAGATATATGCAATTAGAATTTATCAAATTATGCTTTGGGCATCAGATGTTTTTAATTTGCTTATAAATTTGAATATATAATTATGTTAATTACATTTAAAAAAATTGTACATTTATATGTGGATGATATGGGACCATAGAGAGAATGAATATTATGTTCATTAAGAGATGGATCCCATATCTGGAGGGGACTAGAAGAAATTATTATAATTTCCTAGTCTCGAGATTGTTATCTCAAAAAGGATGATACAGATGGATCCCCGTATCTGGAGGGGACTAGAGGAAATTATTGTAATTTCCCTAGTCTCGAGATTATTATCTCACGTAGGTAGTATATAT
Source organism: Chamaecyparis obtusa (assembly GCA_027943335.1). NCBI lineage: Eukaryota > Viridiplantae > Streptophyta > Pinopsida > Cupressales > Cupressaceae > Chamaecyparis > Chamaecyparis obtusa. The sequence goes on from BSBK01000413.1 coordinate 2,530,493, forward strand.
ACTGATTGCTAGTCATATTCATATGCGTAGGCTTCGAATGCATTTATTTGCTTCCAAGAGATTATTATGGGTAGTGCTCTATGGGATGACATGTCGATAGCCCGGTTGCTTAAAGTGGATCTTATATCCCTCAAGCTGAGAATCAAGAATTCTGTGAAGCCTGACCTAGAGGCAACCTTAAGAATCAAATCCCCCTTACTTACGTAGAATAGAGTATGATTCATATTAATTTTAAATATTATTTTGGGACCATCATTGGTTTGGAGGAAATAACATAAAGGAGAATAAGAAGGGACATTACATAACCAATATTCTTGGTTGTTTAATATCATATAAAATATTAAAGATAAATAATAATCAAAATGTAATATAACATTAAATAATAATATCTTAAATTAAATATGATATATCAAGATATAAATTAACAAGAAGATTAAATATAAATAAACAAATCTATTATTGATGAAATATAAGTAATTCATCTATGATTATGAAAAGAGATATAGAAAATTAGTTCACACAAAGCTTAAATGAGAAATTTACGTAAGGCCCCGATTAGGGACATTACACTTGTTGACTATCAAGAATTCCATTTATTTATAAGAGATAGGGCAGATAGGGGAGTTATCCATTATACACTCAAAGTTTTACTTCTTCGTGGCTTTAGTTAGTCTATTTCTTCCCTATTGGGAATGATCCCAATTATGTGGCATAATGAGCATTAGGAGTGATCCAATCGGTTTATTTTCCTTGTTCCTTAGCTTGGGGGCAAGGTTTTTTTGTTTTTTTTCTTCTTTGGGATCTATTTATCCCTTTTAATGTATGAGTTCCTTTCAAATATCTTTCTAACTATGATTTATGTTGGCTAGTAAGTATAATTATCTTGCATAAGAAAACGCTTTGTAGGGGAGTTAATTTGTCATCCCCTTTCTCATTTTATTTCTTCTTGCTATAGTTTGCAATCATGAGATATTGTTATTTAAAATATATATGTTGTATATTTCATGATCATCTATTATTTTTAATTTCTCCTTAATTATGTGTACTTTCCATGTGATATATTTTTACAACTTATTCTTGGATTAGCATATCTCTTTCAAAGTTATTATCATTTAGGATTTTTCTTGCCTTTACCCTTGGGGGGAAGGCTTCTTTCTCTCTATCTTTGTCTAAGGATCTACTTTCCTTAGCACAATAGAATTTTTTTTATCATGTGACATTTTTTTCTTATAAGGAATTGTTGTGTTGACTATAATTCTCTCTTATACAAGAGGTGTATGTCGTAGGTCATCACTCCTTTATTTTCAAAACTATGGTCATAATAAACATTTTTCCTTACTTTGTGATCTAAAGTTTGTCATCCTTCACCAAAAATTCCTATTTCACATGGAAATAGGGGGCTATATAGTTGATTTTTTTTTCCCCTCTTTGTTCCAAAGATGTTATCTTTTTTCAGGCACTCCTCTTGAAGGTAAATGTCTTGTAAGCAATATTTCTCCCTTTCAAGGATCCTCTTCTCATAAATGATATATCCTTTTACGATTATCTATGTTCTTAGCTTATAAGGGTCAATGCTCTTTATTAAAAATATGGCATGGATTATTTCTTTAAAGGGTATCTCCTTTTGATCGAAATAGGTATCCTTGATTCTCTTCCTTATAATGTCTACTATGTAGACATCATAAGGAGGGGAGCATACATATGGCCTCCATTGTACTATAGTATGCATTTTTGTTTTAAACTTTTTTTTTGTTTTTTGCAATATGATAAATCTCGAATAGGGTATAAGTGACACTTCTCCATCCCTAGGATATGCATTTACAAAAAAAAATATACACAATGGTCATAAGATGACACTGATCTATGGGGTTCACAAAGCCTCTAGAAGGCACATACATACACTAAGCCATCAGAAGGTGCACACATATACATGCATGTACACGCAGAAAGCCTCTAGAAGGCATACAATTTTATAGGATTGACTATCAGGCACACACACATGTTAGACTATTCTATCCTATCCTTTTGTGGTTCACAATAAGATACGCACTTATTACTGGGCAACGTAATCATGTCTCTCTCTCCCTTTCTCTTTTGCTTTCATGCTAGTAGGATTAGTTCATGGAGTTTGTATCATCTATGATGTTGCCTTTGTCTTTTCTATGTGATCATTTATGCTCTTGTGATACCCTTCCATACATGATATTAGTGGATAGGACATTTCTTATTGAGGTCTCTTTCACTAGTTGATTTGAAGTTTGTTTTAGTACTAACCCCTTTTTCTTTGTGTCTTTTAATTTTTGTTTTTTAGCTTTATTTCTTTTTTCTTTGTTTTTGTGCCCTTGTGCATAGATGTGGAGTTAGGATCCTTGGTTTGGGGGCTTATTTCCTTAGACCTAGTGATGTTCTATCTCTTTTTAATTCATCAAAGTTTCTCTCTTCTTCTCTCTCTTCCTTTACCATGAGTATGAATTGCCTCATACTCTCGCTAAAATGGGGGCTAAATGTATCATCTTAAAATGGAAGGACCCATGATAAGACATTTTATCCCTCATTAGTGGGATGTCCTCAAACCTTTTTAATGCCTTCATAATTATGTGTTGCTTGTGGTTATTTGCTCATATCTTGAGCATACGGTGTCAAAATTTGGCAAACAAGATATCGTCGGAAAGCTTATTCCGAGCGCTTTCCAAATCTTTAGGTTTCATTTTTCATTTTTTCATTCTTTATGGTGTTTTTCACTGTCAAAGCCATATGTTCAGTTCTGCACTATGGGAGCTCTATTTTGTGCATCTAAACTCCATTTTGGGCAAATGATATATCATTAGAAAGCTTGTTCAAAGAGCTTTTCAGTATTGTGAGTCATTTTTATAGATTATTCTCCAGGTACATTTTATTTAGATTCTTGCATTTTTGCAATCTTGTATATATCTTGGATGTTATAGGTCGTGGGATCTCCTCCCTTTGAGGGATGACTCATCTTAGGTTGTTCTTTTGTTTCAGAAGCCTTTTCTCTTCTTTGAGCAGTCTATAATTCACTTTTGTAGCATTCCTTTATGCACACGCATTGAGATAAAGTGCCATTCTACTACATGTATGATATTAAATGCACATGTTTGTGCTCTTTATAAAGTGTCAGGGGGGTTTGATGTTTGCCTTTTTTTTCCATCTACTTTTTTCATGTAAGCGTTCCTCCAATGACATTAGCCTCAAATATCTTTATATGTGTTTGTACTCTCTCTACAGTTCATATTGGCTGATCTTTTTAGTGTACATGTCATTACTCCCTTGTCAGCATTATGGGGGGGTTTCTACTATTGGTTCTATTGCTTCCTTGGCTCGATAGTGTGAGCTATGTATTCAGTATTTGATTCTATGTACTAGGTGGATGCAGTGGCTGGGTACCTATGCATTCCGGTGAGATGGATCATCTACCATATGGACGCTCTTTCTTTCTTGTTGTTCGACGCATTCTTCCAGCTTTGATTGATTAGCTCTTCAGACTTTTGGTGTTGTAATGCCATCTGTATTTTCAAGTTCAAGTGTTTGCCTCCTGATTTGAGTAGTGTCATTTGAGGGCACTCATGCAGATTACAGTATTTTGTATCTTCAACTTCAGTTGTTTGCCTTTATTTTTCTCTCGATTCGAGTAGTGTCATTTTAGGGCACTCATACAGATTAAAGTCTTCTCTACCAGGTCATATTTTAGTGGAGGATCTTCAGATCATCAGTTACTTCTTGACAGAGTTTGTAGCTTCTTTCTTCAATGATGTTGTACATGTTCATCTTTGTTCCTATTTTTTAGAACATTCCTAGTTTTGGAGGCTTCTTCAGTCCTTCAGACTAGTCTTTGTTTCTTTTTGGAGTAGAGTTTTTCCCATTTAGTTTTCTCTATTTCTCCGCTTTATAGAGACTATCTTTTGTACTTGGGTACTTGATCAAGCCTTTTGTTGTCGGGACCTATTTGCTTTTAGTTGTTTTTTCTAGGTTTTTAGCTTCTCCCAAAGTTCATCTTAAGGGGGGTTGTTAGAGTAATAAAGTGTTTTACTGATTAATTTTTTCATGTTGATTTAATTATTTAGTCACTTATTACCTCTTTCAACTTAAGCTAAACTTTAGGCATATAATAATTAATTTCTTTATTAATTATTATTGTGCAACCTAGGGTTTTCCTTTATAGGGTTTCTGATCTTTTATAAGGATTGATCTCATAACACTTTGTATACTTTTCTGACATTTTCTTTATTGATTACAACTTTTGTTTTTGCACATCAAGGATTTATCCTCTCTCATGGATACATACATTCAAGTCTCCATAGCTGATTGCTTCTCTCTCTTTATGTGACAGGTGTTTGCATGCGGGTGTTCTTGGGAGCTGTGGGTTGTTTTTCATCAACTCCAATAAAAAATTCTACCTTCGATGAATTTAAATTAAGAAGACTCATAGAATAATAAATCAAAGCCCATACTTTTGAAGAAGTGGCACAAGCTAGAAGCAATTATGGTCTAAGGAAAATAATAGTAAACCCAGACCGAGAAAAACTTGCAAGAACACTAAGCAATATAATATAAAAAAGTATACAACCAAGATCTAATAATGCCAAACCAAACAAATATTTAAGAAGTGATATACCTAAAAAAGGTTGATTTTGTCAAATATGTAACTGAAAACACAACCCAAAAATTTGATATATCCTTTTATGATTATCTATGTTCTTAGCTTGTAAGGGTCAATGTTCTTTATTAAGAATATGGCATGGATTATTTCTTTCAACAGTATCTCCTTTTGATGGAAGTAGGTATCCTTGATTCTCTTCCTTATAATGTCTACTATGTAGACATCATAAGGAGGGGAGCATACACATGGCCTCCCTTGTACTATAGTTAGGAATTTTTGTTTTAAACCTTTTTTTTCATTTTTTGCAACATGATAAATCTTGAATAGGGTATAAGTGAAAATTCTCCATCCCTTGGATATGCATTTATAGAAACAAATATACACAATGGTCATAAGATGACATTGATCCATGGGGTTCACAAACCCTCTAGAAGGCACACACATACACTAATCCATCAGAAGATGCACACATATACATGCATGTACGCACACAAAGCCTCTAGAAGGCATAAAGTTTTATAGGATTGGCTATCAGGCACACACACATGTTAGAATATTCAATCCTATCCTTTTGTGGTTCACAGTAAGATACACACATCTTACTGGGCGACGTAATCGTGCCTCTCTCCCTTTCTCTTTTGCTTTCATGCTAGCAGGATTAGTTCATGGAGTTTGTATCATCTATGATGTTGCTTTTGTCTTTTCTATGTGATCATTTATGCTCTTGTGATACCCTTCCATACATGATATTAGTGGATAGGACATTTCTAATTGAGGTCTCGTTCACTAGTTGATTTGAAGTTTGTTTTTAGTACTAACCCCTTTTTCTTTGTGTCTTTTTAATTTTTGTTTTTTGGCTTTATTTCTTTCTACTTTATTTTTGTGCCCTTGTGCATAGATGTGGAGTTAGGATCCTTGGTTTGGGGGCTTATTTCCTTAGACCTAGTGATGTTCTATCTCTTTGTAGTTCATCAGAGTTTCTCTCTTCTTCTCTCTCTTCCTTTACCATGAGTATGACTTGTCTCATACTCCCACTAAAATGGGGGCTAAATGTATCATCTTAAAATGGAAGCACCCGTGATAAGACATTTTATCCCTCATTAGTGGTATGTCCTCAAATGTTTTTAATGCCTTCATAGTTATTAGATATCCCCTTTTTCTCTTGTGCCTTTTGTAGTCCTATTTTTTGTCCATTCACGCTTTTGTTTTCTCTTTCCTCGAGACCCTAGGTATAAAATCCCATGGTGAAGCCACAAGAGGGTAGGCCAAGGTTTGCCTAGCCCCTAGGGTGGAATGCCTAAAGGATCCAAGGCCCATTTCGAGGTTCAAAATTCTTTTCTCACCTTGTGTAGTCAACCATTTTCAATTTCGGTCACAAAATTGGTATAAAAGGAGGCCTACTCACTTCATTTTGTAACAGAGAGGTTTTCAAGAGATTTCAAATTTCATTTGCAAGCATTCCAAGATAATTCATAAGTATTTTAAAGGAGCATTGAAGAAGATCCTTTCACAACCTTTCAAGACTTCAAGTATTCAAGATCTTTTGCATTCAAGGAGATTTCAAGGATTTCATTGGAGGCCTTTTCATCATCTTTCCATGATCATTCGTATTACTTTAAAGATCTAGCTTCTTTCTTCAAGGATATTGTGGATTTGGCCATCAAGGAGGGAATATCCACTTCATGCACTCAAGATCTACCTTCGTATTCGTACCTACATCTTTCTTCAAGTCAAATTACAAGCATATTCATACATGAAGTTTAGATTAGCATTGATTTCCTTTCTATATTTTTGGTGTTGAGTCAAGGCTATTGCATCGTCATAATTGATTACGCATTAAATACAATTGCATATTGATTGATATAATATACTTCATTGTTAGATCTACTTCTACTACTTATTAGCATTCTCTTTCATTGTCTCAATTTTAAGGTTAAGCTTAATTCTCAAACTCGGGCTTGATCGAGGCAAGCCCCTCTCCAAAAAATACTATTTTTCCCTTGTGCTGGTGCAGGTTATAGGTGTAGATTCATTTTCAAAACTTTTAATTATAGGTCTTTATTATGGATCTAGATCTCAGGAAAACTTGCAAATCAGGTGGAGACCGATTTCGGCCTAGACTTGGGTGGATTTTCCTCCAAGTCACCATAGCCCTCTAGGTTCACCTCGTCATGAGGCTTCCAAATTTTTGGGTTTTGCAGATCATAATTTTTTGCTCCTAGATCCCAAATTATTTATGATTTTGATAGAATCTTCTAGTGTATTCTCAAGTTTGTATCTTCAAGGTGAGTTGGTTGCATTTCTTGATTTCATCACTTTCCTTTTATAGATTTCCTTTGTATTCTAGTTTCAATTCCCTCTTATAGCGAAAGGGAGAATTAATCCAAGAAACCCTCCCCTTTTTGAAGGTTACGTATTAGCATTACTCTTTGTGTTACTCGTGTCTCCTTTGGTGGTAGACTCTTGGTATTCTCCCTTCTTGTGTAAGAGGATAGGATCTCATTTCCCCGTATATAGTATGTATATGTCATTTTTTGCAGAGGGTTTTGGTTTTATGTGGACACATATGTTAGCACTTGAGGTGGCATAAAATAGATAAATATTGGGTTTGTTGATGCAAAAATATTATGTCCACTAGGATTAGTTTATACCCCATTATTTTTATTGTTGGATTATTGGTTAAGGGGAGAACCTTTGAGTATGATATGTGGCCCTTTATTAGGAGGTTCCCCTTGTGAGGTATCAATATGAATACTCTAGTTTGTGCTAAAACCTTGGGGGATTGTGTTGGTCTAACTACTTATAAGTCCCAAGGGGTTGGAGGTGGTCATTTGACTAGTTCCTGACATAGTATTTGTGGCACTTTCTGGTATAGTTTGAGGATTGACTATTGGATTAGATTATGACATAGTTTGGGATAAATTGGATTTTTTGTTGGCACTTTTTTTCATTGTATTATTGTGTACAATAATTACCTTTATAGGATTAATTTTCCAATATTTAAATCAAATTAAGCTAAATTACCACAATTATTGAGTTATTTAATAAAAATAAGAATAATAAGCATCCAATAGATCTCTAATTAGGTATGCTAAGGCAAATCTCTTAGCAAGCTTCCATTAGTGACAACCCTAAAATTATAATTAAGCTATTTGATTGCACATTTAAAGCCTATTTTAATGAAAATTATGCTTAATTATGCTAAAAATATGATTCTAGCTCAAATTTTCTATAAGGATGATGCAATTCTCAGATATGTGGATCATTTTCTCCTCTTTTTAGCCCTATATTTATAGATTTTAGCAAGCATAGGGAGTGGAGTTAATTTGATCATGGTTGAGCTAAGGTTAAGTCCATGGTTTCAAATATGGGGACAATTTAAATATTCTATCCTCAAAGCTTGGGACAATGAGACAAAATGAGTGGTCAAGATGCTCTCACCTTATGAGTGATTGCGATTCAATTTTGGCTTAATCCATGTGAGTCCAATCCTTAATTCCTATTGGTTGAGGTAATTTCCTCCCATGTGGTGGGTGAGAGAAATTAAGAATTAATTTAATTTAAATTAATTGATTTCTTTAGCCATGTGTACCCCTTAAATGGGTTAAATGTGATTTTAATTGAACTATATAATTAATTATATTTATTGCATAATTAATTGATTCGTTTGATTTATTTGGCTTTTGATTTTCAATTAATATTTGATTTTTGGCTTAATTGCAATTAATGCTTTGATTTTGCCTTAGTTGCTCACTTGGTTTGATCTTACCCATTTTTAGGTGTCTGCAAATGATCCTCTTTGAATCAATGTGCGAAGTGCATTGGTTCAAAGAATGTCTAATGTCCTGATGCAGATTCCTAATATCTGATTTTATACTGATGATAGATGCAGATTCCCTAGTGAAATCCTGATTGAATGATATTCTCAATGGTCTTTACGATGATGGATCTTTGATATGATGCCTGATTTGAACTGATTTGTTGATTTCGATGCCCCACTAATGAATTTGAATTTTTTTACATTGAATGAGCATACAACTAATTTTGATTAACTCAATGATAATCCAAGTGTATGCCCCCTCAAAAATGAAATGAAATTTGATTTCTTTGTGAAAAAATTCGCATTTATGATCAATTTTGTTGAATATTTATTAATTTTGCGTTAATTTTTATTTCATTTTTTATATTGTTTTAATGATGAAATGATGACAAATGCCCTTGATTTGGCTAATTCAGTGATAAAATTCACCCTTGGGTTAAATTTTTGGTTAAACAACTCATTTTAGGTCAAATACTATATATAGGGGTAAAAAGTCAATTTTACTATTCATTTTCACCTCTCATTTTCACTTTTTACCCTCTAACTTCTCTAATCTCTGATGATGGTGGTTCCTTATCAAGAGCATGGATTCAAGCACAACCATAGATATTAGCACCCGTGAACTATGGACCTCTAGTGAGTACCCCTAGAAACCTCCCTTGTCAATTTTTCCTCTTTAATATTGAAAAATCTAGATTTTTCTAGCAAAAATATTTTTTTTTTCTCAAGATTCTATGAAATAGTGCATTTAAGCATTTTTAATAGTGTGTACAGTAGTGGTTTAGTGCATCTGTGCTTTTTAATAGTGCATACTAAGAATTTAGTAGCGCATATAAGCACAAACCCTAGGTTAGGTTTTCGCATTTTAGCTATGCAGCTCTATCTTCTATGGGTCAACACAATTTGAAAAGAAGGATAGCCAAGGTGGTTGGGTGGGGGCATAGTTGCTATAGGTGGATCACTTGAATGAAAGAAACTCGTATACTAAGTCCTGCATAAATGATATTTTATGTAGCGTGTGCACCTATTTTCTGTAGTGCATTCAAAATTTAATAGCACATACACATTATTTTAGCGCATATGATCATTTTGATAGCATGTTTAACCAATTAAATAGCACATTTTCCTTTTAGCACGTACATGCTTTGAAGTAGCGTGTACACCCTTTTTTGAAATTTTCAGCAATTTTAGTTAGTCGTCTTGCTTGAATGATTGCGTTGATATGTCAATTGGCTTGAATGATGAGTCTTGTGATGAAACAAGTTGCTTGGTGTCAATTTTGATCATGTGATGATGAATTTTGATTGTCAATCCTGATTGGTTGGTTTGATTATGGTGATGAATTTTATGTTCTCTCTATGTAGAATTAGAAATATTGATGATGGTTTGATAGGTTTTAGTATGTCGATTGACTTGTGATGATTCAACATTTAATGATTTGATTACTGATGTAATGTTAAAATGATTCTGTAGGCTCCCCTTCAAAAGTTAGTCATCGGAGGGTTGTACCCATGGCCATTAGAGATGATCAATGATCTGACTATTCTTGAGCACCAACTGATTGGACGTTGTAGACTTTCTTTTCTACTCAATATACCTTGATTCTGAGTGAATTGAGGATTATTGATAGCTATGGTGGAGTGATGGAACTTTGACCATAACACCTTTCATTTTTTGTTAGGGGAGATGACCATCACTCTCAAGGATATGTACCACCTTCTCTGGATTCCCACACATAGAGATATTGTATATTATGATTAGGTCTATGATAGTACAATGTGCAGATGTCTATTCGGTGATCCTAATATCGGTGATGATAGTATTCTATGGGTGTAGTTTTCATCATTTCCTATTCTTCCTACCGTACTTGGTGTACTGATTGGTGGTTTATTACTTCCTGACTGATGCATTCATGGCTTTGCAGTCAGCTAGGGTCATAACTTGTAGGATATGATCGGTCATCCTCACCAATTTGATTGGGGTTCTTATGTCCTGGCATAGCTGTACCATGAGCTGCATGATGTTGTTTACAGGTGTGGTGTTGTACTTTTTTCTGGTGTAGTTCTCCTTTAGTTATGGACTTGGGAGCATCTCCTTATCACATGCTCGATAGCAGTGTGATGACGAGATCCTAGTTCTCTATTTTCTTTTATTTATGAGGTTATGGTTATCCAGGCTCATCTTGAAAAGCTAGATTATTGGCATCACATCATCAATGACTTGGATCAAGTCACTTAGAGACCATATCTTGGTTGTGAGCAATGGGTTGGGGATGTTGTAAAGCTTCCCTTTATGTGTATGCCCTACTAGATGATAGGGTGTATTCCTTTGATTATAGAGCACTTATATTTCTATCGATTCCTTTGGCAATATGGCTAGGTACAGGGTATGCCATAGGGATTTACATTATATGCATGAGTACAGGCAGAGAGGTCCCTCTGGGGTCATCAGATTGATTTTTGGATAGCATGCGATGAGCTCCTAAGCCTACCACACTTATACTGGGATATAAGAGAGTACATTATTGATGTCGGCATGACCGATGACTATGCTTAGTGGTTCATTCAGAACCCCTTTCTAAGATTCACAGATCTTGCAGAGCCTATTCCTAGTATAGATGAGAGATTTGATGATGATGATGGTAGCAACTATGGTAGAGGAGGTTGATGAGACATACATTTTCGTAGGGTCAGACGGGGTGGGAGAGTTGTGATTCCTATTATTATTTCCCTGGCTCCTACTAGAGGTAGTGTGTGTATGCGTGGTGGTGGAGAATGAGTTAGAGGTGGGCCATTCTAAGCCCTTCATCAAGTACACCAGGTGAGATTGGGCAGGTGGGGTCAACATAGGGTTCACATTTTCAGAATAGTTTCCCCTCAAATCATTGCAGAGATTGGTGCATAGGTTGATGCATAGGTTGGGCCACAGATTCCATAGATTGATCTAATTCCCCCTATTCCTTCAATTCCACTGGCTCTGCAGGAACCACCATCACAGGCACCACTACCTCCTCAAGCTCCTAATAGGTTGGGTTCAAATGTCCAATCTTTATAGGATAATGTTTCCTAGATCAGACAGTAGGTTACATAGTTGAGTACTATGATGAAGACCTTTATGGCTGCCATGAGTCGGCATGGATTATAGGCTAGTTTGAATAGAGGTCCTGATAGAGGTCATGATGGTCCAAGGCACAAATAGTGTTGGGGGTAGTGCAAGTACAGGTGTAGGTGGTAGTTGATCCATACGATATACCCCTTTTGATTGATATATTTTATATTTATGATTCTTGATCGAGACTTGTATATTTTACACATATTCTTTTACTAGATTCTGCTTCTCATTGATGGATACTTTATGATACAGACTTTGATTTATATGGATTTTGATGATACCATGGACTCCGATTGACTTTTCTTTATATGATGTCATTATGTGTTGGATTTACCATTTTTATGATTATGATATGCAGTCTAACATGATTCTACTTCTATATGCTTTATTTTTATGCCTTTTAGATGCAAAATTTTGATATGAATGCACGTGCTATGCTTACTTGGATCGATGTCTTATTTATGACATAGATTAGTTGTATGCATTTATTACAGGGTTTAATGATTAATGCTCTAGAGATTGGAAATTTAATGTTTTAATGCTTAATGATATGCAATGATATGGATGTATTTAATGCTTTAATGTGATGATATGAATGAATAATGCTTAATGGTGAATCTAACGTAATTATGTGATGGATCAATGATTAATGATTAATGATGGTTAGTGATGGATTTAATGCAATTATGTGATGAATTAATGATTAATAATTAATGGTTGGGTGAATATGATAATGAATGCACCTAGTAAAACTAAATGTTATTTAATGCAATTTAATTTATAATGTCATTCTTATTTAATTAAATTTAATGGATGCAAACTATTTTAATGAATAATGAACCACCTTATGGAACTTAATGATTAATGATCAATGTTTTCACTTATTCTAATCAATGCAATTTAATGATATGAACTTTATTAATGCATTATAATGAATAATGGAATCTTAATGATGAACCATAATGAATGCAATCTAATGCAACAAACTATAATGAATGCCACCTAATGATGAATAATGCAATCTAATGCAAATGGATTATAATAAATGCAACTTAATGCAATTTAACCTAATGCCTTTTAATCTATGATGCAAATTTGATTTTGATTTTTTTATTTCCAACACATTCAATCACATAAAGTAATGATGAAATTTTTCAATTTTAATTTTACTCCACCCCCTTTTATCTTTAATAACCAGTTTTGAGAGAAGGATCCATGCAAATTAAGTGCATTTAATCTAATATGGATGCAACTAGTTATCACTATTCAGAATTGGGATGCTTATTTTCATCATCGAGCATTTTTTAGACCTGAAATTGGAACAATCCTCACTGGTTAAACCATGATGATATGAATACATTTTTCCTTTTGTGTTATGTTCCTAAAGCTAGTACAACTGTCACTGGTTAGATTCAACCCTAACAGTCTAAATACCGCTTTCATTGGATTCAATATTGCAAGTGGATTTTGGCATTATGATATAGAAAATCAAAATATCCAAGGTATCTTGTTGCGTAAGCAAACAAAGATCTTGATTTTTCTATATTTACATGTCCTCGACGATTCTTTGATGATCATGTCATTAGACGAATGATACATATTTTAAAACTTTGATCTTAGAACACTCATGTAGAAATCAAGAAAAATATCATGTTTTTATCATTATGTATCTGGTCCAAGACTTCATCGATTTGCTAAAAAGACATGATTTCACTAATCAAGTAATCACTTAGAAAAAGTTGCACTATTTTTTAAATCCATATTTCAAGTAGAGGTTCATCCATTTCATATTTGATTGTTCATTTTAATCCTGATAAAGGTAAGTTCATTGTGAGATCAAAGATAAAAGGTTTTTCATTTTGTCAAATCATCATTTGGATTAGGATTTGAATCAATCGTCTAGGTGTTATGCTTGTGATTGGATGCATTGATTTGTGTCAATTGACATCTATTTGATGAATCCTTCTTACTTTTAGGATAAATTTGTCCTCAGATCAATTTCATTACGTTGTTGGACTTGGACACTTTTCAGATTTATGAGGAAAGCTCTAGGTATTTTGCAAATGCAACTCTAGGATTTTATTATGCAATTTTTACAAATGCTGGTGAATGCAATATTTATAAGGATGACTAGGCATGAGACTTGATTTGACTTTCAATGGCGCATGTTTACCAGGTTTTCATTGATTGAATTTATTGCTCTTTTCCTCTTTTTATGATCTCTTTTTTTCTACCAAGGCACCTATTTTCTAGGTTTTCACCAAGGCACTTTTCTTTCTTTTTCAATTTTTTGTATTTTTCTTTTTTTTCAATTTTTTTTTTGTATCATCAAGGCACCTATTTGCTAGGTTTTCACCAAGACAATATTTTTTTTCAAGATCATTTTTTAATGTTTTTGGATTTCTTCTTGCTTAATTTTCTACTATTTTTTATTTCTTCAAGATCACTTTTTCACTATTTTTATTTCTTCGGGATCACTTTTTCACTGTTTTTGTACTTTTTTGCTTTTCTAATTTTTTTCTTCTTTTCTATTTTTTGATATTTTTGAATTTTTTTAGGATCACTTTTGACTATACAAAATAAATAGGATGCTTCCTCATCTGATATTATGATACGCTTTCATCTGCTTTAGGTGTAAAACCTTTTCAGGTGTATGTTATTGATGGGCTCTTGTAGTTCCTCTCCATCACAATCAGCTAACTTGTATGTAACTATTCCAAAAGAAGAAGAACTAACAAAAGGACCTAACCAATTTTCTTCCTATTTCCCTTTCTTCTCTCTTGCTGCCTGATTCTTAGGGTTTTCTCTCAATACCAAATCACCTATTTGAAATATCCTTGGTTTGATGTGTTTATTGTAATTTCTTGACATTCTATTCTGATACACTTTGAGGTGATCAAAGGCTTGTTGTTGTCTTTCATCAAGTAACTCCAATTCTTGTAATCTAGCAACCCTATATTCTTCCTCAGTTAATAACCCATGTAATGAAACTCTTAGGGATGGGATTTCAACCTCTAATGGTAGTACCGCTTCAGCTCCATAGACCAATGAAAATAGTGTAGACCTTATTGGCATCCTCACACTTGTCCTATATGCCCATAAAGTAGGATTTATTTGAATATGCCAATCTCTCCCTGAATTTTCAATTGTCCTCTTCAATATTTTTAAGATATTTTTATTAGTGGCCTCTATTTGTCCATTTCTTTGCGAGTAATATACTAAGGATGAATGATGTATCATATGGAACTTTGTACATAATTCGTTCAAGTCCTTGCTCTTGAAATGTTTAGCATTGTCTATTATGATGGCTTGAGGGATGCCATACCTGCAAATATATGGTTCAATATGAACGTGGATATTTTTTTTCTATTGCGGTAGATAATGGCACAACTTTGACCCATTTGGTGAAGTATTCAGTTGTAGTTATAATGAATTTATGACCATTGGATGAAGGTGTATAAATCATCCCTATCAGATCTAAACCATGTTGATAAAAGGGCCAAGGTGTAATAATCGCATGTAGTTCCTGAGCTGGTACATGAATTAGGTTTCCATGATATTGGCATTTTTTACAAGTCTTTGCAAACTGGCATGTATCTTTCTCCATGGAAGGCCAATAGTATCCTATCCTTATAAATTTCTTCGCTAACGTTAACCCATTCGAATGTGACCCATAGATTCCTTCATGGATTTATTCTAAGGCTAATTTTGATTCCTCCTTCTCTAAACACCTTAAAAGCATTTCGTCTAGACTTTTGTGATACAATGTGTCAGATACAAGGGTGTAACAAGAGGCTTGTCTTATGAAGTTCCTTTTCTAGTTTTGAGTTTGTTCCAAGGATAGGGTTTGGTATTTTAAGTAAGTATAGATGGATCCATACTAGGGTGAGTCATGTCCTACTAAAAGGCAAATTATGTGGGAATTGGAAGGGTCAAATGTGGGTTGTCCCATTTATTCTACCAAGAATTTGTATCTTGCACTTTGGTCCGACATCTCTAGGAGTGAAGCCAATGTAGCCATGACATTTGCTGCATTATTCTTCTCTCTATGAACTTACTCAAATGTGATCAAAGTGAAATATTTCTTGATATCTTCTATAATATTCTTATAAGGTATCAAATTTTCATCTTTTGTTTGATATTCATCACTTATTTGGTTAATGACTAGTTGAGAATCTCCATATATTTGCAGTTTTGTCACCTTCCATCTTAGGTCCAATTTGATGCCAATGACTAATGCCTCATATTCATCTATATTATTTGTGCATGGAAATAATAGCTTATATGATTTAGCTATTTTTGATCCTTGGGGTGTAATCAATAGTATTCCCACTCTTGAGCCATGTTGAGTATAAGAACCATCAAAGTATAATTTCCAAGTTTGTGCTTACACATTGATTATTTCTAAATCTAGAAATTCTACCTGAATAGGATTTTCATCTTCTAATGGTGCCTCCACTAGTTGATCTACTATGAATTGGCCTTTAATTGCCTTTCTATCCACATACTCTATATCAACTTCTCTCAACACCATAACCCATTTGGACAACCCTCCTGTCAAAGCTATTTTTCTTAGAAGATACTTTAATGGATCAATTTTTTCTATGAGTTTGATCTTATGAGATAACATATAATTTTGTAGCTTTTGGGAAGTAAAAACTACTGCCAAACATTCTCTTTCTATGAAATTGTAATTTAACTCATATGTCACCAAGGTTCTTCTTATGTAGTAAATAGCTTCTCCTTTCCATTTTCATCTTCTTGAGCCAAGAGTGCCCCTAAAGAATGTTTTGTCACTGAAATGTAAAAAATCAAGGGATTTCCTCTTATTGGTGGCATCAAAATTGGTGGATTCATTAGGTACTTTTTGAGTAACATGAAAGATTCTTCACACTTATCATCCCATCTAAATATTGTGTCCTTATGAAGGAGTTGAGTAAAAGAATGGCATTTTTTTGCTAATTGTGAGATGAATCTTCTGATGGATTGAATTCTCCCTTGGAGTGATCTCATCTACTCATATTTCTAGGTGCCCCCATTTCCATTATTGATTTGACTTTTGTGGGATCCATCTCTATTCCTTTTGTCAAGACTATGTACCCTAGCAATTTTCCAGATTGTACCCCAAAGGCATATTTCTTTAGATTAAGTCTTACCTTGAATTGTTCTAATATTGTGAATATTTTCTCTAAGATTGGTATATGTTCATCCCTTGAATGAGATTGTGCAAGTATGTCATCCACATAATCTTCTAAGAATTTATGCATCATATCGTGGAATATGGTGGTCGTGGCTCTTTGGTAGGTCACTCTTGCAGTTTTAAGACCAAAGGGCATAACATTCCAACAAAATATCCCCCATGCACATGTAAAAGATGTTTTATATTGGTCTTCTGGTGTAATTTTGATTTGGTTGTAGCTGCTAAATCCATCCATGAGAGAGAACATTGAATGACCTGCTATCAAATCCACTATAGAATCTATGCTTGGTAAAGGAAATTCATCCTTCATACATGCAAGATTGAGATCTCAAAAATCCATGCAGATTCTGATGGACTTGTCTAGTTTTGAAACAGACACAATATTTGATATCCACTTGGCATAGTCAATTTCTTTTATGAATCCAACTTTTAGTAACTTTTCTAATTCCACTTTGACAAGAAGTGTGATGTGTGGGTGCATTTTTCTCAACTTTTTCTTGACTGGTTTTACTCCTTTGATGTTCAAGTGATGCATAATCAAGTTTGGGTCTAGTGCAGACATGTCATCATAAGACCACGCAAAATTTATTTGCCTTTCTTTGAAGAATTTTACAAATTCATCTTTCTCTTTATTTGATAATGATGTTGCTAGATGTATGACCTTTGGCTCTGATTCTATCCTAATGTTGATATTTTCTATTAGTTCTATCAGAATAGGTGATCTCTCCACATAATGTTCAGGCAAAGTTTCCAACCTCTCTTCCTTAGGTGCCACAATTTGGTTTTCACCCTTGGAAATGTCATTTATTTCTTTCTCATTTTGGTCTAATACTGCCATGTTGTGGTTTTCACCATTAGACTCTTTCAATTTTTATTTTTTTATTTTTTTTTCTCTTATTTCTTGATTGAGAGATTGGATACTTTCCTTCACATTTATTCTTGATATTCGTTGGTAGAAGAAGGTTCAACTGCATTTAGGTATAGGATCATAGATTTTTCATTTAGGAATGTGGGAAGAGTATTTGGTTCTATGGAATTCCATTCAATGAGTTCTAGATATACGAGGCTTAAGGGATCATTACTTTGGTTTAGGTTGACAAGATTTAGGGACATGACTTTGTTAGAAGGTTCATATATTATATTGCTTAAGTATATAACATGTGCCTCTTATAAGTGTTCTAAAGATCTTGGGTCAAAATTCTCTTCACTCGAATCCTCTTGGGTTTCTTGTGGGTAAAAATATCATGGGTTAAACCTATTGTTAGATCCTTCTATGGTTGGAGTTTGTGAGGGTACATAGGATTCTCCTACCCATTGAGAGTCTTCTTATTCTTGACTTGGTGCATTTTCTTGATCCTCTTGATTAGAACTTGAAGCTTTATTAGTACTTGACCCTAATATTAACTTTTACCAAGGTTAGATGTAGGTGCATAAGTGTGGACAACATACACTTCTTTATCTTGACAAGATTCCCTAGATAATGAATCCCACTCCCACTTGTTTGAATCTTCATCAATTTGAGAGTCTAATTGCAGAATTTGTTCATAGAATATGGGGTGGTATTTGAGTGTATCCTTTTTCAAGATACCCCAATCCTGATTTCTCTTTGTTATCCCTCCAAACCATTTATATGGGTTCAATCAACCCTTCATTTCTTCTACCCAAAGGTCCTTATCCTTTGTAGCTCATATTTTGCATAATTTAGAAACCTTTTCCATATTGATGAGTAGGGATGCTAATTATGTTTTGGATTCTTTTTTCATGAGCACTTGACTCATCATCCTTATATAGCCACTTCAAAATTTCATTGTCCTCTTCATCCATGGATGAAGAAGTACTAGCCCTTAAAAAATGATCATTGTATTTTTGAGGTGGATTTGAGCTAGAGGGCTTTCCATGAGACTTAGGAGATAATGGAAAATCCATCATAGATAAAGAATATTCTCCCACACCATTCTACTTAATCTTGCATTGTTTTTTGAATTTTTTCATCATGGTGTCCATCTTTTGGTAATGAGCCTTCTTGGTTTGAATTTGGGTATATTTTGCATGGTTTTCCTCTTCTTTTTCTTTAGGGTTCCTCACTAACTTTCTCTTTTACTTTAGTCGATGTAACTAAGTTAGTGGGAATTTGACTGTCTTAAAAAAAAGTGTCTTCTTCACCTATCTTTTCTTTGCCTTTTAATGAAGGAAGATCTTTCGAGCTTTATCCTTGTTCCATTTGTTTTGATGTAGTACCTTCTGCATTATGAGGGACCAATGAATCATTTATGGGCTTGATATAGTTACAATATTGGAATGGATTCAGGTCTCCACTCAACATAATTTCCTGACCCATGTATGGAAATTTTAAGCATTGAACGTACCACTTGCATTTCATGTATCCATGGTCTTCCCAATAAAATGTTATAAGTCAATTTTAAGTCTATCACTTGACAAATAGTTTCCTTTTGCATAAGACCCACTCATATGGGAAGCACTATTATCTCTTTAGAGCATCTCTCTTCATCATCGTAAGCCTTTATAGTTATTTTTATTTTAGGGTCTATAGATTCCTTAGAATACCCTAAGGCTTTTACAAGGTTTAAAGTAAAAATGTTTAGGCCAACACCTCCATCAATGTGAACTCTTTTAACCCTATGCTTATGTATCAAAACCTCAATGTGCAATGGCAAGTGTTAGGGATGATTTAAGGACATATCATATTGCTCAGAAAAGGATAAACAATGAGGTGTGACTAGGTGTCCTACTGTATGTGACTGAATGTGACCTCTAAATCAGGCAAAACACAACATGGTCATTATTCACTTGATAGAATTCGGGAGAGAGTATGAAGAACTCAATCCAAATTCCATGGTGAGGCGACCTGTTGCCTCCTATGTGAATGGGGTGTTTGAATACTCTTAGAACGAGAGCCAACAGCCGGGAGACCAATTCAACAATGGAGGATTTGAAATAAAATATGAGCAAAATGAAACTAAGCTAAGAATGAATGCAATTAATCTAGAAAACTTTGAAAGAAATATGAAATGCAGATTTTTATTTGATTTTGAAATAAAGATGATATTAGACTAAGAACAAGTAAGCAAATTTAATCTAAATATGAAATGCAATTACACTAATATGAGAAATTGAACTAGATAATGCAATAAAAGAGCTTTGAAAACAATGAAATATGAGACTAAAAAATGCTATAGTGTAGATGCTCTCAAAAATTTGCTCTTTTGAATGAGAAAAAGAGGTTCATTAAATAGACCAAGCCAGAAGAGGAATGAAGAGTTTCTTGATTTGAAACGATGGACTCTTCATTCCTAATTGAGACAAAAAAGCATGATTTATTTAATTAAAAGAATGGAATTTGCCACATGTGGGGAGGTGACCTTTCGAGTAATTTGAATTATTAAATTCAAATAAAGAGGTGTCCATTCAATTAACTAAATATTTATTAATTCCTTTCAAGGGTAATTAGCTAAAGAGGGTAGATTTTTAATTTAATTAGAAAGCACATAGGACTTTACAATTAAATTAATGTATCATAGAGATAATTTAGCTAATAAAGTCAAAGAGACTTAGGAATTAATTTAGTATTTGATTATTGCAATTTAGGGTCTTTGCAATTGACATCAAGTCAAATTAAGTCAGATATGAGAGAGAAAATTGCCTAGGGAACTAGGACTTTGATGATGTAAAATCGAGATAATGCACCAAAATTGATGAAATTAAATAGGTGCCAATTTTGGGGTATTACATTTGCCCCTCTTTGAATTGATGTGCAAACAGCGCGTTGATTCAAAGAATAGTCTGAAGTGATAGATGACGAGAATTTCTGAAGTCTAAGTTAGATTGCGAAGACAATGGTCTTAGAAGAGAATCGGAATCGGGGTTAGATTGCCCCAATACCAATTGATGAAGATGCAGATTTAGGACTATCTCCGAATCAGGGTTAGATTGCCCCAATACGAAGCTTAGTCCTCCGAGACCCAGGTTAGAATTCCCAGATAATGGTCTAAAAGAGATTTTGAGAGTCATCTCCAGAATGAAGCTTCACTCCCAGGAATTAGGGTTAGATTGCCCCAATACCCAAAAGATAGATGACGAGATAAGAAGATGTGAGACATCGAGATGCCCCAAGCAATGAAAACTGATGATTCAAATCAGACTGATTCAAGAATAGATATGACAAGATTCAAATGATGTAATCATCCTACCCCCTCGGGAGCAAAATGGAAAGATGACATGTCAGAAGAATGATAAACAACAAGAGATTGCAGAGCAAAAGCAATTAGACTAGATTCGTGAAGCTATAGAAGTGAAACAGAGCAAAGCAAAGGTCCTGTTGACCAAGTTTGACCATAGTTGACTAAATTTGACTTGAGTTGACTTGATGAAAAGAAGCAAAGATTTGAGAACATGATGCAAAGATGAGGATCTAGCAGGAAGATGACACCAGAAGGCTGACTGCACAAGCATCCGATCCAAAAGGAGTCCAATATTTAAAACATGATTTCGAGCCACTTAGAGATGTCAGATTTTGATTTCGATCCCGAAAAAGGATGCAGCCAAGATGAGATTGGGACAAAAGATGAGAACCTTTGATGAGAAGATCCAGAAGAAAGAAATCAAGAGAGCAACAAGAAAGCACTCCAAATGCAAGCCCAGAATGAAAGATGCAAGTCTAAATGCAGGCCTAGGATGAACAAATGCAATCCTCTGAACTTGGCTGTTGGACTCATCGTATTTATCATCATTGAGTTCTTTTAAGCACGGGACAATCGTAAGATGCCATACAATTCTCCCCAACATGAGAATATGAATATGACATAAGTCTTAAATTTGTCGGAATGAGGTGTAAGCATTAAGGCACAAGAAGCTAGAATGACCTGAACACCTATTCCTTTTAATCTAGCAAGTTAACATAAGCATTAGAGCATAAATGCTAGAATGACCTGAATGTCTCTTGCAAACAAACACACCAAACACACGAGAGATCTTTCTTTTGCCAAAGATTGCTCGCAGTGACCCCTACGTTCACTTAGCAAGACGAGCATTAGCAATTTCACCAGTAGCAGAAAGAAGTCTCTCAAAAGACAAGGAGAAGAACCAACCTCACCGAAGCATCCATATAAAAGGAGTCAAGGTACGCATGGCCATCCAATACGAGATAGAGGCTCTTACAAACGGACACCCCTCTTAAATGAATTCTTTGGATCATTGGAACTAAACCAACAAGCAGAAAGCAAAGAAAGAAAACAAACAAACACTCAAAGAAAACAAAGCTCAGCAAGCCTCAAAGGAACATACAATTAGTTTTAGTTTCAGTTTAAGTTCGTGTTCAAGGGGATTGAAGATAATTCGAAAAGATAACATTCGAAGTCTCAATGAGATAATGACAGTAGGCAGACGTAATGAGAATCACTGGTGATTTATAAAAGGGAGAAATCCCGAAGAAGAGAGATCGAACGAAAGCTAGGTATCCACAGACAGGCATAGTGAGAACCACTGGCGACCAATGCTCAAAAGAGTTTCCAAAAGTGATAGGACAATGCCCCCTAGACCAGGCAGGTGCCCCCAAGTGTGAACCAGTTCCAATCCATGAAGAGTCAAGGAAAACTCAAAGACAAGTGCATGAGCTAGCAAACCAAAGCAAGAAACAAACTAAAGCAGGAAAGCGAGAAAACAAACTAAAGCAGGAAAGGAAGGAAACTAAAGCAGGAAACTAAGAGCCAAGCGATGCTAAGATGAGATGTTACTTCAGGAAAACAAGAGGTGCCTGTTTACCAGGTTTTCACCATCTTGGCATAGATTCTATTTTTGCTACCATGACGCCTGTTTACCAGGTTTTCATCAATGGCACATTTTTCTCTTTTTCAATTTTTTTTTACTTTTCTCTTTTTTTTCTTTTTTTTGTATTTTTGATCTTTTGATTTTTTTTTGTATTTTTCACATTTTCTATTTTTTTTGTGTTTTTGAAATTTTCTATTTTTTTTGAGTATTATCAAGGCGCCTGTTTACCAAGTTTTCACTAGGATAATAGATACATCAAAGCGCCTGTTTGCCAGGTTTTCACTAAGATGATCATTTTTTCAAGACATTTTGCAATTTTTAGGATTTTTTGAGCATATATCATTTTTTAGGATTTTTTTAGGATCAATAAGTATGTACATGAGCACATAGAGAATGTCAGCTATAGAACTTCTTTAGATGAAGAGCATTGATGGGCTCTTTGAGTTTCTCTCCTTCAGTAGGAATCTCTGGAAACATAGTCATTTGTAGTAGTAGCCAGCTGAGAAGTTGCAGAATCAGAACCAGATGTTGTAGCAGTAACAGGAGAGCCAACCAGCAGTGTCCAACTATCGAGAGATCCATAGTCAAGGAAAGATCACTTAAGTGAGACCCACAAATATCCTCGTGGACACATCTTAACTCTTTATTAGATTTCCCACGCTCTAAACACTTAGCAAGAGTACATTCTAGATTTCTCTTAGTCATGTCATTAGCAATGAGGAGATGTTGATACGCACTTTGGGACAAGGCAAGATGAAGTGAAGAGTGTAAAGTATGAGAGGCAAGGGTGATGGAATGGAGGGAAGCATGAGAATTTTGGAAGCTCGAATGACAACTTTGATTTTTTCTTTCTTTGGAATCCACATAGCTTTTGAATTTTTTCTTCTTTACTTTGAGGTGCTTTTGATGACAATGCCTATAGAATGGATTTTGAGATCCATTTTTTTATTTTATTTTCTAGCTTTTGATTGTCTTCTTCTTTTTTAGGACCTTTGTGGTCTTTTGAACACCTTTGTTTCTTTTCTTTCTTCATAGTCACATGTCGATTAGATGGGACATGGTGACCTTGAGAAATAAGTGGATTCTTCTTATTTTTGTTTTTATGTTGCACATCCAAGTTACTTCCAAAAGACTCAGGAATGATGGATGAAAGAGGCTTATATGACTGGTTCAGGTGGAGAGATGGAGATGGAAGTGGACGGGCCACTTTTCTGGGAGATGAAGGGGGAAGAAAAGTCAATGGGATGGGCTCAAGTGCAAATATATCAGTATCATCCTCATCATTCATGAATGCATCAAGTAGATCAAGAAAGTAATCTTCCATAGAGCATTGTTGATTGTGAGTCATCTTAGAAGAGTCAGATAAGTTTGGAGGAATATTATGTGAGCCTAACCAAGATGGTCTATTCCAAGAGTCAGGTCCCCTTTCAGGTGGTAAGAGTGCATGAATAGGAACCATTTCAATTTTGGATCTTCCAATATTCCATGAAGTTGTAATAGAATGGGGTCTTACATACCCATGATTTGTTGGAGCAGTAGGAGTATAGCTTGGAGTAGATGGCCTAGGAGCCATAGGAATGATCTCCATAGGAGGGTGGAAAGGATCATCATCAATAGCTTGATCTGGAGGATCATAACTTTCTCCTCTTTCTGAGTTGTTAAGACTAGCATATAAGTGCATAGCATCAACTGGTATTTTTGTAGTAGCATCTGATATGGAGTCCCATTCAGCTAGAGACATAGTCAGAGGTAGACTTTCTTCATTGTTGTCATCTAACATAGGAAGTGTTTCTTCAACAGTAGGATCTTGTTTAGTAGTAGAAGCAGCAGAGTAATCTGGAATAGGCATATCTTGAGGCATACCCAAGAGAAGAGAAGCATCCAACAATTGCTCCCAATTAGTATGTGTGTCATTGTAGTCATCAGCAGTAGGATTTTGTTCAACAGTAGAAGTGGTAGAACAATCTAGAATAGGCATACCTTGAGGCATACCAAAGATAAGGGAAGCGTCCAATAGTTGCTCCCAATCAGTATGTGTGCCATTAGAGGCAGTGACATATTCAGTAGTAGCTATAGTAGTAGAAATCTGTTCAATAGAGTGTATAAAATCCTCTTGGTGAGGACCAAAATCATGTTCCTGAAGCACTTGAGAAGGTAGATAAGACTCTTTCTGGTAGTCTGAATCAGAATTTTGAACATTCAAAGATCTTTCATGTGTCATAGGCTGAATCTGTGTTTCTTCATTATCTAAATCCTTGCATGAGTGAAAGCTGTAGCTAGGTTGGTCAAGCTCATCGCTCTGATAGCCAATACCAAATCTATCTTCAGAAGGTTCCTCATAGGAACGTGGAGATGGAGGGAGAGTTGTCAAAGACAAGATGGACTCAATCTGATATTCCCCCATGCCAATATCTTTGATCTTCAAGGTCTTTTCTATTTCTTTTAGCTTGGCATCATAGAACTCAATGGACTCTCTATTGGCAGGAACAAAACTGTCTATTGTTTGGCTAAGCATCTTAGCAGAGCAAGTATTTAGGCTAGCACTATTTTCAATGAGGATGTGAGGTATACTCTTGGGGCCTATCATAACTTTAGTGTGTAGGGGAGCATCATGCGGATGGCTTAAGGAATGATCATCTTCTTTGGAAAAGCACAAATAGTGAGGCGAAGTTAAATGACCCACCATAGATTGGAACTGATTGAGATCGAGATCTTTGGGGACATTTTCCTCAGTGAGGGCTTTATCCATAGATAGTTTTGGTTTGGATGTTGAAGGTTCAGGACCTTTGAGCATGATCTTTGCATGAGATTGAGTGATATTGTTCGCACAAGTTGGAGACTGTGTGGAGTTATATGAGGGAGGTGCAGGGCCTCGCAAGACAAAGGGAGTTTTGGGTTTAGGAGTATCCTTGCTCCCTGGAGCAATGATCATGTCACAATGAGAGATCCAAGGTTTGTTTCTAGCAAATTGGGAAGGTGGTTGAGCTTCTATCGTAGCCTTCTTAGTGGCATTGACTATTTGCATGCTAGAGCTAAGATTAAAGACAGACTTTGAGGGTTTTGGCATGTTAGAGCTGAGATTGAAAACCAACTTTGAAGGTTTTGGCATGTTAGAGCTGAGATTGAAAACCAACTTTGAAGGTTTTGGATCTCCCATCTTGTTGGTAGTATGATGAGAGATCGTGAAAGAGTTGATAGGTTCAAAAGAATCAATAGGTTCAATTTTAGAAAGTGACTCTTCAGAGTCTTGCTGGTCTTCAAACAATGGGTTATAATATTCTTGAAATAGTAAGTCAGACTGTATCTGAAACAATGGATTGTAATACTCTTAGAATGACGAAGAATGTGAGGATTCCTCACGAAGTTCAGATTTTGCAACAGATTCAGGATGACCTATGTCTCAATTACAAGGTTTACTTTGATCTTGATCAGCGTTCTGAATGGGATAAGTCTTGCCACTTCGAGTCGTGATAGTCATAAATGAAGATGTAACGAGCAAAGATTCAGGATAAAGCTAGACTCTGTCTCAAAGATAACAAAAGGAGATAAATGGCTAGAACAGCCAAGATGCAAGATGAACCTGGTATGAATTATCAAAAAGAGATGGCTAGAACAGCCGAGATAAGACAATCGTAACGCAAGGTACAAGAGCACAATGAGATAAGGTAGACTAATGAGAGACAATACGAGTCAAAGCAAAGATCGATCAATTCCTAACTCAAGACAACTAGTTTCTGATGGTGAACGACAGGAAAATAGAAAAACAAATCATGGACAAAAAGGTAGATCAGATTTATGTCATTGATCAAGCACATAAGATAGCAATCAAGGAGTTCAAGCAAATAGTCTTCAAGCAATGGGCAAGGGACAAAGCAACCTTGCGCATGAACAGGAATAGTGACTTAGTATTTCTACTCCCTAAGGACTCTACTTGTGTATGTTCTTGAGAATGTTTTAGCAGGCACTTAAAACACAACAACATCCTAGCAAGTTGTCTACAAGGATATACATGGCTTTTCTAAAGGGAGTCCTCGATATACGCAAGGTACGTGAGGCACAAATCCGTAGATGAGAAGAATTTGAAATCACACAGCCGGGGGGAGACGGTAACCCAAATCTCCTCCTTCACTTCTCAAAGGTATAAAGTTCTTTGAGGCTTAGCCAAGAGTGAAATCTAACTCATTCCCAAGAGAGGTGTCTTTGGATTCACCTCCCGATATTTATACTCCGCCGTAACATGGGAGTTAAGGTCTTCCCTTTGAGGTGATGAAATCCCCAAGCAGGCCTTCTAAAAAAATGAAAAGTAAGTAATTCTCTATCAAAAAGTATTGAAAAGCACTAAAGGTGGAACACTTAACACTTAAAGAAAATATGAGGTGAGTCCACAAGGTGGAACACTTAACACCCCACATAAGCTATAAACGAGTCCACAACCTAGAAAATAAGTGAGTTCCAAAAAGTACAAAAGGGTTTCCAAGTGGAACAATTAACGCTTCTTTCCTATAGACCCCTCCCCTTTAATGTGGCGCTGGGATTGCAACCACAGGGTGGAAATGAGGGGCCGGTGGATTAGCGAGTCCAATAACCCAAGATAGCAATTTAGATCAATCACAAGTAATCTAAGACTGCTAATCAATACTACTCATAAGTGCAAGAGGGTTTGAATCATGGAATATTTAGCTTTCCAAGTAAACATGAAGTGAGTCCACAAAGTGGTGCATTTAACTCTTCATGTAAACAAGGAATGAATCCATGCCCTCAATTACTCAATGAGATATTTGATATTGGAACCAAGAATTACTTATTGTTTAAACACAAACATTCACTTACATAAACTTGTATGAAAGAAAATCTATGTTCATCCATTTCCCATTAAGAGCATCAATTGAAATGTGTTCTATGAAAGCATGTAAACACTCAAGCCAAACACATGAGAGATTAATTTTAATCCCAAAGTCTAAATATTTTAGAGATTTTAAGAACTCACCTTAGGTCCAAAGATATGCAATCCAGCATTTAGCACACATTTGAAAGTATAGAATCAAGACAAATCAATGACAAACCGTAAGATATGTAACATTGCTGTCTTCAAGACAGTCTTTAAAGATTGATTTATTTGACCCATAAAATCACAATATTAAAATTTCTAGAAAGAATGAAGTTTTTAGCTAACATCAAGAACTACCATTTCTCAAAATTATAATGTCTTATGATTCCATTTGGTTCCTCAACCAATAACCTTTTCAGATTGCAATTTTTCTGTCATAAATTAGATTTAAAACACCAAGCCCTTCCTAGGGAATCATATATCTTTCTCAAAAATAATCTAAATGAAACCAAACCAAATTTAAAGTAACTATTAATGAATCTAGTTTCCAAATATGTAAGCCATTTATTTTTTTCATTCATAAATCATTTTCTATCATTGCCTGCAACTCCAATGCAGATTGTTAAAAACCAGTTTTCACTCAAATGCCCATAACTTTCACAAATCTGCATAAAAATGACTCAAACCAAAAGGAAATGAAAGATAATTCACGTATCTTTCTAATTAATATTATTATAGATCTTGATTCTTCATAATTTGTCCGTACCAGACATTTCAATCTGACTGTATTCAGAGAATCTCAAATCTGCAAATACCCAATTTCACCAAAATGATCATAACTTATTCATTTCTTAATAAAAATCAACCAAACCAAAAGCATGAGAAAGAGGATTCATAATTATATCCATCCATTACTATATTATAAAGTTTTCAGGCTGTACATGGCCGTACCAAGCTTGAAACCAACACTACAATTGAAAAACTAATCAAGAATGAGGCCAGAAATTGATCTTTTCTGCCCCACGGTGGGCGCCAAAATGTATGTGACTGAATGTGACCTCTAAATCAGGCACAACACAACATGGTCATTATTCACTTGATAGAATTCGGGAGAGAGTATAAAGAACTCAATCCAAATTCCATGGTGAGGCGACCTGTTGCCTCCTATGTGAATGGGGTGTTTGAATACTCTCAGAATCAGAGTCAACAGCCAGGAGACCAATTCAACAATGGAAGATTTGAAATAAAATATGAGCAAAATGAAACTAAGCTAAGAATGAATGCAATTAATCTAGAAAAATTTGAAAGAAATATGAAATGCAAATTTTTATTTGATTTTGAAATAAAGATGATATTAGACTAAGAACAAGTAAGCAAATTTAATCTAAATGTGAAATGCAATTACACTAATATGAGAAATTGAACTAGATAATGCAATAAAAGAGCTTTGAAAATAATGAAATATGAGACTAAAAAATGCTATAGTGTAGATGCTCTCAAAAATTTGCTCTTTTGAATGAGAAAAAGAGGTTCATTAAATAGACCAAGCCAGAAGAGGAATGAAGAGTTTCTTGATTTGAAACGATGGACTCTTCATTCCTAATTGAGACAAAAAAGCATGATTTATTTAATTAAAAGAATGGAATTTGCCACATGTGGGGAGGTGACCTTTTGAGTAATTTGAATTATTAAATTCAAATAAAGAGGTGTCCATTCAATTAACTAAATATTTATTAATTCCTTTCAAGGGTAATTAGCTAAAGAGGGTAGATTTTTAATTTAATTAGAAAGCACATAGGACTTTACAATTAAATTAATGTATCATAGAGATAATTTAGCTAATAAAGTCAAAGAGACTTAGGAATTAATTTAGTATTTGATTATTGCAATTTAGGGTCTTTGCAATTGACATCAAGTCAAATTAAGTCAGATATGAGAGAGAAAATTGCCTAGGGAACTAGGACTTTGATGATGTAAAATCGAGATAATGCACCAAAATTGATGAAATTAAATAGGTGCCAATTTTGGGGTATTACACCTACCATATTCTGAAATTTGTCCACGTCTAAATTCAGGGGAACATTAGTTTCAACAAGGGCCTTCTCCAATATTTCTTTATGGGTAGGTGAAAGTTTTAACAACTCCAAAATACAAATTTAAGTGTGAGTTCATTGGAGTTGATCTACTAAGTTTTATTTCTTTGATGAGGAAGATTCTTGATTTGGTATAATGAATCTAGGGGCACCTCTTGGAAAGGTAATTTTAGATGATTTCC
Source organism: Chamaecyparis obtusa (assembly GCA_027943335.1). Taxonomy (NCBI): domain Eukaryota; kingdom Viridiplantae; phylum Streptophyta; class Pinopsida; order Cupressales; family Cupressaceae; genus Chamaecyparis; species Chamaecyparis obtusa. The sequence continues at coordinate 2,560,129 of BSBK01000413.1, forward strand.
CCCTAGTCATGACATTTGAGGCTTCTTCCTTTTTCTTTTGCTTCACTACTATTATATTGATTTCATTTTTACACCCATTCAAAGATTTTATGGTATTTTCATAGGTGTGGTAAAAGTTCACTTTTTCATTCCCTTGCTTGTTATTTTGATTAGCATTTGAGGTTTCTCCTTTCTCATGATTTAAGAAAAGGTTCTTAAAGGCCATGTGATCTTCATTGTTTTGGGGGCCTTCCACCTTTATCATGTCATCTATTAGATCTTGGACTAAATTCTTGAGTTTCATGCATTCATTGGTTTTTTGTCCCTTGTTTCAATGATACTCACATTGGTGTGCATCATTCCACCAATTGGGTTTGACTTGAGGTTCATATGGTTCTGATTCAGGTAAGACAATGATTTTATTAGCCACAAGTGTTCTCAAAGCATTTTCCAAGGGTTCTCCCATGAATGCAAATTTTCTTCTTTGGATTGGAGCAAAGAAAGGCTTAGGTTTATTTCCACCTTGATTGTTAAAAGAGTTATTGTTGTTGTTGAAAGGTGCCTTGTTCATTCGCCCATTTGATAAGTTAAAAGGGGTAGCTTTTAGGTTGTTGGCTTCTACAAACCCATCATTCATGAGGTTTTCATTTGTGTTTTTCAACCAAAACCTTGATTTATCATTGTTGTTATTATCTCCCTTGTTATTATTATAATTATTTAAGTTATTATTATTATTGATGATAGTATAACCTTTGTTTTCTTTAAAGAGTTTGAGCTCTTCTCTTTTTACTAACACCTCTTCAATTTTTATCACATTCTTTATGATCTTTTCAAATTTTGGGGGACATTGAAGTTGAAGTCTATAATTCATTTCCATTTTTAGATTGTTCATGAAAATTTCCATCTTCTCCTTTCCAGGTATGCTTCTAGGATATCTTGTGAAAACCATTCTCCATCTTTGGAGAAAGTATAAAAAAGGCTCACCATCTTTTTGTTTCATGTCACATAAGTTGAGCATGATGATTTCATGCTTGATATTATAAGATTAGTGAGTCACGAATTTGGAGGCTAGCTCTTCAAAAGTCTTTATTCTTTGTGGTAATTTTGAAAACCACTCCATAGCTTGTCCTCCAAGGCTTCTTGGGAATAGCCTCATTAAATAGAACTCAATACTCAAGGCACAAAATTACCTTAGGTGTTCTTGTGGGTCAAATTTACCTATATATTTGTTGTATCTCAGAAAAACCATATTGGGAGGGAAAGACACCATAACTAAGTTTCGATCAAAAGGAAAAGGGCACAAGGCCTCAATGGAAAAGGGTTTTGGTTTAGCCTCTTTCTTCATGGTGTCAATTTGTGCTTGAAACATATTAAGTTGTTTATTCATTGCACCTAATATCTTTTCCTCTTCCTCATCTTTCTTTAATGTTATTATGTCGTAATCATGAGGAAGCTTAACCCCTAATTTGGCTAGGTTAAGGAAGTATCTCTCCTTGTTTCTCTCTAAATTTTTTTCCATTATTTCAAGAAATTTGGGGCCTTGGGCAGCCCTATTGGATTTTTCTTTGATTGTTTCCCCTTGATTTCTTTGGTTAGTTTCTCCTTAATCTTCATTATTTTCCCCATGGACATAGTCATAAAAGTCATTATTTCTAGCCATTGGATTGACTCTTTCTTCAAAAAAATTGGGGAGACTTTCTTCTTGTGCTTGTATTTTGATGAAAGGAGTTTGGAATATGAACTCGGGTACCTCTTGTGTTATGTAAGTGCCATATTCTTGTAGTGATATTTTCAGTTTATGTGATCTTGTGAAAACCATCATCAACAAAGGTTTGAGTCAAATGTGATGAACTACAACTGATTAAATACCTGAATGACTTGAAGATTAGTGATTAGAGATCACCAAGTACTGAAATGATATGTAAGATAATTAAATTAGTCATTATGTTGTCATTGATGTCAACTAGTTTGATAGTACTTATCATGTTGGTTGCAAACATCTAAACATTTGTAAAGAGGGGAGAAGAGATGAAGAAATGAGATATCTACATAGAGGAAGATGGATATAATAGATGAGGATAAGGAATACTTTGGGTAACTTATTGATGAGTCTATGACTTCATATTATTGACTTGATTATGTTGCATTAATCTATTATGGAGAAGGAAGAAAAATGTACAAGGCAATGTGGTTGGTAAATGAAGCACTTCAATATACACCAAGCCAATGTAGTGTATACCAAGCAATAGTGTTAACCGAGTTTGTGTTCACCGATACATTTCTTTGTTAACCGACTATGGATGAAAGTATTAAATGCTTAAGTTTAGCCGACATAAATTGATGAGCTAGAAATTGTTATGATTTTGAGATTGAGGATAAAGTTTGTTATGAGATCCACAGCTAACAAAATTTGGAGAAGATCTAAAGAATGGAATTGAAACGTGTTACCGACACAACCGCTGAGGAAGGTTTAAGAGGCAAAATCTATGAAGGAGATTAAGCGGCAAAATATGATGGTTGATATGAAAATGGTTTATCTATCTATATAAGAGATATGAGTTTCTTTATTGAAACATTCTAGAAGAAAGAAGACTATAGAGACTTCGCGTGAATACAGTTTCATGCATGCCTGAACAGACAGGTTGAAGGAGAATCGAACTACAGAATAGTACTAAGCGTTAGAGAGCTATTATCAAGTGAAAGTAAGTTAAGGAAGTGAATTGATATATTGATCAAAGGATTTTTATGGGCTTAGAATAGATCTGAACATCTACAAGATAAGTTGTATTGTAATCAGATTAACTACTATTTTAGTTTAACCATTAATATAGAAAAATCTCTTATCCGAGTGGACTTAACCATCTTATGTTATGCTCCTATGCCATTCAATGAATGTACATTGTTATCCTATCGACCCCATAGTGAATGTTGGTTGAATGATAACTATTAGTCTTAAATCCTTTAACAAGGTCACACCTAACAGTGTGTTTGTAACCTTTAACAGGGTTGGCTCTTCACCGAGCTCACTTCAAAAGAGTGAAAATTATTTTGGGTTACCGGTCCTAGGTGGTTTTTCCCTTAACAAGGTTTCCACGTTAAATCATTATGTTATGTTTTTCTGTGATGATTTATTTATTGTCATACTTTACATACTGCATATTTGATTTGGTCGGTAATTAATGTGAGTTAATTAACTAATAATTAGTAAAGGCACAAACAATTTAGTAGATTATGTTATTGAGCTACAGAATTTGTTGAAATTGTTTAAAGTGTTACATCTTGGTATTTAGGACTGTAGGATAACTGATCTAATTGATTCATGCCCCCCCCCCCCTCTCAGTTATTCTAACAATTGGTATCAGAGCATTTGTTGCTTGGAATAGAGTTTTAAGGACTTCAGTAGAAAGATCACAAGATATATAAGAGGGAGGTGCCAAAGCTAAACAAGGAAAACTTTACTATATGGAAAAGTCAAATGAAACTTCACATATCTAGAATAAGAGATTCTTCCTTACATCTACTTGAAAATGGCTACATACAACCACCAAGTGGACCTTTGACTCTTGATCAACTGAAAGATCGACATGAACACAACATGACTATGATAGAGATTGTTGCTGCTCTATCAGATGTTGAATTTGAGGATGTCAAAGATTGCATTACTTCAAAGGAAATGTGGGATAAACTTGCTCAAGTCTATGGTGGTGATGTTAATGTCAAGAGAGCCAGAGCTGAAAGCCTAAGAGGTAGCTTTGACAATATGAAAATGAAGGAAGGAGAAAACATAGTATAGTATACAAACCGAATAAAGGAGGTAGTCAATCCTATCAAAGGATCTGGTGGTGCCATTGATGAAGATACAATGGTAAGAAAAAATCTAAGAACCTTGCTGCCTGCTTATGCAATCAGAATATCTGCTATACATGAAATCAGGTCTGCACCTAGAAATACTCTTACTCTTGATAGTTTTATTGGTAAGCTAACAAATTTTGAGTTGAACAATTTTGATAATAGTGTTGTACCATCTGTTGAGTCTTCTTTCATGTCTTCTCTGAAGATCAATAATTCTAGCAATAGACATAATATAAAGAATGATAGTGATAGCAATATTGATGATGAGCTTGATGAACTTGAAGCTCTTATGGCCCAGAGATTACCTAAAAGTAAAGGTAGATATAAGGGTAAATTACCTTTAGCATGTTTTAAATGTAAAGAAGTTGGCCATATTGTTGCTAGATGCCCGAATGAGAAAGAAGAAGATAGAAACAAAGATCGATCTGGTGAAGGAAGCTATGGAAGGAGAAATAATAGAAGTTACCAACACTACAATAGAGACAACCAAGATCACATAGATAAGGGAAAAAAGGTATGTTACATTACTGAAGAGAATGATACTAATACCGACACAGATAATGATGTTGAATTAGTATTTGTTGCGATGAAGGATGATTCTGAGGAAGAAGAAAGGTATGTAGAAATAACACTCATTTCTAAAGTTAGTAAAAATGATACTTGGATCATTGATAGTGGTTGTACACATCACATGATTGGTGATGAAGAAAATTTTGATCATCTTGAGCATTATAATGGAGGATCAGTAAGAATGGGTAATGATACACCATGTATGGTTAGAGGAAAAGGATCTTTATTGATAAATGATAAAATCAAATGTGATCATTCTTATTGGGTAAAAGGACTAAATTATAATTTTATAGGTGTGGCACATCTTAACAACTCAGGTCACCGAGTAGCTTTTGAAAGAAAGAAGGTAAAGATATTTGGTGAAAGTGGAAAGCTTGTTGGAACAGAATGACAATCTAAAGGTAACTTATTTTATCTTGACAATGCTAAGACTTCTTGTTTACTGATGAAAAATGAGGATGCATGGTTATGGCATAAAAGGTTATGTCATGTAAATTTTGATAACATGATTAAGATTAGTAGAAAGAAAAAGGTTAGAGGTCTACCTAGCCTAACAAAGCCTGATCATGTTATGTGTCATGAATGTCAAAAGGGGAAAATGACAAAATCTAGTTTTAAGAGTAAAGACTATTCAACAAAAAGAATCTTGGAGTTAGTTCACACTGACCTATGTGGTCCCATGATAACTCAGAGCTACTATGGATATAGGTATTTTATTATGTTTGTTGATGATTACACTAGATTGATGACTAGTGTTTTTAAAAGAGAAATCTGAGGCATTTAAAATATTTAAATGGTACAAAGCAAAAGTAGAAAAAGAAACTATGAAAGAACTAAAATGCTTGAGGTCTAATAGAGGTGGTGAGTTTATTCCTGATGAATTCACTAACTATTGTAATGAGCATGGCATAAAAAGATAGGTTTCTGCTACTAGAACACCGCAGCAGAATGTGATTGTAGAAAGGAGAAACAAATTAATTGTTGATTGTACAAGGACACTGATGTTAGAAAAGAATGTTGCACAAGTATACTAGAGAGAGGTAGTTAGCATAGCTGTATATGTTTGGAACCGAGTACAATTGAAGAAAGACACAAACAAAATACTCTACGAGTTATGGTTTGGTTACACACCGAGTGTAAGTTACTTCAAAATTTTTGGTAGCAAATGTTTTATTCTGAAAGATGATAGGAATGGGAAATTTGACTCTAAAGGGGATGAGGAAATATTTCTTGGATATTCTACTAAAATAAAATCTTACAAGTGTCTAAATAAGGTCACTAATAAGATGATTGAAAGTTCTAATGTCAGAGTTGATGAATTTGATGATAAAAATGAAGAGGAAAGCAATAAGGAGCCGAAAGACTATGGTAGATTCACTTATGTTGAGCATCCAGAGTACCTACCGAAGCCACAGGCTGAGTTGACCAAGCATCAGGAAAGTAACACTGGGGAACAACAAAGGGAAACTGAGGAACAGGAAGAAGCTACCGAGCAAAGAAATGAACCTGAATGGAATGAAGAACAAAGAAGAGATCAAGTGCTAGAAAGATTTTTCAAAAGACATCATCTTGAGAACCAAATCATTGGAGACAAGCAAGCTGGCATGATGACAAGAAGTAAGTTAAGAAAGAATACATGCTTAGTCTGTGAGTTTTAACCAAAGAATGTTAAGGTTGCACTTGAGAATGATGAATGGATAAATGCAATGAATGAAGAGATGGAAAAATTTGAGAAAAACAAGACATGGACTTTAGTACCTAGACCAAAAGATAAGAATGTTATTTGTACTAAATGTATTTTCAGAAATAAGATGCATGAAAATGGAGAGGTTACAAGAAACAAAGCTAGACTAGTTTGTAAGGGATATGCATAGGAAGAAGGCATTGATTATGGTGAAACTTTTTCACCTATTGCTAGACTAGAAGGAGTCCTCATGTTACTTGTATATGCTACACATAAGAAATTTAAAGTCTATCAAATGGATGTTAAGTCTACTTTTTTGAATGGAATACTAGAAGAGGAGGTCTACATAGAACAACCAAAAGGGTTTATTGATCCAAATCAAAAAGACATGGTATGTAGACTACATAAAGATTTATATGGTTTAAAGCAAGCACCAAGAGCCTGGTATGAATGGTTACATACTTATCTTTTAAGTATTGGTTTTGTTAGAACTAGTGAAAAAAACAATTTGTATATGAAAGGAGAATATGATGATACTATCTTGATTGCTGAAATATTTGTGGATGATATAATCTTTGGAGGACAAGATCATATTTGTAAATCATTTGCTGATGAGATGAGAAAAGAATTTGAAATGTCTATGTTTGGAGAGATTAAATTCTTTCTAGGCTTGCAAGTTATTCGGCAGAATGATGGAATTTTCATCACACAATCAAAGTACATAAAGGAAGTATTGAGAACATTTGGCATGGAAGATGCTAAACCAATTAGAACAATGATGGTCATAGGATGCAAACTAACTAAAGATGATGAATCTACAGAGGTAAACTAGACATTGTACCGATCTATGATTGGTAAACTGATGTATGTAGTACATAGTAGGCCAGATATTGCACATGCAGTAGGGATTGTTGCCAGATTGTCTACCAATCTAAAGGATTCACACATGGTTGTAGTGAAAAGAATCTTGAGATACATGAAGAAAATAGAGGAATATGGATTATGGTATCCTAAGGAAGGCAAATTTGAACTAAGAGTCTACACCGACGTAGATTGGGCTGGAAATATAGATGACAGAACGAGCACAATTGGAGGAGCATTTTTCTTTGGTGAAAGACTTGTTACTTGGACAAGTAAGAAACAACCTCATATTTCTCAGTCTACTGTCGAAGCAGAGTATGTTGTTGCTACTAAAAACTATTCAAACATTGCTTATATCAAACAAGTGTTGGAAGGGATGAATGAGGTAATCACTGAGCCAGTGATTATATATTGTGACAACACTAGTGCAATAAATATTTCTAAGAACCCTGTAATGCACTTAAAGACAAAGCATATTTCTACTAAGTATCACTACTTAAGAGAACAAGTATAGGAGAAGCAAGTCAAATTGGAATATGTTACATCAAAGGAGCAACTTGCTAATATTTTTACCAAGCCTCTATCGAAGGACACTTTTGAATACTTGAGGACTAGACTTGGGGTTCATCCCCTATCTACTGGTCACTAATGTGATCTAGAGGTTGCATCGGCCTAATCTTATTAGAAGATCATTCATGTTGATGCAACATAGCTCACACTTTGGATTATGTCTAAGGTTGTGAAAGATTTGAGGAACTAGAACAAAGAATTGGCATATCAGTATACCGAGATACATTGTCTGCACCAAACAATAGAGAGTTACTTGGCTATTACAGAGCTGTATGTTTGATGTTTTTCTTTGGCATTGTTGTCAAAGGGAGAGATAAACAATATGATAATCAGAAAGATCATATCTATCTAAGGGGGAGATAATCTAAGAAAGTCAGGGAGAGTTTTGAAGATTTGTTGCTGAGAACAAAAGGAATCTGAGAGCTGAAAAGATCAAGCTAGGGAGAGCTTACCGAGCTACAACATTTACTTACATAGCTATAGAATACTTTTTTGGTATGTGTATGGAATATTTCATATTGCTTGTATTGCCATCAATGCCAAAGGGAGAGATTGATGAACTACAATTGATTAAATACTTGAATGACTTGAAGATCAGTGATTAGAGATCACCGAGTATTGAAATGATATGTAAGATAATTAAATTACTCATTATGGTGTCATTGATGTCAACTAGTTTGACAGTACTTATCATGTTGGTTGCAAACATCTAAACATCTGTAAAGAGGAGAGAAGAGATGAAGAATTGAGATATCTACATAGAGGAAGATGGATATAATAGATGAGGATAAGGAATACTTTGGGTAACTTATTGATGAGTCTATGACTTCATATTGTTGACTTGATTATGTTACATTAATCTATTATGGAGAAGGAAGAAAAATGTACAAGGAAATGTGGTCGATAAATGAAGCACTTTAGTATACACTAAGCCAGTGTATACCAAGCAACAGTGTTAACCGAGCTTGTGTTCGCCGATGCATTTCTTTGTTAACCGACTATACATGAAAGTATGAAATGCTTAAGTTTAGCTGACAGAAATTGATGAGCTGGAAATTGTTATGATTTTGAGATTGAGGATAAAGTTTGTTATGAGATCCACGGCTGATGAAATTCGGAGAAGATCTAAAGGATGGAATTGAAACGTGTTACTGACACAACTGTTGAGGAAGTTTTAAGAGGCAAAATCTATGAAGGAGATTAAGTGGAAAAATCTGATGGTTGATATGAAAATGGTTTATTTGTCTATATAACACATATGAGTTTCTTTATTGAAACATGTTGGAAGAAAGAAGACTGCAGAGACTTCACATGAATACAGTTTCATACATGCCTGATCAGACTGGTTGAAGGAGAACTGAACTACAGAACAGTATTGAGCGTCAAAGAGCTATTACCGAGTGAAAGCAAGTTAAGGAAGTGAATTGATATATTGATCAGAGGATTTTTATGGGCTTAGAATAGATCTGAACATCTACAAGATAAGTTGTATTGTAATCAGATCAACTACTATTTTAGTTTAACCATTGATATAGAAAAATCTCTTAACCGAGTGGACTTAACCATCTTATGTTATGCCCCTATGTCATTCAATGAATGTACATTGTTATCCTATCGACCCCATAGTGAATGTTGGTTGAATGATAACTGTTAGTCTTAAATCCTCTAACAAGGTCACACCTAATAGTGTGTTTGTAACCTTTAACAGGGTTGGCTCTTCACCGAGCTCACTTCAGAAGAGTGAAAATTATTTTGGGTTACTGGTCCCGGGTGGTTTTTCCCTTAACAAGGTTTCAACATTAAATCATTGTGTTATATGTTTTTTTGATGATTGCTTTATTATCATACTTTACATATTGCATATTTTATTTGGTCAGAAATTACTGTGAGTTAATTAACTAGTAATCAGTAAAGGCACATATAGTTTAGTAGATTATGTTATCAAGTTGTAGAATTTGTTGAAATTGTTTAAAGTGTTACATCTTGGTATTTGGGACTATAGGATAATTGATCTAACTAATTCACCCCCCCTCTCAGTTATTCTAACAAAATGGAGTTCCCCTCTTTTAATGATTGTTCTTTTCGGAAGATTTTTAAAAATATAAGATGATTTTTCAAATGGATGTTTCTTGTTATATGTATCTTAAAACAAAGCAATCACAAGTACACTTTTCTTTTAAACCATCTAAACACAAAATGTTTGAAATGTATAGTACATTATCATGGGTTTTTGACAAGAAGTCGCTCCAAGCAAACTACCTATTGTCAAATTTGGTTCATAAACATGGCTCTATTAGGTAGGCTTTCTATTTTAACAAGGAACTAGTAAGGATTCCATTCAAATAAATATAAAGTATCATCCCACAATAATTAGAGGTCTCCCACCACCAGTATATCAGATTTTTGCGCAATCCCAAAGGACTACTCGAGAAGGTTTGATTCTTGATATCCTTTTGTCACTCACCCCATTAAGGATAAGTGTGTTTTATTTTATGGTGGGTTGGATTATTGTGGCAAAGGAAATTGTATCCCACTTTGGGTTGTCCCTCTCACTGCCCTCATTAAGGAAAATTCTCAAGAGGCAAGCCCACTAAGGTTCTAGCATGTTCATTTAAAGAGAATAAATGAAGTGAAGGAATAGGTTTGGGAGTTTGATTCACCAAAATGTGCAGAGAATATCCCTACTATTTCCCACTTCCAAACATGTTTAACAATGTTCAATTTTTTCCAAGACTTCTATTCTAATGGGAATTGAGTATTTGTACTCTCTTCCACAAACAATAGGCTTCAAATTTAATTTTTGTTTATTTCTTAGCCTTTCTTTTAATCGAAAGATTTAGTAAGTTTGGCATTTTGATTCACTTAAAAATTTAAAGATCATAGGCCAACTACTAAATCTCCCAAACAATAATAGGTTGCTAATTACTAGATTCAAATCAAATTACCATAATTTAAGCAAAATGCAAAGGGATAAAGACTTACCTCTTTTCGTAGCTAGCAAAGGCTAGGGGCATTTTTAAAAAAAATTTCATTGTTTTAATCACCTAGTGGTGATCGGTCCAACTCCTTTGCACCCCCTTTCGAGATTGTTAGTCCAACATCAAGTAAGAAAAGTGAAGAAATCAAAGCAAATTTAAAATTTAAGCCCTTTCTTTCAAATTGGTCAAAAATGAACTTAAGGCATGAAAATCCAATTCAAAGAGACAAATTTTGATTTATATAAATCAATGATGTGCAATATTCTCTCAAAATCCTTACCTTCCTGCTTTGAATCCTCCAAAAAGTTATTTAGATGGATCATTTCTCTTTTCATCCTTTTAGTGATTTATCCTCCCTGTAGATTCTAGCCTCTGGTTTGTGTACCTTCTTATGCTATGTCATCAGAAAAACACAGAGAAAACATTTTAAACTGTCAGATTTAACAATTTTGAAAAATAGTTATACGCGCTACAAGATTAATTGAATGCACTATTAGAGCATTAAACGTGTTGCAGGATTATTTATACGTGCTATTATAGAATTTAAATTCATATTTAAATGTTTAATTGTGCGTAAAGAAAACTTCAAATGTACAACAAGAGTAACTAAATGTGTTGCGGAGTCAGGGAAAAAGTGCTGAAAGAAAGATAGGAGATAGAAGTGATCAAATGTGCTATTTGGTCATGCAAATGCATTGAAATTTGTTGTAGATGCATTGTTTCATGTCTTAAAAGCATTTTTCCCTGCTTAAATGCACTATTTAAAGCCTCAAACATGCCATTTCACCTGTAAAACAAAGAATTCAAACAAAAAATCCTACAATTTCACAAATTACTCTAAAATTTAATCAAATGAGGCCTAATGCCCCATGGTGGGCATCATTTTGTGTACAATAAGTACCTTTATAGGATTAGTTTACCAATATTTAAATCAAATTAATTAAAATTACCATAATTATTGAGTTATTTAATGAAAATAAGAACAATAAGCATCTTATAGATCTCTAATTAGGTATGCTCGTGCAAAGCTCTTAGTTAGCTTCCATTACTGACAACCCTAAAATGAGAATTGATGTATTTTATTGCACAATTAAAGCCCATTTTAATGAAAACCATGCTTAATTATGCTAAAAATATGATTCTAGCTCAAATTTGTTATAAGAATGATGCAAGTGGATCCTTTTCTCCTCTTTTTATGCCTCTATTTATAGATTTTAGCAAGCATACGGGGTGGAGTTAATTTGATTATGGTTGATTTAAGGTTAAGTCCATGGTTTCAAATATGGGGATAATTTAAATATTTTGTCCTCAAAGCTTGGGACAATGAGACAAAATGAGTGGTCAAGATGCTCTCACCTTATGAGTGATTGAGATTCAATTTTGGCTTAATCCATGTGAGTCCAATCCTTAATTCCTATTTTTTGAGGTAATTTCCTCCCATGTGGTGGGTGGGAGAAATTAAGAATTAATTAATTGAATTTAATTAATTTCTTTAGCCATGTGTACCCCTTGAATGGGTTAAATTTAATTTTAATTGAACTATATAATTAATTAGATTAATTGCATAATTAATTGATTCCTTTGATTTAATTAATTAATTTGATTATTTTTTATCGATAACAGGTGTATTATATTGATTAAAACATGAAAGATTACATCAAGCTTCAAAGCATAGTCTTTTAAACCAGTTACAGCCCTCAGGCATTAAGTAAAGAGCTCCTACCCAATACAAAAAATCCCCATCTACATATAAAGAAACCCTTTCTACACAACATTATTAACCAATAGTTTTCATTACAATAAAAAACTACCATCAGCTAATCTACTCACACCTATATCTGCATTAGACTGGTTCACTTCACTAGATCTTCAAATGAAGTCGCCCTAATTTCTTTACCATTGTTGTTCATAAAAACATCTTCCATAATCTCTCAAAAAACCAAAAATTACAGAAGTTATGTTCAGAGCAGACTCCATCATTCCTTCTCCTCAATTCTTTGTCCTCCCTACCCCCTTTCTCTCCTCGGTACGTTATCATAGACTGCACAAATGGTTTATGTTTTCATCTCCTTAGCCCTCTACAATTCCTTTTTCAAACATCTCCATTTTCGTGCAATATCAGCACAATAAGCTTCTTTGTTCACCTTCCCCCACCAGCACACAAAAGGAACCCTGCCATATTGTCAACCTTCATTCTCATCCTCAAAACACTCCTCATAATTAAACCCAATTCCTGCTAAAGCCCATTCTAGATTGGACTCTAATTGCACCAACAATTCTTTATCAAACAAGTCTTCTACCACCTTCTTAACTACATTTTCTGGTTCACCTACCTGTAGCACCTAGGTGATCACCATAGATATGACATCCACATTTACCCATCATTTTAGTCGATGCTCCTAAAACTGTTCACCCAGGACCTCAATTTCCACCATTGCCACAACTTCATCTTTATAATTCAAAAATCCCATCATTCGCTCTTTGTTTACCGGTCCTTTAAAGGATTTTTTTTGTTTATTAGTATCAACTATAAATGTGGCCTCCATTTCAGAAAACCTATAAGAAGACCCTTAGAAAAAACCAGCCACAATGGCTCCCACAGATAGCTTATTTCAAGACAAGAAAGTCTCAAAAAAATCCCCAGCAAATGTGGACATCCCATCCACTCAGTTCCATTCCCTTCACATGTGCCACCTTTCTCCACCAACATGAAAGCATCGCCAACCTCGGTTCTTTCAAGATGTTTAAATTATTACACAACAAGTCAATCCTTTGCTAATAAAAGAAATAATTATTAGAAAAGGCTCTGTGTGCTGACATCATCAAAGAAGATTAAGAGGTTTTTAAATTAATACCTCCAATGTTCACCTTCGTTTGAAATATAAAGTCATTCCTTTCCTTTAAAAGAATTCAAATAGCCTAACCCCCAATTTGTAAAATCCTCATAATATAACTCATTGACGGTCTCCAAATCAATTGCCCACTTGGATAAAACATCTGCCTCTTTGTTGCCTTCCCTTCTGATATGACTGATCTTAAATTCTTCAAAGGATAGAAGCATCCTATTGATTTCCAATACTGTGTTGTTCAAGTGCCAAGCCTTCATACCATTATTAATTATTGCATTAATAGTTACCAAAGAATCACCTTCTAAATGGACTTTCTTAACCTTTAGTTTTAAACCTAGCTTCACCGCAAGGAGGGCAATCCAAATTTTAGCTTCATTATTAGTTCATGTCTTCATATTTTGAGTTGTGAAGGCAATAATATTACCCCTACAATCTCTTGTGATCACCCCTGCACCTGATGGCCCCGAGTTGCCCCTGGATGCACCATCAAAATTTATCTTTATCCACTCTTATTGCAGTTTCATCCACTCCACGCTTAAACTGAATTTAGGTTGATTTCTGTGATCAGAAAGATTTCCTCTTATTAGCTTGAGACAAGGCCATTCAGCATGCAAAACTTTGTCACTTGCAATGTAAACCAAAGTGCTTTGTTGCTGAAAAAGTGTAGTGTTCATAACCTCCTCAATAGAAACAAAAATTTTGGATTTGATCCTATCAACCGATTCCTCTTTACCCTGGAATATCCTTCTATTCCTCTCCTTCCACACCTCCCAAATAATGATAGAGGGACTAATAAACCATAATGGAGCCATCACAGAGAAGTATTCTAGGGTAGGCCATCTCTCAAAGGTCATTCTTATTGTTTTAGGTAGAGGGCCCAACCAATTCAGTTTGGATCTAATAAAACTCCAACAATCATATGCATATGGACAATGAAGCAATAGATGATCAACCTCTTCTACATCCAAGTTGCAAATAACACATTTGGTTGGCCCTTGAAGGCCAAATATTTTTCTCCTTTCATCAGTTAGGATCTTCCCATGCACAACAAGCCATGTAAACACTCCTGCTTTAGGGAGACAATTTATGTTCCAGCATAAATTTACATGCCATCCACTCCAATCTTCAACCGCCTCAAGAGATTTATAGCCTAATTTTACTAAGTAAGATCCTGAAGATGCAGCACACCAAATAATTTTATCCTCCATAGAGGAACTTGAAACTTTCCTTGAGAAGAAGAGATTCGGCATTACCCCTTTTTGTTGATCATTCAAGCCTAAGTGGTCCAAATTTTACCAAGTCCATAAAGGACCTAATGGATACTCCTCTAGAACAAGGTAATCAACAACCTTATCTCCCCACTTCTCAATAAAAATGCCACTAATATCTCCATACATCTCCTCATTCTTCAAAGGTTCATAACCATTCCATGAGTCTGTCTAGAAACTTGCATTTATTCCATCCCCTACAAGCCATGTGATATGATTTTTAATGATATCCCTACATTCTAAAATGAAGTTCCAGAGATCCAATCCTCTTGGGGGGTTTCTGATCTTCAGAATACCCTCATTTTCCTTTGAGTTTGGGTATTTTTCCTTTACAATTTTGACTCATAGTTTATTAGGCTTAGTGTAAATATTCCACACAAGCTTAGCTCTGAGAGCTTGATTCATCATTTTCCACTTTCTAATTCCAGCACCCCCCTACATTTTATAACTACAAATCTTATACCATGCAATTAGAGGTCATCTATCCTCTTCATTTCCTCCACACCAAAAGAATTTTTTCATTCTCTTCTCAATATGCTCCAAACATGAATGGTAATTTTTAAACAACTCATTGAATAAATATGAATTTTTGAGATTATTGATTTAAGGAGTAAAATTCTACCTACAAACGATAGCCACTTCCCTTTCCATCCCTCCATCTTTTTAAAACAATTATCTGTAAGATCCTTCCAAAGATTGGATTTACATACACCTTTAAACAATGGCACACCAAGGTATTTCCCTGGCAAAGAACCTTGTTTGATCTCCAGAATTTTGCATAGTTGCTTCTACAAAGTAGAACTTGTATTGAAGAAAAAAAAATTGGATTTCCTCTAATTAACACACTTCCCAGTAGCGAATAATTGTCTAAAGTTTCTTTAATAACTCTAGCCTCTCTGGTCGTGGCATCTCCCATAAGAAAATTATCATCTACAAATTGTAGATGTGTAGTAGACTCCACTCCTTTTGCTATAGAAATCCCCTTCCACACCTCCGCCTACATTTTATGGGAAATAAGTCTCCCAAGAGCCTCTTCCATTATAATAAAAAGGAAAGGGGATAAGGGGTCCCCTTGCCTTAAGCCTCTAGAGGTTACAAAGAAGCTTTGAGGGATACCATTAACAAGGACTGAGATTCAAGGAGTAAAAATGCAGTTGGTAATCCATTTTAGCAAATCCTCCCTAAAACCAAATTTCCTAAGAATATCAATAATAAAATCCTTGTTGACATGGTTGTAAGCCTTTTTTATGTCAAGCTTAATCATTATCTTTTCCACTCCAACCTTCTTAACTAGGTGGATAGCTTCGTGAGAAACTATAATACCTTCAAAGATAGACCTGTTTGGAGCAAAACCACTTTGTTCCAGGGAGATGAGGCAATTCAAAAGGGGTTTAAGTCTATTAGAGATCACTTTTGTAATCACCTTGTAGATTGTGTTACAAAGAGAAATAGGCCTGAAGTCATCAAAATATTGACAGTCCCCTTTCTTTAGGATTAAGGAAATAAGGTATTATTAAAGTCTTTCAAAATAAAACCTCCACATCGAGACTCCTCCACCACCCCCCAAATATCATTACCTACAATATCCCAAGATTTATGGAAGAAAAAAGTAGGAAAACCATCACGGCCTAGGGCTTTGTCACTACCTAAACCAAAAATATCTACTCACACTCCCTCCTTAGAAACAAGGGCCATCAATTTAGAATTATGCTCCTCTGATAGAATCTTTGGAATTATGCTCCTCTGATAGAATATTTGGAATTATATCAGTCAAACTCCTTGAACCTGTTAGAACTTGTCGTCAACTGTAAAAATATTTTTAAAGTAGCTCACAGCCTCTTCATTGATCTGTTTAATATCTATCAACATTACGCCCTGTTCATTTTTAATAGAGAAAAATTTGTTTCTTTCATGTTTTTCTTTCACATATTTATGAAACATTAGTGTTACGGTCCCCATCCTTTAGCCAAGTTTCTTTGGATTTTTGTCTCAATAAAGTTTCCTCTCTAAACAGAATCTCTTTGTAGCTTCTCTTGAGTGCTTTTCCTCCTCAAAAGTACCCCCATCCATTCCTAGTTCTATAATTCTTTCATTAAGAGAAGCAAGACTATTTTCCAAATTCATTTTTTCCACAAAAATATTCTTAAAGGAGACCTTATTCCAAATTTTCAACTCATCTTTTACAAATTGCTAACATTTGAAAATGATGAAAGAACGATTACCTTCCCATATTGGGGCATTCCTCCACCAATAAGAAATCTTGGATAGTAAGTTCAGGTCCCTGAACTACATAGCTTCAAATTTGAAGGGAGAATGCTCTAGGGATAGATCTTCTTGTATGTTGTAGCAAATTGGGTAGTGGTCAAAACCCGAAATAGGTAGAATTTCAGCACTACACAACCAATCCAATTGATTCCAGTTCCCTGCCAGCAAAAATCTATCAATTTTTTCTACTATATTAATAAATCCATTCCTTCTATTTGTCCATGTGTAATCACATGATCTCAATGCAACTTCAATCAAACCATTATCCCACACAAAATCAGAAATTTGTTTTGGCCCTTCCATCCTTTTCCACATTTTTTTTCAACTAGGCTTAAAATTGCATTAAAATATCCCCCTAACAAAAATAGGTCCTCCTTCTTTGAATTCAAAATGTCTATGATAGCATGCAATAAAATCCTCTTCTCCCCTACATCATTAGGTCCATACACATTCAACACATACAATTTTGTCAAGAGTTTCTTCGAAGCAACTTCAATCCATTGTAAATTACTAGACTGGCTCATAAAATGGATGTCAATTGTGCTCATGTCTCAGAGATAACAAAGACCCCCTGAAGCTCCATTAGAGAAAGAAAAAACACTCCCCCATCTACCAAAAAGTTTTTTAAACATAGGCCCATCTACCTCCTTCATTTTAGTTTCTTGAAATAAAATAATATCTTCCCGTGCCTGATTAAAACCTCTTTTGATTAGGTGAATCCTATTAGGGGAATTGTAGCCCCTGACATTCCACAAAATGAGCCTCATTGCTACCAAGAAAGGGTACATCCCTTTCTCAATCTACCAGTTCAAGTTTTTCTTTAGTGGACTGAGCTCCTCTTTTTTTTTTTTTCTCCCCTAATCTTGGATGTTTGAGAGTAGAATCTACTTGTTCTAAGCATCTTAGGCTCATTATGTTTTAAGATTCATATATGCCCAATTCATCTTTCTCCATTTCCTTAATGTGATAGTTATATAGGGTTTCAGATTCTATTAAGTCAGCACCACTGTCCCTAACATCCACGAAAAGGTCATTTAAGTTCTTGATTGGAGATATTCTACCATCAGCGGCTTCCCTTTTGTCATTAGTTACCCCACAATAATTCCTTAGCCTACATACTAGCTCACCCCTATGCTATATATTCTCATCCCTTGGGTTGAAGCCTTTGTTGTCTTCTAGAAATCTTAGCTCCTTAATGCCTTGAATCTCTTGAAGCTTAGAGTCATCTATGCCCTTCTTACCATCATTTGCAGAGGATGGGATAATTTCCTTAGTGACCCACTATTGAAGAGAATTGATATCCCCACTTATTAAACTCTCCTTTTCAAGGGGAAGAGTTTCCTGCAACTTTTTTGACTCATTATGACATGTTACTATATTAGGACAGGTCAGGGGGGTTCACATACATTTTGCATGGATAACTCAATAGAGGATCTTGATCCTTGTTGGGCATATTCTCCCCTAAAGATTTGATCTATCTCCCTTTAAAAGAATATGTCATCCATTTTGTAAGGCCTAACATATCTTTCACTGACCTTTGTAAAAATTTCACCCTATGGAAGAGAAAAATCATCCCTCTTTAGTCCTTCTGTCATCTGGAGCAAACAATCAATCAATCTTGAATCATTCATGTGCTTTCCCTTATGCATCAAGACATAGTTGTTGTCTTCTGAAGGCACCTCCTCATTTTTTACCTCTTCAACCACTAGAGGTTTCCACCATTCTCCTTTGTGTGTGGATGATGATATACGAGGGCATCTAATTACACATTTTCCTCCATACTAACACCTTAGGAGTAATAACATAATTTTCTAAGTTAATCCCTTCCTCACATCTGACAAACTTCCCCAGTGATTCTCCCAGAATATTCAAGGTTTCCTCTCTCCTATATTCCTGTAGGAGGTTCTCCATTTTGAACTAGATTGGGATTTCTTTAACACTTTCCTTTTTTGGGTTAAAATTTACTATCCATTTCTTCACATATAAACCCTTTCCATCTACTAAATATGGGCCATGGCTTAAAATCCAATCCCTATCCTCCATTGAAGCACACATGATAAGGTAAAAACCATTATTCATCATTTTCAAGGATATGAAGGAGATTTGCCTATTTTTCTCACACCATTCTTTCATCTTGTTGTAACAAGGCTATAGTCCAAGCCATTTTAAGACTAAAGCTTTTTCTTCTAGCATTACTCTGTCCTCCATCCATTGTGGGTTATTCAACATGACGATAGCATAGGAAGTGGCTACTGTTATGTTGTTTTTGCATGGAGAGGTTAACCCCTCAGTTTGGTCTTGCTCCTGATTCATTTCCAAGCTTCCACCTGGTTTTTGTTGCCAAAACTTTCTCTCTATCTTTTGAAACTTGAAGCCCTTGTCAATCATCAAGGGTTCCTGAAAACCTTTTCTCATAGGATTGTGGTCCTCCCATCTCCTACCATTCCATTGTGTTTGGCCCTGGTTCCATTTTGTTTGCATCCTTTCTTTCTCTTATAAAGTTGTTGTAGGAATGATGGCCTCTTATATTAAAGGGCCATCATTGTTGTTGTCTGTAGCTTGCAGGAAAACCTCCCTTTTGGAACTGAAAGGTATTTCCCGCCCTTGGTCACCATGACCATTGTTGCTACTGCTACTGCGCCATCTTTATTAATTTATTTGATTTATTTGGATTTTTATTTTCAATTAATATTTGATTTTTGGCTTAATTGTAATTAATACTTTGATTTTGCCTTAGTTTCTCACTTGGTTTGATCTTACCCATTTACATGTCTACAAATATTAGCAAAGAGCAAGTTATTGTACCAAGTTCTAAATGATGTCATTAAGGTCATGAAATGTGTCATATTATGAGATAGACTACCACAGGGCATTCTCAAATATATCTAAGAATACATAGTGGCATGGGTAGCTCCAATTATGTGTATTTGGGTTTGTGTCACTTATTCAACGATAGTAGAAGTGTCAAATCCAATGTGTAGTTTTCTACAAATTTGCACAAGAAAGATAAAATATCGATTGTAGTCAGAAGATAGTAGCACCTCCATAATGGCCATGACTTTAAGGTATTGTAGTGCATTTCCAATTAACTCTTGGGTATGTTGTGCCCTAATGTTTTTAGCTGAAAATTTGTCTTTCGGTAGAGGAAAAGGGGTTGATGGTGCTAATGCAGTTCTCTCCCTATAGGAACGTTGTAAGGTTCTTGATGTGCTAAAGTCCATGTTGCTAGTGAGGTTAAATATAGAGTCTTTGTTGGGATCCATTTGACCTTTATTCCTTTGTGATCATGTGATTGGCATATGAAAATAAATCTAAGGGAATATAACCTAAGAGTGAGACTATAAAGGTTGTTATGACCACTATGCAAGACTCTAATTTTTTATTTTTATTTTTGTAATGCAATACTAAGGTATACATAGGATGCAAAATGATGATTACAATGACTAGATATGACACTAATTATTTTTTGATTTTTGATTTTTTTTTAAATGCAATAGTAAGGTATGAAAGATGTAAAATGACAATTACAACAGCTAGGTATGACACTATTTTTTTTAGATTATTTTTTTGGAATGTAAGACTAAGGTAAAGCATGATGTAAAATGATGACTACAACATCTAGGTATGACCAATATGTGAGGAAAAGTAATGTCTAAGATATGAACTAAGGTATGATCAATGTTACCTAAAAGAGAAATTTTTGGAAATTTTGAGGAAAAATATTTTTAGGAGATAACCAAAGTGATTAAAAGAATTCTCTTGACATCTAAATGAGGAAAAAAATGAGAAATTTAAAAATTGACATGGTTTTGGTTATGACAAGAAGATAGTTAATTTGGAGAAGGTCAAAATTATTCTAAAAACCACTATGGAAATGACCAAAAATTGAAGCCTCTAGTTTTTGGAAATAACCCTAAATATATGATGTCAAACCCTAGGAAATGTAACCTATGTTTTTGTTTTTTTTTGTATTTTTTTGGATT
The DNA here is from genome assembly GCA_027943335.1 of Chamaecyparis obtusa. Classification (NCBI taxonomy): domain Eukaryota; kingdom Viridiplantae; phylum Streptophyta; class Pinopsida; order Cupressales; family Cupressaceae; genus Chamaecyparis; species Chamaecyparis obtusa. Next base: position 2,580,988 of record BSBK01000413.1, read on the forward strand.
TTTGAAATTATCAAGGTAATGCAAAATTGAAACCCTAAGTGCAAGAATAAAGTTTCTAAATGCAAGGAGAAAACTAGACATGCAAGGGGGTGATTTCCTATATGCAAGGGTACACAATGTTAGTTGTTTCTATTGATGTCATTGTTTTCGTTAGACATTCTTATCCCTAGTCTACCTTTGGGTTTGATAGTGGTATTATCGATACTGGTACTACCGGTACATGTTTTTTCTATACCGTGGTGTACCAACATTTTGGTCTAGACCTATTTTTCATAGTGTGAGTTATCTTTTTATATGGTTGATATCTCTAATACTTTTTGATAGCGTACTCACATGATTTCATCTCTAGTCCAAGACAATATGAAAGGATACAAATCTAGTGCTTGTATATATAGGAAGAGACATCAACAAAAGTAAATGGTTAATGATATTGAAATGATATATGATGTATGACATTGATCTATTGATGTACATATAAAAATGATATATGTAATTTAGTGACTGTGTAGAAGGATCTGTGTACTTCAGTGAGAACTATATTTTATGCATAAAAAGATGCAAGTGTGGTAGTTTAATTTTGTAATTCATACTCTGGCTACAAGTCGCCTCTCATCTAGAATAGATGATTTTGATTTTTGGGTAGTGAGCCTCACTTGCAATGAGCCACCCCGATAGTGAGCCACCTATGTATTTAGTAATTGATTACCTAATACTTGAGATTTAACCCTCTCCATGGTTGTTCCCATCTTCGGTTTCCATGATGAAAAAAAATTCATGTTATTTGGTGTTATGCTATTTTCTTTTTGTTCTTTCTTTTTCATCAAGGTCAAATTATGTTATGCGGACAACTATTTAAAAGTTTTAAGTTTTTCAAGGGAATATTGATTCACCCCTCCCCTCTTAGTATTTTGGATGTAAAAAAATTGGTATGAGAGCTAATTCCTTTAGAAGAGTCCAACAGCTCAAAGAAGATATAGAAGGTTGAACATACAATGCCTAGATCCAACATGGATGAGAGAGATCATGTTCATATATAATGATGTTGAATTTGTTGAATATTAAAACAAGGAACTATCAGAAAATCTTCAAATGGATAATGATTACATTTGAAAGTTAAAAGATTATATTTTTAAATTCAAGCTAAGGAAAAAAGAAGTTAGTAATGAACTCAAGTTATCAAATGATATTATCATTGATCTAAGAGATAAGAGTGAATAAGATGAAAATACCAATAAACATTTGAATAATACGATCAAGAGAAAATTTGATTAATGCAAGAAGTTAGAACACGAGGTTAAATATATAAAATTAGATCTGGAAGAATAAAAGAAGAATAAAGACAAATTTAAAACTATTTCAAAAAGGCTTGATGAAATACTCAATGCTCAAATATCTTGAGTAGATAAAAAAAGGCCTAGGATGTGAAATTGGTGAATGCTCACATAGTAAATTTGAAGAAAAGAAAGAACCAAATTAGGTAAGAGAAGCTAAAATTGAATCTAAAAAGGAGGACAAAGGCAAGTCTCTAGTAAACTAATAGGTAAATAAGAAACCCTATTATTTTAATTGTCATTGTTTCAATTGTAATAGATAGGGCATAAAGCATTAAATTTTAGGAATAAAATAAATCAAAAGGATAGATCTTACAATGGTAGATGTTTTAACTGCAATATTTATGGTCACAAAGATAATCAATGTAGGAAACCAAATAGAAGCAATCATTTACTGGATTTTGTTATACTTGTTATGCATATGGACATAAGGCTAACTAGTACAAGTCAACACAAGATAAGAAGACCTACAGGTGTTATAAGTGCAAAAAAAATGGGCACATAGAAAGATTCTACAAATATTATGAATTCAAGATAATTGAGCCAATGAAGAAGATCAAAAAAGTGGAGGTTAAGGCAGACATGAAAAATAACTAGACAATGATTTCAACTCTGGTGCAGATATCTATTTTGGTAATTAGCATCCCTTCGACTGTTGCATAGGAGGAGAATATTTTAGTGACTGTCTCTTTCCCTGCAAGAGTGAAATGGTTACAAAGATTACAAATCTACTCAATAAAGGAGTCTCCAATAAGAGAAAGAATAGGAAACAAACTAGTAAAGGTAATCTTGTAAACATCAAATCTAACTAGTGATAAAATAATTGCAAAATGGAATATGGCACATTCAATGAAAAAAGTATACGCATTGAAATTTTGGTATAAAAAGGGAATTGAATAAGTAATTTTGATGGAAAAGAAAAGAAGGATTTCAAAGAGGTAATAAGAAGGGAAAATGATGCATGAACTAGGGTTTTCCAATTTTGAAAGAGGTAATTATCTATGATTTGCATTTAATCTACATTTTTTAGTTATGGATACTCCTACTACTTCTATTTTGGTGACAATGTCATTTGAACCTAGTCTTGAATTTAAGAAATACCAAAAAAATTGATTGAAAATGATTTGGTTGGTTGTTTGTCGAGAATTCCTCATGGTGTTATCCCTACAAAGGATGTTATAATTTATATCCATTCAAAGCTAGATGAATTTAATCACAAAAAACTGATAAATTTATGGGCAAAAGAGTTGTCTAGTAAAGATTTGATGGTCAAACAAAAATACAAGGTTTTATTGGAGAAGGAATTGGATGTATGGAATAATTTATCACACTTATTTTATGATGGCAAATGGGTTAGAATGGCAATGAGAATATTTCATGATACATTTATGTGGTTAGGTGAATCAGACTTGATCAGTATGGAAGTAATGAATATATTTATAAGGTTAAATGATATCAGTATTCTACCAAAATTAAAGGCAATAAAGGACAAAGATGTCAAAAACCTCACCAAGGAAGTGCATGATGGAAGGTCTCTGGTTATTGATAGAGTTACAAATCTTGTGATAAAATATGCTTCTCAAGTTATTGGGAACAATGTCTACTACTCCGGCTAGGAGAATTCAATTTATGCTACTACAGTGTTCACAGTTTATAGTTGTCAATGGGGTTGATTATGATTTATGAGAACTCATCAAAGAGTAATTCATTGAGAACATGAACTAATGCAAGATGAGAAAGAATAATGTTTCATTTTGGTTTGGAACCCTAGCTCTATATTTATTATTTTACTTCATGAATATGTTTCATGATCAAGGTTTGATAATTTGTTATCTGAGAAACCATTAGCTCATCATATTGATGAGTGTATGAGAAGGTATAAGGATACTATTACTCAAGAAATGGATTTTATATTTTTTTTATCTTTATTGCAATACAAAATGAACAATAGAGATAAGATTCCCAAATCTACAGTTGAGAATTATAAAGATGATATTACTTTAGTTGTTACTATTGATAAATGTATAATGGAAGATATTGAACTAAGAAATTAGTGGATACCCACACTAAGATGTAAAGTATCTGAGGAACTAGTTGATAGCTATTCAAAAGTACTCTTGGAGAGTTTGATAGACACCTCTAAGTAGAGGTTTGATATGGCAGAGGAGAAGTTTAGTGAGATCCACAAAGAACATATTTCAAAGGAGGAAAAAAAGAAAGTTCTTAAAATAATAAAGGAAATTAAGGAAAGAGGAGGCATGGAACAAGAAGATCTTGAGCTCTTAAAAGGATTAGTTGGGGTGTCATCAGTAGATCATCTAGCACCATGACAAAGGAATTCACTCTTCTTTTTTAGAAAGAGAGCCCATACAGTAAGAGGAAGAAACATCTTCCTACACCTACTCCATCTAAGAAGGAAAAAACCAAAGCCACCGAGGCTAGTCTCATGCTAGTAGAATTAAAAGAAGAATTAGACACTAGACAAGTTTTAGATTGAGGTCTCAAAGAAGAAGGATAAAAAGGTAACTCAAGTCCCTCTTGTTGTAGATACTTTGTTTGACATGCTTTTAGATCATAACATAGAAGAAGTTTGTAGTTTGTATGAGTCTACTACTTCAAAAGGAAAAAAAATATTACACAAGCATTTTTATAGTATTGTGTTGGATTAGATAGTGACATATATGAATTTAAGAAAGATATTTTGAAAACTCTATGGGTATGGTTGAATAGAATCTATGTAGAGGAAAAGAAAATAGATAAATATATTGTCAGTACAACCATTGTTGATGTTTCTATACTTGTAAAGAGAGAAATTTTGGCAAGTTTTGTGGAAATTGGTAAAGATGAGGTAGGAAGAATAAGGAAAAGGAAAAAATATTCTTATGGAGAAGAAATGTGATACAATTCAAATGAAGGCATAAATTATCTATGAATTTACTAGCATAGAAGGTAAGCTGGGAGTGTTGCCCGGTGATGAGTCTCATCCATCATTTGTTGCTCCCACATCTTCACATTAAGCTTTGGACAAATAAAATGTTACAAGTCTTGTTATAGAATACAATGTTGAGGAAGTATACACTCTAGATTTGAATCCTTCATAGATAGAGCACCCACGCTCTTTTCTCATAATTTCTATTCTGGTAGGTGTATTTATTGAAAAAGAAGAAGTACAAGAAAAAGAAGAAGAGAGAACTAAGAAAGAAGAAGAAAAGGAAAAGGAAAAGGAAAAGGAAAAGGAAAAGGAAAAAGAAAAAGAAAAAGAAAAAGGAAAAAGGAGAAGAGGAAAATAGAAAAGAAGAAATAGTTGTAGAAGAAGTGGATACTAATAAGTAAGTGCAAAAAAGGGAATGCAAAGAATCAGTGACAAAGACAATTGAGATAAGAGAAGAGAATGCAAGAAAAATTATAATTACATGCTCTAATGATTCTCTAAGGAACTTACTCACCTCACCACTCATGTTTCATTATCTCACTACTTCCAGGTTGATTATTGATTTTGATAAGGTTTATCCTTTCCATAAGTTTCAATTAGTTATCCTACTTTAGTTTCATCCAAAAATGATTTGTTTAAAGATTTAGAAGAAAAAGATAATCTACAAGAAGAGACCATTTATGCTCTTTAAAGTGTTGTGCTAGAGTTTAACATAGATCAGTGTAGTAGCATCAAAGAGAAGTGTAGAGCACTTATTAATGTATTAAATGATTTGTCAGCATCTATGGATGTAAAAGTTCATCAAAAAGAGGAAGCTATAAATGATAATCTATGACAAGAATTGAAACCCAAATGTGTAAATGCTTTTCTTAATATTCATCAACTTATTGGGCAAGGTCAAGAACTTCTTGTGGAAGGAAATTATTTGTATGTTTATAATATTCACTGGCCAAATGCTCCAAATGAAATCTAAAAAAAATGAGTCTATTGAGTTATCCATCCAGAAGGTGCATCTCACTTTCAAACTTTCTAAAGATTTGACTAGTGTCGCGAGATCCTAAATTGAAGAGTTACACAAAAAATTATTTGCATTTCAACAACAAAGAGAAACCATTATTTTTTCTTTGGGAAATCTCTCAAAAATGTGCATAGATTGTATTAGATTGATGAATCATGCTATATTGAAGTCACAACAAGTTACTTTATCTGAACCTAGCTTCATTGAAGTTGGAGAAGCTTTATAGGAATTGATTCACATTCATAAATTCATCTTCTCACAAAGGAAATTTAGTAGTGGAACAATAAAAAAGATAAGTGCTCTTCATAACTCCATGAGCTTAAGAAGTCCTTTAAGGAAGGCACATTCGATAAATCTTGAAGTTTTGAGTTTTTGAAATTTTGAAGTTGTATATAGTTTTTGAGGCATTACCATTTTTCATTGACATCAAAATGGGGAGTAATATATAGAAAAGAAATTTTTTTGAAAAATTACAAAAACAATACTCCCCTTACAAAGGTTGACTCTTGGCCTTCCTTGACGACAGTGCCGAGTTGCTGGTTCTCAGGGATTGTGCTTGCCTCCTTGATTTCCTCTTTATTTTCATGTGGTTTGATTTGCTTCAGGGCTTTAGTTTCATTATTGTCTTACTTGGGCTCTTTTTTATTTTTGTTCTAACCCTTTCTTTGTGTGCTTTTTTTTCTTCTTGGTGAGAGTATGTGATATTTTTTCCCCTACCTAGTTTTCTTGTGTGATCTTGAGTGGATGGCTGAAAATCATAATAAGAGCATTAATGGGAAGAAGGATGTTGAGGTTATTATGGAGGAAGAAAAGATTAAAAGTGGAAATATTGATATTAGTATTAACCCTTTTAATACTAAAAAGAACACCACTCTTGTGGAAGAGACATGCATAGGTAAACAGTCTTACAAGGCAGTGGTGGTCGAGAGTTCTTTTCTAGTGTGCCCTCCATCTGTAGGGTCTGATGGTAGAATTTTCAGAAATGGTGGGGATGGAGGAGATGGTAGATTGGGAAGGCTCGTAGCTAATGGACATGGACCCTGAAGAGATGAACATGCTATCGATGGAGACCTCAGGGGAGGAAGATGTGATGGTAGGTCCTCTCCTTCCATTTTGAAAACCCTTTTTCTTGCCCCCAATGAAGACATGGTTAAGGCTATTAGAGCCAAGAAAACTCAGTTATAAAATATTATAGTCTTTTTCTTCTGCTTGGATAGTGAGTCTCTGCCATCTCATGAATTTTTTGATGAATGGATTGCTAATGTTTGGGGTAAGAAACTTGGAATATATGTTAACTTTAGCATAATGGTTCAAAAAGGATTGTTTGTGGTTTTCCTTAAAGCACATAATATGCATGAGAGAGTCTTAAATAAAGGATTTTGGAATGTGGGTAATTCTTTTTTCATGCCTAATTTTAGTCACTGAAAGGTAATTTTGAACAAGTCATTGCGCACTCTATGCCTAATTGGGTTGAAATCAAGAATATTCAGGCTAAATTTTGGCCCTTTATCTCCAAGATTCTCAAACCTTTGGGGTCGGTGTTATAGGTGGAAGAATCTAGGGTTACCCTTCCATATCTTAATGCAAGGGTGCTCATTTCCCTTCCTCCTAAGGTGGAGTTTTTAGAGTTATTTTGTTATCCTTTTAAGATGAATGTTTTTCCTTGGAATTGTCACTTCTGGGCAATCTAGGGGCTTGTTTTCATTGAAAATTGAATGGGAATACAAGGAGGGACTATATTGGTCTTAAGCATCCCCATTCCACCAATTTTAAAGTCTCCCCAGAGGTCAAGTCTACCACGAAGGTCCCTCTCAGGTCCGATGGTCTCCCAAGTGTCACTTTGTTTGGTAATGTCATTTTGAACTCCCCGCTCTCGAATCCTAAAGACCCATTTGTTTCTTTAGAAAATCCTTTTTTTGAAGAGGAGTATGTTGTTCATCCTGTAGCCTTAGCTCCTCTTGCTTCATTTTTTGCCCTGCCACTCCTAGCTGTGGATCAACCTATTGACCCTTCTGGGAACTTGGTTAACCTTGGTCCCCCTAAAAAGAATGCCCAACAACTTGCTTTGGCAACCATCAATGATAAAGATGTTAAGTCTAAATAGGGTATGAAAATTGTGAGGCCACATGTGTTACCCTCATTAGAGACCAAGATTTTTACAGATTGAGGATGGTGAACAATTCATAGAAGTTGTCAATTCAAAGAAAAAGAGAAAGACAGTGGATAGAAATTCCTTATCCTCTAATAAAAAGGAAATGAACAATGAAGTACCAGCTTGTTTTAATAGATTATATAAGAGCTAAAAACCAATTAATAATGCATGATGATTGATGTAGGAGCATCTTGGGTCTTGAGCAATCTTGCATCACCAAAAATATTTCTTATTTCCTACACCTGTCTGTTGTTTGTTATGTAGTTGTTGTTGTTGTTGGTTTCTTGTTTTGCAAAGTTAATGTGGTGTTAAAGACCTATTCCTGAGCATTCTCCTAAGGGTGCACATCCTAATTCATTTGGATCTAGAATTTATCACAATTTTCCTTGGACATTGATTTTCTGCTAGTTTCGCTCATGAAACATGTGGTATTTCGCCTTGTGTGGTTCCGTACAGGGAAATTGGAGCTTGTGCAGTTAGGGATCTATTCTTGGATCATGTGTGGACCTAAACATAACTTCACATCATGTTTTGTTATTTCTTTCTTTAGTTTTGGTTTCTCCTCCTAAGTGGACCTATATTGTAACTAAATGCCTGACTAGCCAACTTGTGGCTTTACTGGCTATATATTTGGAGCTTAGGTTGTTTAGTAGTGGTAAGGAAGTAGGGAAGGAAGTAGGTAGAAGAGTAGATACATCATTGGGGTAAGTTGGCATGCGAGCTAAGACTCACAATTTGTAATTCTCTTTGTATAAGGTCAAAACCTGGAAGGCCTCACAATCGGGCATGTTGAAAGATTTAATATAATTTCACTAGTGTTGTACCAGTTGCTTATCTCATATCCATTGTGTTTTCACTATTTTCATGTGGTTTTCATACTGCTTCCATGTGTAACTCTTTGCAGGGCATGTTTGTGGGTTTAAGAAGTCTTAATTAACTCTGATTTTTCCTTTAGCCACCCTGACTTGGCATCAAGTGGTATCATAGAGAAGTTCTTTCTTATGGATTGGATCATGGAGAACCTTATTGGATTGGTTGTAGGGTGGCAGATCTGAAATATGACCTATAACTTGTAGAAGGTTACGATCTTGCTAGAACCTAATTGTCAAGATGGTTTGAGGTAGAGGAAATGATAATGCCATCATGGATATGTTGAGGCATATTGCAACTAGGCTTGAAGCTATAGAGATAGCCCAAAGAAGAGGCACAAATCTTGAAGATGTTAGTGATGAAGAAGAAGCAGCACCTAATCTTGAACCTAAAGTTGAGCAGGATGAGGAAAGACTTTTGAGAGTTTTGTCTAAGGCTAACTCTAGACCTACAGTTGAAGTTGCTTGCTATGATTGAATACTTGAGACCGATGTACTTTTGGATTGGATCTCTAAGATGGATAAATACTTTGAGTATGAAGGTACTCCTAATAATAAGAAGGTTAAGATAGCAATCACAAAGTTGAAAGGTCATGCATCTCTTTCATGGGATCATTTGCAAACTGAGCGACAGAAGAGAAGAAAAGAAAAGATCAAGACATGGATGAAAATGCTTGGAAAGATGAAGAATAAGTTCCTTCCAACTGACTACCAAGTTAGTTTGATGAGAAAGATACAAAATCTTAGACAAAAGGACATGAGTGTGAAAGACTATACTAAGGAATTTTACAAATTGGATATCAGATCTGGATATGTGGATGATGAAGTTGAGAAAGTGGCTAGATACCTGAATGGACTAAGGATATCGATTCAATATGAGATTAGTTATGTTAAAATAGATAGTGTGGAAGAAGCATACCAATTTTATTTAAACACTGAAGAACAATTGGCAAAGAGACATGAACAAAGACAGAGAGGAAGAGGTCGCAAATTTTAGAGTAGAGGTAGATCTTATGGAGAAAGTAGCACATCTAACAATGTAGTACAAGATAAAGGATGGAAAGATGAACCTACTGGTAGAAGAGGTAACTACTCTAGAGGTAGCTATATTGGTTACTCTAGGAATAACAATAGTGGGAAAAGAGAACATAAATCTTGGTTTAGAGGTACTTTTTACAAATGTGGTGAAGAAGGACATAGAGCTTTTGAATGTACTAACTCTGGAAAGAAGATTGGAAGTAATGGCAGAAACAATTTGGCTTGTGAAGAAGTTGATGAATTATCTAATGAACTTGAACATGGTGAGAACTTGATGCTAAGAAGGATCTTGTGGAATAAAGAACCTAATGAAGAATCTATTCTGAGGAAAAGTTTGTTCAGAACTAGATGTAAGATCACTTACAAATGTTGCAAGGTAATCATTGATAGTGGAATATCTGAAAATTTGGTATCCGAAGAGTTGGTTAAAAATTGTAGTTGCAAACATTGAGACATCCTAAGCCTTAACATATTGCTTGGATCCAGAAGGAGCATAAACTACTTGTAAGTGAACAATGCCTTGTTAAATTCAAAATTGGAGGTTATCATGATGAAGTCTTGTGTGATATTGTGCCTATGGATTGTTGTCATATTATTTTGGGTAGACCTTGGAAATATGATAGGAAAGCTTTGCATGATGGTAGATTGAATCAATATACTATTTGGATGGATGGGAAGAAAAAAATATTGTTGCCTTTAGTAGAGAATTTTGATGAAGGTCATTGTACTACAGTCAGAGTATGCTTGGTTGATGGTAAAAAGTTTGCAAGAGAAATGAAAGAACAGAATGTTTTTTTAAATTTAATTCCAAGGAAAACTGAGAAACAAGATGAGTTAGAACATGCACCTAAGGTTAAACCTTTCTTGACTAAATTTCATGACATCATTTCTAATAATGTACCTGATGGTTTACCGCCTATGAGAAGTATAAGTCACTATATGGATTTGATACTTGGAGCTAGTTTGCCTAATAAAGCACCACATAGGTTGACACCTGATGAAAAAATTGAGTTGAATAGACAAGTGCAAGAATTTCTTGAAAGAGGTTTGATTAGAGAAAGTTTGAGTCCTTGTGTAGTACCTATTGTGTTAGCACCTAAAAAGAATGGAGAGTGGAGAATGTGCATTGATTCTAGAGCTATAAACAAGATAATAGTAAAGTATAGATTTGCCTAGGATGGATGATATAATGGATAGTTTGAGTGGAGAAAAGTATTTCACAAAGATTGATTTGAAAAGTGGATATCATCATATTAGAATTAGAGAAGGGGATGAATGGAAAACTACTTTCAAGACTAATGAAGGTTTGTATGAATGGTTGGTTATGCCTTTTGGTTTGACTAATGCACCTAGTACTTTCATGAGGCTGATGAATGAAGTTTTGAAAAGATTATTGGGTAAATTTGTAATTGTATATCTTGATGATATTTTGATATTCAGTAAGAGTAAGGAAGAAAGTCTTGAACATATCAGACAAGTATTGTAGAGATTGAAGGAAGAAAAGTTGATGATTAATTTGAAGAAATGTTCATTTATGAAAGAAGAGATTGTGTACCTTAGTTTTGTAATTTTAGCTGATGGATTGAAGATGGACCCTAAGAAAGTAAGAGTTATACTTGATTGGCCTACACCAGAGAATGTTGGAGAGGTAAGATCATTTCATGGATTGGCAAGTTTTTATAGGAATTTTATCAGAAATTTTAGTTCTATTTGTAATGTTATTACTGAAACTATGAGAGGAGATAAAAGGGATTTAAAATGGACACATGGAGCACAAAAGAGTTTTGAAACATTAAAACTAAGAATTGCAGAGTTTCCTACACTTTCTTTGCCTGATTTTAGTAAAGTTTTTCAATTTGAATGTGATGCTAGTGGAAGTGCAATTGGATCTATTTTGAGTCAAGAAGGAAGACCAATAGCTTTCTTTAGTGAAAAGTTGAATGATGCTAAGAGAAAATATTCAATTTATGACCAGGATATCTATGCTATTGTTCACGCTTTGAAGAAATGGAGACATTATTTGATGCCTAAATATTTTGTGTTGTATACTGACCATAAAGCTTTTTAGTATTTGGGAAGTCATAATAAATTGAATCTGAGACATATGAAGTGGGTTGAGTTATTGCAAAATGTTTCCTTTTCATTGAAGCATAAGAGTGGAGAGTTGAATAGGTTGTTGATGCCTTAAGTTGAAGAATAAATTTGCTGACAGAAATGAGAGTTGAGGTACTTAGTTTTAATGATTTGAAGTGTTTGTGTGAAACTAACCTTGATTTTGCAGAGCCTTGGAAAGCTTGTAAGGAACAAACAGTGAGTGATAAGTGGACTGATTATTTCATTTGAGAAGACATGTTTAAAGGAGTTCAGTTGTGCATACCTAGAGGATCTATGAGAGAGAACATAATGAAGGAGAAACATAGTGGTGGACTTGATGGACATTTTGGGATTGATGAGACTGTGAAATTGATTTCAGAAAGATACTTTTGGCTGCAAATTTATAGAGATGTACGTATAATGGTTAGAGGTTGTAGAATTTGTCAAGTAGCAAAAGGAACTAGTCAGAATTTGGGATTGTATACACCTTTGCCTGTACTTGATAGACCTTGGAAAGATGTGAGTATGGACTTTGTTCTTGGATTGCCTAGAACTCAGAGAGGTAGTGATTCTATTTTGGTAGTGGTTGACAGATTTTCTAAGATGGCTCATTTCATACCTTGTAAGAAGACATCTGATGCATTACATGTAGCTGAATCATTTTTCAAGGAAGTGGTAAGATTGCATGGTTTTCCTAAATCTATTGTTTCAAACAGAGATACTAAGTTTACTAGTTACTTTTGGAGAACACTTTGGAAAAAGATGAATACTAAATTGAAGTTTAGTTCTACATTTCACCCTCAGACAGATGGATAGACTGAAGTTGTGAACAGAAGTTTGGGAAACTTGTTGAGATGTTTAGTTGGAGATAAGCTTGCTAATTGGGATTTAGTTTTGGCACAAGCAGAGTTTGCATATAATAATTATGTGAATAGAAGTACTAAGAGGACACCATTTGAGATTGTTACTAGATTTCATCCTAAGGGAACCACAGAGTTGAGAGATTTACCTATTGAGACAAGGAGAAGTGTTGAAGCTGAGGATTTTTCAATATACATGAGAACTTTTCATGATGAAGTTAAAAAGAACTTAGAAGATAGTAATCTGAAATATAAATAGAGAGTGGATAAGAGAAGGAGACATAAATATTTTGAAGTTGCAGATGAGGTTATGATTCATTTGAAGAAAAAAATATTTCTAGTTGGTACATACAATAAGCTAAAAATGAAGAAGTTCAAACCTTGTAAGATTCTAAGGAAGTTTGACAGTGGAAATGCTTATGAAGTGGCCAAAAGACATGGATATATCACCTATATTCAACATTGCTGATATATTTGAGTACTTTGAAGCAAATGATGAGACTGGAGATTATCTAAATTATCCTAAGAAGGACATAGACAACATTGAGAAGATCTTGAATAGTAGAGTAAGCAAGAGTACAAGAGGAAAAGACTACATGGAATACCTAGTTCAGTGGAAAGACAAACCAGTTGAAGACAGTTCATGGATTACACAAGTTGAGTTGGATCTTTATGATTCAGGTCAGAACATGAGCAGTCCCTAATGTGGACATCAGTTCTTTTGTTACCCTAGGTGTATGATGTAGGAGTATCTTGGGTCTTGAGCAATCTTGCATCACCAAAAATATTTCATGTTTCCTACACCTATCTGTTGTTTGTTTTGTAGTTGTTTCTTCTATTGGTTTCTTATCTTGTGAAGTTAATGTGGTTTTGAAGACCTATTCCTAAGCATTCTCCTAAGGGTGCACTTCCTAATTCATTTGGATCTGGAAGTTATCATAATTTTCCTCGGGCATCAATTTTTCACTAGTTTCACTCATGAAATGTGTGGTATTTTGCCTTGCATGGTTCCATATGGGGAAATTGGAGCTTTCACGGTTGGGGATCTATTTTTGGATCATGTGTGAACCTAAATGCAACTTTGCATCATGTTTTGTTATTTCTTTCTTTAGTTTTGGTTTCTCCTCCTAAGTGGACCTATATTGTAATTAAATGCCTGACTGGTTGACTTGTGGCTTTATTGGCTATATATTTGGAGCTTAGGTTGTTTAGTAGTGGTAAGGAAGTAGGGAAGGAAGTAGGTAGAAGATTAGATACATCATTGGAGTAAGCTGGCATGCGAGTTGAGACTCAGAATTTGTAATTCTCTTTGTATAAGGCCGAAACCCAGAAGGCCTCATAGTCAAGCATGTTGAAAGATTTAATATAATTGCTCTAGTGTTGTACCAGTTGCTTGTCTCATATCCATTGTGTTTTCACTATTTTCATGTGGTTTTCATATTGCTTCTATGTGTAACTCTTTGCAGGGCATGTTTGTGGGTTTAAGCAGTCTCAATTAACTTTGATTCTGCCTTTAGCCACCCTGCCCTAGCATCAATGATGCACATACATAGCTGGAATGTTAGAGGGTTAGATATTTCTGATAGAAGGTATGTGGTGGGGAGATGGTGCAACAATCTAAAATAAAAATACTTCATCTATTTGCAAGAGATTAAAGTGGTAGGGTTACAAGCTTTCACTGTGCTAAAATTTCTATGGAACAAAGTTGTTGGCTTCCACTCAAATCATGAGAAAGGTAAGAGAGTTACTGCCATCCTCATTGGTCCAAAATGGGTTGATAATATCAATTATCATGGGGTATCCCCATGCCATAGGGCCTTGTGTGATACTCTCAAGATGCAAGATAAAACCATAGGCATTTGCAATATATATGTTGCTAATGATTATAGGGAACGTGCAAGTCTATAGCAGTGGTGTACTTCTGGGTTTCCCAATGCTCAATGGATATTTGTTGGGGACTTCAATATGGTGTAATATAGTATGGAAAAACAAGGTGGTCTATAGCATAATTAGAAAGGTAATGAGTTCATTTTCTAGAAAAAATTTAAAAGGAAATACAATCTTGTGGATCCCTTAGAGAAGAAGAAGAATACTTATTATGATAATTGGTATACATGGTGCAATAATCAAGGAGGTAAAATCAGAGTTCATTGCAAACTTGATAGAATTTATGTAGACAATTCCCTCTTTTCTTTCCCCTCAGTGAGGAGCTCTCCCCAATCAATGTCTCCCCTGCTTCTATTTCAAACCACTCACCAATCTCCTCCCACACCCTGCTTCTCCTTGATACTCCCTCTAGCCATGTCCCCCTATGACACAAGACCTTCAAACTCAATGTTTCCCTTCTCATGGATGAAGACAATAATAATTCTATAAGGATGGCCTCCTAATTATCTAAACTTTGCAATTCTAGACTCTGGCCTATAGAACAATAGGATGATCTGACAGGGATTTGGAAGAACTTGTTTCAAATTATTGGCAAGAAGACTACTTTGGATAGAGGTAGAGAAGAATCCTTTTTGCAGAGAAAATTGAATGATGTTGAAAGGGACCTTCAAGCCAATCTCAACGATGGTGCTCTTGAGGAATAGTTGGTAGCAATCAAACACATGTTGAGGAAACACCAAAACTACAAGATTAAAGGGCAAAAAATTCAAGCTCAAATGAATTGGTTACATGAAGGAGATAAAGGATCCAAATACTTCTTTGACATCATTAGGGCCAAGAATAAAAGAGAAGTGATTGATGAGATTCACACTGATTCTCAAACCACTAAAGACCCCACTACAATTAGAGAAGCATTCTTTAATTTGTATAAAGGACTTATTTCCTCTAAACATGGTGTTGAGAATCAAGTTGCTTTAGAGAAATGCATCAAACTAATCCCTAAAAAATTATCCCCTAATGAAGCTTCTATGCTAGAAAAGGATATATCCCTAGTGGAAATCAATGTTTCCATTAATTCTGTGGAAAATGGTAAGTCTCTAGGCCTTGCTGGTATTCCGCTGGAATTCTATATAAAAAATATAGATTAGATTGGTAAAGAATTACTTCAACTCTATGAGGATGCCTATGAAATGGGATCACTAGGAAGAAACATCAATAAAGGGGTTATCAAATTACTAGCTAAAGAAGGGGATAAGACTCAGATGAGGAATTGGTGGCCAATTACCCTATTGAATATCTCTTATAAAATTATTGATAAAGTCCTAGCTAGAAGAATTGTTGCCCTTATGAATAACTTTATCTCTGTGACAAAAAATGGTTTTATCCAGGGGAGATATATCCTTCAGAATTCATCACTAGATGGGAAGCTATGCATTGGGCCAAAAATAGTGGGCAAAATGTTGCTATGGTTCTGCTAGATTTTGAAAAGAATATGATAGGATTGAGTGGCAATTTGTGCTCAACATGCTAAAGGCCTTTGGATTTCCTCAAATATTTTGCAATTGGATTAACATTTTGTTTACATACTCATCCACTGTTATTGATGTAAATGGTGAGTTGTCTGATCGTATTCCCCTTTAGAGATCCATTAGACAAGGTTGTCCCATTGCCCCTTCACTTTTTGTTATTGTTTCTAATGCCATGTATTACATCCTTAGAGCCTCTAGTCTGGGTCCTCTTGTTAGGGGAATCTCCCTACCTAATAATATTGCTCTGATCAATGCCCAATTTGCAAATGACACTTCATTGTTCCTTGAGTTGTCTAAAGAGAAATTCACTAATGCTCACGATAGGATTAACCTCTTTTCCCTTTCCTATGGTGCTAAATTTGCCCCTCATAAATCTAGTATTCTTGGTTGGTCTAAGACTACTCCTGACTGGCTGACCTCTAATGGGTGGCAATGGGTTGGCCCCAATAAGATTGTTAGATACCTTTGTATTCCCTTTATTATTGAACCCTATACTAGGGACATGTGGAAATGGATTTATGATAAAATGAATAGGAAGCACTTGAAATGGAAGACCCATTGTCTCTCTCTTGCAGGCCGAATTCAGGTTGTTCAAAAAGTACTCTCTTCTCACCACATATATTTTGCTTCTACTTGGTTGTTTGCTAACAATCAAATCAATTTGTTGGAAAGAATATTTTAGGAATTCCTCTAGTCTGATGGCCTTAGGAAAACTAAGAGGCACTATGTGAATTGGGATTGGTGTTGTCGACCCAAGAAACTTGGGGATCTTGGTCTTAAAGAAATTAAAGCTCATGGTGTTGCTTTGGCAACCAAATGGATTTTCAAAGCCCTTTGGGGAAACAAACCTTATAAGGTGTTAATCAAAAAAAATATTGAAAGATCACTCATCAAGGAGGGTTAACAATGGAAAGACATCTTTGTATGTGACATCATCATGGGGGACTTTAAGTTGAAATTATTTGCTTCTAATGTTTTTTTCTCTTTTTGGAAGGCTCGGTCTTAGGTTAGGGGATTCATCTCTGACATGAGTGCCTTTGGTGGGCCACCATTCTATACTATTACAGTTATGTCTATTTGATGGGGGCTTAGTCTCAATGACAAGCCTCTTCTCTTACCCAAAGTTGATATGCTAAGCTTTGGAAGAGTAAAGGCATTAGTGTCATCAAGGATCTACTAGTTGATGGACAACTAGAGTCATGGGGGGACATCAATAATAGGCTTGGGATACCTCCATCTCAGAAGAAGACCTACACCTTGATTTATGGGCCCTTACTTGGTAAGATGTTGGAGACGAGGTCTTTTTTAGAGAAAGTTAAAATGTGTGATGGCACTGGGTTGAAGGACACCTCCACAAGACAACTATATGGTTTGATCAAACATGATTCTACTATTTTCACAAAAGTAATCCAGTGTTGGAGTTTTGAATGTCCATTCTCTGACTGGCAATTTTTCTTTTATTGCTTTTGGCATGTACCTATTGAACCCAAAAAAAATTTCTTTAAAAGGCTATTACTTCTTAGGAAACTTTTTGTTGGGTCAATCCTCTCTTTTGTTGGCTTTGCACCGATGATCTTTAGTATTTGTAATGTGGAAGAAAGTTTTGAGCATTTATTTTTTGATTGTGAGTATGCCCATAGAATTTGGTTTATTTTTCTTGGGTCTCCTATAGTATGGAATTGTAAACCTAGTTTTTCTTGGATAGAAACTTTTTGGTTATGTTGATGTTTTGGGTCTTGATCTCAATAAATTTTGGTCTGTCCTTACCTGTCAAATTCTTTGGGTATTTTGGAAAGATGGGAACAGAGAAATTTTTTTAAATGAAAGTAAAAGATCTACTGAATTTAATCTTAAACTCACCACTTTTCAATTATGTCACAGGTCTCAATGCAGCTTCAAATTCCTAAAAGAAGGCTTATGATGCTGGTTCATAAGGGCTCACTGGAGATCTTTAAAGATGAAATTAATTATGCATAGTATATCAGAGACTATCAATCATTTTTTAATCAGAATGAGGTGGATGAACTCAACAATTTTCTAGAAGAAAGTTAGCTTGACTACCCAAGACAATGTGAATGACAACAATGCTCAGGATGAATAGCCACAAGGTTCTATTGTGGCTTTTGGATCCGATAACAAAAACAACATCCCCAACCTAGAGAAATATGATGGATGGACTTAATTGAGCCCTATGCTAATAACCTTTTGCTATGCACTAGTCTTGAAACCATAATATTTACTTGTATATGCAGTTTTATACAATGAAACCTTGATGTAAAAAGTATATATAACGACCTGTAAATAGTCAAGTAGGTAGTGCTATGTTCCCTCTCCCATTTTGGAAACTATATATCTAGTTGGGGGCTAAGTTGATGATACTTGGATTCTCTTCAAGTTGCCCTATAGGGCTGAATGTTATCCAACTTTGATTAACTAATTTAATAGGAAAATTTACAAAAACATGAATATTCATCATAGGGGGAGTTTTGGAATTTTGGCTTTCTACAAATTTTGTTTGCCATCATGAAATGGGGGAGAATGTTAGTTGTTGTCATTAATGTATTTTCATTAATGTCATTGTTTTTTATCCAACATTCTTATCTCATGTTTATCTTTGGGTCCAACAATGGTATTACTGGCACTAGTACTACTGATACATGTAGTTGTAATCACTGAAAATTGGACAAGATCATTTAAGTGAGAAATCAAGGTAAAAATCAATGCAATAAAATCAAATCAAGTCAAAATCAAAGATAAATTGCAATTGAACCTTAATCCAAATTTAATTGAAAATCAAAAGCCATTAAATCAATTTAAACCTAATAAATCATGATTAATCAATAAATTGTACAATTAATCTAATTATTTGTATAATTCAAATTAAATTAAATCAACCCATTTAAGGGGTACACATGGCTAAACAAATTAAATAAATTCAATTAATTAATTCTTATTTTCTCTCAACCACCAAATGGGAGGAAAATTTATCAACCAATATGAATTGAGGACCAAGCTCACATGGATCAAGCCTAAATCAAATCTCAATCACTCACTTGGAGAATACATCTTGTCCACTCATTTTGTCTTCTTGTCCCAAGCTTTGAGGACAAAATATTTAAATGGTCTCCAAAGGTGAAACCATGGACTTAACTCAAACTTAATCATGATCAACTCAACTACACCCCCTACCCTTGCCAAAATATATAAAAGCAAGGCATAATTCACTCATTAATCATCCAGAAATCTGAGAATAGCATCAAACTTCTTGCAAATTAGAGCTAGAAAGGCAAATTTAGAGCTAATTAGTTGTATTTTCATTTGGAATTGAAATTTTAGCATTGTTTATCATTCATTCTTGTTTTAGGATTGTCACTAATGGAATCGTGCTGAGAGCTTTGCATTAGCATCCCTAAATAGAGATCCATAGAGTGCTTAATTGTCAATTCTTTGCTTAATTAGATTGCTATTTGTGGTAATTTAGTTGTTATTTTGAGTTATTGATGATACTGTATACTAACAAAAGTATCTTCATAGAATTAAGGTTGAACATCAATAATAAATGAAATAGTAACTAATTTAAACTACAATAGAGCAACTATTTAGCAAAATTAATGATCAATTGAGCATCCTATTGATCTCTAACTAAGATGTTAATGAATAAGCTCTCAACAAGCTCTCATTAATGACAGTCCTAGAATGAGAATGATAAAGATAAACAATGCTATTGCTAACAATTATCAAATTAAATGCTAATTAAGCTCTCAAATGCCTTTCTAAACTCAAATTGCAAGAGGTTCAATGCAATTCTCAAATATGTGGTTGATGAATTATGAAGGATTTTGGTCTTCCTTTTATAGATTTTCCAATGGTAGGGGGTGTAGTTGTGTTTGATCATGATTAAACTTTGGTTGAGTCCTTGGTTCCACCCTTTGAAGACAATGAAAAGTTTGTGTCCTCAAAGCTTGGGACAAGTAGACAAGATGGATGGTCAAGATTCTTTTTCACTTTGAGTGGTTGAGATTGAATTTGGCTTGATCCATGTGAATGCCTTTCCTCAAATCTCATTGGTTGCCTGGATTTCCTCTCGTTTTGGGTTGTTGAGAGTAATTGAGATTTATTAATTGATTTATTTTAGCCATGTACCCCTTGAATGGGTTGAATTTAATTTAATCCAAGACTATACAATTAATTGATTTAATTGCACATTGATTTAATTACATTTGATTAAAATGATCTCAATTTTGATTTATCTTGAATTAAGACTTGATTTTCATTTTGATTGGCTAATTATGCATTGTCATTCAATTGATTCAATTTTTTCCTTGATTTTCTTTGATAAAACTTGATTTGATTTGATTTAATCTTTGTCCATTTTTAGGCGATTACAAATGCCCCTCTTTGAGTTGACGTGTGAAGCATGTCAATTCAAAGAATACTCTGATCTTGCTCGATAATAGGTCATGATTCAATGATGGTCGATCTTTGATGTTCATTTGATGTCTTTCAATGGTCAATCCTTTGATTTTTGATACGAAATTTCTGTAGATATGATTTATATGAAACTCTCTTGATTGATGTGGTTCTCTGATGATCGTTCCTAATATGATGGTTGATTTGATGATTGATCCTGATATGGTACCCGATTTGATGATTGTATTTGATGTGATGCCCCTTTTGTTTGATTATGAAAAAAAATTTGATAAAAGCTTTCGCTTTGATTTGATGATCGGTCCCTTGATTTTTGATGATGTTACTGTTGTTGCTGATCTAATTATCCAATGGTATGCCCCCTCGAGAAATGAATCGAAATGATTTTGGATGATTTGGTTGAGAATGGGAAATTTTGATTTGTTTCCCGACATAGAAATTTCAAAATGCCTTGATCATGAGAGAATTTGATGAGAAAAGATTTGATTGATAAGATGTTGTTGATGCTCTAGATAAGTGGATGATGGTTTGGTATTGTTTGATGTCAGTCAGAATCACTTGGTTGATGTTGATGTCAATCTGATAGGATAAGTTGATGGGTTAATATTTCTCTCTCAAGATCTAGAGAGACAAAACAATGATTTTCCTTCCTCAAGATCTAGAGTTAGGAGATTTGATGTGCTTAAGATGAGAAAATGGATGATAGGACAACCTGATTGATGTTAGATGATCAATTGGATGATTTGACTGATTGATATTTGATACATGATATGATTAGATGATACAGAATTATGGATTGATAGAAGAGAAGGTGATGAATAGAATTAGGTTGCCCCTATTTGATTGGCACGATTGATTGTTGATGATGTCCTTGATGAAGCATGAATCATTTTGATGGATCAAACATTTGAAGATGTATCTTGATGACATTGATGTACCTTTGGTGATTGGATTGAGAAGGATTTTTGATGATGGATATTTCAGACATTCTTGATGTTGATCAAGACTTTGATGATATCGATGGACATTTGATGATGTAGCATTGATGATATAATTAATCATTTGATGTATCTTGATTTGGTCTTTTGATGATGATAACTCCACCCCCTTTAGCTTTCTCTTTTCCTCTTGCAAATTAAGCTAAGAAAAGCAAAACAATATATACAATGCATCTAATCTATGATGTATGCAGCTAACTATCATTATTCAGAATTTGGAAGCTTATTTTCATCATTGAGCATTTTGGAACATGAAATTGGTATAATCATCACTGGTTCAACCATGATAATATGAATACCTCTTTCCTCATATTTTAACAATTTCAAGTAAATAGACAAAGAATTGATCACTTTCATATACAAATGTCCTCGATGATTCTTTGATGATCATGTCATTAGATGGATTTGCATACTGCTATGAATCAACCTGACAAGAACTCAAGTAGAAATCAAGAAAATATCATGTCTTCATCATCGCTCATCTAGTCCAAGACTTCATCGATTTGCTAAAAAGACACAATTTCACCAATCAAGTAATCACTTTGAACATTTTTGCTTTTGTTTGTAGATCCATATTTCAAAAACTTCATCCACTTTGATCCTTAGTTATGTTTAAGCCTTTTTAGATTTTG
Source organism: Chamaecyparis obtusa (assembly GCA_027943335.1). Taxonomy (NCBI): domain Eukaryota; kingdom Viridiplantae; phylum Streptophyta; class Pinopsida; order Cupressales; family Cupressaceae; genus Chamaecyparis; species Chamaecyparis obtusa. The sequence goes on from BSBK01000413.1 coordinate 2,602,756, forward strand.
ATTTGATTTGTCAAATGTTGTTGTTTAGATCAAGTGTTTGGATGTTTGACATGTAATATTAATCAATAAGTTCAAGTGTAGCGATTTTCCGCTTTTGATGCAATGATTTTGAGCCAACTGATGTTTTCTTTGCTAAGCTCGTTGAATTTGGATTGGTGTCCTCAGTTTGATTTGGAAAAGATCATGCTTTGTTGGGCAATGCATCTTTTGAGTGTAATTTCAGATTTGCAATTTTTTGGATTTTTTATTTTTTTTCAATTTTTTTGCTTTTTAGAGATTTTTTATTTTTGAATTTTGAATTTTAGAGATTTTTATGTTTTTGAATTTTTAGAGATTTTTGATGTTTTTGGATTATCTAAGGAACATTTTCACTTTTTTAGATTTTTAGAGATCACTAGTTCTCAAGCAAGATCACATTGAATTTCCCCAATGTCTAGCAAGGTATAGGACATGAAAAATGACTTTGTGAATTGATGGATGCTGGATGAATAGGCCATGATGGATGAAGAAAATGTGTTACCCATAGGACCATCTCCTCAAGATTATCCAAGCTAGGAAAAATGTATCTCAATATAGGCTAATGATGTGGTGTTGGATAGCATATTGAATAATGACCTGGTGTCATGACAATGGTTCAAAGGAATGGACATATCAAGATACTTTTTCTAACATATTTTCTTTTCATTTCTTTTATTTTTCATTTGGATCAAGATCAAGGGATCAATGTGGGTAGGATCACACAATCATGATAAACGGGTGGTGAATACTATGAGTGAATGGTTTGGGATTATGGGAAGGCTTCTTAGGAATAATGTAGGTGGCTTTAGGATAAGCAAGATCATGATAAGGTAGTGTGAATGCAATAAGTGAATAGGTTGATGAATATGATAACTCATGTCAAGATACTTAATGCTCACAGATATGTTCAACCTTGTCAAAATCAAAGGTGAAAGATGGCATACAGATGCAAGTGAGATCAATGGTAGAAAGATGGAGGATATGATGGATGAATCTTGCCCCCAAGTGTAGAGTGCAAGAGAGAGGAATTACACATGACGCCTGTTTGCTAGGTTTTCATCATGGTACTTGTCCAAGATGCCACAAGAAGTGGTTTTCACCATAGGATGGATTTATTTTATTTTATTTTCTTTTTCTTCTTTTTTCTCTTTTTTTCTTTTTGGATGGACTCAAGCCTCATGCTATTTGTATACTCCTTGAAAAAGTATGATATGATGTGCCAAGGCCACTGAAAGGTATGCTCAAAGATGTTGATAATGGAAATGTGATATGGTGGATAAGGTAGAGGGTGGCTAAAGTTTTATGCGATGGATTAGATAAGGGAAATGGAAGGATAATGAATGAGAGGATAATAAGTATTTCCATGTGTAGGCATGAAAAAAAGAATGTAAGGATAATGAATAGGAGGATAAGAAGTATTATCAAGATCAACATTGATACAAACCTTGAAGAGTAGTGGAATAATGGAGGAAAAATGGGTGAAATTGCTTGGGATTTTGATGTAAGAGAGGATACAGATCTTGAGACACAAGGACTCAAGATGGATGGATGAGATGGAATGTGTTTGGGAGAATGTGGAGTGGAAGCCTTGGAAGCTTGAATGTCAACTTTGATTTCTCTTTCGTCTATAAGTCCTTCAAAAGTGACTTGGGAATCCACACTTTCTTTGATTTGTCTTTCCTTTTGGATGCTTTAGAATGCATTTCTTCAATGAGGGATTTAGGAACCCACATTTTCTTTGATTTTTCTTTTTTCTTGATGGACCTTTGTGGTCTCTTGAATATTTATTTTTCTCTTTCATTCACATGTCAATTAGATGGGACATGGTGCTCTTCATACATAAGTGGATTCTTGGATTTCTAATTTTTTATGTTGTGCATTCAAATTTCTTCCAAAGGACTTGGGATTGGTGGATGAATAAGGTTGATATGGCTGGTTCATATGGGTGGGTTCATATGGAGGATTAAATTGGATGGGTGCTTGGTTTTTCAAGTATGTATGCCTTTGTTGATCATGATAGGATATAGGGTAAGTGGATTGTGGGATAGGGATGGTAGGAAAGGTTGATGGAGGAATATAGGGACCCAATATGGATTTGGAGAATGTATAAGGTTTCAACTTTGGGATATAGGGACCAAGGATGGATTTGGAGAATGTATAAGGAATATGCTTATGTGCAAATGGAGGTAAATGGGATGTGGGAGGGATATAAACATCTTTATTTTGAGCTGCATGGCCAAGGCTTTCATCTTTCAGATTTATCTTTGTACCAATAGGCTTATATGTAGCTTTGATAGGAGTGACTTTGATAGGAGCAGTTGAAGCTTGAGATAGATATGGAGGCTTATGAAAATTGGATGTTGGGGTAATTTGATCTTGACAAGGATCTTTTGATAGCCTAGGAAGAATACTTTTCTTTTGATTTTCAATAATTTCATTAGAGATGGAAGGAATACTTTGACCTTGCTTAGGAGATGGGTATGATATAGGAGGTGAAGGAATATGGGGTGTTTGAGATGGAAGGGTATCTTCTTGAAAAAAAATGAAGGGTATGAAGGGTTCATCATAGGATTCTTGGGATATGGGACTTTTGTCAACTATAGGATAATGAGGGATATTATCTTGATCTTGATCCTTCATAAGATTTGTTTATTTGCAATTTTGATTAGTCTCTTGACATGGAGCCATTTCTAAGGACAATGTAGGAGTTTGGATCCACACGAGGGATTCCTGAAAGGTTGATGGATGTTCATTTGAAATAGGAATGATAGGCATTTTAGCACATGAAGGCTTGGAGTCTATAACCTTTGAAGCATGAAAGAAGTTTGTAGCAAGATGTAGGTTAGCTTGGATCTCTTTTAGAGGTAGCCCTTGAGGGTATACATAGTCATTATGAAAACTATTTGGATCTTTGTTTGATGGAGGAATATTGGATAGCTTTACTTCTATATGAAATGGAGGAATGGTGGAATAGGTGAAAGATATAAGAGGACCACCACTACTAGACATGTATTCATAAGTTTGATCTTACTTGAGAGTAATATCTTCATTAGATGAGTCATTAGGATTTTCAATTTCAATTATGTCATCATCAATAAGATTTTGGATTTTATGTTTCAGCTCCATGCAATCTGAAGTTTCATGCTCATTATGTCTATGATATGCACAATAGTTACCCAAAAAGATAAAACCACATGAAGTGATTTAAGGCAACGTGACGAGATCATTTTCAAGGAGTTTTTCCAAAACTAATTCATAAGATTGTCCCAAAGGAGTAAATGATCTATCCCAAGGATATTTGGATGTATTTATGTTTCTCAAAGAGTTGTCATATGATGAATATTGTTGGGATGGGACTAATTCCTCTTGATTTCCCTAATCAAAGATGAGATTCTCTTGATATTTTGAAATAGGTTCTTCATCAAATATTGGTTTATCATTATGATATTCTTGATCAAATATAGGGTTTTCATGATATTCTTTTTGATCAAATTTTGAATTATCAAAGATATGGCATTCATGATGTTTTTCTTGATCATAGAGGTAAGGAAACAATGTTCTTAAGAGAATTGGTTGGATAATGTTTCCATTTCTTTTTCCATTTCTTGAATTCTTGTGAATAGAATATTCTTTTGAATCTTTATTGTTAATTGATTTTTGGATCTTAATGGATATTTTCTTTTTGTAATCAAAGACCTTCAAGCACAACACAATGATTTTATCAATTATCACAAGAAATTCTTCCAAGCAATCTACCTTAGATCAAATTTGGCTTTTTAATGGCTCTAATGAGGTAGGCTTGCTAATTTATCAAGGATTTAATATAGATTTTGTTCAAATAGACTTTAAAATTTCATCCCCCAAGTATGTTACGGGGCTTCCCACACGCACAAAAGTATGATTTGGCACAATCCATGAGGACTACTAGAGGAAGTTTGAAAAATTTAAAATTCATTTGTCACACACCCCATTAAGGATGCATGTGTTTCATTTTATAGTGGGTTGGATTCCCGCAGCAAAAGCAAGTGTATCCCACTTTGGGTTGTCCCTCTCACCGACCTCGTTAAGACAAAACTCAGCAGGCGAGCCCAACTAAAGTTCTAGGATGGTATTCTCTGTAGGACGTTATTTTTTGTTTCTTTTTTGCATGCAAAAAAGAAAAAAAAAATTAGCACTTTTTAAAAAATAGAGTTAACAAGGTTCAATTTCCTAACCCACTAACTAATGAGAATCAAGTATTGCTACTCTTTTCTACAAACAAGGGGTTTTGATTAAGTGTTTGGTTTATTCCTTTAAGCTATCCAAATTACTAGATTTTGAAAGGATAGAGCCACAATTTAAGCATGCAAATCACCAAGTTTTAAGGCTTACCTTTCCTTGTAGCTAACAAAATTTAGGGGCATTTTTTAGTTATTTCCATGATTTTATGCTTACCTTGGCTATAGTTCCTTCCAAATGTGCTTTTCCACTAGCAAGTTAGTCAACAAAGCCAACCAAAGTGAAGAAACCAAAGATACATTTGAAGAAACAAAGACAAACTGAATTTTAAGCCTTACTAGTCAAAGCTTTGCCTTCTTTGTTGAATCTGCTCTCTGGATTTTTTTTTGCTTTTCTGTGCCTGCTCATTTATAATAAAAACATACAGACAAAGAGTAAGATAATTGAATTTATCAATCTTACAATAAATTAATACAACAAACAGAAAGCGACATTGTCCAGCTAATATGCGTTATCAAATTGTTTGCAGGCATAACTTTAATGATACCAAGCGACACTTTCCAATGACACAAGCGACACCAAAATTTAATCAAGCGTAAACTGTTTATTGTTAGGCACAAAGAGTATTTAAAATTGTATAAAATGATTTATCTAAAGCAACAATTTAACAATACTAGGCGTAAAAGAGCAGATACTAGGTGTGACTATTTCTTCAAAATGCGTAGCAAAGCTAGATCACAAGCGACAATAGATAGGAGATCTGTGACACTTCTTTAGTCACAGGCATGACTTTGCACGCAAAGGCTAAATAATTTATCTCATAGGTGTGAGCATCCATCTCGCAGGTGACAAGAAAGAATTTAAGATAGAATAGAAGTGATCAACTAGGCATGAGTTATCAGCTAGTAGGTGTTAAGACAGAGATCTTATGCATCATCAAAATGACTATAGGCATGACTGAATTGATTGTACGCATGACTTCACCTATTTTCTGCAGAAAATTCATGGAAAAGTGAAGATAAAAGCATACAAAATATGATCCAAATGATGAAATTGATAAAAATGAGGCTTAGAGCCCCACGGTGGGTGCCATTTTGTATACTAATAAAAGTATCTTCATAGAATTAAGGTTGAACATCAATAATAAATGAAATAGTAACTAATTTAAACTACAATAGAGCAACTATTTAGCAAAATTAATGATCAATTGAGCATCCTATGGATCTCTAACTAAGATGTTAATGAATAAGCTCTCAGCAAGCTCTCATTAATGACAGTCCTAGAATGAGAATGATAAAGATAAGCAATGTTATTGCTAACAATTATCAAATTAAATGCTAATTAAGCTCTCAAATGCCTTTCTAAACTCAAATTGCAAGAGGTTCAATACAATTCTCGGATATGTGGTTGATGAATTATGAAGGATTTTGGTCTTCCTTTTATAGATTTTGCAATGGTAGGGGGTGTAGTTGTGTTTGATCATGATTAAACTTTGGTTGAGTCCTTGGTTCCACCCTTTGAAGACAATGCAAATTTTGTGTCCTCAAAGCTTGGGACAAGTAGACAAGATGGATGGTCAAGATTCTTTTTCACTTTGAGTGGTTGAGATTGAATTTGGCTTGATCCATGTGAATGTCTTGCCTCAAATCTCATTGGTTGCCCAGATTTCCTCTCGTTTTGGGTTGTTGAGAGTAATTGAGATTTATTAATTGATTTAATTGATTTATTTTAGCCATGTACCCCTTGAATGGGTTGAATTTAATTTAATCCAAGACTATACAATTAATTGATTTAATTGCACATTGATTAAAATGCTCTCAATTTTGATTTATCTTGAATTAAGACTTGATTTTCATTTTGATTGGCTAATTATGCATTGTGATTCAATTGATTTAATTTTGTCCTTGATTTGCTTTGATTTGAATTGATTTTCTTTGATTTAATCTTTGTCCATTTTTAGGTGATTATAGATACTAACCCTATGAAGGTACTTTTTCTAGTACACAATAGTGTATCGATGTTTTGGTCTAGACCTATTATGTATAGCATGAGATATCTTTTGATATGGCTAACATATCTAACACTTTTTGATAGCATGCTCACAAAATTTCATCTATGGTCCAAGAATATATTTATGCAACATGCATCTTTGTTATCGTAGCTCTTTTTATATGTATCTTTGTTATCATAACATTATATGTAGCTTTGTTATTACTAAATCTAATAGGGCCACCATCATACTTTTCAAGTTTCACAAATTTTATTTTATCACCCATCATATGATTTGAACATCCATTATCAATCAACCATTTGTTCTTATTTCTTCTAATAATAATGCAGTCCCAATGTTATCATCAAATTTTAGACAAATGTTAGAAATATCAAATCTAGGTTTTTCTTCTTCTGCAAAGAATAAATAGTCCTCTTGTTCTAATTTATCATCTGATATACTAGCATCTTCATTAGTGTTGATCCTAGATTTAGGCTCCCACCTAGATGAGGGAAGTTCAAAAGTTGCACAGGGGTGGGACAAATTGCACCCTGTGAAACAACCTCTGAGATTTTATAGAAGTCGACTCTTCTCTTTGGTGTTTTAGAAAAGGGGTAGGAAAATTAAACAAAAACTAAGGTGATGCACCATAAATTTTGCAACCCTTTTGAGTCTCCCTCTAGAAATAAAAAGAATACATAATCCCATAAATGAGCACAAAACACCACAAAATCTTCATTGTTGAAACAAGAAAATGATGGCAAGATCTTAGACACTGACCAAAGCATTCATATCTTCCCATGAGAAGAACCTACTAAGGATCATAGGAAATGTTCCTATTATCTCCTAAAATGGCTCTTCTAGAAGAATTTTTCTCACAAACTGGCATGGTATAACCCTAGATTACAAACATTGAAAGAGTAACCAAACATGATCTAATAATTTGCAAACTATGATGAATTATAAGAGCCTGAAATAATATTGACATGGAACCTTACATCATCTACAAAATATTAGAAATACATAGAAAAAACAACACTAGGCATAGTCTAGTATATTTCTTCTATTAAATATACAAAGATTACAAGACTAGGGTCTGAAAATGAAACTATAGCTATTAAGTGTCCTAGTCTTGTAACAAAATCATAGATCTAACCAGTGAAAAAAAGAGTCCTAAAAATGAAATCATAGATCTAAGACTCGCAGTGGTTCCTTGATTTTTGTTCTAGGACTCGCAGTGGTTCCTTGATTTTTGTGCATGGAGTCAATCCCATGTTTTTATCAAATCTTCCTTAGGATTTGTTACTTGAAAAGGTGGAATTTTCCTTGAAGGAGGTAGACCCCACCACCTTTTTGAATGATGTTGATGAACTACAACTGATTTAGAACACTGAATGAAGAATCTATGATTTAAAGATCACTAAGGAGTTGATGATTAGATATGCAAGATGATTAAATCAGTATTATGTTGTCATTGATGTCAACTAGCTTGACAATACTTATCTTGTAAGTTACTATACCAACACATCTGAAGAAAGGAGAAAGAGATGAAGAACAAAAATATCTACATGAGGAAGATGTATATGTCAGATGAGGATAAGGAATACACTGAGTAACTTGTTGATGAGTCTTTGACTTGATGAAATTGACTTTATTATGTTGCATTCACCTATGATGAAGAATAGAGTTGAAAGACACAAAGCAATGTTGTCGGTAAATAAAGCATTCTAGTATACACTGACAGAGTGTAGTGTATACCGAGCTTGTGTTAACCAAGCTTGTGTTCACCGACACATTTCTTTGTTAACTAAGTAGAACAGAAAGGAATTAAATGATCAATTTAGCTGATAAAGTGATGAGCTATAAAGTGTATGAAATCGAGGTAACAGATAAGGTTTTTGATGAAGATCGACAGCTAACATAATTCAAGAAGGATCTAATGGAGCAAATTGAAACGTGTTACTGACACATCAGTTGAAGAAGGTTAAAGCGGCAAAATCAATGAATAAGATTAAGTGGAAAAATCTGATGGAGGAAAAGAAAATGATTTACTCATCTATATAAGAGACATTGGTTTCATTGTTGAAAGAAGTAGAAGAAGAAGATACTATAGAATTATCTCGTGAACAAGTTTTCATGCATTTTGATCATACTGGTTAGTAAGAACCAAGCTGCAGAACAATTACTGAGCTACAGAGAGTAATTACAGATGGACAGTAAGTTGATATAGTATTGAATCTGAAGTGGTATATTGATCAGAAAGATTTGAATAAGCTAAACATTGATCTGTAAACTACAATTGAAGTTGTTTCAAGGCAGATCATCTACTGTTACATATTTAACCATTGTACATAGTCAAATCTCTTAACTGAATGGACTAAGAAAGTCTTTTGATGTTTCATTCATAGAGTGAACATTGTTATCCTGTCAACCCTAGAGTGACTGTTGGTTGGACGATAACTTCTGGTCTAAAATCCTCTAACAAGGTCACACCTAACAGTGTGTTTGTAAACCTTTAATAGGGTTGGGTCTTCACCGACCTCACTTCAAAAGAGTGAACAATTTTTGGGTTGTCGGTCCCAGGTGGTTTTTCCCTTCATAGGGTTTCCACGTTAAATCTCTTGTGTTATGTGTTGATACATGTTAGATTTGATTGGTAACTACTATAAAGTTTTAGACTGACAATCAGTAAAAACATAGACAGTGAAAATAATTTATGTTTATCGAGTAGCAGAAGTTGAAGAATTTGTTTTGGATTATACATTTTGTTTTGGGACACTGGATAACTGATTCACCCCCCTCTCAGTTATTCTAACAAATGAAGCTTTGGACTAGACATGTGACACGCTGGTGGAACTTGGAGAGGGAAAACCTCATGCAAAGGCATTTGAAACTCTGTGGTGCCAACACATGGTGCTCCAATAAGATTTCCTTGAGTATTGTCTTCCCTCCGACCTTCAAAAACTCCATGATGCTAATGCTTAGCAATCTCTCTAATGAGTGCACTTCATAAGATGAAGTATTTGAAGGAAAAGAGGCTCGTGGGCCTAGTAGAAAACTTCACCACTTTTGCATTTTACTACCCCAACTTGACAAGGTCATAAGTTTTTACTCACTATCCAAAATTCATAATGACATATATCATTGGAAAGGTCTTCAGGAGATCTAAAATTAGTCCCTTGACACCCCTCCTTTGACACCCTATGCCAAGGGATGGATGATAGTTTCAACCCCAAATTCTTCTCCGAAGGCCACCAAAAATGCACTTCTCTGAAACATAGAAAAATACAATAAAACTAGATTTTTTATATTTCTCACTTCTGCCCAACTTGCCACTTTTGTATTGCCTCCAAATGTGTTCTAAGCACTTTGGATGAAGGTCACATTAGATAACATCTACAATTAGCATATTAATCCTTCTTATTGAACTTCTTAAACTTTTTCCTAGATCCTTTCTCTGGACACCTAGTAAATAAATGACCAAACTTTCCACATCTAAAGAATTTAAGGGGTAACATGCCTTTATACTTTCTAGTACCTTTATTCAACTTTCTTGCAAAGTTCACTTCCATCTCATCTGAATCCTCATCATCTAGATCTTCCTCTGTCATTGTAGCTTTAAAGGTTATCTCAAATCCGGTCTTCTCCTTTATGAATTTCATCATCTCAAATGCGGTTAGGGTGCCAAACAACTATTCTCTCATAAACCTATTTGGATAATAAACTTCCTCAATAGCTTAAATATTGTCACTATACCTCTTCAATAATGACATCAAGGTCTTTGCATGACATCTTCATCAATGATATTGCTCCTTGATTCTTGACTTCATTCACGACATTGTCAACCCTCTGAAAGTAGCTTCCAATATCTTCACCTTCTTTCATTCTTAGATTCTCATAATGATGCTTAGCTATTAGCTTCTTAGATAACTTAACTCTATCATTGTCTTCATAAATCTCTTTAAATTTTCCCAAAATTCATAGGTAGTCTTCAATGAAATAACCTTAGCTAACTCATTTTTTTATTAAGCAATAAAAATTGCATAGCTTTCTTTCTCATTCTCCTCATGAGCTGAAATTTTATCTTGAGTATTGAGGCCATTTTGAGGTACAACATACTTCATCTCCATATTCTTCCAGGTAGTGTAACTAATTGTGATAATGTATCTTCTCATCTTCTCTTTTCATGAACTATAATTAGATCCATCAAACATTGGAAATTTTAATTTGTGTGCCATCAGATATACCTCAAGTGGTTAAGCTCTCTCTGAGGAACCAAAGCTCTAATACCAATTGTTGAATAAACCAAATAAATGAGACAAGGGTGAAATAGTTATATTCAAATAATTTCATTAACTTTTGTTAATCTGGTAAATACTTAAAGCAATAAAAAAAACTCATAACATATATGAACATGAAAAGCACAAAACATCAACACCACGAATACTAGAATTTACGTGGAAAACCAAGATGGGAAAAACCACAAAGAAGCTAATTCTCATAAAATTAATATCAATTAAGTTACAAATAGCTCACTACTAGTCATGCTAACTACCTAGAAAATAATAAAGGCTAACTCCTGGTACAAATAGTCTCACTGCCAATACAAATAGGATCACTACCAAAATATAAGAAATAAATTGAACCCATCATACAAGTAGGATCTATATGTTACATTGCAAATGCTTGGACCAAAGCACAACGACCATAATCCAAATAGGACTAGACTCAAAAAAATGATACACAATATGTTGCAAGATAAATGGGACCAAAACTGATACAAATAAAGATAATATGTAAGCCACGTCAACTGCTGCACACAAATACCAAAACACCAAAACAACTAATCTACACCTATGCATCAGATAAGTTGACATCAATGAAAACCATTAAGTATAACACCAATGATAACATTAACCTCACATTCTAACACAAACAACCTTAAATTGGGTTGCCCAAAGAATAAGAATAAGAGGCACCTATCCAATCTACAAATCATACTAGAATTGAATCCTTCTCCCATCTCTAAGGGACCATCTCATTCCCTTTGAAATAAGTTCCTTAGAGCCAATAATGTACTTCCATAATACCAAATAAAGAGCAACCAGTCTTTCATCTGCAAGCATATCCTTGATATAGGTAATGACCCTATCAATATTTACTAGGAACAATATTTCTCCATTCATTTTTAGTAGTGAAACTCCATAGTTATTTAGCCAAAATATTCTTGTTCGATTCCTTGATCTTTCGAATAGCTAACCCACCAAGGCACTTTAATAGAAAAACCTAATCCCAGGAAATTAAATGCATCCCATTTTTTCTCTTTGTACCAGTCCATAAAATGTTCCATTGGATATGTTCCATTTTAATCAAAAACTTCTTAGGAACATTAAACAAGCTTGTTGCATAAGCAGGGAGATTCTATAGCGACACTTTGAATAATTGGAGCTTTTCAGGTTGGTCGAGAAGATTTCATTTCTAACTAGAAAGTTTCAACTAGTATCTTTGAATTAGCTTAGTCCAAAATAAACTTAATATTTCATTAGCACACAAGGGGAGGCCCAGGTAGGTTGAGGGGATAGTCTCAACTTTACAATCTAAGATTTGAAAAATCCTATATTGTCTTCTCTAAGGAGAGTTTAAAAAGAAAAGAGAACTTTTAGGCAAACTAAAAATTTGACCAAATGCTCTCTTGTACAAGCGAATAATATTCTTTAAAGATTTTGCCTCCGCTATAGAGATTTCCCCCATGAGAATAGTGTTGGCACACCAATTTTCAATTTGATTTCTCCTCCCCTCTAACACATTTTGAGATTATGTTTTGATAAATCTATGTTAATAAATATGTCCCTATTATATAAATCATAAATATACTTTATGTATGCATTTTTAGTTGAGCCACGAGAATAGTTACTATCAGATTGTGCATGTGCAAGATGGAGTCAAATGAAGCAGATATCAATTGAACAATCCATATGTGACTTGGCTTTGGAAAACTAACCATCAGTTGGACTATTAAGGGATAGCATTGATATAAGGCAAGAAGATTATGATCTTTGGCTTTTGAATCAGGGAATATGACTTTGATTAGCATGTGTTTCTCTCATTATGTTCCTATGTCAAACAAGATTGAACTTTCGAATAAGTCAAAAGAGGGATTAGTGAAATGAAATATTGCCTGATGTGAATAATATTAAATAAAGTATTGCCAAAAAGCAATATCGAATAATGTGGGTTATCAAGTAAGAAAAATCAAATGGTAGAGAAGAAAGACTTATTCGATAAGTAAAGGGACCAGTATCTAGTATCAAGCAAAATACAACTTTGAATAAGATTTAAATATGATGTATCGATTGATGGAGACATTTGAAAAGGAAATCAACCATTGAGACCCATTTTCCCTGACCATTGAATAAAATTAGGCTTCGAATGAATGAATATGGTTAAATAATGATGGCTGAGATTCTTCATGTGGTGGGGCCACTTTGCTTGATGCATCAAATAAAGTACTATTTTGAGTAACCCCACCGAAGGAGAAACAATGCATAAGTTATTCAAAGAAAGTACAAGCTAAAGCAATCAAGATATGTACTCAGGTCCTCTGATTCCTGATAAATACATCAGCATGACTTTTGGTGATAAGAGTTTAAGTCCTTTTCTCAAAGTGCAAATAATCAGAAATGGAAGTAGAGTAAGGAAAATCCTAAAATTCTAAAACAAAGGTTGGGGTCTAGTGTTGATGATCAGGAATGGAAGAGAATCAGTGTAATTCCTAAAATTTTGAAGGGATGGTTGGGTCTCATGCATTTACAAGATAAATCTATGTTGAAGAAGAGAGAGGAAGGAAAATCATCAAGATCTGATAGATTGGTGACAATTTTGAACTTCAAAGGATACACTATGTGTGGAGAATTGACGTTTGGGGTGCTAATAATCGAATTTGGAAGCAGAGTAAGGGAAATCCCAAAATTATGAAGGGAGAAAGGTTTTAGAAATGATGTCATGTCGAGTAACATTTACCATTGGGTAAGCTGAAAAGACAGCTAGCGAAGGAGAAGTTTATCCGGTAGTGGGTGAAATAACAAAATGCACACGTGGAAGTTGTCCACATGGATGAAATAACTCATCGAGTAAGGAAGCATTTCAAACAACTTAGAGTCTAAGAAACACGAAGCATTGTTTTTTCCAAAGGCATTAAAGTGGTCGAGAATGGAAGCATAGTAGTGCGATTCCCAAACCCCAAAAAGTGGAACCTATGGGAAGCTGGTGTATTAGGAAAAAAGTTGGCTGACGATTTAAGAATAAAGGTTGCAGATGAAGGAGTAATTTATAGAAAAATAAAGAAGAAGATACTATGACAGAGATGGAGGCATCTAGTATCTCAGAAAGGAAAAGGTCAACAAAGAGTATATAATCTAAGACAAAGAAGTTTAAGACACAAGAATTGGAGGTAGAATACGAGGAGTTCAGAAACTGTAGTCAAAGTGGGATTAATCCAGAATTAGAAGATCAAGGAGAATATTTGATAAGAAAGGACCAATGAATGAATGCAATTGTCATTTCTAGTGCCTTAGATGTTGCCCATGCAGATGGTTTAAAGTTGGAAAGATCCATTTCATAGATGGAAACTACTCATGTTGGAGAACATAGTCAAAGATACCATTCACGATGTTGACATTTATGCTTTAGAAAGTACTTGGATCTTATTTGAAAATGTGGTGAACTCCTTGGAGGACTAGTCTTTATTTTATGTTAATTTGATAAGATTTGATAATAAAGGACCAGTGAATGAATGCAATTTTCATTTGATAAGAAATGACAAGTGAATGAATGAAATTGTCATTTGATAAGAAATTACCAGTGAATGAATGCAATTGTCATTTCTAGTGCCTTATATGTTGCCCATGCTAATGGTTTAAAGTTGGAAGGAGCCCTTTCATAGATGGAACAACTAATCATATTGGAGAACATAGTCAAATATACCATTCACGATGTTGACATTTATTCTTAAGAAAGTACTTGGATCCTATTCTAAAATGTGGTGAAATCCTTGGATGACTAGTCTTTAGTTTATGTTCATTTTTGTTGTAATCAATCCTTTTGTGTCCTATTTGTTTAGTTAAACTTGTGTCTAGTTAGATTAGTTGTCAGTTAGGAATAGTTGTGTCATTTCAATGAAGGGGCATTCCCTTTCATTTTGAAATTGAATCCTTGTCTGTATATAGGGGATCATTCTGATGTCAAAGGGGGAGACCTAGATATACAGATTTTATACAATGCATTTTGGACTTTTCTCTTGAAGATGCACAACTAGAGTAGAACAATTACACTGTTTGTATTCAGTGGGATTTAATCATGCTTATTTCAATATAATTTTAGTTGTCCTTTCATTCCTAATGGTATTTGTCTTAATTTAATTTGATCATTTATATGTGATATTTCATTTAGATGCTTCAATGTGCTATCTTATGACATAATAATTTGAATTAGTTTTAGTTTGATCATCAGTTTGAAGATTGGTTATCAAGGCTTCACTTTGTCTTATTTATCTTTTGTAAAGAAGTTAAAATGCATAAGACTAAGTGTAACAACACATTTAAATTACTATGCATATAGATTCCTTTGGGGTGATGGTCTTACTTGAGAAGTAAGTTGTTAAAACCATCTCACAGGGTTATACGTAGGATCATTTTAAATCGAATTGATAGTACTTTATAGAGGATAGAGGCACTGGTCTAATGTTGATTTAAGATGATTTTATCAAGCATCTTCAGAGCATTTCTAGTCAATAATTTTATTTACATTTTGCAATTCATTTACACAAAAAAAGAATTCACTTACACTTTCATTTAATTACAAGCAATATATTATTGTACAACATTCTTTTAAAAGAATTCTTTCAAAAAATTCCTATTGAAGTTGTCTTACAAACTTCAAATATTTAGTTGTTGTGTGAATCACAACACGATCTATCTCAAGATTTATTGCCATCTTGAGAGATCAATAAGCTTAAATCTGCTATATAAAAGCCTCCAACCAATAGATTAAGGTTGAGATAAGGGTTCACCCACCTTGGTTTAGCGAAACCAAAAGTGTAGGAGAATTAGATTAGAGATCATTCCCATTCATTGGCCATAACTGATTGAGGAATCCACATAAAAGGAAGTGGCAAATCTTTTGGATTTCTAATCTGAGATTTTGGGAACCAAAAAATAGTATCATCAACAAACTATTGATGATAACAAACCAGATCAATAGAAGATGGGGATAATCCTTTTGAGTTCCCAGTAAAAACCTGGCTCAAAGACTGAGCCATCAAAATAAACAGAAAAGGAGAAATAAGATCCCCTTTCCTCACACCTCCTGAAGAGGGGAAGAAACTGGTGGGGTATCCATTCATTATTATGACATATTTAGGCATAAAAATCAAGTGGGTAAAAATATTAATGAAATATTCATTAAAACCAAAATCAGGTAGCACCTTCAAAAGGAAGTTCCAATTAAACCTATCATATGCTTTAAGTAAATCCAACTTCAAGAAAAAAATAGATTTCTTATTAGCATACAAAGAGTGAATATTCCCATGAACAATTATAATGGAATACAAAATTTGTCTTCCGGGAACAAAAACATTTTGCTTCCTATAAATGAGATCAAGGAGCACTGATTTCAACCTTAAAATTAGGCTTTTGGAGAAAATTTCACAAATAGAATTGTTTAAAATGATAGGCTAGAAATCCTGAAATGAATCAACACCTAGTATCATAGGAATAGGGATAATAAATGTAGCATTAAGCTCTTTCAGGATAGATCTTGGACCAAAAAAATCTTTAGCAAATGATATATTATCATTAGCCATAATGTCCCTATGTGATGGGTGAATGGAGAGAAATGTAATATGGTACATAAATCACTTCCCTATTTCACACTTGCGTACATTAGGAAGGAAGAATATCCCCACTAGGCTCAAGAGGTGACTCAAGATCTAAGTAGAAATATGCTTTGTCCTTCCTTGAATATGATGTATGATGGATGATGGTAAACATATTAGATGATGTAATTTATCTATTAGGCAAGTCACTAAAAAGATGATAAAAATAGATTGATACAAACTAATAATGAGATAAATTTGATAGAAATGGAAATTAGAAGATAAAACAAACCTATGATAGAAATTTCATCTCAAGTTGGTAGGGACATGGTGAAAGTTGATGTGTTTGTCAGATAGGGTGAAAGTGGCAACGTGTCCCTGATACTTTTGAACAAACCTATGATAGAAATTTCATCTCAAGTTGGTAGGGACATGGTAAAAGTTGATGTGTCCCTCAAACAGGGTGAAAGTGGCAACGTGTCCCTAATACTTTCGGCTGAAACTTTCATAGAACTTGCAACTCTTCCTACTCTACCCAGATTTGATCCGACAACTCTATATCCCATTCATGCACAAAAAAATTAAGGAAAATACTTAGGAAAAGGGGTTTTCCTTAGTCAAACCCCTGTTTAGGAATCAACCTTGAAATATGAAAGAAATTGCATAAAGAAATGAATGTAAAAGGGAAAATTGTTGATTTACCTTGCATAAACCCTCATGAACGAATGTAGAAATCACTCAAATCCATGAAGATGCTTGAATGTACTTTGAATCCAAAGAGTTGACCTTGGAATGTGATGTAAGATCAAGGACACCCTTACAAATGTATGGATCTATGATTTTCACTCCCAGATCTAGAATGTAACTATGCTTGATAACCACGTGCAAAAAAGGAGAGGGAAAGATGAATGAATGAATGGAGCTTCTTGCTTGATGGAGAATTCCTCTACTTGGCCATCATGAGAGAGAAACTTGCATCAATTAGAGAAGATTATCTAGATCTTAAAGAAATGGAGACTTGAAGATCTTGAATTGGATTCTTGCCTTCAAATCTTGAATCTAAATCCTCAATTGCTCTTTGATTACTTGCACTTTTTTGATAGATAGCTTGTACTTGATTATGGATTCTTCCTTTAAAAATGGAGGGAGAGGAGGTCCTTTTATACTTTACTCCCTCATTTAGATATTTAAATTTGATCCAAGCTTACCACAGTTGAAAATATCAAAATAAGACCTCGACATTGGGCTTCAGGGAAAGTTTTAGCCCAAAAACCCAGGAACATGTTGCCACTGGCAACGTGTCCTAGGTAGAATGAGCTCAAATTTCATGGAGAGATCGGGGAGAGAGAATAGGTGAGGGAGGAAAAAATACAAGTTACTAGGATCAAGCATAACAAACATTCAGACCTTGAAATCACCAAAATAGGGCCTAATAGGTCCTAAATCATCCAATTATGGGTGCTAACTTGTTAGGATGATACATTTAGACCCCACTTTAGGTACAATATGAGATAAACTCATGCTCATGGTAATTTAGATCAATGCATAAGAAAAATCTTATCAAGGTCAAGGAGACAAAGAAACATCAATCCCCTAAGTGACTTAAGACTTCATCAAGTTTTAAACCAATATAAGAGAGACATCGCTTGAAAGAGAGAAGAAAGAAAGGGAGAAAAAAGAAGCATGAGAAGTAGCCTAGTAAGGGATTTCATTAATATGGATCACACAAAGGAAAAATGTTGCAAAAGATGGCATTGAAAGGTCTAGAAAGTTATGTTATGCTAGTCAAACCATCAAAAAGGATCAGTCCTTAAGGAAAGCATTGTCTCTATTAAGTGATCTGATAAAGGAATGATCACACCTAAGCAAAGAATTATCTCCATATGAATCAAGAAAGGAAGATAAATCCTTAAGGAAATTTTTGTCTCCATTAAGGGATAAAGAAAAGCGATCAAACATAAGGAAAGCATTATCTCCTTAGGGATCAAAGAAGGATGATCAATACTTAAGGAAGGCCTTGTCTCCATTAAGGGATCTAATGACAAAGATAAATACAAGGAAATAATTATCTCCTTGGCCATATACAAGAGAGATTGCAATTTAATTATCATGTACGTGCATGTGAAATGTGAAATACAAAGTAGACTGTATGTCCCCTTTTTAAAGCATTTGCAAACACCTTAATAGGAGCAATAGCTTTAACAAAGCATACATTTACCCACAAGAAACATTTTCACTATGAGATGACCCCATGAAAGGACAAATCAAGGGAAATAAGAACATGACAAAAGAGATCACATAAGGGATCTACTAACTCTAGGGTCAATGTGATCATATGATAATACATGAGATATTATATCAAAATGAGCTATCATCATCCCCCAAAGGTAGTATAACTACAAGAACAATAGAATAATGTCACGTAAGAGTTATGAAGAATAGTTTTTTGGGTTGACATCATGTATACCAAAAATAATAGGGAGATAAAGTTTTGCATCATCCCGAATCAAACAACACAAAGGAATATTTACAAACAGTGGCACATGTACAACATAACATGTAACAACATATAGAAGAAGTGAGATAAAAATAGAGGAATGTTGATGAAATTTTGATTCCTTTATCACTGTGCACCAAT
Organism: Chamaecyparis obtusa; assembly: GCA_027943335.1. Classification (NCBI taxonomy): domain Eukaryota; kingdom Viridiplantae; phylum Streptophyta; class Pinopsida; order Cupressales; family Cupressaceae; genus Chamaecyparis; species Chamaecyparis obtusa. The sequence goes on from BSBK01000413.1 coordinate 2,621,491, forward strand.
GGAGAAACAAGGGTCATTCAAAGAAATGTAAATAAAATATGTAACATGCAGTACATCATGAGAGAAGTGCATTAAAACAAGCAAATACATAGAATCCACTGCAAAAGAGGAGCTAATCAAGTGTATTTCCTAATCCCCATCTGTCTATAACATTTAGGGAAGGTGGTAAATATGAAAGAGGATCCACATCAAGCACAATAGATGGAAAAATAGCTAGTTCCAAACAAGGACCATGTTGTGAATATGGGTCACTTGGTTCATCAATAGGAGTAATAGATAATTGTTTTGAAAAAATAGTTGGACAATCATGATTAGATTAACATCAATAAGCTCATACATATCATCATAATCACTAGTATCAAAATCATGGGTAGTATCAAAATCATCATCATCAAGAGTATCTTCTTCATCCAAATTAATTGCAATATAATCTAATATACGAATAGAGTTATCATGTTTGTTCAATTTCATCATTTTCAAGTTAACTTCCTCCTTTGGTTCAAGCATGGGTTGTTCAAAGGGGATCAAATCATCAATGGATGTTTTGGGTGAATCATGAATCATGATTTTGGGAAGCACATTGATGAGATTTAGCACAACATTTATGGAAGTGGTCACAAGCGTAGTGATTACATTTGGTTTTGCTAGAAATCGAATTTGTTTTAGTATCAATCAACATTAGGTCATTTTAATCTTTTCGAGGAAGAATGAAAGGAACCTTACTAGGTTAAGTGATACTATTGGTTGAAAAATTTACAAGATATAGGAGGAGGAACAAAAGCATATATAGGAGGTGTAGGTGGTTTAGGGAGAAGTCTAGGTCTAGGACAAGAAGATGGAACATCCATAGGTTTTCTTAGTTCACAAATGTTTTGGATTTTTTATTTTTGATGTGATTGAAAGAGATTATCTCTATGAGCTTGAGTTTGTTGAGGCATGGAAGGCCAAAATAAATCAATCCATAGTTCTATTTCATTCCATGTTGAAGTTTGTAAAACTTTAGATGTTACATTCACTATGATTCTGACTTTTGATCAATTTCAAGTCAAACTTTGTCTACCTTGGCTTACCTCCATGAAATTTGTGGCCTCTCCTATTCATAAATGTTTGAAATTAACATATATGATGGACAAATCATGACTGTTAACCATAGTCTCTATCAATCATTAGTACTTCAAGAGTCTGTTAACCTTAGGATAAAGGAAACCATTGCAAGTTTGAATCAGGAAATCAGATTCATCATAAAATCATATTGAAATTGTCTACTAAAAATATGTTCTTCAATCTCACATTCACCATGCAAGTAGGGTAAAAAAGAACACCACAAGAATGAAGACCATTAACCTTCACAATAATGTAAAGAGGACTATCAGGTGATTTAATCATCTCATTAGAGGCAAAGGTAATGCAAATCTTAGGTTAAGCTTTAGATTTTAGTTTAGGTGGGTATTGATCATTTTGGTTGACAATATTATTGGGATCAATACACTTATCATCATAGTCAACAACATTAGTGGAAGAAGGCAAAGGTTGAGTAGACTCAACAGTATTAGTTGAATGAGATGGAAAAATGGTAGTATAGATTCACAGGTTTTGGTTGGGAGGTGTTACATATTTGTCTCCTTGATCATTCACACCCTCAACAGATATAACATTAGAATCACTGATGTCTTGGAAAATAGTTTTCAAATAATAACACTTTCAATATCATGACCATGTTGACGATGGTATTAACAAAAAGATTTGTGATCAAAGTGTTTGGGAAAAAGTTTGCATGTGTAAATTGGTTTAATAGGAGGAAGAGTAATATGTTATCATTGATCAAATTCAACATCACATTATGCAAATATTTAAAAATCTGAGTAAAATTATGAGCAGGTCTAAAAATAGATGACAAAGGAGCCACACATTTGGATGATGTTGCCACTTGTTCATCAACATTGTTGGATGAATTTTTTTATCTTAATGAAGTTCTTTAGTTTCTAAAATTTGTCAAATTTTTTTCATGTGGAATCACTCTTATCAACCAGAGCCATTCGAGTGATGCTCTCAAACTAACTCGCTTGAAGCTAATAATTATGAAACACTACATATAATTGAGGAAAATAAGAGAATTTAGAAAGTAGGATATTATCTCTAATGTCTTTTTGTAAATTAGAAATGAAAATATATTGAATATCAATATCAAGCACATGATAATAAATTTGAGTGTGAAAATACTTAAATCTACCAATAAAATCAATATTTTTTTCTCTGACACCTTGTTTACAATGCATTAAATTAGTCAAAGAAATCTTAGGACCAATGCCATTTTTAAATTGTTGAATGAAATCCAACAATGACATATTGTGATGGTTAAGTTGTGTTGTTGTTATTTACATAAAGGTTCAAATCCCATTGGGAATGTGGTCCCCCATTTGTGGCTTCACTAGTTTGTAGCTTCAGGTTAAAATTTTTACCCCTCTTTTCTTTAAAAAAATTATTGAATGAAAGAATTAGCAAGTTTTTGGAAAGAATCGATAGAATAAGGAGGCAAAGAACAATACCATTGTAAGGCTTTGTCTCGAAAGATTCTAGTAAACAATATTTCCATGAACCTATGATCATGAGAGAAATCACTATACAATGTTTGGAAGGTTTTGACATGATTCAAAGGATCACCCTTATTGTTATAAGTATCAAGATGAGGAATCTCCATGTATTGTGGAATAATGACATGAATGATATCCAAAGGAAAAGGGCTAGTAATGTCACAATTAGGAATTTTTAACTTGGATTGAGTCATTAAAGTAATTTTTTTTTGCAAGGAAGACATGGTTTGAGCCAAGATATTAATAGTGGAATCGGTAGAAAGAATGGTAGGAGGAGATATGTTTGAAATGTTTCGAGGATTGTTAGAAATGGAAGGTATAATTAAATATGAAAAATGCACACTATTGTAAGTTGACATTGATGAAGGTAATGGAATGCATGGCACACTTGAAAGAATAGAAGGAATAATAGGATTAAGAATGCTAACATGTGTAGGATTGGGATTTTGGATGGAAGTTGTTATCATAGGTGGGGCATAAGTGGACACACTAGGAATTGAGGTAGAAATAGGTATGAAGATCTCAACACTAGTAGTAGGTGAAATAAGACCTAAATCTTGAGCATATTCTCTAATAGGCTTGACATTGTTATCAACGGGATGAGAGATACTATGCAAGATGTTAATACCATGTTCATCATTATGAATTAACTTTCTTAAACCTTCTACAATGTAAATGACCTAAGGATTAGAGTTTTCTTGTCCTGGCCATTGCTCAATTTTTTCAAATCATTGGAAATTTTTTGGACTTGCATAAGAGGGACTCTTAAACCCTTATCTTTTTCATGAGAAGAATGGAAAGAGTTGTTCTCTATAATAGGATTGATGTCACTAATATGCATGTTGGTCTCATCAACGTTCCTAGGAAAGATAGAAGGCTCAAGATCAAAGGAACCCATAAGTCCATGGCTTCTCCTAACCAAAATGCTATAAGTAGGACTCAAAGTGATAACATTCATGCACAAGATAATGAAATAAGGATATATCTAGTGCAATAACAAGATTTTAAAGAGATATGCAATTTAATTAAGGAAATTCAAATGTTTTTATGAAAAGAAAATCTAACTATAAAATAATGTAAAGCATGTAGGGTAGATCTAAATCCAATGAAAAAAATGTAATGTACCTAACGAATTAAATGAAATCCAACTACCAAAATCAAAAGAGGAAAAATGCATACAAAGGAGATCAAAAACCCAAATCAGATTTGAAATATAATATGTTGGGTTCACTAAAATGTATGATGGGTGAACCTATGAGCACATAAAGGTAATCTAACACCAAAATCAAAATATAAATGTAATAAGTTAGGTTAACCAAAAGTGTATGATAGGAGAATGGAGAGAAATTCTATAAGGTATGTAAATCATTTCCCCATTTCACACTTATATACATTAGGAAGGAAGAATATCCCCACTAGGCTCAAGAGGTGACTCAAGCTTTAAGTAGAAATATGACCCATCCTTCCTTCAATATGATGGATGATGGTAAAAATATTAGATGATGTAATTGATCTGTTAGGTAAGTCACTAAAAAGATGATAAAAACATACTAATATGAACTAATAATGAGCTAAATCTAATAGAAATTAAAAATAGAAGATGAAATGGCCCTGTAATAGAAATTTCAACTCAAAATGGCAAGGACATGGTGAAAGTTGACATGTCCCAAAGACAGGGTGAAAGTGGTGACATGTTCTTGATGCTTTTAGCTGAAAATTGCATAGAACCCATGACTATTCCTTCTTTGCCTAGATCTAATCTAAAAAATCAGTATCATATTCCTACACAAAAAAAAAATGGAAAAAAGGTTAGGAAAAGGGGTTTGCCTTTGTCAAACCCCTGTTTGGGAATCAACCTTGAAAAATGAAAGAAATTGCATAAAGAAATGAATGTGAAAAGGAAAATTGTTAATTTACCTTGCATAAACCCTCATGAAGATGCTTGAATATACTTGGATCCAAAGAGTTGACCTTGGAATGTGATGTAGGATGAAGGATTCCCTCACAAATGTATGGATCTATCTTTTCCACTCCTATATCTAGAATATAGGTATGATTGATAACCACATGCAAAGAAGGAGACAAAAGGTGGAATGATTGAATGGATCTTCTTGTTTGATTGATAATTCCTCTACTTGGCCATCATGGGAGAGAAGCTTGCATCAATTAGAGAATACTACATCAATCTTAAATAAATGGAGACTTCGAGATCTTGAATTGGATGTTTGTCTTCAAATCTTGAATCCAAATCCTCAATCACTCTTTAATTTATTGCACTTGGTTGATGGATATATTGCACTTGATTATGTATTCTTCCTCTAATCAGGTAATAATATGATCAATAGAAACCTACAATAACATATAAAATCTCAACCACAAAGAGATTATTAGAGCAATTAGTATTCCCAATTTTCAAGAAAGGATGCAAGACAAACAATAAGCATAATCAATCAAACATTATGAAATCAATCCAAAACGTGAATATGCAAACCATAAAATCCTTCCTTGGTGTTCTCCTTCTCATGCAATGTGGACTCTCAAAATTGAGCTCAAGATTGTGCTAGCATAAGAATTCAAAGCAATTGTGTTGGAATGGAGAGATAGGGAACTGGGAGGGGAGGGAAGAATCAGTGCCCTCAAAAAATTTAACTCCCAAAACTTTATCAGCAAACAGTAGTAAACTCAACTATGTATTGTATCCATTGTATGCATCATTCATTCAATTAACTTTTAAAAGTAAATAGCATGAAATCAACAATAAATCAATCACATAACAAAAGTATTTTGGTAATGCAGAAACCCTTATTAGAAGGTAAAAACTACGGTGGGGATGACACCCACAAATTCTTCACTACTGCAGATAATAAAATTTGCCTATTAGGGCTACAAGTTGTGATCACTTCTGGTGATCTTACCCTATTAGGAGTAACAATTAGATTAGCCAGATCTACCTAGTTATAGGATTTCAATAACACTACTTGAGTGTGCACTTGGTTAAGAGATTTAAAAAAAGACTGTTAGGTCTACTCTATTAAGAGATTTTACCAAACTCTATTACAATGATTAGAAAATAACAGGATGTATCTGCAATTGACAACTCAACCTTATCTAATATTGTATCATCTTAAAATGGAAGCACTTCCATGTTAAGAGCATTTAGCCCTCTGAGTGAGTAGTTTGGGTCATGTCAAGCACCTAGAATCAACTTGTTTCTCGGATCATGCTTGTTCTATTTCTATCTGCCCTTGATTTTCACTCGAATCTGCATTTCCTAACATTCTGGGATAGGATCCTGAGGTTTTTGACCAAAAGGTCAAAGTCAACCTCTATCCTAACTTGGTCAAGATTGAGGTCGATCCTGACCTGGTCAGTTCCAACCTTGATCTTGACCCCCTGATTCAAATTTCAAGTTTCCTTGATTTCTAGGTGTCAAGTTTTGAGGATATTTGTTTTCCCGCCTCCAGATCGGCCATTTTGAGTTTCGAGATGGTAAATCCTTTAATTGCATTTAATCTAGGTATATTTTCTAAATTTTAGGATCTAATTGGGATTTAATTCTCCAAGGTGGCCCCTCTAGAGGATTGTGCCCTAGTTCACTATAAAAGGAGGCCTTCCTCTCTCATTTTATCATCCATTATTCATATCTCTCAATCAAGTTTTGTGAGAACATCTCTTAAGCTCTCAAGGTGATCAAGCAAGCATTCATTCAAGAATTCAAGTTCTCTTCCCCATCCAAGTTCTCCATTGAAGATCAAGGATTCAAGCATTCAAGCCCTAGATCTAGCCATCATGATGGTGTGATCTTCCTTCAAGATCCTTTTGTTCATCTTCAAGATCCATTCATTCTTCTATCAAGGTGGATTCCAAGCATAAAATCATGGAGGTTTGATTTACCATTGTTGTGTTCAAGTTTTCATATCAATATACTTGTTTACATTCAAAATACAATTACATATCTATCGAATTGCATAGCTTCATTGTTAGATCCATTTCTACTACTTGCTAGCATTCTCCATTTCAATTTCAATATTAAGGTTGAGTCCAAACCGGGGTTTGACCAAGGCAAACCCCCCAAACAAATAACAAAACCATTTTTCTTGTAGGTACAGGTGCGGAATTTTGGATCTGAGAGTAGATTTGGATACCCTTTTCAGCGAACTTCTGGGATTTGCGAACAAAGTCAGAATCGACCTTCAAATAAAGAATGTAGCCTTTGACCTTTTATGAGGGTCAAAACCTACCTACCATCGAAAAGATAAAAGATTTCTAGGTTTTCTTCGTCTCGACATTTCCAGTCTGAAAAAGGTTGTAGAATTGCTCAAAAGTACACACAGACATTAGAAATTGGCATTTTCTAGATTTGCCCTAATTTGAGGTTAGTACTTGTATTTCAATTATTTAAGATTTCAAACACTTCAATTCCATCATAAGGGAATATTGGGTTTTTCTCTCTCTTTTGTATTCTCCATAGATTGATTCAATTGTGTATTAACCTTTAGGTTGATCAAATTAAATCTCTCCTTTGAGAATTTGGATTTAAGAGTTGATCTCATATTTCCCCCATACATTTACACACACATATACATCTAAATAGAGGTGATTCAATTTTACCTCTATTCATTTTGGTGAACCTAACATACTTACTCTCCTTTATTTTGTGGAATTAGATGCCCTATTGTGTTATATTTTAGATCCTTTCTTGCATTTAGATTAGATCTAGTTTATGCTCTTGCATTTTAAAATTAAAAAATACAAAAAAATCTATATAATCAATAAAATCCAAAAACATTTCTTACATTTCATTTTCTATGGTGATTGTTAAGATGCTTTGGTGTGTAGTTATGTTCTTTATTACTCTTCTTTTAGCATCTCTTTATAATACCTATGATGTTTATGAGAGTATCATTCACTTCATTATATTAATGACCCTTCACTTTGCTGTTGCTTATGCTTTTGTGAAGTTAACCGACACTAGTCTGCCTACATTTAAAATCTTCATTAAAGATTTATGTGGTAGCCTTATTAAGCTTTTGGATTATGTGAAGAATTTGGTAGATGATACACCATCTCCTAATCTTCCTAATCCTAATCCTAATCCTATCAATCCTAATCTTATACCTAATTCTCCATCTGTTCATCCTTGTTCTTCCCATACTTATGATGGGATTCAAGCTATAGTTCAGGATGCGGATGTGCAAGATTTCTTTGATTTACCTTCTCCTCTGATTTATGATGATATTAAAGGAAAGGGTAAAGAAACTTCTTCAAAACCTATTATCCCACCTTATGCAACCTTTACTCATGAACATGATAAACAATCACCTCATGTAGAAGCTTTACATAATATGTACACTATTGGATATAATATGGTAACTAAAACAAGGTTATGAAGGTTTAGGGCTTGGAGTTAATGAGTGTGGTATTAGGTTTCTAGTTCATATACCCCCTAATAGGATATGTATGGTGTTGGTTGTTCAAAATCTCAAGTCAAGGTAGGTGATGCTAAACACCGTCCTCCTCTTCACATTCTTCTCCCCACACCTATCTTAGAAAACACTAATACTCGTCAAGAAGTGGCTAAGAAGGTATATGTTGAGCTAATGAATTATAGGAAAGAAATCTTTAGACCTATGTCAATCGATGCTTTATACAAATACAAATGTCCTTTTCATTATAGTAACAAACATTTACTTGTTGATTGTAAACATTTCAAGTTATATGTTAGAGAAAGAGTTGCTCTAGGAATTATATCTCACTCTCGTGCAGTTTTACAATTCCTTCATAATTTTGATATAGGGAATTCCCCTCCTTTAGATATAATGTAGATGTTCTTCCCTTCTTGTCCCATGACTGGGGGGCAAGAGGTGTATCTTCATCCAGTCACCTAGGATCCATTAGGTCTTTTTATTAGGGGCTTAATTGGTATTCTTTTTCTCCTATGTTTCTATGGCTTTGCATTATGTTTTTAATCATCCATAGAATCTATCCTTTCTTTTCAAGATATCTTTTCTTAGACATTTGTTTTGCAAAGGGATCCCTTGTCTTTATCTCTAGGGGGCAAGGTACCTCTTTCTTTCTCTTTGTCTAGGGAGCCGCTTTCCTTAGCTTAGTGGTATTTGTTTATATTGCAATATTATTTCAACATATTGATAGATGTTCTGACTATGGATAACCTTCTTATATGAGAAGTTGTTGTCCTAAGTCGTCACTTCTTCTCTATGTTGCAAATTATGTTCTTTATAAACTCTCACCCTTGCTTTGGTGTTAGAGTTGTTTCCCTCATTCCAAAGATTCCTCTTCCTCTTCTTTGCAGGGGGCTTGATGATTGCATCTTTGTTCCCGCTATTGAAAGATGATATTTTATCTAAAGCACTCCTCTTTGGTGGGGGGTCTTGTTGATAAGATCTCTTTCTTTGAGGATCCTTTTCCATGAGTGACATATCCTTTTCATGATTATCTATATTCTTGGATGTAGGGGTCAATATCCCTTGCTCAGCATATGGTGTACATTGTTGCTAAACAGGATATCTCCTTGTATTGTGAAGTAGGTATCCTCTTCCATCTTTGTTCCTACACTTGGGGGGCAAGGATGTCATCTCCTTCTTTTCTGTCTTTCTGGGATTCACCTCTTTCCTTGGTTAAGAAATATCTATCTATTATGTGATATCCAATCATACATGAAAATTTTGGTTTGCATTGAGGATCTACGTCCTTGATAACAACCTCTTTTGTTTTTTGATATTGGGTTTCCATGGTTGATATATCTCTCACCTTCGAAACTGAATAGTGTGCTATCCCTCATAAGGGTTACTTTCTTTTCACTTCTTGCATGATATCTCTTTACATTCATCCCTTCCATGGCCTCATAGGAGCTGTGACCTTCTTGGCTTGGATTGGGTGTTGTTTGTGGATATTGTCTTGATGTTGAAGAAGGCTTTATCCTTGTTCTTTTCTTTCCTTAACATGTCAAAATAGTATTTTTTTTCCATATTAAGGAGGGGGGCATATATAGGGCCTCCCTTGTACTATAGTTTTTTATTTTTACATGCTAAATCTTGGAAGGTAATGCACATAAGTTGCTAAATCCTAAAAAGACATGCATTTTTCAAATTTTTCTATATGCTAAATCTTCCGAAGGTAACACACATAAGTTGCTAAATCCTGAGGAGATGCACATTTTTCAAATTTTTCAATATGCTAAACCCTCTGAAGGTAATGCACATAATTTGCTAAATCCTAAAGGGACATGCATTTCCAATTTCAAATATGCTAAATCTTGGAAGGTAATGCACATAAGTTGCTAAATCTTGAAAAGACACACATTTATATGCTAAATCTTCTAAAGGTAATGCACATAAGTTGCTAAATCCTGAGGAGACACACATTTCATATTCATAGTGATACAAGAAGGTGGATCTATGAGTATTCCAAAAGTCATTAGAAGATGCATTACAATTGCAAGCACAATTTATGGGTGAACCTATTGGGCTCTCCCTCTAGGGTGATTCATGGTAAGGTGGGCATCTTACTAGGTGAGGTAATCACTCTTTTCCCTTTCTCTCTTTTCGCTTTCATGCTAGTAGGACTAGATCATGAAGCTATGTCATTTATAGTGTTGTTCTTATCTTTCTTATGTAAACATTTATGCTTTTATGATAGCTTTCCAAATATGATGTTAGTATAAGAAATATTTCTTAGCAAGGTTTCTTATGCTAGTTGATTTGGGTTTGTTTTAGTGCTAACCCCTCTTTTGTGTCTTTTTGTTTTTCACACCCTCGTGCACATATGTTGAGTTAGAATCCTTAGCCTAGGGGCTTGTGTCCCTAACTAAGTGTCATTCTATCTCATTTCAAATCCACTGGGATCTCTTCTTTCTTCTCCTTTACCAAGAGTTTGCATCAAATCCATACTCTTGCTAAAGTGGGGGATTAATGTATCATCTTAAAATGGAAGCACTTCCATGTTAAGAGCGTATAACCCTCTGAGTGAGTAGTCTGGGTCATGTCAAGCACCTAGAATCAACTCATTTCTTAGATCATGCTTGTTCTATTTCTATATGCCCCTGATTTTCACTCCAATTTGCATTTCCTAACATTCTGGGATAGGATCCTGAGGTTTTTGACCAAAAGGTCAAAGTCAACCTTTTGGAGTCAAAGTTGACCTCTATCCTGACTTGGTCAGAATTGACCTCAATCCTAACCTGGTTAGTCCCAACCTTGTCCTTGAGCCCCTGATTCAAATTTCAAGTTTCCTTGATTTTCGAGTGTCGGGTTTCAGGGATATTTGTTTTCCCACCTCCGGATCGGCCATTTCGGGTTTCAGGATGGTAAATCCTTTAATTGGATTTAATCTAGGTATATTTTCTAAAGGTTAGGACCTAATTGGGATTTAATTCTCCAAGGTGGCCCCTCTAGAGGATTGTGTCCTAGCTCACTATAAAAGGAGGCCTTCCTCTCTCATTTTATCATCCATTATTCATATCTCTCAATCAAGTTTTGTGAGAACATCTCTTAAGCTCTCAAGGTGATCAAGCAAGCATTCATTCAAGAATTCAAGTTCTCTTCCCCATCCAAGTTCTCCATTGAAGATCAAGGATTCAAGCATTCAAGCCCTAGATCTAGCCATCATGATGGTGTGATCTTCCTTCAAGATCCTTTTGTTCATCTTAGGACAAACCCTAAGATCTATGGTGTACAAAATTAACATAGATCTAGCAATTACATAGAGATCATCATCATAATTTATGATTATATCTACAATAAATGATCCTCGATCTTGGTAAAATGTTTTATGATTATGTTGTAACTGTCTACATAGATAAATGTGCCAAAACTGATTACTATGTCATTTCCTGAATTACTTGGTAAACACTATCAATACTACTCAATAGTTACAAGGTGCTTAGTCTCCAGTCTTCTTAGTGTTTACTGACGCTTGGTATCGGTATACACAGATGCTCGGTAAAACTACTCTAGTGCTCGGTTAGAACTGTTATCTTATGTTCTCGGTACTGCCTTGAGATAACTTGGTGTGAAGGCTTATGTAGTTAACTGATCAACATGTATAACTTGTAGTGCTTCCATTTTACCGACTAGATAGCATAGGTAACCGACTGAATAATCTTTGATACTAATGACAATATTTAATGCACAAGTAGAGATAACAAATTGTGGTTACCAAAATCAAAGGTTTGACTTTCTATTTATAAGATTTTAGGGGTTTCAAACAAGAATCGATGATTAAAGGGATGATTGACTGTGATTAAGGAGTTGAAATCAAAGTGAGTGAGAGTTCAACTGAGTTGATTGTTTGGCTTAATAGGATTGATTGATTTGTTAGCAAATAGATTGGAGAGATGACTTGAATGGACTAGTGAGATAACATAATAGACTAGTGAGTTAACTGATTGCATGGATGAGTCAACTGATTGCATAGATTAGAAGACTGAATTGATGGAAGATAAAATTGATTGTTGAGGGAGGAATTAACAATGTGGATTGAATAGTTAGGAGAGAGAATTGTGGATTTAAGAGCTCTGATTGAAAAGCTAACTCAAAGTGACTGTGAGTTAGGATTTAGGAGGATAATTATGATTTAAATAAATAAAATATTATTTATTTGCACATGTGGAGATATTTTATAAATAAATAATTACTTATTTATTTATGAGTGGGATTGTTAGTTGTAATTAAATAAATATAAGTTATTTAATCATGAGAGGGGAATAATTAGTTTAATTAAATAAATACCATTATTTAATCATGGGATAGAATTTGATTTAATTATTACATAAATGCAATAATTAGGAGGGGGAACATTAATTAAATTTGGTTATTTAATTAATAATTATAAGATAGGGTATAATTAAATAAGGTTATTTATTTAATTACATTACAGATGAATAGATGATGAATTAATTATTTAGAAGTTCAGTAATTAAAGTAATTGTATCGTCTTAAAATGGAAACACTTCCTGTAATACCCCAAAAATGGGCTATAAGTTCATTAATCTTCTATATCGACACATCGAACGAAATCGACATCGAAGTCCTAACCTAAGGCACATCGGCACATCATCGAATCCTAATTGGTTATCTCAAATTCTGCATCGGGGAATATTCCTAATCATCTTAATTATCTTTAATTTAATAATTATTTGGCAATAAATCGTATTTATCCTAAAGTTTGATTAATTGAATATTCTCAATATTTAATTAATTAGATTTAATTCTGCCACTTAATTGTTTAATTGAAGTTAATTCTATTTATTCCTAAATTGTATTATTTAATTTTGACAATAAATCCAAAATCCTATGAATAATTGATTAAATTCTTATTTAATTAATTAAAGAAAGTTGTCAATTTTTAATAATATTATTTTTGAATAAACGTTTGAAAAATAATTGATTAACCCATAAATCAATTGTTTTATTTTTTAAAATCAGTTAAGTCAGAAATAAATCACTTTATTATTAAATTAATTCATAAATAAAACATGCACAATCAGAAAATCAGACAACTATCAATTATCAATAAAATCTAAACTCTATTTTGAGTTAAACTCTGCTTTTGCATGTTTTTGTGAGTTAATTATCCTTTATTTAAAAATAACTCAAAAATCAACCTGAGTTATTTGAGTGATTTATGGCTTTCTTCCATGCATCCTCAAAGCCCTAGATTTCTATAAATTAAGGCTTCAGCTCATTCCAAATCATCTCATAATTTTGCAAACTTATGCTAGCGAATTGCTATCTGGAGAATTGAATCTTCTTTGTGACTCAACCACGTTTTGTGAGATCACTTTTGTTTTCATATCATTTCTTAGCTTAGTTTGCATATCAGTTTTCCATATCATTGTTAGCATAGATTCATATCAAGTTTTCATTATCATAATTGCAAAAAAAATCCAAAAAAATAGATCAATTTGCGTCCAATTCATATCTAGATTTTGCATTCAAATCCTTCGTTTAGGTGTCGTCAAGGTCACTAATCTCGATATAATCTAAGAATACATACTCGCATCTACTAGAAGGTAGTAAATCGCCTAGTTAGTTTAGTTTTTCATTTATTGCATGATTTTGATTTTAAGCTAACCTCTAATGTTTTACTGAAGTGTTGTGTCTACAGATCAGGTACAAAATTCACACACACATTCCTGGTGCCCACCGTGGGGCCCTGAAACGGGTTTCCCTTCACATTTTATCAATTTCTATCATTTTCTTATCTTTTTCTGTCCCCAGCTACGATTTTATTTTCTATTCGTATAATTTTTGTACGAGTTTTGTCAGAAACTCTTACCAGGAAATACCCACTATCGTACGATAGTTGATTTGATCGAGGATTGTACAAGTAGAAACACACTGTCATCTGGGAGCTCGATTGTCATATGATTTGACACCCATTATCGTACGAGTGTCTAGACTGTCGTTTGGAAGGTAACCCACTATTGTATGAGTTTTAGTGCCAGAGTTCAATTGTTGTTTCACTTTTTCAAGTAGTTTGTCAGATTTGGTTTTCAGATTTTGACTAACAGCTAACCCTAACAATTGAAATTCTCTATTTTTTATTGATTTTCACTGGTTTTTATTGGAAAAAGTGCAAGAATTACTAAAAGTAGGTAAGAATCTACTAAGCGCATTGCGAGGAATTTAGGTAACCTTCTCAGCTGATAACATTTTGATTTGGACTAAAATGAACATCTTGCATGTCTAGCTTGAGTGCCTTTCTTTTCCATATCACACATTTCATTTGGGCTCTAAAAACAAACATAGATTTTCTTTCAGCATCTTTTGTTACACATAGTAAATAGGCCCTATAAACACTATTTGTGGCTCTTGAGAGAGTGAGTTTCCAGTGAAACTCTTCTCAATGAAGGAACCCTTGTAGGTAGGGAGGATACTGAGGGAGTCTCACGTTCCACTAGATCCGTGTGTCTTCAAATTTTGATTAAGGCATTCTCTCTCCAAAGAGGTTGATAGATCATAAGGGGTTGACATCATAGATCTTTGTGAGATAATCTTGGTCTTAGCATGTCGGATTAATCTATCTGCTTTGTTTGGGTTAAAAGTGAAAAGGCTAGGGGATTATGCTCTACTTCCTTTTTGGACAGTATCAGAAACCCAAATCCTTGAATCTGGAACTAGTCTCCATGTGGTATATCTTGTGAGTCACCTTTAGAGAGGGTTAACCATAGTGGACATTCCCTTAATTGGGTCAACCACGTTGATGGAACCTCGAGCAGTAATAGCCATTTTCGCCGTGGTAGTGACAACCGCTATATAAATGTCCTGTTGGAAGAAATCTCCATAGGTGTGGTCTCTTATTGGGCTATCAGATCTCCCTAGTAGATCCTAAAGATTAAGATTTTGGACTGTGTCAAAACCCCGGTGCGCCTGGATTGGAGTTCGCCCTCTTGGATCATAAAAGTTGCAGAGTCAAACCATTACTGAAAACCCTAGTGAGGCCAAATTTTCATTTTCTAGGAATATGTGCGTTACTGCAAAACTTTTTGGAACATACACAATTAGCACTTCTAAGGATTAGCACAAATAAGTCACTTGATTGTTCATGTGCAAGGTTGCTTTTTCCCTTGTTCATTGTTTTTAGACATGCTTGAAATCACTTGCTTGTTGTTTTGCATGCTTGCTTATCTATCTGGTTACTGAAAATGAACAAATCTGTTACAATCCTCAAATCTGGACATTGAAATTTGCAAACAATCTGAAACTAAAAACCCAAAATTTGCAAAAATTGAAGTAAAACACCTTTCTGGAGTCAACAGTCATTTTGTAAAGTCAGAAAGTCATACAAATTTTGGCTATTATCATTTCAAAACCCCTATATTGTCATATGGTATCAGGTATATTGTCATATGAGTTTTGTTGTGAGTCAATTTCAAAAGTCAAAATTCCTGCTATCAACTGTCGTGAAAGTTTTTCAATAGTCGTACGAGTTTTTCAATTATTGTTTCATGCTATACCCACTGTCGTATGAGCCTACAGAAAGTCATTTGGGAAATTTTGAAAAGTTGTCAGAACTATTAGAGACCTAGCTTTTCCAGCCTATTTCCAAAATCTATCAAATAAATCACTGTGTCAGGAACAGAGCAGCAAATACTGAGAATCCAATCATTTTCCTAAAGTGGCCTTTTGAATCCGATTTAGCCTTCTGTTTAATCAATTTGAGTCTTTATATCTTGTGTCAAAACCTTGTCATAACTATCAATCTTCAATCAATCTTCAAAAATGACTAAGTGTTGTGATATCTTGTTTGCTATCTTTTGGGCATCTACCCATACATCCAGGGCACAGTATCCCTCATCTAAGTCAAATCTATGCTTTAATCAACCAAACCTTGACAAGGTTGTGTCATCTGATCATCTTGATTCAATTCCTTCTTCAGTTGTCTTCATCATATTCTTTTGATTCACCCAAGGTTAATGGTGGAAACTAGAGCTTCCTCTCACAAGAAATCTGGGGAAATATCTCATACCTTACCTTTGACTCACATAGGTCCAACTTTTGAGCAACTCTTCAATTATGGTCTTTACAAAGATGATGGTCTTGGCAACTTTTGATTAAAATCTAGCTACATTCCTCCTTCATCAACTCACAGAGGTAATCAAAATACTCCTCCCCAATCTATCCCAGGTAGAACTCCCACCATGTTAGTGACAAACTTTGGCTCTCAAAGAGCTCAATCTCAACATGGTGTAGATTAGGAACCCACACCTGAAGAAATTGCTCAATATCAAAATGATGATAATTTCAAAAGAATGATGAAGCATTTCTTGAAAGAGGATAGAGAAGCATACTTTTTACAATTAGCTCATCAAGGAGCTAAACTTCCTCCCAACTTTAATGTTGAAGATATCATTATGCACGAGGAAGAAACTCCACTTACAGCTATGATGAAACAGATGCATGCCATGCAAGTCAAACTTAATAACCTTGAGAAAGAAAAGGAACCCAAGGAGTTCTCCATGGAGGCCCTATGTCCTTTTCCATTTGACAAAGACTTGTACATGCCACCATTCCTGAAAAGAGTGGAGATGCCTAAGTATGATAAGTATGATGGACACTCAGATCCCCAAGATCATGTTAGAAAATTTTGTACACAATCTATGGAGTTCATGCATGAACCAACCTATTTGATGCGTCTCTTCCCTCAATCTCTAGGGGGAGCAGCCATTCATTGGTTCTCTAGATTGCCTTCTACTATCAAAACTTTTGAGGAGTTGATCAAATTATTCTATCAGCAATACTCCTACAATATTCAACATCCAGTCACCATGATTGATATCTGTAATCTCAAGCAATATCCAGGGGAGCCATTCTTGACATTTCTTAAAAGATGGAGGAAGAAATTCTCTCTATATGCTAGGCCTATTCCAGAAACTGAAAAACTAGAAATCTTCATCAATAATCTTGTCCCAGAAATCAACTATCCTTTACAAATGCAAGATCATACATCTTTTGATAAGATGGTAGACAATGCTATCAAAATTGAAAAAGTACTTGTAAAAAAAGGAGAAATCACACTTCAAAAAAACAAGTACGAATCAGGATCCAGTTCTAAAGACAAGAACAAAAACTAGAACAAGAATAAAGGCATTGTCATAGATGATCAAAGGCACCAGCTTTTAATCTAACTATTAGTACCCAAGCCATCAAAGCTTCAGAACAAAAGGTGTTTGAATCATCTCAAAAGAAGCCAGAGTATAAAAAGTGGTCCGCTGATAATAAATGAACGTTCACTCCTCTTGGAGAACCTTTAGAATCAGCTATAAGAACTCTTCTAGCCAATAACATCATCTCTTTGCCTGAGATTCGACCACCTGATTCTAAGCCTAAACCAAAATGGTGGAGAGAGAATGAATTCTGTGATTTCCATCAGGGTAAAGGTCACAAAACTAATAACTGCTTACGCTTGAAACATACCATTCAAGATGTTATTGATAAGGGAGATATCACCATTGACAATCATAAGAGCAATAATGATCATACAACATTCACATAACCATTTCCGAAACATGGTCAAGAAGTTTCATCTTCTCAGCCTAATATGGGGGCAAAGGTCAATTATGCTTACCCTGGAAATAATGTTGTTATCAATATGGTTGAACCTTGTCTCTCTGAGCATTGCAATGTCATCACAATTGTGCGAAGAGATAGAGATCATACGTCAACTAACGTAGTTACTTGATCACAAGCTCAAGCACATTTGAATGGACAAATACCAGATTTATCAAATGTCCCTAAGATGCCCTTCAATCTTTCTTCTACTTCCAAATGGAAGGCTGCTTCTAAATCTTCCAATCCTAAAGATACGAGGCCAAGATCTTATAGCATTGTTCAACAACTCCAACACACTAACGCAAAAATCTCCACGTTTGAGTTGCTTCAAATCTCTCCAGCTCACAGAGCCATTCTAGACAAAGCTTTTCTTGGATCCAATGTTCTTGATGACCTTGATTTAGATAGGTTCCAGACTATGGTTGGACATCTTACATCTCCATAGTATATATCCTTTTTTGAGGAAGATGACACCTCCTTGAGTCACCCACATAACTAGCCCTTGCATATAGAAGTCTTAATCCATAACCGTAGAGTCAAACATGTGTTGATAGATGGAGGCATAGGCCTAAATATTTGTTCTTACAGCTTGATCACATAATTGGGATTTTCAGAATTGGCTATTGATCCTAGAAAGAAAATAACTATCAAAGCCTATGATGAACAAGAAAGATCTTCTAAAGGCACCATTGTCTTACCTATCAAAGCAGGTCTAGTTATTAGAGATAATGTATGTCAGGTTCTTGATCTACCTTTGGCTTACAACATCCTTCTAGGGAGACCATGGATACATGAGATGAAGGCTATTCCTTCTACATTCCACCAATGCTTGAAATTTCCTTATGAAGGAGTAGAGGTCACTATTCCAGCAGACATATCCACCACCTGCACTACATTGAAGGAAAGTGCAGATAAGCTTGTGCCTAATAATAGAGAATCTTCCATTGAGCCAACTAAAGAAGCATCCACATCTAAAATGGAAGATCTTGCAAAAGATGTTAATATCAAAGAAAATAGTATGGGAGAATATACTATGGAGCCAGTCTTATCTTTGGCATCTCTCCCTATCTCACCTAAGTCTTATGGACAATCTTTGAAACAATCCAAACCAGATTCTAAAGAACCTCTTGAGGCCTATAAAAAGAATTTTGTAGCAGAACAAGTCTCCAAGCAAGAATTTGAAGAGGATGAAGCTGTGCTTGCATGGCTATACAAAGATGAATCTGAATCCCATGATATTCAAACTAGTAACTCAGTGGTACCAAAAGATCCTTCTAAGTCATATGGCCCAGGAGATAAATTAATAGCTAAGATGGGATATTCAGGTAAAGGACCTCAAGGAGTCAGAGGGAAAGGTCTTGAGGCACCTCTTCCACATACTGGTAGAGAAAACAAAGACAAGGTTGGCTTAGGATTTCAATAGAAACCCTTTCACCTCAAAGGTAATTGTTCTCATGTTATAGAGCAGATCGCACCAGGTGAACCCCTTCTTAAGAATGAAGAAACAAAACCATCAGATAGTGATTCAGACAGTTCAGAACTCATCCCCTATGAAAAATTGCCTAAAGAGATCAAAGACCTTCTTGATGATAAAGATGATCCAATCAAAAGAATTAATGTAGTAGAAACACAAGAACTTACTATCAATCAAGAGATGGTTACCACATAAGAACCAACTAATCTCAAAAATAATCAAGAAGAGGAAGGTGGTAGTCATTCTGAGACAGATTCTCATGAGTATAAATTCAAATCAGAATCTAAGGGTAACCCTTCTTGGGGCATTCATCCTGACTTTACTCATGTTCTTAGATTTCCTAGAGACATAGATGAAGAATCTAATGACTATGAATGGGGAGCCATTCTAGAACTAGATGAGCTTATTATACAGACACATGTTGATGTTATTCACCAATATGCACCTAATCCCAATGTAAGTCTAGAGCGAAATGATGAACCTATCGAGTCTGACCCACCTATGGCTGAATTGGACTCCCACAATGACATTGAGCCTATTCATGAATTGAATGTCTTGAGTTGTAATATCACCTTTGAACTCAAGCATCGGGTTAGGACCAATGATGACAGATCCATATCTGTAAACACTATCTCCCAATCTTTCCCCACTTTGACTATCCAATATCTAGAACTTATTGATCAAACCTCCACAAATCCGAGCCATGGTATTTATACCTTCCCAAATGACTATGCCCTTGCTTGCTACCTTAATGCAGTTGATCCTATGAGTACTTCCATCAGTGAATCGAGCGTTAGCATGATGGAGTCAGACATCAAGTATCTTAGTCAGAAAAATAAGAATAAAAAGAAAAAGAAAAAGAAAAAGAGTTCTGAGGGTGAAAACCACTTTGTGGCAGTCTCAGAACCTACAAAAGTAAAAATAAAAGATGTATCCAACGGTGAAAACCTCTCTGAGGTGCCTAAGGATGAGATATTTGATGTCCTTTCGAGTCATTTATAGGATAGACCTCCAATTATAATTGAGACCTCTCAATCCATCAACTTGGGAACAATAGAGGAACCACAATTGATCCATGTAGCACAATCTTTATCAGAAGAAGAGAAGCAAAAATTTACAACATTCCTAACAAAGAAGAAAATCAACTTTGCATGGAAATATTTAGATATGCCAGGGTTGGATCCTAATCTTATAATGCATCATTTATCTATAGCTCCAAATGTCAAACCTGTAAAGCAAAAATTAAGAAAGATGCATCCTCATGTTGCACTCTTGGTAAAAGCTGAATTAGAGAAGCTCCTGAAAGTCGGATTCATCTGAGTTATTGATTATGCAGAGTGGATCTCTAATATTGTACCTATTTCAAAACCAAATAAATCAATTAGAGTGTGCACAAACTTTAGAGATGTGAATAGAGCATGCCCTAAGGATGATTTTCCACTACCTAACATTGATATGATAGTGGACATGACTGCGGGCTTTGAGATGTATTCTCTAATGGATGGTTTTTCTGGATATAATCAAATAAAAATTGCTCTAGAGGATTAAGAGAAAATTGCTTTCACATGTGCATGGGGCACTTTCTGTTGGAATGTCATGCCATTTCGGCTTAAAAATGCTGGTGCTACATATCAAAGAGCCATGACATCTATTTTTCATGACATGATGCATAGGACTATGGAGGATTACGTTGATGATACTTTAGCAAAATCTATGCTTAGGGTTGCACATCTAGATGACTTGAGCAAGATACTGGACAGAATGGAGAAATTTAGTCTCAGACTAAATCCTAAGAAGTGTGCTTTTGGTGTCACTTCTGGAAAGCTCTTAGGATACATAGTTTCAAAGAAGGGCATTGAAGTTGATCCAACTGAGGTGAAGGCTATAATGGAAATGCAACCTCCAAAGAATATTAGTCAAATGAGGACATTACAAGGAAGAGTTCAATCTATTAGAAGATTCATATCATAGCTAGCAGATATATCACAACCTTTTACAAAAATATTACATAAAGGTGTGACCTTTGCATGGAATGAAGAATGTGAGAACAACTTTAACCATATCAAGAAGTATTTATCAAATCCTCCTATCTTGATGCCTCCTATTCATGAGAAGCCTTTGATCTTATATGTCTCCGCTATAGATACATCACTGGGGGCATTTCTAGCACAACATGATGAGAACAAAAAGGAAAGAGCTATATACTATATCAGTAGGACATTGGTTGCATATGAGAAGAACTATTCAATGATTGAGAAAGCTTGTCTAATTATGATATTTGCATCATAAAAACTGAGACATTACATGTTAGCTCATACCACACAATTGGTAGCTAAGATTGATCCACTCAAGTACCTACTAAGCAAAGTTGCCCTTACAGGTAGATTAGCTAAATGGGTTATGTTGTTAAGTGAATTTGACATTGAATATGTGGAAAGAAAGGCTATCAAAGGATAGGTTATTGCTGATCAATTAGTAGATGCACCTCTGATTGATGATACACTAATGCAAATGGAATTTCCAGATTCCTCTATCATGACTCTTTCTTCTAGAGAATGGCAGTTATTCTTTAATGGCTCCTATACACAAAATGGATCAGGAGCAGCCATATTGTTCATAACTCCTCAAGGATACTCAATCCCAAAAGCATTCAGATTAAAGTTCCCTTGCACAAACAATATTGCTGAATATGAAGCCCTTTTCAATGGCATGAAAATAGCGATTGAATGGAGGGTAAAAAAACTACACATTCATGGAGACTCACAACTTGTTATCCATCAAGTCAATGATGTGTACCAAACTAAAGATGAAAAGCTCATTCCTTACAAGAGAATGGTAGATGATCTAAAGAAGTATTTCCTATCTATCACATTTGAGCAAATTCCTAGAACAGAGAATAAGGCTATCGATGCAATGGCAACATTATCTACTTTATTACAGTAGCCTGAACATGAGCTACGCTACGAGTTCCTGGTGGAAGCACTATCTTATCCTACATATGATTCCCCTGAAACCCGCATGATTTACACTATTGTTGGTCATGATTCATCCAGATACAAACACCTATTTTCCTATCTCCAAGACCAAATCATTCCTGATACCTTCAACCATCATGAAAAGAGATACCTTATCCGTAATGCCTCCTGATATGTCATCATTGGTCATGATCTATACAAATGAGGTCTAGATGGTACACTGCTTAGATGTTTAGAATGGGAAGAGTCTCAACGTGCATTAGAGGAAGTCCATGATGGTATTTGTGGGTCACACTCGAACGGTTTAACACTAGCTCAAAAACTTATTAGGGTTGGGTACTATTGGCCTGAAATGGAGAAAGAGGCTATCAAGTTTGCTAAGAATTGTCAAAAGTGCCAAGTGCATGGCAACTTAATTCATGCTCCAAGGAGGGATCTAATTCCCTTTACTACACAATGGCCTTTTCACCAATGGGCATTTGATCTTATAGGAGCTATGCATCCTCATTCTTCCAATGGACATACCCATATAATCACAGCTATAGATTATTTTACAAAATGGGTAGAAGCAGTCCCTTTGACACAAGCAACTGGAAAACAAATCTCTATGTTCATATTGAACTATATCATATGCAGATATGGGATACCTCATTCTATAGTCACAGATAATGGTGGACAATTCAAGAACAAAGATCTAGATGACTTATGTGCTAAATTCAAGATTACACAACATTGGTCATCTATCTACTATCCTCAAGGGAATGGACAAGCAGAGGCTTCTAACAAGAATCTATTGAAAATCTTGCATCGCATAGTTAATAAAACAAGAAGAGACTGGCATCTCATGATCAATCTAGCTCTCTGGGCCTATAAAACAAGTATCAAAATGCCTACTGGGGCTACACCTTTCACTTTAGTTTATGGGTCTGAAGTAGTACTACCTATTGAGGTTGAAATTCCATCTCTAAGAATCAGAATGCATGGTCTAGTAACTGATGGTCTAGTAACTGATGATGACTACAGAGTGTATAGGTTGCAAGAACTTGAACTACTAGATGAGTGCATACAAGCAGCGTATGATCATCTCAAAGTATATCATAAAAGAATGTCTAGAGGTTACAACAAGAAAGTTAGACATAGAGAATTTTAGGTTGGTGATCTAGTCTTGAGAGAGAATCCTAAAAATCAATCACATCGAGAATGCAAGGGGAACTTTGAACCCAACTGGCTGGGTCCCTTTGTAATCATTGTTACTTTTGGCTCTGGTGCCTATCAACTCTTAATGACTGAAGGAGAATAGCTCCTAGAACCAATCAACATTCTCCATTTGAAGAAATTCTATGCCTAAGGCATTCAGTCTATGGTAAAATGTCCTAAAAAATCTTTAAAATTGAAAAAAGTCATTAAAAAAATGAACATCTTGGTGAAAACCTAACAATAGGTGCCTTGATGATTCCCAAAAAAAGTAAAAAATATCAAAAATATAAAAATAAAAAAAAATGAGAAAAAGAAAAGAAAAAGTGCCTTGGTGAAAACCTAGAAACAGGCACCTTGGTAGCAAAAATAGAATCTCTGCCAAGATGGTGAAAACCCAGCAAACGAGCACCACTTGTTTCAAAATGCTCCATCTATCATTGCAATCTTGGTCTTTCCTAGCTTTCAGTCTTGCTTTAGTTTGTGCATATCTCTCGTTTTGTTTTTGAATTCCTATTTTCAATAAGTCGATCTATACACCAATCAGCTCAAGCGTCTATATCCTATCACTACTTAACACTTGGGGGCAATCAATGTCATATCCTATGGTCTCCAGTATATCTTAGACATATCATATCCAGTCAGAGTCCTTTGAAGCTTCATTTGAGTCAGTTAGTTTGTCTTGTCTCCAGAAAGAATTTTGCATCTACAATAACGCAATCAAACATCAAACACAAACTGAAAACAATCTATGCTTTTTCATGCTTTTATCTCCTTGTATGCTTACTGATTCACATTGAGATTTTTGCATATTGTGTCTCTTTGAGCTCTTCAATGATGTTCTTTATAGGATTTAGAGAGTGATGAACGGGGGCATAATCTTTTCTTTGTCTTCTGCTTGTATGTGAAAATCTAACAACTTTGGAAATTCTGGATTGAAATGGTGTCCGTCTGTAAGAGCCTCTATCTTGAATTGGATGGCCATGCGTAGCTCGACCATTGATACCCAGAAAATTCATGAAGGTTTGATCTAACTATTATATTTTTGAGTGAATTCTTTCTTATATTGTGAACTGTGATCTTACCTAAGGATGTCGACGATAAAGGGTCACTACGGGTAACTCGCATTGGATTTAGAATGATCTCTTGACTGTTTGATGTGTTTGAAATGCAAGGTGTATTCAGGTCATCACGACATTTATGTTTTGATGCTTACACAAATTGCTATATCAAAATGGACATGATATTCAGGTTATCCTAGCATTTATGCCTTGGTGCTTATATCTAATCTGACATTCTGAAAACAAAATCAATATTCATATATCCATGGTTTCCTAATCAGTGGGTGTTGTATTGATTCCCGCGCATACAAATCGATATTCATATGTCTATGGTTTCATCACTAGTGGGCATTGTATTGATTTATCCGGTTACCTAAAAATTCAATGATGAGAATAACTGACACATGATCAGTGACTAGGTCCTAGGTCTTAGGTTGCATTCCATATTGCATGTTTCTTTGCATTTTTGCATGTTTGCATGATCTCACAATGGCTAAACGAACTTCAATGCTTAAACGATTCTTTAAAAAAAATAAAATCGCATCTTCAAATCTAACAAGAGCTGAATCTCACACGAAGGTTCCTCCAATGAAATAGCAAGTAGAATCTTTTTTTCGGGATCAAAATTCAAATCTGAGATTATTTACTATGTCAAAATCGCGATTTAAAATTTTTGGACCCAGGATGGTCTACTGCTTGCATAATCAACCTTCTATCATCACAGAAATCTAGAATTCAACTTAATTGATTATCTTACATCAAACTATCAAAATTTCAACTTGGTCAACCATGGTCAACTCATGGTCAAACCTAGTCAAACTTGGTCTTTTAGACCTCCCAACAATGCAGAATACGTTCTCGAATGTGTTTAACCACTTTTCAAATCAATTAACATGCTTCTAAACTATTCAATGTTGACTTTTCTTGTCAGATTTCAATTTTAATCCCGAAGGGGGCATGGTATTGCACATCATTCAAGTTTATAATCTAGATCTGGAATCATATCTTTCCTCAGTAATCAAGACAACAACCACGTCTAGTTGCTAATTCATCAAAAGACCTCATCGCTCATCGCTCGGGGCATATCAGATTCATTGAGATCCATATCAATCTGGTATTCTCCTAATCTTGTAAATTGTATCAGTTTTTGCAACTATCAGTTCAATTGTGTTATTTCCTTGATTCTTCGGTAACTGAAGGGTTCAAATGTGATACCAATGTGATTCAATATAAGGACAATCAGGTCTGGAATCGGTCACTCACTTCTTCGCAATCATAAGGTTTAGAATCAGGTGTTTTGACACTTTTTCGCAATCATCGATTCATTTATTGTTATAGTTAACATTATCTTTGGTCATTCAGGACCTATTATCGTCATATCAATTTCAATCAGTTTTCATATCAATATCAATTTCAAACATCAGTTTCAACATCATACACAGACTATCTTTGAACCACTGCGCTTCGCACAGTAATTCAAAGAGGGGCAAAATGTAATACCCCAAAAATGGGCTATAAGTTCATTAATCTTCTATATCGACACATCGAATGAAATCGACATCGAAGTCCTAACCTAAGGCACATCGACACATCATCGAATCCTAATTGATTATCTCAAATTTTGCATCGGGGAATATTCCTAATCATCTTAATTATCTTTAAATTAATAATTATTTGGCGATAAATCCTATTTATCCTAAAGTTTGATTAATTGAATATTCTCAATATTTAATTAATTAGATTTAATTCTGCCACTTAATTGTTTAATTGAAGTTAATTCTATTTATTCCTAAATTGTATTATTTAATTTTGACAATAAATCCAAAATCCTATGAATAATTGATTAAATTCTTATTTAATTAATTAAAGAAAGTTGTCAATTTTTAATAATATTATTTTTGAATAAAAGTTTGAAAAATAATTGATTAACCCATAAATCAATTGTTTTATTTTTCAAAATCAGTTAAGTTGGAAATAAATCACTTTATTATTAAATTAATTCATAAATAAAACATGCACAATCAGAAAAGCAGACAACTATCAATTATCAATTAAATCTAAACTCTATTTTGAGTTAAACTCTGCTTTTGCATATTTTTGTGAGTTAATTATCCTTTATTTAAAAATAACTCAAAAATCAACCTGAGTTATTTGAGTGATTTATGGCTTTCTTCCATGCATCCTCAAAGCCCTAGATTTCTATAAATTAAGGCTTCAACTCATTCCAAATCATCTCATAATTTTGCAAACTTATGCTAGCAAATTGCTATCTGGAGAATTGAAGCTTCTTTGCGACTCAACCACATTTTGTGAGATCACTTTTGTTTTCATATCATTTCTTATCTTAGTTTGCATATTAGTTTTCCATATCATTATTAGCATAGATTCATATCAAGTTTTCATTATCATAATTGCACAAAAAATCCCAAAAAATAGATTAATTTGCATCCAATTCATATCTAGATTTTGCATTCAAATCCTTCGTTTAGGTGTCGTCAAGGTCATTGATCTTGGTATAATCTGAGAATACATACTCACATCTACTAGAAGGCAGTAAATTGCCTGGTTAGTTTAGTTTTTCATTTATTGCATGATTTTGATTTTAAGCTAACCTCTAATGTTTTATTGAAGTGTTGTGTCTACAGATTAGGTAAAAAATTCACACACACACTTCCATCTTGATAGGTTTAGCACCCTCTTTTAGTACATTTATCATGATAGACTTGCATTTAGGATGCATTCTACACTTATCTTCTTCATTCTAGGTGAAATTAGGGTTAGGATCCCGAGGATTCTCCTTAATTTCCCTCTTCCATGGCTCTATTTTCTAGGTAGGACTTAGAAATAGGTCCTATTGTCCTTCATCACATTCATCATAGGATTTTATGCCTATCCCTAGCATTCTGTCCCATTCTGGTATCAATTTTAGGTCTCTGGGCATCCCCGGGACCTCCTATCTTGATTTTGGCTGGATCTGGGCCCACAAGGTCAAAGTCGAGGTTGATCCTGACTAGGTCAAAGTCAAGGTTGATCCTGACTAGGTCAGGATTGAGGTCGACCCTGACTAGGTCAAGATCAAGCTCATTTTTTAACCCCTCTGGAATCTGTGCCCCTTTCTCAAATTTGGTCCCGACGGGCCCCAAAATCAATGTCGGGCACTTAGATCCGAGTGCAAAAAGATTTTACTTTGAATTTCATTTAATTTTTTTCCCTCCTTAGTTGGTTATTGTGATTGGACCTTAATTCAAGGTGAGATTTGAATTATGGGTCCTCACATTGCTCTAGGAGCCTCACCTTGAAACCTCTATATAAAGACTCTCATTTGCATTCACTTTCACCAAGTAACACCAAGCAATTTCATGATCAAGTGCTCTCAAGGAGACAATTTCATGATCAAGAAGATTTCAAGAAAGCAAGGGATGTGGAAGATGCAAGATTGCAAGAGGATGATATAGAAGATCAAGCCATTGTTGACATCAAGCATCTTTGTGAACACATATTTGGAGCAAGAGAGATCCTTTCTTCCTTGATCCACCATTATCAAATTTCAAGCATTAAAAGATATAATCATGGAGTAGCAATTACAGATTGTGATTTTGGTAGAAGTACTTTAGCCTTGGGGGCTTGGTATGCTTTTCTATCTCATTCAAATCTATGCATTGTTGTTTCATACATATTCATGCTAGGGTTTTGATCTAGAGGATTAGATCTTGGCATGACAATTTCAATACATACACACACACATTCTATTTCAATTGACTATTCATGGAGGTGGAGATCACCAAAATGGGGGTTTGACTAAGGCAAAACCCTATATAGCCACCCCAAAAACCCCATTTTTTAGATATCTACAGTCATTTCAGGAATTAGAGGACAGATTTGAGTACCCTTTTTGTCAAACTTTCGAGATCTGCGAACAAAGTCAGAATCGATCTTCAGAATAAAAATGTAGCCTTTGACCTTTTATGAGGGTCAAAGGCTACCTGCTGCCGGAAAGATGAAATTTTTTTGGGTTTTCTCTGTCTCGACTTCCTGATCCCATATCTAGTTGTAGAATCTTCCAAAACTACGCACAGGCTCCAGAAAATAGGTATTTCTAAATCAATTTCATGATGAGTTATGTATCTTGACCTAATTAATTTTCAAATATTTTTAGATTTACTTATGCTATTTCAATTCAAAACAACAATATTACAAATGAATAGTGTTGAATGTTAGGTGCATTATTAAGGCTCCATTTTTCCCCTATTCATTTTGGTGAACCCGTTTACGATAACTCTTTCTTTTATGGTGTTAGATTTAAATATTGTATGCTTATAAGATTGGATTTCTTGCATTTATATCTGAAAATACAAAAACATTGCAAAGTTCCTTTAAAAATATAAAAATATTTACATTTTCATGCTTTTAGTTCTTTATTTGTATTCAACATGTATGATTCTGTTTTGAGTACTTTGATGAGGCTTTTATTGTACAAAAGGATAGATTCCCTAATGAGGTACATGGTAGTGAGGATGAAAATGGTTTGAATATGATCTCCATGGATCCTATTCCTATTTCACTCTCCTCCACAACCTCTCTAATTGACCTTTACCATAGGGTGTGTGCATGGTTACCTTCATGTCCCACTATTTGTAACATTGATAAACCTAAAATGATATATCCTACGCCTTTGATGATGGTAAAAGGATGTCCTCGTATAACAATTAAGGGTAAACCTAGAGATCCTTTGGATTTCTTTGATAACATCGATTCCATTTCACATGCTTATCATACATGGAATAACCCTCAGCCTACTGTTCTGGTTTCTTTACCTCCTTCTCAACCTATGCTTCCTCAAGCACCTAGGTATCCATCTACCTTTAAGGAGTATAACTTACTTGACCAATTATGTGCTACTCCTGCTAAGATATCTTTATGGGAATTACTTCAAACCTCCCCGACATATCATGAGGCATTGTAAAAAAAATTATCTACTCTTCCTACCTCACCTCCTAATCAAGAGAATATTCATTCTATTTTAGATTGTATGCATACTATGCCTTCTATACCTCCTATTATGTTTTTTGATAATGATTTACCTTCCTTAGAGGTGCATAATCAATATGATGCTCTTATGGTGGCTATCTCTATTAATTAGAGTATCATTCGAAGAACCTTAATTGATAATGGATCTTGACTTAATGTTTGTAGCATGGATATGCTCAAGGTGATTAAGGCTGATCTTACTACTATTCAACCTAATAATGTTCTTCTCTTTGTCTACCCATTCTCAACTCTCGCTAGATACATACAAAGATGTCAGCATGCCTATCGGGATCTTTGCGACCGATGGAAGACTCTCGCTCATCGGCTGGTAGTCAGTAGGATATAATTGTATCCTTGAGAACCTCAGATACAAATCTCCTCCACTCCTCTACGCTAGCTGTAGAAAGAAAACTTTTATCAGTCTAGTGTTCTATTTATTTTCAAATCAAATCACATATTCAATCAAATTTCATACCTGGGTCTCCTCCCGAACATCACTGAAGTGTCTAGATGGTTGGGGCATGGAGTGACTACTCTCTCCACGCTCACTATATCTAGGTCTTGGTGGTGGTGTCACTATGTGGGGCCGTGGGGATCATCATGATCTCAATGGTGATGCGCGAGTAATAGGTATATCTGCACCAGTATCACCAGCTAGGGGCATGTCCTCAGCTCTATCTTCTCTCTCCTCCTCCATGGGATCTCCCTTGAGGATGTTCTCCTCATCATCTCTGATGTCCTCATCCTCCTCTGTGGCTCCACTATCCTAGTGTATCCCCTCTGTAAAGCCTAGGTCACCCGTGGGATAATCCTTGAGAAAGATAGGATGGATCCCCTCCAAACTCTAGTACCTAATGTAATCTCAGCTCATGCCTGAATAGGACACACCTGATGGTACCTTTATGTCCTTTGTCTCCTCTGCATCGCTATCCTTTATGTCTGCTATCGATAGTTGGCGTATGGTGTCAGGTCTTTGATAGTATCTCGTCAGATGTACATAGCGAGGTACTGCCTTAGGGACTCCTTGTAACAGGCCAAACTACCTCATCACCTGATCATAATAGTAGGGCATCACTATATGACTCTGATGACCCTCTAGCAACTTATGCTACTGTGAATGTCTCATCTGGAATTGGGTATCAGGCCACTCTGTCATCCGACAATAGGGTCTCCATATCACATCAGTGCTCAAAATGCGGTCTAGATGTACTCTCCAATAGAGCATATCTCCAAACTGCCAAATATCTCTCAAGGGATATGTGAAGGATCTCGCTATGCTTGCATCTACCATCACTAGAACTCCCTATGGATGTGTACATGCAAAATGCTCAAACATCCAAATCTACAGGAGTGTGCATATCAACATACTCTCCCATTGATACCTCACTAACTGACCTAGCTCATGGTATAGTTGAGCTAGCATGCTGCGACCCCATGAGAACATGGTCCTATCTCTCTCCATCCTCTGTATGAGATGTGTAAGAGGTGAACAAAATATAGTACCCTTTGAGTTGGGTAACATAACTAAGGATATTATGCAAAGCATCACCTTCCGTACTAAAGGTGTAGGGCCTAACAGTATGGATGATAATAGGACATGATCTGACTAGGTCCGCATCTGTGGAACCTGTCCTATACAATACATTGTGTCTACATGAATCTTCTCACAACCACATTGTGCTCTAGGTCTGATGGTCTCGCCTCGGACTGGAAGTTGCATGATCCTGTAGACATCCTCTAAGGTCACTGTGATCTCACCAGAGGGAAGATGGAAGGAGCATGTATCCTCATCCCACCTCTTTATTAGAGCCAATAGCATGGCTCGGTGTAGTCTGATCTATGGAAGGACTAATACCCAATATAGTCCCATGTCCTTTAGTAACTGCATCTCCTCATCCTCATGCTCGGACAATCTCTCTCTGACCATGACTAGCAACTCTCCAAAGGGATGCTCTCGGAAATAGACCAAGTCCTACAAGCACAAACAACATCATATCAGTCATCTACATCATCAAATTTTCATATCTAACTGAACTAGGTCAAATTCAACCTCAGTTAGGTCAAGGATGACCTTATTGGGTCAATGTCAACTTTTCTGGGTTAGGGTCGAACTTTTTGGGTCAAGGTCGACTTCTTCCTAGAAATTGGCAAAAACCTTCTGGTCAATGTCAACCTAAATGGGTCAATGTCAACCTAAATGGGTCAGGGCCGACCTAACAGGGGTAAAGTCAACCTTGCCTATAAAAAATAAGAATTTGGAAATTACAAAGGCAAATAATAGTAAACTCACCTCAGGTAGTGACCGTCCGGTAGCAGGTTGTGTCTCAGAATCTCCAGGCGTGTTGCTCAAAGTTCCTCTCTTCTTGGCATCTTACTTCCTTGTTTTGAATCTACAAATGGTAATAATAAGTAAGTATTTCTCTCTTTTTCTTATTTATAAGTTCAAATTAGAGTTTTATTAGGGTTTCCTGAGGGTAAACTTAGATTTTCCCTTCTTTTGCATTTAGACAGATATCCACTCTTTTCATCATAACTTGAGTTTGGTAACTCCATTTTTAGTGCCATCAGAGGCATTGGAATCATGATTCAGATACCTAACTCCTTGAACTAGTTTAGGAAGGTTGGGAATCCTTCTAATTAGTTTAGGAAAGGACTTTTCAACACTCTACATCTCTAGTATATAGATTTTTTCTTATCACCATGTTTCACCCTTCCGAAGTAGAAAGCTGAAACAGGGGCTCTATACACTTCTCAATGAATCATATAGTAAGATTTAGGTGATTTATGGATTTTCATTAACCTTGTGTGTTGTAGGTTCTAACATTTTTCTGCAAGATCTTTACATCGAGGACTTTGCTATATCCTTCTTTTTTTTACTATTGTGTTTTTCTTACTTTAGCTTGCATATTCGTGTAGTGTCATATCTAAGCTAAAGTGGGGGCTAAATGTATCATCTTAAAATGGAAGAACTTCCATATTGATAGGTTTAGCACCCTCTTTTAGTACATTTATCATGATAGACTTGCATTTAGGATGCATTCTGCACTTATCTTCTTCATTCTAGGTGAAATTAGGGTTAGGATCCCAAGGATTCTCCTTAATTTCCCTCTTCCATGGATTTATTTTCTAGGTAGGAATTATAAATAGGTCCTCCTAGCCTTCATCACATTCATCATAGGATTTTATGCCTGTCCCTGGCATTTTGTCCCATTCTGGTATCAATTTTAGGTCTTTGGGCGTCCCCGAGACCTCCTGTCTTAATTCTGGCTGGATCTGGGACCACAGGGTCAAAGTCGAGGTTGATCCTGACTAGGTCAGGATCAAGGTTGACCTTGACTAGGTTAGGATTGAGCTCATACTTGACTAGGTCAGGATTGAGATCATTTTTTACCCCCTCCAGAATCTATGCCCCTTTCTCAAATTTGGTCTCGATGGGCCTTGAAATCAATGTCGGGCCCTCAGATCCGAGTATGAAAATGTTTTAATTCAAATTTCATTTAATTATTTTTCCTCCTTAGTTTTTTATTGTGATTGGACCTTAATTCGAGTTGAAATTTGAATTGTGGGTCCTCACATTGCTCTAGGAGCCTCACCTTGAAACCTCTATATAAAGACTCTCATTTGCATTCATTTTCACCAAGTAACACCAAGAAATTTCATGATCAAGTTCTCTTAAGGAGAAAATTTCATGATCAAGAATATTTCAAGAGAGCAAGGGATGGTGAAGATGCAAGATTTCAAGAGGATGATATAGAAGATCAAGCCATTATTGACATCAAACATCTTTGTGAACACATATTTGGAGCAAGATAGATCCTTTCTTCCTTGATCCACCATTATCAAATTTCAAGCATTCAAAGATATAATCATGGAGTAGCAATTATGGATTGTGAGTTTGGTAGAAGTACTTTAGCCTTGGGGGCTTGGTATGCTTTTCTATCTCATTCAAATCTATGCATTGTTGTTTCATACATATTCATGCTAGGGTTTTGATCTAGAGGATTAGATCTTGGCATAACACTTTCAATACACACACACACACATTCTATTTCAATCGGCTATTTGTGGAGGTGGAGATCACCAAAATGGGGGTTTAACTAAGGCAAAACCCTATATAGCCACCCCAAAACCCCCCTTTTTCAAATATCTATAGTCGTTGTTTTAGGAATTAGAGGACAAATCTTAGTACCCTTTTCACCAAACTTTTGAGATCTGCGAACAAAGTCAGAATCAACCTTTAGAATAAAAATGTAGCCTTTGACCTTTTATGAGGGTCAAAAACTACCTGCTACCGGAAAGATGAAATTTTTTTGGGTTTTCTGTCTCGGCTTCCTGATCCCAAATCTTGTTGCAGAATCTTCGGAAACTATGCACAAGCTCCAGAAAATAGGTATTTCTAAATCAATTTCATGATGAGGTATGTATCTTGACCTAATTAATTTTCAAATATTTCTAAATTTACTTATGCTATTTCAATTCAAAACAACAATATTACAAATGAGTAGTGTTGAATGTTAGGTGCATTATTAAGGCTCCATTTTCCCCCTATTCAGTAATTAATTAAAATCACTTAATTATGGAATTAGGTAGAAATGATGATTTTGATCTTAGAATATGGTAGAATGACACAATTAATTAAATAATAAAGATTTTTTTACAATTTAGGAGGAATGTTAGTAATTTCATCATGTTAGAGAAATAGGCCATTTTTAAGTGTCTACACTTCCTTACAAAATGAAGGGAGAGGAGTTCCTTTTCTACTTTGCTCCCTCACTTCAGGATTCAATATTGATCTTGGCCGAACAAAATTGAAAATCTCATAATAAGACCCTGATATTCGGCTCTAGGGAAAGTTTGGGCCCAAAAAAAGGACATGTCCCAGATAGAATAGGATCAAATTTTATGAAGAGATCATGGAGAGAGAATAGGTGTGGGAGGAGAAAAGATAGGTCATTGGGAACAAGTATAATGGACTTTCAGACCTCGAAATCACCAAAATGAGGCCTAATAGGTCCCAAAGCATCCAATTATGAATGCTAACTTTTTAGGACAATACAGTCCCAATACATTTGAAAGAATAACATGGGGAAATCACCTAGAACAGGAGCTTTGCTACCTTCAAAGGAGAAGAAAACATCAAAAACTTCTTTCTTAGAAGGAATCCTCGTAAGGACTCGATCCATGTTTAGAGAAATCTTAAAAGGGATTTCATTAAGTAGTTGTTGATAACCATCTACATCAAGAGCATGGTCATTAGATAAGAGAGATGTGAAATAATCCATATCTACTTGCATAATTTATTCATCCTTTTAAAAATTCATACCATTGAAACTAATAGAGTGTTTTCTATTAGTATCCCTAAGCTTGAGAGTAGATATATGGAAAAATTTAGTGTCTCGATCCCTACGTTTTAGCCATATAGATCTACACCTTTGTTTATAGAATTCCCCTTCCTTTTCAATGACATCATGTGTCTTAGAAAGAATTGATATTTCTTGATTGACAAGATCCCCATGTGCTCCTTGAGATTGAATTTTCTCCTGAACATTATCAATATCCTTCTAAATCTTCTCCTTATTAGCAAAAATATGCTCAAAAGAAGTTTAATTCCATTTTTAACATTAGATTTAACAACCAAAAGATTTTTAGCCACATGATACATGGCG
The DNA here is from genome assembly GCA_027943335.1 of Chamaecyparis obtusa. NCBI lineage: Eukaryota > Viridiplantae > Streptophyta > Pinopsida > Cupressales > Cupressaceae > Chamaecyparis > Chamaecyparis obtusa. Next base: position 2,656,554 of record BSBK01000413.1, read on the forward strand.
GTTCCTTGGATATAAACAACCCACCAATCTCTATTCTTGAACAAAAGACTAGGGTTTAAAGTCCACAGTTTCTCAAATATAAAAGGGAAGTTCTTCTTTCTACAAACTTTATTAGCTACAAGAGAAATAGGAAAATGATCTGATCCAATACGAGTTAGAGAAGATAGTTTGTAGTAAAAAAGATTCAACCAATCAAGAGTCACTAGAGCTTTATCTAGTCTAACTTAAATAAGATCCTCCCCCATTCTTCTACCAGACTAAGTAAATGAAGTTGCATGGGCTCCCCCCCTTTTTAGCACTATATAATGGAGTATTAAAATCTCCCATAACAATCCATTTTTTATTACCAATAAGGGATATGAAGGCATATAAGGAATCCCAAATATTTCTTCTAGTAACTTTATTCTTCGATGTATAAATGCTAGAGATCACCCAACATGTCCTATCATTACTATGAATGAACTTAGTAGCTACAAGGTTGGGAGAGGAAAGGATAACAATACCTTTAACAAGCCTAGGATTCTAAAATGTAGCTAGTCCACCTGAGGCACCCTTTGAATCAACACAGTGAACCCCACCATCCTTAAAGAATGCCAATTTTAAATATGCTAGCTTTGAAGTAGGTATTTTAGTTTCATGTATGATATAAATATTTGGCTTATGCTTTCTTAACATATTAGATAATAGAGCATGTTTGTGGGGTTGGTTCAACCCCGTAATATTCCATGAGATAATCTTCATTTTGAAGGAGGGGAGCCAATAAGGCTCATCTCTAGACTACAACCCATCAACCACACTGCTTTAGTCATCTTTTCTTGGATTTGGATAAAAGAAAGTCTACCAACCACTCTAGTTGTTGCAACATAATCATCTTTATTCCCACTCTTGGTATTAACACCAGAGACTTGAGTGTTAGTCTTTCTCTTATTTCTTGATTTGAGCATTGAGAACAAATTAATATCTTCCCCAATCCCCCTTTGAGAAAACAACACATCCTCATTGATTTGAATATCCTTATCAGTAGTTATGCCCTCACTACCCTATTGGGAGAGAAAATTATTCTCATCCAAGATCATCGCCTCCCTGACATCCACTTGGGGGTCAATTAAACCATTCAAGAGATTTATCATAAGATTAATCTTAGAGTTCCCACTTAGGACATTCAGATTCATGCCATTAGGGATACTATTTCAGGAGCCCTTACTAACATTTGTATTCACCTTCAAAGGGATCTCATGTCCACCATTATTTTCTTTGATCAAATCCTTAGGTCATGTACCCTCAGGTTTTTTTGGAACAAAAAAGTGGTAGCGTTATTATTATTCAAATCCCCCTCAAATCCATTAGTTTCCATACTTTTGTCAAGGCAACCCTCTTTTTTCCTCTAGACCTTCTAAGAAGTCATTGCTTTAGCTTTGTTTTAATGAACAATCCTTATCCCAATGCATAATTTTTTGTAGTGAAAATAGGCAAAGGGGATAGATTCAAACTCAATAGCTTGAGCCCAGGCACCAAGCTTCGACATATTAGATACTTTCTTGGATAATCAATAGATTATTTAATATTAACAAAAATCCAGACATAAACCAATCTCTTTCTAGCTGTCATCATAGGATCCACATAAAGTAACTCACTAAAATAAGCTGCAATACCCCAAAAAGTCTCCTTATCCCAAAATTATAAGGGTAAATTAGGAAATTATAAGGGTAAATTTAGGAGTCTAACCCACAATGGAGTAGTATCACAAACCCAGTCAAGGGGAGAAAAACCAAGTTCCCATCTTTTCAAAGATAAGGAAGCCCTACCAAGCATCTAGGGACCTCCCACCAAGACTAAGATAAAATCCCCCTCACAAGTAAATAAAAAGGAAAAAATCATTTAGCCATAGCTAAAACATCAATTTGGCCCTTCCTTTTCCATTTGTGGGAAACCTAAGCGCACACATAATCAATATTGGGTTGGGGACCAATAAACTTACTAATCAATGATCACTCCATGGTTGTCGCACCTTTTTCAAAAATCCAGAATAGACACAAAGAAAGTTCTAAAAATTGGGTCAACATTATGAGAAACTAAAGGAATGGCCTTACCTTTTAACTTGACGCTGAATAATTCCGTCCACTTTTGGTTTTCTAGTGGGGGTCATTTCAAACAATCTTATCCTTAGATATGATAGGATTTTATGATCCCACCATCCCTTCTCCCACAACAACCTTCTTGGGAATCTCTGATGGCACAAAACTTGCAAGTGGTTCAAATTCCTTTGTACCTTCAACACATTCTCTTGTACTTCCCTCTGTAGGGTTGCAAGAAATTCCCCCCTCACTCCATTCAAATTTTCCTTCCCACTGCTTCGCTCCTTCCCACCGATTTTCTCCATCAAAAACTTTGCGTATTGTGAAATTGTTGATCTTGTAAGAATAATGCCATTTTGAATAGTGTTAGAAACCTAGAGACCACATGGTGTTACATGTTTGGCCATGTTTAATTTATAGTGTATTTGTTTTGTCACTTCCATTATTTTACTATTTTTAAAAAATATAATTTATAACCTCTGAGTAATTTTAGCATGTAGGAAAAATATTTTTGCAAAAAATATAGACATATTTTTTCCTAGATGATGAAATACATCCAATTAGTGTGACAATGAAGTAGTCATTGATCAATGAAATGGATGTAATAATAATGAAGATAAAAATAACAATCTTTATGAAATATTGCAAAGCGTTTTGGAGACTTGACTACCCCAAGGAATAGTTAGTCTTAAGCTATGTTGCATCGTATACTTGAAATTAATATTGATGCTATTCTATGATGGCAAAAATAAGCCATTTTTTGTAATAAAATGGAACACTCTTAGTTTTTAGTATGATAAATTTTGATTTGTTAGTGCCTAAAAAACATTTATTAGAAGAATTATGATTGACTAAAGATATGCATAATTTGAATGAGCTAAAGATTGTTGTAAATCAAAACAAATCTTAGGGGAATAATGGTCATGAAAGTAGCTCCCACTTCTTTTTAAGAGAAGGTGCATTTTTATCACAAGTTTCATACATTATTATTATTATTTTGTCAATGCTCTTAAAATGTGTGCATCATATATTACATGCAGAAGAACAATAGAGTGTGCCTTGAGGTGGTGGTAGAGTAATTTTAGAACCTAATATAATGACCACCATTAGGTTCAAATCCATAATTTTCCCTCCTTCACAACCTCAAATTCAATTTTGCTTTAACATTCAAATTAATTTCATCCTTAGCTTCCTCATACTTATTAAAAAAAATCCTTTAAATAAAAAGTAACTCTAGGGTGAAACCCACCCACAAATTATAATAAACTAACTTTATGTTATCATCTTTTATCACATAATAATTAAAAACACATTATAAGCTTTCAAAACTTTTAAATTTTGTATCAAATAATATCAGATAAAAGCTTGTAATGCACATATAACAAATGCCAAATAAAGCATCCCTTTTGATAAACCTATAAACTTCATCTTAGTCCTTAAATAATATTGTAATGTAAAAGTACTAAGGGTCTTTATAGGCTTTAATCTTCACAATGATCAAATTCATGACATAAATTATATACACAAGAATGATTACATTAAAAGTTCATTTGCGAGAGTACCATTTTTATTGATCTATGTGGTATCATTGGGTCACTCTAGTTTGCTTTGGGAAAGATGAACCCTTTGAGAATTTTAATGGGATATTTTATAGGCTTCTCTATATCTAAAAACACCTCTACATATGACAAAGGTAGGTGGTCTCTTTGTCAAGAGTGAATATATTCTGTCTGGAGATATGGGCATGGGATTTTGGCTTATGTTAGTAACACATTTGTTGTCCTTGTTGGTTTTAGGGAGGAAAAATCATTTGACATCTAACAAGAATTGAATGAGGGATTTAGACAAAAGATACAAAGCGATTTTGATTCAAATAGAGTGAAACTATGGATACCATTGCTAACCCTAGCATGGTAGAACATTTATCTAAGTTATAAATAAACATGTGTCACGTAGTGGTGAGTACTTGCCATTATAGACTATAGAGATTGTTGAATGTGAAAAAATAATAGTACAATATTATTGAATTTGTGAATTTAAATTATACTTAAATAGTAACTATAATTATAATAGTCTAAGAGTAATGCCTTGTATTTGGCTCAATCTTTACCATAAAAATTTATTATTTAATGTTGTAATTTTTTTTTGATCTGTAACAAGTTATTTTATTAAAGAAATCGGGAGGGGCTTACCCCAAAGCAAGAGTGGTAACAACCAAGGGTACGACCATCCCAAACAAAAGCACAAAAGGAAAGTAGAGGACCTAAAAACAAAAGAAACACATGGAGACACAACCATCAAAAGTTTACGAAATACAATGAGAATCCCCTTTAGTATGAGACCTAAGGATCATATCCAGTTTCTTGGGAGCTCTATCTTTCTTCCTTTTAACCACATGCCAACCATCTTCAAATTTAGCAGCCTCCGTCTGCCATGCCAAAGAGCAAGAATCTTTCCTAACAACATTTTCAATTGAGAGCACACCAAGAGACACCATACCATCATGCTCTAATTCAATCATTTCTTGAAGTTCTACCAATCTAGATTTCTCTCTGCCCTCTAGTGTTCCTCTGTTCATCCCTCGACATGGCTATTGTTTCACTCTACTTCTTTTGCGAAAGATCCAGAGAAGGTGTCTCATGAGAAACTTTTGCCATATCCTCAGCCACAACTTGAGAGAAGCTCCTTTGCTTCTCATTTTGTTTCTCAACCATGTAGTTCTGGATAGAGACATCTTTCCACCAAGATAAATTCTTGTTTGTTCTCTCCTTATTGCATTCGGCTGCTATATGCCCTATTTGAAAACACCTTCTGCATTTGAAGGGAATCCCTTCATAATCAATAGATTGAACCCAACATCCCTTGGATGAATTACTTGAGATTTTAGCCGGAAAACCATCTGATCCGTCCATTTCAACCAAAATATAAGAAAATGTGGAATGTAGAAGGTTTGATGATCCCTCATCAATCATCCGAAAAAACCCTAAAGAATTACCAATAGATTCAAGAAGAGAATCAAACCAAAGATGTAGGGGCAAGTTAGGAAGTCAAACCCAGAGAAGGATTTTGTCAAATTTTTCAATAGTTGGGCAAAAATCAGGATGCCAAGGTTTCAGCATCAAAGAAAACTTCTCCTCCTAACTCTAGAGCTGCTCACATAGAACCTTGTTCTTGTCTGTAATATTTTCAAAAACAACCACAAAAAACCCTTTAGCCATAGGGTAGATTTGAGCATACCCATCAAGGATGGGCACCCATCTCTCCGATATTTAGGATTGAAGGTCATGTAAACTTGGCCATAAGCCTCGAAAATGCCCAATGACACCTAGCTTAGAAAAAAATAGAAATATTATGAGTAACTTCTACCTCTTACGCCTCATTTAAAACAACTGAAATGGTCTTGGATGAGGGGCACAGTGTAAGCCCCATGCACGCCACTTGTTGGTTCTCAACATAGAGCTCTACCTGTGTTCAGGATCCGCTTCTCCTCCCCAATTTGATGCCAATGGCATTTGACCTTCCCCGATTAATGACAAACCCACAAGGGTTCCCATCACAACCCACAAAAAGCCTTTGGTTTCCCTATTTTGGAGGAAGAGCTCACCCTTCAGCCTACATATTTCATCCAACATGAGAAGCCGACATATGGTCCGCCCTTTCCTGACGAAGCATCGGGCCATAGGAGATTCTGTGACTATTATCGGTTAGGTTAGGGTCACCAAAGCCGAGTAAAGACTCAGGCACATGAGTTGACATGCCCACAAGCCTTGAATCATCTTTCCACCACACATCATTGAAAAATGAATTTCCTATAAAAAACATAAACCTCGGCTGCACCATACGATTCGATAGAAAATCACTGTCATCCCTTTGAGAAGGGTTGGCTTGAGAGGAGCCATTACTCCCTTGGGAACCCTGTGAGCAAGCCCCAACGCGAACATGAGAAGAAACCCTCTTCCCATGCTCGAGACAAGAAGACCTAGCCAGAGCTCCCAGAAATTTCAAACAACTATGAAGCGCCATTGTGTTTAACGTTGTAATTGTATTAAAGCAAGTTTTTCATAATTTTGATTATCATAAACTCTATAATTCTATTATAATATCCAATAGTATTCAAAAGAGGCAATTTGTTCAATCTCTTGTAATTAATGACTGAGAATTTTATTAGTCTATTAAAATATTCTTAAATGTATTGGGAAAAAAATATTTTGATATTATTTTATTTTTTCAATATGTATATTTAGTTATTTAGTTGTATTTCATTGTTGGATTAAAAATAACAAATAGTTCACTAAAAACATACTTTAAAAGTGATAGTGTTGTAGAGAGATTAGCTGCTACATTTGGCCACCAAATGTTTAAGTCTCTTTAATTTTTTATTTTACCTTACAAAAGAAGTGTTACATTATAATATAGTATTTTGTAAGAAAAAAAAATTCATTAATTTCAAGAGGCATTTTGCTGTGTGATTACATGTCAATATAACATTAAAATAAAGATATTTTAAAAATAATAATCTATTATGCAAATATTTTTTATTTTCAAAGAAAAAAATTATATTAAGAAAAAAAAACAATGCAGATACAACAAAAATTTAAATGTAGTTACTAGTTTTATAATGTTATAGTACCAGTGAGAATTACAATATTTCATTTTTAAAAATAAGATAAATGAGAAAAATAATTTAGCAGAAAAGATAATTTACATTGACTTATCAAAAATATTATAAATAAATTAATAATTTTTACATTAGAATTGCAACATTTAAGTTGACATGTTAACCAAAATTCATTGGATATTAATTTGGAATGATTTAACAACATAAAATAAAACAATAAGTTGCCACGAAAGGAAGGAATCACATTACAACAGTCAACAAAACATAGCAACAATGGATCAACCATTTAAGTGGAAGCAATAATTAATTGGGTGAAAGTGTTGGGATATGAAGCCCAATGGTCACATGACCATTTGTTTTCTCCCATCTCTTCGTATTTGAAGAGCTTTCTATAAATGATCGTGTGCAGTCATGTATTGCATTGTATCATACTGTGGATTGGATTAATATAACAATTCCCTGCTTAAGAGTGGACGTAGGCAATTGCCGAACCACTATAAATCGTGTCTCTTATTTTTGTTTTGTTTTTCTATTTTTAATTTTTTTTCTCTGCTTGTTTTAAATTTACAATTGGTATCAGAGTCAAGGTGAGGCTAGAGAAGAGATGGAAGAAGGTGAAGTTGATTTTATCATCAACAAATTTCTTGAAAATTTGGGCTCGGTAGAGATTGAGGTTGTGCTTGCAAAACACAAAAACATTTGCCATGTGCACTAGTGGGATGGCTGGGAAAATAAGCCTGAAGCTGAACCAAAAGATTTAAAAGCTTTGAAATATGAGCTTAATGCAATTCTTGAGTGCTTAGGTAATGCACAACATAAGAAAGTTATGATGGAATAATTGTGAAAGAGGACAAGGGTAGATAAGACTGACAAGTCTGTAAAGGCCCTGGTGTTGGCCTATTATGAAATGGCTTCTCTTATTTCTGGTTTCAACCTTGATGATCCAAATAAATTTGCTTGTAGAGTTCTTAGAATGTTGTAGCTAGATTACTCTGCAGAGCATGTGAAGTTCCCAGTAGAAGAAGATAATGAAAGGGCATATGAGAAGTTTGCTAGAGAAGAAGATAACAAGGAGAAAGTCGTTTGGGATCCAGAAGATGAAAAGTGTGCTGAAAAACATGGTTTGATTGGGGATAATAAGTATGAGGTCATTTTTCAAAATAGTGTTTTGGCATACTACGAAAAAGGTAAGGGTTTGCCCAAAAATATTGGTGCCATAGTTTACAATATGAAGCAACATAAGGGAAAATCTAGAAATATGTTTCATCTGCCAATAAATTTATGGCAACAGACAGTAAGGCCACTTTCCAATTTTGAATTTAGGAATAAGATCATGGAACGAGTAGGAGTAAAGTCTCTTATAAATGCAGATGATATTCCCGTAGAAGTGGAAGGCGACATGGATGGAGAATTATATTCTCTCCCAAGGCAAAGCCAATGAAGACATGGGCAAGGCCGATGAAGACATTGCAGTCGCTGCCAAGGTTGAAAGTAATGAGTTTGTTATTACACAAGACTTTGAGGTTGAATAATTTGCCAAAGAAACTAGAGGTCCAAATTACATAGACCAAGACATTGCACATCGATCTCATGCTAATCATGGTCCTAGCATTAAACAATGTCCTCAATTATCTGTAGTTACTTCAAAACTACCAACATATCACAACAATGATATTGGCTTGAAAGGCTTGGTCACTGGCGTGGACAACTTGGTAACCAACATGGATGTAAGAGGCTTTTCCCTGTAAAGAATTTAGAGAAATACTAAATTTTGGAAACATAGGAAGAAGCTCTGTTTCAGCAATGAATAAAATTTGAAATCCCCAAAACAAGGCAGACACAAGAGCTGGAGAAATATGCAAGAAACTTCTTGCTTCTATTCAAACTAAAACACTTCTACAATAAGAAATATAAACTTGCAACTACTGGAGGTGCATACAAACATCTATGAGCTTCTCAATGTTCTTACAAGATTATCTGAAGCAATCACTGCTTAATAGAATAATCATTTACTTCTTTGTTAAAAAATAGAGTGTTACAAAACATCTCTTTACTGCTGCATACTAAAGAGAAATTACAATACATGCTATGGAAGAATAAAGATATTCTTTCCTTTATATAAAACTTGCTGTCCAAAAGAAGAAGATGGAACTTTGAAGAAGAAATCAGATTTCCCCCAATATGATTTGAACTTATCTTTCAAAGTCCACACAAAAAAATAGACTTTAAACTTTATTAAAAATAAAGTCAAATATGGAGGCTTCTAGACAAATGGATTTAATTCTGAAAATCCAACATTCCCATGACTTCTACTCTCCGTGTGACATGTCTGCTACCTCCACCCAATCTACCGACTGGTCATGCCAAACAATAGCCCTGGATGTTCATACGTAAGGTTGCGTTGAACACCTATGACCACAAGTGCTTGGACAAATCACCCAAATTGGGGATAGTCATAGGTAAAAAATTATCGACATTTCGATCAACAATGGAAAGCAAATCAAGGCGATGGAGAAGTTTAGGTTGGTATACGATGTAGTGGAAGTACCAGTAAATCCTGGGGATAATCACATTGCATTGGTTGGTGAGGGAATTACAATAGATGTTGGTCACAGATTGACTGTTAAGGCATTTCTTTGTTTCGATGGCCAAGTAGAGTATAATCTGGAAGTCTTTCTAGAGGATAAACTTACTCTGCAGGAAGTAGAATTGGGTGTAGAGAAGAGGTATGCTTGTACAGGAATAGTTGAAGTATCTTGCTATTTATCTATGGATACATTTTGGAAAGACAGAGAGAGTGTACCATTTTTGTTCCTTGTCCATGCACTGGATTTGATTTCCAACGAGTCTAGCAGAATTGCCATTATGGAGATTTTGAGAAATGTGTTTGTTCATATGATAGGGGATTTGTTGACTGCAACTACACTTGCTCCCGAAGGGGCGGTTAATGTTTTCTATTCTTTCGGGTATGATGTGTGGAGATATGACAGACTCATGGAGGATGTGTCGCCCCTATTTTCTAAAGGCGTAGAGAGGTTGATTGTTGGATTTAGGGATGTTGTGGGTCCTTATGTGGATGAAACAAAAATATATTTTGAGTCTGCATAAAGTGGCAGTTGTGACCATGGATTTATGGGTGAGTTTGCACATGTAAAATTTGTAGGAGAAGATATTTTTGACTTCAATTTGATTTGGAGAAGACTCATTCGAAGTGTGTTGGAACAAAGTCTGCAGAGTTGAGATCTTCTCAGGGTCTCGTTGCTCTCTGAGATTCAGAATAGGAAGCAGGGATTCCACAATGCATGGCTGTGTCGGTTGGACTTCACGGGGGAGATTATTGGGATATGAAGCCCAACGGTCACATGACTGCTCATTTTCTCCCATCTCTTCATATTCGAAGAGCTTTCTATAAATGACTGTGTGTAGTCATGTATTGCATTGTATCATACTGTGGATTGGATTAATATAACAATTTCCTGCTTGAGAGTGGACATAGGCAATTGCTGAACCACTATAAATCATGTCTCTTATTTTTGTTTTGTTTTTCTATTTTTTATTCTATTTCTTTGCTTGTTTTAAATTTACAAAAAGGCCCAATCCAAGATATCTACACAACTTGACTACATCTAATAAATAAAAAATGAAATAAAGTTAGAAGAATATAGGAAAGATGTTAATTTGAGAAAATTGATATTATTTTTGAAAAGCTCCAAATAATCTTAATAGATTTTGAAATAGAAATTTGCTAGTAAAAGTTGATTGTAATTAAACTTAACCCTAACTTGTGTCTTGCACCAGATGAAAGCTCTGCAAATACTTGCTTGTAGTCGTGACAATCGACTTTTAAAAAAGAGCTCCATAGGATAATGTTGCAGAAAAGCATTGTCATCAACACAATAAACTTTCAAAAAGTAGAAGTTTCTATGCAAAAAACCATTGTTATCGACATAGTAAGCTCTGAAAAAATAGAAGTTTCTATTCAGAAACAAAACTTTCTCATGGAATGATTTTGTGTATCCCTTAAAAAGCGGCCCTATAAGACATATTCATTTGATATTAGAGATGAATAAGTTTTTTAAAATAAAAAAATAAAGAATTATAAATTTTAACTTTAGTAGAAGTATGTTTATTTTGATAAAAATAATAGCAAATTGTTATGATTGGTAGAAATAAATTAACTAATAGAACACACGTGAATACAATAGTATTGCCTTACAACAAGTACTAATAAATAACTTTTCATACAACACTAAGTTGATATACCCTCTATTCACAACATGTTATCTTTTTTCTTTGTCATACTTGTTGTGAAAAAGGAAGGTTTCTTTTTATGCTCCCCTTATCGATCATCCCTACTTTCTAGATTTAATATGCTCTAAATAGCAACTTAATGACATGTAAGTAAAGCCAAAAAAAGATGAAAATATGTATGATAAGAATGTAAAGTGGATGATCACGACAATTTCAATTGTCTTATATTTTTAACAAATGCTTCTAATATTTAATTCTAAAAAATTAACATATTTTATGCTCATATAAAGACTTTAGCAAAATAATTATATGAAGAGGCATGACCTACAATGACAACAATATAAGAACTCAACAAAGAAGAAAAAACCAATATACTTATTTATTAGATCTAATTATTTCTACTATATAAAATTAAAAAACATACTCATTTCTGTTTACAAAAATAATTATTTCATACACATTTAATTTGATTTTCATGACCAAACCTTTCTTCCAAAACAAAATAATATTTTTTTAAATGCCTCTTAATTTTTAAATATATGTACGTCTTAGAATTCCTTTTATCTTCTTGCCTAGTGTTGAATTACTTTTATCTTCTTGCCGAGTGTTGGATTACTTTTATGTTCGTACACAGGGATACCTATAATTAAATCAAATTATCTGACTCAAACACACAAAAATAGAAATGTATAAATGACTAAGTTTTAGCGTACGCAAGACCAAAAATAACCAATGGGGCAGAGAAAGGTGCAACGTCGGAGGGATCCACATGTAAACCCTAAAATGACTGCCTTTGAGCGTTTTTAACGTAGGCTAAAGTTCCCTCTAAATTTGATTAAACAATTGCCAGGGTGGGAGCATCTACTAACGGGACCAATTTAATTTAGTCTCTCTGCCTCTGCCTCTGCCTCTGCCTCTCGTTGAGCAACGACACAAGGAGAAAGTGGCTGTGTAAGCTTAGAAGAGCGAGCGGGTTGCCAATGGCGGAGTCGTCGTCGGAAAATGTTAATGTTAATGGCAATGTGCTCAGAACAGTTGTGTCTGTCGAAAGAGGCGGCTTTCCAAGTGAGTATACACCATAACTTTTCTACCTTCTACAAACAATTCTTGTACTTCATAGTTATTTAATCTGAAGTTCAATTATGATATGTGCATGTGCTAGACAATTCAGATCACATATTGTGAACTTAGGAAAAGCTGTTTACTTCAAGGAAAATCTGTTTACTTCAAGGAAAATCTGTTTACTTCAATCTGTTCAGACACTGAAATTGCTTGAAGAATCGAATACCTATGCTCCGAATAGCTCCCGAAGAAAATCTGCATGGTTTTGATAAATGAAGAACTTATGCATAAAATAGTTGGTGCGAAACTTCCTTATTACAAGCTCTTCAATGAATGGATAACTCTTTGTGAGTTGATAGATTCACTGCACTGAGAAATCTTGCGAGACTATCTTGGACGATCGAGAATTTTTCTTTGATGTGAGCGACTTCTCCGAATGATGCTGTTTCGGAGCTGACAATGTCCTATTAATTAATAAAGATTTTGAAAAAAAAATGCATTTCTATGGTATTATGAGGGAGATTTTGTTCTTGTTCATTACCCGTTTGTATCTTATTCCATGTACAGTCTTAATATGTCAGATTATTTCAGGGTTTATGAACTGTAATATTTTAGATGTATTCAGTGGCTTTTGTCTTATTCGGATATTCAATGTTATGTTGTTCTTTTCTATCATTTGTATTCGTTTTTGACATGAACGTTAAACAGCAGCACAATGATTATTTGTGTTCTTATATGGATCTTAGTCTTACGAGAATTTCTCTGGGGGGGTTTGGCTGGGGCTTTTGGTGAAAGTATTATGCACCCAGTTGACACAACAAAGACAAGGATGCAAAGTGCAGTTCTGGTCGGAGGAAATCAGGTAATTGATTAATCCGTGTTTGCAAACGTGAATCATGTTTAAATATAATTTTCTTGTATGCTAAATTAATTGTTGAATGGTTAAGAAAAGTGCTACTTAGTCAGGTACTTATGTTAGTTGCTTTTCTAAGGTTAAGTTTGTTTATACAATTCTTTCGGAAGGGTTTCCTGTTTTCTCATATCCAGAAACCATGTTTATCTTGTAAATGGTTTTACGAAGTCTTTGTTAATCTTTTTTAAGTAATTCCTCTTTGTAGCTTCTTGTGTCTTTTTCATGATCTAGTTTGTTCATACCAATTTTATGAGATTTTTGATTCGGACTCAGACTTGGGGCCCAAACTCAGCAAAAATTGGCAAATTGAAAAGCCCAAGAAATTTGGAGATTTTTAAGGGTTTAAAACTTGTTTCATGCACCCTTTAATAAGTAAACCTTAAACACACAATAACATCATTAAATAGAAGCTAATTTGATCACATACACAACTATACATCAATCACGTAAGTATAACTATAAATTCAGTTTTTAAGTGAAGGGAATAACATGTTTAGATATATAAATATTATCAAATGTATACATAACTCATGGAATATGAAATTCATGATATTAAAATAAATATCAAAACTAAAATTATAAGTCAATGGCCAAGAGGAGATTGCATTACTCATCCCAACATCATGACAAGTCATGCATTGGCATCTAAGATAGGTCATGGATGATGATGTAGCCATGATATTTGCTTGTATCTCAATGACTAGTGTGTAATTTGTGTGTGTGTATATATATAGATTGTAGGAATCGGGTATAGCACCCCCCTATAAACTATAGTGCGCTGGGTGACGCTGGTGTGACACGTCCTCCAGTACCATGTGGGTTGGGGGAGACTAGACCTTGTGACCTCATGCTTTACCACAAGAAGCTCCCGCCATTCAAGCCAAACCCCTACCCTATGTAATATGTATATTTAAGTGAGGAATTCATTATTATTATTATTTTTTTAAGCCTTCAAGACAACATGTTTTCTTGACAAGCTCATTAACAAAGGGAAGTGGTTAAGTAAATAGATAAATGATTATATTCTATTTTGATTTTAGCTAGGATACTGATAGACAAGATTCTTCTATGGGTTGTTTATGCAAGGTGTGAATTTTGCATTATGAAAATGACATTTCTTCCCAACTATGACTTAATTTGTATTCAACAGTATAAGGACTATAACATGCCAACTTTGCCTATGACAGTCCTTGTATACTAAACAAGTTGTCCAACAATGTATGAAGCAAGATAATCCTTGATTGTGGCTTTGGTAATGAATATGCACAATTTTACAACTAGGGATATGTATTTTGTAGATTTTAATAATCAAGATTCATCATTGGCCTATTACTTTCTTAGACTTATAGTTTAATGGGGGTTTGGGGGCAACACTAAAGTGGGGTAGGGATAACACCCCTTGTAGGGGTTTTAGGGCAATGCCTCTTGCTAGGGGATCTGGGGTAGTGCGCCTCACAGGGTCAGAGGGCAGCATCCTAGGTGTAAAGGGCATAGCCTCTGCTACCAAGCCCAAATGAAGACCTTGAAAAAAATACAAACCTTCATGATGCATACATTTTCATATTTTATAATTTTTTCAAACTCCTGGATGGGCTTGTCATAAACCAAACAAGCATTGAAATTTTGTAAGTTCAAAAAAATAAATAAAAAATGGTTGAGTTTTAGGTCTAGACCTACCAAGAATCTGTCGCTTGCCTTGGGCTCGCCAAGTCTAGGCGAGTCTCGTTTCTTTGGTTCATACATTCTACATTTTTTTAAAAGGAGGGGTAAAAATTTATTAATCAACAAAGATCAGTACAAAGCAGCAAGAGCCAACAAGATCACCAACAAGCTAAACAACAAGAAAGAAAACAACCAACCAATCAAAGCTCTCCCAAAACTCTCAAATAATCTCTCATGTCTTCCAAAACTAGCTCTTCTAATATCCTAGAATACTATATGGATGCCAACATTCCACTTTCCCTAGCATATCAACCACTTTCAGTGAATTAGATTCACATATGATCTTTCTCCAACCTGTTGTCCTCAATTTTGTATTCGCAAAACTGGGGCAACCCTATGGAAAAATTCGTAGGATAAACTCTCTAAGGCGTTCTCTTAGTTGATTTGTTTGATTTTGGCTTTGTTTTCGTCCTAGGATTGAATTCCGCTCATTTCGAGCTAGCGCAGGCCTTAATCGGAGTTGTCTATCAAAATATATTGAAGAATTAAGTGATCAGCAAGTGGGCTTTTTACGCTTGACTGCATATCTTTATTCTTTAATTAAAAATCATGCCAAAGTGGACTTTTCATCGATCATTGCATAACACTATGGCTGTATTTGCATGTAAAATGGAAATAAAACTCCATTTTTATATATTCGCATTGAATATATGAAGTTTTAATGAGTTTTTAATGTAATAGTGGGTTTTTAAGCTCTTATTACATATTTTCTCTTTTAAAATTTACTTGCGATTACACATGAGAAGCCCATAAGTGTTTAAATCATGTGCAAAGGTGGTGATTTTTGTGTCTTGCATATCTTAAACTGTGTTTAAACATGAGTTTTGTTTTAAAGTCCATTACAAATCAATAATGGCAATTTTAAATGCATTTACATGTATTTAAAACAAAGTTACAAACACATGTAAATGGACCAAAACAGCCCGTCATTAGTTATTGCACATTGTTTATACATGCATTTGGCAAAGAAAAAGACATCTACACCCATAGTGGTGATTTTAGATTGATTTGCATGACTTTATAACCCCTAAATACATGCGTTTCACTTCTTAAAATCTGTCTAAACCAAAGGCGGCGATTTTTAGAGGGATTGCATGTGTTTTAAATTTAAAAAGTCATTACATGTAAATAGACTTAAACAGCCCGTTATCACTTGCGTGGTGATTTTAGCACACTTTGCATATTGATTGAAACATATCTTTGTGTAAATGCCTATTGAAATCCCATTATGACTTTATAAGCATGTAATTTTCTCTTTGAAACCCGTTTTTAGGGCATCATTTGTTTTCTCAAGCCTGCGTTTTCTATATCTAGTGCTAGGTGGCGATTTTCTTCCAAATAACACATGCAAATGACTTTTAAAAATGCATTTTTATAATCCATATACCTGCGTTTTAAACTCCAATGCATTGGTGGCGATTTTGGGCTGAAATGCATTTTGCCTAAAACAGCCCGTCTAGGGCCTCATTTGATTAAAAACGACACTTGGAGTAGTGATTGCAAGCATCTAAACTTGCAATATTGATCTAAAATCCGTCCTTGTGCAAGAGTCTTCATTTGCAGGTTTGAACAAGTCTTTTACTTCCTATCTTTGTGTATTTTGGCTCTCATTCATGGCCATTTGTCATTGATTTGTAGAGGACTGAGTTTTGCCTTCATTATTGAAGGGATTTGGTCAATTTGCATTGCCTATATAGCTGCAATCTTGGGATCTTCTAAATTCGAAATCATTTGGATTTGAGAAGATTGGTTCAAAGTTTTGAGTCTTCTCCATTGCATTTGCAAGTTCAAAAAAGAGCTATGCTTTCCTTTTTGAAATCTTTTTGGTTCAAGGTTGGGCTTCTTTTGTTTTGTTCTTGTTTTGTGTATACATTTTTGTTTTTAAAAATCATTTTCAGATTTGTGTAATCTTGGAATGAGAGCATTGGTAATTCAAGAGAGGATTTTTTGCTTCAAAAGTTCACAACAATACAAGTTCTTCCCAAAATGATTCAAGAAGAGATATAACTACTTCCCCTTTCATGAAGAAGCTCTAAACACTCATATGTAGTCGAGCATAAAAATCCCGTCCATAAGCATGTCTTACATAAAAAGAGCAAGGTTTTTCCCCATTATGTAATGTGAGCTAAAAAGCCCACCTCTAAGTGTTTTACATGCACTTTTGATGCCCTTTTCAAAGCTGTAAATGGACTTCTAAAACCCGTTTGTGGGCAGCAAGTACTTTCCAAAATGACATGTAATGGGACCTAAAAACTCCGCTTACAAGAGAGAAATCTTCCCATGCTCAGAGGTGAAAAATGGAATGATGACAGCATAGAAAGCTTTCACGACTGATTTCAAGCGGGTGATATGTTGATGCCATCAATACATAATAGTCAAGGATGCAGGTTCATATTCTAGTTCGAGATGCTTTCATCAAACCAAAACACATCAATCATTGGGTATCCTGTAGTAGCATGAAGGCCAACAAAGGATGATGTAATAGATGTCGTGTCTTGTCAGACACTTTGTTTATTTTCATTATGTAATTGACAAATTACATGCAAAATTTAGTTGCATGTGATAGTATCACCTGCAAAGTTGTAACCTGTAATCGCATCACAAGTGCTTTAGACCTTGTGACATTGAATAAGTCAAAGTTAGTTCGTTAAAGAATTTGTCAAGGTGGTTGAGGGTTTACCCTTTTCCCTCCACCTTTTTCTCTCCTCTTTTCCTATTTAAAGGAGGGAACTCATTGTAAATAATGATCTTTGGCAATGCAAGAAAATTCTTCCAGTTTGTATATGCACTCTAAGACTTTGAGCTTAGATGTAAATCTAAATTGCTTTCAATAACAGAGGTAGGTTGTTTTGAGACTTTGTACCAAAACAACTCGTTATGTGACAACATTTTCTTGAATTGATTGTGAGTTTTAATTCTTAGCTCAAGAGGGATTTGAATTCAATTGTGCAGACTTTGAGCTGCCTATTGTGTTCAAAGTCAATTTGAACTTATGAAGATTTTGTGCTGCAGGAGGACAAATTGTTATAAATAGTAGTGACTGCAATTACTTAGAGCTAAAGACTTTGGGCTTCAGTTGTAAGTGTTTTTATTAAATTTGGGAGCATCCAGTAAGAGACTTTGTGCTTTACTGGTTATTCTACTTGAATTCTCATTCGAGACAAGCGTATGAGACTTTGGGTTCCTATATTTGTTTCACAAAATATATAAGTAAACTGCTGTCTTTGGAGTTGTTCTTACGTCAACCCCCGAGCGACCGGTATTATCGTAGCAATAGGACCTTTTTGTTAAGGTTGAAAGTTGTAGTTGCTTGCAAATCATTCCTGAAAGAAGAGGTATTGATTAAGAGAACCGCCTTTTTCGTAATTTCCAGTTAAGTTCCTGTTGAAGCCATCTATGGTAAGAAGGGAGCCTCCCCTATTGCTGAGAGGAGAGAGAAATCTCATGAGACGTTGCCTAAAGTCACAATTTTGTAAGTTGTGGTCATGATGACTTACAAAATTTTTAGCCAACACAACCAAAGGGTAGAACTTCTTTCCATGGCATAAGGATAGCAAGAGCTTCCATAAAATTGTTAGTATGTTGACGTTTATACAAAGAGAAGAAGAAATGGACAACCTCAAAATTATCTCTATCAACTCCACTAATCTCAACATGCCCAAGATTACCTTTGGAAGAGCCATCAGTATTTATCTTCAACACATCTTGAGGAGGGGACAACCGACAACCATCCTAACAGGCCCTGCTTTTGGCCACACCTTGCCTTAGAAGAGAGGAACCTCATACACAGCCAGACAAATCCAACCTCTGAATGATATTGAAATCACTTGGATCCACATGGGCAGACATATCCATTTAGCAAATAAGGTCTCCTAAAGAACACTAATAATTCTCATCCATAATTCACGACTCAACATTTTCTTATCCTGAAAATTCTTCTATTTCTTTCCAACTAGATTTGCCAAAGAATAAAAGAAGGGCCTATGTTCCAAGCACCATGCAAAGAAGTCCTAGTTGGGGAATTCCCTAGAAGACCCTAGAACTCAACCAAGGAAGAAGCATGGAGACAAGCCTTATTCCAAACCCCCACTGGCGGAATTCCCTAGAAGACCCTAGAACTCAACCAAGGAGGAAGCATGGACACAAGCCTTATTCCAAACCCCCCTACCAGCAGTGCTAAATGTCCCTAGAGAAGGGGTACAAGAATATGTGAAGAGTGTTCCTCACTATTATTGAACAAAAGACACATAGAAGGACCCTTAAATCATCTCTTTCTCAAAATTTCCTAGGCGAGACACCTGTTTAGTACAACCAGCCATATGAAAAGGTTGCATGTAGGTCAAGAAAACTTGCTTTGTTTCCACCAAGGTACCCCTAGTCTCCTCTAAATCTGCTTATCCAACTCTTTATATCCCAAAGTGACTGAAAATTTTCCTTTTGGGTTAGGGCCCCAAGCAAGAATATCTCTCCCCTCCAAGGAATTGCAAGCTTTGATTGCCAAAAGATTTCCAAACTCTCGATGATCCTCCCCAGAGTCCATTGGAGGCCACTCATGAGGTTCTTTCCATCTAAACACTTCTACTTGACTCAAAACCTGAGAAGTTTTGTAGCCTTCTAGCTTACTCCATCTTGCCTCAGGAAAATTGTTACGTAAAGATCACAAATCTGGATACATTGATATGATAGGGGGGTCCCATCCCTAGAATCAAATTGAAATAAAGCTTCAGAGCCTCTATTGCAAATCCAAAGTAGCCCTTGCTTGATTAATTCAACACCTCTTTTGAGAGTGCTCCAAATCATAGGGCCTTTTCCCACAAGGCTAAAAAGGAGGAACATCATTACTCTCTACTCCTCTTAGATACTTAGAAGTAAGGATCCTAGCCCAATTTTGGTCTTGATGACAACACCACCTCCAATAGAGCTTAGTTGCCAAGACTTGACCATTAAGATTTGTCCATCTAAGACCAAGACCCGTTTCTTGTTTCAGTCTACAAACAGATTCTCACTTGACCAAACTCCATTTCTTTGAAAGTAAATTACTAGTCCACAAGAATTGTTGGGAGAGGACATCAAATTCATGAATGAAGCTTGAAGGAGCCACCTACACACAACATCTGTATATAGTGAAAGCCCAATTCATTGACTTGAGAAGAGTCATTCTCCCAATAGTAGAAGGCCACTTGCAGGTCCAATGAGCAACTTTTCATTTGAACTTATCAAGATCATCTTGCCAAAACCTTTTTAATGGAGAGCCAATAGTAATGGGGGTACTAAGACAACCAAAGGGAAGAGAACTGATCTAGAATCTAAGAATCTGAGCAATCTCAGATTGAATAGGCTGAGTATTAAAGAAGAATATGGAGAACTTGTCCTCATTAATCCTTTTCCCTAAGGCTGCTAAGTAAATATTCAAAGACCTTAGATTGCCTACCTCGTTAACTCTTGCTAGGCCCATCAGAGCGGTATCATCCACAAACTGTAAATGAGAGTGGGGAGGCAATCTGTTACCCCAATTCTAACCTTGAATCAACCCTTGCCTCACACAAGACTTAATAAATCTCCCCAAGCCTTCAACCATTAAAATAAATAAATTAAGTGAAAGAGGATCCCCTTTGTGAAGATCTCGAGAAGTGCCAAATAGCTCTAGGACTTGTTAATGAGAACAAAGAAAGAGAAGGAGGTGACACAACTCATGACTCACTTGATCCACTCGTTGCCAAACCCAAAAGCCTCCAAAATCTTTTCCAAAAAGGTCTAGTTGTCATGGTCATAGGCTTTGGCCATGCGAAGTTCAATAAACATAGCCTTCTCTTTGGAGGTTGCCATGGAATGAATAGCCACAATAGAAACAATGACCCCATACAAAGTTTGTCTACTAGCAACAAAATTCCTTTGCTCCTCTGAAATTAAAGAACTAAGCCACGACTTAAGCCTCTTTGCAGTCAACTTTAGTAATAATTTTGTAGACTACATCGCACAAGGCTATAGGTCTAAAGTAGTCCAATGAATCCGCTCCCTTTTTTGGGAAAAGAACAAGGAACACATCATTCATGGCTCTTAGTATTTGTTTATTCCTTTGAGATTCCAAAACCACCTCTAGAAGGTCTAGTTTTAGAATATCCCAAACTCTAGTAATATTTTATTAGAAAAGCATCAGGGTTAGGGGCTTTCCTTTTCTTCATCTGGAACACCAGCCCTTCTAATTCATTTAAAGTGATAGGTTTGTTCTATGAATCATTCAGCTGATTAGAAATCAATGAAGGAATGCACTCCAAAATAAGATCCTCCTCCCTTGCTAGAGGGGTATTCTCGGTAAACAGAGTGGAATAGTAATGAATGACCTCTTCAAAATCATTCTAAGAGAAGAGAGCTGATTCCCATCAGAGGACTTGAGAGAGGTAATGTGATTCCCTTGCTTCTTATCCTTTAACATAGTTATGGAAAAAGGTAGTGTTTCAATCTCTTTCCTGTGATCACTCAATACGAGACTTTGCTTCTTGAAGATTTCTTCACACACATTTTACATTAATATTAATATCTATTGATATTCTATTTATAGAAGGTAATGTAGGATGATTTAGAGTAACCTTCACAAAACTGGAATATCGAGTAGTGTGCTCCATTAGTTTTGGAAGCGTGGACTTCAAATTATTCTTCACCAGAGCTTCATGGTACATTTCTAGGATGGAGTTGATCTGAAATTGGATCAATTAAGTTAGTCAAGTGAGCTATCTTGGTCACTTAATGCTCTCATTGAAGCTAACCTCTCATGCTTAACATGACTTGAAGGCTCATTCTTGAAAAATCACACTTAAATTGAGTTGCAAATGTTGCTTGTCAAAGATAAGAGAGGAAGAAGCAACTGAGCAACATGACCTGACAAAGGAAAAGGTAGTAGTGATGGGTTGATCATAGTTGAATGTGTTCCAATTGTTTGAGTGGGGTTGAACATGCCTATGTCAGAACTGCATGTGCAGATTTGGTTCTACCATGTGTTGATGTGAGTTTTGTTCCACTACAACATACATAACCGAATACTTAGTATTTCAAGATGAAACACCAAATCTTCAACTCTCTCTTGAATAAGGATGCTCACATGCTAAACAATGTATACGGATTGTGTGATCAAATGAGACAACCTCTAGGTTCCTTCTTAATGTGGACTTTCACTCAGTTTTATGATGTGATATGCTGGTTATCACAAAGGGACTTACGCTGTTCATTCAATGGATATCAACTGTTTTAACAACTTCAATCGCCTCCAATCATCAAATTGCAAGGAAAGAAAATCTAATCTAACTCTAAGAATGTAGGATAATGTTGATGATGGGGTGAGCCTCTAACCAATCCTTGCTTCACCGTGTCAACTAGGAGGAGGGTGCTAGCTTCTAAGGATGCAGGAATGATTTTCACATTATAAATATTCATCCAAATATTCTTTGAAGGCGACAATCTAAATGAACATCTCCAATAGAAGTTAAACACTTGCAATTTAGGCCTAGATCTAACCTTGCATTGTTACCTACAATCAACAAGTACCAAAAAGTATGGACACTAGCTTCACTATTAATCACCATTCAACAATATCTTTTATTCATCTACTTCTACTTCTACTTAACATGAAATAAAATCCTAAATGAGGAATTTGAAGAAACCATGCAATACTTCAAAGCAATATTAAGTAATCCACCATGAAGACCAACAATGAATCATCAATTAGTTTGATAACATTATGGCAACAATTTCATCAAGTCTCCTCTCCTACTCTATCTCTACTACTAGCTAACTAACTCTTACAAATGAGAAGGCCTTGGCCTTTTATAGTTGTTCAACTACAATGAAGGGCCAAGATCAATTCAAGATCAAGAGACAAGATTTATCCCTACAAAACCGAATTAGGGTTGCAACCTTATCAACCAATTACATGAAGGCACCACTCTGTGGGCCAATAAGAAAATTCAATGCTTTTGAGAGCCAATGAGAAAATTGTACACTTTGCATAATATGATTGAAACATGTGTAACTGGAATTTCTTGATTAGTTGAAGACGAGTGGGCGCCATCTCATCATCCTTATCTCATAGACTTGATCAATTCTTTGGTGATGAGAAAATATCTCTTGATAATCAACATCATCAAGCCTTCTATTGTGATGACATATTCCCAAATTGCTTCATCCTATCAAATTTTCTTCATCTTCTTTCCTGGGAATTTTCTCATTGCTGTGACTTGAACTTGCACTTGCAAACTTGAAACTTGAACTTCTTGAAGTGATTAAATCTTCATGCACTTGGATCCTTCAAAGTGAACTTGGATTTCCAGAGGAAATTCAAGTTTTGACAATTTCTTCCACTTGTAAATTTTGATTTTTCCTTTTCCTTATTCTTTATTTTATTGAACTCCATCTTGATCTTGATCCTCGAATTTGCACTTTGATAATCTGAATTGAATCTCCTTCTCATTTGAAGTCCCCGAGCTTGAGCTTGAAGCATCCACTTGAAGTCTTGAATTTAGCCTTGCCATCATCTCCATCTTTCGCCTTCCAAGCCTTTCCTTCTTCAAAATTCACCTTGCAAAACAAAGGAGGAAAAATGCATTAAGTTTATGAAATGATGGAAATCTTAAAAGTTCATCAAATGCAATCACATTAACATCAAACAAAAATGGATTTTCTCAAGTTCGAGATCAAGTCTCTCTATCTTCTTGCAATTCAAATTAATCTTGATCCTACAACTTGATATGAATTTACTCAAAATCTGGAAAAATAACTGAGTTTTTTCAATACATATCCTGCCCAGATTTTAATCTTCTCACCCTCCTTGTCTCTGATTTTAGGGAGAAATTCACTTTAAATGTTCAAAATTGATGCTTTTGAAGTCTCCAAATGGTTGATAAAAGATGCAATTGCTTCTTTCAATTGATAACTTGCTCTCTGAAGATATTTTGTTTCTCACTCTTCTTACTAGTTTGCTGCCTTTTGGGGATTAATTCGCTGCCAATATCAGAAGAAAATCACTGCCAACAGGATAGCTTACTGCCCCCTTTCAAGGTAATCTACTCCCTCCTCTTAGATATTTCACTTCCCTTTATGATAATTCGCTGCTACCATGAGGAGAAATTGCTGCTAACTCAAGAGGAGTTCGCTGCTAATTAGCAGAGGCAAACTTGTTTGATTTGATGGTGAAAAGAGGGATCGTAACTTCCTTATATAGGCAATGAATGACTTGAAGGGGCATGTCCCATGTAGAGGCTGACTAGGCCTTCTTAAACCAATCAAATCATTTTACTTAATCACTTTTCTATCCATATGCAGGCCGATACGACAAGGGAGCAATAGATGCAAATTTTTTAATTATCAACTACCTAATCATGTCGGAATCTTCTCATTCCAGCGATCCTTGGAGTCTAGGCAGAAATTAGATGTTGCAAAGGTTAATTAATCCTTGGGGGATGGCGGAATCTGCCATCCCTCAAGGAATTTCCTCATAGTTTAAGCTGATAGCATTTCAAAACCTTATGCCAGTCCCTTCTTGTATTCGGCCAATCAGGTTGTCTTCCTTAATTTTGTCAACACAAAATCCCCATCTCCATGCTTTGGATTTCTACTCTCCTTTCATTGTGCAAGTTGAGGGAATTCAATCTGTTTTCTCTTTATGTGAAGAATGGCGAAAATCAAAGGTGAGGGAGGATTATGGAATCCTCACAGGTAGGCGGAATCCTCCATACCTTGAAGAATTTCCTCTTGTCCATTTTTCACTTGAAATTCATCCTCTACTTCCTCACGACAACCTCCCATCCGCCTTCATTCTCCCATCTTGTTCCTGCTGGGAGGAATTTGGGCCTGCTAGAGGATTTTGAAATCCTCCAAGTTTGGTGGATTCCGCCATGCCTTGAGGATTCTTCCTCGCCCACTTTTCAAACTTAATGCTTTCCCTTGTAATTTTCCAGCTTTTGCTTATCATTCTATGAATTTGGAAGGCCAAATTTGTGTTTACATCTTTATAAGGTTAAGGCGGAAATTGAGGGAGGGAGAGGATTTTGATCCATTATTTGGTTTCAGACTTGGTTTCAATTCCTCCTGCCAGCACATTATCTCCTCTCATCCTTTTCTTCATTCTCTCTTCGCTTGTGGTGACCAAAGGTAACTTTCAAGCATCACAATGCTGGGCGGGTTTTGATGATATTTTGGAATCCTCTAAGGCTGGCAGATTCTGCCATGCTTAGAGGATTTTCCTCTCAATATTTTGTTCAATCTTGCCATTTTAAATTCACCCTTTAGGCCCCCAACTTTCGTTATTCCTCTTCTCAATGCAGATTGGAGGTTTAGTCCTATTGCACACAAGGCGGAAATTGAGAGGGTGAGAGGATTTTTCTTCTTGCAGCTTCAAACCTTATTTCTTCACACCTCTTTTGCCTTAAAACTTTTATCTCATTTCCATTGGGGAATCTGCTTTGTCTTAGGACTGATTTTGACCTTCAATCAAATCATTAAATTGCCCATACTTGAGGGCGGAAATCTTGCTGTCTAGAGGATTATTAATCCTTGGAGGGTGGCAGAATCCACCACCTCCAAAGGATTTTTGCTTTGTTTCAAAACCTTGTCTTTTCACACCTCTTTCAGCCCTTAAGCTTTTATAACTTCGCCTTTGTTTGATCTTGTTTTGACTTGGAATGAACTTGGTTTGCGTTTGATCATGTTGTAAGGGGGCGACAATCTCACCCCTTCTAAGATTGGGAATCCTAGGAGGTAGATGGATTCCGCCACCTCTTGAGGATTCATCTTTGGTTCACAACTTCATCTCAGAAAATAACTTTTTTTGCATTTTCCTTCACTTTTTTCAACACTTAGCACTTGAAACTTGTTTTTGCAAGGGGCGGAATTTTGGGTGGTAAGAGGATTGGAATCCTAGGACATGGTCAGATTCCTAGTGCTGGGATTTTTCATTTGCAAGTTAACTCCCAATTTGTTCAAGTCAGTTTCTTCAGCTCAGAGGGTGGGAGGATTTGTATAAAATATAACATTTAAGTATAAGAATATACTTTGAGTTATATTTTATATAAATACTGTTGGGATGTTTGAGATAGGTTTTAGCTTCATAGGAGTTATAATAAAGATTTTAGATTTTGGGAGTTTTAAAAAAATTCCGGACTTCACCAAATTTTAGGATTCAACACGCCTTCAACAGTGTTACCTCCCATAACCTTTCCTAACTTTCTAAGGTAGAATTGAAGTTGGAACAAGGATTTTCTAATGATTCCAACTCATTTCATCACAAATCACTTGGTTTCAATTCCATATCCTTGACAGACTTAGCCCAGCTCCCGCAGACACCCTAGATAGACTTGACTTCTGAGCAGGCCAAAATTGCTCAAACTCACTCTTGGACTTGGAGACTTGAAAAAGTGCCACCACCTAAAACCACCTAAGAACATCTAAGACCAGTACTACTGCTAAGCAAAAAGAGGGGGTCCCCATTTGCAATGGGGCGATGGTGAGAAAACACCATGGTTGTATATCTTGCAGAAGATGATAGAGATGGGTTGCAAGGATCCATGAGCTCCAAAATGTGTCAAAATGATTCCTTTCAGTTACAAGGACATTTGAGTTTCCTTCATTGACCCTTTTTGTAGCTCATTCAGTTGTAAACCTCCAAGATTGGTCATTGTAGGTAGGTAGTACTTCCTTATTGTTCATATGAAGTTGCAGCTGGCAACTTATGCATCGTAGAGAGTTGTAGTGGAGATTTGTGGAGCATGTGTAATGTTGTCGTACATTGCTGTTGTTGGCAATGAGTCCTCAAAAGCCTTGTTTTAGGCAAGAAACCATTGTAACAGCTCATATGATAGTGGCTTGAGGAGGGGCAATACCTCACTCTTTTGGAGATTTTTCCTTATTTTGGTTTCCCAAAGTTATATTACTGTTGTTGCTTATTCTTAATGTTTTTCTTATAGTATTTGCCTTTAGATACATACTCCATTACTTTGTTCTTTGATTTACAGAACTCTTAAGTGCAATTGTAAGGACGTTTTTTCCATATTTATGCATCGGGAGCAACAACTTATGCAATCAAGGTTAGGGAAGTGTGGAATGTGAGTTAATGAATTACATAGTGGACTATCTCCTCTAGTTTATGGATCAGGAATAAACGTCATCGAGGTCTGATGTCAAATTCAACAATCAATAACCTTGTTAGTTGTTGCTTTTATTGAACTCAATGGCATTTCAGTTTTTCCAAGCCCCAGAATCTACATTCACCATCCTAAAGAACATGCCAATCGTTTACAAGGCATGCTGAATTCATTTGAAGTTTCTTAGAAACTCCATCATGGCCTTTTGGGTCTGGCAGTTTCCACCAACAATTCTTCTCACATAATTAATGCAGGCCTGCTTGCCTGGCATCCAAAAATCTGCTACCCTAGATGTTAGGAATATAGGATGAATAGGTAAGTGAATAATCTGCTCTTGTTGATGGACTGAGGAATGCAATGGCCTTTGTGATTGATTGATTCTTCATTCCAATCAAGCATATATATTATACAAAGGGTTAGCAACTTGGAGGATCATGACTATTCATGATGTCCATTAATTACTAACTAATATGATTAGTTTACTTAACATCTCTTAACTGATCATCTCTAGACAAGATCGATCTGCAGAGGAGGAGTTTCTAAAAAAATAAACATAATTAACTATTAAGCTTGATCTGTATTAACATTACAGTCCAGATTGTAATCTGACTGTAATGCTAATGCAGAGCATTACATAACTGATATAATTATATTTAATTGTAATTCTATCAGACATTAAATCTGGTTGAAACTATATTTCAACACTAGACGCACAAAGATAAAAAAGTTACGTACAGGCTAGTTAACTGAGGGCCTACCCATACAAGGAGGTTCTTGTCTAGGCCAAATGACAGTGGTGGAACCAGTTGACCATTCAGGGAAAAATGAAGGCAGTCAAACTCCTATCCAAATGCTTGCCTTCATGACATGATCTCTCCAATAGTTCATGCAAAAAACTGAAAATAGACTATTCAATAAAGCTTTAGAGCCTTTGAGTCAAATTCAGAAATATGGCACATTGATGGGGTTTTTCAATGTAAATTCCCCTCGTGCACCAGTCTAATCTGTTTGCTTTCGTCAGTTGGTTTTAAAGGGCAGGGACAACAGCTACACTGCTTTGAAGATAATGTCATAATTTAGTTACCTTTTCTCAAAGTTTCATTCTTGTCACACAGAGGTGACAAATTCCTAATTATTTTATTGCATCCAAATGCTGCTTGCTATCAGGTAATTGTCATCTATGCTGTCATCCTCAGTTAACACAAATTATAGCTCTGGTCTGATTCTACTCAAAAGTTGGCCAGTTTATTAGCTAGCTGCCCAATTATTCACATTCCTTCACATATGATTTAAACTTTCTTTCTAAAGGCCCTTTATAAGTGGTCTATCCTGGGATCTAATCCTAGAAAGTTTGATATGTGACATGACATCAATTTTCCTGTCAGCTGATAATCAATGAGTATTCTTCAACTTGGAGTTGTTCAGGCTTTTGTATATTGACATCTCGAGGCCTATCATTATGGTTAATATATTTCTATGCTTTGTGGAATCTCTTCCCAACCTATGCTAAATAATAAGATGGTGTCCAATTTGATTATAGAGTTGGTTGCCTCCTCCTGCCTTGTCTAGATTCTCTTAAGAAGTCCCATTAAAATCTCAGTCATGGTATACCTCTTGGAAAGGGGCCATTAAAGCCTATCTTGAGGATATAAAGGGAGCCGGATATGTTGGTTGTTTCCATCTTCTTGTAGTAGTACTATTTATATTATGAATTTACGATCTTTCTTAATCAATAAATGTTCTATTATAGTATGCACTGGACGAGTTCTAACTGCCAATTCAGGCAATTGTTTTCAAACAAGCTACTACGGCACAGCAGATGTTCATAGGGTGGTATTATTTGATGGGAGTTTGTGTGGTTTGGCAGGCTAATATTGACATAGCTCCTGGATGTGGATTGTTTCAGTCATTATATAAACTTTGTATGTTGTGGAAAACTGTGTCTTTCTTTAGAGTTTTGTGTCCCTCTGTTGAAGATAATGTTATTTGATTGGTATTTTTAAAACTGAGCAAGTTGAAGAGTCAAGCGTTAACTTGGGACTTGAGTCTAGACAAGATCTTGAATAAAGGTCTGTGAACCCAAAAGCAATAAGATAAGATAACTTTATTAATGTCCACCAAGAGACCAACAAGAGGGTCCATGGGACTGCCAAAACAAAGCAGACGGACAGCCTACAGCAGGACCACCAAACGGTGTCCGGGGAAAGAAAATGGAACTGCAAAAGCAAGACCAAACAAATCAAACCGCCCAACTAGCTGCTCTGAGCAACTGAGAAAAAATCCAGAGCCGAGCAATGTAATATGTCAAAAACTTTAGAAAAATTACAAATTAGCAACAAATTGATGCATGAAAAATTAAAGGAATATCTTGACTGGGGGATTGCCAACTGTAAATGTTCACTTTGCTGATGACTCTATCTGCAACCTGAACTGACTTGACAGTCTGTATGAGCACTTGTTTCACAGAAGCAGCTAAAGTGTAAGTGGGGAAAAAAAGATATTGTATATTATAATATTCAGGGTATCCAGTTATCTGTCACTGAGCAGCGGAAGTGGATGATGGCTAGGTTTGGGAAAAGGGTTTGAACTTGGAGTAGTTCTGATCTCTGCTGGAAAGGTTATATCTGTTGATAAAATCTTAATTATGGGTTAGTTTTACTAACTTGTTTCCTCATTCTTTCCCAAGTAGCTTTTAAAATGTTGCTGAAATTGAGCAGAAACTGTGTAGGTCAATCAAGGTTGGGCCAAAGGGATCTCATTGACATCTTTCTATGTCATGAGGTTCGTGTTCGTGTTCAGCAACAATAAATTTTGGATTAAGTTTGTCAAAGTTGAAATTCTCCAAAAAAATTTCATCATTAAATTCAAATAATATTCATTTGCAATTTGTTTATTATAAAATAATAAATTCTAAATATATTATAAGAATGTGTGGGTGGGAAGGTATATAACTATAATCCTGGAAGGTTCTAGCCATTTATTTTCCGGGAGTCTAGCTGAACCCCTGGAAGACAAAGCAGTTTGTTGGTCTTAGTCCATCCAATCACATTGGGTTTTGGCTGAGACCAGCCCCAGCGGCACAAGTGGATCGATCCAGTTGCTTACTCCGAACTGATGCCATAGAGACAAAAGCAGTGAGCATTTGGAAGGATTTGCTCCATTTCGAAGGATAGCTACCAAGCGGTGCATCAGTATTGGATTCCTCTCCCAGGCTGAGGGATAGTGAATCCTTCCATTACATACTACTTAACTGAACTCTACAATTAGTAGGCTGGCCCCATTATTTGAGGTAGGCCAACTTTTAAGATAGGGGGCTTAACATTTTAATTTATATATGTTAATCATAAATAAATTAAAATAAAATATTTAAAATATGAAATTTAACTATTAAAAAAAGAATCGAATCATTTTAAAATTGACTGTATTAATTTTTATAAAAAACAAAACAACCAAAAGGCACCAAACCTAAAATGCAACAAAACGAAACCGTCTGCCTTCAATGCCTATTCCAAGTCCAACTTCTTCAACACCCTTTGGAGATGAAGAGTAAACTTGAGGCCCCAGATCCTTGTAGATGTAGAGTGATGAATCCACTCCTCTCTTCTCCTTATTCCAAGAGGATTTGTCACCGCTTGCACTATGGTCATGTCTGAACCTCACTGCCTCGAGAGCATGTTTGGAAAGAGAAGTTACCTTAGAAGAGAAAAGTGATGATTTTCTGAGCTTGTATTCTATACATCATTGCTGCAGTCACTACTCAATATAATGTTTCTTTATTGGCTTTGAAACAATGAGTGGCTTCCATAACCATTAGCACATTGAAGGGAACAATCAATGTTCAAAACTTCCTCTTTGCAAAGTTGCAAGACAAATATAGAAATGTGAATTGACATTTAAAGCTTGCGATTTATTTTTACATGTCTCAAGTCGTACAGTATGGAAAATTCATTTTCTTTTAGAAATATATTTTAATAGAAAACCCTAACCCTCCATATGAATTTTAGGACAAATTCCAATGATTTTTTAGGTTTTTAAAAAGTTTTCAAAATTTGAACTTTATGGATTGAATTTGGTGAACCAGGTGACATAGGTGTTTTTTGATGTTTGTAGTTTGTTACATAGAAGCAATAATCTGTGAAAAATCCCAATTTGCCCAATTAATCCTGAATCCTAGAGCCAGCTGATTTTTTTCCTGAAAAAATCCCGATTCATGAAAAAATTGTTGACCAATTGTTGACCCAACGTTCAATGAACTTTTTGCATTTAAAGTGCATTAAAATCATATTAAAATCCCTAAAAAATGGCAAAAAAATGCAAAAAACCATTGCAAAAACTAATGGAACCCTACAAAAAACTCACTAAATTGACGAATCACTTAGAAATAGGGTTGATTTTAGCACATAAGCAAAGTCAATGCGGAATCGGTGTGGAAACAATTTGTTATTTTGTACCTTTGGTTTTCTTTCCGACCTCTAGAAAACCCTAAACAAAGGAGCGGGAGGAGCAATGGTGGTCAATCATCCTAAATTGTAGGGGGCATGTGAGATAATGTCAAAGCAGCTAATAAATTTGCTCTAAATCAGTTTCAATATGATCCGAGCTCTTTGCACACCTCGCCCCATGGAAATTGATGTAATCAACTATATAATTAATATTATACACTAATTTTAAAATTATAACTATTACGCATTATTATAGATGACCCTTTAACGGGGAAGCATCGAACTCCTATAGTTTATAATAAATATTATAAAGTAGTTTAATTTAAATTATCATTGACTATTAATATATATTAAGAGATATAAATATATATTAAGAGATATATAATAAATTTATAAATTAAAAATAATGTAAAATCTACAATGCATATATTTAATTTTATTGTTAACATTGGTCTCCACCTAAAATAGTAGTTACCAAAACCAGTGGCTTTCTAAACTTTTTACTTCAACTAAACAAATGGCTTTTGTTGAATTCTACCCCATATAAAGGACTTACCAATTGCCATTATGGAATATAAAGCATTGCAATTGTGGAATATAATTTGATAAGCTTTCTCAAATATTGAACTACCTCTACAAAACTCCTTGCGTCAATCACAATGAAAGTTTTGGATCACTTCAAAATGGTTTTCACTTTTAATAAATTCCACTTTTGATAAATTCCTAACAGTAGCTAGATCGCTGTCTGATAAATTTTGATCTCAGTTACTTCATAGACTTAGCTAATATATGATCTCAGACTTGACAACTATTTGGTGACTGGCCTCTTTAAAAGTCTGATAAGTTTTGATCTCAACTACTTCATAGACTTAGCTAATATTTGATCTCAGACTTAGACAGCTATTTGGTGACTTCCCTCTTGAAAAGTTAACTAAACATCTTTCTATGTAATCAGCAATATGAATATAAATGAAAAAATCTATTTTCTACAATTCATTTTGATCTCAGGTACACCATAGACTTGGCTAATATTTGATCTCACACTTAGGCAACTATTTGGTGACTGCCCTCTTAAAAAGTTCACTGAATATTTGTTCTACCTAGAGTCGGTGCAAGATCACAAATAACAGGGCAAGACCAGCCACCTCCATGAGTGAGTTGAAGATTCTGAGTCTTGAGATTGAGACCCATATCTAGCAGTTCCATTTCCGGATTGAGATCGAGATGCACCCTTTAATTGCAGTTCATTTCCCAGTTCCAATGGATCCATGACCAGCATATAAACGATAAAATCTATTTTCTACAATTCATGACTTCAATTTTATTTTAT
The DNA here is from genome assembly GCA_027943335.1 of Chamaecyparis obtusa. Lineage (NCBI taxonomy): Eukaryota > Viridiplantae > Streptophyta > Pinopsida > Cupressales > Cupressaceae > Chamaecyparis > Chamaecyparis obtusa. Next base: position 2,689,095 of record BSBK01000413.1, read on the forward strand.
TTGCTCTCCATATCTCTATCCCATGGAAATGCCCTTAAGTTTTTTTAAAAACAGTTATTGTCTATTTTTTACAATTATTAATGTTTTTTTTGAAAATACAAAACTTTCCTGATTTTTTCAAAAAATCTTATACTTTTGGGTTGCCGATTAATTCCCCAAATGTGATGCCTAATATGTTCCATATATGAGAGCCTAATGTGATGCTTTAGGACATCGCATTAGAGTTTTCCAATATGACTTCGGACATAGGTGTTTTTTGATGTTTGTAGTTTGTTCCATATATGAGAGCCTAATGTGATGCCTTCGGAGAAAAGTGGGTAGTGGTAGTAGTGGAGGGTGATGTACCATGGCAAATCTCAATTTCTCTCCAATTCCAAATGGGATACCTTGCTGAGAGGATTAATAACTCATTGCTAATGCTGAGCTATTCATATTCATTGTCACTAATGCTTAAAAGACAATGAGCTGCTTGAGAGAATACCTTAGACATAGTTTCATTTCCTATTTGGACATTTGATTCTGTGAGGGCAGCTTAGTCTCTTGCTCATGTTTGCTGGCAAAAATTTGGAGATGGAAGGAATGTTTTTTTGAAGATACATGAAAGTTTGAGCTTCAGTGATGGCACATGAGCAATTTTAACTAAGCTCAAAATTTAAGTTGAGCAAACAAGGTTGTGTATCAAGAGATTTATAGAATAATTTGTTAAGAGTTGCTCACATGGGGCATGACCTTTGTGAGGAGTTTGGAAATGGTTTAGTGGGAAGAACTTATGTGATTATATTACAAAAGCTATATGATGTGGTGATACGTGTCTCGTCCATAGCCCTACAGTTGGATATTACAAAGTGCATTGGCTAATGTGTGATGTCCCCATTTTGAAATAGGATTTAATAATAAATAATCATTAAATAATAAGTTTTTAATAAATAAATAATAATATTAAAAAATAAAAATAGACAAATAAATAAATAATAATAAATTATAGTGAATAAGCTAATAATTAAATAAATAAATAGTAAATAAATAATAGATATAATATATATCAATATAATACATTAATTAATAATATATCAAATAATATGATAAATAATTAAAGAGGTTTGGAGAGATAAGGGGAATTGTGGAGTGATAAGGAGATTTGTGAGTGAACTTGGAGAGATAAGGAGGTATGAGAGGAGAAAGAGGAAGATATAAGGGGATTATAGAGAGATAAGGAGTTACCTGGCAACCAGCACAAGACAAACATAAGGTGGTATTAATGCCTTGGGAAAAGGCATTTACCACAGGGATGGGGTCCTTCAATGTGACCCCACTGGTTCATAGCTCTAGTGAAAAGCATTCACCAAGCAAAAAATATAAAAATAAATTATATATTAACACATATATACAAATATATATTATCAAACATAATATATATATATATATATATATATATATATATATATATATATATATATATGAATGTAAATCAAATAAACAAAAAACTCGTAAAAACCATGATTCAAAGGTCATGTCTTTGTAGGGAATTCGCTCCCCTTCCTTACCCATCATGGGTATAAATGAGGAAAGGGAACGATCAAAGGAGAGGGGAAGAGGCAGCAAGTATTAAATAAAATAGAAAGGAATATATGCTAGCAGTAATGAATAAGCACCAGCCAAGGATCGTATACCTTCAGGGCTGTATAGTCAGCACTTGTAACACAGTCAGCAATCAATATGATATAAATATAATAAAAAATCAGACCTATACCCACATTGAGTATTCAAATACTAATAAGAGATAAATACAGTCATCATCTAATAACAGTGCAAACAAAATACAATTGCAGTGGGAAGTCTAATAACAATCCAGAGAGAATTACCAGGACTCGTACCTGTTGTGATAAATTTGATCGGCAATATTGCAAATTAAATTTAGAGACTATAGAACTGAGGTAGCAGATAAGGTAATACAGATAATTGGGCACAGGTTGCATATCAAGTAATCAAGTCATAATCAATCTAGGAAGAGGGGGCATTACAATTGTTTTACATTTCATTGCATACAATTAAAGACTACATCAGACATGGCAATATAATCGAGATCATCTTGCATATTTTAAGTTGCCATATCTGATATAGCAAAAATCATAGTGATCATTGCACTAAGTGCAAATTCATCTACAAGGTCAATTCACTTAAGCATACATCTAAGTGAACCAATCAGAGATAGCGAGTGGTATTAATAATTGTCATTTAATACATCATTGTCTTTATTTTATCAATTACATAAGCTCATTGTGGTATCAAATATTGTATCCATAATATATTAATAAGTATAAAGGATTCAAGTTAATTGCCCCATAATTCCAAGTTATCCCAAAAGGGGACATCACACTGGTATTAGAGCATAATCCTACCATCCTGTGGGGAGTAGTTGATGCAAACCTGTCAAAGTAAAGGGAGTAAAGCCAAGATGAATGAACAATTAGCCTGAAATGAGAACTTTCATGGAAAAAACCAATTAAACCCTTATTAGCCAGATAGAAAAATCAAACCAAACACTCCTCCAAGCTTTGCAAAACATGGGTAATTCTATCAACAACCTTAAGATTCATTCCACAAATGGGAGGGATACAATCATACAAGTTCCAACCATTCGGAGAATGATAATGGGTCATCAACACCTTGGGTACCTAAACCGTCTTTTCTACCCAGGGAAGATACACCAAGTGAAGAAGAAAGAGGGGACCAATCCACAAATAGTACCAAAGACATTGCTAGAGCTTATGCGAATCTCGAACCAGACGTTAGAGAACTCGTATAATTTAAAGAATTTTGCAAAGCCAAAAGACATGAGGTGCCTAAGACATATAAATAAGCATCTAAAACATAAATTAAATAAAGCGACGCTTCCAAACTTTGACGGATCAGGAAATATTACAGCTCATGCTTGGCTACAAAAGATGAACACTTATTTCACCCTCAACCCAATGACTGCAGAGGATGCACTCCAATTTGCTATCCTCCATTTAGAAGGAATATCACATGAATGGTCTCACCATGGGCTCCTCTCCCTAGGCCGACAAAATATAACCTCCTACAAATAGTTCTCTCAAAAACTCATTAGTAGGTTTTACCAACAACATCCAGAATGGTACTTCAAGGAATTTACACAACATACGCAGAATGGGGCAGTGGAGGAATTTGCCAATGAATTTCAAAAACTTTCTGTCATGGTTCTTGACCTATCCCAAAAAAGACTCACCTATTTATTTATTGAAGGGCTTAAAGACTCCATCAAGAATATAGTGAACCCCCTAGAACCTCAAATAGTGGAAGAATCAATACAAAAGCAAGAAAATTGAATCCAATTCAGGAAAAACCCAAGGATCTTTCGCCCATGGCACAACATAGATACGAGGAATCAAGAAGGGATGATAAGGGAAGAAAATGCTGTTTATGCAAAGGACAGTGGAATATAAGGCATTAATGCCAAGGGAGAGATGAATTAATGAAGAAAGACATATGTTTTAGATGCAAAGAACCATGGGAACAAGGGCACAAGTGCAAAAAAAGGAGTCAAGTCCATAGAATAGAAGCAACACTCGACAAAGAAATAGAAAGAACACTGCATAAGAGGACAAAATATGATAAAGGGGATCTTAACAACATCCAATCAGAGAAAGAAGGAATGGAAAGCCAATGGAGCTTTGAGGAGTTCAATCTAGCTGTGACAAGTGTTAGTCAATGATGCAAAAATAGTGATTAATATATTTATGTAACTCTATAACGTAATCTTGATTTATTGTTAATAAACATTTAAGATATGAACAAAATAAGGGAAAAAGGTTGCAGTAAACGGAGGACCACTAAGGACACCTACTGCAAGGCAAAGCTTACACTTCCCTAAAGAAGGACATTCTTGGTGAATGTTGAAAGGACTTGATCAAGGACATTTTTGGTGTTTGCTGAAGCTTGATAAAAGACCATTCTTGGTGAGTGTCGAAACTTGATCAAAGACATTCTTGGTGGGTGATGAAGCTTGATTAAAACATTCTTGGTGAGTGTCTAAGCTTGATCAAAGACATTTTTGGTGAGTGTCAAAGCTTGATTAAGACATTATTGGTGGGTGTTGAGGCTTGATCAAGGACATTCTTGGTGAGTATCGGAGCTTGATCAAAGACATTCTTGGTGAGTGTTGAGGCTTGATCAAGGACATTCTTGGTGAGTGTTGAAGCTTGATCAAAGAGATACTAGGTGAGTGTCAAAACCTGATTATAGACATTCTTGGTGAGTGCCGAAACTTGATTAAAGACATTCTTGGTGAATGTTGAAATTCCTAAAAAAAATTAAGGCAATGATTCTATAATTCTTGAAGGTTTATTCATTGAGGAGCAAAGCAAAGCTTAATAGGGAAGAAGGACGTGCTGCAGTAAATCAAGGGTTATTGAATTCAAAAAAATTGTAAGGCAAGATGATGTTAGAGTTAAGCAACAAAAGCCACACATTGAATTGGCAATTGCTTGGGGACAAGCAAATTTGGGAAGGGCGGACTGTCATGTACCCTTTTTGAAATAGTATTTAATAATAAATAATCATTAAATAATAAAATTTTAATAAATAAATTATACTATAAAAATATAAAAAGAGACAAATAAATAAATAATAGATATAATAGTTATCAATATAATACATTAAATAATAATGTCAAATAATATGATAAACAATTATAATATATTATAATAAAATAAATATCTGATATATTATTATATATTATAATACACATAAAAATTATATATTAACATATATATATATATATACATATATATACACAGACATATACATATACATATACATATACATATACATATACATATACATATATAATAATAATAATAATAATAATAATAATAATAATGAATGTAAATCAAATAAGCAAAAAAATCATAAAAACCGTGACCCAAAGGTCACACCTTTGCAGGGAATTTGCTCCCCTTCCTTACCCATCACGGGTATACATGAGGAAAGGGATCAATCAAAGGAGAGGGGGAAGAGGCTGCAAGAATCAAATAAAATATAAAGGAATACATACTAGCAGTAAGGAATAAGTACCAGCCCAGGATCGAATACCTTTAGGGCTGTATTGTCAGCACTTGTAACCAATCATTATCCAAACTAAACAGTCAACAATCAAAATATAATCAGCAATCAGACCTATAGCCACATTGATTATTCAAATAATAATAAGAGATAAATACAGTCATCTCTTAAATTATAATAAGCAATATTTATACAGTGCAAACAAAATACAATTGCAGTGGGAAGTCTAATAACAATCAGGAAGGAATTACCAGCACTCATACCAGCTGTGATGAATTTGATCAGTAATATTGCAAATCAAATTTAGAGACTATAGAACTGAGGTAGCGGATGAGATTTAACAGATAATTAACTGGGCACAGGTTGTATATCAAGTAATCAAGTCATAATCAATCCAGGAAGAGGGGGCGTTACAATTGTCTTTCATTTCATTGCATACAATTAAGGACTACATCAGACATAGCAATATAATCAAGGTCATCTTGCATATTTTAAGTTGCCATATCTGATATAGAAGAAATCATAGTGATCATTGCACTAAGTGCAAATTCAAATACAAGGTCAATTCACTTAAGCATACATCTAATTGAACAAATCAGAGATAGCAAGTGGTATTGATAATTGTGACTTTTCTTTCAATACATCATTGTCTTTATATTATCAATTATATAATTTCATTGTGGTATCAAATATTGTAATCCATAATAAGAATAAAGAATTTAAGTTAATTGTCCCATTGTAAGAATTTGCCGATAGCGATAACAACCCAAGATCTAGAGGCCAATGAATAGCACAAAAGAGAGAAATAATATGATAAGAATAAATTGTATTCTCACCAAGAATGCACTACAATATGATCAACTGGATGATTACAATGAATAGATGTGCCTGCTTATATAGGCAAGGCAATTGGAGAATCCCACAAGGTGGAATTACATGTCCACGAAAGGTGGATTATCCTCCATTGTTCAATGATGTATGTGCAACATGTGGAGGATGAAAAAGTGACAAGTGCACTTAAGCTGGAGACAACACATAAAGTGGAATGTGATAACAACTATCACCACCTAAAGTGGAATTTCTCCTACACCATGTGCAAAGAAAGGTGCAAACTCCTAAGCGTCTCAAATGCAAACCACTGTGTATGCATTATCCTAAGTAAGCTTAAGTAAAGTGTAATTAGATGAATAATTAATTACAGCAACACCCCCCCTTAAGTGCAATTTAGGGGAATGCAGGCTTAAGCTCACAATGCAAGATGGGTATGTTAGGTACCCATGTATAATATGCAATGCAATGTCTCATAAAGTGGAGAAAGGGAGAAAACCACGTGGGAGAAAACTCCCCTCCAAAAGAGATGAAAACACACAATTCTCTCCATGAAGAATGAGAGAGAAGAGAGACTATGAAGCCCTCCTCAATGTAGAATCTCCTACAAAGATGGTCCAAGATAACGACCAATGCTCCTCCATAGGAAGAAAATAGAGCCAATACTACATCAAAAATGTCAAATTGTGACAAAACCAGGTACCAATGTCGATGAAGAACTAATGATGAATCACCCATTGCAATATAATAGAGATTAGGCATGGAGACATCTACTTGAGCATTGACTGAATACTCACAACTGGTAGGTTGGTACATTCAAAGTCTCAACTAGAGCCATGTACTACCAATGACTGATTGGGGCATTTTACTCCTCATGCACCAAGTCTCATAAGATAATTCCTAATCTACTAAGTACATGAGGATTACATCAAATATGTCATCAATGACAAAGTACAAAGAAACTTTATATTAGTGCGTGTACAACATAGCTCATGCAAGAGAATACAACACATATGACAAATGTGCAAAATTGGAAACATGAAGATGATGAAGCCACCAAGGATGCCGTGTAGAAGATTGCACAAAATGCCTCCAATTTGAATGATGCCAGGATATCAATAGAAAAATTGTTCCCCCTTGGTTGTTAGTTAGAGAGCGTTGCATAACAGGTATGTAGGTGGAAGAAAAAATTGTTCCCAATTTCTCTTATTATATGCAAATTTTGTTTTTACAAAATCTTAATTAAATGTAAAATTTTATTTTTTTTATTAAAAAAGCACACAAAAAATCTGTACTAAAAAAGGAAAAACACATTAGTTTTCTTTTAGAACTTTTTGATTAAATTATTTATTAGAAAACATAGTAAAGAAAAAGCAATATTTTTTTATTTTATGAAAAAACTTTATTAAATAATTAATAAAGAAAAAACAATTTAAAAAAAAAAACTTTATTAAAATATTTAATAAAGAAAATAAATATTTTTTGATTTTTTAAAGAACAATGGTTTTTGTTTTTATTAAAATAAAAATAAACAAAAAAATAAAAAACATATAAAAAAACTTTAAACAAAAGATCCCTTCGAAGCTCGCAGGTGATACGTACTTACAGGGCTTGCAGGTCACAGGTCTAACCTTTTGGCTCACAGTGCGTTGTGGTACCCGTAGTATACTATAGTACCTGTAGTATACTATATATAGTACCCACCCCCTCCATAATGCTTTAATAAAACGAATTTTTATTTGATTTAAAAAAAACAAAAAAATGAAAAATTAAAACAAAAAAATTACTTAAACAAATTGTGCATGTGTACTGCATAGATCTGTACTGTAGGAGGGAATATTTTCCAAGTTTTGAATTCAACTTTTGTCAAATATGGTCGAATTTATAGTCGATTTTCACTGAAACAACCTCCCAAACGCAATGGCAAGGTTGGATTTAGCATAGAGCGCTCCTAAAAATGGCTGGTCCTCAGATCTGCAAGGATGCCAAACACAAATGCTCCAAATTCTCTCCAAAAATGACTATGCAATGGCGCTCCATAAGCTTTGATACCATGTAAGAATTTGCCTATAGCGATAACAACAATCCAAGATCTAGAGGCCAATGAATAGCACAAAAGAGAGAAATAATATGGTAAGAATAAACTGTATTCTCACCAAGAATGCAATACAATATGATTAACTGGATGATTACAATGAATAGATGTGCCTGCTTATATAAGCAAGGCAGTAGGAGAACATGATAAGCAAGAGACAACTTATCACCCATGCAAGGTGGAATCACATGTTCACCAAAGGTGGATCATCCTCCACTGTGCAATGAAGTATATGCAACATGTGTCCCAGAGGATAACAAAGTGATAAATGCACTAAAGGTGGAGACAACACATAAAATGGAATGCGATAACAACTATCACCACCTAAAGTGGAATCTCTCCTACACCATGTTTAAACTCCTAAGTGTCTCAAATGCAAACTTCTATGTATGCATTATCCTAGATAAGCTTAATAAGTAAAGTGTAATTATGTGAATAATTAATTACACCAACACCCAAAATTCCAAGTTATCCTAAAAGGGTACATTATATAATGTGTAAAAAATTTGGAAGGTTTGTTCATGTTTCAAGCTCAAAGTGATAGGATGGTTGATGTGCAAACATTGCTTAGCAATGAATTACTAGGTTTCAAAAGCCCAATTTTATCAATTCCTCTTGCAAGTAGTATGGAGGAGAGGAAGATATTTCTTGTATTTTGCAGATGCGTGACTGGCAGCATTTTTTAGGACATGATTTCAAGCTGATTTTCACTAGCTTTTCATTTTTTCCCTCTCTTGGGAAGGTCACCTTTTTTGGTGACACATGGGTGATCAAGGAAATTTGAAAATGCTAATCATATACTTGTCATTTGATTGCCACAAATCCTTTTTGAGCTCAAGTTTCAAGGATTCTTATGATGAGGTCTCCACCTCTCTATGCTTAGGAATGTACAAGTTTTGAGAATACTCAACTGATGCTATGGTATTTTAGAGTATGTGGTATTCTGCATAATACTTGTTGCAGGTATAACTTTCAAATTTTAGAGAAATTATGGTTGTTTTGATTGGATATTCTTGGAATCATGTCATTGGTTTTTGGGCCTAGCCTTTTTTGGGTATAGGATATTGTTTTTTAGTCCTAGTCTTATTTGGATAATGGGGTGTACAAGTTTTGAAAATAATCAATTGATGCTATGACAATTTAGAGTATGTGGCATTCTCAGCAATACTTGTTGCAGGTATAACCTTTAAATTTTAGAAATTTTCTTGTTATTTTGATTGGATATCCTTGGAATCATATCATCGGTTTTCTGGCCTAGTCGTATTTGGGTATAGGATGTGATTGTCTCTGCCTCTACCATATGAAGGGGATGTTTTCTTGCTTGAAGCTATGAAGCAATTTTAATTTGATTGACATGCTTATGAGTATCTAAAAATTTGCTTGTTATAGCTATAAAGTCTTCGGTTTCATAGATTCTATACATGTGCCTTTCTAAGGATGTAATGCCTCATACAAATGTACAAAATGCTCAATGCACAAAGGTTGGTATTTTGATTTGTGTGCTTCTGGCCATAATTTATACTTGTGTAATATGCTTCTGGCCATAATTTATACTTGGGAATAACATTCTTCTTTTTGATATGCTTAATTTTCAAATTTTGGAGTTTTTGTGTAATAAACCTAACATATAAAGTGTTTCGTAACAAATTTATGTGGCAAATAGGACAATGATAATAACATTAAATATTAACATTGAATATAATTAACAATATTGTTAACATCAAATATAATAATGAATATTGTTTCATGTAATGTCCCCAATTTTGCCAGCATTGGTGTTTCAAGGATTAGCCTATTATTTTGATCCTCGTAGGCTAATTATTGTGGATAGAGGGTCTTTTGAGGCAGTGGCTTGGCTTGGGAGGGTCTTGTCTTCTCCACAATTCAGTAAGCTACAGGTTGGTCTTCGTTTGGCTCAGATTGGACTTCATTTGGGCTTAGATTTGTGTACTTACTATTTGTGGTAAGTTGGGTGTTGATTGAGATGGACCCTTTCTATTTTTGGAAAGTGCATTTGGTCACATGGGGAAATAATAGGTATAACTCCTACTTCAGACGACATATTTAAATGATGAGTATTTTGGGAGTTATTACATCTTTAGTGGCCAAATTATTATTAAATTATTAAATGGCTTATTATAAAGTTATAATCTAACTTTATAATTTCACTTAAATTGAGGGTTAAGTCATCATTGGAAGGGGCCATTATTTAATTGATTATTAAACCCAAGTCGCATTATTATAATGATATCTTATTATAATAATGTTTTAAAGGAAGTTGTTAAAATGGAGTTGTGTTGAGTGGAGATCATTTGGGAAACTTTCACAATTTCAGAAGTTGAGTTCTTTTAGAAACTTTTATCAACAAAGCATTATAAATATGAGCTCATTTCTTTGGAGAAAGCACACTTGAATATTTATTTGCTTTGGTTGTCTTTGAGGAGTTTCTGAGTTTTCTGATTTCTAAACCCTTGTTGTGGTATAAGGGTCTGATTTTTCTGAGAGGTGTATTGCAACTATTTGTTGTTGAGGTAAAGCAAATTGAGTTTGCTTCTCTACTGTGTTTATTGTTATTGAGAAGCTGTTTGGGCTTGGTCTTCATAATTGGAGAGAGCTCTTTCAGGGAATTCTTGTGGTTGGATTAATCATTCATCACCAAATTGAGAGTTGTTATATTTTTCTGCAAGGAATTATGACTGACTTAAAACAAAGGCTGTGGACTGTACAAGGAGCTGTGATTGTATGTTGAAGTTGTGTTATTTATCTTGGAAGCTGCGTTACCAAATCTGATGATAACCAGCATTATATAGTGACCTTGACATTGTATTTGGGTTTGCATTTGAATGTGGTGGCTGAAGATTACTATGCTGGGGGCTGCGTTCAATTTCTGGGCTGCCGCGTGAACTTTATTAGAAGCGAAGTAGTGATTAAAGGTTGATTTGCATATGGGCAGGCAAGGGTAGTGACTCACCTAGAGTTTTCAGCTTCATTTCCTTCCATCCAAGGCTGCATTCACCCTTGGAGTGCTGCTAAATGTTTAAGGTGCCATTTATAATAAATATTTATGCTTAAAATATTAATGGTGAATGAAATGTTTATTGCTGAATCATTACCTTGGCTATTGTTTATGCTGGTGAACTCTTAGAGATTGTTTCTTATTGCTGTAATGATTTTAATGCTATGGGAAAAATTATCAAATTCATATATGCTTTGGAAAAAAACAAAAGAAATAAATTGCAATTAAATTAAAAGAGTCAGTTTGCAATAGAGAGCCAGTTGGGCTCTTTACATGTCATTAACGATATCATTTTATTTTTTTAATATCATTAATATTTTTAATATTACCCATGACATGACGAAACAAGTATTAATATTGTTAATGTGATATAAGACTCACGATAGAGTCTTAATAAGACAATTATTATTAAATTGAATAACAAATCAAAATATAAAATGAATGAAGCTTATTCTAGTGGAGCCCATTAACATATTAAAACCCGATACAAATGTCACATATAGGGTCGCGACTTTCAGAAACTCAAAATATTTAATAATTGCATTATTGTGGCATGATGATGGAGCGTGGAGAAGGTAAGAAAGAATAATAACCAATTACTAAGAGACGTCCGATGTAGCAGTAAACTTAGCAGACATACCATAGGAAAGGAACATTAAAAATTATTCACTGATATCATTCTCAACATTCAAAGGATAATAGATATCGTCAGCAACAGATTTCTATTATCGTGTGACACAGGCAACGTTGGATCAAATACGCAAGGAATATGTAATTGTATATATCCAAAGAAAAGTAGAGATATTCAAATCCAAAAGAATATATTGCAAAACGAAGGGAGTTATTTACAGAGAGGAGTATTCACTGTAGCAGAGACCTCAAGGGCTATCAATTCTGAATTGGTATTGATATCAAAGGTAATTATTGTCTAGAGTTGGCCTTTGTGTCAGAGTATGACTATTTAGGAATTGTTGAGGAATTTGAATCGTCAAATAGAGATTGATATAATATATATACGAATGCTGATGTGAAGAAGATTACCGTTGTGATTGATCTTTTCACCAGCCATCGATGTGCATATATATCTAATGAATGGTCACGTATATGAAGAGCCATGACCATATGTGGCTATTGCCACGTAGGGTCATGACCCTTTATAAAGTAACCGATTCATAATACCAATTTGTTAAGCATCGTAACAATAATTATTGTGACTGTTAAAACAATGCACTTGACTCAATAGTCAATCACGATACTTATGTATCGTGACTGCTATTAGTAGATGCACAATACATAAGTATCGTGACTGTAATATATAGCACTCGGTTCGGTATTACCAGCACAACATTAATATTATACACCGTTGATCGCAATAGCATTTGATTTATCATTACGATCTGCATTGTATATATATGTAACTCTGACATATCCGAATGTAGCTATATCTCGATACTCTCTCTTAGCAAGAGAGGATTTAATCAATAATATTGAACTCATCATCGTGTCCTTTGACACATTTCGGGACAACAACTTAATGTATGATGATAGATCAGGTATCTCAATATCATGATATCCGACACAGTCTAGGACAACAACTTAATGGAGTCAATCATGATATGACTGTTATTACTAGGATCAAGATATCCGGCACACTCCGGGAGAACAACGTAATGTAGTCAATCTTGATATGACTAAGTAATAACATCACAATGATCTAGATATCCGACACATTCCGGGACAACAACTTAATGTAGTCAATCTTGATACCAGGTTAAACTATTGTAGAGATCGTCACCTCACAATAGTAACCTCACACATCTATGAAAGATTGTCACCTTTCAACACGAAAGTAATATTGCAATATTTTTCCATTATAATATTCATGAATATAAAATACATATAACTGAGATTTAATCTCAACAATTAAACTATGGTTTAGTCATACCAAGTTTTCCTTTGAAGTATTCTATTTTACCTAGCCAGGGGCTTGGTGAAAATATTAGCCTTTTGTTCATTAGTTTTGATGTAAACCAATTTGATGACGTTTCTGTCTACCATATCTCTTATGTAATGGTAAGGTATTTCTATATGCTTGGATCAATTATGGAAAACTGGATTCACTGAGAGTTTGATGCAGCTTTGATTATCACAATGGATTATGGTAGGACTCAAGGGTTTTCCAAATAATCCAACAAGTAGCTTTCTCAACCATACTGCCTCACGAGCTCCCATGAATGCTGCCATGTATTTTGCCTTGGTGGAACTTTGAGCAACTGCAGATTGTTTCCTGCTAAACCAGGATATCATAGCTGATCCAAGACTAAAACATCCTGTGGTACTTTTACGATCAATAGAACTGCCTGCCCAATTAGAATCAGAATATCCTTGAAGTTGAATCTCTACATTTTCATATTTTAGACTAAGTCCCATGGTACCTCGCAAGTATCTTAGAATATGTTTAGCAGCCATTAAGTGTATCTTCTTCGGTTCGCATATGAAATGACTTAGCACATTAGTAGCATAACAAATATCAGGGCAAGTGTTTACCAGGTACATAAGAGATCCAATGATTTGTCTGTAGTAGGTAGGATCTGTTGGTTCTAAATCTTCTGCTTCAATCTTGAGTTTATGTAGATTTGTTTCCATCGGAGTAGCTATTGGCTTGCACCCCATCATTCCAAATTTAGTCAAGATGTCAGTAGTATACTTTTCTTGATTTAGGAAAATATAGTTTTTCTTTTGCCATACTTCCAGTCCTAGAAAATAGTGCAGAAGACTTAGATCTTTCATGTCAAATTCAGCCACAAGATCTTGTTTGCACTTTTCAATAAGATGATCTTCTCTTGTTATTAATAAGTCATCAACACAAAGAACTAATATTATCATCTCACCATTAGATATTTTGAAGTAAATATTGGAATCTGTTTCATTTTTGGAGGATCCTAGCTTGGATAGATAATTGTCTATTCTTTCATACCAAGCTCTGGGAGCTTGCTTAAGGCTATAGAGGGCTTTTTTTAGTTTGCACACATAGTGATTCTTATCATGTGTAGTAAAGCTGTCAAGTTGTTCTATATATACTTCTTCCTCAATTTCACCATTCAAAAAAGCTGTCTTTACATCCATTTGATGTATTTTCCATCCTTTTGATGCTGCAATGGCAATAATGGTCCTTATAGAAGTATAACGGGCAACTGGTGCAAATGTCTCTTCATAATCGATTCCGACCTTTTGAGAAAATCCTCTGGCAACAAATCGGGCTTTGTGTTTTTCAATACTACCATCTGGTGCATACTTGATTTTGAATAACCATTTTGAAGACACAACTGATTTGTCTTTAGGTCTAGGTACAATATCCCAAACATCATTCTTTAATATTGATTGGTATTCCTCAACCATAGCATCTTGCCAAGCTTGACATGATAAAGCCTCTTCAACATTTGATGGTTCTGATTTTGTAAGCTCAGTTAGGAGTGCAACACAACATTTTTGATTTCTTGTTCTTTTACTTTCTCTGAAGACTTCGGTAGGTTCCACATTGTTTTCTTCAATCATTTTCCTTGCCCATAGTGGTCTTTTCTTGTTGTTAGGAACTTCAGTATTCTCAAAATTAGATGAAGAAGGTTCATCTTTTTCCTGTGATATTCTCCCTCTGATTCTTAATTGTGTGATCATCTAATTCTGTGAATGAATCATCTTCAGTATCTTTATAATTAGTGTTTTCTTCAAATTTCACATCCCTGTTGATTTCAACAGATCTTTGTCTTGGAATATAGACTTTGTATCCTTTAGTGTTTTCACTATAGCCTACAAATATACCTTTCTTTCCGGAGGGTTCTAGTTTAGTCCTCTTTTCTTTAGGAACATGAATGTATACAGGGCAACCAAAGATTCTAAGATGACTTAAGTCTGGTTTATTCCTTGAAAATGCTTCTTCTGGTGTTATGTTCTCTAATATAGAGTGAGGACATCTGTTTTGAATGTACACTGTTGTATTTGAGGCTTCAACCTAGAATGAGATATGTATGTTTTAATCATGCATCATGGCTTTGGCAGCTTCAATGATAGTTCTGTTTTTCCTTTCTGCTACTTTATTTTGTTGAGGATTATATGGTATTGAATACTTCCTCTTATTCCCAACAAAAATGCAAAATTCTTTAAAGTTTTTAGAAATATATTCACCCCCATTATCTGATCTTAGAGTCTTTATTTTCTTGCCGGTTTGATTATCCCCTAATCCTTTAAATTCTTTGAACTTCAATAGGACTTCATTTGATTCCTTTAGTTTTAGGAAATATATCTAGGTTTTCCTGTAGTAATCATCAACAAATATTATGTAGTACAAAAGTCTTGCTAGTGAAGATGTTGACATTGGTCCACATAGATCAGTGTGGATAAGTTCTAGTACAACTTTTGATTTATGTTCACTTGAAGGAAATGACCCTTTGGAATTTTTCCCTAGAGCACAACCTTTGCAAATCCCAAAATGTTCAGGTTTTAGATGTGGTAACCCTGTAGTGATTTTCTTTATAGTACGAAGGGCACTATACCTTAGATGTCCTAACCTTTTATGCCATATTTCATTATGGTTTGAAACATCATGGCTTAGAGCAAGTTTTTGATCATTACAAAGTTTATATAGACTTCCATCTCTTGATCCTATAGATACAACATTTTTGATGTTTGAATTCTTGGGCTAGAGAAGAACTTTATCTTCATTGAATGTGATGCGATATCCTTGATCAACTAGACCTAAAATAGAGACCAAATTTCTTTTAATCCCTGGTACAAATAGAACATCTTTCAACTGTAAGGTCACTCTGGTTCTTAATTTTATTGAGCAGGTCCCAATTCCTTTCACAAGATACGTTGAATTGTCACCAATCGCGACCTCTTCATTTGTGTGTCCTTCAAGAGTTTCGAATTGATCTCTAAATCCGGTTATGTGTTTTGATGCTCCGCTGTCAATTATCCAAGTGCCTTTATTTGGGTTTAGTTCACTAGAAAGGGCTAAGAAGAATAGAGAGTTTTCCTCTTCTTTGACTTTAGCAATGGTTGCATGAGTTTTCTTTCTTTCTAGACAGAACTTGTGAGTGTGTCCAAACTTATCACACTTGTAGCATTGGATTTTGGAGAGATCTTTGTTATTGAAATTTTCTCTTATTCGTTTGAAATTCTTTTTCCTTTTGTTGTTAGTATTCACATGCAATGCTTGAATATCTCCCTCTTTATTCCTCTTGAGATTAGTTGAGATTCTTCTTGAATGCAATCATTCCTTCCTAAGTTGTTCAAACTTCGGTAGAGGAGGTTGGCCACATATGCATTGGATAAAGGATTCTCAAGAAAGTGGTAACCCTCTTAGAGCTATTAGAGATAATTCAAGATCATCTACATTATTTCCAATAGTGAATCGTTGATCTCTCAATTCGGAAATTCTCAAAAAATAAGATGTTATAGTTTCTCCTTTATTCATTTTGATACTCGTGAGTTGCTGTTTTAATGTAAGCATTTTGATTGCATTATTGATCTCATATGTATTTTTAATAGTTTTGACACTTCATATGCTGTTGATAATCTTGCTATGGATGGAAGAATGTGATCTTTAACAGCATCGATGATTACTTTCTTAGCTTTATTATTGCGTCTTTTCCATGTTGTTTTCTCTGGTTCTTCAGGCATCTTTTAATCGTCTTCTATATATGAATCTAATTCTAGTTCGTGAAGAATAGCAACTATGTAATGTCCCCTTTTTGGGGTACATTATATTGTGCCGTGTCGTTAGCCTTTTTACCTTGGTCCGGAAGGCTAATCGTGGCGTGGCAGTGCTCAAGGAGATAATTGGCCTAGGTGGTTTCAGTTTCAGGCCAATCGGAGCAGTTTCCGCAAGTTTCCAGGGTACTTACTATTTATAGTAAGTCAACAAGGCTCAGAATCCTTGACTTGTCAGTAGTGGACTTGGAGTGTCTCACCGAGAGCTTTCCGACGAACTATCACACGTCAGCATCCGAGCTCGTTTGGGCCTCTGTTTTAATGCCGAAAGATTCCTCACTTTATTTATTATTTCACTTTATAACTCAATGGTCATTTTATTTAAAAGTGACTTAAAGTGAAATTATAAAGAGACGAAATAGGAATATGAAGAGTCACAGTGGGGAAATTGAAGAGTCACAGTTACAACCATAAGAGGAGGTTAAGAGTCTCATTGTTCATGCTTCAGTTTATGATTTTATCTCTCTTTGAGAATTCGGGAAGCTTCAACTTTCGAATTAGAATCCGGAGGACGGAAACCTGCAGGCTTTCTCGGTGGATTGGACGGAAACCCAGTTCATCTCGGTGCAGATTCACTTCAGAGTTCACCATTGTTTTACTAGGTTCTTGGTCATCCGATCTTATTGTTATTTCTGTATTTTAGATTGGATATTGTAATTCTTGGTTATTGTATTGCTGTTGTATAATACAAAACCATATTTCTGAGTTATTTCATGAGAATGTATTTGTTGGTTATTTGAATATATCTATTGGTTACTGTTATTGGATCCATCTTCAGGAGACACTGAAATAATTGCAATCTCCGGGAAGGGTGATTGTAACGTCCCCCTTTTGGGGTACATTATATTGTGCCGTGTTGTTAGTCCTTTCACCTTGGCTCGGAAGGCTAACCGTGTCGTGGCAGTGCACCAGGAGATAATTGGCCTAGGTGGTTTTAGTTCCAGGCCAACTAGAGCAGTTTTCGCAGGTTTCCAGGGTACTTACTATTTATAGTAAGTCAACATGGTTCAAAATTCTCGGCTTTTCAGTAGTGGACTTGGAGCGTCTCGTCGAGAGCTTTCCGGCGAGCTATCACATGTCGGCATCCGAGCTCGTTTGGGCCTCTGTTTTAATGACAGACGATTCCTCTCTTGTTTATTATTTTACTTTATAACTCAATGGTCATTTTATTTAAAAGTGACTTAAAGTGAGTTTATACAGAGATGAAATGGGCATATGAAGAGTCATAGTGGGGAAACTGAAGAGTCACAACTGCAGCCATAAGAGGAGGTTTTGGAGTCTCACTCAGCATGCTTCAGTTTATGGATGTTATTTTTCCTTGAGAATTCGAGAAGCTTCAGCTATCAAATTAGAAATCTGAGGACAGAAACCTTCAACATTTCTTGGTGGATTGGACGGAAACCCGATTCATCCCGGTGCGGATTCACTCAGAGTTCGCCATTGTTTTACCAGGTTCCTTTCATCCAATCTTACTGTTCTTTGTTGTATTTCAGATTGGATATTGTATTTCGTGGTTATTGTATTGCTGATGTATAATACAAAACCAAATTTTCTGAGTTATTTCATGAGATTGTATTTGCTGGTTTTATGAATAAATCTGCTGGTTATTCGAGAGTATCTGCTGGTTATTTGCATGTTAGTGTTTATTTCAAATCTGCTTAAGATTTATTGGTCGAAATTAGTAAATGGCCGGTTAGGGTCATTTCATCCTCATTCACGACTGCTACTTGTGGCAGATTCACTTATCAATTCCTAACAACAGAGGCATGAAGTTGGCATTGAGTCCCATTTAAGACTGAACATTTGGAGTATTGTGGAATTCCTTCTTGATTGCTGTTAAATTGAACTATACCATCGGGTAAGTGCTGGAGTTAATATCTTCCAAATGGTGACTGTTCTATTTCAGTACTCTAATGAAAGGAATCATTGGAAGCTCTGCATCAAGTCTTGACAACTAAATTCATACTTGGCATGCCTGCAATTCCTTAGTGGCCTCAATATCTGATAACGCGAGTGTAGATTTGTGCTGTTGTAGATTCTGTTGTGGAAGTATTCAAAACTCTGAGCAAGAACTCTATGGAGCAGCTTGGACAATGGTTTGGAACTACCGGCCATCTCATACTAAATCGGTAGAAATCTACAGCATGGAGCTCAACACCAATGCGTATTGGGATTTATAATGAACAATACTAGGTTGAAGTTAATACAATATATTTTGGTGTATTATGTTTGATACGACAAGCTTCTGGCATTCATCTGAGGGGGCTACCATTGAATCCGGTCAAGAGTGTTGGATTACTTCTCTGTGGTGGCGTGAGACTACCTGGAGTGCCATTTCCAGTCCAAGACAACATGCAAGGTGTAGACGTGAGGCTCCAGGAAGCCCAGTTTTGGTGTCCAATCTCTTTTGACCACTCTTGGGAAAGCTCTTTAGTAAGCTACAACCGCTAGATAAGTTACATTCTGTGTGCTTCCAGTCAAAGGCCAGGGAAATTATTACAGTTAGTGTTAACTAGTAAATTTTCAGTTGAAGCTGAGGCAGGTCATTACATCATTTCCAGAATTTTAAGGAAGATAACACCAAGTCATTTTATCCCTTGTGAAATCAAGAGGAGTATTTCCAGGTTTGAAGTCAGTGGATTGTCTATGTTTTTCTCTTGCTCTCTTTATTAAAGTTATATGTGCTGAAATCTGGACAGAACTAAGACACACGTAGCTGGACAACAATGCTCTTAATATCATCAAATCTGAGATTTTATTGTGATAGCAACATTCTTTAATAGCATTCAGTCCCCTGTAAAAAGCTCGGAGAAAATTGAATAATGGAGACCTTAGAAAGCCCAATTTTCTCTAAGGAATTCAATGGCACATTTTACGGTGTGCAACTCAGAGATATTCCGAAGGAAATGGAGATAGCCAATGAATTATGTTGCCTTGGATGGCAATTGGAAGAGCAAAAAATCGTGGGAAGTATGCTTGCCAAACTTGAGAAAATAAATTCATATCTATCCAGGATAGATCAAGCTGATTGCAGGCTTTTTAATTGGGCCATGCATCCCACAATGGTTGCCTTAGTGCAGCATAGATTTATGAGTCATCCACTTCGAGATGTTAGGCTTGCAGTCGCCTCATGTCTCAGTGAGATCACTCGAATTACAGCCCCTATCATTCCTTACACCGAGCACATCTGGAGACAGGAGTTACAACTGATTGCAGACAGCTTAGATGGTTTGCGATATGATGGAGATTCCACTTTTGATAAGTAGGTAAAAATCTTGGATTTAGTGGCAAGCACTAGAATCTTCAGTCACATGTTGAATCTAGGTTATGATAAAATGATTCAACAATTATTTCAGTGTCTCCTGATTAATTACAGGGAGCATCTTCCAGATGCAGTAAAGACATGCATAAGGACTATCTTATCATTGATTTTAGATGAGGACTGTGACATATGCAAACAATTACGATCTGAATTGTTGGCATTATGGAGAGAAGGAATAAGGAACACATCCATGACATATGAACTCTTAGCTGAATTAATTAAGCTTCAGGCTGAAAAACTCATGAGTTCATTGCCTGAAAATGAGCAGCATCATTAGGCTTACAGGTTGCAGGATCTCAGGTGATAGGCCAGGACCTAGTGAGTACAGGGCAGATTTGTTTCTTATGCCAGGAGGGCTGGTCACAGGGGCATGTTTGCAAGGTTGATCAAGGGGAAGATAGATGGCAGCCTAGTGATAGAAACATTACAGTTGAGACTACCCCACTTTCGGGACACAGTGGTGAGTATTCAAAACTCTACTTTGGTGATTTGATGGTGGAGTTTGATAACTCCATGCTTATAGGTTGTGGTAACCAGTTGGAGATCTTCAGCGATTCCGGTAATGAGGAATCATGTGACTTCTTTAGCAACACTTCACTTTTGCATCACACGGATATGGACGACCCTTTTGGCAGTACATCTTGGGATAACACTGATGAGAAGTTTATCTTAAAGAGTCAGTTGAAAGTTAGTGATGACGCCATTTTTGCAGTACTTGTTCACCATGATAGCACTCACTAGATCATTGATGATCTGTACAAGACAACTTAAAGGGTAGAGGGCAAGACGGCCTAAGGATGGGATCCTATACTGCAAATTTATAGGGGGTTAGGACAACATTTGAGGATTGGAAATCAGAATATTTGAGACTACTTATAGACCGTGACCACTTGTTATAGGTTGCTGGGACATATGCTGAGCAGTTGAGGAATAAGGAGGTTGAGATCGATAAGCTCAATAGGGAGCTTAGTGCTACTCAGGGCACTTTGGAGCATACCCGTATTGCTCTCTAGAAGGCAAGGAATCAGATTGTGGTCTCTAGCCAGTACAGGGAGTAGGATGACAGGGATAGGTCTGAATTCTATGAGGAGGTGATTCAGGAGCTTGACAGCATACAACAGACCTATGATTTGGACAATTGTCCAAGAAGATCTTTGGGTCACAGAGAGTTTCTTGATGAGTTGGACCACTTCCAAACGATGGATAACTCCTTGTTTGAGATGGGTGCGGAGTTGACTTTTGATAATCCCCTCTTTGAGATAGATGAGGGAGATACTTCCTATTCCTAGGATGAGGATGAGGTTAGTTGCAGGGTCTGGGACCTAGGTGCAGTCATCAGAGGTGAGCCTTGGTCACCAGGTTGGAGTAGCGGGGTGAGCTCAGTTGATGAGCAGTGTGGTTTGTGTATCCGCAATCCAGGAGAGGTAGTTATGTCTTGTGGCATGATGAGTAATATGTCTTTTCTTACACTACCACTCGTTGATGATGATGATGATCAAGTAGGACTTATTCAGTACGGGTTTATCGAGCTTGGCATGCTAGGTATGTTGGTTGGTGTGAATTTTTCACATAATGGTATACATGGTATGACTCCGGGTATTGAGAGACAGTCATGGAATCCTTATGCTGATTTGGGGTTTCCAGTAGAGCTGTTCAGTGCATCGCATGTTAGACTTATTGCATGGGATGCATCTTGTTTCCAATTCAGCCCACCTACGGAGGACCTTCTTTTTCGATTATTGGATAGGAGTGGGATGAGTGGTTGGTCGAGTACGCTTCTCTTCTTGCAGATGGAAGCCTTGTCCGACAATCTTGACAGTTTGCCTCTTCAGCGCAGTTTCTGGTTCAGGCTACAAATCAGAGGGGCAGTGTTATGGTAGATGGAGACTTCAGGTATGTCACTCAGTGTGGGCATAGAGCGTCGAGATATTTCAGTTAGCTGGGAAGATGTATGGCTCTATTGCTTATGGGATCCAGGAGGGGCCTACTCGAGGTTGGTTTTCATTCTTGGAGCCGATCGTTATGAGATTTGGTTTTCTCCGGCATATGACCGTAGAGGTGCGGGAGATCCCAGTTGGAGCGAGGTTCTCAGTTGGGTTGAGACCTTTCTTACAGATGATAGTAGCACGGGGCAGATTGGTTCGACAGATCCTGCAGTGATTTGGGATCCTGACATTATATGGGCTGTTGTTTGGTTATTGTATGAGTGGCTTCACAAATTGGAGCATAATGAGTGTGTCAGTTTCACACGACAGGTTGGTGGAGCAGCTTCCTTGAGGTTGGTTTGGGATCCAGGTATTATGATCTCAGCATGCAGATACCGATTGCTTGAGGGCAAGCAATCTCCGAGAACGGATGATTGTAATGTCCCCTTTTTGGGGTACATTATATTGTGTCGTGTTGTTAGCCTTTTTACCTTGGTCCGGAAGGCTAACTGTGGCGTGGCAGTGCTCAAGGAGATAATTGGCCAACCAGAGCAGTTTCTGCAGGTTTCCAGGGTACCTACTATTTATAGTAAGTCAACAGGGTTTAGAATCCTCGGCTTTTTAGTAGTGGACTTGGAGCATCTCACCGAGAGCTTTTCGGCGAGCTATCACACGTTAGCATCCGAGCTCGTTTGGGCCTCCGTTTTATTGCCGAAAGATTCCTCACTTTATTTATTATTTCACTTTATAACTCAACGATCATTTTATTTAAAAAGTGACTTAAAGTGAAATTATAAAGAGAAGAAATGGGAATATGAAGAGTCACAGTGGGGAAACTGAAGAGTCACAGCTGCAGCCATAAGAGGAGGTTGAGAGTGTCATTGTTCATGCTTCAGTTTATGATTTTATCTCTCTTTGAGAATTCGGGAAGCTTCAGCTTTTGAATCAGAATCCTGAGGATGGAAACCTTCAGGCTTTCTCGGTGGATTGGACGGAAACCCAGTTCATCCCAGTGCGGATTCACTTTAGAGTTCGCCATTGCTTTACCAGGTTCTTGGTCATCCAATCTTACTGTTATTTCTGTATTTCAGATTGGATATTGTAATTCTTGGTTATTGTATTGCTGTTGTATAATACAAAACCATATTTTTGAGTTATTTCATGAGAATGTATTTGCTGGTTATTTGAATATACCTGCTGGTTACTGTTATTGGATCAATGGTTATTTGCATGTTCTATTGGTTTTCGAATCTGCATGAGATTTAGTTGTAGAAATCAGTAAATGGCCGGTTAGGGTCTTTTCAAACTATGCAAATTTTCCATGAGACAAAGTTTGAGGCACCTTCGAGCCTATCCTCCACTCTAACACCATTCACCATGATTGCTGTCCAAACAAATTGTCAACGTAAGACTGATGTAGAATGGTCACTTTGAATAGATCTCATATCAGATTCGATAGTTCACTGTCCTCAGATCACTACTTAATATTTTGCTTGTGTATATATGTTATTCTCTATTAGTTAGGCTCTGATCACATGTTGAGGAATTTGGATCGTCAAATAGAGATTGATATAATATATATACGAATGCTGATGTGAAGAAGATTACCGTTGTGATTGATCTTTTCACCAGCCAGCGATGTGCATATATATCTAATGAATGGTCACGTATATGAAGAGCCATGACCATATGTGGCTATTGCCACGTAGGGGTCATGACCCTTTATAAAGTAACCGATTCATAATACCAATTTGTTAAGCATCGTAACAATAATTATCAGGACTATTAAAACAATGCACTTGAGTCAATAGTTAGTCATGATACTTATGTATTGTGACTGCTATTAGCAGATGCATGATACATAAGTATCGTGACTGCAATATATACAAACCTTAATTCAATGATCAGTCATGATACTTATCGTGACTGCTATTTAGCAGATGCATGATACATAAGTATTGTGACTGTAATATATAGCACTCGGTTCGGTATTACCAGCGCAACATTAATATTATACACCATCGATTGCAATAGCATTTGATTTATCATTACGATCTGCATTGTATATATATATATATATATATATATATATATAATAACTCTAGCATATCCGAACGTAGCTATATCTCAACAGGAATTGGTATTTATTTAAGAGAAATTACCATTTAGAAATGGATATGATGTTATCAGTGAAGCCTTACAATTATAAGGATTAAAACAGAGACCAAGCTAAGCTTGGTAGAGGGCATTCATAAGGAATGTTGAGTTTCCCTAATAGGAGACTCAACGATCCAATATTATCTTGGCAGAGATCATTCTTAAGGAATGTTGTGATTCCAATTGGAATCCAGAGAGATTTATAGAGAATCTCTTAGAGACTATATATATTGTAGTGGTTAGCCATATGCATATGTAAGAGATAAGAGGCTTGGTTAGAGGTGGAATCTCTGCTAAGTATTAATTGTTAACGAGTTCATTCATTAATAGAGGTCCCAGAGGCCTTAGGAAGATGCTCTCAATGAGATGGTTGCCTAATTAAGAGTTCTCATCAGAGAGTTAGGCAATCTGAGTAGAGTTTTCTCATAAGGATTAGGTGGGTTTAGCATGCGATTAACAATTAGTTGATTTAATGTTTATATATATTTATGTTTATCTTTATCATCTACTAATAATTGTTACAGGTTTAGCGTTAAATACTCAATCCGGAAGTGGGGACATTACAGTGGTATCAGAGCATAATCTTGCCATCCTATTAGTAAAAGCTTATGCAAACTTACGAGAGAAGAAAACAAAGAAGATCACCATGAATGATCTAGCCAATGAGACGAGGACCTATATGGAACAAACAAACCAAACTCTGATAAGTCAAATGGAAAAATCGAATGAGACTCTCTTCCAAGCCTTGCAAAACATGGGAAATTCAATCAATAATTTGAAAAGCTATCCTACCCATGGAAGAGACACTAGCTCAAATCACTCAAAAAATAATAATGTGTCCTCCACGTCTAGGATACCCCATCCCCCATTCTTGTCAGGGAACAGATCCCAAGAGAGGAAGAAGGAATAGAACAACCAATGACTAGAACTGAAGACATTGCAAGAGCCTATGTAGAGCTAGAACCTCACATTAGAGAGGTTGTATCATTTAGGGAGTTTTGTGTAGATAAACGATGAGAGGCACCTAGGAGGCACATAAACAAAGAATTCAAACACAAAGTAAGAAAAGTAACACTTCCTAATTTTGATGGATCAGAGAAAATCACATCTCACGCATGGTTACAGAAATTAAATACTTTCTTCACCTTGAGTCTCATGACAGAAGAAGACACCCTCCAATTTGCAATACTCCATTTGGAAGGGGCAGCACATGAGTGGTGGCATCACAGACTTATTTCCCTAGGCCACCAAAATATAAATTCCTATGGACAATTCTCACAAAAACTGATTGGTAGATTTGATGAAAGAGACCCTGAATGGTATTTCCAAGAACTAACCCATCTCAAACAGACTATAACCATTGATGAATGTGCCCACCAATTTCAAGGGTTATCTGTTATGATTTTGGATCTCTCGCAAAAGAGGCTCACTTATATGTTTATAGAAGGCCTCAAAGATTCCACCAAAAATGTTGTGAAACCGTTTGAACCCTAAAACAGAGGAAGCCATCAGAAAGGCAAGAAAGGTTGAATCTAATAATTCTAAGGAAAATTCCAAAAACTTCACCTCCAAAAGATTCCACTGTAATGAAGATCCAAGAAAGGATAACCAAGAGAATCCATGTTAATTATGTAAGGGGCCATGGAGTATAGGTCACCGATGCCAAAAAAGAGATGAGTTAATCAAGAAAAATCTATGCTTTAAATGTAAAGAGCCTCAGGCATGTGGTCACCAATGCAAAAGAGGGCAATTACATAGAACTGAGGAAACATGCGAGGGTGAGCCTCTTAATAAAAGTGCAAAGGTTGATGAGTAGGAATGTGGGACACTAGCCGTTATCACTTGAAAATGAACATAGAACCTTTCGAACGAAGGGGACATTACAATAATTGTGTGTGTAAAGGATGATAAGCGTTTAGAACTATATATTGGGTGTTTTCTTAGAGAGTTGTGTTGTCAACAAATAAGCCCTATTCAATCTTTTGCAAGCTAAATGGAATAATGGTGGTACCCTAATTAGGCAGAGTAGTTGAAGCAGTCTAGAACATTAATTTTGTATATAGTTCAGAGTTATTAGTTTACTTTGCACAAGGATAATTTTAATTTAAAGTGAGGTTGACCATAATCAAAGCCATCGATGTATACTTATAAAAATACAAAGCTATCTAATCCATGATATAAAATGCTCACACAGCTAAATACAAAACCCCAAAAATGAATTGGGCATATATGAGAACTCAACCTAGATGAGTACCTCAAGGTAAGCTTTCTTTTTGACTTCAGAATCAAGGGTTTAGCGGGATAACACAAAATCATATAGAACACTCTCAAAGATCATATAACCCATTATAGCTCCTTGAATAAAAAATTAAAATAAAACCTTCTTAACATCCCAAATGTCCTAGTCTTAGGAAAAAGAAGTTATTAAAATGCTTGAGGACAAGCGAATTCAGGACAGAGGGACTGTAATGAACCTCAAGAATTAGCTTATGTAATAATTGTGAATGAATATGACAGTGTATAGAAGCAATATATTTAACATATAAAGTGTTTGGTAACAAATTTATGTGGCGAATAGGACAATGATAATAACATTAAATATTAACATTGAATATTATTAACATTGAATATAATTAACAATATTGTTAACATCAAATATAATAATGAATATTTTAATGTCATTAACGATATCTTTTTATTTTTTTAATATCATTAATATTGTTAATATTACCTATGACATGACGAAACAAGTATTAATATTGTTAATGTGATATAAGACCCACGATGGAGTCTTAATAAGACAATTATTATTAAATTGAATAACAAATCAAAATATAAAATTAACGAAGCTTATTCTAGCGGAGCCCATTAACAAATTAAATATAGGGTTGCACTTTCAGAAACTCAAAATATTTAATAACTGCATTATTGTGGCATGAGGATGGAGTGTGGAGAAGGTAAGAAAAAATAATAACCAATTACTAAGCGACGTCCGATGTAGTAGTAAACTCAGCGGACATACCATAGGAAAGGAACATTAAAAATTATTCACCGACATCATTCTCAGCATTCAAAGGAAAAAAGATATCGTCAGCAACAGATTTCTAGTATCGTGTGACACAGGCAGCATTGGATCAAATACGCAGGGAATAAGTAATTGTATATATCCAAAGAAAAGCAGAGATATTCAAATCCAAAAGAATATATTACAGAACGAAGGGAGTTATTTACAGAGAGGAGTATTCACCGTAGCAGAGACCTCAAAGGCTATCAATTCTGAATTGGTATTGATATCAGAGGTAATTATTGTCTAGAGTTGGCCTTTGTGTCAGAGTATGACTATTTAGGAATTGGTATTTATTTCAGAGAAATTACCATTTAGAAATGGATATGATGTTATCAGTGAAGCCTTAGAATTATAAGGATTAAAACAGAGACCAAGCTAAGCTTGGTAGAGGGCATTCACAAGGAATGTCGAGTTTCCCTAATAGGAGACTCAGAGATCCAAGATTATCTTGGCAGAGAACTTTCTTAAGGAATATTGTGATTCCAATTGGAATCCAGAGAGAGATTCATAGAGAATCTCTTAGAGACAATATATATATTGCAGTGGTCAGTCATATGCAAATGTAAGAGATAAGAGGCTTGGTTAGAGGTGGGATCTCTGCCAAGTGTTAATTGTTAATGAGTTCACTCATTAATAGAGGTCCCAGAGGCCTTAGGAAGATGCTCTCAATGAGATGGTTGCCTAATTGAGAGTTCTTCTCATCAGAGAGTTAGGCAATCTGAGTAGTTTCTCCTAAGGATTAGGTGTGTTTAGCATGGGATTAGCAATTAGTTGATCTATTGTTTATATATATTTATGTTTATCGTTATGATCTACTAATAATTGTTACAGGTTTAGCGTTAAATACTCAATCCGGAAGCGGGGACTGTTCCATTGAAAGGGAATGTTCCTTGTGCTTTGATTTTTCATTGAAACTTGTACCTATAATCTCTCAAATACTCAACTTAAAGTCTATCAATGTTTTTAAATCCATCATCCACTTCTATGCAAAATCAAGGAAAGTTTTCTTGAATAATAATAGCTAATTTGGGGCTCAAATAGTTGCTCTCTTCTTTTGTACTAGTAGGTCTTTATTACATAATGAAAAAATATTTAACCCTTACTTTACTATTTTACGAATCTGCTAAAATAGTTATCAATGAGAACATTTTCATATCATTTATGATCTTTCGAGATGTAAGGTTTTGTTTCAAAATATAGTGTAGCATTCCATGCATTTTAAATAGGTATTAGGCAAACTAATACATGCCCTGAGAGAAGTCATGACCTATAGTCTTGTGGGCTTATCTTAATCCCTTCCAAAGCAGCCTCATATATTTTCTCTTAATTGATGTAGATAGATTTCAGCAACTGTCCCATTGAAAGGGAATGTTCCTTGTGCTTTGATTTTTCATTGAAACTTGTACCTATAATCTCTCAAATTCCATCAATGTTTTTAACTCCATCATCTATTTGTAATTTTGTACTGCTCTTTTCTTTTGTACTAGCAGGTCTTTATTATCCACTGGAAACATATTTTAACACTCCCTTTACTGTTTTACAAATCTGCTAAAATGGTAATTAATAAGAACATTTCAATATCATTTATGGTCTTCTGAGATTTAAGATTCTATTTCAAAAGCATTTTCTATTACCCTATCCAGAGTTATTTGATTCAAAATGTATTATGTTGAACTTTGCAATTGCTTCCTTTGTCATATAATTTCCCTTTTGCACTCTTAATAGTTCTCTTTAACAATCTTCTAGAAAATGCAAGTATTGTTAAATCACAAATATGAACCAATTGATTCTCAATTTGTAATTTGTGATATTTGCTCAGCAAAGGAAAACTGTCTTTTTAACGACTTTCTGAAGCTTGAGGATTTTGAGATCCTATAGGCCAACTTGGATAGTCATGAGGTCAAATGACTTGGGAGAGGCTCTGAACGAGGAGCTTCATCATCAACCTGCAGCCCTCTAATATAGCTTTATTTGTAGTAGCAAGAGTCACCAGCTACGTGTGATTTTTGGGAACTTTGTACTTAGTTTGCAGTTTGAATTTGTACAAACTATATCATAATTGGAATTTTTTCAACTGTTACCATCTCGTTATTATTTATGCACTATGCAGTATGCTTTATGGAATGCATTGTAATCAGCGATATGAATATAAGCAACAAAATCCTATTTTCTATAAGTCATGGGTTAAACTCTATTTTATCATTATGTGCTCTCTATATCTCTATGCTGTGGGGATGCCCTTAAAATTTTAAAAATAGTTTTGTTTTGTTTTCTACAATTTTTTTCTGTTTTTATTAAAATTCAATTTTTTCAAAAAATCTTATACTTTTGGTCTGCTGATTTTTTCCCCAAAAGATTTTCCCTTTTATGGTCAACTTATGCCTGTAGCCTTATAAGGGAACTTTTCATGATTGATTGTGCTAGCCAGGTGCCTTGCTTGTAGATTTGTTAATCAATAATTTGAAAATATGGATGTGTTATGGTTTTTAAATTTTAATAGTTAGTGATCATATTCACACCTTTATGGCATCAAAATTTCTGCTTACCCTTGATTTTTGTTGTCTGTTTCAGTCATCAATGAATATTCGCCAGATGGTTAAAACAGTGTGGGCTACAGATGGCTTCAGAGGTATGCTATGTTTCAACTTGTTCAGAAATACAAATTGATAAGTAAAAACTATTTGGAAGGTGAAAAGAATAATTGACGACAAGCAATGAAAAGAATTTGCAGTCTACTATATATTATGCATTCAAAGAGGAAAATGGAAAGTAGAAATGAAATATTAGAAATAAGTTATAACAGGTTGTTTTCTCTAAGTGCTTTTTTCTACATTTTTCTTCATTGCGTCTTTGCAGGCATCATTTCTTATTTTAATCTTTCCTACCATTCTATCTAACTTCCTCGGCTGGACAGCTTTTTTTGTGAGGTTGTTTTCACCTGTCATTTAGTATCATGATTTTTGGCAAGGCTTCAAACAGCCAATTTATTCTTTCAAGTTGTAGATGGTGGCATGGATTCGTAAAAAGATATGATAGCTTGAAGAGGAAGCCTATCATCGAAGGTAGGGATATCCCAATAAGTATCAGTATGGAATGCTACCACTGTCAAAGAACTGTTTATGGAGTTGGCCATAACCAACAACACAAATGGGCTATCATTTCTCTGTTAGGAAGGCATGGAATTGTCTAGGGTATAGAGAAGCGCATATGGACTCTTTGAATTGTTACTAACCTGCCCTTGTATGCAGAGAACTTGCATATGAGATCACATTTTACTATTTTAGGGTATTCTGAGATTCTCTTTCATTTTTGTGTCAAGTAAGTGCTTTATAGTTTTTTATTATATTGGCATATCAGTAAAATAATTGTTTTGATATAAAGTCATCTAATAGGTCAATGCCAAAGCACTTGCTTTGATAATATGTTGGGTTTAACCTTTTGTGACAGAGCAATTAGTCATTCTCTGAATTTGATACGAATTGCATTAACCAGAGAATACATAATGCAAAACGAAGGCAGATTAGTAGATAAGATAAGATAATTTATTAATGCACAACAATAGACCACGAAGGGTCAAAGAGACTGCCAAGAACAACAAAAGGGGGCCAGCCCGCAGCAGGGACACCAAATGGTGCCCAAAGAAAGAAAGCAACAACACCGAAACAAAAACAAAGAGAGGGTTTCAAAGGAAAAACCCTCTAGAACCCTGTTAAGGGTTTTGAACAACCGTGAAGAACCTCTGAATTGAAGGATAAGCAATAGGACCAGTTGGAGCCCTGAGCTGCTTCAGAGTGATCCTGGAAGAGAAAAGCTGCTGCTGATAGGAGCCCGTCTTGGGCTTCACAGATCTGGAATAAGGGGTGGGGCCAAACTGATGCTTGGTGCCGCGTGCTGAGTGAAGCCCTCTTAAGAAGGAAGTAATGAGTTAACAAGGTAGAGGCATCGTAGGAGGCCGGTGCTAGAGTGTGTGGTCCTGAAGCCTAATGACTTCTTGAAGATAAAGGGAAAAGCACCTTTGGTTCGTATATCTTGTTGGTGTTTGAAAACGCTTATGCTATCTAGGGCTGCCAATATGCCTTGAGACTGATGTTAGGATTGGTTAAATCCAAGTGTGAAAACTCTACAAGGCAACTGGACCAACTATAGGGACAAGACTGCCCTCTTCACTTCCGGCTCTGCAAAACCATGGCAGGTGTACCTAATCTAGTAACTTATGGCATTTTAGGACTTTGGACTGGATTAAACAAAGCAAATGATAGCAAGAGACTACTAAATGTTAACTAGACATTCATTGAATCTCAATTGCTATGAAGGGTTAAATGGCCTTGTGATCTCAAGACTATGAGGGATTGCAGGATTGGAGATATTAAATATAATTGGGTTTCTTGCAGGATGCAAACAACCATGCAACACTTTGCATCAGCACAGGGATACTAGCTTAAGATCAGTGCCTTATCCATTGGGCATCATACCTGAAGTGAACATGGAACACAAGGACAACTACTAGATTCATCTGAGAATTTAAGCCATAAACATAGTTAAACATCTCTTACACTACTTACAAGTATCCTTACTGATTGAACCAAATGAATCTATGCTTCACTCAGAGACTTTTAACTTGATTGTAAATCAAGGCTGAGAGATGAAACATATACATAAGCAACCAAATGCAATGAGCCAGAAAACTCAGAATTCATTAAGAACAACTAAAGGAGAGATCCAAGAATGAGAAACTGTATTAAGTATGTGGATTCAAATCCCTGTATTACAAGTTGATTCAGAAAACACCATAGACAATATGCAAAAGATACATGAGGTTTTTCCCTAATGTTGATACAACCAACATGAAAATGTTTACATGAAGAAACCACTCATGGAACCAGAAATTGGAACCACTGGAACTGACAAAATTCAGAACCCCTTCTAAGTCAAAAAAGCTACCACTTATACCACTAGCTGCCTTGGAAACCCAAAATAGGTTGCAACAAGCTACGGATAGCTAGGGCTAGGGTTTCACCCACTAGAACAACCAGAAAAACATCAAAATTTACTGCAGGGGCAGGAAACACAGGCAACCTGGTAAGAACAGATCCAAAAATGATCTTCATTTATGCCAATCCTCTGAAAATGTACCAAGGAGCAAGAATTTGTCATGCCAAATAGTCTTTTCACCCACCTGCAAATACACCTCGAGCCAAGATTGTATTCATTCCTTTACGGCACAAATCCCTGCAATCAACTGTCAAACATTTTGGACCACATCGCAGCAACAAGCGCCACCAAACCAGTCAAATCTGGCCATGCAAGCATTCAATACCAGTTCCTAGGGTTGGAAAGTCATTTTGATATTCAAATTTGAAGAGAAATAGCTTTCTCGGGCTCAACAACTTGACCATTCACCCCTAGTCACAAAATCGCGCAGTCATAAACTTCATCGCTACAGGAATCTTGGCTCCATCTTATGCTTTGGTCGCGTGATCGCAAGGCACCAAACTAACCCTTGCGATCATGTGACCGCAGTCCCCTAGCCGCGGTCAACGGTCACAAACCCCGCTGAAAAGTCCTCGGCCACGCCAGTACCGTGGACCCACCTTTAACTCCGCAATAGCGCAATCAGACCGTTGTCGCATGATCGCATAGCCCGGAAACGGGCTATGCGAACATGCGACAAGCCGCACCCCTTTACCTTGTCGCAACCGCCACCGCTGCTAACACAAAACGTTAGTCGCATGATTGCATAGCCTTGAAAAAGGCTATGTGAACATGCGACTAACCGCCAACAATCACCACCGCTGCCTGCCCACCGACCAATCGGGAACCGCCACGTCATGGAGACCGAACAACTGGGCCCTCCCTTCAAACATTGCAACCCTCGCCCCCACTGGTAATCCACCAAGTCACCCTTCTCTCTAGATCTCCCGGGCCCACCGACGAAATGCCACCTCACTATCGCGGACACATGTCAACCAGTCGTATGATCGCATAGCCAGAAACTGGGCTATGCAATCATGCGACAGCCAACTAAAGGCTGCCACATGACTGCCAACGGGACCACCAGACTGCTCAAACCCCACAAATGGGCCCACGTCACATCCCAACTCATCGCATATCAACCAATAGCAGACTGACACATCAACACCAATCTGACATGGACCCAACTGGACCCACGACATGCCCATATAGGAAAATCCAACGGCCTGTCGCAAAAGCGTAAAGGTTAAACATCGTGCATTTTTACTATGCGAACATACGACAACCACCGATCTTGTCCGAACTTTAACCACACCGGGCAATGGGAAGAACTGGGACCCACCAACGATCGCACTTGCCCAGTTAAGACTGAGGTCGAAAACACACAAAGTTTTCGACACAGCAAAAGACTGAAAACACATAGAGTTTTCGATGCCAGAAGACAAGTGCACAAAAGCGGGAAGGCTTAAGGTCGAAAACAACGAAGGTTTTCACACAGACTGAAAACATCATGAATTTTCAAAAACACTGTGGGTTTTCGACATTGTGGCAGATTCTAAAATTGTTTCCTGCAGACCTTAGAACTTGAATAACTTTCTGGATTTGCGATTCAGGAGATGCAATCTGAACTGGAGCAAGGTGACAACATGAAGCACACAGGGCAGGACACTTCAAGAAAACTTGCAAGAAATGGGCCATTTTCAAAAGATTTTGCATTGACAGGAAAATGGACCAACATCTGAAGAAGATAGTTTGGGTTTGCACCTCCCTAAAGAGGCAGTAGAACCTCCTTTTGATCTCATAGTATAAAGGGCAAAGAAAGATGAAGTGCTCCTCCGACTCAACCTCCCCAATGCTACAAAGTTGACAAATCCTGTGCACTTTGTCAATATGATGGTTGGTCTCGCACTGGAGCTGATGCGAACCTACTGTGAAAGAACCAAGGAGGATCCTGAGGGAATGAGACCAGTGGTGGGATAAGTAGGAAGGGCAGACAATGAGTCCGTCCTTCAGCTCCAAAAAGTTCTCTGCATAAAAGGCCTTCTTAGGGAGAAGGCCCCCGTGGCGGTTAACCCAAATAGTGTTAATGAACTACCTGTAAATGTCATCATTGATGCACCTATTCAGCTCCTAGTGGGGTGGAAGAAGATGGGAGGGGGTGGCATTGAGAGAATACTAGAAGGGAGGGAGGTGATCCATCGCAATCCCAATAGACCCAAGAAGGGCCAAAGTCTCAGCGAACCAACTGCGACTTCGACCAGAGGAGAACATAGAAGTAGCAATAGACTCCAAAGAACAATAGGCAAGGTAAGGGTAGCTATGACGCCCATATACTATCAAAACTTACAAAAAATTACATTCTAACAATATGAATTGTGGATGTTTGATGGAATGTTCTGTTAATTTATTTCTAACACCCACCCGAATAGAAAAGTTGAGTAAATTGATTATTTGACATCCCTTGAACTTCTAAACTTGACTTCGATATTTCTTTGGTGAAATTATCCGTAAGTTGATCTTGAATGGAGCAATGTAAAGCTCTCTCTTGCCATTCTTCACCTTTTTTCTGAATAAGTGACAATGAATCTCTCTATACTTGCATGAGTTGTGCACAATTGGATTTTAATCCTTAGTACACTATTGTTGGTGCAAAACATTGTTGTTGTCTAAGCCACTGGTATATACATATCACTTGGGATTCTACGAAGCCAAATAATA
Organism: Chamaecyparis obtusa; assembly: GCA_027943335.1. Classification (NCBI taxonomy): domain Eukaryota; kingdom Viridiplantae; phylum Streptophyta; class Pinopsida; order Cupressales; family Cupressaceae; genus Chamaecyparis; species Chamaecyparis obtusa. Next base: position 2,724,045 of record BSBK01000413.1, read on the forward strand.
CTCACTAATTGCCACAATTTCAGAAATAATATTGTACAACATCCAATAATTCATCATGTTTAATGAATTGGAATGGGAAATTTCAAATGGCCATCACTGAGAAAAGTGGCTTGAGAAGATAATACAGATACTTGATACTGACGTATCCGAGGAATACTACTCAAACATTATCATTTACCATTTTAACTTTATGGGGGAGACACTAAATGCTTTAGAAAAATAATAGCAGCGCTGTTAAGATAAATGTCCCTCAGAATAAGGAGGAAAGCAAGGTAAACAGTTATCTATAAATTACTTGGGAGAGAGGCATCTTCTGCTTGAAATGATAGGGATATTATCTAACAAATATTAAACACTTGAAGTTGAAATAATTGCAAAGTTGTTTTAGTTTTGTAAATGTTTAAACAAGTATTTTTTTGGTCAGTAAATAAGGGTTCTATGGGAGCCCTCATCCATAAATAGAAAACAAACCTATACAAAGTACAACCAAAGAGGTGAACATGTGCCAAACAAAATTCCAAAAACTGCTACCCTAGAAGCATGAAGGCAACAAAGTTGCATACAAGCTAGTTAGCTGTGGGCCCATCCAATAAAAAAAATTGAGATTCATAAAAGATCAAACCTATTAGGGCCCACAAAATTCAGACCAAATAAAGATCAATTAATAAGTATCAAGGCCTTCTCATCTCTGTGGTCCACAGAGGTTGAAGCTGCACCAACTGTTCCACCACCTCTCACACCTCCAGGGCAGACCAGTAGTATTGCCAGAGTTGTCATCCTGAACAAAGCTTCTTCAGCTGCCATTTATCCCTCTGATACTGCACCCCTGGACTGACCTCCAACTGTTTGGGTGCCTCTGCAGAATGCCATTCGACAGAGAGGACATAGAAAATTGGCTGGAAATTTCTAGCTTATTATTCATGTGGGTAACCTTGGGAGTGTGAATAATGATGGCTAAATTGTTGCAGCAGGACACCAACTCTTTCTTCGGAAAATTGTTTCGCTTTTGTTACTCAAGATGGGTGTTTCTCTTGCAAATCAGGCACTAGTTTCGCCTGATCAAGGTCCTGTACATTTTGCTCCTTAATCCCATGGGACAAAACTCCAGCCTCCTGTTTTGGAAATACCAAATGGAGAATCTATACTTAATGGCTTTGTTTGCAATTAGATCTGTTAGCTTGCTCCTAGAATCTGCTGCAATTGAAGCCCTTAACATAAATACCTGAGTATTCTCCAGAATGTTTCGACAAAGGATACTTTTGACAAATTGAAGAGTCTTAGTGTCTGGGCAAGAACATTAGATGACCTTCTGTCTGAGACTGTACTTTTGTAGAAAGGATCTTGAACCCCCTCTTCCCAAACAAACCTAGCCATCATTCAAAATGAACAGCACAGAAAAATGTAGAGGAGCAGAGCTCAATCACAATTGCCATTAGAGAAAGCTTCCCATACGACAAGTAATTAAAAAAGGGGCAATTAAAGCTATACAATCTAGGTAATCTTGTTTACATTTGCTGGATATTTTTCCCCTTCTACAGAGCGCCTGCCTTGAGGAAAAATTGAGAGCTTCTGCCTCCCTTGCCAAAAAAAGGCAAAAAGTGAAACAAGTGGACAAATCATTAGGGACCGAATAGAGGAGACAATCACGAAGGGAAATCAGCTATCAAGAAAGGGGTCAAGACTCCTAAGCATCCATTCTAACACTAATTTAAGCTGAAAAGAGTATCTTCTCAATGCCTTCATTTGCCAAGAAATCTGCCACTTTATTACAGTTTTTATAACAATGTGTAAAAATTATGTATTTGAAGCTCTTGCAAATCTTGAGAGCTTCCTCTAGGAGGCTACAAAACTTTAAGCTCTTGGTCGCCTTCTTATGCAAACCATTAACCACCACCATATGGTCACCTTCCACATTCAAATTCTTACATCCAGCTAAGCTAGCCAAGTTCAATTCTTCCACCGCCGCCAATGGCTCTACCTCATTATTAATTTTGAACTCTAAAAGTATCCATCCTTTACCAACTTCCCCCTAGATTCTCTAAAAAACACATAAGCTCTGTCAAAATTGAGCTTCAGAAACCTCTCAGGAGGTTTCAACCATTTCCGATTTTTTTGAAACAAACTGTTGTCAATAACCCCATCATTTGGGAATGAGTGCTCATTTTTTTTAAATAGACAGTTGCTAAGATTCTTGAATGGATTCAATTTCATATGGTAGAAGTAATGAAATAATTTTGGTGCGAAATGTTATCGCTCCTTTTTGTGCATTGTGCAATTTGTTTTTCTGTTGAATCTCATATCTAAGAATTGAAGGATTAAGAGCAATTAAGAAGAGTATAGATATAAGAAGAATCAGTCCAAACCATGGGAGGCTAACTTTTCATAAGTAGCTTTACCTTTAGTCCAAGGCATGAATGTTGATGGAATAAAATATTAGCACTATTTTTGATGCCTTTATCTAAGATGGAATCAATTGCCTTGGATTGATTTCCAAGAGTTTTATTTTTTCTACTTCCCTGATGATGTAGTCTACTTATCTGATAATATCTTCTACTCACTGTTCAACTGACTATCATTAATATTTGTTGCACATCTCAAGGACTACAAGATATCTGAACTTTATGTTTGACTATGCCATCAAATTGTACTAATGATTGCCTTATTTAGAACTTTAATAGGATCCAAAACTAAATCTTTGACTTTTTAATGTGACATATGATTGTAAACTAATAAAGTGTATCATTGTTAACCTAGTAAGAGGGGTGTAGAGGCTATTTGAGATCTATGATCACCTAGGGAAGGGACGGGGATTCTGGTTACTCTCTAGACAGCTATACTGCCCCTTCTATATTAGTTCAGAATGGATAGAATCAAATTTTCTGTTCTGCCATAGTATTCCACAAAGAAACTAGAGTATATACAGGACTTGTGGGTGATTTGAGTTGCAAGTACCAAATCCCTAAAGTTGGATCTCTTTTGAAATGCGAGGAGTGTCAAAATTGGAGAAAAGCCCTTGCATTTATGATCAGGCTTGGGCAACTGCGGACCAATTGGTAAGGTGGGTAGGAACTCCTTCACTTTTGGCTTTGCTAAACCAAGAAGGGCTTTCTTAGGCACTGCGGTAGATATTGCTGCAAAAATTAAACATTTAGTTTGACACAAACTATATTCATTGCATAGTGCACCCTGATTTTGGTTGTCACTTTGTGCCTATATGTTGGTTTGAGGGACTCAAGGTTTAGCACCTAATTATGCAGTTGACTGCCACATGGGTTGTTTGGAATGCATTAAATGAGCCCCTATGTTGTTTTGTACATCCAAAGGTAGCAGTGATAGAACTTACTTCCAACACTGAACTAGATAACTTTATGATTGATTCGTTTTAGGCGTGTTAGGATGATGGAGGAGTATTAGTTCATGCAGACGGGTGTTTATTTCAGTTGGGTAAGAGTCCAGGATCTTGCAGGACATGTAATGACTGAAACCAATATGGGATACCTCAATGAAGATATACCCAAAAACCAAATTTATCCAAATGGCACATGTAGGTTCTATACATGCAAATGAATAAATAGCATAAGTTCATAAACTTATAAGTGTCTATTCAGTAATCTAGAAACAAACTTGCAGAATTGTTTATTTGTCTTGAGATGATATACCACAAAAGCATTGGAATGACTTTAAAGACTTTTTGCTGATTAACTCTTCAAGAACACATTCAGAAAATGCACAATCTACTCTTGGAGGCCCTTAAACAATGTTGGATCTGCGAGTGACACTCATTTTTCAGAAGTTACAGATGTTCATTACACATTTTGGGGAACATAGATCATGAAAATATAAAATACCTTTCCTTTAGGTGGAGAAAATTACCCTGGGTCTTGTTGTTACAGTTTTTTCCCTTTTGCGCTTTTTTATTCTCCCAATCTTGTATCATCTGCAAATAGAACTTTGGACCTTAACTACCCCTTCTGCAAATTGCTACCAATGAAAGGGGAGGGTTTGAAATCTTCTTTCAATATGAAAATCCATTGATTGCTACTCAATTGTGGGTGCCCATACTATTCGAGGTTTTTTTTTCCTTGAATCATGCTTGAGATAACGATATATTAATGGTAACAAGATTGAAGTGCAGAGAAATCCTTAAAAGATTTCCCACCATTACTCCTGGTGGTTGAAATGTCTTGGGGTGGACGAGGGTAGATGTGTTGCATAAATGTTTCCTTTGGTGTCCTTTTTGCATTTTAAATGCTGTGCCCTTCCAGAGATTTTGCTCTTTTTATGAACCTTGTTGCATACTTGATGAGTTAATGAACCAACAAACTTAGTGACAACTTGTCCTTCTATCTTTAGCTCTTTCTTTTTCTCTTCTTTGTTGCACTTAAAGGTCCACAACAAACCTTTTCATACTTTCATAGGCTTCGTGAACTCACAAACTTTGCGACATTTGGAATGTTGTTACTTATAGCCTCGATCAAGATAAATTCATTAATGCATATATCAATTAGAGAAATCATAATGAAGCATCGATCATATTAGACACACACACACACACACACACATATATATATATATGATAATTATTGTTATCATCATATATATATATATATATATATATTAATATATATATGATTACCATCGTGCTTTATATATTCTCTATTAAACCCGATTGTAATATGAATAATAATCGACCAACCTGATTCTTAATAGATAATAACTATACTCTAATCGGTGTCGACCAAATATCATTTAAGCCGTAATTGATATTGAATCTGCGTCAACCCGATTTACATTGAATCGGTATTAAGTTTTAAACGGTGTCAACTGATAGACATATCGGGATACATTACCATCGGTTGTGACTATTAAGTCACACCTATGATAGGCATGGCTCCTCAAGGAGTCATGTCTATCATAGACGTGTCACGTGACCAATCATTGGTCACCATGCTAATATAAAAGTGGTATGACTGTTTAGTATAATGCACCGAAATCAATAAGTGCAGAGTACTGTAAACAGTAACACAGCAGTGGATATATTTCATACAAGTTATTGCATGTTCTTACATTCCAGTCTCAGATTTCTGCAAATAAACATCAGCACAGTTAGAAACATATAAATATATAATCAACATTGCATATTTAATTTAAAATTGAAACTTGAATAATAAGTTTGTTTAGATTTAACATGGTATTAGAGCTTTGGTAAAGGAAGATAATTGGAGGGAATATACCTCTGACATTTTTAAAGAATTTTGCAAAGAAGCAAGAATTGAGAGGGAGTTCACTGTTCCTTACAATCCTCAACAAAATGGGGTTGTTGAAAGGAAAAATAAAACTATTGTAGAAGCAGCTAAAGCCATGCTCTTTGACCAAAATCTAGAAACCTATCTTTTGGTAGAAGCTTCCAACACTACTGTATACATTCAAAATAGATGTTCTCACTCTCACATTGAAGACAAAACTCCTAAAGAAGTTTTTACAGGTGTAAAACCAGATATCACTCAAAAGATATTCATGTACCTAAAGAGAAAAGAACAAAACTAGAACCTTCTGGAAGAAAAGGAATCTTTGTTGGATATAGTTAAACTTCTAAAGCCTATAGAGTATTTATTCCTGGACAAAACATTGAACTTAGTAGAGATGTAATATTTGAGGAAGACTTAGCTTTTAAAAGGGCTAGAAATTCATTTGAGTCTAAAAGTATCACTCCACCTTGAAACCTAGAAGAGCATATTGCTCCTAAGTTTCCAAGGGAGTATCCTGAAGAGGATGAAGGTGAAGTACAAAACTTACCCCAAGAGAATCATAAGAAAAGACCACTTTAGACGACTAAAACAATAGAAGAATCAAAAAACTTTGCAGCTCCTTCAGGGACCTTTAGAGAAAGTAAAATACCCTGAAGATTTTCCAGCTATGTGGCCTTAATGAATGATCTCTCCAAGTCTAAACCCTCCATTGCATCATAAGCCCTCAAACACCAAGTATGGAAGGATGCCATGACAAAAGAATACTAGTCCATCCTGAAAAATGATGTTTGGGAAATAGTTCCAAGACCAAAGGAAAAATCTATTGTTTCATCCAAGTGGCTTTTCAAAATCAAGTATGTTGCAGATGACAGTATAGAGACAAACAAAGCCAGATTTGTTGCTAGATATACCTCAGGTAGAGCAGTACTAGCCATCGCAGCTAGCAAAGGATGGAAAGTTCATCAGATGGATGTGAAGACTGCATTCCTGAACGGGAAGATAGAGGAAGAAGTCTACCTAGAGCAACCAGAAGGATTTGAGATTCACACTGCAGAATTTCGTGTGTGTAGATTAAAGAAAGCCCTCTATGGACTTAAACAGGACCCCAGGGCATGGTATGAGAGAATCGATAGATATCTCATGGAATTGGGATTTTCTAAAACTAATGCAGATCCAAATCTATACATAAAGCAAAATAAAGGTGATATGTTGATATTGATCTTGTATGTTGATGATTTGTTAATTACAGGAGAAGATCATCTTATTGATCAATGTAAAAGGGATCTTGCTAAAGAATTTGAAATGAAAGATTTAGGCCTTCTACATTACTTCCTTGGAGTAGAAGTCTAACAAAACTCAGACAACATTGTGCTAAATCAAGGAAAGTATACCTTGGACATATTAAAGAGATTTGGTATGATGAATTGTAGACCCATGTCTTCCCCCATGGAAAAAAACCTTCATAAACTAAAGGAGGCAGCAATAGATTCTCCATTTGCAGATCCTACTCTCTACAGACAGATAATTGGATACCTGATGTACTTGGTTAATACCAGACCAGATATTTGTTATGCAGTAAATGCTTTGAATCAATTTATGTGTGAGCCTAAGGAGATACATCTTATGTCTGTGAAGCATATTATGAGATACCTTCAAGGTACTCTAAATTATGGACTCAAATATGAGAAAGTCAACTTGAATCTACATGGATTTACAGATTTTGATTGTGCTGGAAGTGTAACTGATAGAAAAAGCACCTCCGGTTGTTGATTCAGTTTGGGATCCGCAATGATATCTTGGATGTGTAGAAAACATTCTTCAGTGGCTCAGAGTTCTACAAAGGCCGAATACATTGCAGCTTCTATGGCAGCAAGAGAAGCAGTATGGCTCAGGAAACTACTTGTGGGATTATTTGGTGAGCCCTTGAAACCTACAATTATTCATTGTGATAATCAGAGTAGCATAAAGCTTTCTCTGAATCTGGTATTTCACGATAAATCCAAGCACATAGAAATTCCTTATCATTATGTGAGAGACATGGTGGATAGGAATGTGATTCAGTTGGAATATATGAGTTCAGGAGATCAGACAATAGATATACTCACCAAGCCACTTGCCAGAATAAAAGTTGAACACTTCAAGAAAGGTCCTGGTATGATTGAATTGTAATTTGTATTGTAATTCTTACTGATATATATATATATATATATAAATAAGATGTTTAATGTGTAAACTTCTTTTGTCATATGTGTTGATATATGACTTCATGGGCTCTACCCCTTGTGTTCATCTCTAAAAGGTGATGATCATTTGGAAATGAACTCTTGTATTCAAATGTTACAAGATGATGATCTTGTAATATTGATATCATGCTGACTTGATATCATTCATGGATGTGCCATGATTTGTTATGGTGGACATTATGCAACGTAATGTCAGTGCACACACCATAGCTAGGATGTATAAGGAGAATATAATATTCTCAAGCATATCATCCTTTTAAGTATCATGAGTTATGTGATACTTATCATCACGTGTTATTAGATGATTGTCTTCACGAGATATGTGAGACTTCTTATCACGAGTTATGTGATACTTATCATCACGTTTTATGTGATGATTGCCTTCACGAGATATGCGAGACTTCTTATCACGAGAAATATCATACATATGATTTTATCTTATCTAGCTAAGAGGGAGTGTTGTTACTTATAGCCTCAATCAAGATAAATTCATTAATGCATATATCAATTAGAGAAATCATAATGAAGCATCAATCATATTAGACACACACACACACACACACACACACACACATATATATATATGATAATTATTGTTATCATCATATATATATATATATAATAATATATATATGATTCCCATTGTGCTTTAAATATTCTCTATTAAACCCGATTGCAATATGAATAATAATCGACCAACCCGATTCTTAATAGATAATAACTATACTATAATCGGTGTTGACCAAATATCATTTAAGCCGTAATTGTTATTGAATCCGCGTCAACCCGATTTACATTGAATCGGTATTAACTTTTAAACAGTGTCAACCGATAGACATATCGGGATACATTACCATCGGTTGTGACTATTAAGTCACGCCTATGATAGGTGTGACTCCTCAAGGAGTCACGTCTATCATAGGTGTGATCAATCATTGGTCACCATGCTAATATAAAACTGGTATGACTGTTCAGTATAATGCACTGAAATCAATAAGTGCAGAGTACTGTAAACAGTAACACAACAGTGGATATATTTCATACAAGTTATTGCATGTTCTTACATTCCAGTCTCAGATTTCTGCAAATAAACATTAGCACAGTTAGAAACATATAAATATATAATCAACATTGCATATTCAATTTAAAATTGAAACTTGAATAATAAATTTGTTTAGATTTAACATGGAACTTGGCGTTCTATATCTTCTCCTTCATTTAATTTGCACTTCTCTTCTTCTATCTCATATTTCTTCTCTATGTTGCATTTTCACACTTTTCATGAACAAGCAAACCTTAAGAATTTTGTCATACTTTTCTTTAGTTTGCAAACCTTCAAAATTTATAACATTTAGAACTTCGTCACAATTCACCCTTTTCTTTGTTCAGCCTTGATGTGTTGGCAAACCCAATTGACATTTTGCAATATTTGCGAACATGCAAACCTTTTGATTGCGAACTTGTGAATTTTGCAACATCACGAACTAGGCAAACTTTGTTCTCCTTAATGTTGGCATTTTGTGGAGTCGGTGAACTTGCAAACTTCTTGAAAACCTGAACATTAAATACTCAGGCTTGTCGGGTGTAGGGGATTTCATGAACTTGTGAACTTCTTGAAATGTTGAACTTGAACACTACTACACATTAGAAAATTTACTTGTAACACAAATGGAGGGGGCAAGGTAGTGACTTAGACAAAAATTGCACTTCGGTGCCTACAAAGGTTTGTGAACTCCTTGAATTGTTGGGTGCCTTAGACATATTTAGTCTAAAAACAAATGGAGAGGGCAATGTAGGAACTCAGACAAACTTCACACTTGGGTGCCTGTAGAAATAATCTCAGATTAGTTATCAATGGTGTGATGTCCCCTTCCGGAAATAGAAATTAATAATAAATAGTATTAATTAATAAATAAATAAGTATTAATTAATAAATAAATAATTATTAATTAATAAATAATTAACTAAATATATTAATATCAATCATATAATAAATAAATAATTGAATAAATATATTAATCATTATAATCAAAGAATGATAAACAGCGATTATGTGGAAGACAGAGATTATGTCCAAACCCAACAAAAGCGATTAGAAGCCTGTAATTATCAGGTGGAGAATTAATATTATCGTGCCAGCAATACACCATATTGGGACAAAGAAATAATATAACTTCAAATTAAATAATCAGTTAACTAATGAGCAACAATTAAAGAATGAATAGTATGATTAATATTATTGACCATATTGGATTATGAATTTAGCAATCGGTACTGAAGTGATGCAGTTTGTAAAGTGATGAGTCATGACCGTTGCAATGTGGCTTGTCACTGCCACTACTATATATATATATATATACATTCAAAAGTCATTCTTAAGGGGGGAAAGGGGAATAGAAAAGGAACATAAGAAGAGGAAATGATAAAATCATTTGCAATGCTGGTAAGCATTGTATGACAGAAAATGATGCTGTAACACATCTATGAGTTAATACTGAGTTACAAAAGGATGTATCTGAATTCTAGCAGTGCTAAGGAACCTTTAGAGGGTCTAATATATATCATATATATATATCTATTAATAAGGATAATATCAGAATTATATATCAGTTATATTATACAGATGTATATATTATTCAAGACTTATTACTATTTTAATCTGAGATGGGAAGGCTGTTATGTTTCCAAGGAGGGGCTTGTATAAATCCAAGCAATGGCTATCTGTCCCAAGATAGGGTAGGGATCAGCGACCCTGAGCACCTTGCGGGCATAGTCCCAAGATAGGCTAAGGGCTTGGATCTGTAAACTTTGAGGGAGCCCATTGTAGTTGGTCTCTAGGCACCTTGGTTGCATACCTAATCCTTCCTTCATGGAGTTGAAGTAGTAATAAGGTAGGTATGGATGATAATAATTTGTATAATAATAAGTTGAATAACTAATCCTATCCGGGGACATTACAATCCAAACCCCAATTGAGAAATTTAGGATAAATTAAGTAAAGTCGCAATAGGGGACATAACAAACGATAGGTAAAGTGAGGCCAAAATGCAGGAGGCTGGGACTAAGGAAAATTTTTCAAATTTTTAATCTAGCAAGTATAAGCACCACCAAGACCTAGTGCTAAAACCTCTTTCTCATGATATTTATAATTTATTTTTGGACCTATTACTTACTAGCCATATATGTGTGTAATTTGTCGAGTTATAGACTTGGTTTGTCCTTTGATGCTTATTTCATGTGTAGTGTGAAAAGCACACAAAAATTATAGAGAAGGGGCTCTTGAATCAGTATTTTAAACTTTTAGATACATGAAACCACATAAAAGGAGAAATAGATTAGAGAGATAAAACATTAACAAGGAGAACACCAAACTTCACATGGAAAACCCTTTCGAGTAAAAAAACACGGCATATCAATAGCTTTTATAAACCAACTGGGCATCAAACCAGATAACATATGTGAGCACCAATCCTCCTTGAAGCACCAACTCCATTCAGCTGAAGCACCAACTTAAATGCAAAATTTAATAATACTTTTCAGAGCACACTCAACACTTCAAAAACCATGCAAAAATTACACGACACCCCTTTATATCAGCAATTACAGAATTGATGGATGTTCCTATTCCCTTAGTATTCCACAAACAATAGTATATAACGATAGCAGCATTAATTTCATGACTACCTCCACAGTGCCACACCAATCTTTTCTTTATATACCCACCTCCTTTAATCCCACATAACTCAAGAAATCACACACAGATTATAAACTATTGCCTGCGAGTCCTTAGTCGCTTAGCACACTGATACCTTCATGCCTTAGCATTGAACATCTCCACTCAGACCACTTTCAGATTTAATATCATGTTCTTTGACATAAGTGATTCCATATGTATGCTCATATGCATCAAATTATCCCTTAGATGGCCCTAGACACTTCAAGAAGCTCACATGCTCTAGGAGAGGAAGACCATGCTATACGCTCAGTAGAGAAACTCCACATTGTAGAAAATTGGGTTCACATACCATATGAGCCTTCGACATAATCATGCCATTGATAAAATTTCTTCACACGACTAACAATGACAATAACCGCAACTCCCTAAAAAGTGCCCCACAATTGCAAGAATGCTCAACTCAAAACACCATGCCTCAACTCAATCATCAAACTTGACTTGGTTATCAGAAAGCAATTCCCTTCAAGAAAAGCTCGGCTTAAAGAATCTTTAATTTTTTTGGAATGACTCTGTAATGCTTAGGAAAAATGTTGTAGAAATCTGAAGCCAGCTGCCCCACTCAGTAAAATGTTACCAAAATCTGAAGCTGCCACACTAAAATGGACGAATGAATAAATGGATGTCTCAAATGAAACTGCCGAACAATATTTCCTGAAACCTTCTATACTTCTTTAGTGTATGTGGTGAGTGCATAATTAATTCAGCCACCATACACTTGTAGCGGCCTTCCTTGCTACTATTGGGTTGCAATATTCAACAAATGACAATGAGAAATCGAAAGCAAAAATCCTTTCATCTCCTGATCTTAACACTTAATATATTATTTAGTTGAAATTTGAAGGCTGAGATGCCAGCTTTTAAAATCCATAGAAATCGACTTTTTTAATATACCTAGTGACATGTCAATCTGACTTGGCACAAAAAAGGGTGAAGTAGACAAGCCACCGGCAAAAATAGACAACCAGGTAGGTCAAGCACATAACGAAGCAGCACAAGCACACAACCAAGTAAGCAACCATCTCAACTAAGCAGCCAAGCAGCTGATGAAGATCGAATGAATAATTGTTAAGGTTTTAGGATCATTGCAACAATGCAAATGTAATAGCACTATCTGATTGTATGCGTTTTCCAAATGCATTGATCTCTTGTATATATACAAGGCAAAGACAAGAAGAGACATGTCCCTTCATGGGACATGTCTATTCATTAATCTAATTTATTAATTAACTATATAGTTATTATAAGAATAAATATAGATTAACTATATACATATATATGCATATTAATATATAAAATAATATATATATTAATATATATATGTATATGTAATAAATCATTTCTCATAATAATCATATAGTCAGTTTTATTTATCTGACCGATGCTACATACATCAACACTCCCTCTTAGCTAGGGAGGATAAATCAATCCAATGTCAACACTTATGACACCTGATAGCATCAACCCTAAGATGTAAGCAATAGAAGCATCATCCTCATGATGTAATCAATAGAAACATAGTCTCAAGATGTGGATTGCCTCCATCAGCGATTCTATCCACAATCTCTCGTGTGGATTGCCTCCATCGGCGATTCTATCCACAAGCCCTCGTGTGGATTGCCTCTATCGGCGATTCTATCCACAAGCTCTCAGGTGGATTGCCTCCATCGGCGATTCTATCCACAAGCTCTCGTGTGGATTGCCTCCATCGACGATTCTATCCACAAGCTCTCAGGTGGATTGCCTCCATCGGCAATTCTATCCACAAGCTCTCATGTGGATTGCCTCTATCGATGATTCTATCCACAAGCTCTCAGAGGGATTGCCCCCATCGGAGATTCTATCGACAAGCTCTTGTGTGGATTGCCTCCATCAGCGATTCTATCCACAAACTCACGAGATTTAGTGTGGATTGCCTCTATCGACGATTCTATCCACAAGCTCTCAAGCTTTAATGTGGATTGCCTCAATCGGCCATTCTATCCATTTGATATCTTGAGTATTGGCCTATCAGAATGTCAACACATGACATTCACCTAAGTACTCGAGTTCATAAAGATATCATCTCATGATATTGAGAGCATTGGCCTGCAAAATATCAACTCTCAAGATATTCACCAAGTGCTTAGAGTAATGGCCTACCAACATCAATTCTCATGATGTCCACCAAGTACTCAAGAGTTCATAAAGATATCATCTCATGATATCGAGAGCATTGGCCTGCAGAATATCAAGTCTCATGATATTCACCAAGTGCTTAGAGTAATGGCCTGCAGAAAATCAAGTCCCATGATATCCACCAAGTACTCAACAAATGTTAATAGGTAATGTGCACTTACCATAAGAACATTCACATCATCTATTATGATCTGTTTCAGCCATCACAAGATGTCTATCACAATAGAAGATGCCATCTATTATGATTTGTTTCAGCCATCACAAGATGTCTATCACAATAGAAGATGCCATCTATCATGATCTATTTCACCCATCACAAGATGTCTATCACAATAGAAGATGTCATCTATTATGATCCGTTTTAGCCATCACAAGATGTCTATCACAATAGAAGATCAAGTTATTGTAAGATTGTCACCTTCCAATAACTTTTAAAAATACAAGTGATAATCATTTGGAAGTCGTCACTACCTCATGATTTACATAGGGGGCAGGTCCATTAAAAACATTCATGATTCATTAGTATAATAATCAATTATATCAAGTTTACCTCAGAAATGTTTCACCTTCAATAGTGAACTCCCTCTCAATCAATATGATCAAGATTGTCACAAGTTGACTGAACCATGTGCTCCTCTGAAGCTCAAGTTTATCAACTTCTTGACCTCTTTTGAAATGTTAGACTCCCTTTGCATCTAGTCTCAATCATCAATTCGTTTGCAAGCATCAAATTCTTTCTCCCTTGAATGCAATTATCTTTTTCTTCTGTCCTGAAGGTATGTCAGAGAGAGATTACAAATAGCCCACTAAACTATCTCGACCGAAAATACCAATGATAGAAGCATACATGATTTTACTAACCAATATTATAGCATGAATTACAAACTAAAAAATTATGTGCATAAATAAAACATGAAATACTTATTTTTTATAAATTTCAAGTATTTCATTCTGTAAGGTGAGCCCATATAGAAAATATCATGCAAATTCACAAAATGATGTCGCCGTTCTTGAACATTACCATAATTCTTCGCATAACTTGTCTTGAATATCCAAAGGTTCTATACACTATGACAACCTTCAATATGATCGGATCTTCCTTCGAGCGGTTAGGCTTTTAAAGAACGAACCTCGCTCTTTTACAGATTTTTGCATAGACCCATACACAGTCGGTCTTAACTTTTGAACCTGACATTTTCTCTCCAATTGCTCCAGTGAGATTCTTCTAAATTTGTTTATCACCAACATAGCCAAAATTCAGCGAAATCCAATGGTGCATTTGTGAGATATGGTCATTGTATTGAGACTGTATTTTCTGAGACAGTCACACATTCACCATCAACAAACTACTCTCTTACATTTGCAACTTGGCTTTGATACCTATTGTGAGATTTTCACACCATCGCCCCATTGCAAATGGGGACCCCCTCTTTTTTCCATCTTATTGCTGTTAGTTGGGCTGCAGGTAAGTGGAATTGAAAATTTAACTAAGTATTGAGGTGAGAGAGTAACTTGGTTTAATTTGGCTAAGGCTGGGAGGTGGAATGGAAGTCGAGTTAGGATGAGTTGAGGTAAAATTTGGCTAATTATGAAATATTTTGGAGATGGGACTTGTTTCTCTATTCAAGAAAATCGATGCTCATCTCTGAGCTGGGCTCATTTTTGCTTCCATCTAATCGATGCTCATCTTTGAGCCGAACACATTTTGCTTCCATCTAATCGATGCTCATCTTTGAGCCGAACACATTTTGCTTCCATCTAATTGTTGCTCATCTTTGAGCCAAGCATATTTTGCTTCCATCAAATTGTTGCTCGTCTTTGGGCTAAGCATTTTTCCTTGCCATGTAATTCGTGTCTCATCTTGAAGCTGGAACCTCTTTTCGTGCATTAATTTGTTGTCTCATCTTGCAATGCACAGCATTAGGGCTTGAGTTTTTATGGCAGACTTAAGTTTGATCCAAGTAAGGCCTTGTTTAGGCCCTCTAGGCTGCTAATTACAGAGCGTACAGCCCGGATTTCGAAGGGCAATGGTTGTGCCTATATCTGCCCCTTTAAATTTGATCATACAACCGCAAAATTCAAAATTTTGACTATCCAAAATGACAGTTATACCCAGAATCCGAATTTGATCTGCAAAACAAATGAGGTAGATTGAAATGACTTGGAGTCTCCTTTTATATAAGGCGGTTTACATGTGGATTAGGCCTACCCTAAATTGCATCAATTTACTCCTCAATGCATGGTCACACAGCCCCATATTTAACTGAAATTCTGGGCGTTTAAATGAATTAGGGCCTGCCCTATTCCAAACGTGTGGGCTGAGAACCTTAAAATCTGTTTGTAATTTGAATTGGGGCCTGCCCTATGCCAGCATATGGTTAATTCAAGGTAAATTAAGCCCAGATCTGGGCATTAAAAATAAAATTCGGTCCCCTGTGTGTAGCGTGTAGCATGTAGCCTTGGGACTAGAATTCGAAGTCCCAATCATGAAACGTGTGACCCCTAATAGCAGATAGGGCCTGTCCTAATGTGAAACGTAGGAGCCGAAGACTCTAAATGGCATTGGAACTTGAAATAAATCGCCCCCCCCAAATTCATCTTAACATAAAATTAAATACGAATCCCTCCAATTAAATTCATGCAATCAGGTCGGCCCTGTCTATTATTGAAAGTGACGCCTATATATGGAGGAGGATGTGGTCTCTTCCATCCCAAACCAAACCCAATCTGCACTAGCGAATTTGTCCTTAGCAGCAGCAATTTTTTTTTATCCTTTGCAGGCCTTCAAAATTGCAAATCTAGAGCAGCATGGTGAACTTATACAACGTGTGTATGGCGAAGTTATAGAAAGAACCATTAATCAAACAATCTTCTATAAATTCAGTGCAAGCTGCTACAATCTGGAGATCATTTTCTAATTGCAATTGTAGGTACAGCTGAGAAGGTTCGAGCTACTGGGGGCAGATTGTAGGGTCTTCCTTAATCGTTTTGTTTGCAGGACCATCAACTGAAAGTATCTAGATCCAGTCTGGCACCTCAAGCTTTGTCATTTGCGGCAGTGATCGTCATTTCCAGAATTTTTTAGCTTCGTGGCGGGGTTTGATTTTTGGAGCTTAGTCCCCCTTTGTGGTAAAATTTTACTGAAAATGGTGTGATAAGGGATCTACGGTATCTAGGATAAAGATCTAATCAATTCCTCATTATTCTCATGTCATGTTATGGCTTAAACTGACTAAATTTCAAGTCTGATACAAATCACAGAGGTCTGATTTCATGTAACAGCGAGTAGAAACTTAGATCTAGTCCTAATTTCATGTGATAAAATCAGAGATTTGACTAAGTGTTGATATTGCAGGCCCCGGTATAGAGAAAGGAGCTGGATTTCAAAGTCAAAGCCTCAAGCCAAGACAAGAGGTGGCCAGGAGCTAGACAGTTCAAATGCAAGCAGGGTGTTTCCAAGATGAATTCGAGCAGCGAGTATAAGACCAAGATCAAAGGACATCAAGACCAAGGATCATAAATGGCTCCAAAATGTTGAAGAGGAGATGCTACGAGGTCAAGGACAAGATTTGGTTCGTGATTAAGAAACATTATAAAGAACATCTACAAGATACCAAGACATGGAAGGAAGAACCCAATTATCACAAGAAGGCAAGATTCAAAGCATGAACCATTTGAAGAACAAGATACTACAACATAAAGAAATTTCAAGAAGAAGCAATTATGAAGATGAGCCATCACAATTGAAGGAGTAACAAATGATTTCTCATCAAAGACTTCAAGGGTATTTATCAAGTTTAAAGATGGGTTTGCTGAGGTGGCAGCCTTATCCTCATTCAATAAAAGCATGCCAAGTGTCACATGGTGACAATTTGACGGGATTATGTCCAGGTTCATTGAATCTTAAAGGAAGATGAGGATAAGGAACACATTTCCCAAGGTGATGAGGTGGCTTCATCTACATGTGCCCTCTTCTTAGTGATCCACATGTCATTGATCCTTATCCGGTTGTTGTGGATTTGAATTTTCTTATTAGCCCATGAAGGCAATGTAATTTTCCTATTGGCCCACGTGGTGGTGCTTAATTGTAATTGGGTGGGTATTAAATATTTGTAGTAGGTGGTTATGGAAACCCTAATTAAGGCTTTTGCCTCTTAATCTTGGCCCTTGATTTCAAGTTTTTGCCTCTTAATCTTGGCCGCTCATTGTACTTGAAGCCTCTATATAAGGCCATTTGTTCTCATTTGAAAAGAGAGTTATGTTGGAGAATTGGTGCCAAAATACTATCAAAATTGTTCTCTATTCATTGTTGTGGCTTGCATGGTGGATATACATGATCATTTTGGTGTATTTGCATGGTTCTTTACATCTCTCAATTAAGATAGGATTTTATTTCAAAGTTGTTAGAGTAAGAGTAGAAGCAGGTAGATTGTGTGGTGATATTGGTGGATGTTTGATTGGATTCTGTAAAACTAGGCCACTAGCTCCTTATTTAAATTGTGTAGAGACAATGGTCTACATCAATAATAAACAAACCAATGTTATAATATAATATTTCAAACGAATATATAAATAATATATATTAATAACTATATAAATAATATTAATAATATTATCAGTAAAGTAAAAATCTAAGATGCCGGTTCGGGTTCGAAGACAGATTCGGATTCAAGAATCCTGTTCGTGGATTCGTGATTTTTTTTTCCCATTATGATTCATATGGGTTCATGTGTGTATATATATATATATATATATATATATATATATGCATTATATATCCAAAAAATAAGAGAAATATACATAATTCTAAAACTAAATCATTTCATAGTATGAATCTATGATGCTTGATCATTGATCAATGCCAAATGTCAAAGATAAACATTAAAAATTTAAATAGTATACTTGATCATTGATCTATGTTCACGATTCTAAAGAAAATCAGCATATTGAATTACTGAATTACAAAATGACAATTCAAAATATAGTTCATTAAAGTTTGAAACATGATTTAATGTTCATCAATCATGAAAGACTAAAGTTTTCATTTCATCAATCATCAAATGGATTATAAAAAAAAACCGGATCAATGGGGTCTTCAGTAGCTGCAAGTGGTTGATCTCATTGGAACCCAAACCAGTTCCACTAGCACTAGAGGGTATTGTCTCATCATCATCATCATCATCCACATCAGCCAAAGTGGCTCTAGCAAGATCCCGAATGGTCATATCTAAGTCAACAGATTTGGGAGCTACATCCCAAAGCTTCTTTGGCCCCTTCTTGTAATTTGGATACTTCCGTGACAGGAGGTGAAAGTTGTTGTGAATATACACCAAGTCTTTTGCTTTTTTTGCAGCCAACCGGTTACGCTTGACTAAGTGGATAAAGGAGTAAGTACTCCAATTCCGCTCAGCGGGAGAAGAGCTTGCAACCTAGAGAGAAAACCAATAAAATTTAAAAAATACAAGATAAATTCAAGACTGTTAAGTGTTAATTCTACAATGCAAGTGAAAAAAAAAAAAAAAAAAAACTTAAAAATTTACTTGTGATAGAATCTTAATTGCCAGAGGTTGGAGGTATATATAATCTTGCCCATGAAGGTACCACCATCTAATAGCATCCATTCTGCTTTGGTCATTGAGATAAATGATCCAAATTCTCTCCTAACACTTACCCCAACATTTGGATCACGAAAGATTTTATCAAATGCCCTCTTATACCCATTAGCAACCTCAGCATCTCTATATGGTGGCACTCTACCTGGAATAGCAAGTACTTCTGCACTATAGTACCTGGGAGATAGAGCATATTCTAGGAGGTGCAAAGGTGTGGTCATCTTGTTCCAACGATGAAGAACAATTGCTTCCACCTTTTTGTAAAAGGTGTTCTCAGGATCATTCTCTCTCCTATGTATGACCTGGGATATCAAATGATGTTTATGTAAGTTATCTTGATGTAAGTTATCATTATGTCAATTTTGAATTTAGATATCTCTCAATAAACAAAGATAGAGGAATGTATTATAACTTACCAATTTTATCTTCTCCAACATTGTGTCCATGCTATCATAGATATCCCCAAAGCATGGTTCATCAATGTCGACAAATCGAAGCATAGACATGATAGGCTGAGTGAATTCCAACACATACTCCACACGAGCCCACTAATCATCATCTAATATCAATGCCTTCACCTTTTGGGCCCTCACTATATTGGATTGCTTCCAAATGCTCCATTGGTTGCTAATAACCATTTGTGATAATACCTCCTTCACCTTGACAAGACATTTCAGCACAATTGTGTGAGAGGCAAACTGGGTTTTAGCCACCTAAGAACATGTTAATAGTGAGTTAATGACACATTTTAAATATGTAAACAACACAAACAATATTTTATTCAATTATGTAAAACATGACATAAAAAATAAAAAATGATAAATGAAACTAAATAAATTATAAATTAAATTTTAAAATTTACCTTCAATAATTCCAATTTTGAGAAAGTTCTGAAAATTGCTTGTGGCATATGGTGATTTGTCACAAACACTTGAATCTCCTCAACCTCATATATTTGTTTCACCCATTCTATTTGGGTGCCAATTGCTTTTATCACTAGATTGAGAGAATGGATGGTGCACGGTGTCCAAAAGATGTGATCATATCTAGCCTCTACCAAAGCACCTGTAGCCTTGCAAATTTTTGGCATTGTCCGTAATTACTTGGACAACATTGTCATGACCCATAGACTCTATGGAATCAATGAGAATTTTGGCAATGAACTCTGCATCTTTTACTTCACCTTCAAAGTCATCTGCCCGCAAAAACATTGACCCCTTGGGGGATACAACAATTACATTAATTAATAGACGGTTTTTGTAATCTTTCCATCCATCTAAAACAATACACACTTGTTTGAACCCAATAATCTCTTATTGGTTTTAGTTGGGCCTCTACATTTTCTCTCACTATATAATAAGGTGGTGCACAACTTTTCATATCGAGGGCCATGGTAACCAGAAGGTGCATCATTTATTGCTTGCACCATCTCCCTCCAATAAGGTGATCTCACTAAGTTGAATGGAACACCATTCGCAAAGAGGCAATGTGCAACTTTGAGATCAACAATATCCTTAACTCATTTTGAAATGCCCTATCTAATGGGCCTCTCTTGCGAGCGGTGATTTGTGGTTGTTTTACATCATCATCCCTAGAAGGCATAGGTTGAGTGGGTGGCAGTATTGTTTTTTGTTTCCCAGTATAAGCACCTTGTTTCCCTTTTGCAACTAGTTTGTCAGCTTCTTGTTCTTTTACCAAAGCTACTATTTGTGTAGCTGACAATCCCTTCTTATCTGCCCCTAGGCCCTCACACATGTTAATCCCTTGACCCCTAGGGCCCAAAAAATGAAATTTTACTTGGGAGTAGGAGCTTCTATATTGTGTGTTGCAAAAATTACATTTCCATATAAACCCCCCACCTCCAGAACATGGAGAAATTCTTGTATTGTGTCTGCATAAAGGAGACCCTTTATCAATTTTATATTTTTGAGACCCCTCCCCACCCACTGAGCCTTGACTACTCATTGTATGATTGTTGCAATCTATAACAAAAATGAAAAAAAAATATTTCAAAACTTATACAAAAACTTGAAAAATATTTAAAACTTTTCAAAAACTTGAAATAATCTATCAAAAAACTAAAGAATATGGTTGAAATGCATACCTTAATCAATCAAATCTGCTTCTTGGAAGGTATTTACCACTCCACAATCGATCTCCTTTGAATACAATCACCTCACTTCAAACTTGCAAGAACGAGAGAGCAAAATGAGAAATGAAATATGTTTGGAGGTCGATAATAAGGCTCATTTTAGGGTTAGATGAAAAATTAAAAAAATAAATAAATGGCATTTCAAGTGGTTTGGACCCACTTTATGCTTTCATTGGCCGCGGGTCCTTGGGGATTCGTGTGGATCCGCGCGGGATCCTCGAGGGTCCGCGCCAGATCCGGGTAGGGTCCGTGTTTGGACATGTGGGTCCGTCGGGATTCGCGGATCCCAACGGACCCACATGTCCAAATACGGACCCTGCCCGGATCCGATGCAGACCGGTCCGCAAATCCGGACCCAGACCTGATTCGTGGATCTGGCCTGCGGATCCCGACGGACCCACATGTCCAAATACGGACCTTGCCTGGATCCGATGCAGACCGGTCCGCAAATCCGGACCCAGACCCGATTCGTGGATCTAGGGTCTGAATCCGGTAACATAGGTAAAAATATAATGATTATTAATCAATATTGATATATATATTATTATCTTATTAATAAATGTATAAACTGACAATAATATTCCATATTATGAATAAAGTAAATATATAATGATCATTAATAAAAATATTATTACCATGTTATTAATACATATAAATAAATACAAATAAAAACACAAATAAAGAACAAAAGACCAAGGTTGATCAAAACAAGAGTTGATAAGGTAAGCAATTATGGTAATGAATACCATCAACTTGTAAGTCGATGGATTTGGGAAACGATGGGCCACCAAACTATCGCACATGAAACGATGTCGAAAGGCATATATAATGGATTTGACTATTATCTTCTGTCCAACAGCACCTAGCAGGGATAAAAAGGAACACAAATAATTAATAAAGGATTTAATATTGACAAAGCAAAATGATAAATATAAAAACCCGTCTCATTCGGCACAGAGAATTCTAAAGGTATAACAAGAGATTGAGCAGTCAAAGGAGAATGAATATTGACGGAGGGCATGTAGCCTTCGTCAAACCCATCAATATTGTGAATTTTCTGCTGGCCAATAAGTATAGCAGTGAATGACATACTGCATCATATATATATATATATTTACAACTATACTGTCTAATAGAATAAAACTGCTGAATAGTATTAAGGATGAAAGACAATATAGGGTTTGATATACGTATAGTAATTTTTGTATTAGTTTATAGTAGTCAAATGGATTACGGTCTGCATATATATATATATATATATATACACACACACATATATATATACATATGCAGACCGTAATTCATACTTAACTATTTATAATACGTTTGAAGTTAGACTATTTATAGCCTATTCTTAATCTCTCACTATAGCCCCTAGGGTAATGGTTGGTGTCATGTAGGGAGAGGCGGGGTAAAACCAGACAAGGTAGGTAAATCCCAAAACAAGATAGGGATGGGGTCCTGAAGCCTTGAGGGAAACCTACTCGTAGATTTGGTGTCAAGCGCCCTACGACAGGTAAATCCACGTCTTGTAGGGTTGAGTTTAGGAGAGGAATAAGGAATCAAGGCTTGAATACGTTGACTATCAAATGTATTAAAACTCCTTTATTGTTTTCTTAAAATTGAATTGATTTAGACTTATAATAATGTATGTTAATTGTTGAATATTGGTAGTCTCCTAATAGGGGACATTTCACAAGCACGCGGGGCTTGTTTAAGGCCATAGAGTACCTTTTTCAACTTGCATACATAGTTTTGATTTTCTGATATAACAAATCCAGCAGACTGTTCTATATAAACTTCTTCATTCAAAAAGGTAGATTTGACATCCATTTGAAAATTTTTAATACTTTTGAAAGAAGCAAAGGCTAAGAACATTTTAATAGCTTCTAAACAATGCGACAAGAGAAAAAGTTTCTTCGAAGTCAATACCTTCAACCTGTGCATAACCTTTGCACACAAGTCTTGCTTTATTTCTCACTACTTGATCATCTTCATTCAACTTATTTTTGTACACCCACTTTGTACCAATCATGTTCTTGTTTTTAGGCCTTGGGTCAAGTTCCCTGGTTTCACTTTTTGAACTTGATCAAGCTGTTCTTCCATGGCTGCCATCCAATGTTTATCTTTTGCTACGTCCTCATGGACAACAAGGAGATACCTTGATCTTTAGAATAGTTAACATTTCTTCTTGTGGCTCTTGGTCTATCCTCTTGCAAAATCTGATCAATAGGATGATTTCTTTCAACAAACATTGATGAAGTCTTGAGGAAGGTCCTAAATGTGTTCTTACCTTGGTTATTTGTAGGTGTATTTTCTGTAGTTACATCTGTTGTTCCATGTTGAACACTTGAGGGTGTGTTTCAAGAATTTTCATCTGCTGTTCCATGTTGTACATTTGAAGGTGTATTTTTGTTGAACAACACTTTCTTTTTCATCTACTTGACAACTACCATCATCATCTTGCATCTTGTCATGAATGTCATTGTCTTCATGAACCTTCACATTAGCACTTTCAACAATCTTGCACAATCTTTTGTTAAGCTATCTACAAGCTTTACTTTTAGAAGAGTATCCTAGGAAAATCCCTTCATCAGCCCTGGGATCAAACTTCCCAAGATTGTCTTCATCCCTCTTAATAAAAAAAGGACTACCAAAAATTCTAAAATATTTAATTGAGGCAGTCTTACCTTTCCATAGTTCATATGGAGTTTTGTTGTGCCTTTCTCTAATCTGCCCCCTATTCTGAATTTTAACAGCAGTATGGAGAGCCTCTCTCCGAAAGGAATCATTCACCTTAGGCGCATTCAACATACTACAAGCCATTTTTTGGACTATTTGTTCTTCTTTTCAATAACATCATTTTGTTGTGGTGTCCTTGTAGTTGAGTGTTGTCTTTTTACACCATTTTTTTCGTAGAAATTTACAAACTCGTTGACGTGAACTCTCCTCCATTATTTGAACGTAAGAATTTAATTTTCAGACCCTTCTCATTCTCCACTAAGGCTTTGAAAACCTTAAACTTCTCAAGTGCTTCTGATTTTTCCTTAAAAAATGCAACCCAAGTCATTCTTGAAAACTCGTCAATTAAAAGCATAAAATACTTCTCATCTTGTATACTCCTAGTTCTTATAGGCCCACATAAATCAGTATGGATCAACTCAAGTGGATTTGTGCTAGAATGTTCTTTTGATTGGAAACTCTTCCTTGTTTGCTGTCCCAATTGACATTCTTTGCAAACAATGTCTGAAGGTTTAGTGAGCTTTGGCATGTCTTTAACAACCTCCTTTCTGCGGATCTGTACAAGACTATCAAAGTTCATGTGTCCTATCCCCCGATGCCATAACCAACTTTTATCCACCTGACTCTAACAACACTTTTCACTTTTGATATTATCAAGAATGTACAGATTGTTAGCAGCCCTAATTGCATCAGCAATATGTTTACCATCTTTACTAATTTCACAGCAATCTGAATTGAAAACCAAATTGTGTCCTTGATCACAAGACTCATATTTAATAGATTGTGTTCAAGCCTTCTACATATAAAACATTCTCATCTTTGGTTTTGCCATCATCCAAAATAAGTGTACTTTTACCTTTGATTTTTGCATATGTATTACCATTAAATCTTATCTTACCTCCATTAGTGCTTTTTGAGAGTGAATAACTTGCTTGTGTCCAGTCATATGCCTAGAAAAGACACTGTCAATATTATGTCCTTTTCATTTTGTGCAAGAAAAGGTTGTTTGCACAATCAAGGATTCCACCAAGACTTCTTTCTCCTTCTTCCTCCAAACCTTAGCAACCTCCTTTGCTTTGTCCTCTTTCTCAACCTTCTTGTTATGCTTAGAGAAATCTGCTATACCACTTTTACAAACTTTTGCAGCATGACCAAAGTTATTGCATATATAGTGTATAACATTGTAGTTCCTTAGAAGAGCAAAAGAGTTCCTCCTCATAAGTCTGAAATCATTTCTTCCAAACACTCTACACTGATTGCTTTGTGTCCAAAATAATTGCAAGAGAATCAATAACAATGAAAGAAAGAATTGTTAAACCTGGTCCATAAGTGCTTATCTTGAGATAGGAGGACTTTTGAAAACATTATTTCTGATTTTTGGTGGCGAATTCTTTGTGCTACCAACGTTGGTTTTTCGCTGTTCTTCTTTTGTAGACTTAGAACTTTGACCTTTTTTAAGATGAACTCCACCTTTATCAGTAGATGATTTTTGTGAGGCAATGACCTTATCCAAGGACACAAGATTTGTTTTCTTTATCTTCTCATGATTTAGACGTGTCAAAGATTTCTCTAGCTTTCTAAGTGAAACAATTTTAGCTTCAAGTTCCCAGTTTTCTTCTTGGACCTTCAAATCAAATATCAATTTTTCTGTTTCTCCAAGAGCTTGAGATGTCTTGGTTTCGTCTCATTCCCTTCTTGTAGCAGCAACTTTAAATTTTGATTTTTCTTTCAAAGTCTCTTGATTTTATTTAGAGAACTTATTAGCTCTCCTTCAAAATCCACTTCTCCTTCTTCATCAATACGATCTTCATGTTCTTGATTTTTAGTGTGTAGCTCTTCAATTGCCATGAACAATATTTCTTCACTTAAAGACTCTTCATCACTAACATCAAATGAATTACTTTTTTCCTGTGAATAGAGGCTCTCTTTGAATTTTTGAACCTTCTTCTCTTTTCCCTTATACTTCTTTTTGTTGAATTTAGGCTTATTTTCATAATTCCTATCCTCACTTTTTGCATAAGGACATTTAGCTGCAAAATGTCCTACCTTACCACAGTTAAAGCACTTGAAAGGCAACTTGCCTTTATATTTACCAAAACCTCACTTCAAATTCCTCATGAAATTTAGCTCTTCAAAATCAGATTCTTCATCAGAATTTTCACTATATACACACTTCTTGTCTTTTCCTTTCTTCAAAACTTTGAAGGCTGTCTCCTTTTTGGATGAAATCAGAGTTTGTAATCATCTCATAAGTTGATAGAATGCCATGAAGCTCATCAACAATCAAATTCTCAAGTTCTTTTATCTCTCCGATTATTGAAACTTTTGCATCAAAACGCAAGGAAAGAGACGTTAAACGTTTTTGAACTATAGTGGACTCTACCTTTTCTCCTAAACCCTAAATAGTGTTAACAACTTCATCTACTTGCAGAAAATGAGCAACAATGTTTTCCTCTTTTTGCATCACGAGACTTTCAAAATGTATTCTACGAGTCGTAAGAACTCCTTCCCATTTAGCCCTTAAGTATTCAATATGTCTTGGAGAAATTTCGTCAAACAGTTGTCTTGCAAAGTCTATACTGAACTTTCTGAGTTCTTGGTCTGATTTGCAATTGAATTTAAATGTCAAATATCATATAGATCATATAAAACATAAAGCAAGATGCAAGACTGACAATAGAAGTAAAGAAGGCCACTTATTGCTTTATATCCGTCAAACCCATACATTAAGAATAGTCTGATAAAATGGACCAGACATTCGAAACTTTCTTATTATTTGATGGTAATGGAGCTGCAGACTAAGTACTTCACATACCCAAAAGATTAAGTACAAATATGAGCTGCATACAAAACACGATCACCTTGTCACTGTTGAAGCGGTTTTGCAATTGGTTATGGCAGCGTTGTGCAGATTTTGGGACTGCAATATCACTTGTTCCACGTCTAAGGAGATCTCCCCACTAATCGACCAAGCAAGGGATGATTACTTGTCTTTGAGTAAGTCGATTAACTTCAGCCTTCTTCCAATGCCTAGCAAGGGCACATTTCATGGTACTCGAAAACCAAATGCTTCCATTGTTAAATATCTTCAAACTCTAGAAATGTCTAAATGCACTTACAGGGATGTCTTCCTTGAGATGATATTAATCGCCCAACCTGCAATGAGTTATTTCTTGGCCGTGCAAACCTGATATACAATGCCTTCTGTTGGTGCCCAAAAATGAAGGATTGGATTTCTTATGGACTTGCCAATCCAATGCTGGGAAATCCAATTGTTTTTGCCAACGAACAAGTTCAACCACAATAGGGGTTTTAACTTCTGCAATTCTGGCTCTGTAGGACCAAGGCTGGTGGGCCTATACCTTAACCAAATCTGTTGGTTCAAAGGCTTTTTTTAGCAGATAACTGAATATAAAACTTTTGGATTCTCTCAAAGTGGAAAATGAACTTGAGAGGAATCAAATTGTGAGTATCACAATTATTGTATGTTGTTTAAATGCTATAATAGAAATGCTTTTGAAAGAATGTTTTAAAATAATGTGTTATTTGGTTTGAAATAAATACTGATGACTACTTTCTACTTGTAATTTTTTTTGAACAGAGACTTCAACTTAAGGATAATAGATCAGTGTCTTTCTTCTATTGGGCAATAGAGACGGTTCCTTTTTAATCCTATGTACAACTAAGTGAGACAGAGAACACCACCTAAATGCTCCTATCAACTGCTCCTCTTTAATGTCTTTGATTATTTTATTATGCTACAATCAGTCTTATTGAATTTAACCCAAGCTTAATGAGCCCAATAAGATAGAATTAATAGAGCTTAATAATTCTAATTATCAAATTGAAAAATAATGGGAATAATTTCCAAACATAAAATTTTAAAGCAACTTTATCTTTTGGAGATAAAATCACAAAGGATTGATCAATCAGGAACAATCAAATCCATAACTCCAAATTAGAGAAAATAACTAATTTATATTAATGCTCCATAAAGTCTTATGTACAATAGATCACTTGCAGAAAGTGCTGTAGAAAATAATAAGTTTTTTACATTGTTGATGATTCTTCTCTACCTTTACATTTTACACCACATATATATGTGGATGAATGGTTTTCACACCCCTTTAGGGTGAAGAGACACCACCCTATGCTAAAATTTAATTCTTCTTTTGAAAAAACTAATAAAAACATTAACTAATAACTACCTATCTTTTGGATTTGGACTTGGTCGAAAACCCAAAACACCTTGTGAAAAATTGAGATATTTACTGGAGCTTGGAAATTGGATTTATTGAACTGGGTCTTTTTTATATTTTCAATTTGTTATCGTTTTAAGTCTCTATCGACATAATCTTCACAATAGGTTGAAATTCCAACATCTTTGAAACCTTTTCTCACAGAATTTTGATTGTTCCTGTCACAGAGCTTCCTTTCTTAATCCCTCAACTTTTAATTGAAAAGTAATATAATGTTTTATCCCATTTCATGTACTCCATCATTAATTATTGGGCATGGAGTTTAAGAGGCCATTTTTTAGGGTTTTATCACTATATAGGACTCCAAATTTTGCCCAAAATTTAGAGCTCCAATAGACTCTTTTTGGGGATGTATGCTCCATTTGAGCATAGCAAGAATTTAGTTATCTCTGGAAGAAGCAGACCAAGCGCCAATCAATTGGGTTATAGAGTGACTGTGTAGAAGTCACATCATAATAATTTGGTAGCCCCAGGCTACCAAAATACAAAAGCAATATTTTCCTCTATCAAAAATCTTGTTTTCATCACATTCCATTGACATCAATTTGGAAACAATACTGAGATATGTCTGATAAAATATGCTGATACTTTCCCTCAACCAACAGGACTTACTCACTCTGATAATAGGTCTCTTCAAATTATACACATACTCCTTGTAATATCTGTTTGATTCCATCTCATCTTCACACGTTTGATACAAATTTCGCTCATAGGATGAAATAATGCATGTCTCACTTTCTGAATACACTTCCCCATACATATTTTGAGTTTCATCATCTTCAAAATGATCACTAGGCTCACTGTCTTTATCATGATGTTGATGGACTTGATTGCATAAAAAATTCTCTTCAAATAATGGATTCAAGAACATAGAGAACTCAGACATATCTTCTTCTTCTTCCTCTTTAAACAATGGATTTAAAAACATAGAGAATTTAGACAGATCTTCTTCTTCTTCCTCTCTACTAAATTCATCCCTTTTAGAATCATATACTTAATCAACAAGATGGGTGTCCCTCTCATCAGGTTTATCTTCTGGTGTTTCATCATTTTGCTTATCCTTATAAATTGGAAAATATTTGTAGTCATTTTTTTGTGTATGCCTTTGATATTCCTTATCTAACAAATCTGAAATTTGTTTTGCACTGAGAAAATCTTCTTCCTCATTCATTTTATTTATATTTTCTACTTCTATTTCACATGTTCTGTTGTCACAAGAGTCAGCCACACATAAATCAATAACCGGATTTATTGTGTTCTTTCCTCTGATGTTATCCTTTATTATATTACGAAATACATGTTTGATTATTTCAAATGCAAGTCCATGGTTGGATTTATTATTTTCGTCATCTAGTGCACCTTGAATATGCGCTGATCCATTAACTTGTTTATTGTGGTGGATTGAGAAATAATTTGAACTATTTTTATCAACATATTTGTGATATTCTATATCTAACAAATTTGAGATTTCCTCTAAACTAAGAACATTTTCTTCTTCATTTGAATCTGGAACTTCATTAGAGCTTTGTACTCCTGTAGATTTCACACAGTATCCATCACCTTCTTGTCTTTCAATATTTAAAAATTCATCCAAGGGAGACATACAAGGCTTTGCTTCCTAGATGTATTGTTGATCCTCTTCCTGTTCATAACACATGTTATTTCCTTCTTCCTCAAATTGTCCAAAAACATTTTCTTTACTTAAATCTGAAACATCATCAGGTTTTTGTTTCTCTTTTGTATATTCTTCTAATCTTTGAAAAAGAAGCCTCAAATCAGGGTCATCTAGTGAGGTTCCCAACTCACGAAGTTTTTTCATAAATTTCTTGTGTGAAGGCATGATGTCTGATGGTATCTCCTGATAAATACTTACCATCCTTATGAGCAAATGGGTTGTAGACTCACTTTCATACCTTTCCAAATTGTGAAATTCATCTAAGGGAGACATATAAGGTTCTTCTTCCATAATGCAGTTCTTATTTTCATCTTG
Organism: Chamaecyparis obtusa; assembly: GCA_027943335.1. NCBI lineage: Eukaryota > Viridiplantae > Streptophyta > Pinopsida > Cupressales > Cupressaceae > Chamaecyparis > Chamaecyparis obtusa. The sequence continues at coordinate 2,754,203 of BSBK01000413.1, forward strand.
TTCACAATACACGTTATCTCCTTCACTTGCATCATGAAATTCATTTAAGAACCATTTCTCAAACTCCTTCCATGATGAGATGCTCTGTGTAGGTAGTGATTCATATGCCTCTCTTGCATTATCTTTTAATGTCCTGACAAATAGTTTCATTGCTTGATCTTCTGCACAAATCTCATAGTTCTCTATAAATGCATAAAATGCATCCAAATGTTCAGCTGCTGATTCATCCCATTCTCCATGGAACTTTGGTACAAGCTGTGAAAACTTAGGGAGCAACTTAAAAGGAATACAATGGAATCCCCTGAGATCCAATGGCCTGATACCATCTGGAATAAATGGTTCTCTGAAATGGTTGTTTATTCTGATGCATTCTGAATATCTGAATTGGTAGTAACTTGTTTCTTTATACATTAGGTTCTTGACAATAGAGTCACCACCTCTTTCAAAGAGGAAAACTTTACTTATCTCCTTTTGGGTCTTTTTCCTCAGTAAAGTCACTGATTGAAATGCTTTATTGAATAGAGTTGCCACCTCTCTTCGAGGAAAATGTTTCTTTACTACTTTTGAGTTCTTATCTCCAGTAGAGTTTTAATTACATCACCAGAGCTTCTAGGTAATCTTCAATGTTGTCTTTCATAGACAACTCCCCAGCAGAGTCACCAATCTGTTGGTGCCCAAAAATGAAGGATCGGATTTCTTATGAACTTGCCAATCCAATGCTAGGAAATCCAATTGTTTTTGCCAACGAGCAAGTTCAACCACAATGGGGGTTTTAACTTCTGCAATTTTGGCTCTGCAGGACCAAGGCTGGTGGGCCTATACCTTAACCAAATTTATTGGTTCAAAGACTTTTTATAGCAGATAACTGAATATAAAACTTTTGGATTCTCTCAAAGTGGAAAATGAACTTGAGAGGAATCAAATTGTGAGTATCACAATTGTTGAATGTTGTTTAAATGCTATAATAGAAATGCTTTTGAAAGAATGTATTATTTGGTTTGAAATAAATACTGATGACTACTTTCTGCTTGTATTTTTTTTAAACAGAGACTTCAACTTAAGGATAATAGATCAGTGCCTTTCTTCTATTGGGCAATAGAGACAGTTCCTTTTTAATCCTATGTACAACTAAGTGAGACAGAGAACACCACCTAAATGCTCCTATCTCTTTAATGTCTTTGATTATTTTATTATGCTACAATCAATCTTATTGAATTTAACCCAAGCTTAATGAGCCCAATAAGATAGAATTAATAGAGCCTAATAATTCTAATTATCAAATTGAAAAATAATGGGAATAATTTCCAAACATAAATTTTTAAAGCAACTTTATCTTCTGGAGATAAAATCACAAAGGACTGATCAATTAGGAACGATCAAATCCATAACTCCAAATTAGAGAAAATAACTAATTTATATTAATGCTCTATAAAGTCTTATGTACAATAGATCACTTGCAGAAAGTGCTGTAGAAAATAATAAGTTTTTTACATTGTTGATGATTCTTCTCTACCTTTACATTTTACATCACATATATATGTGGATGAATGGTTTTCACACCCCTTTAGGGTGAAGAGACACCACCCTATACTAAAATTTAAAAACTTCTTTTGAAAAAACTAATAAAAAAATTAACTAATAACTACCTATCTTTTGGATTTGGACTTGGTCGAAAACCCAAAACACCTTGTGAAAAGCTAAGATTTTTACTAGAGCTTGGAAATTGGATTTCCTGAATTGGGTCTTTTTTATATTTTCAATTTGTTATCGTTTTAAGTCTTTGTCGACATAATCATCACAACAGGTTGAAATTCCAACATCTATGAAACCTTTGCTTACAGAATTTTGATTGTTCCTGTCACAGAGCTTCCTGTCTTAATCCCTCAACTTTTAATTGAAAAGTAATATAATTTTTTATCTCATTTCATGTATTCCATTAATTATTGGGCATGGTGTTTAAGAGGCCATTTTTTAGGGTTTTATCACTATATAGGACTCCAAATTTTGCCCAAAATTTAGAGCTCCAACACCTTCCAGCCACTTCAAATAACAAATTCTGGCTGAATCAAACAATTAGCGACTGATGAATAGATTCCTCCTTCACATGCCTAACCTAACATAAACCCTCTGAAACGTCTTACAAATAGAGATAGGCAGGTCCAAACTGTATTGAAGCAGCCAAGACCTTTGATTAACAAAAAAACCCTATCTTAGTCGCCTCCCTTGAAAACTTCAGCTGAAGCCCTGTTCATGGTCATATTTCACCAATATGCTCAATGGTAATCTTAGAAAATAAGATCACCTCTTAGTGAAGATCGGGTTCTTGTCCAATCTCCCTATTCCAAGGTTTTTGTCCTTGGGAAACCAAAACACTGTGTCCAACAACAATAGTTAGCTGCAATTCTTCAATCTCATAGCCTATCTCAAGTGAAAGGATAGCCTTGCTTATATTGCTTCTTTAGTTGGTGAATGCTTGTACTTTTAGCAATGTGGGATAAAATATTCTTTACTTTTAATTCCTCCTTATGAAGTAGCTTCTCGAACAAGTTGTAGAGCTTTAATAACTAAAGTGTCTTAATATTATAGCTTTATTATAGTCAGTCCTTAATTCAATTAATAATATGCACTTAATAATAATAATTATTAAAGTACAACTATAATAATAATTATAATATTATAACTCCATTAATCATCGCAAATCAATTCTGACTTCACCAAGAGGTAGCCCACAACATTCATTGTTAACTGGGGTGCCTTACTATAAATAGTAAGGGTCCATCTCTATCAACCCATGACTTACTATAATTAGTAAATTCCTGAACTTGATAAAATAAAAAGTGCCAAATATCATCACTGCAACTGAGGCTGGTTTAGGTGCCCTTCCAAATATAGAAATGTTGGATAAATGACTTACTATAAATTGTAAGTGTACCAAACTGAACCAATCGAAGAGCAATCTTGAACACTTTTGTAATCCAGAAGGGAAAAAACCTCTTGTTATGTCAACTAGGACCCTCTAACCATTTGGCTTAGCCTATGAAGGCCAATGATAGGCTAAACTTAACAAACTCTGATGCTTGCGAAAATGGGGACATTACAAGCAACCTATTCCTCTTCTTGCATCCTGAGACTTTTAAAATGTATTCTATGAGTCCAAAGCTTTGCCTTGTTAACCAAGTCGTCTCCTTCATATGTTTTCAGAAGTTTCTCCCAAATCTCATGAGTTGTATCCGAATGCATAACTTTCAGAATTTGGTCTCTGACAAACCACATAAGATTGCATTCATGGCTTTTGCATTGTTTTCAAAAGCCTTCTTCCCATTAGCATCCGTTGGAGGAGTTGAAGGAATTGTGTAACCAGTTCTCTCACTATTCCAAACATCAAAACCAAGAGACATTAGATAATTATACATTTGAACACTCTAGAATGCATAGTTGGGGCCATCAAATAAGGGTGCTCTATTCTTACCAAGACCTTCATGAGAACCTGTGTGTGCAATCAGGATCAGCCTCCAAGTGTTTAAGCTCTTTTTCCAAAGGAACCCCGCTCTAATAGAAATTGAAAAGCACACAACAAATACTGAGCAGAGGGGGTGAATCAGTATTTTAAACTTTTAAACACAAATAATAAAACCATATAAAAGGGGAAATAGATTAAAGAGAGCAAACATAAACAAGGAGAACACCAAATTTCACGTGGAAAACCCTTTTGGGTAAAAAACCATGGCATATCAATAGCTTTCATTAACCATATGGGCACCAACCTAGATTACATAAGTGATCACCAACTCACTGAGAGCACCTACCCTCCTTGAAGAACCAACTCCGTTCAGCTGAAGTACCAAGTCAAATGCAAAACTTAATAACGCTTTTCAGAAAACACTCAACACTTTAAAAACCATGTAAAAATTACACGACACCCCTTTATATCAGCAAGTACAGAATTGAAGGATATTCCTATTTCCTTAGTATTCCACAGACAACAGTATATAATAATGGGCACATTAATTTCATGAATACCTCCACACCTATCTTTTCTTTATACGCCTAGCTCCTTGGATCCTACACAACTCAAGAAATCACATGCAGATTATAAACTATTGCCTGCCAGTCCTTAGTCGCCTAGCTCCTTGGATCCCACACAACTCGAAATCACATGCAGATTATAAACTATTGCCTGCCAGTCCTTAGTTGCCTAGCACATTGATATGTTTGCGCCTTAGCATTGAGCATCTCCACTCAAACCATTTTCAGACTTCATATCATGTTCTTTGACATAAGCGACTCCATATGTGTGGTTGTACACATCTAATCATCCCTTAGATGGCATTGGACTCTTCAAGAAACTCACACACTATAGGAAAGGAAGACCATGCTATATGCTCAGCAGAGAGTCTACATTGTGGAAATTGGGTTCCCATACCATAAGACCCTTCGAATAATCATGCCATCAATAAAATTCCTTCACAAAGCTATCAATGACAATAACCACGTCTCCACAAAAAACACACAGCAATTGCAAGAATCCTCGACTAAAAATACCTTAGTCATCAAACTGGACTGTACTATCGAATAACAATTCCCTTAAAGAAAAAAATTGCTAAATCTTTATTTGTTTGGAGTGGCTCTTTAATGCATAGGAAAAATGTTGCAGAAAGCTGAAGCCATTTGTCTCACTTAGGACAATGTTAGGAAAATTTGAAGCTGCCGCACAAAAAAAGGATGAATGAATAAATGGATTTGTTTCAAATAAAACTGCTGAGCAATAACTTCTGAAACCATCTACAATCATTGAGTGTATGTGGTGAGTGCATAATAAATTCAGCCACCATACACCTGTAGCCGCCTTCCTTGCTATTATCGGGTTGCAATATTCAACAGGAACGGCAATGAGAAATTGAAGCCAAAATCCTTTCATCTCCAGATCATAACATTTAAAATCCATAGAAGTTGACTTTTTGAGTACACCCAGTGGCATTTCAATCTAACTTGGCACAAAGAAGGGTGAAGTAGACAAGCAACCGGCAGAAACACATAACCAGGCAGCTCAAGCACACAACCAAGCAGCTCAACAAAGTAAGCAACTGGATCAAGCAAGTAGCCAAGCAACTGATGAAGATCTGATGAATAATCAGCAGCTTGATAAATATTTCATTCCAATTCTCTTTTTAGAAAGCCAAGCATAGAAAAACAATGTACCATAGTTCCCTATTACTTTGAGTAATCCTCCAAAATTTATATGACCTTGATCATCAACCTTTGACATCAATGACAAAATATTCAACATGCTGTAGGAAAAGAAAGGCCAGTTAATAAGATGCTTCTTACAACTAGGCTATGTTTCCTTAAGTTTGTCATTGTGGTTTGGTTTATTTCATTTTATTTTGTTCTTTTGCAATAGTAACTTATTTACTAGATAGCATTCTTATAGATTTTGTTTTATTTGTTTAGTGAATCTCACACCCCTTTTCTCAACCTCCCCACTACCCATGAATCCTGAAAACATTACACATTTAGGAAAACTTAATACTTTTATTCTTCATTGCCTAAATGGTAGAAAGAAAAGGAGTGGTTGGGTGTACATATCCTTTGTCAACAATTTGTTGTTAAATGCCTTCTTATACACTGATGCAAAAGAGGTTGTTGACGAAGTCCTTAATACAAAGATTTGTTTTCCTTTTGATGCTGATCAAGGTAGCAGTTTAGGAAGTATTTTGGGAAATATTGAAAATGCAGGTTCTCTTCTAGAGGAGTAGCTCTTTCCTATTTATTAAATTTTAAATTGCAAAAGTGCTTCAAAACCAACAAAATGAAAGTGTTCCACATGGATGTGTCCCTGGTGACCTTGGTGATGTCGCCAATGTCTCAGGAAGGTGGGTCCCCCTTTTCAGGACTAACCAGCTTACTCCATTTGGTTTATAAATGTTCTAAAAAAAGTAATTTTATGGGGAAAAAATGCTAATGCCCTCAGAAATCTTCGAGGGGGGGGATTAACATTGCGAATGCAGCATATTTTTTTAATTTTTAAATTTCTGTCAATTTCAGTTTGTATAATTTCTGCTGTTCCCAATTCAACCCCACATTGAAAGGAACTATTCCATTGTCTTCTCTAGTATTAAAAGCTCGAAGTAAAGCTCTCATACCAAAGGAAGGAAACTAAGCTTGAAAAGTAAAGTAAACAGTTTCTATGTTAATCCCACAAGAGAAACAATGCAAATAAGTTACAGATCTCAAGTTAAGAAAAGCAGAGAGAAACCCACAGCACAAGATCTATCATGGGAAACCGTTTTGGGGAAAAGTCTAACCTCCAAAGCAAAATAAATCTATTGTAAACAAACTAGAAATTACAACACATTTGCAGTTTTACAGTGCTTTAGCAGGAGTACAAGGAGGAGATCTACAATCAATTGCCTTCATGGAGTCTATTTTCCCACAACCCATGCCTCTAGCATACACCCCTCACTGTGCAAGCGAACCAGCAACAACTCAGCCAAATGTCCATGGCCATATTGCAATGTTACAACTGCGAGCAACAAGAGGACAACTGTAGTGGAAGCAAGCAGCATAACCCTATGTGTGCTCCTTTCCTTCTCTTGGGCAAATCTGACAGCATAACCTTGCTTTCCAACTGCTCCCTCTCATACCACAAATCCGTACATTTAAAAAATAGGAAGGGTTTAAACCAGAAACCATGGATGCTATGCCCTAATAGCATGGGCAAAATTGCTGCCCAAGTCAAGCACAACATCTTGGATGTGACCACCCCTTTACAAGCCAATCTCGTCTGTTGGCCAAAGAGCCTTCTCAATTTTGTAGTTCACACTTAACTTACTTCTTTCATGATCTTTATCCAAAGTAACATCTTTTCACACTTTATAAGCATCAAAGTTACATATATGAAATCCATGAAGTGCTACTTACAACTCTTCAATTGCAAATTATAAAGTGGGTTACCCATTTCCATGTGGGCTCATAATTAGTATGAATTGCAATAAATATGAAGTTTAGGAATGCAAGGGGTGTGACACCTGATCCCAACACATGTTCCCTTCTGCCCCTCCTCCCTGTCCCTCCAACTTAGAAACCTTAACAAATGTTTCAAAATGGTTTCCCTGTGTAAACATTTTGGTTGGCCAGGTCCAGCCTATGGAAAATGCTCTTAAGGGCACCCTATAATTATGGAATTAAAGGATGTAGAAATTCCTGAATTATTTTGAAAACTGAAAATTTGCGTTTATGAGACTTCATAGTTGTGACATGTCCTCTTTGCTTTCCAAGAGTAAACTTAACATGTGGAATTTCAATTTGTCTAGTGAATTGCTTCCTTTTCTTTTCTAAGACTTTTTATTCACTTTTAGAAACTACTATAACAAAATCTTCTTTAAAATATAAAAATTAGGGTGTTATAAGTTTGTAGCTTCTCAAGCATTGCTATCTTTTTATAAGTAACTCTAATTTCACTAATGGTCTCTTTCAGAGTGTACTATGAGTTGTGGTTGTGGGATTTATTTGGCTTTACTATCATACCCAGAGACTTCAAATTTGGGTGGAGACTTCATGTCAAAGTCTTCCGATGTCTCCAAGTCTCCCGCCATGAATTTTGACGTCTCCCGCGCATCTCCGAAGTAAAAAGCATATTAAAAAGTAATAAAAACAAAACATTTTATTTTTTATTTGTTTGCAGTGTGAGTTTTGAACTATTTGACTCTATATGACACAATACTAAATGTGTAAATGACATTACTATTACTATTAGTATTACTATTAATGATTTGAATTTCAAATTTGATTTTTTGATTCAATGGATTTAATGTTCATACTTAAAACTTTCCATTGTTCTTGTTTTTAAAGCTCTATGTTATGATATTTCTTGGAAATTATTAAATTATATTAAAAAAAATTTGCCATCTCTAAGTACATCCATCTCCTATTTTTGAAAAATAGTCGTACTAGTTCTGGTACTAGTCTCGAGACCTCCAAGTTTCCCTATCTCCAGGTGGCCTTGCTTTTTTTACTTTCCATGTTTATATGTCTAATTGAACAAGTATTCAAATCAAAATGATATCTAATGGTAGACAAAAAAAAGAATGTGAGATCCTTTAAAACTATTGCCTAATGGGGCTCTCAAGAAGGGTGGGTTGGGTGGGGGGATGATTGGACAATTTGCCAATGTTTTGTTGTAAATTATGCTCCAGCTGTCCACCTCATCAAGTATTGGGAAGGCTCTAATCCCGATTAAAGTATTATTGTTATATTTAGCTTATAATGGTCATTTAAGTAGTTTAGTTAGTAATTTTATTGTCTAGAAGTTAGTTTTAGTAACTTCCTTTTATATCTTTAGTTTTCAATCTTTTCCATTATGGAAAGATCTTTTGTAATCTTTTATATGAGGAGTATTTCTCTCCTCTGCTAATACATCAATCAGTTACATCTCATGGTATCAATACATAGGTTAGTTTTTGGCAAATTTTTTAAATTGAATTCCTAATTTCTAGAAGTTTTTTGTGGATTTTTTATAGAATAAGATTTGTGGTTTTCCCAAACATTTTGTGAGGAAATTTTCAGAAAGTTTTTTGATCAATTTTTTTATAAATAAAAATTGTGAAGTTTTTGTTCGATTCTTCTAAATAAAATCGATGGCTTTTTGAAATACGTGCAAAAATCATGGGCTTTTACTATTTTATGATACAAAACAAAGGTTTTTGACAATTGTTTCACAAAATTTTGTTATTTTCTACTTACAGCGTCGCATTTAGGGTTTGATAATTTTTTCACAAAATTGTGGTGCTGTTTTGTAGCAGCTTTTTTTGATAATTTTTAGACAAAATCATGGCTTTCTTTCTTGCAATGGTTTTTCGGTCGAGCCTAGGGTTTCTAGGACAAACAACGTTCCGACAAAAGTATTGGAGTTTTTGCATGATATTTTACAAAATCGTGGGTGTTGCTGTTTTCTAAAGCAGTGGAGGGTGTTTGCCCTAGTTTTTTAGAATGTTATCGAATTCATACCCTAGACCCTCGAACTGGGTCTGGGTCTGATCCGGGCTTGGATTCACGAACCGGTCCGCAATGGATCCGCACAAGGTCCTGTTGATGCGAGTTTCTAAATTTCTAGTTCAAGGGTGGGAGGAAGTTCAAGGGCAGGAGGATTTATACAAATATAACATTTAAGTGTAAGAAATTTAATTGCTTATATTTTAAGTTATATTTGTATAAATACTTTCAGGATATTCGAGATAGGTTCCAACTTCATAGAGTTAAGATGCAGATTCTAGATTTTAGGGGTTTTTGAAAAATTCCAGACTTAGCCAAATTTCAGGATTCAGCAAGCCTTCAACAAGGTTACCTCCCACAATCCATCATGGCTTTCTAAGGTCAAACTGAAGCTGGCAAAAGTATTCTCAAAGGGTTTTAACTCGTTTTATCACTTGGTTTCGACCCCATCTCTATGATAGACTTAGCTTAGCTCTCACCCAAATCCCAGAAAAACATGACTTCCCAACAGGCCAAAATCACTCAAACCTCATTTGCCGGACCTAGGGACTTGAAAACAGCCACCAACAAAGACTACCTAAGACCTAGTTATGAAGACTTTAACATTTGGCATTGATCAATGATCAAGCATCATAGATTCATACTATGAAATGATTTAGTTTTACAATTATGTATATTTCTCTTATTTTTTTGTATATATAATGCATATATATATATATATATATATATATATATATATATATAATGCATATACACACACACACACACACACACACACACACACGAACCCATACGAATCATAATGGGAATTTTTTTTTCACAAATCCACGAACCGGATTCTCGAACTTGAACCCGAACCCGAACTGACAACTTAGCAAGTTTTTGCAAAATTGTGGATTTTCCAAACTGTGAAGGTTTATAGTGATTTTCCAAAAAGTCGTGGGTTTCAGAGTTCTTTGTTGATTTTTTATCAACAAAAATCAAAGGTACTTGAGAAGCTGACTTTTATCTTGTTTTCCATGTCTTTGGATAGCAAAAGGGATGGCTTCCTTACTCAACATCATGTTGGAAGGCAACCTGCTCATGCTCACCATGTTTGAGTCTCGGGATCTTGCATTGGCTGCAAAGAGTTCATCAATCAGTACTTTTTGGCACAAGTTTGTAAAATTTTGGAACAAACTTAGTGTAGTTAGTAGAATGACCATTAAGGGAGGGTATTAAAGTATTATTGTTAGATTTACCTTATAATGGTTAATAGGTTATTTAAGTAGCTTAGTTAGTAACTTTCTATTCTGGGAGTCAGCCAATTAATTCTAGTAAATTTTGTCTATGTCTTTAGTTCTCAATTGTTTTGTTATGGAAAGATCTATAATCTTCTATATAAGGAGTATTCCTCTCATTGCTGATACATCAATCAATTATCATTTCAATCCGAAATTTGTTGAGAGGTTGATGTAGAACACAGATCTACTACTAAAAGGGGAGGGGGGGGGGGGGTAATTAGTGGTAAATAAATCTTAAATTCTTTAACCAATTTAGTTCTCTAATCATCTGAATTTAAGTGCACGTTTGAAATGAAAGCACCAAATAAGGATAGAAGAAATACACCACAAGACAAGAAGACAATGCACAAGAATATGATATGGAAACCCAAAAATGGAAAAAACCACGGTGAGTAATGCTGCTAGGATTTACGGTCCTAATCCAGCCTCACAATATTAAAATAGTTACAATCGTTTTAGGGCACCAACCCAAGAAATCATCGAACACCTTTTACTTCAAAGCACCAAATTTTTTAGATACATTCTTATCAAAATGAGCTTCAACTCAATACCCTTAGAGCACCAACTCAAAATACTTCAATACAATTAGAGACTGTTAATCTGAGAATTAACTCAGAAGATACAAAAAAACAAGAAGTATAATCTCTGTTCTGATTCTTCAATATAAATCTTATTGGATCTCTGTAAATATATATTCTATCTGAGAAGTTTATTGACCTTCTGCAAACTGAACTTAAGTAACCATAAACAGAATATATGTCAACTTTCAGTCTGAAACTAAATCATTACAAAATCTTTGCACAATGTACCATTCAGGAAACCAACATCTGTGCATATATACATTCAACAACCAGAACTTGAGAATTATTTCAAGACATTGTAGGCAGAAAAATGTATACCTTTTCAAATAAGTATCTTTCTTACATCTATGGTCACAATCACGTGTTTGTAGTAAGGTTGCTGCGAAAAGCATTTACTAGACCTATTTATGCAATTATTTCTTGTCTATATGCCCATTCCCTATTCATATTAGCAATTATTTAACTATATTCACTATCAAATACGTTAGACATTCTCTTCAACATTTTTTCCTAATCTTCTTTCATTGTCTACTTGAACACTATTTCGAAGCTATTGTTTGGTAATTGACATTTTTTGTAAATCTGAAGTTATGTTTTTGGGAAATTATGTCTAGAATTCTTATTTGAAATGCAAAAGGCTAGACTGGATTTCTAAAGTTACATTATTTTTCTATCTACCAATAAGAATTTTTGTGGATAGAAATAAGTTTCAGAATGTTCTTCTTTGTCATTATTCATAGGAAATTATGACACTGGTTGTTTGAAGGTGTAAAGAATCTACTTTCAAACAGAAAAATAACACTTAAAGCAGATACTTTGACTGTGAAGTTATGCTTGACAAAATACTAAAGTAGAGAGTTTGTAATGTCTATTTAGTTTAATATCGAACAACTTGTGGTGGCCATAGCTCCTTTGAAATTACTCCACAAATTATGGTGAACCAGTCACATCTTTGTGCCTATTTTCCATAGAAAATATTTTGCTTCAATTCGGTGCTTTAGTAAAGTTAAACTTTCTGTAGTACACAGTTATTTTTTGTCCATATAAAGAAATCATATCTGAGACTACCTATTGTGTACCTGCAACAACAAAAGACATGACTACGCAATAGATAAAACTCAGTGGGCAGCTGCACAACCGAGGTTAGACTTAGCTCACACTTACAAACCCTTGGTGAAATTACTCTCCTTTAATAAATGTAATGAACAAACAAATTAGTCTTAATGTGAAAATGGATGATTACAGAGTGGGGGTAATCCTTTTATACGTATGTGCATAGCTTATCACAAAAGCCACATACACAACTACATGGATGGGATAGTAAATCTACTACTAGCTTTTCACACTAGCTACCTACATACACATACTGCATTAAGATTTGTTTCACCTAATAATAATTATCTACTAAAGACCAGTACATACTACCAGTCAATTAATGGGTATGTGGCAAAACATGAACTTCACAAAAATATAGCTCATTTGTAGTATATAATAGAACTTTTTCCTGTATACAATGTTTCTATATCTTCTATGCACACCTTTTTAACAAATATTTCTTTCAATTTTTCACAGGTTTTTATAGAGGAATAACTCCAGGATTGACTGGATCATTGGCAACAGGGGCAACCTACTTTGGTGTTATAGAGACCACTAAGAAATGGCTAGAAAAGAACAATCCCTCTCTTGAAGGTCATTGGGTGCACTTCATTGCTGGAGGTGTTGGTAAGCATTTACTTACATTTATGTTTAAGCACAGTCACTGTTCATAGATATATAGTATGGTGTCACTTATCCATTTCTTGAAATAACATTAACGTTGAAGTTCCTACTCCTTTTAATAGAGTGGAAGCTATGTGTATATTAGTTCCTCTTAGTAGTAGATGAACTAGAAACCTTTGACAAGAGGCAACTGGTGAGTGTAGCTGTCAATGAATGAAGACCATGTGCAGATCACTGTCATATTGCATCTTCTTGTGCCATTATTTCTCTATCCAAATTTGCCTCTTGTAGATATACCTTAAGTGTGGAAACTTTGGTCCTCGTAGTATGAATGATAGAGTTATCCTCAACAATGCACTTCTTCTAAATTGCCTTCATCAATGTTTGTCATAGGGGGGACTCTTTTGTGCGTACCATTTTGGGTTCAATGCATGTGCAACCATATGCAAGAGAGTGTTTTGCATCTCCCACCTTTGTTGAATGAGAGTGTGTTCGTTATAGAATTGCAAGATGAGATCTTTGTAATGTCCCCTTCTCCGAGATGAAATTTAAAATAATAATTTTAAAATATAAGATTAAAGAAATGAATAAATATAATTATAATTATGAATGATAAAATTAAATTAATGGATGGTATATATAATTAAGAGATCTAGAAAATAAAAATATTTAATAATATTGTAATAAGTAAATAATAAATATAATATAAAATTAAATAATAAATGATAATATTAAAATAATAATAATTCAAATGTATGAATCTATTATTAATCATAATATAATAAATATAATATGATATAATATCATATATGAACATTATTATCTATTATTAAATATAATAATAATATCATAATATAAATCTTAATATAATAACATAATATATTATAATATAATAAATTATAATATAAATTCTATATTATACAAATGGAAATATCAATATAAATTTATAAACTACACAATGATTTAAGGAAGAGTTGCGACCTAAGCTTGGTCGTGATCTCTCTTACCACCCGATCCCTCTACTCCCCGATAGTATATAAGTCCAAGTGGACATATCTTATTGGGGGACACCTCTGCGTAAAAAAAGAAAATACTCAAAGTCTCGAACAGTCATCAGGGTTGGCACTCAATTTGGAGACGATACAGAAGAATCAGGGAGGAACGAAAGGTAAGAGGAAGCTTAATCAATTATGGGAGAGATAGGAATAATGGGAGAAAAAGACCATTGAACAGGAGGCTTATAACCGCGGATTGATGATTCGGGGAGCTGTTGGCAACAACAGTTGAATACTCACAGAGACTTATACCAACCAATCAACAAATTACATCAGCGCTACTGAGAGGGAACTATCTAATCGGCATTATTGGGGAAAAGTATAAATGGCACTGATCTGAAATAACGTCTAAAGGGACTGCATAGTTTACAGACCGCATATCAGAGACAACATCCATTCTTGGGTGCAAGGATCAGTTTGAAAATCAGAGACAACACCCACCCCTTCTAGGGATTATATCTATAAGCTGCATATTAATATAGACAGATCCAATATCACACCATTGCTGAGAGCAATAAAAATTCGATTGCATCAGACATTGCATAATTGTTTAATCACTATAAGGGCTAGAGACATCATCCATATTATATATTTCATAACAACATATCAGACATTACAATCAGCACAGACCCAGAGAATCGATACATCCATATTAAGAATATATGAGAAATAGTAAAGCTTACACTCAAGAGATATTCATATCAGTCATAATTATTCAACCATAAGAATTGTACACCCTCCAAACGGATAGGATGTTAAAAACTCCACAAGTATAATTGATCAACATATTTATAAGACATTCCTTGGAATCTCTCATATTAAAGGATATTTAGATTAATATAATCTAGACCATAATTTATAAGGACTTCTTATCCCTTATTCATATCAATCTTACTATATAAAGCAATTAAGTATAATAGGGATCACTGCAGTTCGTTACGTTTGGATATGCAACCTAAGCTCATTGAGTGTGTAAATTTCATGGAAGGAAGTCTCTTGTGATATTATCAGTCCCAAACCCTCAAGGAGTGGACACGGGACATTACAATCTTTCAGTTGTACAACAACTTTCATTTGGACAATCATGCTTTCAATGCACTCATACACCTCTCCAAGGTTTGAGCATTAGCTTTCCTATATCTAAAGATTGCGAAAACATAAGATGTAATTGAGAAAATGTATTTCGCATCAACCCAAACAATGATGCTCTTCACCACTTCACCCTCTTTTCTTGCTGCGATGTAGAATTGGGCCAACAATTTCACTCTTGTGTCATGATTGTTTGTCACAATGCCTCTTGTGACTCAAGCATTGTCTCCAAGAGAATAAGTATGACACATATATGGTCTTTGCAAGTTGTAGAAATTCCTTTTTCGAAAAGTTCCAAAATATTGCACGTGATGTGTGGTGTTTTTAGATAAGCATCCACACATTTCTAGCATCAAAAACCCCTTTTTCAATCCACTTTGTTTTCCCCATGTGGTTGAGAGCATTGTTCAACTTCATGGTATGCACCCAAGGAGTTCATTGCATATATTTATATGGCGTCTCAATCAAATTCCTCATTGCTTTGCTCCATAGGTTGCATTTGTCATAATTTTCACCACATTTTAGAGCCACCCTCAAAACCATTTTAAGGATTTGAAATTGATAGTCTACATTCTTGGGGTGCCTTGAACAATCAACAACCATAAAGAAGGGCCCTTTGTACATGTCACTATGATTTTGATGAGTGGATGATACCTAATGTTTGTCCACCCATCCATGACAATATTACATCCACTTGTTACCCATGTAGCCTTCATTTTGTCTATTAGGGTAGTAATTTTGGAGTAGTTTTCATCCAAGATCGTGGTTATCAATTTTGCCTAACTTGGTGGCACATATGAAGTTTGTGCTTTGATAATCTTTCCACAACTTAAAACAAGAGTGAGCAACACTTAATGGAATGTCACTGTAAAACAAGAATTTGCTAGTGGAAGCATTTGCCTTATCTTTCATTTGAACGTTAACCAACCATATCATCAGGTTGAGAGCATCAATTATCACTCCATGTTTCCTTGTAGGCTTTGTTGCACTAGATGGAAAAGTAGGAAATCATGGCTATTGGAAATTGCCAGTACCTCACATTTGCATCATAGCATGTGGTTTTTCTTTCCTAGTACCAAATAATTTATTTATATCTGCTCTCTATTTAAGTGACAATATTCAAGGCCACAAAAATGGCAATTCCATAGCTTGTTGCTCCTTGGTGTGCTAGTCTTTGCTTTTGTTTTGGTAGCAAACTTTTTTAAAGTGTCTTCTTATTAAGGGACTCTATGATAAAATTCAAGGCAATAAATTGACATTTCCATAGCCCAGTGTTGTCCCTTAATGTGCTAGTCTTTCCTTGTGGATGGAGTAATGGTTATAGAGAAGCTCAAGGTACGACAAGGATTAGGAATATGGTTTCGGTTTTTGGTCTACCATGGAATCTTTGTAACCATATGCTCGCCAATGTAGGAATGTGGAAAATTTGGTTTGTGGAAGAGAGTTGGGAGGAGCCAAAACTTACAAATGAGTAGTGGCTCCATAAATAGTACAATTTGGGTGACTGGATTATTGAAAAATGTAGCAAGGTGAAGATTTGGGTTTTAGTGATTGTTGAGGTTAAGAAGGAATTCAAATTGGCAAGGGACACTAGTGTGGGGATGTTGGTGAAAAGGACAAAGTGTACATATCAACCCTGCATTTGCCCCCACTTTAGTAGGCTTGTGCACTTCAATGAAATTAAGCGTGCTGAAGTAAATAACATTGTTGTTTAAATAATTGTTAAAAGGATACATCAAAGAATGTCAAGAGTCATGATTTTTGTCATTTTTTTTCTTTTTTCTTGAGCTTTGTCTTGAGTTTCATGTATCTAACAACTATTGTTTAGTTTTGTTGAACCCAATCAAATTGATAGTACGGGATACACAAATGGTTGTTTGAACTGAAAATTATATAAGAGGCTACAACAAAGTTGACATTAGATAATGGATATGGTTGTGAAGGAGCCACCTTGACATAGATTTGTTTATGAAGAAAGCCACCTAGGTATTCATTTGGTTGTGTAGGAGCTACCTAAATCAAAGTCACGTGTTTGTGATAGAGCCACTAGAATGAAAATTCTATAGTTTTTATAAACCTACCAAGATGAAAGTTCTATAATTGCAATTGAATCACTATGATATGGATATGGTTGTGATAGAGCCCCAAAATCAAAACACCATAGATTTTATTGAGCTGCCATGGTGTGGATATGGTTGAAATGGAGGTATCACATGATGGATATGACTGTGAGGAAGCCACTAAAATCACAAGGATTTGGTTGGGACAAAGTCATTGAAATAAAAATGTTGTGGTTGTAATGGAGGTGACACAATTAAAATGCTATAGAAATGGCTATGATCAAATCATTGTGTTAAGAAGAAAAATGTTGGAGAGTGTATGCCGCCCCTTAAATTGATTGTATGTGAGGATGAATGTAGAATTGGATAAGGTAATTAAAAGTAGGTTTTAACTAAGAGTCAAGTTGTGATTTACAAGATAGAATAGTGAGAACCATAAGTAATGATGGGAGCTCTTTTCCCCAAGAAGGTGATTATAAATTTGCCCCCATGGTAAATGGTAGAGAGGAAGTATGTGTGAAATGATCAATGGACAAGAGTAGAAACATAATAATGGGAAAAAGATACAGTGATCAAGAGTGTAGGAGGCATATAAGCTTCGGGCTTGGCTTGGTTATCGAGTGCTTCCTATGGTAGGCACTAGGTCACCAAGGTCTAGTCTTTCCCCAACCCACGTGGTTCTGGAGGGGATATCATGCAAGCGTCACCAATCACATTAAAAAGTGTAGGAGGAACATGTATTGAGGTGATGCCTCCCAATGATATCAATGTATGGTTGCACTCATGGAAAGAGAAAAGAGGGCAAGGAAAATGATAGAAGTGTAGGCATATGAGGATAATCTGAATAATGTCTGATAAGAGAGATGACAAAATTGGGGCACAACACGCAAACGAAAGTGTAATAGGAAAGGTATGAGAGTTTTTGGAAGCAATCTAGATGAAGAAGTTGATAATGTGAATACGAGGAAATAATGAGGAAAGTGATAATATGAAGCAAAGTAAAGCTAATGAGGAAATTGATAATGTGGGAAGTATGGTAATATAAAAATGTGAATGAGATTAACATCTATTGGGAAAGGTAGGTGAGCAAGATGGAGTAAAGAAAAGTGGATGAAGAATATTATAAATGTGAATAGAATGAAATAGAGAAGAAAATTGATATTGTGAGTATAATGAATTAAAGATAAAGTAAATTGTGATAGTGATAACGTGAATGGCATGGAGTATTGTAGAGTGGATAATGAAATTGAAAATGTGAATGGGATAAAGTAAATCGAAATGAATGAGGAAAGTGATAATTGTGAGTAGTCTGCGTGCACAAGTAATGGATCATAGAATGAGGCATACAAAGTTGTCTTGAAAATGGTAGACAGAAAGGGGGTAGGAAAACTATAAAACAATATAGAGGATAGATGCTAGGTGTGGGTGAATTTATAAGTAGGATGGCATGA
Organism: Chamaecyparis obtusa; assembly: GCA_027943335.1. Taxonomy (NCBI): domain Eukaryota; kingdom Viridiplantae; phylum Streptophyta; class Pinopsida; order Cupressales; family Cupressaceae; genus Chamaecyparis; species Chamaecyparis obtusa. Next base: position 2,772,432 of record BSBK01000413.1, read on the forward strand.
GTAGGTCACAAGGTGAGAAAAAGATGTGTCGAGTAACAAGCAGATGTAGTGAAACACAAAATTGGGGTAGCATAGACTAAAATAGTACAAAATAAACAGAGAAGTGCCACTTATGATGATTGTGATTGTAAAATAGACGAGTAATGTAACATGAACATATATAGAGGAATGATAGTGAGAAGAATAAATAGCTAAATAAGTATAAATTGTGAAAATAATCTCGTGTTATTTGTAGCATATGAATGTGGGAATTAGAAGTAACAAGTAAAATATATGAAACATGTGTTAAGAAACATGACAAGAATAGAAAAATCAATGTTGGCATATGATTGAAGCATAGAAGAATAAGAAGTGGAAAGTAGCAAAGTATCGAAGGAAGGGCATATGATGATGAGCATGGGAAGAGAAAAGAAAACCTATGCTAGCAGGTGATCTATGCATATAAGTGTTACAAGATTCAAGAATTGGCAGATTAACAGATTTCCGGATGATTGATTGGTTAACAAAGGAACAAATGTGTTCCTTATAAAGAATTACAAGGACGTTGTTTCTAAAAGAAACAACGTAGACTGAAGACGAAATTAGAAACAAAATTGAAGATAGGATAGGAAACATTCCTATCTGGACTAAAGACGAAAGAGATAGGATAGGAAACATTCCTATCTAGACTGAAAGACGAACTACAGACAAGTAGTTGACCATTATAGAAAGTATTTAATTAAGGAGATAATATCTTAATAAAGATATTAAAGATATTATCTTAATAATAAGAACATGGAGAGAATCTAAGTGGATAAGGACAAGGAAAGAGTAGCACACAAAGGATATATGCCAAGAATTATGAGAATAGAAAAGAAAGTCATTTTAACATATGACACGATCTTAAAGCATAGTTTGCAAACTATGCAAGTCGATGAGTACTCATACGTTTTTCCTCACCACAAGTTTTCTTAGAGTAAAATTGCTGAAACTTTTCTAGATTTTTTGATGGAAACTTGTAGAATGTTTTTGCTAGTACATGCCAAAACTTGGTGAGACTGCAGGTAAAACTTGGTGCAAGGTAAGGTTGCGTGTTGGACACATGCTAGATGTGATTTTGATATTAAAAACACTTGGTTTTTGCTTTATAAAAACTCCATTTGCCCTTCCACACCACAAACAAAAGAAAGCATGCCATATCGTTCAGAGATGACAAATCATTTTTAGTAGGGATGCAATGGAATAGCTCGTCAATGACTCGATTGCTTTATCAGTGTCAGAAGAATAAAATTGATTTCATATACTAACAAATTTGTGGATTGATTAAAATGCAATCGATTTACAAAGGATGAGTTTGTTGATTTTGAGAGGCAAGCTCTAGAAGATGCAGTTGCAATAGACGTAAGGGAGATTGGATTATCATTTGGTAATATTTATATGGTAAAGGAGGAGTCATTGCCATCTAGTAGTAGGGTGGAGCCATAGGCATAATTTTCTAGGTTAAGAAGGGAGGCACAATTGAGGGAGGACAAAACCCTCTGTGGCCCAATTGTTTGCTAGAATGGGGAAAAGGAAATTGTAAAACATGTAATTTATTACTTGCCTAGATATGTAATTTATGACGATTTTAAAAAAAAGTCATCGTAAATTCATAATGGTCCTTAGCTAGTAGTAGCTAGCCATTGTATTTAGCTTTGCATGATAATGTGGTTTTGTAATCATATGCATTCAAGAATCAAATCTAAGAGAAACACTTCCTCATGTGATTTCAGACTCATTTAATGCATTTTGTAATTAAATTTTGCAAAAAAATGCGTTTTTAAACAAATTTAAGGGTTTAAAGTTTGCAAAAAAATTATGTTTTTTAAGAAATAAGTTTTTAATTAAGTTGTTGAGTTTTGTCAAGTCAAAAATTGCCAAGTTTGAGTCTGCGACCTATGCTAAAAATAATGAGGAAGAAGAAAGGAAACATGTATTGAGAATATGGAAAGAACAATCTAAGAAGAACATGTAGGCATTTGGTGTGGGTTGAGATTTTAAAGGCTAGTGTTCAAATATGGACTGGGAGGAATATTAGGATTGGGAAGAAGTTGATGAAGTGAGGAAGTCGAAGATGTAGATTCTTTAGGTAGAGGACAAGTTTGCAAGGAAGACCTTGAGAGGGGAAGGGATGATGTTTCTAACAACTTGTATTCTTCTTAGCTAAGTTGTCAATTCAGGTGCGGATATGGATGCGTGCGAGAATCAGGTGCGCGGATGCATGAAATCTTTTTTGGGGGATGCGGATGCATTTACACATATTTATATATTTTAAAATATGTATGCAAAGAAACTTAGAAATGCAAGAAATATACAAAATTAAATCATTTGATAGTATGATACTTCACCATTGATCAAGGTATCTGATAGTTCGCAAATATTCAAATTGAAACAACTAGTAAGCCATATCATATGTCTATGTTCACATGATGACCACTACCTTGGAATAAAATTGATAATAATACAATAAAAAAATACAAGATTAATCAATAAGTGAATGATAAAGTATAATAATAAACTCTAGACAATTATTATTACAATCAATTTGAAAAAATTACTTATTAATATTTATAGTTTACTATATAGCTTAATAAATAATAATAAATAAATGAATTACGATATAAATTTTATTATAATATTAATCATACATTTAATATATATTAAATATCAATATAATTAAATAATAAATAAAAATAAATAAATGAATTACGAATCCGGTTCTGAATGGGTCACTATTTAAAGACTTAAACCTTTCACAATCCATAGTATCAAGAAACATTAATTGTAATTTTTAGGAATAATTACAGCCAAGAAGATTACTCCCTGCATCCAACACAGTCGTTACTATGGATCCTAAGCCTTTCTCCCTTCTAGCAAAACGAGTCGTGATATATCTTTCAAAATTGAAATAATTCTTATAGAGTACAATTTTAAATCAGTTTTTTACTTTTGCAAATGGGTTGCGGCGTCCATGTCGGATGCCAGAGAAGAGCTCCGACAGGTCGTGAGTGCCATGTCTGCAAACGAGGCTTTTGTTTGACGTTCCAAGTGAGGCGACGACGCATCCGAGAGGCATCCACAAGGATTCCGTGCCCGCTTCCACCTCCCCCAGCATCCGCTTCTACCTCCATTGCTTTCCTGGGTGCATCGCTATCTTAGCTTCTTAGATGGTAGTGTGAGACAAATTCAAGCAAAAATGAGAGGGTTGAAGCATGAATTTCTCTTGGAAGGAGATTTTCTAGAAAATATCTTTGAGATGGTTATCAAGAAGTGTAAAACCCATTTTAACAAGGAACAAAAAAAATAATGTGTAGGCTTGAACATTCATTGGGAGTTTGCTTGCATTGTACAATATGAACCCTATGATAAATGTTTAACTCAAAAGTGGTGTACAAATATGTGCAATACTTTAAAGAATAAATGAAGTGAACCATGGGCTAGGGGATAATTCAATGGATCATCACATGTACGAGTTAAGCACATAGTATAGAATTTATGCACATCATGTAAGGGATCCCCTCAATCATTATACTTGTCAAGACATAGAGTCCAAAGGGCAATGGGGGATTTTGGAAGAAAAGAGATAATATAGCAATTGGGCATATGGAAAGGAACGGAAGTAAGAGTATCTAATTGAATTTCTAGCTCCTTGAATTTGTGATTCACATAAGCAAGAATGAAGAAGAGTTGTAATGTGTAGGTAGGAAGTTGTAATAATAGGAGAAGAGTGAGGAGGTGGCTCAATAGAAATAGGTGATGATGCTTCTAGTTGAAGGGGAGGTATGGAAGGGAAGTGGTTAAGGATAAGGTGAGAGGAAGAGAAGGATGAGAAATAGAAAGAAGTGGTCATGTTGTTAATAGGTGTCTTAAATGTTGGTAGGAGAATGGTGGGGAGAGGGGCATAAGGAGAACCATTGATGTCCTAGGATTATGAATTTCAACCAATGTGACATTTATGAAATGATTAATGTTTCTATTGTGATCAATATTGTTGATATGGGCCAACATATCAAAGGACAAGGTATTACATGCTAGTTGGTGGAAGTAATGGGAGTTTCAATGGTAGAATTGTTATCATAAGGAATATAGCTCTCATCTTTAATTGGTGAAGAGTCACTAAATGCATCAAAAGAGAATGTGTCAGTAGAGGTTCTTGAGTCTTTCGAAGAGGAAGGATTGGGAGCTTTAGGAAGAGGATCATCATGGGTTGGGATAAAGAGAACACATTACTATACCTTTATATATCCATAGAGTGGAAGCATGCATTAAGAGAATGGAGGGAAGTGAGAGAAGTATTATCATAAAGTACTAAGGGTTACATCTGTAATGTCCCCTCTCTGAGATAAGATTTAATTATAAATAATAATAAAATAAATAAATCAATATTAAAAATAATGATAATTCCTTAGTCAATGATAATTAATCAATGTTACTCTATCAAACAATAATATAATGAATAATATAATATAACGAATGATATATTAAAATTTTTGTAATATAATTTAATATTTCAAGAATGAAGATCGTATGCAATGACACTTCCTTAGGAATTTTGATTAAATGGTCATTAAGTGATGCCAAATAGCGTCCAAGTTGGGATATATGATATGTTCAATGGTCAATTAAAGTCAAGACTCGTGCCCGTGCATTAGACAACACTTAAGGGAGAAATCAGTTAGATACTGAAATTAATCTTATACTTATGCAAGATATTGGTAACAATAGCGTTTAAGACTATGCATATGGAATGGGTGTGTCTCATCGTAGGTGAAGAGGTAAGTCTCATTCGTAAGGTGATATAAATCAGGGTCAAACTACATTCCACACACAGAATACAAACTTCAGATATGGAACGATGAGTATAGCTTTGGGCATTGATGGAGCGTGGGACTCTCTTATTGTGAGGCCATCTATAATATCATCTATTCTTGACTACGGAAATTGCGAGTAGGAAGGGGATCCAAAGAAACACATTAATCAACATACATAACAACAATGTTTAGAGGATCTATTAAATATTATGTATAACCAACGATTGAGAGTTTTGAAGGCTGCGATTATCATATAATAAATTTAATTGAGAATACAAATCTAATGAAGTGAGGATTGATAAAATTGTTCTGGTATGCCTTAAGCTTATAGGCAACATCAACACTTCTTATATATTGAACTCAATTTCTCCCACGATAGATACATTAGACATATTGATGACAGGGTATTAATTGGTCATACTAGACATTTAGTAAGGATGCTATCTCAAATATAATAGTCTCACGAGGCATTAATATACGAGAGGTAGTATATGTATGGGGAAATCGTTTAATGGTAATGAATACTCAATGTCTATGAATCGGGGGTTAGGAATTTTAATATATACTAGTGGATAAGTTTGGAAGTGAGAATAGGAGATCGTTAAATATATATGGATTACTTTGGAAGGGGATCACAGAATAGGAAAGGAATTAATTTTGAATACTATTCAAAGGGAAGAATAAGAGTACGAAAGAGAGATCATTCTATTATATGAATTCTATGGATGATAAGTATCATTATATAGATATATATTAATAACAAGCAATCATAATATATATATATATGCATGTGTGTGTGTGTGTGTATTTATGTGTATCATTATTATTTTTTGATCAGTAATTGCTTTTGACTAGAGCTTTGAACCAATGGGGTCACATTTTTTGGGGACCCCATCCTCGTGGTGGTGTTATCTAACCACTGCTAAGGCATTAACGCCTCCTATATTTGACTCTTGTAGACATTTAATTATCTTGAGAACGAACCAATCTTGAGAACATACCGCTCAGAATTCACACCTATACAGAGACATTTCATAGCCAATCAACAACACCTCCTTATCTCTCCATTTTCATCTCCCTATCTCTCCATTGCATACACCTTATAACTCCCGTCTACTTATCTCTCCATTACATACACCTTAACTCCCATCTCCTTATAACTCCCATGCGTTGACCGGTCCATGATCTATGTGTTTGAATCAGCACGTGTGGGACTGCGGATTTGGCATCTCAAATGTTGACCATCCATCCTTTCTATCACACTGCCTTGGTATCTTTGTCACCTGCAAAATGTTCTTTATGTCAGAAAGTGCGAGCCTTTTTGATAACTATGGGTCTCCTGCGGAATTCGTACGAGCTGATAGACCGCGATCAACAACGGTGAACCAAACAGTGGGCATCCGACAAATGGTACCAAATGTTGGACTTACTTTATAAATTCATTAACTTGGACAGGTTCCTAGTTGGGGACATTACAAATGGTATCAGAGTCTGATCTTGCCATCCTACAGGGTAAAAGAAAACAAGGAATCTAAACCTACACATATACTTGAGATAATGTCAAATACATATATTAAGAATGAATTATAAATATTATGAATAGATTATAAATATATTACCTCAATAATGGCATGTGTCTTGCCTCGTAAACAATCAAGAGGAATGGAGGAAGTAAGGGAATTGCAGTTTATTGGTTCCCCCAAGTTAACTAGGCCACCCCAAGGGATGAAATTATCATAGTAGGACGTTCGTACCTCTTGTGGGCCAAGAGGTGAGTTGTTATAGTGGGACTTTGCATGCTCTTGGGCTTAGTTGGGCTGAGCAGTTTATAGGCGCCCTCTCGAGGCTTTCCTACAAAATTAAACCATGATTGGTTATGAAAGATACATTTATCATTCTTTATTTTTTAGTCAATAGGAAGAAATCTAACAATGCATGCGTTATGTATGCTCCGTGTCTTTAGGCATTAATGTGTATAATTTGTGTATGCTTCATGTCTTCATATATTCATGCATATATTTCATACTTTTAAATGTATGTTCCCTGTATGGTTTTGATCTTGATTGATCTAGAATGGTAACAATAACTACAAGTGAATCAAAAGTTTAGAATTTACAAAGAGATCATAAATGGAGAAAAGCCATTGCACAAACGATGCTATGACCTTGTTCCTTCTCTTGGAGAGAAGCGAGAAAACTTTTTTAACATTACAGACACAACAATTCATAATTGGGGGGATATTGGATTCAAATTGAATTTAATATCAAAATCACTTTGTGGAAGCTACTTAGATTAAAAAAATATGTATAAAATTTCTTATTGCTTGAGGACAAGCAATTTTGGGGAAGGGCGCACTGTAATGTCCCCTCTCCGAGATAAGATTTAATTATAAATAATAATAAAATAAATAAATCAATATTAAAAATCAATGATAATTCCTTGGTCAATGATAATAAATCAATGTTATTCTATCAAACAATTATGTATTGAATAATATAATATAACTAATGATATATTAATATATTTCTAGTAGAATTTAATATTTCAAGAATGAAGATCGTATGCAATAACAGTTCCTAATGAATTTCGATTAAATGGTGATAACTAATAATTAAGCGATGCCAAATAGTGTCCAAGTTGGAGTATATGATATATTCAACGGTCAACTAATGTCAAGACTCATGCCTGGGTATTAGACAACACTTAAGGGAGAAATCAAGTAGATACTGAAATTAATCTTATACTTATGCAAGATATTGGTAAAAACAGCGTTTAAGACTATGCATATGGAATGGGTGTGTCTCATCGGAGGTGAAGAGGTAAGTCACATTCGTAAGGTGATATAAATCAGGGATCAAACTACATTCCACACACAGAAAACAGACTTTTTATATAGAACGATGAGTATAGCTTTGGGCATTGATCTAGTGTGTGACTCTCTCTTATTGTGAGGCCATCTACAATATCATCTATTCTTGACTAGGGAGATTGTGAGTAGGAAGGGGATCAGTGTAATGTCCCCACTCAAGATATCTTGGAATTTAGGGACAACTAACTCGAATTCTTTTATGATGTTATGAATTACGTTCTTCATTCCAATATATGTAAAGTCCCATGTCTGAATAATGTGAAATATTGGGACAATGTTCTCGAAGTTCAATTACAAGCTGGATGAAATAGCATTCATTGGTTGTCTATTCAATGTTCTTTTTCATATATGTTGATGATTGTCTCAAAATGGTGATGAGTCAAGGTTGGTGGTTCTGGAAAATGCTATCACCGTTTCAGATATAATTCTTTATTCTTGTGTGCTTCATACTTATCTTTCTCTTATAATCCCCTAAATCAGTTTATGGATCCTCTCATGATTTTGGTGTGTTTTGATTCATAAATTATTGATCTAGTTGTGGCTGTTATCATGTGTTGACCAATTTACATTTGCATTTATTATTGTTTCCGATCAACAATCTTCACTAATTAGTTTAGACGCTAATCTTCATCTCATTAGCTAATCTCTTTTCTCTCTATCGGTTATTAATGATACCTTAACGATTTCTGCCCCTACCAGATATTGCTGAATATATTTATATATATAAATGTATTGATATAGGTTGCTGGATATATGGATATGCTGCAGTAAGTCTTCCTCCTATCGATGCTTGTCTATTTATTTTTGTATTCAATTCCCACTGGCTATTACACAGAAGATCACTGAGTACGTATCCCACTGACTATGAATATGGCTATCACAGTATATCTTCCACCGTCTATGGATATGATTGATCGCATAGGCTGTATTCTATCAGCTGTGAATATGGTTGTTCACGTAGTATATATCATTCTGACTATGAATTTGGGATGTAAGTCTGAGTCTCAGCTTCGAGTGTATAAATGGATTAATATTTCTCCGTTCAACTGTAGAGCGCTGCCATCAATTAGTTTATTCTTTTTTATGTCAATGACTGTGTTCATATCCTTCATTGAAAGGTCAACGGAAATGGTATGCTTATGGTACGGTACTCCTTCAATCTGTGGTGCATATAATAATACTGAATTATATCTATATGTATTGCCGGCTATACATCACCCGTATATGGAAGCTTGTATATTCTATTTGATGCTCGATGCCTTTTACCACAGACTATCCCCTTTCAAATCATCGTAAGTATGTTTTGTTGTTTTTCGTTATTCCGTCCATCCTTTCCCCCCAGTTTGATTGAATTCAATCTCGTTATATATGTTACTAGATGAAGAGCTTGCATCTCTTGATCTCCGAAGAGACATAAATCGTTCCTGATCATAACGATATTATAATAACTTGTTAATTGCTACTCAGATGTATCGATTCTCAATAATTTATTATTATTGTGGTAGATGGTAAGTCTTTTAGTTTTTGTTAACTAATGATGTCGATTATACTTGTGTATTAATAACAAGTCTTCTTTGTAATGGTTATTTATTAATACGATTTTATTATTGTATTATTATATTATTAATAAATTATAATTATAATATTATTATATTCATTTATAACATTTTTTGTATTATATCGTTTGCATCATACTAAATAGTAATATTTGATATATTATCAAATGATAATATCTAATATATATTTTTACTAATTCATGTTATATAATATATTTTAGTTTTATATAACATTTGATCAGCATTTAATGTATTAAGATTTTGATTATTATGCTTAATAATTAATTATTGTTTATTTAGAAATTATAATATTATTTATTTGTAATATCATTATATTTCTTATTATATTTATTTATTAATAATATTATATATAATGTTATTAATAATATATTCTTTCATTATTATAATAATAATTTAATTAACTATATGTTATAATTTATTATTATGATTTAATTATAATTATATTTATTATTTAATTACTTAATCTTATATTCAATTCTTATTAAATTTCGCCTTGGGAAGGGGACATTACAATCAGAAGAAACACATTAATCAACATACGTAACGGCAATGTGTAGATGATCTATTAAATATTATGTATAACCAGCAATCGGCAGTTATGAAGGCTGCGATTATCATATAATAAATTTAATTGAGAATACAAATCTAATGAAGCGAGGATCGATATAATTGATCTAGTATGCCTTAAGCTTATAGGCAACATCGACACTTCTTATATAGTGAACTCAATTTCTCCCACGACAAATACATTGGACATATTGACGACAGGGTATTAATCGGTCATACTAGACATTTAGTAAGGAGGCTGTCTCAAATATAATAGTACCGCCAGGCATTAATATGCAGGAGGTAGTAAATGTATGGTGAAATGGTTTAATGGTAATGAATAGCCAATGGAGAATGAATCGAGGAATAGGAATTCTAATATGCACCGATGGATAAGTTTGGAAGTGAGAATAGGAGATTGTTAAATATATATGGATTGCTTTGGAAGGGGATTGCAGAATAGGAAAGGAATTAATTCTGGATGCTCTTCAAAGGTAAGAATAATAGTACGAAAGGGAGATCATTCTATTATATGAATTCTATGGAGGATAAGTACATATATATATAAAACAAGAGATCATAATTTTATATATTTATATATATGTGTATGTTTATAGGTCATATATTTATAGATAAAACAAAAGATATTAATATATACTCAGCCAATTCCTTAATCACTCGCTAATACCATTAAGAGGATAGGTTGGCTTTGCCAGGGAAGGAGTAATACCTCGCGATGTGAGAAACCTTTCATGATAGGGTTAAGGACATCTATCACGAGACCTTGAGGTCGTAGCCCCAAAATAGGTAATGCATATATGTGCCACAAACCCCTTAAGGGAGTCTACGCATAGAGGATTTCTTAGCTTCCACGGGCAATCACACTCCTATCTCTCTTAAGGTTGGTGAGTAGGGAGAGAATTGGGAAATTTGGGAGGAAATATGTTAGTCACACAAATGGTATCAAATGTTGGACTTACTTTATAAATTCGTTAACTTGGACAGGTTCCTAGTTAGGGACATTACAACATCATGTGCATAGAATGATGGCAGAGAGGAGCTGTTTTCATTATGTTTGAATGTGAAAGGAGAATTGTGAGGTAATGGCATAAACTAATCTATAAATTATTAAATTCATTCATCAAATTAAAAAAGTCTAAAGAAGTACAATGTGTACCATAGGAGTTAATATATTTATGTGCATCATTACACAATGTAAGGGGGAATCTAGAAAGGAGAATATCCTTAATAGAACAGGATGCATGCATAGAAGCCATAAACTGTTACACATGCAATGTAGGATTGTTGTTGTTAGAAAAGGCAGGTAAAGCTGGAGATTTAGAAGAATGAACAAGGGAACATGCCTAGCATGTTGTTCAAATAGGCCACTATGGTGAAGTTCAAAGGAAAAGGAATGATAAAGAAGGGGCAGACGTAACGACCTATGTCAATTTTTTTACCAGATTTTTGCACCTTTTCCTATATGCATTTTGTCAAACAATTTGCATGTATGTGAAATTAGGATGTTTCTGTATGTTTTCTTCTGATTTGCAAAATCATTTTTGTCTCCTATAACATTCACAATAATGCTTTGACACTCATGCATGGAACAAGAGGTAATAACAACAGTAATATATATATATATATATATATATATATATATAATAGACTGCTCTCACAGGGCAGATTATAGAAGTAAATGTAAGTCATGTCTGACCTCAAAAGGCAGCAATATCAGACCTCCAAAGGACTTTAACATCAGTGATTAATATTGTTTGCTCAGCATATGAATAAGGATTTGTGCCTGAGCTAGTTCTGTTTCCACTTCCAGTCTTCACATCAAAGGGGAATGGTAATGGCTGCCACCCCTTCAAAAGATGACCTGTCAAAGCTTATGCCATCTATTGACTATATCGCCCAGCCTGAAACTCCTTCAAACCTGAAGCTCTCACGTCCTTCTAGGAGAATGTTGGTTCTTAATGATTAATATACCACATTAGGCATTCAAATCAAATTATATTAAGAACAATCACGAATTCATAATACATACTTAAGCCATGATTCCTTACTTCACTCTTAATCACTAACCTTAATTAAGATGGTAGATTTACTGTGCTAGGACGCTTGATACAATCTGCAAGCAGGCTCCCTCAAGGTTCTACCTATCTCGGAACCTTCCCGTCATGCGACCGATTTACTCAGCCTCTTTCTACACACAATGTGCATCATTACACAATGTAAGGGGAAATCTAGAAAGGAGAATATCCTTAATAGAACAGGATGCATGCATAGAAGCCATAAACTGTTACACATGCAATGTAGGATTGTTGTTGTTAGAAAAGGTAGGTAAAGCTGGAGATTTAGAAGAATGAACAAGGGAACATGCCTAGCATGTTGTTCAAAGAGGTCACTATGGTGAAGTTCAAAGGAAAAGGAATGATAAAGAAGGGGCAGACGTAATGACCTATGTCAATTTCAAACAATTTGCATGTATGTGAAATTAAGATGTTTCTGTATGTTTTCTTCTGATTTGCAAAATCATTTTTGTCTCCTATGACATTCACAATAATGCTTTGACACTCATGCATGGAACAAGAGGTAATAACAACAGTAATATATATATATATATATATATATATAATAGACTGCTCTCACAGGGCAGATTATAGAAGTAAATGTGAATCATGTCTGACCTCAAAAGGCAGCAATATCAGACCTCCAAAGGACCTTAATATCAGTGATTAATATTGTTTGCTCAGCATATGAATAAGGATTTGTGCCTGAGCTAGTTCTGTTTCCACTTCCAGTCTTCACATCAAAGGGGAATGGTAATGGCTGCCACCCCTTCAAAAGATGACCTGTAAAAGCTTACGCCATTTATTGACTATATCACCCAGCCTGAAACTCCTTCAAACCTGAAGCTCTCACGTCCTTGTAGCTTTAATGGCTAACAAATAACTTCACAAAGAGCTCCAACAGCTAAGCAATAGCCCTCGACCTGTACTTGATTCAAATACCCATTTGTCATGAGCCATGATTGGCATATGAACACATGTATAGATTGCTTATAAATTACATAAATAAATAATATTATATCACTATGTTTAATTAACAATAATGATATATGATTATGTCATTAATAAGAAATATATAATACCATACATAAATAAATAATGTCATATTATTATGATGTATAATATAATGATAATGTTAAGCATGAATCCAAACAAGTTTTCTAAGAATTATATGCCTCAAGATTCCCCTCAGCATATTGAAAATATTAATACTTGTCGAAACGGTGATATATGGTTTAATGACATTTTGTTTCAGTAATGACACATAATAATGTTTATTCTAAGTTTATGCAACACTAAGTTTATTATTCTAAGTTTAATAATAATAAACTTAGTGTTGCATAAACATAATACAGAATAACAAGTAACTCATAGAATGCCAGAGAACATAAATGCTTTATTCATTATTCCCGATTCACAAGTACAAGCCTAGCACAATACAATACAATCCCTGTGTCCGTCCCCCGAGAGGGTATACATTCTATCCGAAGGGGCACGACCGAAACGTTGTGTCGTAACTGTCTAACCTCTCGGTTACTAACAACCGAGATTAACATAATACTTTATTACATGATGACCCGTACATACAATTATCCCGACAACATCAACCAATAACATTTTCAATGGTAATGATAAATGGTCCTTGAACTAGGAATGGAGAATACGAGGGCAGAGTTTGAAGTAGGGAAATGTCACTTAGAAACAATAGAATCCATGTTGGGGCAAATATACAAGTCTGCCGCTAAACAGAATGATGGTCGCACTCCCATACAAATATAAGAGGTTTAACACAACTGCTCTCAATACTCATTATCCAATATAAAGTTAGTGACTATGATATTTAAGCAGAGGTATCGACTTGTATTATTTATTCCATGATGGTTAAACGGTAAGGATCATTTAAATAATTAGAATTCACTAAGGACAAAGCTATCCATTAATGATCATCCTACTTAGCTAATCGTTAATTGGAGAAAATATAGTAAGAGACAATCATGGAATAAGAGGATTATAATATACATTATTGGGTATACATGGTACTAATTAAAGATAAGGATTGAACAAAGAGCATAATATATATTTTTATGTAAATTAAGGGGCATGAATATATATATATATATATATATATATATATATATATATATATATATATATATATGTATAGAATCAAAATGATATAGATATTTCATATATAGGAAACATATACTTAGTTTATATAACAAAATGATCTAATATATATTTAGTATATATAACAGAATGATCTAATATATATTTGAAATATAAGAATCATCTTAAATATAAATATAGGTTAATAAGAATAAGACCAAAACCAATTATCAGCCATGTGATGTATGTTTATTAATATATTTGTAATATATAAAATATTAATATATACTAGGACAATTCCTTAATAACTCATTAATTATTGTTAAGGGGATAGGGAGTGTGTGTAGAAAAAGGCTGAGTAAATCGGTCGCATGACGGGAAGGTTCCGAGATAGGTAGAACCTTGAGGGAGCCCACTTGCAGACTGTATCAAGCGTCCTAGCACAGTAAATCTACCATCTTAATTAAGGTTAGTGATTAAGAGTGAAGTAAGGAATCATGGCTTAAGTATGTATTATGAATTCGTAATTGTTCTTAATATAATTTGATTTGAATGCCTAATGTGGTATATTAATCATTAAGAACCAACATTCTCCTAGAAGTGAACATTACAAGTTGTCATTCCCAAGTGCGATCCTAACTCTAATTGGGAATTTGAGAGCAAATTAAGTAAAGTCCCAATACGGGACATTACACCATTTCTTGAATTCCTAAGCACCCAACATTGTAAACTTCTAATGCCTCGGGAAGGTATACCACAAACCCACAGTTTACCTCAAATGACTCATCACTAGCAAAGGGAAGTAATGGTGACCTGAAATAATCCACACATCGCCCACCAGTAATGTCACAAACTCACGCTTCTCTGTGCCACTATTTTGCTCAGCAACTATCCTTACCAAGACAATGATATTACTCAGCAATCAAATGATATATCATTTTGATTCTATATATATATATATTCATGCCCCTTAATTTACATTAAAATATATATTATTCTCTTTGTTAAATAAGCATGCCTTTATTCAGCAACAATACCCACTATGGCATCCGTTACTGAGAACTCCAAACGAATTTTCATATAAATTGGCTTGTTTGAAAGACTGACACAATTTATAACCCTCAAACGATTATTCCAAGCGTGAAACCTGAATAGTTCCACCTACAACCACCCTGGGTAGTTTTCCACCCAAAATTGTTTTCTCTTAGGGTTTTTGTTCTAGGGTCTTGCTCCCACAAGAAGCTTCAAAATCCACAATAAAGAAATAAAATAAGCATACCAAAATGAGCTCCCAAATCTCCTTTTTATATTTTCCTTAGAATATTCCTCGAGGGCTTTTCAATTTCTCAATTAAAATAACTCATTAGAGCACATTAATAAAATGATTTTTTATATTTCTTTTTAATTTTCACTTAAGTCCCTTTATTAAATTAATTAAAATAAAGCTATTTTAAAATTTTACTTTAGTGGACAACTTAAATAAATTAATTTAGTTTATTCCATGATATCCCAAAAGCTCGTGGGAGTTAAATAGGCTAATGGGTCATCTCCCTCTAATCCGTAGAAGGGGACATTATAGTAGAAGAGGGAAATGTGGAAGAGAAAGGGAGAGAAACCATGTATAATGGAAGAAAAATGCTTAGAGTGGGAGATGTTGTGTCAATTGTAATATTTTGAAGAGGAAGTGATATTAGATACAACTGAGAGGGGAGGGGGGGTGTATGTCCTTAATATAAAATTTATCTTTTCCTATCAAAACATTAAATGCCAATCTGAAACCTCAAAAGTAACATAGATCAGAACACCAAGAATTGTTGTCGAGGAAACCTTGTTAAGCGAAAAAACCCGGCGGGGATGAAACCCACAATATAATGCACTAGTAATAAAGTATCTCAGTTACAAGACCTTGCCCTGTTAGGAGCAGATAAATACAACTAGTACAAAGTCCCTGTTAAAGGACAAACTCTTCTCTTTGAGTCAACAACCCTGTTAGGAGTTGATAAGATGAGATTTTCTTCGCTCGGAGGAACTTGCCCAATGTGAAGGTTAAATCCACCTTTTGAAGATTAAACCCACCTTCTGGAACCACTCTCCAAATGTAAGTATATAAATATACTGATAACTGATAATGAACTGACTAACAACAACTCTTTTGCTAAAACAATTCCAATGAAGTACAATAATCACACTATTTGCTCTACATCCAATAGTCCTCGCATCTACACCTTCTCATCCACACCATCTTCGAATCACTTGTTTCACTCCTTTATACAAGATACAAATGATTTATTAGGTCGGCACCAAATTGGACTTTCCTACTAATAATGATTAAATAAACTCTTGTCAAGATACACACGAGATCTTGGACAAGCAAATAACAAACATCAGTCGGCCAACATACTCCATAATCCTCAAATTATGTTCGCACAAGGTAGAACATGCCACATCCCATAGGTCAGCACCAAATAAGACCTCGCAAAGTCACACGATACAGCTGATGTTACCAAGAGCGTGGCGATTAAGGAATACGGAAAATTATTCCTCAATGAGTCTTCTATCATAACCTAAACGCGCATACCATGAATCCATCTCACATCCAAGTAAACATTGAAATTCAGAGACTAACTCTGCCACAGACCTCTATTTCTGTTCCTGCGACCAGTCTGTACCAAAAGTGGTGTAACTTATTCTTCTGATTAAATTATTGTACATGATCTTAGATATAAGATCTACACTCCTTTTGAAACATACATCCAAGCTCGCAAAGTCAAACATCTCAATATCATCTACATAGCTCCCCCTGAACCAATAAGGGTTTTTCTTTTATTTTTCCCCCTTTGACATCAATGACAAAGGATTACTTTTCTTTTTGAATATCTTGCCACTGCAAAGTGTAGCTTTTTCAAATCTTCATGCCTACATATAGGTGCCAAATCACCCAGATAAGTGTTGTTATGTCCTGCGAGCAGTCCCCCTGAGGAATGCATCCAAGCATCAAGTCCAATGAGGAATACAACTCTGATAGCTACTGGACTGATACATTCTTGCATCATCTAGTTCTCGTAAGGAGGGGTTTTCACCCCAAGCATACCTCTGAGATACTCAAAAGTATCTTTTGGCAAAGGTTTAGTGAATATATCTGCTAATTGCTCCTTTGTACTGACATACTCCACTCTAATTTCCTTTTCTGCAACTTTCTCTCTCAGATAATGATATTTGATTGAAGTATGTTTGGTTTTTGAGTGCATAACAAGATTTTTTGACATATTGATTGTGCTTGTATTGTCACAATGAATCACAATTGATTCTTCAAAGCTTATTCCAATATCCTTTAGCATCTGTTTCATCCAAACAACCTGTGAATAGTTTAAAGCAGCAGCCACATACTCTAATTCAGTAGTAGATTGAGCAACACAATCTTGCTTCTTGCTTAACCAAGAGACTAACCTCTTTCCAAGGAAGAATGCACCACCACTCATGCTCTTACTATCATCAATACATCCTACCCAATCCGCATCAGTGTATGCATGTAGAGTAAAGTCATCTGACTTAACATACCACAACCCAAATTCCAATGTACCTTTCGAATACCTAAATATCCTTTTTACTGCAATATAGTGAGTGTCTGGTATGCGTTAAATACTGTAATCCTCCAATCATGGATTTGTATTTTGTTTGATAGACACCTTGAGTTTCATCATTTACTGTAAGCTTGCACGCACTAATCATAGGTGTTCCAACAGGTTTACAATCTTCCATGCTAAACTTTTTCAATAACTCCTTGAGATACTTGGTTTGAGAAATGAAAATGCCATGTTTACTTTGAGTGATTTGCAAATCAAGAAAGAACTTCATTTCACCAATCATAGACATTTCAAATTCATCTTTCATTTCTTCAGCAAATTTATTGCTCATTTCATCATTTCCTCCAAAGATAATATAATCCACAAACACTTCTATGATCAAGATTCCATCCTTGCTAATTCTCAAATATAAATTACTATTTGCACTACCTTCTCTGAAACCAAGGTGTAATAAATACCTGTCAAGTCGTGCATACCAAGTTCTAAGAGCTTGCTTCAGTCCATACAGAGCCTTTTTCAACTTGCAAACCATGTCTTTGTCATCTGCCAAGAGAAAACCATCAGGTTGCTCAATGTAGTCTTCTTCTTCTCGATCGCCATTCAAGAATGCAGATTTCACATCCATTTGATACACTTTGAAGTCCTTGTAGGCAGCAAAGGCAAGAAATAGTCTTACTGCCTCCAATCTAGCCACATGTGAAAAAGTTTCTTCAAAGTCTATTCCTTCTCGCTGGGAGTAGCTTTTACAGACCAATTTTGCTTTGTTCCTCATAACTATGCCCTCTTCATTCATTTTGTTTCTGAATACCCATATAGTTCCAATAACATTCTTTCCTTCAGGTCTAGGAACCAATTTCCAAGTTTTGTTCTTTATTATTTGATCTAGTTCTTCTTTCATTGCATTAACCCATGATTCATCTTTACAAGTCTCATCAATAGATTTAGGTTCCACTTGTGAAATCAGACATAATTCCTCTCTAGCTTTAGAGCTAGTTAACATGCCTTATTCCTATCACCAATAATCTGATTTTTAGGATGATTTTTTGGTACATACCTTAGAGTTTTAGGAGCTTCTGATTGTTCACTCAAACATATATGCCTGTCATTGTCAGATTCAACTAACTCTTCTGCTTCAATAGTCTTTCCTGAGTTTTGGTCACATATTCTTTCTTGAACTTGAAACTTCTCATCAATTCTTACATTAATGCTCTCAACCATCTTTCTCAATCTCAAGTTAAAACATTTGTAAGCTTTACTTTTGGTAGAACCAAGAAAGATACCTTCATCACTTCTTGAATCAAACTTACCTACCTCATCATCTCTTTTGATAAAGCATTTGCTACCAAAGTTCATAAGGTGTTTTAGTATTACCTTCCTTGATCTTAATCTTGTTCAATGTGAAAACTACAGTATTGACTGCTTCCCTCCAATGCACATGCGATACATTTCCTTCAATCATCATAGTTCTAGCAACATCCAATATAGTTTCGTTCCTTCTTTCTACAATCCCATTCTGCTATGGAGTTCTATGAGCAGAAGTCTGCCTGTATATTCCATGTTCTTCGTAGTATGAATTAAACGCAACAAATGTAAACTCTCCTCTGTTTGCCCTCAAACATTTTATCTTCAAACCTGATCCATTTTCTACTTTTGCCTGGTAGATCTTGAACTTGTCAAATGCCTCTAATTTTTCTTTAAGAAAAGCAACCCACATCATTCTGGAATGATCATCAACAAATAGTATGAAGTACCTTTTCACCATAAGAAGATCCAATCCTTGTAGGACCATAGAGAACTGTATGCACCGGATCTAGCTTCCCTTTGGTAGTGAATGACTTGCTCTAAAAACTCCCCTTTGTTTGCTTTCTCATTACACATTCTCTGCACATAGTGTTAGAGGGCTTCACAATTTTTGGTAAATCCCTAACTGCGTTGATGTTACTTGCCTTCACAATGCTATCAAAATTAACATGACAAATTCTTCTATGCCATAGCCAACTTTCATCAACCTGAGCAATAAAACACCTTGCTTTTGCGGTATTCAACTGAAATACATTTCCTCTTGTCTTTGTTCCTGATGCAATCAAGTTTCCCTTTTGTCCTCTGATATTGCATGATGCATTCCTAAACTATAGCTGATAAACTTTATCCATAAGCTGTCCAACACTCAACAAGTTTTTCTTAAGCTCATCAACAAGCAACACATCATCAGTGTTAGTCTTTTCATCTAGAGAAATACATCGTACTCCAACAATCAGTTTAGGAGTATTATCACCAAATCTGACAACTCCACCATCATGCATTTTTAATTGAACAAACTTATCTTTGTCACTAGTCATGTCATGTGAGCATCCACTATCAATGATCCATTTAGGTTTTCTTGCAACATGTGACACTAAGGCCTTTTCTTCGTAAATAGCTTCATCATCCTTTATAGCTATAAACCCAATCTCATCTACTGTTGGATCGTCATCGGAAACACCTTCACTAGCATAATAGCATTCCTCATCATAGAAATCTGGCCTAGTGAACTTAGGTTTGTATTTAGAGACCCTTGTAGGATATCTAGATGCAAAGTGAGCAACTTTATTGCAAGAAAAACATTTCAAAGGTAATTTTCCTTCAAATTTACCCTTACCTCTTTTCTCCTTTCTTGCGATCAGAGCAACAAGTTCGCCCATCTTCCTGTATTCCTCCTTTATTTCCATTAGTTCATATCCATAATCTCCAAGCTCAGGATATTTGTTGACTCTACTAGTGCTCGCAAGGCTTGATGAGGTCTTTTTGTCATTATGAACAGTTGACTTGAATGCAATTTCTGTCTTAGGTACTGAATCTTGTAATTTTGCGGCCCCAAAGGTAGTTAACTTAGCTATCAACATCTCTCTATTGAATCTATGAGTCAATGAAATGATCTCCTCAATTGCTTGTACTTTGGTCTTGTAAGCAGGTGTCAAAGATCTCATAATCTTTGCAATGACCTCTTCTTCAGTATAAGTGCCTCCTAAATTTCTGATCCCTATAACAACTTCTGAGACCCTCTAAACATAAACTCTGACATTTTCATCTTCTCGCATTTTTAGATTTTCCATCTTTGTTTTCCAGTTTTGTAACTTTGCTTGCTTGGTGTACTTATCTTCTTCATAAAGTGCTTCCAGTCTTTCCCAAATTTCGTGAGCTGAATCAAGGTCTTTAACTTCGGTAAATTCTGCTTCAGATAGTGCGCTTATCAAACCTTCCCTTGCAATTGTATTACAAGAAAATATCTTCTTTTCATCATCAGTAGCCTTTGGCAAATCACTTTCTGCAACAATCTTTTCCTTATTCTTTGTAATCATCCAATAATCAATTCCTAGGCATAAGAAATGTGTCCTCGTCTTGTTCTTTGCAACTGTCAAAATTTTCAGTATCAAATTTAGGATTATCCTTCGTGTATTAAGCCATCTTCAGATCACCTCAAGCGGTCAAGCTTTCTCTCTGAGGACCAAGAGCTTTGATACCAATTGTTAGATACAACTGAGAGGGGGGAGGGCGGGGGGGGGGGTGAATCAGTTGCAAGTTCTTAATATAAAATTTATCTTTTCCTATCAAAACATTAAATGCAAATCTGAAACCTCAAAAGTAACACAAATCAGAACACCAAGAATTGTTGTCGAGGAAACTTTGTTAAGGGAAAAACCCCGGTGGGGATGAAACCCACAATATAATGCACTAGTAATAAAGTATCTCAGTTACAAGACCTTGCCCTGTTAGGAGCAGATAAATACGAGTACAAAGTCCCTATTAAAGAATAAACTCTTTTCTTTGAGTCAGCAACCCTATTAGGAGTTGATAAGATGAGCTTTTCTTTGCTCGGATCAACTTGCCCAATGTGAAGGTTAAATCCACCTTCTGAAGGTTAAACCTACCTTTTGAAGGTTAAAACCACCTTCTGGAACCACTGTCCAAATGCAAGTATATAAATATATTGATAACTGATAATGAACTGACTAACAACAACTCCTTTGTTAAAATAGTTCCAATGAAGTACAATAATCACAATGCCTGCTCTACATCCAACAGTCCTTGCACCACACCTCATCCACACCATCTTCGCATCACTTGTTTCACTCCTTTATACAAGATACAAATGATTTATTAGGTCGGCACCAAATTGGACTTTCCTAATAAAAATGATTACATAAACTCTTGTCAAGATACACATGGGATCTTGAACAAGAAAATAACAAACATCAGTTGGCCAACATACTCCGTAATCCACAAATTATGTTCGCACAAGGTAGAACATGCCACATCCCATAGGTCGGCACCAAATAAGACCTCGCAAGGTCACACGCTACAACTAGCGTCACCAAGAGCGCGACGATCAAGGAATAAGGGAAATTATTCCTCAATGAGTCTTCTATCATAACCTGAACGCGCATAACATGAATCCATCTGGCATCCTAGTAAGCACTGAAATTCAGAGACTAACTCTACCACAGACCTCTGTTTCTGTTCGTGCGACTAGTCTGTACCAAAACTATTGTAACTTATTCTTCTGATTAAATTATTGCATGCGATCTTAGATATAAGATCTAAACTCCTTCTGAAACATACATCTAAGCTTGCAAAGTCAGACATGTCGTACATAGCCCGTACAACCATGATGATTCTGCATGTTCCTGTCTTAACCTTTTTTAGTGCAACATCAAATACAGTCAATCTTTTGAAATATATGTTGACATCAATGAAAACACATGTCAAGAAACAATTTCAACAAGAGCGAGTAGTAGGATATATGAGGGATAAGGAAAGAGAGGAAAAAGGAATGCAAGTAGAGTGGTGAGGGTGCTATGATATTTGAGAGGTGGAGAGTGGGAAGTGGGAGAAGGTTATCATCAATAAAGGAGTGAGATCTCTAAGCAAAACCCATGGAAGAATAAGGCTTTATATGTATATGGAGGGGAAAGGCTCAAGAAATTGAAATGAAAGAGGGAAGCCCTATTCTTAGGTGAGTCACAAGAAAGAAGAGGAAGAGGGAAGATGAGATTATGTCTATGTTAAAGGTCGAATCAGATTGAGAGAAGAATGGGTTGGCTGAAGGGCAGTGAAAGATTGCTGGTTTGTGGTTTAAAGACGGTGTGTTAATTGAAAGGGTGGGCTCCCTAAAATGTACCATAAATTTAAGACTTAAGTGTTACCTTGTGTTCAAGTAATGTTACTTTAATAACTACTATCCTATTTTACTTAGTAGCTTTCATCCTTCTGAACATTACAACATTGTAATTGAATTCAGATTTCAAGAGTAAAACAAGAGTTAGATTGAATGAAGAAATTGGAAATGAGATGGGATAGGGTTAGAGAAGTGTGTTTTTGATGTCTAAAGCTAATCTGAGGGACTAAGATTGGAGAATGATGTAAAGTTGACTGGAAAGGATTGTAGACATCTGAAACAATGTAATTAAAATGGGAACAAATGAGAACTATTTTCTGATTGTATATTAAGCTATAACTGTGGAGAAGTCTCTTCAATAGAGTTAACTTGTAAGTTAACCTGACATTATCGGGAAGGGGAAACAGACAAGAGTTACGAAGTCCCTGAATAAGGGGATCAAAGACCTGCAAGCAAGGACATAATCCATTGCACTGATGTTTTGACCAAGTATAATGCAAGTGAACATACTAGAATCATGGGCAAAATTGCTTCAGTGCTGGAAACAACATTCCTACTGAAGCTTTTTTATTATGAATTGTTTGTGTGTGTGTGTGGTGTAAGTCTCTTGATAAATGACATCTCAAAACTTTTGTCAAGCATTCAGATCTGTATAGTTTGTGTCGGATGCAGTTTTAATGTATATACAATGTATAGGCCTATATAATAACCTCCTTGGGATTGTGTTTAAGTTTTTTCTTCCAGAAATCTCTTGACTGCCGTTGTTTGGAAAGGTAAAACACTAAGGTCAATTGAGAAAAATAATTATCATATGTTGCCTTGCACATGGTTTCTATTTATCTTCAGATTACAAGTTGAGGGCTTCTCTAGTTTAGAGGACAGATTGAGGGCTTCTCTAGTTTAGAGGACAGATTGCGGGCTTCTCTTCTGTATAAATCTATAACAAGAACTACTTATAGAAATTACATGCTACTTATTAGCACTTTGTATTCATTGTTTATTTTTCAGATTCTTAAATTTTTTTCCTTGCAAATAACTAGCAATTTTCCTACTGGTATGTTGAATGTGCTTTAGGAGACACTCTGGGGTCTTTTTTATACGTTCCATGTGAAGTAATGAAGCAGCGCATGCAAGTGCAAGGCACAAAAGGATCATGGTGTTCAATGATATCCAAAGATAAGGCCTCTTCATTGAGCTCTAGTGCTAACATGTATGAATACTATTCTGGAATATTTCAGGCTGGAACCTCTATCTGGAAACATGAAGGATTAAGAGGCTTATATGAAGGGTATGTGTATATCCCTGCTTTGCTTGTCTTTCTTTCGTACATTCATTATTTTTCTCCTTAAAGCATTTATGGATTGGTATACATGTATTCTGCTGTTTGTATGTATGATTCTCAATCCGGGTTGAAAAGATTATTAACTCTGTTTCTTGAGATATTTGTTCCAAGAGGTGGTATCATGGTATGTATTCTGGTCCTTTGATATTACAATTGCTCAGGATATTGCTCATGCTTTGCATTCCTTGAGCTATTAGGATACCTTAGATTAATTCTTCAATGCACATTCTCTTTTATAATAGTCAGAACAAAATAATACATATTAATAACATATATTAAAATATTTTTATAATAGAAGTATACATGCCATTAAATACCTTAACAATAACCAGAATCTCTCTTTACAAATTTATTATTTTCTCAAACACATATATTGTTTTAAATTTTATACAATTGAAGCCTTCTTTTAAATCAAGTACCCTACTATAGATTCTCTCTCAAATTTTAACTCAGCTTTTGATATTTCCACTTTGATATTCTATATCCTTGGTTACAATGGCCAGACTTTGTGGAGCAGAACATAGAGGTTAAATGGGACCAAACTCACATTTGATCCCAAGGAAATTGAATTATCCTTTCATAGGAATCAAGCCTAGGCCTGTAAAGGTTGACACCAAAGCAACCTGGAACAAAACTGAGCAAACCAGGAAACCAACACATGTAGAGGGATGGAAGTAACAAAAACCAAAGATGGACAACTTAGCTGGCTCGAAGATATAGAAAAAGGCATAGAGGGATGGATAGGTTTGATGCTGCTAGATTGAAATTGTGTGTCAATTGGTGCCGAAGGCAACGTGTTGAGAGTGTGTGGGAGGATGGTTCTAAAAAGACTTGGGTACCAAAAATTGTTCCATCAAACATGGACCACATTGGGAAAGCATCAGAAACAAAGACCTAACCCACAACACTAACTTACAAAACAAACTTGAATTATTCATGTATCTGTGGTTTGTACATGCCAGATGATGCACTATGACAGGTCAAATAAATTTGTGGTAGTGAGTGCATGCATGTGCCAATATCATTGTAGGTGATCTCTATTTGATCTGTTTTTTACTCAAGTGCAATTTGTGTACATAGTCATGCAAGTTTTTTGAGGCAAGATGGTAAAGATACTAGGATTGTGACACTTGTCAATTGTCACTATCCAACACTCTTAGGAACATAGCAAGGAGTGCCAAGTGCTATTATCACTTGTAATGCCCAAAATTTCAAGTCAAATACTAGGCTCAAAACCACACACTTTTTACCTTATAATTCAAAATGGTTAAGATTTTAGCTTCCCAAAGGTATGTTTTGCTTGACATAGAAGTTTCTCCTTCCTCTTATAGGCACACTTACTTTCCTTATAGTTCAAAATGGTTAAGATTTTAACTTCCCAAAGGTATATTTTGCTTGACATAGAAGTTTCTCCTTCCTCTTATAGCCACACTTACTTTCCCACAACATAAAGACAATTAGAATTAGATCATCATACTAAATCATATTAGTTGTTAGTTGCATTCTCATAGTTTTAATTTATACAATAATACATCATACAATTGTAATTCTTATACAATATTTTAAAAGTGCAATACATCATCATTACATCAGACAGGGACATGAAACCAAAATGCCAAAAGTGAAATACAAGATTCCCAAAGACCTCCTATCAGTAACCATTTGCAAAGTACATTTTCATAAAAGTATATTAAAGGGGTATTACCATGAAAAGTCCCAAGGAAAGAAAGAATATTGTCATTTGCAAACCTTAATTTACACCATCACTCAATCTAATCCTTTATAAAAGATACACATTCATCAATTTAGGATTTTATGAGAGGTGGGGTCTTTTATCCCCCTTCCCTTGTCTTCGACTTCCTCCTAGAAGTCATTGAAGTTCAGGAGCATAATTCTTATTTTAGTTCCATACATAAATGTAGTATATTTCAAGAACTTGTCTTATCTAAGGTAGGTATTAAAACATTTAAACTACAAGTGCATGTTCTAATGTACATGTATTTGATACTAATTTAATATTTCATCCTCATATAAATTTGACTTTCTTCAAGGTACTTCAGGGATTTACAATAAAGCCTTATATTGTGGAAAATTTTATTTCCAATAGTCTTATGTTTGCATCATTCACATAATTCTTCAATTTGTAACATAATCATGCATAGTAATATCATCCAAAATGCCAATGTCTAAAATAATATCATATGAGAGTACACTGATACATGCCCCCCACTTTTTTTTGCACAAAATCTAACTCATTTGTACCACAACATCACTCATAATGTTGGTACCACAGAACTTTTAGAGTGCATCTATTTGCGATTAAGTGATTAACATGTGTCACTATTTTTTTAAGTCATGGTTTATAGCTATTCCATATTATATTCATTGATAACATCACAATGATTATGAAGTATGATCATACAATGGCTCTACAATACACTATCACAACACAAGACACACACAAGGGCTTATGAGGATGACCATCCATAATACTAATGGCATAGGAAAGTATGGTGTCATGGGGACCACCTCTATGAATCCCCCATTTCTTGCAATAAAAGTAAATTCCCCAGTGCATCTTCTCCCCCATACAAATTGCAAGGAACCCCTCGCGGGTATGATAGTTTACAATAATCACATCACAATCATGTATTGTCATAATTTTCAACAATAAAGAGCCTCAACAAATAATCACGAAATCCAAGATAACTTTTTTTAAGAAAAAGAACAATTCAATAAAGAAAAATTCAAGAAAAGAATACAAATTCTAAACAAAAGAAATTAGATCAACAATCAATATTTTATCAACAATTGCACATTACGAGCACCATGTGGCCTTATGAAGGCCACTAAGAGGGAGGAGGGGATTGGTGGTTCTCTAACCACATAATCATAATGGTGGATCTTAATCCATAAAATCAGAATGGTAGTTCTCTAATCACATAATCATAATGGTGGATCTCAATCCATAGAGTCAAAATGGTGGTTCTCTAACCACATAATCATAATGGTGGATCACAATCCACATAATCAGAATGGTGGTTCTCTAACCACATAAAAATAAGAAACAAATGTCCCGCACAATCTGGGACATCATCAGTAATGCCATGTATTTGAAAATCCAATATATCTTCCATAATATCAGAATATCACTGCCATAATAGGATCCATCCTCAGCCCATGGGTAAACAAATCAAGGCTTCCACTATGAGCCAACAAGTGTGGCTCTACATATGGGGGAGTTTATAGGAACTATCGTCCCTGAGAGTCTCACACATAATTAATGTTGTAAGACTCCAATGGAGGTTCTCTATAACTCAACCCCTATTCACATTGTGTGCATCTCATATGGAAGAAAAGACTTACCATGGAGCACTGCCAACGCAACATCATGGTGTGCCTCTCGTACGACAAAAGGATTTGTTATGGAGTACTACCAGCACAAAACAATGGTGTACATCTCGTACGACAAAAAGCTACGTTATCGGGTCCGCACCCTGGACCCTTGAACCGGGTTTGGGTGCACCCCGGATTCGGGCAGGGTCCGTCCAGGTTCGAACCACCGCAGACCCGTGCGGACCCATAGGTCCAAGCAGGGACCCTAGACGGACCCGATGCGGACCCGGGTGTAAACAACGCTGACCCGCTCGCACTACCAAGGACCCGTGGCAAACAACTTAAAATGTGGGCCCAAAAACTATTAAAATGATAGTTTTTTAATTGTTTTTTGTCTAAACCCTAAAACGACCCTAATAAGGAGCCTCCTATTACATTTCATTTCACATTTTCTTTCTCATTTGGCTCTCTCATTTTGCTCTCTCCATCTTGCAAGTTTGATGTGAGGTGATTGTATTTGAAGGAGATCGATTGTGGAGTTGCAAATACCTTCCAAAGAGCAGATTTCAGTATTTAAGGTATGCATTTCAACCATATTATTTAGTTTTTTGATAGATTGTTTCAAGTTTTTGAAAACTTATAAATTTTTTTCAAGTATTTGTAGAAGTTTTGAAGTTTTTTTTTTTTCCATTTTTGTTATAGATTACAACAATGAGTAGTCAAAGCTCAGTGGGTAGGTCTCAAAATTTTAAAATTGATAAAGGGTCTCCTCTATGGAAATACACTACAAGAATTACTCAATGTCTTGGAGGTGGGGGGTTTGTATGGAAATGTAGTTTTTGCAACTCAAAATATAGAAGCTCCTACTACTGAATAGAACTACATTTTATGGGTCCTGGGGGTAAAGGGATTAATATGTGTGAGGGTCCACCAAGGGGAGATAAGAAGGGGCTGCCACCTAGAAAAAAAGCAACATTCCTTAAAGAAAAGAAGATGCAGATAAATTAGTTGTAAAGGGAAAACGAAGTGGTTATAGTTCCGGGAAAAAAAAACCAATACCAAAACCACCCACTCAAACAGCCTCTAGACATCCTTTCTTCCCTATCCCTTCTAGAGAGGATGAAGATGAAGATGTAGATTGTTACCCTGGTCTTTTTCCTTGCTCTCGGGTTCAGTCTTTGTCAGTAAAAATGTCCATGTCGAAGTTGAACTTGAACCTTGTCAGGTTCAAGTTCAAGTACAAGATCTATTGGAAGTCGCTAGTATGTCCTCGTCCACAAGGTTGTCGATTTCCAATTTGTCAGATATTGAAAGTTGAATCTGAACTTTGAACCTTGTCAAGTTCAAGTTCAAGTTCAAAAGTAAGGTCCAAATTATGGAATATTTTGGATGTTTGGTTATTTCTTTCGCAGGAAAGTTCCTTTTCAAAAGCATCATTACCAAAATTAGAACTGCTGGAAGTTTCCCGTGTGAAGTCATCGGATTTGATGGGATAGTACTGGCATGCCGTAATATGATGTATGATAGCTGGCGGCACAGTACAAAAGGGGTCATCATTGTAAAGAGTGTGGTAATTAGGAAACATTATTGGGAACTGAGAGATTTGTGCCGATTTGACATGAGAATTAATGAGAAGAGCTTAATGTGTCACGGCAATGACCTCTTACATAAATGTATTTATTTCTTCTGTTCTACACAAATCTATCCAAGATCTTTACTAGCCTTGTTAATAAATGGAAGCCTTTATTAGCATTTGATTATCATTTTCTTTCGGAGGAAGGGAGCAGCGAAAATTGTGGTAAGGGAATTGCAAAGGAATTGTGCGCAGTTGACTGGTGAATTATCCTCTTTTCTGCATCTTTCAGTTTGTAAAGGAAGATTGTTCCTGTATTTCGTGAAGTTTCTCTTGTTTTCTGTTAAAATGCCTCTTTTTTGCCCGAAGCTTCCGAAAGCCAAAAGCAAAACTCGCTTACTAGTTTCTCTCCCTGAAATTTGTGAGACTTCCCTGGTTAATGTGAGTCTGACAGAATTATGTGAGAGGATTGGTAACGTATCAGAAGGATCTTTTTCTAAAAAGTTGGCCGGTAGCGGATTAATGGAAGTTGTCGCATTTCTGCCAACCCTAACATGCCCAGAGTTAGTGCTAGAATGCGCAAATAATATGATGCTAAGAGTATGTGCATTAAGGATGCCTCAAGAGAGATTTTAGTAAGAATTAGTAGAGAAACACTAATAGCGGTTCTAAAAATCCCTCACAAAGAACCCTATGAACCTTGGACTTTCACAGAGACGACCTGTGTATATGAGGGAGATAAGAAGAAATACAGTTCTCTTATTGCTCAAAGCTGGTTGTCAAAACCGGAGAAGGGAGGCTCGCGACTGCCAAAACCTTTGACTATTGAACATTTCTGAAAGGAAATTGCAGATATTGTTTTCCTTTTAAATAGAGTTAAAGGAAACGAACATGCCTTCCACTGGGAAGACTGGATGTATTGCTTCATTCAGAAGATATTAGGAGGGGAAAAGTTCATCGACTGGGCTGAATTGATAGCCGAGAAACTTCACCGAGAACTCTTAAACGTAACCAATTTGACTCCTTTTTACATGACTTCCTACCTGATATATATACTTGCTTGCTGTAAAGATTGGGAGGGTCTACCCCATGAGCCTTGGGACAATGATATGAAAATTTATGATTACTACAAACATTTGCAGAATGAGAGGTTTGCAGAAGAGTTCAAAATATTTAATGATGTATTCCTGGATAAGCTGGTCTTTGAGTTGCGTGGGAAGGAAAATAGCAGACTCACTGAGGAAGCTATGCAAGTGATAAATGTTTATGGGTGCTACTTTATCCAATTTCCTAAGTTCACCTATATTAGGGTTGGGGCATTTGATGAAAAGCCTCTTAGATTGCGTAGATACTGTTTAGACAGTGTAATTTTGATGGAAATTTGCAGACAGCTGGTTATTGTTGAACACAAGTCAGGAAGTTCCAAAAAGTCCTCAGGTGTCCTATTTCCCATTGAATTGGGCTACTATAGATGTAAAAGCTTCCAAGATGCCTTGGCAATGGAAGGCGAGCTTCATGCTTTAAACTTGAAATATTACATCCCTAGAGCCAATTTTGATTACAGAGGTTTTGCCAAAACAAACTTGAATGTTCCTTCCACGTTCATGCATATACCAGAACTTGAGGATTATTGGGCTAATTGCTCGGATGATCTGGAAGTTAGGAGAAGATTGTGGTCTAGGATGACTTTGAGGCAGGTTATCACTTTTAGGGTTGACTTGGATATAGATGGTGTCAAAGAGGATGAAAATGTAGATGTGCCCGACACTCAATATCTCGAGCAAGTTGAAGCTCTTCCTATCCCAGAGATCGATTGGACAAAAGTAGAAGAGGATAACTTACAGTCTAGGACAGCCAATGTGATAAGGACAAAAAATTGGCTTTAGGAAAAGAAAGCTCCTAAGATCATTTCTCAGCCCTCAAGAAAACAAGTAAAATCAAAGAAAAGGAGTTCCTCAAGGAAAGCTTATGTTTCAACTAACCCTGTTGTTGGTAAATTTGTTGTAGGTGATCTTGAACTTGAAGTTGAACCAGTTAGCACGAAAGTTCAACTTCAACTTCAAGCCAAGCCTATCACACGGATGACCCGCTCAAGAAGCGGGATAAAGAACAAAGAAAAGGAATTTGTCACAAATCCTAGCGTTGTGGTAGATTTGGACTCCCCTGAAACTGAACAGCCAGATGAGTCAGTTCTTGATTTCAATTCGTCCAGTATGTCTGATAATCAAAAAGTTCAAGGTAATACGAATAACACTCCAATGGACTCCCTTGCTCTTCTGAGCGACCATGAGACACCTAAGAAAGATACAATAGCTCCGAAATGGCTGGAAAATTCTATTGCCAAGAAACGGAGTGTCGTGCCAATGTCTTTGCCAATTGAAGATGTGGTAAGTAAGTGCTTGGGTAAAACCCCAAAGGTCAAAAAACCCAAAATAGAATCCAGAATTGAGTTCAATGAGGATACTAGCCATTGGATGGAAGAGATTGCCAAACCAATAAATGATAAAGGGAATGAAGATGTCTAGAGGCTTAGGACTATCAAGTGTCAAAGGTTGATTTGGGAAAAGACAGTAGAGCGACAAACATGAAATTTTTTCAAGTATCAAACAGGAAGATCGCTAACAGGGTGTGGAAGGATGCCAAAGATAAGCAAGAAATGAAGGAAGCAATGAACAACATGGCTCAATACATATATGCTATTCAGCATCCAGAACCTCTCCCGTTGAATGAAATGCCAGCATCAATCGATGTGAAGTTGCCAGTCAACCAGAAATTCCTAGATCAAGTGCAAAGAAACAGAGCAGTTACTAAAACATTTGAAAGCTGGATTGAACATGTCAAATTTGAAACTATCAAGCACATAGGCTATTTAAACGAAGCACAAAAAGAGGCCAATAGCCTTGTCAAAAAGGTTGAAACAAGCATTGATACCTCGGAAAATGAAAAGGGAAATTGGGCAAAGGAAGTCCTATGGATGAAGGAAATACAGAAATATGGTTTACAAAAATTTCTTTCTGAAAGGCCAGTCCTAGGTTTGGACGACAAAACCCTATTTGTCCTAAGGGAATGTATTGAATGGAGGAATGAAGTCATGGCACAAGGAGTTTGTGAAATCAGGGATTTGCTCAAGGAGCTAGAAATAATAAAAGATATAATCATGAGTGACATTGAATGGATCGACAAACAGTGTTTTGAGGCAAAGGAAGAATTAGTCAGGCCGAGTGAGAAGGTTGTTAAAAGCATGTAAGTAAGATTTGATGAACTCAAGGAAATGAAGATGTTGACTGTGCAAGATTTTTCTAAGGTTGCTCGTTTGGAATCAATGCTTGTGCTCAATCAGAAGCATCTAGAAATGCACGATGAGAAGGTTGCGCAAAACCTAAAGGACAAGGAGGTATGTAAACAAAGAATTTCCTATCTCGAGTTGCCTCATCAACAGGTTATTTCCGCGTTTACTGCCGCATACGAGAACTGGAAAGCTTCTCAGTTGGTCTCAGCTCAGACGCCTTAGCTCCCGTGGACACTTGGATGAATTTAGGAGGCGCTTCATGCAATAGTCTTGTTATTTTGCTTTTATGCTCTAAGTTAGTTATAGTAACTAAAAACTATTTACCTCTGGTGAGGTAACCTTAACTATGGTTGGTTTCTAGCCCTGTGCGGCTATTTATATGAAGACTTAAAACTTATGGACGGTCGGCTCTTTGAGATATAAAAAATTGCTTTTGAATGTCTATGCTTTAGTTTCCTTAAAAACTGAAATGATAGAATGTATGTAAAATCCCGTGGTTTTATATATATATTAAGCTTTCGGAGTAATGAATACTGGTGTTCATTAATGCATGTGATCTGTTTTCTTGTGGAAATGAATCATATGTGAAGAGGCATATTTGTTATAGGAGTTAATCGTGCATCTGAAGCAACATAGAGAATTTGCTTAAAGATCTTAGTTTCAAGCATGTGGATAATCATTGTTATCAAATTTGAATGGTTCTTTAACTTGCACATTCTTTTTGTGTTGATGAACTGAATGTTCCACCTTAAGTATTTTCTGGTTAAAAATACCCATGATTCACATTCTTTCTTAAATAAGATTAGCTCGAATATTTTCTAGCAAGGAAGCTGCACCTTGAATAACTGCAGAGAGTTTGCTATCATAGAAACTCAATTGTTAGTGTTGTGATCGTTTCTCTCTTTTCGTTTTGTAAGTCATTTAAATTAATTTTCGGAAAGGAAAAAATTGTTCACTAACATAGATCAACCACAAGTCACCACCCGAGGCCCACTAGATCAAGCATTTCTAAATGAGGCAAGAGATATTGTTGATGAAAACATTGCATGTTGCCTCTATGCAAATGGTCTTCCATTCAACTTAGTGAGGTCACCCTATTGGAGGGAGATGGTGACAGCAATAAATAATGCACCTTCTGGTTACCAAGGTCCTGGATTTGAAAAGGTGCGCACCACATTATTGCATAAAGAGAAGAAAAATGTAGAGACCCAATTAAAACCAATTAGAGATTCCTTGGGTTCAAACAGGGTTGTCTGTTGTCTCTGATGGATGCAAAGATTGCAAAAACCGTCCCTTGATCAATGTTATTGCTGTGTCCCCCTAGGGGGCAATGTTTTTTAAGGCAGTTGACTGTGAGGGGGAGGTAAAAGATGTAGAGTTTATTTCCCGGATTCTCGTTGATTCCATAGAGGCAATGGGTCGTGATAATGTTGTCCAAGTAATCATGGACAATGCAAAAGTTTGCAGGGCTGCAGGTGCATTGGTAGAGGCAAGATATGAGCACATCTTTTGGACACCATGCACTGCACATTCACTTAATTTGGTGATGCAAAAAATTGGCACCCAAGTAGAATGGGTGAAACAAATTTATGAGGGTGAGGAGATTTAAATGTTTGTGACAAACCATCATATGTCACAAACAATTTTCAGAAATTTCTCCAAATTGGAATTATTGAAGGTAAATTTTAAAATTTAATTTATTTAGTTTCATTTATCATTTTATCATTGTCATGTTTTGCATAATTGAATTAAATATTTTTTGTGTTGTTTACCTATTTTAAATGTGATACTAACTTGCTATTAACATGTTCGTAGGTGGCTGAAACTCGTTTTGCTTCTCACACAATTTTGTCTTGAGACGACTTGTGAAGGTAAATGAGGCATTGTCACAGATGGTTATTAGCAACCAATGGGCATTTGAAAGCAGTCCAATTCAACAAGGGCCCAAAAAGTGAAGGCAATGATACTGGATGATGATTGGTGGGGTTGTGTGGAGTATGTTTTGGAATTCACCGAGCCAATCATGTCAATGCTTCACTTTGCTGACACTGATGAACCATGCCTCAAGGATGTCTATGATTCCATGGAGACAATGTTGGAGAAGATAAAAGTGGTAAGTTATAGTTTTATAATACATTCCTCTATCATTGTTTATTGAGAGATATCTAAATTTTTAATTGACATAACTTACATTAAGATAACTTACATGGACATCATTTGATATCCCAGGTGATACAAAGAAACAAGAATGATCCCGAGGACACCTTTTATAAAAAGGTCAAAGTAGTTGTTCTCCAACAGTGGAACAAAATGACCACACCTCTTCATCTCCTCGCCTATGCTCTCTCTCCCAGATACTATAGTGCACCGATACTCGCTATTCCTTGTAGAGTACCACCATATAGAGATGTTGAGGTTGCTAACAGGTACAAGGTGACACTTACCAGACTCTTTCTTGATCCAGAGGTGGGGGCAGCTGTTAAGAGTGAGTTTGGATTGTTTATCTCATGAAAATATTTTCTCGCTGTTGCTATCAACGACCAAAGCAAAATGGATGTGATTACATGGTGGTACATGCATGGTCAGGATTTTATGTACCTCCAACCTCTTGCCATTAAGATCCTCTCGCAAGCAAGTTTTTAATTTTTCTTTCTTTTTTTTAAATTTTTTTGGCACTTGCTTTGTAGAATTTAACACTTAACATTCTTGAATTTATCTTGTATTTTTTATTTTTATTTTGTTTGTTTTATCTCCAGGTTGCAAACTCTTCTGCCACTGAGCGGAATTGGAGTACATACCCCTTTATCCACTCAGTGAAGCGTAACCGGTTGGCTGCCAAAAAAGCTGAAGACTTGGTGTTTATTCACACCAATTTGCACCTTGCGTCACACAAGGATCCAAAATACAAAACGGGGGCAAAGAAGTTGTGGATGTAGCACCCAAGTCCACTGACTTTGACGCAGGTCAAGGATGGTGGATCCAATTAAGGATAGTCCAACCTTGCAGCTTCAGAACAACAGCGGAAATAACACAAGAGATGTTTCAAAACATATTTTCCATTAACATGCCCGGTTGTAAGGCCTTCCAAGTTAGGACCAATTATAATCAAGAAGTAATTCAGCAAGATCAACAAGATCCAATCCAACACCAGCTAGTTCAGTTCTGAAAACTATCAGCAACTAATGGAAACCCTAAGGCAGATCTAAACTTGAGCTCGCAAGCCTCCAAGCAATCTCCTTGTCTCCGAGCCTCAACCACTAGCTCTGCTATTACAAACTATCAGATAACAATCTGATCTACAAGATCTCGGGGGATCTTTTCCACAACTTCACTTATCTGGTTCTCCCAAATCAGCTCTTAGACCATCCCACTTGATGCCCCCAGATCTCCCTAAACAACTACCCAAACATCCTATAAATACTAATCATCAGCCACAAGTCGGCTGGATGAAACAATTAACTCCTACAAACAAATATTAAATGCAATACAAGTCGGCAAATAGCCTTACAATTATTAAATTCAACATGTCGGCCTCCAGATCCACATAGGAGAATCCAACAAAAACTACCAACAATAAATGCACCAAGTCGGCCAAGCAAATCACCAAAAACTCCAGTCGGTAAACCAGAACTACTGAGCGCCAGAGAAACAACCGACCAAGCCAAGCCACACCGAGCAACATAGGTATCACCGAGCACTAGTTCCACCGAGCACAAGAAGTCTCACCAAGTTCCTTCAGCGACCGAGCTTCCTTCAATAACCGAGACCATCAGTTAAGGCTGCAACCGAGTAAAACCTGCCAAATAACACACCACCATGCAGATTCACCGAGGACCCAAGAATGCCCCTACACCCCAACTTCGAAAAGATGTTCATATGTGAGAAGAACATCTTCTGGGATTCAGCACATAAACCCCGAACTAGTTCTTCACATACATGTCCTCCAACTTTTCACTTTGCATACTCTTCCACTTCAACTTCCTCTTTCTCTTCAAGTCTCTCCTTGATAACACACAAGTCTGTTCTTCACAATGATCATCCATACCTTCAGGATCTACCAACTCAACTCGGCTACCAATACTCAGACTTATCCTACCGAGTGTTGTATCCAGCAAAGGCATCAGGGAAAACTTCCTGTCATCCTTCTCAACAGTAAACACATTCTTCACACAATCATACATAGCTTTGCAATCATATTGCCAAGGTCTACCGAGCAATATATGACAACTATTCATCTCCACAATATCACATAACACAAGATCCTTATATTAGCCAATCTGAACATCAACAAAGCATTGTTCTCTTACTTCTAGAGCATGATCATCTTGCAACCAGCCAATCCTATAAGGATGTGGATGTCTCATTCTACTCAAACCAAGTTTCTGAACCATGTCCTCAGCAACAAGGTTATTAGTACTACCATTGTCAACAATAACATCACAAAGTTTACCTCCAGACTTTCACCGAGTCCTAAACATGTTACTCCTCTGACAAGGTTCCTCCTTTGTACCAAGCAATGTTCGCCGAACCAGCAAGTTCTCAGGTTCAGGTTCATTCTCAACATTTTCATTCACCACAGCAGTCTGTTGGTCACCAAGCTTCTTCTGTGTACACTCAAAAGAACGGTGCCCTTCCTCACCATAGTTATAACAAGTACCCTTAAAGATAACTCTACCTGTCTTCTTCTTTAGTTCTACAGGTTTCTATTCATCTTCTGCAGTCGGTTTATCCTTCACCGAGTGATCAATCTTTTCCTTCCCTCGAGGATTACCATGTCGTTTCCTCTTCAACTTATCTTCTGCCTTCAGAGCATACTGATAAGCAT
Organism: Chamaecyparis obtusa; assembly: GCA_027943335.1. Taxonomy (NCBI): domain Eukaryota; kingdom Viridiplantae; phylum Streptophyta; class Pinopsida; order Cupressales; family Cupressaceae; genus Chamaecyparis; species Chamaecyparis obtusa. The sequence continues at coordinate 2,809,538 of BSBK01000413.1, forward strand.
CTTCAATAGAATCAATCTTCAGCATACCAAGCTCATCTTGAATATTGAATCTCAAACCATTCACATACCGAGCTACCTTTTCCTTACCAAGTTCTCTGTGTCCAGACTGAATAGTACGCTTGTAGAACTCCTCGGTATAATCTTCAATAGTCAAATCCTTTTGTTTCAGATTCTGCAACTTCTTAAACAAGTCAAGCTCATAGTCAGCTTTCAACTTAGTCACCATCAACCTCCACCAATTGATCTTCATTTCACCTTCATCTTCTCTATCTCTTTGTAATTCTTTCCACCAAAGAGCAGCATGTCCTTTCAATTTCGTCTGTGCCAATCTTACCCGAAGAGGATCTTCAATTTCTTCCAGCTCAAAGAAATTTTCAAGTTCACCAATCCAGTCAATCAAGTTCTTGGGTTTCAAAGTACCAGAGAAAGTAGAGACTTCCATTTGGTAACTATTACTTAACCAAGCTCCAAATCTATGCAACCGAGTAGTTCTGTCATCACCAGATTTATCCCTCCGGTCATCACCACTAGATCCAACAGCTTTCTCATAACCATCCTCAGTACCAACATTCCGAGATACACCAACAACAATTCTTATGATCTCGGCGACAATGTCATTCTTCATCAACTCCATCTCAGATTTGAAATCAGATTTCACCTTCTCTATAATCCTAGATTCCATAGTATCACAGAGATCCACAATTACTCTAGGGTCCAATCTTCCCGGAGGCATCCTTAAAGATAAGAAAACCCTCTGCAACAAAATCCTACACCTACTACCTTGTGACAATCTCCAAGTTGTATGCAAGTCAGATCAGCCTGCCATCTTGTATGAACAACTAGGCCAAGATTCCACAAGTTCAGTGCCATGGATCTGCAAGCCAGATCATACGATCTCTTCGCCAACAAGATCAACTTCACAAGATCAGCCTTGCTAGGTCAACCTTTGCTCAACAAGATCAACTCAGCTCTGATACCACCTGATGTAGGTCAAGGATGGTGGATCCAATTAAGGACAGTCCAACCTTGCAGCTTCAGAACAACACAGCGGAAATAACACAACAAGACATGTTTCAAAACATATTTTCCATTAACATGCCTGGCTGTAAGGCCTTCCAGGTTAGGGCCAATTACAATCAAGAAGTAATTCAGCAAGATCAACAAGATCCAATCCAACACCAGCTAGTTCAATTCTGAAAACTATCAGGAACTGATGGAAACCCTAAGGCAGATCTAAACTTGAGCTTGCAAGCCTCCAAGCAATCTCCTTGTCTCCAAGCCTCAACCACTAGCTCTGCTATTACAAACTATCAGATAACAATCTGATCTGCAAGATCTCGGGGGATCTTTTCCACAACTTCACTTATCTGGTTCTCCCAAATCAGCTCTTAGAACATCCCACCTAATGCCCCCAGATCTCCCTAAACTGTTAAGGAAATATGATCTTTGGAATATATTTTCTGCTGTAATTTATAATGTCTGATTGTGTATATATAATAACTGAATATATATATAATGCACTTTGATTGTAATGTGATTGCAGATTGAAGAAACTATGCTGTGGTGATTGATTGTTCTTCCAACCTGCAATCATCACATACAAATATGCTTTGCAACAGTTAGACGTGCCCTTTCATAATGAATAGCCACGACTCTTTTAAGTCGCTGATGCATTAGCATAAGCGACTGTTGACAACAGTCGCTTATGTTAATGCATAAGTGACTTAGTAATAATTGCAGTCACCTGAATCATTAAGTAAATATATCGACTCATTAGTCGATGCTTTGCACATTAATTTGAACATCGAACATAGTTCGATTTATTCAATGTGATTAATATATATATTATTATGTTATTATCATTATTATATTTCATCAATAATGATAATAAGATAATAATATAATCACATCTATTCTTTATAATCATTGTGTATATATATATATATATATATATATATATATATATATATATGATACGAATGAAGCTATAACTTAACACTCCCTCTTAGCGAGTGAGTATTAAACATCAAAAGTCTATCATGACATCCGCACTTCGGGACACACAAATTAATGTAGTCTTGTCATAAAATTAGACTTGAATATCATGATCTCCGCACAGTCGGGACACACAATTAAGTAGTCTATCATGATATGGTTTCGTTATTACACATCTAGTAATAACAAGAGTCAAGATCTCCGCACATTCGGGACACACAATTAAGTAGTCTATCTTGACACTTTGGTTAACCATTTACAAGATCGTCACCTTGAAATGTTAACCCACACAAAAATGATCATTTTACACAATATTGCAATATACATATTTTTACATTTATTCATGAATAAAAAACGTATAAATAAGTGAATTTAGATCATACATCACAACTTGATCATGCCGAGTTTGTTTCTGAAGTATTCTATTTTCAGCTTTGCAAGTGGCTTAGTGAAAATATCAGCACTCTGTTCTTCAGTACTAATGTACTCTAGCTTTATAATATTTCTATCTACCATATCTCTTATGTAGTGATATGGGATCTCAATATGTTTGGACCTGTTATGGAAAACTGGATTAACAGATAACTTGATACAACTTTGATTGTCACAGTGAATCACAGTTGAATCTAAAGGTTTTCCAAACAATCCAAATAATAGCTTTCTTAACCATACAGCTTCACGTGCTCCCATGGATGCTGCCATATATTCAGCTTCAGTGGAGCTCAATGCTACTGCTGATTGCTTTCGACTAAACCAAGAGATCATAGCCGAACCAAGACTGAAACAACACCCTGTAGTGCTTTTTCGATCAGTAGTACTTCCAGCCCAATCAGAATCTGAATACCCTTGAAGATTGATTTCTACCTTTTCATACTTTAGCCCAAATCCAATAGAACCTCGTAGATATCTCAAGATATGCTTAGCTGCCATTAAGTGTATTTTCTTGGGCTCACACATAAAGTGACTCACAACATTGGTTGCATAACATATGTCAGGTCTAGTATTCACCAAATGCATAAGAGAACCAACAATCTCTTTGTACAATGTAGGATCAGAGGGTTCAGACTCTTCTGCTTCAACTTTGAGTTTTTGTAAATTTGTTTCCATAGGTGTGGATAAAGGCTTACATTCCATCATTCCAAACCTGGTTAGAATATCAATAGTGTATTTTTGTTGATTTAGCAAAATATGGCTTTCCTTTTGAAACACTTCCAACCCTAAGAAATAATGTAAGAGTCCTAAGTCTTTCATGTCAAATTCAGCAGTGAGTTCTTGCTTACATCTTGCAATGAGATGATCCTCTCCTGTTATTAAAAGATCATCTACATAAAGAACTAAAATAACCATGTTGCCATCTGTTATCTTAAAGTAAATGTTAGGATCTGCATCATTTTTAGAATATCCTAGTTTTGAAAGATAGTTGTTTATCCTTTCATACCAAGCTCTAGGAGCTTGTTTCAACCCATATAGTGCTTTCTTGAGTCTGCAAACATATTTAAATGCATCATGTATAATAAACCCTTCTGGCTGCTCTAAGTATACTTCTTCTTCAATAGTGTCATTTAGAAATGCTGTTTTCACATCCATCTGGTGTATCTTCCACCCCTTAGAGGCTGCTATAGCAATAATGGTTCTGACTGATGTATACCAAGCTACAGGAGCAAATGTTTCTTCATAGTCAATACCTGCTTTCTGTGAGAACCCTCTAGCAACAAACCGAGCTTTATGCTTCTCAACACTTCCATCAGAAGCATATTTAGTTTTGAATAGCCATCTAGAAGAGACAACAGTTTTGTTTTTAGGTCTAGGTACTATGTCCCAAACATCATTCTTTATTATAGATTGATATTCTTCAATCATTGCCTCTCTCCATGCTTGATTAGATAATGCCTCCTTAGGATTTGATGGTTCTGAGTTATTGATTTCAGTTATAAGAGCTACATAGCATTTTTGAGTTCTTGTCCTTTTACTCTCATGAGATATTTCATTTGGTTCTATATTATTTTCTTTAATTATTTGCCTTGCCCATAATGGTCTTTTCTTTCCATTGATTATATTAGTATTCTCATTTTCAATGACAGGAAGTTCAGGTTCTTCTATATCCTCCCTCTCAATTTCAGCAGTGATGTCTTCTTCTATCTCCGGAGTGTTATCTTCTTCAAAGTTTTTAAATGTGCTATTTTCATCAAATTTTACATCTCTACTTATCTCAATAGACTTTTGTCCTGGAATATAGATTCGATACCCTTTTGTGTTTTCACTATAACCAACAAGTATACCTCTCTTACCTGATGGTTCTAGTTTAGTCCTCTTTTCTTTAGGTACATGAATATATACAGGACATCCAAATATCCTGAGATGACTTAGATCTGGCTTGATCCCTGTGAATGCCTCTTCTGGTGTTATATTTTCTAGTATGGAGTGTGGACAACGATTTTGAATATATACTGTTGTATTTGAAGCTTCTGCCCAAAAAGAAGTATGAAGGTTTTGATCGAGCATCATGGCTTTTGCTGCTTCAATTATGGATCTATTCTTCCTTTCTACTACTCCGTTTTGTTGAGGATTATACGGCACAGTATACTCCCTCTTAATCCCAACAGAATTACAGAATTCTTTAAATATGTCAGATTTGTATTCACCTCCATTATCTGATCTTAATACTTTTATTCTCTTGTCTGTTTGATTTTCTACTAGTGCTTTGAATTCTCTGAATTTAGATAGTACCTCACATGATTCTTTAACCTTAAGAAAGTATATCCAGGTTTTCCGAGAATAGTCATCAACAAAGATAATATGGTATAGTGATACTGTTAAGGAAGGTGTTGACATAGGTCCACACAAGTCGGTATGGATCAATTCTAAGATTACTTTAGATTTGTGCTCACTTGTAGAGAAAGATCCTTTTATATTCTTCCCTAGTGCACAACCTTTACAAATACCAGAGTGATCACCTTTTAAGTGTGGAAGACCTGTAGTGATTTTGTTTATCATAGGTAAGGCATTATATCTTAGATGTCCCAACCTCTTATGCCATAATTCACTGTGATTTGTAATTTCATGAGTTAGTGCAATTTTCTGATCATTACATAGTTTGTATAGACTACCATCTCTTGTCCCTATGACTGTGGCATTTTTTATATTTGAATTTTTAGGCCATAGTAGGACTTTGTCTTCATTAAAGGTGACACGAAACCCTTGATCTGCTAGTCCTATAGAAACTAAGTTTCTTTTGATTCCAGGTACAAATAGAACATCTTTAAGTTGTAAGGACACTCCATTCTTTATCTTGATAGTACAGGTCCCTATTCCTTTTACTGGATAGGTGGAGTTATCCCCAATAGTTACTTCTTCGGTTTAGTAATTTTCAAGTGCTTCAAACTGATTTTTGAATCCGGTTATATGTCTTGATGCACCACTATCAATTATCCAAGTTCTATTATTGGAGTTTAGTTCACTTGAGAGAGCTGTAAAGAAGAGTGGAATTTCTTTTGCTTCAGCTATGGTGGCTTGAGTCTTTTGCCTTTCAGGACAATGTCGATGAGTGTGCCCATATTTATCACATTTGTAACATTGGATTTTAGAAAAGTCTCTTTTGAATCCCTTCTTTCTTTTGAAAGATTTTCTCTTTTTGTTGTGAGACTTTGTGTTGAGTGCTTGTGTTTCCCCTTCTTTCTTTAGACCTATTCCTTGGGTAATCAGTCTTGATTCTTCTTGAGTACAGTCGTTCTTAAGTTGATCAAATTTTGGTAGAGGTGGACGTGTGCTTATGCATTGAATAAAATTCTCCCAGGATGTTGGTAATCCCCTTAGTGCTATTAGAGATAATTCCATGTCTTCTACATTGTTTCCAATAGAGAATAGTTGATCTCGAATTTCAGCAATTCTAAGGAAGTAAGATGTAACTGTTTCCCCTTTATTCATCTTAATTGACAACAATTGTTCCTTCAAGGTTAATATTCGACTTGTATTGTTTATCTCATATGTTTCTTGAATTTTCTTGAAAACCTCATATGCTGTTGTTAATCTTGCTATGCTTGGAAGAATAGAGTCTTTGACTGAATCAACAATTAACTGCTTGGCTTTATTGTTCCTCCTTTTCCAAGTTGTTTTCTCTGCTTCGTCTGTAGGTATGTCTTTTTCTTCTTCTATGAAAGATTCTAATTCCAATTCTTGCAATAGTGTGGTAATTCTAATTTTCCATGATAGAAAATTGGATGCTCCTTCCAATCTATCTTCCATCCTAATTCCGGTAGTCATTTTAATTAAATGATTTGTGAATGAGTCTTTTCTTTTAAATAATATCTTTCTTCTTCAATCAAATAATAGTTCAGAATTATATTCACTTTAACAAGGCTCTGATACCATGTTAAGGAAATATGATCTTTGGAATATATTTTCTGCTGTAATTTATAATGTCTGATTGTGTATATATAATAACTGAATATATATATAATGCACTGTGATTGTAATGTGATTGCAGATTGAAGAAACTATGCCGTGGTGATTGATTGTTCTTCCAACCTGCAATCATCACATACAAATATGCTTTGCAACAGTTAGACGTGCCCTTTCATAATGAATAGCCACGACTCTTTTAAGTCGCTGATGCATTAGCATAAGCGATTGTTGACAACAGTCGCTTATGTTAATGCATAAGTGACTTAGTAATAATTGCGGTCACCTAAATCATTAAGTAAATATATCGACTCATTAGTCGATGCTTTGCACATTAATTTGAACATCGAACATAGTTCGATTTATTCAATGTGATATTAATATATATATTATTATGTTATTATCATTATTATATTTCATCAATAATGATAATAAGATAATAATATAATCACATCTATTCTTTATAATCATTGTATATATAATATATATATATATATATATATATATATATATATATATATATATATATATGATACGAATGAAGCTATAACTTAACATAAACAACTACCCAAACATCTTATAAATACTAATCATCAGCCACAAGTCGGCTAGATGAAACAATTAACTCCTACAAACAAATATTAAATGCAATACAAGTCGGCTCTCAAATAGCCTTACAATTATTAAATTCAACATGTCGGCCTCCAGATCCACATAGGAGAATCCAACAAAAACTACCAATAATAAATGCACCAAGTCGGCCAAGAAAATCACCAAGAACTCCAGTCGGTAAACAAGAACTACCGAGCGCCAGAGAAACAACCGACCAAGCCAAGCACCACCGAGCAACACAAGTATCACTGAGCACTAGTTCCACCAAGCACAAGAAGTCTCACCGAGTTCCTTTAGCGACCGAGCTTCCTTCAATAACCGAGACCATCGGTTAATGTTGCAACCGATTAACACCGGCCAAATAACACACCACCATGCAGATTCATCGAGGACTCAAGAATGCCCCTGCATCAGACTTGGATTTGACCATTCAGGATCTTGCTAGAGCCACTATGCTTGATGTGTATGAAGATGATGACATGGCACTTGGTGCAAGGAGTGCTAGCGGAACTGTTTTGGGTGATAATGAGGATCTACTTGTACCTACGGAAAATCCTATCGATGATTTTTTTGAAAATCCATTTGATGATAGATGAAAACTTTGATTATTGATGAACATTATGTCATTAAACATTGAATCATGTTACAACTTTCAAACTTTCATGAAATATATTTTAATTCAGTAATTCAATGTAATGATTTTCATTAGAATTGTGTTTTAATGTTTATCTTTGGCATTTGGCATTGATCAATGATCGAGCATCATACTATGAAATGATTTAGTTTTACTGTTTTACACTTTTGTATATTTCTCTTATTAATGCACATATATATATATATATATATATATATACACGAACCCCTATGAACCATAATGAAAGAAAAAAATTCCTCGAACCCACAAACCGGGTTCGCATACCCGAACCCGTCCCCAAACCTGAACCGGTAACTTAGAGAAAAAGGACTTGTCGTGGAGCACTACCAACACAACACTATACAAGACACACAAAACACATCACAAAATACAACACTAACACAACAAATAACATGAACATTTTTTTTTACTACCAAATTCGTACATACTTTTCTTACGAAGGTTGCTCCTTGACAAATCACATATGACGTCCATCTCACCCTTACCCAAGTTAGGTCAAAGGTCACCAACTTGAGACACATCTTATTTACTGGCTTATTTGACGTGTCACTACACATATGTTTTCATAGTGTCCACAATCATTTCCACACATACAACACCTCTACATTACATCACCAAATGGTTTGTTTACAAGTTTTCACAAGGTTCAAACATATACAATGAAATGACCATAACCGGCCATTCTCTGATTTTTACAAATAAATCTCATACAAATTTGAAACAAACAATAACATGCAAATAACCATAAGATATATTCGAATAACTAGCAGATATAATCTTATTAAACTTCTTAGAAAATGGTATGTATTATACAACAGCAATACAAAACTATAGATTACAACATCCCAATTTGAAATACATCAAATAACAGTAAGAATGGATGATGAGAACTTGTAAAACAATGGCGAACTCTAATGTGAATCTGCACCGGAGATGAATAGGGTTTCCGTCCAATCCACCAAGAAATACTGAAGGTTTCCATCCCCAGATTTCAGATTCGATAGCTAAAGCTTCTCGAATTCTCAATGAGAGATAAAATCCATAAACTGGAGCATACACAATGAGACTCCAAACCTCCTCTTATGGCTGCAGTTGTGACTCTTCAGTTTTCCCACTGTGTCTCTTCATATTCCCATTCTGTCTCTTTATAATTCCACTTTAAGTCACTTTTAAATAAATATGACCATTGAGTTATAAAGTGAAATAATAAATAAAGTGAGGAATCTTCCGGCATTGAAATGGAGGCCCGAACGAGCTCAGATGACGACGTGTGATAACTTGTCGGAAATCTCTCAACAAGACGCTCCAAGTCCACTACTGAAAAGCCAAGAATTCAGAACCCTGTTGACTTACTATAAATAGTAAGTACCTTGGAAACCTACGGAAACTGCTCTAATTGTCCTAAAACTGAAACCACCTAGGCCAATTATCTCCTTGAACATTGCCATGCCTCAGTTAACCCTCCGGACCAAGATAAAAGGCTAACGACACGGCACAAAGTAATGTACCCCAAAAAAGGGACATTACATACAATTATGGGAGTAAGTTTTGTATATGCATTTCTCTTTCTTGAGCAAGATTTGTTTCATTACCAATGTGTGTCCACGTTTTCCCTTTTTGTTATATGAAATATATTTTTATTGCTTTCAGTATTATCCTACTAGAATTTTCATATTGATGTATCTCACTCACACTTTAATATTTTGTTCTCTACATCAAAATATACATAGTAAATATTGAATTCTTCAATAAACCAGGTTTGTTATGTTTATATTTATACAAACAATATGTATTTTCACTCCACATTTTCCACATCATGGCATAATCAGTTCTCCACATCTAACTTAAGAAAATTCAATTAATGTATACACACAATTAAATAGAGATTTTACTTGAAGGCATTTAAACTTCTCATTAAGATCTATGTATGAGGGTAATAAGGAATCATGGTGAGAATAAAATTGAATCCATGTAGCATGAGCACTCCGATTTAAAGTGATATATTATTCTATTTTTAGTGTTGTTTATTACAACTTTGTTCATGAGATATAACAAAAACATTGATAATGGGTTAACTTTCTAAGGAAATTGTACTTTGGTATAGCTCTTATGTTCTGTGAATTTAAAGTTTGATTATAATGTAGGTGTAAGGATTTATTTCTATAATATGAGGATACAAAATCATGTGTTTTTAAATCCATTGAAAGAGATCACCAATGGTGAATAAAGTCAATGGTTCACAACCCTTATATTTATATGTTTTATACACCTATACCTATAACATATTAATACCCAAATGGTTTTGAATTAAAGTTTAGCTTCCAATTTACTAGTTCAATGATGATCTTTTCAAGTTTTTTCCATATTCTGTTCACAAACATGAAACTGCTTACACATGACATTAGTTTAATTTCATCATTATGTTAAAGTATTTTCCTCCTAAGCTATCTTGCTATAACTTGATTTGTTATTACCATGTTCTAGAACTTTTATTTAGAATTTAGATATAAAATACCTATGCTTTGGTAGGACTTTAGTAATCTTATGCTCTTAGGTGTTCATAATTTTCTCAACAATTGTCACAACCTCTAGGTTCATTACTATATCTTGATTACTCACAAAACTAAATTTGTTTTCGTATGCAAGGAAGGGCTGCATTTGATAGTTGGCCTTATTATCTATGCACCCTACTACTAAGCATTAAGTAAAACAGTACATATTAAAGGAAAAAGTTGCATATTAAAGTTGCATTAAGTAAAACAGTACATATTAAAGGAAAAAGTTGCATATTTGATAGTAAAGGAAAAAGTTACATATTAAAGGAAAAAGTTGCATATTACAGTACATATTAGACTATTTGATCATTTCCCTTATTTATTATTTTCTGATTATTCATTATGCATATAAGAGTTTCTTGCTGATGCTACAACACATTTTTAGTTTGTTCTGAAATCTGTTTTGTTCTGGCAGTTACTGGTCCACTTTAGCAAGAGATGTTCCATTTGCAGGTTTGATGGTAATTATATTCTATAATAACAAAAATTTCAGATTTAGTTTTTCAACTTTGTTGGTTTGGACAAGTAACTTGGAAACTGATTGGGTGGTCTTACTGTTTCATTTCTAGGTTATGTTCTATGAAGCACTAAAAGATACAGTTGAGTATGGGAAGAGGAGATGGGCACTTGATGAAAGGTGGCAAAACCAAACTTCCTTTGAAGGTCTAATTCTGGGAGGTGTTTCGGGGGGTAGGTTGAGCAATGTTTTGGTCTTTTTTCTTTGGAGCATCAAATTCTGTGTAATTGTTTGGTTTATTTTAACCATGATAAATCTTTAAGCTGGGCATAGTCGAAGATGCCTCCCCTACATAGAATTGTTCTCTAGTTGTGCGAACTATATTAGGGGTTTCTGAACCTTTTTTGATTGATTATATTTTCATGTTTTTATGCAGGTGTTAGTGCTTATATGACAACACCACTTGATGTCATCAAAACACGACTTCAAGTGCAAGGCTCGAATAAAAGGTCTATGCATGTGCCTATTGTGTGCATTACTTTGGTTGTATTTCAATGATGATGGTAACCTGATATATATAATGGTTATGCCATGCATGATCTAAGTTAGTTGCTTATCCAACAAAGCTTAACTGCTAATATGTTGTCTCAGGTATAATGGCTGGTTGGATGCTCTTAAGAAAATATGGAGAACAGAAGGACCAAAAGGATTCTTCAGGGGGAGTGTGGCTAGAGTTATATGGTATGTCCCAGCTTCAGCCTGCACATTTATGGCTGTTGAGTTTCTACGACAGAACTTTAATGACAGAATACAACACAATATTGATGAAGTTGCAAGTCTATCAATGGAGACAGCTGCTCCCATGTCGGAAGTGGTTTTTGAGTTAAATGGAAAAAAATCTTTCCCATAACTGAATTTTTTATGTTTTTGATATTTCTAAAACTTAAATCAATTTCTCAGCAGTTGCAAGATGATTTTGGTTGAAGGTTTAGGCATTGCAATATGCTTTCCGAAAATTCCAGGACACTGAATTGCATTGAGTTGGCTATTGTTAAATGTCTAGCATTTATTATTATCCGGGGCTTAATTTTTTTCATTTTTGGCTTCACTTTATAAACGTTCAGTTATGTTTTACGATTGATACATGCTTTTGCCTATGGCATAGATACAAGCACCTCTTAATGCTGTTAATACCTTATGTATATTATATTATCAAGGAACAGTATAAGGTTGCACTGGAATCGCCAGTGCCCGATACAATGTTTAGTTTATATTCCATTAAATTGTGGATGTTTTTACTATTATTAACAGTTTTAGTCACAAAAGCATAAGTGGATCCTTGGAGGAAGGATCTGCTAAGTTTTGATGTGTGGAACTGATGTTTCATTTGTTAAAAACTTAAAATTCTATTACCATGGAACTTCCTTGTGGGAATGCATGCATCCCAACAGCCTTGTAAAGTCAGCCTTGTAAAGTGTCCAAGTTAAAGTTTTGCGCAGTAAAATCAATACTTTAAACCTAAATAGAGAGCAGAATAAGCTTTGGTAAAAATATACTAAATAAAAGTTAAAGAACCGGAATGCAAAAGGGCATTGGAAAGCTCAAAATGATTTGACAGTCTTTTGCAGCAGGTCAGAGAAATATTCTCTCATCTACAGTTTTGTAAAGATTAAACCGCAAAATAAATTGCTACTTATGCAGGTAGCTGTCATATTGAGAACCATCATATAGGGTGAGAAATTCCTTATCATAATATGAGTCCAAGTTTTTGCAGGACCTTTGCTTCATGGTGGCAACAGCTCCTCTGGCAATATTAGTGACCATAGTAGAAGACAAGCAGAAGTGTAACCTAGAAATATATCAATCTTAAACTACGGACGTTCAGAGCTAAGAGATCATAAGTTTTGTCAAGCCTTTTATAACCCTTCGAAGTTCTTGGTTATATTATCTTATGGCTTTTAAAAATTAATAATAATTGATATATATGGTTGAAATACCTTATGATTTCTTCAGTCAACATTTTGGATAATGTCAGGTGGGGAGTGTTGGGACTTGGGTGATATCCACCTGCAGAGTCATTGTAAGGAGAATGTCTGCGTACTTAATGGGGTAATATTGGATGAAGTTATAAATATTGCAATACAACAAGTGATTTACATAATATAGTATCATCACAGATTGTGTGGTACAACATGCATGTTGCTTCACATGTTGTGGTGTTGTGACAATGACTGCAAGTCACTTGAATAACTCACAATTGCATATGGAAGATAGTATTAGAAGCATTGACAAGGATGCAAGGGAACTTGTAACAGAATTGGAGCTCAAGTAGCACAATCTGAGAGAAAGATATTGTTTTGGAAAATGAAACAAGGTATTGCAAGCAATATGAAGCGAAGTTATGTTCATATTTGTTATCATAAGTGAGGAGCTAATAGTGATGGCTACATAAGGGAAACTTGAGCTCATCAACAATGTTAAGGTCGTAACTATTGATTTCTACTGTGCGACAACGACCATGTGCACAAGGTTATTATTCATGTGGACACTTCATACTTGGTGATGTCTGGTATTTGATGTCATATTGTGGTCTGTTTATAGTTGTGTAATTCTTGGTATTACACATGTTGGTTGGACATTAGATGGTTTCAATTCCTATGTGCACATCTATATATACTATGTCATTTGAAGGCACTAAGGTTAGAAGGTTTGATAATTGTACATACAAGAGTGAACAAGAAGTATATTGTAGATTGAGATTGTTAAAGACCTTGTTTATTAAATCCTTGTATTGAGTAATATAATTGTGAACGCCATTTGGTGGTTGGTTTTTTCTTCAAAGGGTTTTCCATGTAAATCCTTGATTCTTGTGGATGCATAATACTATTCCACATACACAATTGCTACATAGATTTTGCAATTGATGTTAATTAATGTGTAAATACTTTGTTCTAAGTTTCTTTATTCTACTCTATTGGTTGTTTATATTTGTTTCAATTCATATTTCATTGTTTTTTATCAATTCATCTAGTTTTCATCATTATTGCATAGAAAATATCAACATAGATTAAATTTGCATCCATTTTCATAGCTTTCATCATTTAAATCCTTCATTTAGATGTTAAATTGTCACTGATCTCGGTCAATTTTTGAAAATACCAAAATCACATCTTCTAGAAGGTAGTAAATCGCGTGGTTAATGATATTTGTCCTCATTGCAGATTTTTTGATTATTAACCAATAATGTTTGATGCTTCAGCCTGTCTGTTTCCCTATGGATAGTAGATGGATGACCAATGTTGAAAAATCTTGAATTTGGAACATAAGCAATCTAGGTCCTTGTTTTTGAATTGGCCTCCGTTATCAATGATGATGGAGTGTGGGATAACATATCGACAAATTATATAGTTCAGGATGAACATAGAAATATGTTTGTCGATTGCTTGTGTCAATGGTATTGCTTCAACCCATTTTGTGAAATAATCAGTTCCTGTGATTATATGGGTGTGACCATTTGACGAATGTGAATATATGGCTCCTATGAGATCAAATTCTCACTGTTGAAAGGGCCATTGCATTGTAAATGGAATCAAATCTCTACCTGGCACATGAATTAAGTTGCCATGGACTTGGCATTTCTTGTGAATTTTTAGCATATTTCATGACCTATTTCTCCATATCTGGCCAATAGTACCCCACGCTAATGAGTTTTCGAGCTAGTGTTACACCATTGGAATGTGAGCCACAAATACCATCATCGACTTCCTCTAATGCGCGTTTCGACTCTTCTTGCTCTAAACATCTAATGAGTGAACCATCCAGACTTCGTTGGTATAGATCATTACCAATGATGACATACCATGATGCGTTTCAGATAAGGTAACGTTTTTCATGATAGTTAAGGTTATCAGCAATGACTTGGTCACGAAGGTAGGAATAGACAGTTTTGTAACGTGAGGAATCATGACCAACAACAATGCAAATCATGCGAGTTTCTGGGCAATCATAGGCAAGGAATGACAGTCCTTCCACCAGGAACTCATAGCGTAGCTCATGTTTTGGTTGCTGCATTATAGATGACAGTGTAGCCATGCAATCAACGACCTTGTTCTCCATTCTTGGTATCTGTTCAAATGTGATAGAAGTAAATTATTTCTTGAGATCATCTACCATCCGCTTGTATGGAATGAGCTTCTCATCCTTTGTTTGATACACATCATTAACTTGGTGAATGACCAGTTGGGAATCTCCATGAATGTGTAATTCTATTATTTTCCATTCTATTGCTAATTTCATTCTATTTAACAGAGCTTCATACTCCGCTATGTTATTAGTGCAAGGAAACTTGATTCTGAATGCTTTTGGAATGGAGTACGCTTATGGAGTGTTGAACAAGATACCAGATTCGGATCCCTTTTGTGTGTAAGACCTCGTCAAAGAATAATTGCCACGTTCTTGAGGATATGTGCATGATAGATTCATAAAGGAATTCAACTTGCATTACTTGGTTATCAAACAGTGGAGCCTCATCTAGTTGATCTACGATGACTTGTCCTTTGATGGCTTTCCTTTCAACATACTCAATGTCAAATTTGCTCAGTAGCATTACCCATTTTGCTAGTCTACCTATGAGAGAAGCTTTGCTTAATAAGTATTTCAGTGGATCTATCTTTCCTACTAGGTTTATGGTATGAGCCAACATGTAGTGCCTCAGTTTTTGAGATGCAAAGATCACAACTAGACATGCTTTCTATATGATAGAGTAATTATTTTCATATGACACAAAGGTTCGAATGATGTAATATATTTCCCTTTCTTGTTTATTTTCATCATGCTATGCCAATAATGCACCCAATGATGTATCTGTTGCAAAAACATACAATATCAATAGCTTTCCTTGAATAAGAGGCATGAGAATTGGTGGATTTGCCAAGTATTTCTTAATGTGGTTGAAATTATTTTCACATTCTTCACTCCATTTGTAAGTCACACCTTTATGCAATGTTTTAGTGAAAGGTTGTGATATATCAACTAACTGAGAGATGAAGTGTCTGATAGATTGTACTCTACCTTGCAAGGTACACATATGACTAATAATTTTAGGAGGTTGCATCTCCATGATTGCTTTGACCTTTGTCGGATCCACTTCTATACCATTCTTAGAAATAATGTATCCTAGGAGTTTGTCCGAAGTGACACCAAAGGCACATTTCTTGGGATTTAGCCAGAGATGAAATTTTTCCATTTTGTCCAGTATTGTACCCAATTTAGATAGGTGTTCAGATCTCTTCATTGATTTAGCCAATGTTTCATCCACATAGTCCTCCATGTTTTTATGGATCATATCATGAAAGATAGATGTCATCGCTCTTTGATAAGTAGCACCAACATTTTTCAGACCAAATAGCATTACATTCCAGCAGAAAGTACCCAATGCACAGGTCCACTGCTTAAATGGACATGATTGTCAATAAAGTACATTTAAAATTCCCCAGTCATGTCCACTATCATATCAACATTTGGTAGTGGAAAGTCATCCTTTGGGCATGCTCTGTTTACGTTTGAAATCTGTACATACTCAAATAGACTTATCTGTTTTTGTCATCGGAACAATGTTTGATATCCATTCACCATAGTCTATGATTAGGATGAATCGTGCCTTGAGTAATTTCTCTAGCTCAGCTTTGATACGAAGTGCAACATGAGGGTGCATTTTTCAGAACTTCAACTTGATTGGTTTAACTCTTGCAGCTATAGAGAGATGATGCATAATCATATTAGGATTTAATCTCGGCATGTCTTAATATTTCTATGCAAAGTTTATCTTTTTCTCCGTTAAGAATTTGGTAAATTCTTGTTTCTCCTCTTTTGAAAGGGATTCTGCAACATGAATCAACTGAGGTTCTTCCACTTTCCCAAATTCATAGATTCAGTTAGTTATATCAAAACTAGTGATCTGTCATGTAAATAACTCAAAAGGACATCAAGTATCTCATCTTTGGCCGCCTCAGAGAGGTTTTCATCCTTAGATATGTATTTTATTTTTACTCTTTTTGGCTTTGAGACTGCCACATAGTGGTTTTCACCCTTAGAAATCTTTCTATTTTTATTTTTATTTTTCTAACTAAGATATTTGATATCCGAATCTATCATGTTGATGCTCGGTTCACTAATGGAAGTTGTCATAGGTTCAACTGCATTCAGGTAGCATGCTAAGGCATAGTCTGTTTGGAAAGTATGGATATCTTGGCTTGGGTCTCTGGATGTTTGGTCAATAAGTTCGTGATGTTGGATAGTAAGCTGAGGGAAGGATTGTCTGATAGTGTTTACACATACAATGTTATCATCATTTGTTCTAACCTGACTCTCGAATTCTTAGGTAATATTAATACTTAATATGTTTAGTTCGTTAAGCATCTCAATGTCATTGTTGGATCCTATGTTAAGTGAATTAGATCCGCAAGGTCTGTCATATAGTTCTAGACTCACATCGGTTGTAGGTGCATATTCGTGAATAACATCAATATGTTTATCTGTTATGAGATTCTCTTCTTCTGGTTTGGCAATGACACCCCATTCATAGTCATTAGATTCCTCATCATGATCCCCAATAGATTCCTCTAATGCGTGTTTCGACTCTTCTCGCTCTAAACATCTAATGAGTGTACCATCCAGACTTCGTTTGTATAGATAATTACCAATGATGACATAACATGATGCATTTAAGATAAGGTAACATTTTTCATGACAATTAAGGTTATCAGGAATGACTTGGTCACAAAGGTAGGAATAGACGGTTTTCTAATGTGAGGAATCATGACCAACAACAATGCAAATCATGTGATTTTTTGGGAAATCATAGGTAGGGAATGATAGTGCTTCCACCAGGAACTCATATCGTAGCTCATGTTATGGTTGTTGCATTATAGATGACAGTGTAGCCATGGCCTCAACGACCTTGTTCTCCATTCTTGGTATCTATTCAAATGTGATAAAAATGAAGTATTTCTTGAGATCATCTACCATCCGCTTGTATGGAATGAGCTTCTCATCCTTTGTTTGATACACATCATTGACTTGGTGAATGACCAGTTGGGAGTCTCCATGAATTTGTAATTTTGTTATTTTCCATTCTATTGCTAATTTCATTCTATTTAACAAAGCTTCATACTCCTCTATGTTATTAGTGCAAGGAAACTTGATTATGAATGCTTCTGGAACAGAGTACCCTTGTGGACTGATGAACAAGATACCAGATCCGGATCCCTTTTGTGTGTAAGACCAGTCAAAGAATAATTGCCACGTTCTTGAGGATAGGTGCATGATAGATTCATCAGGAAATTCAACTTGCATTGGTTGGTTATCAAACAGTGGAGCCTCAGCTAGTTGATCTACGATGACTTGTCCTTTCAACATACTCAACGTCGAATTCACTCAATAGCATTACCCATTTTTCTAGTCTACCTGTGAGAAAAGCTTTTCTTAATAAGAATTTCAATGGATCTATCTTTGCTTCTAGGTTTATGGTATGAGCCAACATGTAGTGCCTAAGTTTTTGAGATGCAAAGATCACAACTAGACATGGTTTCTCTATGATAGAGTAATTAATTTCATATGCCACCAAGGTTCGAATGATGTAATATATAGCCCTTTCTTGTTTATTTTTATCATGTTATGCCAATAATGCCCCCAGTGATGTATCTGTTGCAAAAACATACAATATCAATGGCTTTCTCTGAATAAGAGGCATGAGAATTGGTAGATTTTCCAAGTATTTCTTAATGTGATTGAAATTATTTTCACATTCTTCACCCTTTTTGTAAGTCATGCCTTTATGCAATGTTTTAGTGAAAGGTTGTGATATATCAACTAACTGAGAGATGAAGCGTCTGATAGATTGTATTCTGCCTTGCAAGGTACACATTTGACTAATATTTTTAGGAGGTTGTATCTCCATGATTGCTTTGACCTTTGCCAGATCCACTTCTATACCCTTAGAAAGAATGTATCCTAGGAGTTTGCCTGAAGTGACACCAAATGCACATTTCTTAGGATTTAGCCGGAGACTAAATTTTTCCATTTTGTCCAATATTGTACCCAATTTAGATAGGTGTTCAGATATCTTCATTGATTTAGCCAATGTTTCATCCACATAGTCCTCCATGTTTTTATGGATCATATCATGAAAGATAGATGTCATCGCTCTTGGATAAGTAGCACCATAATTTTTCAGACCAAATGGCATTATATTCCAAAAGAAAGTACCCTAATGAGTTTTTGAGCTAGTGTTACACCTTTGGAATGTGAGCTACAAATACCATCGTCGACTTCCTCTAATGTGTGTTTCGACTCGTCTCGCTCTAAACATCTAATGAGTGTACAAACTTCATTTGTATAGATCATTACCAATGATGATGTAAGATGCCGCGTTTCATATAAGGTAACATTTTTCATGACAGTTAAGATTATCAGGAATGACTTGGTCACGAAGGTAGAAATAGACGGTTTTGTAATGTGAGGAATCATGACCAACAACAATGCAAATCATGCAAGTTTCTGGGCAATTATAGGAAGGGAATGACAATGCTTCCACCAGGAACTCATAGCGTAGC
This sequence comes from Chamaecyparis obtusa, assembly GCA_027943335.1. NCBI lineage: Eukaryota > Viridiplantae > Streptophyta > Pinopsida > Cupressales > Cupressaceae > Chamaecyparis > Chamaecyparis obtusa. The sequence goes on from BSBK01000413.1 coordinate 2,828,822, forward strand.
TCATGTTCTGGTTGCTGCATTATAGATGACAGTGTAGCCATGGCGTCAACAACCTTGTTCTCCATTCTTGGTATATGTTCAAATGTGATAGAAACGAATTATTTCTTGAGATCATCTACCATCTGCTTGTATGGAATGAGCTTCTCATCCTTTGTTTGATACACATCATTGACTTGGTGAATGACCAGTTGGGAGTCTCCATGAATGTGTAATTCTATTATTTTCCATTCTATTGCTAATTTCATTATATTTAACAGAGCTTCATACTCTGCAATGTTATTAGTGCAAGGAAACTTGATTCTAAATTCTTTTGGAATGGAGTACCCTTGTGGAGTGATGAACAAGATACCAGATTCAGATCCCTTTTGTGTGTAAGACCCCGTCAAAAAATAATTGCCACGTTCTTGAGGATATGTGCATGATAAATTCATCAGGAAATTCAACTTGCATTAGTTAGTTATCAAATAGTGGAGCCTCATGTAGTTGATCTACGATGACTTGTCCTTTGATGGCTTTCCTTTCAAAATACTCAATGTCGAATTCGCTCAGTAGCATTACCCATTTTGCTAGTCTACCTATGAGAGAAGCTTTGCTTAATAAGTATTTCAGTGGATCTATATTTCCTACTAGGTTTATCATATGAGCCAACATGTAGTGCCTCAGCTTTTGAGATGCAAAGACCACAACTAGACATGCTTTCTCTATGATAGAGTAATTATTTTCATATGCCACCAAGGTTCGAATGATGTAATATATTTCCCTTTCTTGTTTATTTTCATCATCCTATGCCAATAATGCACCCAATGATGTATCTGTTGCAAAAACATACAATATCAATGGCTTTCCCTGAATAAGAGGCATGAGAATTGGTGGATTTGCCAAGTATTTCTTAATGTGGTTGAAATTATTTTCACATTCTTCACTCCATTTGTAAGTCACACCTTTATGCAATGTTTTAGTGAAAGGTTGTGATATATCAACTAACTGAGAGATGAAGCATCTGATAGATTGTACTCTGCCTTGCAAGGTACGCATTTGACTAATATTTTTAGGAGGTTGCATCTCCATGATTGCTTTGACCTTTGTCGGATCCACTTCTATACCCTTATTAGAAATAATGTATCCTAGGAGTTTGCCCGAAGTGACACCAAATGCACATTTCTTGGGATTTAGCCGGAGACTAAATTTTTCCATTTTGTCCAGTATTGTACCCAATTTAGATAGGTGTTCAAATCTCTTCATTTATTTAGCCAATGTGTCATACACATAGTCCTCCATGTTTTTAAGGATCATATCATGAAAGAATAGATGTCATCGCTCTTTGATAAGTAAAACCAATATTTTTCAAACCAAATGGTATTACATTCCAGCAGAAAGTACCCCATGCACAGGTCCACTGCTTAAATGGACATGACTGTCGATAAAGTACATTTAAAATCTCGTAGTCATGTCCACTATCATATCGACATTTGGTAGTGGAAAGTCATCCTTTGGGCATGCTCTGTTTACATCTCTGAATTTTGTGCATACTCAAATAGACTTATCTGGTTTTGCCATTGGAACAATGTTTTATATCCATTCACCATAGTCTATGACTAGGATGAATCGTGCCTTGAGTAATTTCTCTAGCTAAGCTTTGACAGGAAGTGCAACATGAGGGTGCATTTTTTATAACTTCAGCTTGATTGGTTTAACTCTTGGAGCTATAGAGAGATGATGCATAATCATATTAGGATTTAATCTCAGCATGTCTTAATACTTCGATGCAAAGGTTATCTTTTTCTCCATTAAGAATTTGGTAAATTCTTGTTTCTCTTCTTCTGAAACGGATTGTGCAACATGAATCAGCTGAGGTTCTTCACCTGTGGCCAAATTGATAGATTGAGTTAATTCTATCAAAACTGGTGATTTGTCATGTAAATGACTTGGAAGGACATCAAATATCTCATCTTTGGCCGCCTTGGAGAAGTTTTCACCCTCAGATACGTCTTTTATTTTTACTTTTTTTGGCTTTGAGACTTCCACATAGTGGTTTTCACCCTTAGAAATCTTTCTATTATTATTTTTATTTTTCTGACTAAGATATTTGATATCCGACTCTATCATGTTGATGCTCAGTTCACTGATGGAAGTTGTCATAGGTTCAACCGCATTCAGGTAGCATGCTAAGGCATAGTTTGTTTGGAAAGTATGGATATCTTGGCTTGGGTCTCTGGATGTTTAGTCAATAAGTTTAGGATGTTGGATAGTAAGCTGAGGGAAGGACTGTCTGATAGTGTTTACACATACAATGTTATCATCATTGGTTCTGACCTGACTCTCGAATTCTAATGTAATATTAAGACTTAATATGTTTAGTTCGTTAAGCATCTCAATGTCATTGTTGGATCCTGTGTTAAGTAAATCAGACCCGCAAGGTCTATCAAGTAGTTCTAGACTCACGTTAGTGCATATTCGTGAATAACATCAATATGTTTATCTGTTATGAGATTCTCTTCTTCTGGTTCAGCAATGACTCCCCATTCATAGTCATTAGATTCCTCATCACGATCCCTTATAGAATACTCTAATGCGCGTTTCGACTCTTCTCGCTCTAAACATCTAATGAGTGTACCATCCAGACTTCATTTGTATAGATCATTACCAATGATGACATATCATGACGTGTTTCAGATAAGGTAACGTTTTTCATGAAAATTAAGGTTACCATGAATGACTTGGTCATGAAGGTAGGAATAGATGGTTTTGTAATGTGAGGACTCATGACCAACAACAATGCAAATCATGCGAGTTTCTGGGAAATCATAGGCTGGGAATGACAGTGCTTCCACTAGGAACTCATAGCGTAGCTCATGTTCTGGTTCTTGCATTATAGATGACAGTGTAGCCATGGCCATAACAACCTTGTTCTCCATTCTTGGTATCTATTCAAATATGATAGAAATGAAGTATTTCTCGAGATCATCTACCATTCGCTTGTATGGAATGAGCTTCTCATCCTTTGTTTGATACACATCATTGACTTGGTGAATGACCAGTTGGGAGTCTCAATGAATGTGTAATTCTATTATTTTCCATTCTATTGCTAATTTCATTCTATTTAACAGAGCTTCATACTCCTCTATATTATTAGTGCAAGGAAACTTGATTAAGAATGCTTTTGGAATGGAGTACCCTTGTGGAGTGATGAACAAGCTACTAGATCTAGATCACTTTTGTGTGTAAGACCCGTCAAATAATAATTGCCACGTTCTCGAGGATAGGTGCATTATAGATTCATCAAGAAATTCAACTTGCATGGGTTGGTTATCAAACAGTAGAGCCTCAGCTAGTTGATCTATGATGACTTGTCCTTTGATGGCTTTCCTTTCAAAATACTCATGAATGTCGAATTCGCTCAGTAGCATTACCCATTTTGCTAGTCTACCTATGAGAGAAGCTTTTCTTAATAAGTATTTCAATGGATCTATCTTTGCTATTAGGTTTATGCTATGAGCCAACATGTAGTGCCTCAGTTTTTGAGATGCAAAGATCACAACTAGACATGCTTTCTCTATGATAGAGTAATTATTTTCATATACCACCAAGCTTCGAATGATGTAATATATAGCCCTTTCTCATTTATTTTTACCATGCTATGCCAATAATAACCCCAGTGATGTATCTGTTGCAGAAACATACAATATGAATGGCTTTCCCTGGATAAGAGGCATGAGAATTGGTAGATTTTCCAAGTATTTCTTAATGTGGTTGAAATTATTTTCACATTCTTCACTCCATTTGTAAGTCACACCTTTATGCAATGTTTTAGTGAAAGGTTGTGATATATCAACTAACTTAGAGATGAAGCGTCTGATAGATTGTACTTTGCCTTGCAAGGTACGCATTTCACTAATATTTTTAGGAGGTTGTATCTCCATGATTGCTTTGACCTTTGCCAGATCCACTTCTATACCCTTCTTAGAAATAATGTATCCTAGGAGTTTGCCCGAAGTGACACCTAATGCACATTTCTTGGGATTTAGCCGGAGACTAAATTTTTCCATTTTGTTCAATATTGTACCCAATTTAGATAGGTGTTCAGATCTCTTCATTGATTTAGCCAATGTTTCATCCACATAGTCCTCCATGTTGTTATGGATCATATCATGAAAGATAGATGTCATCGCTCTTGGATAAGTAGCACCATATTTTTTCAAACCAAATGACATTACATTCCAGCAGAAAGTACCCCATGCGCAGGTCCACTGCTTAAATGGACATGATTGTCGATAAAGTACATTTAAAATCCCACAGTCATGTCCACTATCATATCGACATTTGGTAGTGGAAAGTCATCCTTTGGTAATGCTCTATTTACATCTCTGAAATATGTGCATACTCAAATAGACTTATCTGGTGTTGTCATCAGAATGATGTTTGATATCCATTCACCATAGTCGATGACTAGGACGAGTCATGCCTTGAGTAATTTCTCTAGCTCAACTTTGACAAGAAGTGCAACATGAGGGTGCATTTTTCATAACTTCAACTTGATTGGTTTAACTCTTGGAGCTATAGAGAGATGATGCATAATCATATTAGGATTTAATCCATTAAGAATTTGGTAAATTCTTGTTTCTCTTCTTTTGAAAGGGATTCTGCAACATGAATCAACTGAGGTTCTTCCACTGTGCCTAAATTGATAGATTGAGTTAGTTCTATCAAAACTGTTGATCTGTCATGTAAATGACTCAGAAGGACATCAAATATCTCATCTTTGGCCGCCTCAGAGAGGTTTTGACCCTCAGATACGTCTTTTATTTTTAGTTTGTTTGGCTCTTAGACTACCACATAGTGGTTTTCACCCTTAGAGCTCTTTCTATTTTTATTTTTTATTTTTCTGACTAAGATATTTGATATCCGACTCTATCATGTTGATGCTCAGTTCACTAATGGAAGTTTTCATAGGTTCAACTGCATTCAGGTAGCATGCTAAGCCATAGTCTGTTTGGAAAGTATGGATATCTTGGCTTGGGTCTCTAGATGTTTGGTCAATAAGTTCGGGATGTTGCATAGTAAGCTAAGGGAAGGACTGTCTAATAGTGTTTACACATACAATGTTATCATCATTGGTTCTGACCTGACTCTCGAATTCTAAGGTGATATTAATACTTAAGATGTTTAGCTTGTTAAGCGTCTCAACGTCATTGTTGGATCCTGCATTAAGTGAATCAGATCCGCGAGGTCTATCACGTATTTCTAGACTCGCGTCGATTGTAGGTGCATATTTGTGAATAACATCAATATGTTTATCTGTTATGAGCTTCTCTTCTTTTGGTTGGGCAATGCCTCCCCATTCATACTCATTAGATTCCTCATCAGGATCCCTAGGAAAGACAAGAACATGTGTGAAATCAGGACGAATTCCCCAAGCAAGGTTGCCTTCAGATTCTGAATGGAATTCATATTCATGTGAATCTATCTCATAATCACTAGAGTGTCCCAAATGTTCAACTATGGTGACGAATGTACCTTCTTCTAGTTTGTTTTATGGATCAATCGGTTCTTGTGTTGCAAATATTTTTTGTGCACCGGTCTATTCTTGTGTAGTAGTAGGTTCTTGTGTGTCTACCACATTGACTCTTTCCTTAGGTTTCTTGTCATCATTAAGAAGGTCTAGGATGTGCTGAGGTATAAGTTAATAAGGAAAAACATCTGCCTTGTTTGAATCATCATTTTCTTCAGGATGTGTTTCCTCTTCCTCTTGAGCACATGTTCCTGGTTCTCTTTGCTTGATGACATGGGTAGAATTTCCAATGAGATGGAAATGTTTTCTTTGATAATATGTGCCTCTTGTATCTTTTTTTGTTCTTCCACAATGTTCAATTGGTTTTATGATGCCCTTTCCTCTTGTTCCTAGAGGTCCTTTTCCAGTGTATCCTATTTTGGAAATTAGTTTGTGCCCCGGTCCATAGGATTTTGAAGGAATCTTAAGTGATTTAGAGTCACACTTTTGAACCACTTCTGATTGAGATTCATCTTTGCATAATCAAGCTAGTATAACGTCTTCTTTGTCTTTTTCTTGTTTGAATACCTTTTTTGTGATGAAACTCCCATCATAGATTATCTATGGTTCTTTAGTTGTAGGTTTCATTTTCTCTAACGGTTGTCCATAATATTTAGGTGAGAGTGGGAGAGATGTAAGAGATAAAACCAGTTCTATTTTGTATTCTCCCATACCTGTATCTGTTATTTTGACCACCTTTTCTATGTCTTCCATTTTGGATGTGGAAGCTATATCACTCTATTTTCTAGAGGACTCTGTTGTTTGGAACAAGTTTGTCGGTGCTTTCTTTCAAAGCATTGCAAGGTACTGATAGATATGTGGCTATTGTGACCTCTACTCCATCATATGGGAACTTAACACATTGATGGTATGTTGACGGGATCGCTTGCATTTCATGAATCCAAGGCCTTCCTAAAAGGATGTTATAGGCCAGTGGGAGGTCCAGTACTTGACAAGTGATGTCTCTGATTACAGGTCTTGTTTTGATAGGCAAAATGATGACTCCTTCTGAAGATATTTTTTGCTTATCATATGCTTTCATTGTTATTTTCTTTTTTAGATCAATAGCATCTTTTGACAACCCTAGTTGAGTAACTAGTTTATATGAACAAATATTTAGACCAACACCTCCATCTATCAATACCCGTTTCACAAACGGTTTTCAATCATGACCTCAATATGCAATGGTTGGTTGTGTGGGTGACTAAGTTAATTTTCGTCTTCCTATGAAAAGGATATCTATTGAGGAGATGTTAAGTGACTCACATGGTCTGAAACCGATTAAGATCAAGATCTTCTAGAATATTAGAATTGGTGAGAGCTTTGTCTAGAACTACTCTGTGAGAAGGGGAAATCCGAAGTAACTCGAATACGGAGATCTTTGCATTAGTGTGTTGAAGTTGATGGATAATGTTGTATCGTAAGGATGTTGTTTTGGACTCTTTAGAATCGGAAGATTTAGATTCAGTCCTTTATTTATTTGTTGATATAAGATTGAGTGGTATTTTGGGGTCATTTGATGAACCCGAGTTTAGTCCAAGAAGAGTTACCTGAGCTTGAGATCTAGTGACCGCATTGGTCGATCTATTGTCTGTCTTTCTTGACAATGGTGATGACATTGCAATATTGAGATGTGCATGGCTCTGTGTTATAAATGTGTCACACTTCTATAGATCATTACATGTAAGGAAACTCAAGAATGAGCCCTCACAAATCGATCCATAGCTCCCTAGGCATGGAGTGCAAGGGTTTTTAAGAATGCTCTCAGCTAGAGCTATTTAGCCTATAACCTTGCTAGGAAACCATGCAATGGGAGATTCAATGAAGACAAGGGCAAGAATGTCAATATCCTCAAGAATCAAGAATGAAAATGCAATGCAATGCTATGCTAGAAATGAAAATGCAAGCTAAGTTATGAAAGGAAATATGCAAGTGTTACAACCCAAGCTAATTAATCTATGTGAGCTAATCTAGAGCATAGAAATGAAGTTAATCTAAGAAAGCATAAATATGAAGCTAAACTAAGAATGCAAGAATGAGATGTAGAATGCAAAAATGAGATGTAGATGCTAAGAATGCTCCAAATCTTCAAAAAGCTCCAAAGTGACCTAGAAATCCTGCAGCATAAAGTTAGCATAAAAAGTTGGGGATCTAGAATGAAGAAGAGAGCTCTCCTTTTAAAGGGAATGAGAAGGAATGGACCATGGAGATTAAGAGGCAAAAGATTTAATCAAGGGTGGAGCTTGAAAGAGGAGCAATCCATCTGCACAAATATCCTCCAATGAGAAAATAGGAGTTGACTTTTGTGTCCATATGAGACAAAAAGTGTTTTTTTCTTTTTTATAAAATAAGAATAATGCTTTATTTGTGCAACTTAGGATAAGAGGAAAAGTGGGGGCTTTTTATTTATTAAAAGGGGAGGAAATATTCCTTTTAAATAAATAAAAACTTAGGATAAAATGGTTAGCCCATAGAAAATAATCGAATAAATGATAGAACTAGGATTTGATCAAGAACAAGCAATTTATGATTTAGCAAAAGGGGCCAATAGTCTAGATGACCATTTTTAGGTGTATACAGGCTCTACCATTTTGATTACTTCATTATTACCAAAGTATGTGTAATTGACCTTAGCAACCATATTAGGTTTGGAGGAAGATGATTCTCCCTGAGTATATTTCGGAAAAGGTTCTGTGAATGTGGTATGATCATTATTGGATTTATGGTTGTCAATAAAAATATCTCCAACATCAATTTTATCTTGAATAAGATGTTTCAGACGCATGATATTATTGGTTTTATGACCCTTGTTTCAATGAAAATCACATAAATTGGTTTCTTTCCATTACCTAAATTTGACTTCTGGGTCATAAGGTTTTAGCTTAGGTAGTGTGATGATGTTATTTGCCAAAAAGGTTTTCATGCCAGTTGCTTGTTTCTCTGAGGCTTTTATGGCTTGAGTGCCAATTGTGAGGTTAAATGTTGGTGCTTTGGGTGGAGCACTGATGTGATCAACAACACCATCTGTGACAACATTTTTGTTCTTTTTCCAATATTTGACTTTATCTTTGTTGTTGGAATTGAAACTTGAATCATACACATTTTCTTTCTAAAGCGTGATAGCTCCCTTGCAAACAAGTATGTCCTCTATTTTCATGGCACTATCTACCATTTTGTCAAATGAAGTTTGACCTTGTATCTCGAGGTGATAGTTGAGTTCCGGAATCAAATTATTGATAAAGATTTCCATTTTCTCATTTTCCATATTTTGTCTGGGATATAGCGAGAACTTTTTCCTCCAACGTTTGAGAAAAGTCAAGAATGGTTCTCCTGTGTTCTGTTTGAGGTTACATATGTATATCATTGTGACTGGATGTTGAATGTTGTACGAGTATTGCCAATAGAACAATTTGATCAACTCCTCAAAAGTCTTGATTGTTGGAGGTATTTTGGACAACCAATTTATAGCTACCCCTCCCAAAGATCATGGGAAGAGATGCATTAGGTTGGTTCATGCATGAACTCTATTGATAGGGTGCAAGACTCCCTAACATGATCTTGACGATTTGAATTTCTATCATATTTGTCATATTTTGGTAGCTCCACCCCTTGAGGGAGAGGTGGCATATACAAGCTTCAATCAAATGGAAATGGACATAAGGCATCCATTGAGAATTCTTTGGGTTCTTTCTCCTTTTCCACTTTGTTAATTTTTACTTGCATAGCATGCATTTGTTTCATCATGGCTGTGATATGAGTTTCTTTCTCTTGTGTTACAATCTCTTCAACATTAAAATTGTGAGGAATTTTAGCCCCTTGTTGGGATAGTTCTAGGAAGTATGTTTCTTTATCTTCTCGTAGGAAGTGTTTCATGAGTTTCTTAAAAAGATCATCATCTCGGTATTGTGGATTTTCTGAAGGTTTGGGTTCTTGACCTCTTCCTTCATCAAAGTTGTGGCCTTGTGAACCATGACTAGCTACTCTTTGAGACATAGTAGCGTGTTGATTGTTATCTTGAGCTGATTCAAGAGGTGTGTCACCTCTCTTTAGCTGTAGATTGCCTAACTCGTCTTTCTCGTAAAGATTGTGATCATATGGTTGATGAAATGACAAGGCAATGAGAGAAGATGAGGGTGATGTCTTTGGATCCTCTCCCTGTTTTCTATGTAGGGAAGCTCTAGTTTTCACCATTAACCTTTAGGTGAATCTTGGAGCAAGATAAGACAACTAAGATGAAAATCTGATTTAGGAAGACCAAGTGATGCAACATTGTCAAGATGTGCTTGGATTGTTGATGAAAAGATGAACTAGATGTACGCGAAGGATATAGTATCCGAGATGTATGGGTAGATGCCCAAAGAATAGTGGACACTGATACACAACACTGAGTCTTTGAGAGATGATGATAAATTGAAGTTGTTTTGACAAGGTTTTTAACACAAGATGAAACATTTTCCAGATTGACCACTCAGAGGACAAATCGAGCAAAATAGACCACTTTGGGAAAATGAAATAGGCTTACTATTTTTCTTGCTCTGTACCTAACACAATGAATTTCTCTGACAAATTTTTGACCAAAACAGAGCTTTGACTGACTTTCCTGTTACAATCATGAATTTTTTGACACTGTGAGGAAAATTATCATATGGTAATATGCAGGCTCGTACGACACAGAATAGACCGTGGCATGACAATTTGGAAGTTCGTACGACAGTTGACACCAGAAAAAGGTTTTATGCTTGCAAATTTTTTACAATACTCGTACGAAAATCAGTTACTTCTCATACAACTATCAGGGGGTTCTGATATGACAATTCAGGACCATGAACAATTGTTGTACAAAAATTGACATGTGAAAAACAAAATTGACACCAGAAAAGGATTTTTGCTTCAAATTTTTGGAATTTTTTATGTTTTTGGCTTTCAGTTTGCTTTCCAATTTTTAGGATATGTGTGTTTTTTTATTGTTTGAGGATGTTTAACATAGCAATACACTTACAATCACAAAAAACACTTTGGGAACTAACTTAATGAATCAATCACACCTAGCTTAACCTAACTAGGAGAAGAGATGCATTACTTTCTTGTTGACTTAGGAACACATCCCCCAACTCCCCACCATATGAGAGGCCAATAACACGTATTGCATATTGACGCCCATATGTCTGGGTGTTAACGTTGGAAGTGGCTCGATATACCGAGTGTCTTGGGGTGATTAGTATTCACCTCCCCCAAGTACTACAAATCCTTCGAAGGTAGATTGATGGCCACTAGCTTAGGATTTTTATAAAGACATCTGTTCACAACTGTCTCCCATAGTCCCACAACAAGGATTGAGGCCGTAAGCCCTATAGGTACTCAAACCTATGTAGTCTCGTAAGTAAGATTTAAGTTGCTCCACTCTACACAAAATCCAAGCATGTTCATGGAAAAGATCAACTCAAGGTCCCATGAACAAGAACAATCTTGTCTTCTGAGATTTTAACCTCAAGGAATCGTCAAATTTTATAGTGGGGTAGAAGAGTTGGCTTAAAACTTGTGCCCACTTGGGTCGTTCTTGGGAGTTTTTAACCTCAACCAACATGCCCTCTAAGGTTTAATTGAAATGTGAGGTTCAGAACCACAAGATCTGGGTTTTCAATTCTCTTGAAAAGAGAAGAGCATAATCCCCTAGCCTTTTCCTTTTCCCTATCCAAGACACGCAAAACATATTTAATCCAAAGACATTAAGTACATTGTCAGGGGCATGATACCTTCTGGGTTTCTGATTCTCTAAAAAGAGAATAGTATAATCCACTCAATAGCTACCACAATGTCAATATTTTAATCAACTATGTCCCTATGAAAAAGATATTTTAATCAAAAAGAATATTTTCTCGATGAAGATTTGGCAACCTACAAAACCACAAATCAAAAATTTTGAGTTGATTGAGCTTTCTTTGACAAGTGATTTATGACGGGTTTCCTACAAACAAGAGCTTAGAAGTGAAGACAAGAATAGGCTAAGAATAGGCAAGTTTTCAATGCTCAAGTCTTCTCCACACGTCGTGGAAAAAGCATTAGGCTGTCTAAAAATGATCATACATCAGCAAACAGTAGAGGTCAGGATTAGTGTTAATCAAAGTCCATGGCAAAACCTTGAAAACTGATCACAAAAACCAATACAACAATTGAAAAACGGGTGATGACCGTCGTACGACAATATATACCTGCCCACACTACAAAGTCGTGTTGATACAACAATGGGTTCGCTCTGGCACAACAATGTAAGAATGTCGTATGTCATACGATAGACAATATGTTCTTAAACAACAATCCAAATTATCGTATGATATTCCCTATGCAATTGTACAAAAAAATCCAAAAACCAGATGAAAAATAATCAGAAAAATGAAATGAAAACATGATATCGGGCCCCACAGTGGGCACCGAAAATCTGCATATCAAAATTGTACATGTTAAGAAGCCACAACACTTCAGTAAAACATTACAAATAAATGATAAATAAGAAAATAACCAATGAATTTATCATAAATCGGGCAATCTACTGCCTTCTAAGAGATGTGAGTATAGTATCCTCAAATTATGACTGAGACCAGTGACAATACAATGTCTAGACGAAGGATTTGAATGCTAAATGATTGAAATGGACGCAAGATTTAATCTATATTTTTGTAGTTTTTCAATGCAATAATGGCGATTAATCTAGATGAAATGATCTGAAGCTTGATAACAATGAAATCAAATCAAAATATGAATGCAAAAACTAAGAAAATGAATAGCAATGATCTCAAAAATGGCACAATAAATCAAGAACTCGATAGTATAATGATGTTGTTCTCGCTCTAAACATTGTTTTGTGAAGAACCGAGGGTCATTTATATAGAAAATTCAAGATCTGATAACTCATCAAAAAACCAAAAATCACTCCTTGATAGACTCAGATTGATTGGCAAGTCATCATGGAATTAGAAACAATTAACTTTCGATAATCATGCAAATCAGCTTTATGACTCACAATCAGATGTTGACATCATGCAAATCAACTGTATGACTCACAATTAGGTGTTGAGTTTAGAAACTTAATAGGATGAGTCAAAAAGTTAATTTTCAATTAACTGACTTTTTGATTCTTGTGTATATAAATATTTATTTATTTAATTTCCATGTGTAATATTTTCAACCCATTTGATTAATTAAATAATTGATTTGTGCATTAATCAATTATTATATCAAACTTTATTCAAAATCACATTATTAATTTAACAATTTAACTTAATCAATTAAATAAATAATGACTCAATTATTTTAGAGTTTTTGATTAATTGTCAAATAAATGATATTAATAATTTAATTAAATCTAATTAAAATAATTAAGTGGCTAAATGAAGTTTAACTAATTAAATATTCACAATATTCAATCAATTGCACTTAGGATAAATAACATAATATTATTTATCACCAAATAATATTAAATTAGAGATAATTAAGATAAATTAGGAATATTTAGGAATATTCCCCGATGCAGATTTGTGATAAGATCGATTAGGCTTTTGATGGCTTGATGCGCAGATGTGCCTTGGATTAGGACTTTAGGGCCGACTTTGATCGATTTGTTGATATAGAAGGTTAATGGTACTAAAGCCCATTTTTGGGGTATTACAAGTTTTAGTATCATCATCTTCAACTGGGTAGCATGCCTTTTTACCTTGTTATATGTAGTCTCGGTTGTCTCTTTTTCCTTGTTGTCAGTTACCTTTGTGATCTTGGTAATCTCTTATATCATTCTTTCCTTCATTTGATCTTTCAATTGTCCTCTCATTATCATTCTTGTTAGGACATCTTGCAGCAATATGACCAATCTCTTTACATTTGAAACATACCTACAGTAGCTTACCTCTGTATTTTCTTTTTCCTTTCGGTAGCCTCCTATAGCCTTTAATGCTTCAAATTTTTCAAGCTCATCGTCTTCATCTTCATAATCACTTGCATGTCTATTACTTGATCTTCTAGTATTTAAAGATGACACAAATTCAGATTCTACCTTAGGTACAACAATGTTATCAAAGTTGTTACGCTCAAACGCAGTCATTCTACTGATTAGACTATTAAGGAAAATGTCATTGTCATGTATTGCTCTCATTTCATGTACTGCAGAGACTCTAATAGCATATGAAGGCAATAGTGTTCTAAGAATTTTACTTACCACGGTTTTTTCTTTAATAATTCCACCTGCTCCTTAGATAACATTCACCGCTTCCTTGACTTGGTTGTTGTATGGAGTAATGTTTTCACATTCTTTCATCTTAATATCATCAAATTTTCCTCTTAAGCTTTATGCCTTTGCCCTGACCACATTTTGATCTCCACCATAGACTAGTGTCAATTTATCCCACATTTCTTTTGTAGTTGTACAATTCTTAATATCTCCAAATTCAGCATCTGATAGAGAAGAAGCAATCTCAATCATCATTTCATTATGCTCTTGTATTTCTTTCATCTGATTGACAATCAGAGGACCAATACGTGTTATGAATTCATTTTCCAAATAGTATAGTGCAAAATCCCCGATGCCTGATAGATAAAGCTTCATCCTGCTTTGCCATGTTGAGAAATTGTCCTTGTTCAACTTGCATAGCTTTCTCTTATACATCTTTAGATCTTTAACTTAAGTCTTTCAATTTTCTTCCTTCAAGTACTCTAGCTCTGATAACAATTGTTAGATAACTGAAGGGGGGGGGGGGGGGTGAATAAGTTAAGTCCGTTATTCTACAATCCCAAATCCCTTTTGATATATAATACTAACTTGAACAAATAAACTAAACAGCTCGGTAATAACTTGACTGTGCCTTACTGATTAATTAACCGACTGTCAGATAAATCATCTAGTGTAAACCAATCAAACCAGTTTATGTAATGTGTAAAGTAAAAACATCAAAACATAACATGCATACACCTTTAACACTTGTTTTTAAATGTGGAAACCCTGTTATGGGAAAAACCACCTCGGACCAGTCACCCAAAATATTTCACTCTTCTGATGTGAGATCGGTTAAGAGCCAACCTTGTTAAAGGTTACAAAACACACTGTAAGGTGTGACCTTGTTAGAGGATTTATCACTAACATTTCTCTGTTAAGAGATTTTGACTGAAGCAATGATTAGAAAGAAATAGTGTATGACCTGATTCAAATACAACTCTTTTGTCTCATATTCAGATCTATGCTAACCTCAATAACATATTGGTCATCATAATCTCTTCATTCTCCTTCTGTCACTCGGTTAGGTCTGCAGAATCTCTCAGATCTTACTTCAACCTGTCTAACCAGCTTCGCATGTATGCAATCTTTTTCCGTGACTCTCTTTGAATTTCATGTATCTTTATATAGACATGATAAACCATTTTCTTTTCTGCCATAGATTTTGACTCTTAATCTCCATCATTTATTTTTTCACTTTAACCTTCCTCGGAACTTGTACCATAAAACATTTTCAATCTTCATCATCCGATCATCCTTGAATTTTCCTAGTCATTGAGCTTCATAACAAACTTTGTCTTTTTCCTAGAAATCCTCTAGATTCATCTAGCTCATCATCTCATGTCGGCAATCACATGTTTGATGCGGAGAGAATTGGATAGTTCCAAATTTATTTCTAAGAGTCTCCAAATCACTAAATTGTCTCCAAAGATCACTACACAGGTCCTTCAACAAGGATCTAAGATAAGACCCAACCCACTTGAATAGACCAACCAAGGGTCAAAACATTAACTCTCACCTCCACTATTCTCCACACAATTTAAGTGCTTACACTTCCATGCTTCAAAATCTGATTCCAATTCACCCTTAATGTTTTGACACACCTTTAAATTCATCCTAAGACTCTATTCAACCTTACTAGACCCTATCCAAACATAACATACTCCATTCATCCATTAAACACAACCTTGAAAATAAATACTCAACAATAAAACTTCTTGTTGTCTTCTTTGACATATCCATATACAGATATGTATAACTCTTGAACCAGACCAAAACTCTTCAATCTCTCTATTGAGACCATTCACAATTAGATTCTCACTAACATATATGAATCTTAGAAAGATCTAACGGTTCGTTTGCAAAATAGGGCCCCTGCACTGAGACTATTTTTCCTGAGACAATCTTTCATTCTTCTTTTGACATCCACTGCCTTCCTCTATTCAAAATTGTGCCAATACTTGTCATGATTCCTTACAAGCATCAACTTTCCTAAATACTTTCAATATCTTTGCATGGATTCATAAACCAAAACAACCTATTTAGTATTTCTTATAAAAAGGTCAACAAATCTGATTCCTTTTCTTGTTAAATCCTTTCAGACAAGTGAAAATAAGAAATACGTAACAATCCATAGATACATGACTCTTTGGACCCGAATACATAAGGGAATAACATTATAAATAACAAAACGACTTAATGAAATGTCTAGACACCATTGAATCACAAAATATTGAAACCCATTTTCATGTAGAAAAATGAATACATAATATTAATGGCTCTTTGGCTGAATGCCAAAGAGCCCGATTCTTTCCCCACTCTTTTTTACTATCTCCCGCAACTTCCCTCACTTCCACTCACTCCTTTCAATTACATTTTGCTTCTTTATAAAAGGATTGTTTGGCAATTACAAAACCAAACCAACAAACTGATCACCTAACTTATCAGTTACTTGCCCATTCAAATTCAAAGTTCAAATAATTCATCCCTTTTACATATTAGAATGTTTACCAAACACTTAATGTTCGATATAAATGAGTAATACTTTCTCATAATTATCCAAGAATGAGGTGCCTCTGCACCAATGTTCCACATTATTTCTCCTGCTTGGTCAATACCATGATGTGTCAGTTTCTTCCTACTTGATTAATACCACACTCGGTGTACACTGCATCTGCTCAGTGTTCACTATATCTACTCAGTGTACACTAAGTTCTTCATTTACCGACCAAAGTAACTTTTACATTCTTGATCTTCAATATTTAACAGAATGATGTAATACAATCAAATCACTATCATATTGTCATAGACTCATCAATAAGTTGCCCAATGAATACCTTATTCAAAACTAACTCATACATCTCATCTTCAAGCTAATATCTTCTTTCCTTCACCAATATTACCTTCTTCAAATGTTTACAACTATCATGATAAGTAAAATCAAAACTAGTTGGCGTCAATGACAATATAACAACTGATCTAATGTCTCACATATACCTTAGTAGCTCCGTGATCATCTTCACATTATGTTCTCCAAGTAGTCTTTCGTTTGTAGTATTAACATATAATTTGTTTAAATTTTATGAATTTGCCACTTTAAGATTCTCATTGCATGCTAATGTCGACTTTAATATATGGCATGAAAGACTTGGCCACCTAAATTCTGATTATATATCTTTGATGCAAAAATAAAATATGATTGCTCCAATTGGCTCATCTTGTTTCTTCCAAAATTATATGCAATTGTTGCATCAATGGTAAGATGCATATTGAACCTTTTCCACATGGTCAACCTTGGAAAACTAAAAAAGAACACTTTATTTATCTATGTTCCACCAAAGAAAATTTGGGTCTACCTCAACAAGAGCCTACACCTTTGTCTTGTGATAACCAAAGTGTCATTGCCTTGGCAAAGAACCCTATTTTTCATGTCAGGAAAAAGAATATTGGACAAGAAAGTGTCACTCATCTTTTGCAAAGGAAAACATCAAGTTGCGGATATTTTTACTAAGCCTCTTTCTAAAGAGAACTTTCAATATCATTTTAAAAATTTCGGATTGCTACCCCTTCATGTAAACTCCCCAAGTAAAGATTAAAAGGGGGGTGTTAGAATATTTAATATTTCCTTTTATTTATTTTTATTAAGAGATTCCTATGGAATCCCTACACGTATTTTGTCCTCTAGTCCAAGTGGGAGAACATGTCATTTCTTATGTTTCCTTTATTAAAGAAATTAGTTTATCCTCCTTAAGAGGATGTTGCCACTTTTCACACACCTATTATGAATGTTGGCATTCATAGATTGGTGACTTACTTAGTAACTCCACTCCCCATCTCTATTTAAGAGATGCTCTCCTCTCTCATTTACACTCTATGAAGGTAATTTAATGAGCTACTCTCTCAAGCTTTGCCTTACTCTTAATATCACAAGGGGTTTTTATTTTCTTTTCCTTTTTCAAAACTTTTTGTCTCCTTGTTGGCTCTTTTGGTGTATCCTCCTAGTTTTGCATCTCTTGTGGTAACTATCTCTTCATCAAACTACTCTCTAGGATTATTGTTTACTTTTCATTCTCTTGATCTCTTTTTCCTTTCAAAATTGGAAAATAAGCATCATGTGTAATCCATTACTCTCTACACTTGGGAATAAGTTTCATTCATGCAATCCTACCTATCACATCCTTTGTAGTCCTACATCCATCCATATCCCTTTTTTTCAATCTTTGATCTTGACAAGGCTTATTATATCCTTTCTACTTCACTTTATCCACACCCAACAATAATCCTTTGTCTTATCCATCCCTTACTTTCGTCATCCATCGTCATGTTTCATATTGCCTAATCCCAAATCTCTCTTGGTCAATCAAAATTAAGGACATTTAAAAAAGAAGAATGTATTTTAAGAAGTCTCTTCACTAGATCCCATGCCATTCATTGTGCCATGCCATTAAAAAACATTTACAAAATACCTTCAAAAGATTCAAAAACATCACAAAAAACATAAAGCATTCATCTAGGGTGACCATGTTTGGGTTGTCTGTGATAAAAACCTTCACTTGTGTGATACGTCACCCCTACCTCGACTCCAAGCATACCAACCCTATGGTGGACAAAAAACATTTTCTAAAAGATAGAAAAAAAATTCAAAGACAACCAAACAAATTGAAAAACTAAAAAAATCCTTCTATAAATCTCCTTTGTACAAGCATTGAACTACAAAATTCAACACATATGAGCTTCAGTGGAACCTACTCAAAACTATTCAAAAGGTCCTCATCAACACTGTCCAAACTGCCTTATGTATCAATCAGTCCCATTACAAAGCATTTTTTCAAAAATCATCTTGTCTTAGACAACAGAAGGAACACTCGAAATCAAATGGAGCAATCATAGACGATGTACCTTTTTTCTTGAAATCGGATAACATCAGCAATACATCAAAATTCAATATCCAAACTACTGCAAAAACATAGACACATAATTAGTACGGCTACAACTTGTTAAGTTAGTCTTATTAAGTTTTGATTTTCACAAGTCATGTTCTTACATATATTTGGGATGTCCAAAAGTGATTTAGAGATGCCATGATGATTCATCACTTATTTTTTTCTTTGTTGCTTGTGGAATGTTTGTCATAAAGTTTTAAAAGAGAAATATGACTGTCTGTGATAAGAGTCTTCACATCCATACACAAAATCCGATTGCAACATTACAATGGATACTTTGATTGTGATACATCACACATAACTCAGCTCTAAATGCTTGACATAGATAGATTGACCCACTTTCCTTGTTTGTTTTGCGTTCCTTTTCTTAATGTAAAAGGATAATCACATACCTAGATATATCATATCTTAGTAGGATGGTATCCACCTTTGCTGTAATAAAGTGGCTCAATGATGATAAATAAACAGCTCAATTTAGTTAGAAATCAAAACAATGGTTATTAAACCATTAAGCTCTCTACTTACTATAATCTAAGGATTTCAAATAAGGATTCATTTTTCTCATTCTATCATCCCCTAACATTATATTAGTCAATTCTAATATTCTACCAATTACTCAATTCTAACATTCTATTAGTCAGTCAAATTATCTATCTACCAAAATAGTGAAATCAATTCTTAGATCAGTTAGATCAATTTGTCAATCATCCCATCATCGTTTATCTTCTACATTATGTATCTCTCCTTGAACCAGACGATATCATTTGTGTTAAACAGAATATGACTTTCATGAAACCACACATCATCATTTGTCTTATATAGGATGTATTTTTTGTGCAACCAGAAGTTTATGCTTGTCTTGTACAAAGTAGGTCTTTCTTGAAACCAGACATTGTCGCTAGTCTTATAGAGAATCACTCCTTCCTGAAACCATACATGATTATTATCAAACAATTTTTATGTCCAGTATCAATCAAACAGTCATCGTAGCCAACCAATATTCTTCACTCTTACTAATTATATTTGTCTTACGCCATTTCATCTAAATCTGCTTTCGAGAGACCATTCATAGTTTTCTTGCATGGACAATCTCTCGAGGGGGCATCATTTACCCCTAAAATGCATTGTATCAAAGCAGGGAAAAATGTACACTTAAAAATGGACTATTGCTTGGATGCAATGACATTACTAACATTCCTCTTATTTTAATAAATAATATTTATTATTTAATTAAATTATGTCTTTATAATGCATTCTAAGAACAAAATCATCATTTCTCCATAATTCCACAAGTAAATGATTTTAATTAATAACTTTAATTACCTAAGGTCTAATCAATTGTTAATTCCTCCCTCAATAATCAGTTAAGTCTCCAGTCAATTCAATCTTCTCATCCATCCAATTTATTAACATAGGAGTCTATTATGCCCTCTAGTTCTTCCCTGAAAGAATCGAAAACCTCTGATGTGATATAAGCACAATCAACTTGTACCTCACCCTTTGTGAATGTGGAATGGTCTATTAGTGGATCATGTTGTGAAGAGTGATGGGAATTTTCCGTTGAGGCAATTTCCACAAGGAATGTAACTAGCATGTCGAGCAAGAGTAAAATACAAGTACAAAAGTAAACCTATAGCAAATCAAAATGTTTATTGTGATAGAAGTTGTTACTTCTTAGCAAATAGAACAACATATAATGATTAGATAATTTAAATTATCCATAAACCAAACATGTAGTACAAAAATAACATTCAATAAACAACAAAAAAAACTAGGCAAACTGCTAAGATAATAAAAACCACCAGACATCACAAGAAGAGGGCCCTACCCCCTTCGTACACCCGGTTATGGAGCACAAATTGTTGTGATACGATCAAGATGATCCTATCCAAGATCATGTGATGAATATTGTAGTGTTGCCATTGTTGCAAACAAGTTTTTTGTGAAAATTGTATCACAACAATTTGTATTCCAAAATATTATTGCAAAAGGATTGTTCTATGCGTTTTGTCTATTGATGATAACATAGTCAATCATGGAAAATATCTTGCACAATGATGATCTGGACTATTTAGATGGTGTGATCGATCGGGAAAAATCTAGAGAGTCATGTTTACCTACATCTATGATCACACAAGAAGAGTCGAAGTACATGTGGAGATTTGAGTAAAACATCAACATTATTGGCAAGAACACTTAACCAGTTCAGTCAAGGTGATTAAATTGGGGCTGCAATCATATATTTGTCAATGTTTTATTTAATTTTGTAATTCAATCGTTTAGCACCGACATTGATTATTTCAATTTATTATGTTCACGAGATTGCTTATCAAATTTGAAAGGATTTTGAAGGTCGAATTCAGTAACATGTTTTAGGATTGCTCCACCAACCTAAAAGTTTGTATAAGGAGATGAATTCAAGAGTTAGAGTTGTTGGTTGATGCGTTGATTGTGATCATTAAAGGAAAAGTGCATAAGGGTATCAAAAGTGTTAGTGTGATTAGAACAACACAATCACCAGTACAAAAGTAGATATGCCAGTCAAAAGGTGCAATCATCAAGTAATTATTTGAATTTCTTACTCAAGGAAAGTTTTAACAAGCTTATGGTTGAAATCCATTAACAAGGTCACTCTTTACAAGGTAAGCAGGATCCTAACAAGTCTGAAGATTAAATCCTCTAACCATGTGACTATTAGGAGTTTTAAATCCCTTTACATGATAGTTCCTAGTACGACTTTTTAATAGCCTCTATCTTAGTTATAAATATTCTTAATCGCGTACACCCTTAACAGGGTATTGTAATGCTCCTAAGAAGGCAAATCTTATTAGTGTGTTGGTGAGATTAGAGGGTAATAATTCCCACGGTGGTTTTTCCCTCTAACAAGGGTTTCAACCCAAAAATAGTGGTGTCCTTCTATTGATTACGTGTGGAAGTTTTAATTGATTTGCTTTTATATGGTGATATCATTTTCATGTTGGTTAGTTTAGAAGTTGTTTAAGAATTTTTTAAAATCTATGGTTGCACTAATTCACCCCCCCCCCCCCCACCCCCCGCGCCCCCTCCCCCCCTCAGTGTTTGATCATACTAACATGAATTTCCTTCTACTATGGTTAAATCATGAAAAATGCACTTTTACTTATCAAAAAGGATACATCTCGATACTTTTTGGCAACATATTACTAATGAATTTGTTATAATAGAAATGAAGAAACAAGATATAACATATTTTTGTTTTCTCCAATAAAAAATATATCTCACATTAGATCTGATGAGAATGTTCAAGTGCCTAAACTTAGGAACATCAATGGTGAAGTATATTGTTTGCATACAATCGCTAAAAAAAGCTATTTGTACCTTGAATAAATTTACCAACTATATATGGATTGAGGTGCAACCTTATTTAGTAATCACATACTGTTCTATCATAAAAAAAAACAAAAATAGACAACTAACAATCTACATTCAAAAATAATAGGAAGGTTTTATGCATAAGTGAGAGAAGGATTTGCTTGCTTCTCAAAACTATATTAAGTACCAATTATATACATGTCATATGCAACATAAATGGTGACAGTGGTATGATAGAATGGAAATGGAATGTGGAAATGGCTATGGCAATGCTCTCCTTTTAGTTGATCTCTATTCTGGTCAACTCATCATATATTAGTCAACATTATCTATAGAAATGGTAGTAACAATAGTAGCAATACATTTGATGACATCATGTTTGATGTTTCCCTTATAAACATGTTACCAGATATCTCCAAGGAAACATCATTTGAGATCTTGTCTGACAAACTTTGAAAAATGCCATCTATTATATAAGGGAAAAGGAAATTTGGTAACATAGGCACTCTATAATGTACTCTAGGGTGATCAAAATATTTTCACATGTAGTATAATACATGTCATCAATATGGGACCCTTAGTAGTTGTATCATAAAGTTATAAATCATGTGTACATCAATTTGAAAAGTATATAATTTATTGTAATCATTTTAAAAACTTGAGCAAGAGATCATATTGTCCAACTGAATAGAAAATAAAAGTATTGTGTTTTAGGCATGTGCTCATTTTCTTCATTTCAGGATTTTACGTGGTCTAAGAAGACCTTGAGTTTATTTTCCTATTCAAATTTAGTTAGGTGGACTCATTTAATATGGGTTATAAACCTAGAATCATTTAACAAATATAAGTCAAAAAATGCAACACCATGCTAAGTAACCCAAGAGGGCAACAAAGTAACACCTCGCCTTTGCAACTTCCACAAGTAAGTTGAGCCTTACAAGGGAGGACGTCGTGTCACTCAAACCACATCTCTACAACTAGATAATGAAGCTTTCAACCATGGCTTGGATGTAGAACATGCAGTAAGAATAATTGATATGCTTATGTATTTGTGATTTTGTATAGCTATTCTTCTAATAGGAGAATCTATGCTATACTTTACAACATATAGCGTATGCTATGTATTCATAAAATCAAATATATTAGACCCTCTCTATAATAGGGACATTGTAATGTACTATCAGAATGTTGATTTGTTTTGTAGTAAACATTTACGTATGTCAATGTTGGTATTCAGTGTGCTTAATGAGTATTTCTTCTAGTATACTCTCAATTCTTATATATTTATAGCAATGGTTATCATAAGCACATTTCCATTTATGCACTAAAATTAAAGTAGATGTGCTTGATTATGTCTGATGTGTCCACCTAGCAACCAACACCCCCTCCTCTCTTCATTGACAACAAATCACCAGCCGAGGTATTTTCTAGCGATCAACATCTCTAATTCAAGATCAGGCCCCACGCATATCAACAACTTTGCTTAGCTTTCACCTCACCTCCTAACCTAGTTGTATCCTTCATTAATAGTTCATGTTTTGATGCTTAAAGTTCGATCTTGTTTCATGTAGTTATGCTTAGTTCGAGCCTTCATTAATTTAATGACTAATCATAGTATTTTTTGGTGTAGCATCTTTTCATTAGGTGCTCATATAAGACCCAATCTAGTGTGTCATCACACAACCTTTGGATGTACGTGATGCATTCTACTATTGCTTTGTGAGTTATATACTTGATTAACTATGTGCTTTGTGCTTATGATTCTATAAAGCTATATATGTACATGCTTTTAAGCAGTTGTATTAGTGGGTTTAATGATTTATTGAGGATTCCTTAGCAAGACATTACATCTTTCGTGATCTAACTCAATTATTGTGCCTTATTCTTGACACTAAATGCATTAAGTAGGTAACTATTGTACATTATTAAAATCTTGTTGCATATAAATCAAACATGTGATACTGCTTAAATTGTAGATGATCCCTTAAATAAATTAAATTGCTAGAATATGTAAACATTCCTACTATAATTGAGCAAAGACATAAAAACATGTGATTGATATAATCTAAATCTATGATGTAAAATAAACATATAACAAACATGTGGAGTCAACTACCAAATCTCAAAAATAAACATAAATGTCAAAATATGCATAATCAAATACAAGTATATCAACAAACATGTAATCAAGTCCCAAAGTAAAATAAGATAGGATAAAGTGTCTAAGAAAGTCTATCTAAAGGTAAACATGTAGATGTCTCTTATTTATGACGAGGACTCAATTATGTGGTTGATATAATCTAAATCTATGATGTCAAATAAATATATAACAAACATGAGTCAACTACAAAATCTCAAAAACAAACATAAATGTCAAAATGCGCCTAATCAAATACAAGAATATCACCAAACATGTAATGAAGTCCCAAAGTAAAATAAGATATGATAAAGTGTCTAAGAAAGTCTATCTAAACGTAAACATGTAGATGTCTCTTAAAGGTAGCTCAATCATCATACCTGCATATAGAAGAACAAATTTAATATCAATAAATCCATGTGTTTGCATAAAATTATACATGTAAAAACAATGTACATTCACATTCATATATACACAAACATAACCACATAAGAACTTTAAACTGAAAAGTCCACAGGTAGGAGTTGCAATTACTCATTCTCGCATGTGTATAGACTCTAATGCTAGGCTAGAAGTAACATGGGCTAACTATGCCAAGAAACATAATATAAATTTTTACACATGCTAGAACATAAACAATTTCTAGAACAAAAAAAAAATTAGAATTCCTAGAAAAAATAAAAAGATTAGATTAGTGAAATCAAATTATGCTTATAGCTTGCTATCAAGTGCCATAGAATAATTTTCTTCCATTGTATGCACAAAACCTATTGCATATACATCTCTAATTATGACAATCTGTACTAATGAAAACTGTAGGGGCGGGGCATAAATAAAGAATTTGACTATAGGAGAAAGTACACAAAACATGTTGACTATATACGTTGTAGTTATTCCCTAAATGATTCCAGGCCTTCTAATGTGATATGTACCCAATCAACTTGTATCTCGCCCTTTGCGTATGTGTAATGGTCTATTAATGGATCATGTTATGTCTCCACATGTAAATTCTTTCTAGGGAATTCGTTAGCAAATTAATCTCCATATGCCCCCCAAGACATAAATCATATATGTCTTTAAGTCCTTTCTCTTACATTTGAATATTTTAAATATTCAAATAGCTTTTTTATTTCAGTTTTATGTTTCCATTTAAGTTGGATTTAATTTTAAGTGTTTTTTGGGATTTTGGATTTATTTCACTTTTATGTTTCCATCTTGATTGTCCCTATTTTTTCATCATCACCATGCAATTTACGACTTCGATTTCCATATAAAGGATTTTCTTTCTCATTTTGTTGCTAACCACAACTCATTTTTATTTTTACTATATTTTCATACTTACTTTTCAAATGTTAGTAGTGCATCTGCCATACAAAGAGCAACACTGATTAGAAGAGAAAGTACAACAGAGCACAACTATGAGTTTGCTTGAATTTGTTTTTATTCAACATCACTTTATGCACATTTTGTATAGTCAATTTATTGAGTATTTAGGGATAGTTGAATATGGTTTAATGCTTTTTCATAGTTGAATTTGCATATTCTCGTAAGAACATTTTCCCTATCTACAAAGTGAAAAGCTATAATCATAAAGCGAAAAAGAAAAAAACTCCTTTGACTTATTGCTTTTCATTATGGGATTATTTGTACTAACATGTTATTTGTACTATCAAGTCAAAAGCACATATTTCTTATCTTAACTAGTGTCCCGAATTGTTATTTCTATTGCTGCTAAAGTTGGCAGCAAAGAACTCATTACGTACGCTCTTTCTGACAGGATAACTTCTATTTAATTTCCACCATCGGACTGATATTACGACTGGTACAAAATTCAGATGTCCAATAATATATTATTGGTGTGTGTGGTAGGTATTAAAAATCTCAAACTTAATCACTATCAACCAATTTTTGTCCATTGTCCTCTTCCTTGGTGGACATGTTTCGGAAAAGATAGAAATGTACTCAACCCGTGATAGAAAGATACCACATGCAGTGGTATTTGTTTGTGATATAATTTCAAAGGGAGAGAGTCTTATTATTCTTTAGGTATTGTAGATTGGCAAACAATAAATGCATGCATACGAATCACTGTATTGAAGGAAATACATCTGAGTCTGATCAATGAGCAAGTTAGTGAACTGAGTGAAGGTTTGATTGTAGCTTAGAAGTCCTCGTAAGGAATGCAGCTAACTCAGAAAAATAGCTACAAGTCGTTTGGGAGAACTTGGATAAGTTTCTATGCTTTTCCGTGTTTTGGAGTAAATTTATATGTTCTTGAACCCCAATTTTTCTCTATCATAATCGATGACTCTAAAATATAAGAGATTACAAGGATAGTTGGGCATGAGATATATATGAGAAAATGCGCGTGATTTGAATCTTGTTCTTAGAAATATCAAAAGGGAGTTAAAATTTTCTTTTAATTTATAAATAGATTGTTATTTAATGTTAGTTATCCTTCATCGCAACGATAGGCTCATTGCATTCGTATTGTGGATCTCCATCTTCCTAAAGATTTTCAACCCATATGAAGTCTTCTCCAATTTCTTCTCTTTCATTCCAAGGTTTTCAACATTTGGAGTGAGGTAGGGCCTTCTTGTTTTAATTGTTTTACTCCGTTATGTTGAGTTCTTTTGGTTGTTAAATCTTTTAGGGTTGAAAACTAGTGCTCCCCTCCACTTTCCTGTAATTCCATGACTCGATTGGATGGACATGATTATTTATGTATTTCATGTTTTGTAAAATGTAAGTTTATACCTAGTTGTGTTGTATTTTACATGTGCCTGTAGCTTAAATTTTATTTGTTTTTTCGAGATTTTGACTATATTATATAAGTGCATTTTCGTATCATCGAACTCTGAGATATTTGATTTTGGGCATTTTCTTGTTCCTCGTTTCATGTGCCAACCAAATTTCAGCTGGCATTCTGTGTTGTGATTTTGGATCATGCAAAGTGCTAGGTTGAGTGTATTTTCATACTTTATTCTCTGATTGCTTTTCCCAAATCTAGCCCCTTGCATATTGTATATCATGGTTTTATAAGGAGTTCGTTGTGCCCACCCATATACACGTGAATGTGCCTATGGAGGGATCATACAAGACCCAAACTCCTGGATTTAGCCTAGTTGAGTGTTTGTTCTTTTGGGGGTTACATTGGGAACTTCCACTGCTTTATGGCACTCATCGTATGGAGAGAAGGGTATGTATGGGTAGACGTGTCAAGTAGCTTCTCATGGTTATCTCAGCCTACAAGTGGTCAAGAACGTAACATGGAGAGGTTCTAAACAACTAAGCCAAATAAAAACATGGGATAATAAAACTTAATGTAAGATAAGTGAAATCCTATACAATAGTCGAGTATCCTGAGAAAGCTAGTGCAAGGGTGTAGTATTTGAAGAGTAGCCAATCTCTTGCGAGACCAAGAAGGAGGACATGGTATGAGACCTCCTGAGGGAGTTGCTTTAACATACCAAATACCACTTGGGCTAGTACGAGCAGTAATGACACTCCATTAGATACCCTACATAGATATCCTATAGAGTGTTCAGACTAGTGACCTACAATACTGCATTGCATTCATTATCATGTGTTCTTATGTCATGCACTATTTGGTGTGTGTAAGCCTTTGGGTGTTTTTATCCTTGTGACTATGCTCAAGTCATTATATCCAAGAACACAACGTGTTGTGCCCATGGGTTCAATGTGGTTATGAGGCGTTGCTAAGCGATACCATTCTTGGAGACTATTGTACAAAGACAGACTCCCTCCAGCCTTAAAACTTGGAGCTTGAGAGCTTATTTATCTTGTTGCATTGTATATGTACACATATTTATCTTTGATTAGGTTTACACTTGGTGTATGTTTGTGCTCTTTACGTTATTGTTCTATTTATGACAATCAACAAATGTAACTGAGATGCTAAATGATCTAAATATTTATTTATATGTATTTTATGCTTTTAATGCATTCGAGTGTCCATGTCCTCGATATGTGTGAAAATTGTACTTAGTTGTGGATGCAACACTTCAGTAAAACATTAGAAGTTTGCAAAATCAAAATCTGCAATATAAATGAAGCTAAGCTATCCAGACGATTTACTGTCTTCTAGTAGATGCGAGTATGGTATTCTCAAATTAGACCGAGATCAGTGACAATGCAACACCTAAATGAAACATTTAAATGATTAAAAGCAATGAAGATGAATTGCAGATTAATCTATCTTTTTGGATTTTTGATGCAATAAGATGAAAAATTGGATATGAATCTAATCTAGATGAATGAAATTGATATGCAAAATCGATCTAGCAATTATATGCTAAATGCTATGAATGCTCAAAAACAACAATGAAAATCTCACAATAGCCTTCATTTGAAAAAGCTTGATTCTTCAAATACAAATTCACCAGAGTGATTGTGCAAATTCAAGGGATCGTATGTGAAAAGCAAAGCCTTGATTTTATAGAAATTCAAGGCTTGATGATGCATTGAGAAAAGCTATAAATCACTCTTGATAAACTCAGGTTGATTTTTGAATTAACAAAAAATAGAATTAATTAACTCATAAAATCATGCAAAAACAGCTTTTTGACTTAAATCAACATGTTAGATCATCTTTCAACTCAAAATAAATGTTGAGGTTCAAAAACATAACTTGAATTGATAATCATGAATTAAATTAAAAATAAAGTGATTTATTCTCAACTTAACAGATTTTAAATTTAAAAATAACTGATTTATGGGTTAATCAATTATTTAATCGAACTTTATTCCAAAACTATATTATTAAATATTGACAATTTGCTTCAATCAATTAAATAAGAATTCAACTGATTATTTTTACCAAATTTGATTTATTGTTAAATAAAAAAAAATATTAATTAGGAATAAATCTAATTAAATCTAATTAAATAATTAAGTGGCAGTATTAATCTAATTAATTAAATATTTATCATATTCAGTTATTCAAATTTAGGATAAATGAGATTTATCGCCAAATAATATAAATTAAAGATAATTAGGATAATTACGAATATTCAAGAAATATTCCCTGATGCAGATTTAACATAAAATCAATTAGGATTTTGATAAACTAATGTGCAAATGTGCCTTGGGTTAGGACTTTGATGTCGATTTCGATCGATTTGAAGATGTAGTAGGTTAATGAACCTATAGCCCATTTCTGGAGTATTACATTTTGCCCCTTTCAATTACTGTGCCAAGCGCAGTAGTTCAAAGATAAGTCTATTTTTTATGATGAAGACTCAGTTATGTGGTGGAGAAACTGATCTTGAGAATAACCAATTCCGAGATAGAAACCGATTGAAAGATTGGAAAAAGGTGATTCAAGTCCTGGTTGACCAAGAATCGTGATGATGTTAACTATAGCAACAATGAACCGATGATTATGAAAAAGTATCAAAACGTCTAACTCAGAAAATTATGATTACAAAGAAGTGAGTGCCCTAATTCAAGACCTGATTGTCCAAATTAATCAAAATGGTATCACATTTGAACCCTTCAGTTACGAAGAACCAAGGAAATAACACTAATGAACCAATAGATTCAAAAAGCTGATACAGTTTACAAGATTGATTAGGATACCAAATTTATATGGATCTCGATGAATCCGATATGCCCCAAGGAATGTGTCGCAAGCGATGAGGTCTTTTGATGTGAATCAGTAACTAGACGTGGTTGTTGTCTTGATCACTGAGGAAAGAATTTATTTACAAACTTGATTGATGTGCAATACCATGCCCCCTTGGGGATGAAAATCAAAATCTAATAGGAAAAGTCAGCATTAAATAGTTTACAAACATGTTAATTGATTTGAGAATTGGTTATACACGTCCGAGAATGCATTCTGCATCATTTAGAGGTCCTGGACACCAAGTTTGACTAGGTTGAAATTTCGATGGTTTGATGTAAGATAATCAGTTAAGTTTAATTTTGGATTTCTTTCATGTGTAGAAGGTCGATTATGCAAGCGGTCGGCCGTCGTGGGTCCGAAGATTTTAAATCACGATTTTGACAATATAAACGATCTCAAATTTCTATTTTGATTCCGAAAATGAGTTATATTTGTTGTTTCATTGCAAGGACCTTCATACAATGCTCAGTCCTTGTGTCATGTTTACAATAGTTTTGGAGAATCATTAAGCATCAAGCTGATTTGGAAATCATGAGATAAATGCTATTATGCAAAGTGAAAAGTGACATGCAGAATGAAATGCAAACCTAAGACCTAGGACTTAGTCACTAATCATGTGTCGGTATTTCTCATCACTGAATTCTTTTTTTGTTTTTTTTCTCTTTTAGGTAACACTAGAAAAATCAATACAATGCCCACTAGCTACACAACCATGGACATATGAATATAGATTTTTGTTTTATTATGTCAAATTTAGATATAAGCATCAAGGCATAAACGGCAGGATGACCTGAATATCATGTCCATTTTGATATTGCAATTAGTATAAGCATCAAAACATAAATGTTGTGATGACCTCAATACGCCTTGCAGACAAACACACCAAGCAATGGAGAAATCATTCTCATTCTTATGTGAATTTACCTGTAGTGAACCTTTATTGTTCACATCCAATCGTGATGGAGGCACTTATAGTGGACACCAATTCAATATAGAATTTCCAAAGTTATTAGATTTTCACTCAAAACAAAAAACAAATAAA
This sequence comes from Chamaecyparis obtusa, assembly GCA_027943335.1. Lineage (NCBI taxonomy): Eukaryota > Viridiplantae > Streptophyta > Pinopsida > Cupressales > Cupressaceae > Chamaecyparis > Chamaecyparis obtusa. The sequence goes on from BSBK01000413.1 coordinate 2,859,750, forward strand.
AGATTATACCCCCAGTCATCAGTCTCTAAATCATGTAAAGGACATCATCGAAGAGCTCGAAAGGACAAAATATGCAAAAATCTAAATGCGAATCAATAAGCATACAAGGAGATAAAAGCAGTGAAGCAAAGATTGTTTTCGGTTTGTGCTAATGTTTGTTTCTGTTGTTGTAGATGCAAAATCCTTCCTATTAAGGAGACAAACAAACTGACTCAAATGTAGTTTCAAAAGACTCTGACTGGATACGACTCATCTGAAGTATACTAGAGACCATAAGATATGACATTGATTTCCCCCAAGTTTGAACATTGATAGGATATAAACACTTTTGTTGATTGATCTACAGACCGACTTTATTGAAAACAGGAATGCACAAACAAACCAAGAGATATGTACAAACTAAAGCAAGAGTAAAAGCTAGGAACGACCAAGATTGCGCTAATAGGAGCATTTTGAACAAGTGGCGCCCATTGCTCAGGTTTTCACCATTACGGCAAAGATTCTATTTTTGCTACCAAGGTGCCTATTTCTAGGTTTTCACCAAGGGACTTTTTTCGTTTTTCTCATTTTTTATTTTTTATCTTTTCCATTTTTATTTTATTTTTGTATTTTTCAGTTAATTTTTTTGTGAATCATCAAAGCGCCTATTTACAAGGTTTTCACCAGAATGATCATTTTTTCAAGAATTTTTTCAATTTTATATAATTTTTTCAAAACATTTTTTAATACTGAATGCCTTAGGCGTAGAATTTCTTCAGTTGAAGAATGTTGATTGGTTCTAGGAGTTGTTCTCCTTCAATCATTGAGAGTTGATAGGCTCCAGAGCAAAAAGTAGCAGTTGGGTTCAAACATCCCCTTGCGCTCTCTATGTGATTGATTTTTAGGATTCTCTCTCAAGACTAGATCGCCAACCTCAAATTCTTTGTGTCTGACTTTTTTATTGTAGACTCTAGACATTCTTTTCTGATATACTCTGAGATGATCATATGCTGCTTGTTTGCATTCATCTAGTAGTTCAAGTTCTTGCAATCTGAACACTCTGTAGTCATCATCAGTTACTAGACCATGCATTTTGATTCTTAGTGATGGGATTTCAACCTCACTAAGCAGTACCGCTTCAGACCCATAAACTAAAGCGAATGGTATAGACCAAATGGGCATTCTAATACTTGTTATGTAGGCCCAGAGAGCTGGATTCATCACGAGATGTCAGTCTCTTCCTGTTTTATTAACTGTGCGATGTAAGATTTTCCATAGATTCTTGTTTTATGCCTCTACTTGTCCATTCCATTGAGGATAGTATATGGACGACTAATGTTGTGTTATCTTGAATTTTGAGCATAAGGAATCTAGTTCCTTGTTCTTGAATTGGTCACCATTATCTGTCACTATTGAATGTGGAATTCCATACCGACAAATGATGTAGTTCATAATGAACGTTCAAATTTGTTTGTTAGTTGCTTGAGCCAAAGGAACTCCTACCCATTTTGTAAAATAGTTTGTAACTGTAATAATATGGGTATGTCCATTAAATGAATGAGGATGTATGGCTCCGATGAGATCAAACGCCCATTGTTGAAAAGGCCATTGTGTAATAAAGGGAATCAGATCTCTCCCTGGTGCATGAATCAAGTTACCATGGACTTGAAACTTTTTACAATTCTTAGAAAATATGATAGCCTCTTTCTCCATTTCAAACCAATAGTACCTAGCCCTAATAAGTTTTTGAGCTAGTGTCAAACTGTTTGAATGTTATCCCCATATACCGTCATGGACTTCTAATGTGCATTGAGACTCATCATGTTCCAAACACCTAAGAAGAGTATCGTCTAGACTCCGTTTGTATAGATCATTGCCAATGATAACATATTGATATGCGTTGCGGATGAGGTTTCGTTTCTCATACCGGTTAAAGGATTCGAAAATGATTTGGTCTTTAAGATTGCAAAATAAGTGTTTGTATCTAGAAGAATCATGACCTACAACAGTGCAAATCATTCAGGTTTCGAGGGAATCATATGCAAGATACGACAGTGCTTCCACCAAGAACTCGTAGCGTAGCTCATGTTCGGGTTGATGTAGTCATGATGATAGCATTGCCATAGCATCATCAGCTTAGTTCTCCAATCTAGGAATTTCTTCAAATGTGATAGATATGAAATATTTCTTGAGATCATCTACCATGTGTTTGCAGGGAACAAGCTTTTCATCCTTCGTTTGGTATACATCGTTGACTTGATGTATAACTACCTGTGAGTCTCCATGAACCTGTAACTCTGTCACGCGCCACTCAATTGCTATCTTCATGCCATTAAGAAGGGCTTCATATTCAACTATATTGTTTGTGCAAGGAAATTTCATTCTGAATGCTTTAGGTATTGAGTAACCTTGAGGTGTTATGAATAATATTCCTGCTCCAGATCCATTCTATGTATAAGAGTCATCAAAGAACAGCTGCCATGTTCTAGAAGAGAGATTCATGATAGAGGAATCTAAGCATTCCATTTGCAATGGTGTATCATCAAACATAGGTGTGTCAGCCAATTGATCAACACAGACTTGGCCCTTGATAACTTTTCTTTCAACATATTCAATGTCAAATTCACTTATTATTATCACCCACTTAGCTAATCTACCTTTGAAGGCAGCTTTGCTCAATAAGTATTTCAATGAATCTATCTTAGCTACCAATTGGTGGTATGAGCCAACATGTAATTGTGTGTGTGAAAATTGTACCTGATCTGTAGACACAACACTTCAGTAAAACATTAGAGATTAGCTATAATCAAAATTGTGCAAAATTGAAATCTAATCTAACCAAGCAATCTACTGCCTTCTAATATGTGCGAGATTGATGTTCTCAGATTGTTATCGAGATCAGTGACCTAAATAACACTTAAATTAAAGATTTGAATGCAAAACTAATATGAAATATGAATGCAATTAATCTATATTTTTGGATTTTCTATGCAATAATATGAAAAATGATATGAATCTGTGCTAATATGAAAATTGATCTATGATATGCTAAATAATCTAACAATGATATGAAAATGAATCTAAATGAATGTAAAAAAAAAACAAATTGATCTTACAATAACCTTGATTCGCAATAAGCTTTGATTCTCCAAATTCCAATTCTTCAAAATAGTTGTGCAATTCGTAGACTACTTTGGCAAAGTAAGCTTACAAAATTATGAGATGATTTGAGATGAGCTGAAGCCTTAATTTTATAGAAATCCAGCGCTTTAAAGGTGCATGAAAGAAAGCCATAAATCACTCAAATAACTCAAGTTGATTTTTGAGTTATTTTTAAATAAAGATAATTAACTCACAAAAACATACAAAAGCAGAGTTTAACTCAAATTAAAAGTTTAGATCATTTTTAAAACTCAAAAATGATAGAGTTCCAAAAAGTCAATAACTTGCATTGATTTTCTGATTTGGAGTTTAACTGTTTCTTTTGAATGTGCATAATAATTAAGAATTAAAAAATTAAATAAAGTGATTTATTCTAAACTTAACTGATTTTTGAAATAAAATAATTAATTTATGAGTTAATTAACTATTTTATCAAACTTTTATTAAAAATTATATTATTAAATAATGACAACTTGCTTTAATCAATTAAATAAGAAATTTAATCAATTATTCATAGGATATTGGATTTACTGTCAAAATTAAATAATAAAATTAGTAATAGATAGAATTAAATTTAATTAAACAATTAAGTGGCAGGATTAAATCTAATTAATTAAATATGAAAATATTCAATTAATCAAACTTTAGGATAAATTGGATTTATCGCCAAATAATCATTAAATTAAAGATAATTAGATAATTAAGAATATTGCTAAGAATATTCCCTGATGCAGAATTTAAGATAATCAACTCTGATTCGATGATGTTAACATGTGCCTTAAATTAGGACTTTAATGTTGATTTCGTTCGAATTGTTGATATAAAAGATTAATGAACTTATCACCTATTTTTTGGGTATTACATTTTGCCCCTCTTTGAATTATTGTGCGAAGCGCAGTGATTCAAAGATACTCTGTGTATGATAAAGATATGAAACTGATTCAAAAGATAAACCAATTCCACGATAGAAACCGATTGAAAGATATGGAGTTATTAGGTCCTGAATGACCAAAGATAATGTTCACTGTAGCAGCGATGAACCGATGATTGTGAAAGAGTGTCAAAACACCTGATTCCAAACCTTAGCTTTGCTAAGAAGTGAGTGACCAGTTCTAGAATCGATTGTCTTAGCAGAACTAGCAGGTATCACATCCGAACCCTTCAGTTGCCAAAGAACCAAGGAAATAACACTATGATCTGATGGTTGCAAAGACCCGATACAGATTACAAGATTAGGAGGATACCAGATTGATATGGATCGACAGATCTGATATGCCCTAAGTGATGATAGATTTGCCCCGAGCGATGAAATTTTTTGATGAATCAATAACTAGACGTGGTTGTTGTCTTGATTACTGAAGAAAGATTAATAGAATTTGATTTACAAACTTTGAATGATGTGCAATACCATGCCCCCTTCAGGATTAAAATTGAAATCTGACAAGAAAAGTCAGTGTGATATAGTTTCGAAGCATGTTAATTGATTTGAAAAGTGGTTAAACATGTCTGGGAACGCATTCTACATCATTTGGAGGTCCTGGAGACCAAGTTTGACTAGGTTAAACCATGAGTTGACCATAGTTGACCAAGTTGAAATTTTGATAGTTTGATGTAAGATAATCAATTAAGTTGAATTATGGATTTATGTTCATTTCTGTGATGATTGAAAGTCGATTATACAAGTAGTTAATAATATGAATGATCTCAAATTTGAATTTTGATCCCGAAAAAACATTCTACTTGTTGTTTCGTTGGAGGAACCCTCGTGTGAGATTCAGCTCTTGTTAGATTTGAATATGCGAGTTGAGAATTGTCTAAGCATTGAAGTTCATTTAGCCATTGTGAGATCGTGCAACATGCAAAATGCAAAAAGACATGCAAAATGAAATGTAACCCTAGACTTACGACCTAGTCACTGATCATGTGTCAATTTGTTATCATCATTAAACTTTTTGGTAACCGGATAAATCAATACAATGCCCACTAGCTATGACACCATAGACATATGAATATCGATTTGTATGCACAAGAATCAATACAACACCCACTAGTCAACAACCATGGATATATGAATATTGATTTTATTTTTCGAATGTCGGATTAGATATAAGCACCAAGGCATAAACGCCAGAATGACCTGAATATCATGTCCATTTTGATATAGCAATTTGTATAAGCAGCAAAATATAAACATCATGATGACCTGAATACGCCTTGCGATTCAAACACATCAAACAATCAAGAGATCATTTTAAATCCAGTGTGAATTACCCGTAGTGACCCTTTATCGTTCACATCCTTAGGTAAGATCGTGTTTGACAGTAGGAAAAAGAACTCACTCAAAAAGACAATAGTTATATCAATACTTCTTTGAATCATCTGGGTATCAATGGTCGAGGTACGCATGGCCTTCCAATTCGAGATAGAGGCTCTTACAGTCGAACACCATTTCAATCAAGAATTTCCAAAGTTGTTAAATTTTCACATACAAGCAGAAGACAAAGAAAAGATTATGCCCCCAATCATCACTCTCTAAATCCTATAAAAGACATCATTGAAGAGCTCAAAGGGACACAATATGCAAAAATCTCAATGCGAATCAGTAAGCATACAAGGAGATAAAAGTATGTAAAAAAAACATAGATTATTTTCAGTTTGTATTTGATTGTTGTTGTAAATGCAAAATCCTTTCTGGAGACAAGACTGACTGACTGAGTCACATGAAGCTTCAAAAGACTCTGACTGGATATGACACATCTAAGATCCATTAGAGACCATAGGATATGACATTGATTGCCCCCAAGTGTTAAGCATTGATAGGATACAGACGTTTGAGCTGAGTGGTGTACAAACCAACTTATTGAAAACTAGAAATGCAGAAACAAACTGGGAGATATTCTCTGTGTCTGACTTTCTTGTTGTAACCTCTACACATTCTCTTCTGATATACTCTGGGATGATCATACGCTGCTTGTCTATGTTCATCTAGTAGTTCAAGTTCTTGCAACCTAGACACTCTGTAGTCATCATGAGTTACTAGACCATGCATTTTGATTCTTAGTGATGGGATTTCAACCTCAATATACAGTACCGCTTCAGACCCATAAACTAAAGTGAAAGGTGTAGCCCCTGTGGTAGTTCTGATACTTGATCTGATACTTGTTTTGATATTTGTTCTGATACTGATTTTGATACTTATTATGATACTTGTTATGATACTTGTTTTGATACATGGTATACTTGATAGCATCTTTTTCCATTGCAAACTCCCAAGCAAGATCATATCGTGCAGTCTCAATGTCTAGCAAGGTGGAGAACAAGAAAGATTGGCAAGCTGGTGGAAGAGATGGAACACAAGAGAATTAATGGAATAAATCCTCAAAGGCAAACTCCTCAAAAATACTCAAGCTAAGGAAAAATTGTCATGTAAACCACATTTGGAGAAGCAATGAAAGGCCAGCATAATGCCAAAGGACGCGATGTAGTCGAAAAGAGTAGACATGTCAAGAGACTTCATAGCACCGTGTTTTACTCTTTTCTTTCTTTTATTAGATCAAGACCAAAGGGGAAAAGGATAGCGATAGGCGAAAATGAATCTAGGAAAATAGACATGAAAGCTAAACAGGAAGAGAATGAAAGCAAGACCATCATAAAATAGCTCACAAGATAGCCAAATGTTCGTGTATAGATCAACTTTGTCAAGATCAAAAACAGAAGATGGAATGGATGAAATATGTAGAAGAACTACGCATGACACCTGATTGCCAGGTTTTTATCATGGTACTTATCCAAGGTGCCTCAAGGAAGTGGTTTTCACCATAGAACATTGATTTCTTTTTACTTTTGCTAACAAGGCGCCTGCTTCCAGGTTTTCACCATGACACATTTTTATTTTTATTTCTTTTTTATTTTTTTAGAAGGAAAGCTTTCAGATAGTGCTTTTTGAAAGGATAAACCATGATATGCCAAAGATTCAAGATAATATGCTCAAAGAAGCTGATAGGGAAAGGGAGATGAAAGAGAAAAATGGAGGATAAAGTTTTATGTAAAGCGAGGTTGGAAGATAGGAGGAATAGGCAAATGAAGAAAACGAATAGAAGATAAAAAGATAATGAATGGAAGGATTGTGAAAGAGTAAATGGAAAGGAAGGAAAGATCAACATTAACACACACCTTGAAGGGTGGTGAGAGGATGGAGGAATCGTGAATGAAGGAATACGTGAACGAATATGGTGAATGGATAGCAGAGGTTGCGGTTTAGGCACATGGAATGGAAAAATATTTCTGGAAGAAGATGAAGTGGAAGTCTTTGCAAGCTTGAATGTCAATTTCACTTTTTTCTCAACACCAGACTCTTTCAAGAGAGACTTTGGAATCCATATAGCTGTAGGCTTTTCATTTCGTTTTGATGATCTAGAGAGAATATTTTAAATGATGGATTTTGGAACCCATATTTGTCTTGTAGTTTTTTTCTTAGATATCTCTTTTGACTTTATGCCTCCATGTCGTTTAGAGGAGACATGGTGATCTTCTCTTTTTGATGGATTCTTGTATTGCTTCTTTTTCTTGTATTGAACATTTAAGTTACTTCCAAAAGACTTGGGACTTGTGGAAGAAGAAGCAGGGTATGACTGGTTTAAATGGGTGGGTAGATGAAAAAGATTCAAAGGCATGCATCTATGTTGATCTTGAGGAAAGATAGGAGACGGAGGGATGTAAGGACCCAAGAAGGATGGTGAATTAAGAATGTTAGGAGGGGAAAGTGAAGGGACATAAGGACCCAAGATGGAAGGCAGACGTCAAGCTCTTAGTCGTCGTGGAAGAGGTCCAAAGATGGAAGTGGAAGATACAAAAAGATAATCAATAAGTTCATCAGCATCTATATGACAACCAAGGATATCAGCACCTTTAGAGTGACCATTAGAATTTTCAATAGAATCGTGGACATCTTGAATATGAGCACCTTTTTTAATAGGATTGTTCAAAGCTTGCAAAGACTTATGAAAAGTAGAAAGTGGAAGTGAACATGGAGTGGTAGAGTAAGAAGATGGAAGACTTTGATCTTGACAAGGATTTTTGAATAGCACAAACACATAATTTTTCTTTTGATTTTCAATAAACTTAACATTGGAAGTATCAACACCATTTTTAACAACCTTAATAGAAGTATTGTCTTTGGAAATTGGAAGTGGGGTAAGGTTATTTTGATTGTCAATAAGCTCCACAGTGTAAGTAGTAGCTTGATCTTGCTTAGGAGAAAACTTGAGACATGGTGGAATGCATGAAAAAGGGTGTGCAGGATCAAAAGAACCATGAAGCAGATAAGAGACATCATGAAAAAGATTGGATGACATAGAGGGTTCTTGATCTTGATTTTTCTTTATGTTCTTTTCTTCATCATTTTTAGAGTCCTCTTGACATGGAGCCACTTCTAAGGGCAATGAAACATGTTGGGATTGTATGGAAGACTGTTGCAGAGATGGTGAAAGACCAACAGAAGTACGCATTGTAGCATATGAAAGCTTAGGGTCTTTAGGTTTAGCATTATTGAAAGTATTGGTAGCCAAGTGAAGGTTAGCTTGAGTTTCTTCAAGGGGTAGCCCTAAAGGATAACCATAGGGAACCGCATGAACAGTATCAGGGCTTGTGTCGGATGAGGGTTGTGTGAAAGATTTGAAAGTCTCAGAAGCTTTAGGAAATATACGAGTATTGGAGAAAGTAGGGGATGGAAGGGAACCATCACAAGACAAAGGTCCAACATTAAAATGATCTTTCTTGACTGTAATCTTTATTTTCAGCTTGAGAGTTCTTAGAGGAGATATCCTTATAATATTGATGTTTCAAATCAGCACGGTACATTTTATATTCCTCAATAAAAGTAGATGTATCATCTAGATATTATCCACAAAAGTCATCAATCTCTTGCAAAATCAGAATCATATGGATCACCATCACAATCTATCCAATGTGATGGCTCATTTGTAGTAAGTAGGAACACACGACAAGGACTCTTAAGAACAGAGGTGTCATAGGTATCCTTACATTGTCTGTCGTCATAGTCATCATAATCTCCAAAGCTGGATGTGTCACTCTCCATGGAAGAGGTATCATAAGGGTTATCACATTGCTCAAATTCTATCCGGAGGCATGGTGACATGTACAAGTCTTTATCAAATGGAAAAGGGCATAGAGCTTCCATGGAGAACTCTTTAAGTTTCTTTTCTTCCTCATGTTTGTTAATCTTGACTTGCATAGTGTGCATCTGTTTCATCATGGCCCTCATCAGAGTTTCTTCCTCATGTGTATTGATTCTTTGAGACATGTGTACTAATTCTCAATAGCTACTGCTCTGTTCTTGACACAGTAATTTGTATGACAGATTCTGGAAATAGGTTGTAAAAGCTGAAGTATCTGGCAATTTTGACAATTTTCTGACAACTTTTCAAAATTTTCTCAAATGACTTTCTACAGACTCGTACGACAGTTGGTAGGCAATGAAACGACAATTGAAAAACTTGTACAATAGTTGCAAGTAGGATTTTGACTTTTAGAATTTGCTGGCATGAAAACTCATATGACACTGGGTACTCAATCATATGACAGATGGGCAGTAATGAAATGACACTTGGCAAAAACTCATATGACTTTTGACCTCCTAAAATGTCTTTTGACTCCAGAAAAAAAAATTTACTTCAAATTTTGCAAATTTTAGGGTTTTCAGATTTAGATTCTTTACAAATTGTATTGTCCAGATTTGAGGATTGTAACAAATTTGTTCATTTTCAATAACTAGATAGATAAAAAACCACACAACAGCAAGCAAGTGATTTCAAGCATGTCTGAAAATAATGAACAAGGGCAAAAGCAACCTTACGCATGAACAATCAAGTGACTTATTCGTTATAATCCTCAGAAGCACTAATTGTGTATGTTCCAAAAATATTTTGTAAGAACACATATACCCTAGAAAATAAAAATTTGGCCTCACTAGGATTTTTTTAGTAATGGTTTGACTTTGCAACTTTTATGATCCAAAGGGGTGAACTCCAATCCCGATGCCCCAGGGTTTTGACAGTCCGAGAACTTAATCTTCAGGAGCTGCTAGGGAGATTTGACAACCCAACAATGAACCATACTCGTGGAAATTTCTTCCACAAGGACATTTATATAGCGGTTGTCACTACCACGGCCAAAATGGCTATTACTGCTTAAGGTTCCGTCAACGCAGTTTACCCTGTAAAGGGATTGTCTGCTACGGTTAATCCTCTCTCAAGGTGACTCACAATAGTATACCACAAGCGGACTTGGCTCCAGATCCAAAGTTTTGATGCCTATTCACTTTTAACCCAAACAAAGAAAGCAGATTAATACGACACGCTAAGACAAAGTTTGTCTCACCAAGGTCTATGATATCAACCCCACGTGATTTTTCAACCTCTCCAGAAAGAGAATGTATCAATCAATAAGGGAAGACGCACGAACCAAGTAGAACGTGAGACGCCTTAAGTATCCTCCCCACCTACAAGGGATCCCTTGTTGAGAAGGGTTTCGCTAGGAACCCTCTCTCAAGATCCACAAATAGTGTTCATGGGGCCTAATTACTATGTGAGTACACATATATTCCAGAAAGCAAATATATCCAAAAGTATTCGAAAGCACAAGGTGGTACACTTAACGCTTAAAGCAAATATGAAGCGAGTCCACAAAGTGGAGCACTTAACCCCTCACACAAGCTAGAAACGAGTCCACAACTTAAAAAACAAGTGAGTTCCAAAAAGCACAAAAGGGTTCCCTGGTGGAAACGAGGGGCCGAAGGATTTAGCAAGTCAAATAACCGACAATAGCAATCTAGATCAATCACAAGTAATCTAAGAAAGTCAATAAATACCTAAGGTGTCACAACCTAGTATCAATTATGCAAGTGTGTAGAAATAGACAAAAGCATGAAAATATGCACACAAGTCGGACACAAAAAATTTATTTTAAATCCAAATCGAAATATTATTAGATCAAGCAGAATACCTAGTATCCTCGCAACGAGCTTAGTAGATTTTACTTGGTTTTTAGCAGTTCTTGTTGAGATTTTCCATGCAAGCAAGTGACGAACTCTCCAACAAGTAAACAAAATATGCAACATATATTCAACTTATAAAAACCATAGGGTTAGCTCTAAAATCAATTATTATCAACAATAATAACCAGCAATTAACCCAAATGACAACTCATATCTTTCATTGAACCATGTAAAAAAAATAAGTGCATACCTATCACAAAACTTTATTTTTTTTGCTGCATTTGACCTACTCAACAAAATCTAATTTTTTTATATGATTTTGCCGACAAAAATAAAAATTCAAAACAGAGACCCCTGCTAAAAAACAAAGAGCTTTCCAAAAATGTAAAAATTTTAGAAAAATCTCTTCATTTGTGCCTTAGAAACCCATTTTATCAAAAACAAAACTATTTTGTAAATTAACTATTTGAGCTATTATATTGTGTCCAAATTTAAAACACAAAGAATGGACCACCTATACAATTTAAAGAGCTTTCCGAAATAATAAAAAATTTTGAAAAATATGCTGATTTGCGTCAGATATTAATTTTTTCTAAAATTTCAAGAAAAAATTATTAAAAATTCAAAACATCTCAAAAAATTCTAAATTTTTTGTTGTAGCTTCTCTGATATATATGTCCAACCTGATAAAAAAAATTCAGAGCAAAACTCCAAGCCATTTGAAAGATAAAATTAAATCTTTGAAACTTTAGGGCTTTAGCTCCAAAAAAAAATCAAAACCAGCATGTAAAAGTGGGTTGCCCCACGTGGGCGCCAGAAATGTGTGTAAAAATTGTACCTAATCTGTAGACACAACACTTCAGTAAAACATTAGAGGTTAGCTATAATCAAAATTGTGCAAAATTGAAATCTAATCTAACCAAGCGATCTACTGCCTTCTAATAGGTGGGAGATTGATGTTCTCAGATTGTTATCGAGATCAGTGACCTAGACGACACCTAAATGAAGGATTTGAATGCAAAACTAATATGAAATATGAATGCAATTATGATAAGAATATTCTCCAATGCAGAATTTAAGATAATCAATTATGATTCGATGATGTTTAGATGTGCCTTAGATTAGAACTTTGATGTTGATTTCGTTCGAATTGTTGATATAGGAGATTAATGAACTTATAGCCCATTTTTGGGGTATTACAGTAATGTCTCAATTTCTGTGATGCAACAATCACAGCTAGACAAGCTTTCTCAATCATGAAATAGTTCTTCCCATAAGTTACCAATGTTCTACTAATGTAATAGATAGCTCTCTCTTTCTTGTTCTCATCATGTTGTGCTAGCAATGCCCCCAATGATGTATTAGTGGTGGAGACATACAGGATCTACAGCTTCCCTTAAATAGGAGGCATCAAGATAGGAGGATTTGATAGACATCACTTGATGTGGTTGAAATTCTTCTCACTCTTCATTCCACGCAAAAGTCACACCTTTATGTAGTGTCTTTGTGAAAGGTTGTGATATGTCTGCCAACTGAGATATAAAACCTTTGATTGATTGTACTCTCCCTTGTAGAGTACTCATTTGACTGATATTTTTGGGAGGTTGCATCTCCATGGTAACTTTGACTTTGGCAGGATCTACTTCAATGCCCTTCTTTGAAACTATGTAGCCTAGGAGCTTTCCAAAAGTGACACCAAAAGTAGGGTTCAGTCTGAAACTAAACTTCTCTATTATATCTCCTATTTTGCTCAAATCATTCAAATGTTCTGATCTTATCATTGATTTAGCTAAAGTGTTATCAACATAATCCTCCATGGTTCAATGCATCATATCATGAAAGATAGAGGTCATAGCTCGTTGATATGTAGCACTAGCATTTTTAAGGTCGAATGGCATGACATTCCAACAAAAGGTACCCCATGCACATGTGAGAGAAATTTTCTCTTGATCCTCTGGAGCAATTTTGATTTGATTATATCCGGAAAAACCTTCCATTAAGGAATACATCTCGAAACTCGCAGTCATGTCCACTGTCATATCAATCTTAGGTAGGGTAAAATCATCCTTAGGGAATACTTTATTCACATCTCTAAAATCAGTGCATACTCTGATTGATTTATCTGGTTTTGAAACAGGCACTATATTTGAGATCCACTCAGCATAGTCTTTCACTCAAATAAATCTGGTTCTTAACAATTTTTCTAGTTCAGCTTTTACAAGTAGTGCTACATGTGGATGCATCTTCCATAATTTATGTTTGACAGGTTTCACTCCTGGAGCTATAGAGTGATGGTGCATTATGAGATCAAGATCCAATCTTGACATATCTGAGTTCTTCTTTTCTGTTAAGAAAGTAGTGAATGCTTGTTTTTCATTTTCTGATAAGGATTGTGCTACATGGATCAGTTGTGGTTCCTCTGTTGTACCCAAGTTGATAGATTGAGTCGGTTCTATCAGTACTAGAGATCTGTCCTATAAATGACTCGAAAAGACATCAAATATCTCATCCTTAGGCGCCTCAAAGAAGTTTTCACCTTCAGATACATCTTTTGTCTTTACTATTTTAGCTTTTGAGACTGCCACAGAGTGGTTTTCACCCTCAGAACTCTTCTTTTTGTTTTGATTCTTTTGACTAAGATATTTGATATCCTACTCTGTCATGCTAACGCTAGGTTCACTGATGGAAGTTGTCATAGGTTCAACGACATTTAGATAACAGGCAAGGGCATAGTACGATTTGAAGGTACAGATGTCTTTGTTCAAATTTTTGAACATTTTGTCGATAAGCTCTGGATATTGGATAGTAAGCTCGGGAAGGGATTGGCTAATCATGTTCACACACAGCTTCATCCTCTTCAAATTTTTGTTTGGACACTTGTTCTGGAACAAAACTTCCATTGTAGATAACTTGAGGTTCTTCAAATTCTGGTTTTGGTTGTTTCAAAGACTGTCCATAAGATTTAGACAAGATGGGGAAAGATGTTAGAGATAGGACTGATCCCGTAGTATATTCTCCCATGCCATTGTCTTTGATTTTGACTTCTTTTGCAATGTCTTCCACCTTGGATGTAGATGCAACATCTGTTTGCTTAGTGGAAGATTCTCTGTTATTCGGAACAAGATTGTCAATACTTTGTTTCAATGCATTGCAAGTTGTCAATATGTCAGCCGCAATGGTTACTTCTACTCCCTCATAAGGAAATTTAACGCATTGATGGTATGTGGAAGGAATAGCTCGCATTTCATGTATCCAGGGTCTCCCTAGGAGAATGTTGTAAGCCAAAGGTAGATCTACAACTTCACATGTGATGTCTCTAATTACTGGACCTGTTATGATAGGTAACACAATTGTTCCTTCGGAAGACCTTTCTTGTTCATCATATGCCTTGATAGTTATCTTCTTTTTAATATCAGTGGAAGCTTTTGATCATCCTAGTTGTATGATCAAGTTGTAAGAACAAATATTTAGACCAGCGCCTCCATCTATCAACAAGTGTTTCACACGATGATTTTTTATGAAGATTTCAATGTGCAAGCGCTGGTTATGCGGATGACTCAGTGAATTGTGATCTTCCTCGAAGGAGATATGCTGGGGCGATGTCAGATGACCAACCATAGTTTGGAATCTGTTTAGATCAAGATTGTCAGGAACTTTGAAACCGAGCAAAGCTTTATCCAGAATAGCCCTATGAGTAGGGGATATCTGAAGCACTCAAAACATGGATATTTATGCATTTGCATGTTGGAGTTGTTGGACAATACTGTATTATGATGGCCTCGTCTCTTTAGGATTTGATGATTTAGAGGCAACCCTCTGTTTAAAAGCAAATGAAAGATTAAAAGGCATCTTAGGGACATTGGATGAGTCTGAATTTTGTCCTTGCAGAAGTGCCTGAGCTTGGGATCGAGTAACTGCATTTTTTGATTAATTATCTCTATCTTTTCCTACAATGGTGATAACATTGCAATGTTCACACAAGCAAGGTTCCACCATGTTTATTACAACATTGTTTCCAGAGTAAGCATAACTGACTTCAGTACCCATATTAGGTTTAGAAAATGAATCTCCTTGATTATGTTTCAGATATGGTTTCGTGAATGTTGTATGGTCATTATTGATTTTATGATTATCAATTACAATTTCTCCATTATCAATTGTCTTGTATGAGATGCTTTAAGTGTTGGCAGTTAGTGGTTTTATGACCCTTATTGCGATGGAAGTCACAAAAATTGTTCTCTTTCCACCATTTTGGTTTAGGTTCAGGATCACACAATTTTATCTCAGGCAATGTGATGATTTTGTTGGCCAACAAAGTTTTCATGGTGGACTCTAAGGTTCTCCATGAGGAGTAAACTTGCGTTTAGGATCTGTAGCCCAAGGTTTATAGTCAGATGGCTTCTTGTTTGATTCTGTCACTTTCACCTCTAAGGCTTTCATGGCTTGGGTACCAACAATGAGATTGTAGGCGGGTGCCTTAGAAGGACTACAAAGATTGTCAACAACGTCATCTGTGACGATGCCTTTATTCTTGTTCCAATTTTTTTTTGGTCTTTGGAACTAGATTCAGATCCAGATCCATACTTCTCTTTTTGAAGTGATATGTCTCCTTTTTTCAATAGGACTTTCTCAATTTTCATTGCATTGTCTACCATCTTATCGAAGGATGTGTGATTTTCCATTTGTAAAGGGTAGTTGATCTCTAGAATAAGATTGTTGATGAAAATTTCCAGCTTGGGTCTCAAAATTTGAGGTTAGAGGTTAGCAAAATTGAAATTTGCAATATAAATGAAGATGAAATGCAGATTAATCTATCTTTTTGGATTTTGGATGCAATAATATTAAAAATTGGATATGAATCTCATCTAGATGAATGAAATTGTTATCCAAAATCGATCTAACAATTATATATAGGTCCACTTAAAAGAATTATTTTCAAGCACTCAAGCATAATATAAATTTTTTATTTTACACATGCTAGAACATAAACAATTTCTAGAAAAACTAAAAATTAGAATTCCTAGAAAAACTAAATATTAGAATTCCTAGAAAAAATAAAGATTAGATTAACGAAATCAAATTATGCTTATAGCTTGCTATCAAGTGCCATAGGATAATTTTCTTCCATTGTTTGCACAAAACATATTGCATATACATCTCTAATTATGACAATCTATAGTAATGAACACTGTAGGTGCAGGGCACAAATAAAGAATTTGACTATGGGAGAAAGTACACAAAACACGTTGACTATATACTTTGTAATTATTCCCTAAATGATTCTAGGCCCTCTAACGTGATCTGAACCCAGTCAACTTGTATCTCGTGCCCTTTGCGTATGTGGAATGGTCTATTAATGGATCATGTTATGTCTCAACCTGTAAATTCTTTCTAGGTAATTCATTAGTAAATTAATCTCCATACGCCCCCCAAGACATAAATCATGTCTTTTAGTCCTTTCTTTTACATTTCAATATT
Organism: Chamaecyparis obtusa; assembly: GCA_027943335.1. Lineage (NCBI taxonomy): Eukaryota > Viridiplantae > Streptophyta > Pinopsida > Cupressales > Cupressaceae > Chamaecyparis > Chamaecyparis obtusa. The sequence goes on from BSBK01000413.1 coordinate 2,876,383, forward strand.
TTAAATTTCAAATATTCAAATAGCTTTTTTATTTCAATTTTATGTTTCCATTTAAATTGGATTTAATTTTAAGTGTTTTTGCGGATTTTGGATTTATTTCACTGATTATTTTTAGCAAATTTGATTTATTGTCAAATAAAAACAACATTGATTAGGAATAAATATAATTAAATCTAATTAAATAATTAAGTGGCAATATTAATCTAATTAATTAAATATTTATTATATTCAATTAATCAAATTTAGGATAAATAAGATTTATCGCCAAATAATATATCATTAAAGATAATTAGGATAATTAAGAATATTCAAAAAATATTCCCTGATGCAGATTTAAGATAAAATCAATTAGGATTTTGATAAACGGATGTGCATATGTGCCTTGGGTTAGGACTTTGAAGTCGATTTCGATCGATTTGAAGATGTGGGAGGCTAATGAACCTATAGCCCCTTTTGGGGTTATTACAGATATGTGTGTTTCTAATACTCCCCTATGTGAAGTTAGCTTTCATTTCATGTCATGCGTTGGTGTCGACATGCCTTCTTGTTTGTTATTTAAAATAGCTTTCCCACACTTTTTGAACGGACTCTGAATGTGAATGTTACAGCTTCCAAAACAACGGCAATTTGTTATTGGGTAAAATTTTGTATGAGCAAACTCTTGAAATACAATTTATTCTATTCCTTCTAGAGTTTTATTGTATTCGTTCTAGAGTTTCATCGTATTCTATCTAGATTTTCATCATACGAGTTAGCATTTCATCCTACCATAACTAGTGTTTAATCGTACGATAAACTACTATAGTAAACTGTATCTCAAACAGAAAGCACTTTTATGCCTGGTCGGAAAAGGTGAATTGGATATTCAGATACTCTTCTGTGGGACAAATTTTTCCAATTTGAAATAGATTGGATATCGATCACCTTATGGGTAATTAAATGCACTTAGTAAATGAACTTCTGTGTTTAACTATGGTAGGAATTGTACGTTGGGTTTTAATAAGAACATCAATACTATGTTAACATAGTAATCTGCTTGAACCTTGAATGTTAATCATGTAGACAGTAATTGAATCATGAACGTAGTAAAGGGTTGGGAATTTTTGGTTGTTATGTAACTTAGTCTTCCGCTTGTGATATATTTAAATGTTTGATGATTCGATCTTTTCGAAAAAATTGTTCTGTTTGATTGATCCTTGTTTCCAAGGATTCCAGGGCGCGGCATTACATTTGGTATCTAACCCAAGTTCAAATGTTGGGAACTCTTTATTATGCTCCCATTGTGTTGTTTGAGTTGTGAATTATTATATTATCATGAGGTTTTCACTTGTGCCTTGTTGTTATATGAAGGATGCCTCCTACAAGTAGACGTGGACAACGTTGTGGTTGACAGAATGCCAGTCCAAACAGTCGTGAGGAAAGTCAGCACAAGGAACAAGATCAAGAGGTACATAGGAGGGAGAAAACAAAGGGAGAGAACCAGGGTGCTGTTGACGCGTTAGTGCCTTTGATTCAGGAGCTCATAGCTTGGTTGAGACCACAACTTGATGGTTCACAACATGGGGGATCACAACATTGAAGGTCAAAGAGATGGAGATATCGAGATATGTGAGTAAGGAGAAGAGAGGATAAGAGACCTCATGCGGTCTCAACCACCATTCTTTAATGGTGTATCATCAAAAAATAGAAGCAATTCCATTTAGGACTAGTTTAGCCCTCCGAGTAAATAGTTTGGAGTCATGTCAAACGCCTTGAATGGGTCTTTGACTTCGATCTGGATTTTTCCAATCTCCTACATATTTCAAGTATCTTGCTTTGAGATTTTGAGGTTCTTGATCTCAAGGTCAAGGTTGACCTCGATCCTGACCCACGGTCAAAACTTCAAATTTTGAAGATTTCTGGATGTCAAGGTTTGGAAACAATTCTTTCCCACTTCTGCCTCTGTTGCCACGGACTTCGAAGAGGTGACACTTAAAAGGCATTTAATATAGGTCCACTTAAAAGAATTATTTTCAAGCATTCAAGCATAATATAAATTTTTAATTTTACACATGCTAGAACATAAACAATTTCTAGAAAAACTAAAAATTAGAATTCCTAGAAAAAATAAAGATTAGATTCACGAAATCAAATTATGCTTATAGCTTGCTATCAAGTGCCATAGGATAATTTTCTTCCATTGTATGCACAAAACCTATTGCATATACATCTCTAATTATGACAATCTGTAGTAATGAAAACTATAAGGGCAGGGCAAAAATAAACAATTTGACTATGTGAAAAAGTACACAAAACATGTTGACTATATACTTTGTAGTTGTTCCCCAAATGATTCCAGGGCCTCTAACATGATATGAACCCAATCAACTTGTATCTCACCCTTTCTGTATGTGGAATGGTCTATTAATGGATCATGTTATGTCTCCACGTGTAAATTCATTAGTAAATTAATCTCCACATCAGGTAGGTCTATAGGTTCACAGAGACAGACTAGGGGAGAGGGCGATACTTTAGGGAGTGTTGGTATTGCAAAGGAGGTGCTTGCAGCTGAGCAGGTTGTAGGTGGTGATACTGATCCCATACAGGAGGATCCCAGTTTTGATTTGGGTGCAGAGGTTAGACGTCGTAAGACCCAGAGAGCAGAGACCACAGAAAAGCCTGATGAGGATACTGACATGCCTGCGGCAGATGCTGATCCCAGTGTTCCATTGTCTACACAGAAGATCGTGAGGAGGCTGATTACATGTCCAGGACCTGAAGGTGCGTAGTGGTCGCTGGGAGGAGAGATATCTAGAGGCAAATAGATAGCGCACTCAGCTTCATGGTTTGCTTCAGACATTACAGGCAGAGGTTATCCATCAGACCTCCATATCTGCTTACTATGTTTCTGCATAATACACAGAAGTTCCACTTGCTCAGAGTGTTCCTTCGTACTCTCAGTAAATGATAGCATCAGAGGGAGCAAGAGCACCTAGGGCTGAGGCAGTACCAGATGCACCACCACCACCTCCACTAGACGGAGAGGATCAAGCCGACAGCTGATCTGTCAGGATATTCTAATATTTTTCTTGCTCTTTTGATATTGATATTGTTCTTATAGGTCACATGAGCTCATTCTTTTGTACATTGTGCCCATAGCGCACCCCTGACTATTTCGAGTTTTATGATATATATATATATATATATATATATATATATATATATATATATATATATATATATATATATGAGATTGAGACTTTTGGTTGTGACTTCATTTGTACTTGTCATGTTTTTTATGTATGATGATATCATGTGATGTAAATGCTATGAATAGAGTAGAATGTATGTATGGAACCATCCAATGCAATGATCTTTCATATGTATGAATGTTATGCACATGTACTTGGTTATGGAAAGTGTATGTATGGAAATGTATGTAATGCAAGGGATGGAACAAATGATTATGAATATGTAATGAAATTGCAACGATACACATGATATGTTTTGCAAGTATTGATGAAGACAAGTACTCAGTCTCATGTCAAAAAAGATGAGTAACCCAAGATTGTGACTACTTGTGTTTCTGTGAGAAAACACCCGTATGAGATTCAGCTATTCATTTGCAGTTGAAGTATAGTTTTAAAAGAATTGTGAAAGATTGTCAAGCAATTTGTGAGATCATACAAGCATGCAAAGTCCAAAATGACATGCAAAATGAAATGCAACCTAAGACGTAGGACCTAGTCACTGATCATGTGTCGATCATTTGTCATCATTGAGTTTTTAGGAAACCGGATAAATCAATACAATGTCCACTAGTTATGAAAACATAGACATATGAATATCTATTTCTATGTGCAAGAATCAATACAACACCCACTGGTTAGACAGCAATGGACATGAATATTGATTTTATTTTGGGAATGTCGGATTAGATATAAGCATCAAGGTATAAACGTTGGGTTGACCTGAATATCATGTCCATTTTAATATAGCAATTTGTATAAGCATCAAAACATAAACATCATGATGACCAGAATACGCCTTGCTGAAACAAATACATCAAGCAGTCAAAATCATTCTAAATCCAATGTGAATTACCCATAGTGACCCTTTATCGTTCACATACTTAGGCAAGCTCGCCTTTCACAATAAGAGAAAGAACTCACTAAAAAAGACAATAGTTATATCAAACTTCTTTGAATTTTTCAGGTATCAATGGTCGAGGTACACATGGCAATCCAATTCAAGATATAGAGGCTCTTACAGTCGAACACCATTTCAATCCAGAATTTTAAAAGTTGTTAGATTTACACATACAAACAAAAAATAAATAAAAGATTATGCCCCCAGTTATCACTCTCTAAATCCTATAAAGGACATCATCGAAGAGCTCAAAAGGACACAATCTGTAAAAATCTCAATCTGAATCAGTAAGCATACAAGCATGAAGCACACATTGTTTTCATTTTGTGTTGATGTTTGATTGTGTTGTTGTAGGTGCAAAATCTTGTCTGGAGACGAGATTGGCTGACTGACTCAAATGAAGCTTCAAAGGACTCTAACTGGATATCATATGTCTAAGATACATTGGAGGCCATAGGATATGACTTTGATTGCCGCCAACTGTTAAGCATTGATAAGATACACACGCTTGAGCAGATTGGTGTACAGACTGACTTATTGAAAATAGGAATGCATAAACAAACCAGGAAATATGTACAAACTAAAGCAAGATTGAAAGCTAGGAAAGACCAAGATTGCGCTGATAGATTGAGCATTTTAAACAAGTGGCGCCCGTTTGCTAGGTTTTCACAATCCTGGTAGAGATTCCAAATTTTCACCAAGACCCCTGTTTCCAAATTTTCACCAAGGGCCTTTTTTGTTTCTCATTTTTTTGTACTTTTGATATTATTTTAATTTTTGTTGTGAATCATCAACGCGCCCATTGCTAAGTTTTCACCAAAATCTTATTTTGTCAAGACTTTTTGAAATTTTTATAATTTTTTTCGGGACATTTCACCATAGACTGAATGCCTTAGGCATAGAATTTCTTTAGATGGAGCACAATGATTGGTTCTCGGAGTTGTTCTCCTTCACTCGTTGAGAGTTGATAGGCACCAGAGCCAAAAGTAGAAGTAATAACAAAAGGACCCAACAAGTTGGGTTCACACTTCCCCTTGCGCTCTCTATGTGATTGATTTTTAGGATTCTCTCTCAAGACTAGATCGCCAACCTGAAATTTTGCACCTGACTTTCTTGTTGTAACCTCTAAACATTCTGTTCTGATATACTCTGAGATGATCATATGTTGTTTGTCTGCACTCATCTAGTAGTTCAAGTTCTTGCAACCTAGACACTCTGTAGTCATCATCAGTTACTAGACCATGCATTATGATTCTTAGTGATGGGATTTCAACCTCAATAGGCAATACCGCTTCAAACCCATAAACTAAAGTGAAAGATGTAGCCCAAGTAGGCGTTTCGATATTTGTTCTGTAGGCACACAGAGCTGGATTAATTATGAGATGTCAATCTCTTCCTGTTTTATTAACTGTACGATGCAAAATTTTCAAAACTAGCTCAAGGAATCAGATCCATAGAATGATAAATGCTTCTCTTTGATGTTAAACCATCAAGTACATTATCATAAATGATCTCTTTGTACTCCATGAATAATTTATCAACCTCTTCAGAGACATTATCCACTATTTTCTCACTTAGTTTATTAAGAATCACATAAAAACATACATCATTCTTCTTCAAATCCTTAACAAACTTTCTTCCTTCCTTCAAATAAACTTTGGAAGATGTACAAATATTACCAACAGATTCTTTAATCAAAGGTAACAAGATTTGTCTTCTCCCATAAGCCCAAATTGTGTATTTATGCAATCTCGCACCATATATAATATGTTTATTATATTCTCAAGGTCTACCAAACAAAATATGAAAACAATCCATAGGCATAATATTACACAACACCTTATCATAGTACTTTCCAATTTTCAAATTCACGTAACATTGTTCACTTACCAATAGTATATGCTCATCCTTGATCCATGAAATTTGATAGGCCTTCAAGTTTTTCAACCTTTCCAATTGCATCTTTGTAACTATTTTCTTAGATGCAATATATATATTTTCAGAACATGAGTTGTTTTGTAATGTTGAAAAAGTAATTTCTAAACACATTATAAATTTGATCTATACCATGTATATGCTTAGTTTCTACTCTAAGACAATGAGATTCTCTCCCTCCCAAGTCTTGTGTTGTTCCTTTGGGTTATTGAGTTTTTAGGCAAGTTGGTAGTTGGGTGTGACTTTGGCCGCATCCTACTTGCTCCTTTGCGTCATGAAACTATCACATTATTATCAAAAATGAAATCAAAGTGAATGCAGAATGTATAGAAGGATGATCACACACAATTTCTTTCACCAAAATTGTATTGTTAAGACAATGAGATTCTTTGAAAATCTCGTTGTCTTAAACCTTCTTAAGACAAGACAATGAGATTCTCTCCCTTTTGAGTCTTGTGTTGTTCCTCTAGGAAATCTATCACCTCTTCCTCTTTGTCTTCGCTCATGTCTTTTGTTCAATTTCTCCTCGGCTTCCAGTGCAAACTGGTAAGCTTTTTCAATACTTTCCAATTTAACCAAACTGATTTCCTCTTGAATAGAAAGTCTTAACCCATACAGGTTTCCAGCAATTATTTCTACCTCATCCTCAATATGTCCAGATTTGATGTCTAATCTATAAACTTACTCAGTATAATCTTTTACCGAACTATCTTTATGCTTCAAACTTTGCATTCTTCTAACTAGGTTAATCTGATAATCACAAGGTAGAAACTTACCTTCCAATTTATTAACCATCTTATTTCATAATTTGATTTTTTCTTTGCCTTTCATCTTTTTGTCCAATTGTAAATGCTACCACCATAAGGTTGCATGACCTTTCAATTTTGCACTTGCCATTTTCACCTTCTTTTCCCCTGAAATATTTTCATTCTCAAAATTATTTTCCATCTTGGTTTCAGTGAAAACTTTTGTGGTGATTATTCGCCATTTGGCGAATGTTGTATGTGGGAAACCCATGATTTGGCGAATATAATGTGTATATTGGAATGACCCTATCGCCCGAAATTTATTAATATTGGGTCCAATGCCCGGGCCCATCACGTATCGGTTTATTTAATTTTCTCCATTTCTTTCACATTATCGCTAATGGAATATATAATTTTTGGAGACGTTAAATTTTAAAAATTTGCCTATAATTTCAAGGCCGCCTCGAATCAACGGCTTATATTCACCAATAGTTTTATAGATATATATTTATAGGCGGCCCCAAATTCGTCTGGCATTTTTCGGACGCGTGTCTAAAACCGATGCATTCTAACCAAATTTATTAATCATACCAAAGAATTGTATGAGTCATAATCACCTCTAAAATAAAACAGGACGTGATATAATTACGCTGTTTTCACCAAATATTTGTATACCTAATACCTCCCACTGAATTCAAAAAAAAATGATTAGTATAAATACATTCATAGATCAATGTTATTGTACACAATTTAGTTCGATTTGTTAGTAGGTTCAACCTTCGTTAGGTTGGCTTAAATATCTCAATTTCATCGATAGCGAAGTTTCAGACTGTTGAGTTCATTGGCGAGTCGTGATTGCAATTGAATTTAAAGTAAATGTAAGTGATTATTATTCTGTATATATGTAATTTTGAGTTCATTCTTATTTAGTGGGGACCAATTAGTGAACAGCGATGACCAAGGAGACCTCAGACATGATGTTAGGGCCAATCAATCATATCTATATATATTATAGTCTATTGTCAATTATTCAACAAGTAAACCTTTTTTTTCCACTGGAAGCCTTCATTTCGTGAAAAAATTGAAATGTCGAACAAGAATAAAAGTAAGGCTCTCACATATGGGAAAAGCCAAGAGAGCCCAGCAAAATGCAAAACCTTATCACCGTACTTTGGTCATGGTGTTGGAAATGTTTGTGGCCAAAATCGAGAAGATACATCATTACAAAAAAAATTTCAAAATTCACAGCCCGAACCTTCACGACATGTTGAAGAAGTCAATGATCTCAGATCATGATGAACTTGAAGAAGATTTTCAGTTAAATACCCAAAGTAGCCATAATGATATAATCGACTTGGATGAGACTAAGAATGTCAGAAAAGATGATGGTGAAGGGTAGAAGAAAAGAAAATACAATTCCAATAATGATAGAGAATCAAAAAAATATCAGAAGTGGGATCTGTCAAGGAATTTTTAAGTAGAATGGATGTCAAAGTATCCATTCATTGAACCAATGGACAATCCAATTGAAGATGAGCCTCTGATAGAATGCAGATGTAAGCTTTGCACCAAAACCAAATTGACCCCATAGACAATCATATGGGTAAAGTTTACGAAAATTCATCCTCCAACAATTTTTTGTAAGGTTCTCTTCCAATGAAATTCGTTGATGAGTTATTACGACCAACACTAGGCGAACCAAGACCTATCATTTTGGTTGTTTTTTTATTCATTTTGGCGAGCATTGTCCAAAATAAGGCCAGAGTTTCCTCTCCTTTCATTAGTTTCTAACATTTTCGAAAGACAAAGTTCACCTTTATTGTTGATGCGCGAACGCGGTCATGAATTCCCTTGCTTGCCAAATGCTTGTCACTGGTTGTATTGATTTGTTGCAAAATCTATTTTGCAGTATTCTTGATCTGACAAAACAAAAATCTTCTCAATGTGCTCTTCAAGCTTCCCAAAAACATCTCTAAGACTTTCATTCAATTCAAATCAATCACACAACCTATCAACAGTCACCTTTATCTTAATACCAACCTTACGACACATAACCTCAAATGCGCAATTCTAAGATACGATCGCAAGAAATATTACATCTTTAAATCATCACCATATTTTTAAAAATTTGGATCAATCATAGAGATTCCATGTTTCCCTCTTTAGTACTTTATAACCTCTCTAGTATGCATCTAGTCACTAATAGTTGGTATACGCCCAAATGTTTAAGTTCTCTGATTCTCTGTGAAGGTGAGGCGGATTTAGAGTACGAATGGATAACCCATTAAGACTTCGCGGCAATAAATGCCAAACTGAAGTGAACAACGTCGTTATTGCACACAGAATTACAGGAATTATAAAATTCAACCTCTAGTTGTGGAAGCGATTATGAAGGTTCTAGGTGAAGAATATCTCTGTAATTCAGAAAGAACTAAGGTTAATTCATATTTTGCATCTATATTTCTTGCCCTGGACATGTTCTTTGAACAAGATAAGAAATTAGCAAAAGATATTTGCATGTTCATTTTCAAGAAGGAAATTAGCAACTTAAACGTTCTAGTCAAGCTCTTTCATGTTAAGAAACAAAATAAATTGAAGTGGTTTGTGGATTATTTAAAGGAGGATATTGAAGTTTTTGAAGACGCTATGGTGGAGGAAGAGTTCGTTCCACTGATCCTCGTTTCTAACTCTACGAGCAACGACGAAAGAGAGCCTATGCTCAAACATCCTTATCCGCAAGCCAGTACTTCCTCTCCCAGTGGTCTTCCCATCCCTCTGGTAAAGGATTTCGATAATGCTCATTGATGTTAAAGTTCAACAAGTCAAGATGGATATTAGTCCCTTTTATTATAGTGCCTTAAGTTAGATATCTCCAGTAGTATTATATAGTTAACTCTGTGAGCAACGACGAAGAAGAGCCTATGCTCAGACATCCTTATCTGGAAGCCAGTACTTCCTCTCCTAGTGGTCTTCCCATCCCTCTGGTAAAGGATTTCGATAATGCTCATTGATGTTAAAGTTCAATAGGTTAAGATGGATGTTAGTCCCTTTTATTATAGTGCCTTAAGTTAGATATTTCCAGTAGTATTATATAGTTAAAATTAAAATCCAAAGTTAGCTCTCGAAACCAGTTATATATAATGGTATTTTCTATCTAAAACTGGACACTAATGGCTCTTTATTTTTGTTGAAACATGGACCTATTAAATCTACAACAATATTAATTAAGTCAATAGGTGCTATCTTTGTGGGCTTTTAGCCCCAAAAATGTCAGAATATTGTCATCCAACTAGGCTGCCTACCAACTACCACCGACAAAAACTTTTTTCACAGAGCTGGGCAAATCTTTACCCTCCTCGCCTGCATACTTGCTTGGTTTGGAACTTGCATATCAACAAGTGTTCGCTCCCACGTTTGGCAGCTATGTGAATGCCTGTCCTTTAGGTTGTCCATGAACACCCCAAAAATTCTTTGGCAAGCACCACAGGGTTTCCCTCAACTAAACCACCTCAAACCAAACTACCTAAAAAAGTATCTATATGATGTTGGTGTCAAGGTGCTTTATCTGTATGCGATTTCATACATTTGGTGTTTTCGTCGATAATTTGGAGATTTTGTTCATTGTTTCTTTAGTTGTCATCAGTATTAGCAAATAGCAATGTTTGGTCTGAGAAGTATATTTATTGGGTTGGATTACTTTTGTGGTATACTTGATTTGTGGCTTCTCTATTTTTATTACAGTGTATGAATTTGCTAGCATGGATTTTATACTTCGATTCCGAGAATGCCATTAGTTTCTCCTTATGCAAATCTTACTACTTTCAAATCTGCTTCAATGGAAGCAGAAAAACATGCTTGTGATGTTGTTCATGAGTTGTTGAGGCTAGCCATTGTGAAAACAGTGCTTCTTCACAAACTTTGCCGCTTCAATTACGACTTCAAGTTTTCTTGCAAGCTAAGGGCACTGCTTTTGCACCATCATGAGCTTTTCTACATGTGGTTCAAGAGGCAAGGGGCAGGCAACTTAGATGTTGCAGTTCTCAAATGAAATGGATGGAAATGATGAATCCTCCTTGGATGACGACGATAGAGATTTTGTATCTAATGTTAAACATGAAGGCAGCTATGATCAAGCTGAACACAATGGCAATGGATGGAGTCATTCTCAAGGGGAAAAAATGATGGAATAAGGCTTGCACCCAAACCAAAATTTCCAAGTGCGGTGAAATTATTTGAAGCCCCCATAGAAAAAAGACCTCACCATTGTGCCTTTAGATAGCCTACGAAAAGGATATTGGTGATAAACATAACTAATTGTTTGCATCAAATTTCAGCTTCTTTTACTTACACAATCTTTCCTCTGTGGCTATATTTTAAATGTTTGAGGATCTTCTACTTAATAATTTTGTTTAATTACATAACAATCTATTCTTCTGCGTAGTAGTTTGTTCTTCCGCTTAATAGTTTTTGTTTAATTAAAGGTTTGAGGATCTTCTGCTTAATAGTTTTTTTTTAAATTACATAATATTATGTTCTTATACTTATTAATTTTGTTAAATTACATAATGCTATGTTCTTCTCCTTAATAGTTTTGTTAAATTACATAATGCTATGTTCCTTTACTTAATAGTTTTGTTAAATTACATAATACTTTGTTCTTCTGCTTAATAGTTTTGTTAAATTACATAATACTCTGTTACTTTGTTCTTATGCTTAATACTTTTGTTACATTACATAATACTTACTCTGTTCTTTTACTTATAGTTTTGTTGAATTCTAGAATAGTATGTTCTTCTGCTTAACAATTTTATTAAATTACATAATAATTTAGGGTCAAATGAAATCGCATGTTTTTCAATTTCTTCTCCCTACTGAAGATATGATGGGGCTACACAACATGCCCCGACCCCATCTAGATTTTGGACCGAACCGCAATAGCAAAAATCTCTCCTTAACAAGCAGGTAGCCTTAAGAGTGCCATGTACTAACCAACCTCACGATCCAAGGGCCCTACTCTTCTATAGGTGGCCTTGGTGAATTCTAATTGACCTACACCCACCCAACTATCTCCACTAAACTATCAACTATGGAATTGTCTATTTCTTTCATTATAACCAATAGTTATGTGATCCATGAGATATGAGGTCAGTGCTAGGGAGAAACAAATGACCTACCTTTCGATGAATAAGAGTGCTCGAGTGAGTAAGTAGTAGACCCAACTTCTCTACTCGTCGATGAACTTTACTTCCTCTAAGCTTGCGGTCAAATAGCTTTTGAAACAGATCATGTCATGTTGGTACATATGGAACCATGACCCAGTTCATGCGGCAAAGCCCATTCACGTGAGCTGATAGTGTTGTTAAATTACATAATAGTTTAGGTCAAAGGAACTCCTCTATTTTCCGTTTTCTTCTCCCTACTTAAGTTATGATGGAATCAAGTGCGAATAGAATGCATGATTGTAGATTTATTGTACTTATTGTTAAATATGCACTTTTGAGTATTACCAACAAGGGGTCATATAAAAGATACTAATAAAGGTTTCATCTCCTCTTATGCATTAACAACGAAGAAAAATAAAATAAAAATAATCAAGCAGGCTAGACCATATTTGGCAACAAGAACAATCCCAAATTAACAGTGAATGATACCACTTATTGCACTCTATATTTTTGCGCAGCTGCAAATTTGTTAACAATTCATTTCTTAATGCCTCATTTCTTAACAGTTCATTTCCAACAATAAAGTCATTCTTTTAACTGCCTCCACTTTATTCCATTAATGGAAACCGATAAAGGTATGATCGTTTATACTTTTTACAACTTGGAGTAGAAAAACAATTTCTGTTTTCCGACAGTTGAATGTTTGAAAGGTGAAATAGCACTTGCAATGATTGTACAAGCTTCCACATATTTTGCTTATGGTTCTCATAAGCACACTATGAGGATTAGGAACACCTTGACCTGTTTGATCTTTACACTGCCTTGATCTCAGGGATCCACAGATCCAATGACCACTTGTAATGTCCTTTTTGGACCACTAGTACTAATGATATCTACACCAATGGGAGTGTCACTTGATTCAAATTGAATCTTAGTGCTTGGAGCAGGTGGAACTAGATTTCAAGGTGCAACAAATGAAAGTGTAGGGACCAATGGGAGTGTCACTTGATTCAAATTGAATCTAAGTGCTTGGAACAGGTGGAACTAGATTTCAAGGTGCAACAAATGAAAGTGTAAGGGTATGACACTGAGTAGTATCTTTTTTTGATGAATCTGATGCTTCAACTCCAAGGATTGGTTTCTTGGCATATTTTTCTCAAAGTGGTGTGATAGCTAAAAACCAAGGCCCTTGTCCTGTGGCACCAAGATCACCCCAACTTGGAAAGCCCAATTTTTCTATAATCACTAGCCCTTAAATATTTTTTTCTTTTGTGGACACATCAACTCCACTACTAATTGAATATACAATAGTTTAGAGAGGAAGAAATTATAAACCAGATCATCAATGCTAGAGGGAACTTTGTTAGAGATTATTTAGAGTATCATGAGGGGGACCTTGCCTCAAGGTGGAAGTTAAAATCCTTTGAGAATCTAGGACTCCACCGAGAAGATATATGTAGAATTATGGATATTTTGAATAGCAGGATAATCTTTTGAAAGAAAGGAAATGATACCATTATTTGGACTAAAGCTAATAATGAAAAGTGTAATGCTAAAGATGGTTACTCCTCTCTTCAACAACTCCATTCGACTCCCTCAGATTTACCAATTGACTTGTGTTGGGATAAGGATTGTATGCCTAAAGCAAGTATGTTTTCTTGGGAAGCATTAAAAACAAAGATATTGACAACAGATTAATTAAGGAAAATAGGATACTCAGATCCTATACGTCCACTATGTGAAAAAGATAGACAAAGTCTGAACCACCTTCTAATAAAATGTAGCTTTTCTAGCCATTGTTGGCATTGGTTAGCAAGGAATCTTAACTGGTCCTCACCTTTACAAAATTACAAAGTGGAGGTATTTAGGAGTTGGCCTCATATCAAAACTCAAGATATGTATAGTAAGATATGGAGGATTGCTCCCTCTATATTAATATGGTAAATATGGAAGGAAACAAACCGACATATCTTTACGGAATCAAAACTAACCTTGGATCAATTCTTAAATAACATAGAGGCTAGCATTGTAGAAATGGTAAATCGCAAGAATATGCTTGGAGAAATATATGTTATTTTCTCCAAAGAAGATGACTTTGTTAGAAACAAATGGTATGGCATAAAAATCTCAGCCTTTTTTGGTATCAAAAAATAACAGATTTTAGATAAAAGAGCTTAATGTGTTTGGAAACCTTATGTTATGGGTAGGTATAAACTCAATTTTGATGGAGCTTCTCAAGGTAGTCCAGGTAAGGTTGGAATCAGATGATGTATTCATAGATGGGATGGATTCAAGCTAGCGAGTAAATCCTTTTCACTAGGGATAGAGTATCAACTCAATTTTGATGGAGCTTCTCAGGGTAATCCATGTAAGGTTGGAATCATATGATGTATTCATAGATGGGATGGATTCAAGCTAGCGAGTAAATCCTTTTCACTAGGGATTGAGTAAAATAACAATGCCGAGATGAATGCCTCGATCCAATGTTTGCTTTTATGTAGGAAAATGAAACTAGATAAGTTGGGGATAGAAAGGGATTTCTGTTTACTTATCAAAGTTTTAAGAATGGGAAGAATACCAAAATAACATTTAAATGGAATGGTAGAAAGAGAAATGGAGATTTTATCGACATTCGATCGCTTTACCATCAATCATATATATAAGGAAAGACACAAAGATGTAAACTCTTTCCCTAATGAAGGAGCGGATGGTTTATCTCAAGAAATTATATATCCAAGCATCTCTGATGATAAGGAATAGTAAGTTTAAGAACAAAATAGTAATCTTAATCCGTCTTAGACTACTTTCATAATTTCTTGGCCTAACTACTTTATAATATTGTTAATTAAGGGATACCCAATGCCTTTGCTCTTGATTTCATCATAGATAAGACCCTCATGAAAAAGGGCCTTCATCCTTCTAAGATAGTTGTAGATTTATTAGTCAATTTATTTACTATTCCTTATTAACATTTGTAAATAAAAAAATCTCTTAATCGAGTGGACCTAACTATTCGGATTATGGAAAGATATGTACTGAGAGGGGAGGGGTGAATCAATACCTTTAAAACTTTAGCAAACTAAAACTTTGTAAACATAAATATGATTAACCGACTATATCAATTGCTTTCTACATACATCCAAAACATAACTAAAATGTAAATGTATGTAATCTAATCAATAACCATTTATGAAACTTTACACATAAATCATGTATTTTGGTGTCGCAAAAACCCTTGTTACAAGGTAAAGACTGTGTTGGGGATGACACCCACAAAGCTTCACTATTAAAGTAACAAAGTATGTCGATTAAGGCTACAAAGATTGTGATCACTTCTGGTGATCTTCACTATTAAAGTAACAAAGTATGTCGATTAAGGCTACAAAGATTGTGATCACTTCTGGTGATCTTACCCTGTTAGGAATAACAATGAGATCGACTACATCTACTTGGTTAGACCATTTTAGCAACTCACTCAAGTGTGCACTCGGTTAGGAGATTTACAAAAGAACTGTTAAGTTCACTTAAGATATTTAAAATATGCTACAATGGTTAAAGAGTAACATTAGATTTCATCTGTAAATAGCAACTCAACCATGCCTGATTCGGATCTCTAAAGTACTTATATGTTACCACCTCAATGTGATAGATCTCTTATGTGAATTATGATCTCTCCTGGTTACTGAATTATGATCTATTGTTGGAAAACATGCCCACTTGATCAATTTGTGAGGCTTTTTAAGGATACTTCTTGTATTTGGGTTCCTCATAAGTTACAGACTTGATCAATGTGACCTTGTTACTTTCAAACTTAGATTTCACAACCTTGGATGAAGATGCCATCGTTTTCTCAAATTCAGGGCTTCGCAAAAATCTCAGTAAAACACCTTGTTAGCTAGAAACTTACTTGACCCAAATGGATGGCTTTTTGTAAAAAAAAATTTGAACGAGCATTACCTTCTAATAAAACAAAGTAAACACCTCTACCATATTTCCATTCTTAAATAACATGTTATACACAACAATTTTTATCATACTTTAAAGCCAAAGGCGTTGAGATCTATATATAAATGTGTTATAGAACATAGATTTAGAAATTACATAAAAACCTATTATTTCGATGAAAAAATTCGGAGAGATATATAAGCTTCAATTTTATTTCAGGGTATAAACAACTCAATAGAATGATTTTAAGAGTTTACTTAATTAACTCTGAAAAACAAAAACAGCATTAAGTGAGTTCAAGCATAAGTAGGATTTTGACGAGAACAAAAAGATAAAGGAATGCAACTAGCCAAACAAGTAATAGTCCAACTTTCCTTCGCCTTTAGATAAACATACGATCTGAAATGATAAATTGCTTCCAATTACCTAAGCTTCAATTAAATTTACTATTCATCCCCAAATCAAAATTTGTAGATTTAAATAGGCATGCTAAAGAAAATATTATACCAACAGGTCAAGGGTTGAATTCTTTCGCTGCAAGAAAATCGCTCATAACAGAAAATAGCAAGTACTTAAAACTGTAAATCAGGGGCAAATTTCTCAACCCTCCCTGACACTGAAAAGACTTTGATTTATTGTCAGGACTATTATTTGAACCCTAGGCATTTCCTGATAATAGAGTAAATATACTCAGAAAATGATTGCAGTTGAGTTGATCCAGGTGCACAGCTACTACACATTGATGTGAATAATATTTTAATCTAGGAGATAACATTTTCATTGGGTTGCGAGTGTGTTGGTTTTGCATTAGATTATAATGGAAACCCTGAATCTGTGTCATTTGCCCTTCAATTCAGTATTAAAATAACTGCAATATATGCCAACACAGAACATTTGGAATTCGATGGCATCCTAGACTGAGCTCCCTTTAACAAAAAAAAAAATGTCACATGTCAAAAGGATGACAGAAAAATCTTGAACCAAACAACCCATCTAAATAGATCAGACCTACGATGAGCATATATCATCGCAAATAACATAGAATATCAGAAGAGATCAAAAACACTAGTGCTGAATTTGTTACTACCTCAAAACCAAGATGACTTAAACCTCCCCATCACATTGGATATCATTGCCATCACATTGGATATCATTGAACACCAATTTTCTTTCAGTATCATTCTCGAGTTGCTTCTGGATATAGAAAAAATAAATCTACTTTCATATTTCACACAACAATAATTGAGCCTCAAACATTTAATTTGTTTACCTTTTACAACAAACTCTTCGATAACCTCTTACCTGATACTTTTGTGCACAAGTTTTCTCAATACAGTATTATCGAACTTGATAAACTGGAATGTTTTCGTTATTTTTACAGCTGAAACATTAGCTACATGTGGGTTAAAGATATTAAATTTCTACAATAAATGCAATTGCATGTTACTTCTAGAATATTGAAACATGGAATTGGCACTTTAGAAGATATTATTTTCAAACACAGAAGTTCAAATTTGGAGTATAGATATATTAAGCTAATAGTTGGCTCTAATAGCAGACGAGGACCATACCTGACCCAACTTGAACCTGTGTTTCCCTAGGGCCATAGAGTACTGGATAGACAATATGCTTGCTCACATTCAACTCTTTATTTTGTATACTGAAACATGAATGTTGAGAGAACATTTTTACACTTGTCCTTGCTATGAGCTCAATAAAATATAATACCCTATTGTTGAATCTGTTAGGGCACAAAATGACCTCATAACTGAAGCAGGTTGTCATTCCCCTTGGACGTATAAAACTGTTATTTGTGTGTTAAACTTATTTGCATTTTCTTGTAGCTCTTTATCTTTCTGTCTTCCTCGTGCTTTTAAAATTTCCAAAATGGCATGAAAGCAGGTTCAAAAAGTTATTGAGTTCAAAAAATTTACAGATAGTACGTGTCAAGTCTGAAGAGTCTAAAAGCAAAGATCGTATAAATGGCAGACCACGGTCGTAAATGGACAAGGACCACACTTATGTTTCGCCTCATCAAAAATGATATCGTCAATGTTGAAAGACAAAGGCAAAACAACTATTAATGCAGATGCCAGCACCAAAAAGAGATGCAGCTAATCTCGTAAGAGAGAAATCAAAAGGTATGCAGCGATTAAAATGTTTCTCAATAGTGGTTAGCTTGGGAAGAGACAATTATCAGGCTAGTTTGTAACTCTTTCCCTTTTTGTGCCATAACTTAGAAGCAGTACGTATGGTTATGCTTTCTCTTAAATGCACCAATGTTGTATATCTGTTTATATATATTTGAACACCAAAAAACATCTTTCATTTGCAAGACTGAAAACTGTGTCACATTGATTAACCAAACTGGTTGACAAAATTACCTCAGCATGACAAGGTAAATAGATATTTGAAAACAGGGGTGCTTATCTAGCTGAACTCACGAATTCTTACAGTGGTGTTCAGATTTTTCAACTTCTTTTCAAGCAATTTTAATCTTGCATTGTGCATATTTCAGTAGAACAATATCTCAATTTCGAAGCCTTGTTAAAACTTAAAATACCTCATATTACATTATTGACAGAAAGGGAAATACGAAACTCGCAATATCTTATTGGAAACAGTTGGAGTTCATGAATTCATCTAATGGTGTTCTTTCTACGTTACCCTCCATGCTCATTTTGGTTCAGCAAAAATTTAGGGAACATCCACATGACGATGTTAGGTCTGCAGTTGCTTCATCTCTCAGTGAGATTACACGGGTAACAGCACCTGTAGGAGCCTATAATGATATGTACAGAAGAAGTTTCTACAATTGATTGTGAAGAGCTTACAGTGGTTACTTGATGACACAATCCCTACTGTTGTTAATGTAAAGAGCCTACCTGGCTCTTAAAAACAATCTGACTTCTAATCCCAATTTAACTGCAATTATACAGAGATCCAGAGATTTATAATTTATATGCAATTTCCAATTTAATAATCATTGATAAAGTTACACAGTATTTCCTCATCATGAGCAGATAATAACAATTTAATTAACTTCTGGATATCCACTGAATTGTTCTTCATAACTACATAGCCTACGTACACATTTGACATTAACCAAAAACCAGAATACAATGCAAAAAATATGAACTTAATAAAAACGTGGCCGGCTGTAGATGTAAATCGCAGCATACCAATAAATCTCCAGCCTGGAAATGTTGACATCAGCTTTGTTTGACTTTGAAAATAAACCCTCACGTAGCAAGGATGGAGGTAATGTCAAATGCAATCTTCCTTGACTCCTCACGCAGCCTTCCAAATGTATTCACAGCCAACAAAAAACACCAGCAGTTGGAAGACGCAGCACATAAACAACATTAGCTGCTATTAACCATGACGCAGCCTTCAAAGATAAATACGCAACCCTCAGACAAGGTACAACCCCAACACTAATCCGTACGGCCCTCCTTCAGTATTGTACGGCAGCCTCTAAAGATTAAGTAAAAGAAATTTCAATCTCCAGAATATATGATAACTTACAGCCAAATGTAATTCCTTAAATCTTCACACACTTGGTATACTTCAGCACAAAGAATGATGTCCACAGATTCAGAATGAAATTGCAGAATTCAGTTTCCAAAATTCATTATCAATCAGTGATGATTCAAATTGCCACAGAGAGGAATCAGTCCTCAAACCCTAGGCATTTCTCTCAGCCAAGAAGCTTCATAAATTTTCTCAAATCAACAAATGAATGATAAAAGTTCTTTTTCGAATTGAATAAATACCTTTTTCGGAAAAAGCTTCAATTTCAGTTTTTTCACTTACAAAAACCCAAAGACTAACAATGTTAATTCTCACCGTCACAGTCCAGTGACCAATCTTCATTAAAACATCTCTATCTCTCTCAATATGAAACATGTAATGATGCGATCTTAGATATAAGATCACAACAACCACTTGAACTCTTATCCGAATTCGCAGCATCTGAAACATCCGTGACATCGGTGACAAAACACAAATGACAACAGTATGAGTGCCCATTCAGTAATGTAGTAATTAAACATATTAAATGTCTAAATCACCTCCCATCCATTAGCAATATCCAACAGGAAAGTTTCTCTTTCCCCACTAATTGCAATAGGGAACTGTGTTGCCCATTCGGAAGTAGGAAATGGGAGTAAAGGAGACCAAAGGAAACTCGTTGAAATTATCTTTCATAGATATGAATATTGAGCAATCGTGTGAGTTAGCTCTAGAGGATTCATTTAAGAGATTGTTCAGCATTGCTTATCTCCTTGTACATATGATGTTTAGAATACGGTTTCTTTGCGCATATTCCTTGGTTTAGGAATGTTTATGAGATTGATCTTCTTGTGGGTGGCTTACATCTATGTTGGTCATATGGTATAATATGAGTGTTGGTGTAGCATCTTGTTTGCGGTTTTATGAAGGAGATAATACTTGACACATTTGGCAACTAGAGGTGTGCGTAGAAGGACATGATACAAAGTTTATGAATTGGGCAGTGGTATAAAACAAGGACCTTAAAAGGCAAGGAAAAATGCAAATTCAAGACCCAAAGAAGACCACAACTTCAAAGTTGGAACAAAAGGATCCTAGAAGACTATCACCAGAGCTACTGAAAAAAACCCAAAAAAGCAAAGAAAACCGAAAAGGAAAGGGGTCATATTTTAAATGGTTCACAACAGGTAGACTCGGGGTTTTCGTCCCAGGTCAATTAAATTAGTATCAAGGATACACATGTTACAATTTAAAACAGCATTAGATTTACGTTTATAATAAATCGTGAGTAAAAATTATTATTCGAGTAGACGTCATGAATTAAATCATGACTAGAGTTACAATTATAAAAAAAATAAGAGTTGAAGTTGGCTATAAGATTTTGGTGCATGTTACCATTAGGGCTAAAGATTATGGATTTTCATTATTGTCCATTAGGTTATTACTCGGTAGAAAATTATAGTTATGATTTACAGCATCCTTAGGTTTAGGTTCGTTGGTGCACTTAAGGATAGGTTTAGAGATTGCCTTGTAGTAACAAGCAAACGAAACCAGAAAAATTTGTACCTCAACGAGTAAGAAGTGAATTCAATCAGATAGAATTGTAATAGGATAAGAGTTGATATTGGATATAAGAATTTCCCATACAAAACAAAGACTATTCGAAAGTATTTCAAAACTGGTACGAACATACTAAAGGTGTTAGTCTACGTCAGCATTAACAAAGGGGGGGCTCAAATTTTTGAGGCACTTGGGATTCATTCTAAGACTATTCAAAGGTGTTTTGTTTGAACACAGTTAATTCTATGTACCCACGAATATCAAGCTCCATTCCAGATACCAACTAATTAATTCCACACGGATTGTGGGCAGACTAAAAATATGTTATTTTATAGTCAACTCTCTCTCCTCCCTATGCATTCAGATTTCTATATAATGTCTGCTTAGCATTTTGCCATTCACTTGTTTTAGGATAATTGACGAGACAATATGTTGATAGTCTTAAAATGCCTAAGTTCCATGATGAAAATTCTTAACAGTTCGAACCTTGTAGAATGTTTGAGGAGATTAGAACATACCACGTGCTTGAAGTTTGATATTGTCACTACACATCATAGGAGGAAACGTTTGTCAAAGTAGAGCGGAAGTTATTAAAGGAACAGGAAAGGTTTGGTCTCTATTGTTATTCTTGAAGTTTGTCAAATAGACTGTATCGTTATGGAGAACACGAGGAGGCTAATAGATGGTAGGTTTTTATCATAAGAAGCTTGAGTAAATTCGTTGACAGAGAGTCCAAAATTTTATGGAAGAGAAGCATTTATTAAAGATCATATCTAAAGTGTACAAAACTAAGAGGAGTTCATAAAACAGATGCTAAAATCAAAGGAGGATACTATTCGTTTGAAGTTATTAAAAGTTAAGTAAAGTCATATGGTGCGTTGTTCTATTTCTAAATTTGTTTAAGAAAGTTTCAGGCCAGCAAAGCCCCTTGAACTTAGGATCTCCAAGCACCTCCAGTGTGACTCTATGTAAGGTGTTAAAAAAAAAGTATTTCACAATACAACCAACAATGAACCGGTTACCAGATGGCCCTGAGCTCATGGTAGAGAATCTCAGTAGCATCATCGAATTTCGTAACTTTCATTTCTAGAATTTGAAGAATTTTTCATCTCCAAATATTGAAGAAAGAGACTAAGCCTAAACTTATAATTCACAGTTGTGATTTTCCTATAATGTCTAGTTAGCATTTTTCAATTCACTCTTTTCTGAGTCCAGCTCCATAGTGTTGTTAGAGATAAGAAGATAAATCAGTATGAAGTTATAGAGTTGAAACTCAGCATAGACCAGTCAGAGATAAGAAGATAAATCAGTATGCATTTTTTAGTCTCAAAGATGACATGAAGAATCATGTCTAAAGTTATAGAGTTGAAGTAAAAGGAAGTCGTTGAAGTTATTGACTGTGCCTAAAGCTGTAACTCAAGGAGTGATTGAAGTTCTTGACTTTCTATACGGCTCATGTGTAAAGGTCAATCATAGTTTATGAGGAATTGTTGTCTTTTTGTAGACCATGTGTCTGAAGTTTGATATTGTCACTATTCATTATAGGAGGAAAAAAAAAATTCAAAGTAGAATAGAAGTTGTCCATCAAGCATAAAAGTTCATAGCTTGCCTCCCCGATTCGAGATTACTCTAAAATAATGTTTAGGTTGCACCATATTATAGTGAACAGTAATTGTTTCTGCAAGATGCTACGAGAAAGCAGGTGGTTCCTAAAAGAAATTAAGTGAAATATCATGGGTAATTTGGGTTAGACAAATGTTGCTGCAATGATTCGAGGTTGAAATTGCCATTCATAATTTAATGAAAAGAAGGTCAAAGCTGAAAGGAATAATAGAACATCAATCAGAAGAAAGGATTTGCACAGATTGAACAAACATAGAAGAGCCATCGTAGTTGAATTATTAATAGATTAGGCAAAGTTTCTCTTTGCCCATTGATTGCAATGGGGCTTTTTGTTGCCTATTTGCCTGAAGTTTGATATAGTCAATATCCATCATAGGAGGAAAAAATTATCGCTATTTCATCGGAGGAAAAAACAGACAAAGCAGAGTGCAAGCTGTTAAAAGCAAAGGAAAGGGTTGGTTTTGATTGTTAATCTTGGAGTTTGTCTAGTAAATTGTCTTTATGTGAAAATGTTGAGGACGGTGATAGATTGTAGGTTTTGATCATAAAAAGGACGAGTAAATTGGTTGAGAGAGAGTGGTAGGTTGTATGGAGAGAAGCCTCTATAGAGAGTCATATCTGAAGTGTACACAACAAAGAGGAGTTGATAAAAGAGATGGTTAAATTAATCGAGGATACAACTTGTTTGAACTTATGAAAAGTTAAGTGATGTTGAATGTCGCAACGTTCTATTTCTAAATTTGTTTAAGAATGTTTTACGCCAGAAAAGACAACTAAATTTTGGATCTCTGAGCACCTGCAATATAACTCTATAGGAGTTGCTGAAAAAAAAAAGCGTTTAACACCATAAAAGACATTGGACTGCGTGCGACATGGGTTAGAGCTCAGTATTAAAGAATCCTAGCATCTTCATGGGATTTCCTAGGTTTCATAGCTAGAATTGATAGATTTTTTTAAGTTGAAGCATCAGAGAAAGAGACAATAGGTAATCAACATCATTAAAGATGTGCATTGAAAAATATATATTTGCATATATTCCAATGGACATCACATTAACTGCTTAAATATGTCTATTATTCCATCTACTAATTTCAAACAGATAATGCGCAATGTTAAAATACGTTATTTTATATTCAAGCCTCTCTCCTCCCTATGCGTTCAGATTTCTATATAATGTCTAGTTAGAATTTTGTGAATCACTCTTTTCAGCGTCCTGCTCCATAGAGTTGTTTCAGATAAAAAGACAAATCATTATGATGTTTCGAGACTCTAAGATGACATGAATAATCATCTCCAGAAGTCATAGAGTTGATGGACAACATAGAGTTGTTAAGCATAAGAAGATAAATCAATAGTTTGCAATAGTTGAAGACATGGTTAAAACAATTAGAGAGAGAAAACAAGAAGATTACAACCCCTAAAGAAGCTTCCAATTACAGAATGTTCTTACCTTGCAACGCTACTATTTAGGGAAAGAGATCGTGGAATAGAGAAACTTACCGACACAATCAAGTTAAGCGAAAAACGAGATCATAATGAAGGAAGCTATTGGAATTCTTGTCTAGAGATTGTGGGTTTCAGATGAAGCATAAGGATCATCGAATATCTCTATCTAGGAAGGGTCAAATGGCAAAAAGGAAAAGTAATATGGAAGGTGATGCATATATTAATGAATTCCACGTGGTCAAAATAACCTTTGAATCTTTGAAATCAGATTATTTATGTCTACTTTCAGGTAGGGATTACATTTAAAACAATGGTGAAAGATATGTTGACAAATTGAAGGAAAAGGAGGATGAGGTTAGTAAGCTCATCAAAAAGCTTAACGATACTCTGGAGATATTGGAGAATACACAAATAGTTGTTCAAGAAGCAAAAAAATCAGTTTTTGATTACTAGTTAGTTCAATGAACAAGAGAACAAAGAAAGGACTAAGTTTCTTAGGGATGTGATTAAGGAACTTGACAGCATAAAAGTAACATACGACTTCGATTGTTGTCCCAAAAGATCAATTAAGAGATTTTTGGATCAGCTAGAACTTCAGTGTAACTTCGAAGTAAAGGATTTTCGCGAAAATCTCATATTATGTTGTTTATGATCTGCATATTTTGTATAATATCATCTATTCATGGTAATTTCTAAATTGTACAGAAGAAAGAGGAGCTGATAAAAGACATGGTAAAATCTTAAGAGGATAACACTTGTTTTAAGTTGTAAAAAGTTAAGTGAAGTTGAATGTCACGACATTCTATTTCTAAATTTGTATAAGAATTTTTTAAGCCATGAAAGCCCGCTGAATTTTGGATCTCCGAGCACCAATGGTGTAACTCTATGGCAAGTGTTAAAATACAAAATGTTTCAAACCTGAATCGACAATGTAATGGTTACCAAATAGGCCAAAGCTAAAGGTTAGAGAATCTTGAAGCATCATTTGATTTCATTCCATCTCAAAAGTTTCATTTCTACAATTTTAAGAATTTTTCATCTCAAAGCATCGGTGAAAGAGACTATGAATGAACTTATAATTCACATTTGTGATTTTCATATAATGTCACTATAGTGTTGTTAGAGATAACAAGATAAGTCACTATGAAGTTACAGAGTTCAAGCTCAGCATAGAGCACTTAGAGATAAGAAGATAAATCAGTATGAAGTTTTGAGTCTCAAAGATGACATTGTTGCCTGACTTTAAGTCACCCATTTTTTTGGCAATATTGGAGTCATATGATCATCAAGTCAGTCCGGTGTCTAGGTCTAAGTCTTTATAGGTAGGAAATCTTTGCCAGGTTTCTCTTCCATTGTCTTTTTGTTCTAAGCCGGGTGGGATGTTTTCAAGGTCTCATTAATTGGGTAGGTTGTAGCTCCTAATCTGGCAAAGATTATGATCTTTCAATTAATGATCTTTTCAACAGAAGAATGGTTGGAGATTATGGTTTCCAGGCATTCAGAAAGCCTCAAAGGAAAAGTTCTTCATATGACACATTGACAAAGGTGGCATTGGAAGGTTCAGATTTTACTCCTTGTAATGGAATGCATATGTTAACATGATGTCTATTGGTTATTAGTTTTCAGAAGTAGAGTATAGACAGTCACAGATTGGATCACATCTGAGTTTACAATTTTGGGCAAGGTTCAAACAGTGGTACTTTGGAAAGAGATCTTCTATTGTTATAGGATTATAGATTCAGTTCTCTGAGGGCCTTTTGATTAAAGAAATCACTTTGCGAAGGTACGTTAATGCTAGCAATATTGCATTACTACAATCTTATGAAGATAACAGAATTCAAGATAATTTTAGATTGAATTGTGACTAGCTACTTCGAAGATAAGAGAAGATGGAATTATGCCAACATAATGTTTGATCTCATCGAGTCACAAAAGAATAAACTATGACTATGAAGGAAGCAGTGGCATCTCAAGGCATATAATGGATGCATTTCATTACCGGTAATCATTTAAGGACAAAAGTATTATTCTTTGTTTGTATGTACAGTATTCAAAATATTATGAGGCTCGGTCGACATGTGTTGATGATTATACAGCGATGTGTGGGTGTGTTTCTATGCTCGCGGGCCTATACACTGATGCAAATGTAACATAGCTCATAAAAACGAAGATGGTTACCTGAAGTTATTGAAGGGACAGTGGCATACAATGAAATGAATCCTTATAAACTCGGGTCCCCTTCATCTCAATTCGACAGAGCCGAATATTAACCTTCCCATGCATTTGTAACAGTTAGAAAAGAGCGGTCGCATGATCGCATGGATTAAAATATTGCTATGCGATCATGCGACAATGAAGCCTGCTGGGACCCACATACGCCAACAGCGCAAATGCGACAACATAGACCGGGCAAGTGAAAGTTTTCAGTTATCTGATATTATATCAAGCGCCAATAACAGAGCGGTCGCATGATCACATGGATTAAAAAAGTGTTATACGATCATGCGAAAGGTGAAGGAGAGGAGGGTCCCACGCAATTAAGAAAGTTCTAAACGGTTTGCAGTGGCAGTTAACACTTCGCGGTTGGTCGCATGATCGCATAGGTCTTCCTGGCCGCATGCGATCATGCGACAAACGGTCAAGCAGAGGCTTTCAGCTCCGGAAGTGGGTCCTTCGGCGATGACTTGTCCGATTTTCATTGGCCGGCGGGGTAATACATTGGCAGTGGGGCCTGAATTTTCAGTGAGGTGGCGGTAAAGTGGGATCCTTCCACATGTCCAGGTGGGACCGAAGATGCTTGTAGAGTTGACCAATCATAGAGCGGTCGCATGATCACATGGATTAAAAGATAGCCTTGCGATCATGCGACAAGACGAATGCGTTGTAGATCATAGTGTTTGCATGCATTCCTATGATGGAAATTGGAACATTTAACCCGCACTCCATTTTTCATTCTGCATTGCATCTGCATTAACAAATTCTTCATATTGCATTACCAACACTGAGGAGTCATAGGATTGTGAATTCTCGGGATTGGCTAGGTTTAGGATCTCAAATCTGCCTCAGTTAGTCTTGCCTAGGATTAGCTTGGTTCTCCTCTTCCGTTCTCGGGTTAAGAACGCATCTTGTTAGTTTAGGAATAAAACAAATTCATTGCATATCATTCTATAAGGGAGTTGTACCTTTCAATTCAGAGGAAATCTATCAACCTCATGATAGATTATCCAACTGTTGGCATCTAATTGTTCTTTCAGATTTGGGCGTTTGAGAGTTTATTTAACAAAGAACAATCTGTTTACCAACAGACATGAAGAATCATCTCTGAAAGTTATACAATTGAGGAAAAAGGAAGTCGTGGAAGTTATTGAGTGTGCCAAAAGTTGTAATTCAAGGAGAGATCGAAGTTCTTGACTTTCTCTACGGCACGCGTGTCAAGGTCAATCACAAATTATGAGGAATTGTTGTTTTTTTGTAGACCTCAGCGTCAATAATTCTTCAAGCATTCTTGATTAAGCATCATTTTGATAGCCTTAAAAAGCCTAGTTTTCACTAGGAAAATTGTCAGCGGTTCGAAGGTTACATAAAGTTTTAGGAGATTAGAACTTACCATGTGTCGGAAGTTTGATATTCTCACTATTCATTATAGGAGGAAAAAAAATTCAAAGTAGAATAGAAGTTGTTCATCAAGGGAAGATGTTCATAGCTTTCCTCCCCTGTTCAACATTTCTCTAAAAATAATGTTTAGGTTGCACCATATTATAGTGAACAGTAATTATTTCTAGCAAATGGTACGAGAAGGCAGGGTCTTCTGAAAAGAAAATAAGTGAAATATCATGGGTAATTTGGGTAAGACAAATGTTGCTGCAATCATCGCAATATGAAATTGCCATTCACAGTTAAATGAAAAGAAGGTCAAAGGTGAAAGGAATAATAGAATATCGATCAGAAGAAAGGATTTGCACAGATTGAACAGATATAGAGGAGCCATCGTACTTGAATTATTAATAGATGAGGCAAAGTTGCTCTTTTCCCACTGATTGCAATAGGGCTTTTTGTTGCCTATTTCGCTGAAGTTTGGTATAGTCAACATCCATCATAGGAGGAAAAAATTGTCGGAGCAGAGTGCAAGTTGTTGAAAGAAAAGGAAAGGGTTGGTTTTGATTGTTAATCTTGGAGTTTGTCTATTAAATTGTCTTTCTGTGAAAATGTTGAGGAGGTTGATAGATTGCAGGTTTTGATCATAAAAAAGCACGAGTAAATTGGTTGAGAGAGAGAGGTAGGTTGTACGGAAGAGAAGCCACTATAGAGAGTCATATCTGAAGTGTACAGAACAAAAAAGAGTTGATAAAAGAGATGGTAACATTAAGGAGGATACAACTTGTTTGAGCTTATGAAAAGTTAAGTGATGTTGAATGTCACTATACAAAGCATCAACAAGTGGGTAATGTATACAATCAAGGAAAGGAGGATTCAACCATCAACCGAGGACCAGGATACAACTGGTGTAGTAAAGTACATAGAAAGCAACAACAAACCGGTGTCAACAACACAACTGAGGAAGGTGCAACCGATAAGCCAAGGAAGGGACAGTAATAGGTCAGAGACTCTTACCTGTTCAGAGCATGAGGATCTCAACCGATCTAGTAGTGTCTCCAGTATGAACCGAGGAAGTCATAGTCAACTATATGTTCCAATCAACTCTTTGGCCGGGATTTTCTGCACTAAATCTGAAAGCCTTTGAGTTAAACTGGTGATCGGTTTGAGGCGAGTCTAGAGGTTTTAAAGCCGGAATAAGTGGCTTTAAAACAAAGCGTTATCTCTTATGGAGGAAAGATGCTTGACACGCATCTATTGCTTTCTTCATAAAGAAGATAGAGGAAGGGCATGCATCAGATGTTTCCTCAGTGAACTGATACTCCACTGAGTGATGAATCCGATAAGAATTTTTAATTAGGTCATGCAGGAGGACAGCAATTATGGCTAGGGCTCCATATATTCTTCTGCATAAGGAAAATAGAAGTTGCCTTCACTCTGCCGAGTAAAAGAGTGAACCTATATGGTGAAGAAGCCCCAAGTGAACAAAAGAAAGAAGAAGTGAGAAAGAAGAGTGTGCAGAGAAGCACAATAGTAGAGAAGAACACACCTGCAACGTCCGGTGATGCTTCTCAATTGAGCACAAACAGATATCTTATCAGGCTATGTTTAGCCCTCTGTAAAAAGTCAATCCCTCTATTGTTCTCTAACAATTACAATAGTTAAATCCCAATATTTGGGTGGACTCTAACAGGTCCCTTGTATCAAATCCCCTAACAAGGTGACATCTTGAAAGGTGTTCTAATTCCTCTAACCGGGCAGGCACTAACCCGCCTCTTTGTAACAAATCCCTTAACCGGGTCGCACCTAACAGTGTGTTGTAATCCTTTAACCGATAAGGCTCCTAACAAGGCGTACTCTAGAAAAGCACAAAATTTGTGAGGTCTCCTCACACCGTGGTTTTCACCCTAATCGGGTTTCCGCGTGATAAATCTGTTGTCACCGTGTGATTGTTTGCTTGCTCTCATTATATGCTTAAATCTGTCTTGGCTTACAGTTACAAGTATACTTCACTAGATTTAAAGAGAAAAGTTTTGGAGTTGTTGATTCACCCCTCCCCTCTCGGCACCCGTTGGGACTGTCACAACAGGCAATCAACATCATTAAAGATGTGCATTGCAAAATATATATTCTCGTAGATTCCAATGGACATCACATTAACTGCTTAAATATATCCATTATTCCATCTACTTACTCCACACAAATTATGCGCAATGTCAAAATATGTTATTTTATATTCGAGTATCTCTCCTCCCCATGACATCAAATTTCTATATAATGTCTAGTTAGAATTTTGTCATTCACTCTTTTCAAAGTCCAGCTCCATAGAGTTGTTTCAGATAAAAAGATAAATCATTATGATGTTTCGAGACTCTAAGATGACATGAAGAATCATCTCTGAATGTCATAGAGTTGATTCTCAAACTAGAGTTGTTAGAGATAAGAGGATAAATCAGTAGTTTGCAATAGTTGAAGACTTGATTCAAACAATTAGAAAGAGAAAACAAGAAGATTACAACTCCAAAAGAAGCTGCCAGTTATACAATGTTCTTACCTTCCAATGTAACTATTTAGGGAAAGAGATCGTGGCATAGACTAACTTACCGACACAATCCAGTTAAGTGAAAAAGGACAGTGAAGGAAGCTATTAGAATTCTTGTCTACATATCGTGGGTTTCAGATGAAGCATAAGGATCATTGAATATCTCAACAAGAAGGCTCAGATGACAAAAAGGCAAAGTAGTATGGAAGGTGATGCATACATGAATGAATTGCACGTTGTTAAAATAGCCTTTGAATCTTTGAAATCAAATTATTTATGTCTACTTTGAGAAAGGGATTTCATTTTAAAGGATCGTGAAATATATGCTGACAAATTGAAGGAAAAGGAGGATGAGGTTAGTAAGCTCATCAAAAAGATTAACAATACTCATCAGATAATTGAGAATACACAAATTGTTGTTCAACAACCAACAAAATCAGTTTTTGATCACTAGTTAGTTCAATGAACAAGAGAACAAAAACAAGACAGAGTTTCTTAGGGATATGATTAAGGAACTTGAAAGCAAACAACGAACTTATTGTTATAACTAAACCGATTACTGAGGGGGGGGGGTGAATCAGTAAATACATTTCTTATGCAGTAATTCTTAACTTGTTTAATTATCTTCTGTTCATAAGCATAATAAAACAATCATTCACAAGCATAAAAGAATTACACAGATTAACATAAGTATTTGTACGTGGAAACCCTCCGTTAGAAGGGAGAAAACCACGGTGAGACAAAGCTCACAACTTCACTACTGACGAATGAAGGCGCCTTGTTAGGAGCTTACCAAGCACTGGTTAAGGTGTTACTCGGTTAAGGGATTTTACAAATGATCAATTAAGATTTGAACCCCGTTAATAGCTGCCTGATACCAGGACTTTGAACATCAACAAAGATGTTACCCTGTTAGGGGATTTTACAACAAACCGATTAGGTTCACCCTGATATAGGGATTTTAACTTGCCTTTACACTTTTACAAAAGCAATCATCTTTTATAACACTGAATGTTTGATCAGATCATACCTCTCTCCCGGTTTGCCTGGATGTTGATCTTTTCTACCTCTGTGTTCTGTCGCTCTTCTCTCAGAAGATGTCTCTCTTATGCTCTATGCAATCACCAATAATCAGATACTTTTCTTGCGTCCTATGACTTATATTTATACAAGAGTTCATCGTAATGAAACCCTCAACTCATAGAACCGCGAGGTTCTAAACTCAGCAATAAATCATGCAATTAGCAAAAAGCTATGTGTTATGAGCTGGAGTTTACCTTGCTAAACATCCGTAGAAATAAAGCTAACTACTGTTAAAAAGCTAACTCCACTTCTGAGCAATGGATGTCCCGTATAATTCGGTGTTATCTCAAACAGCTCCACAAAATCCGGTGCAGATCTTTAGGCAATTTACTTATACTCAGTTTATCCCTTTATACACTGAAAGACCGGTATGGTGTTCTTAGTTCAGTCTACTAGTGTATCTCCTTTGCTTCAACTACCACTACATACACTCTGGCTTTACTCTGCAAGTGTCACCTAAGTAATGTGAGTGACCGGGGGAAGTTTACTGGTGTATGGTGTTTGTGAATTTACACTAATGACAACTTAAATTGCTAAAAATCTTCCCCTTTGTCATTGGTGTCAAAACTATACAGAAACATCTTTACTTACACACTTGCTTACTTTCTTTCCTGTAGAATACTTCCCCAGTCTGAATGCTCTAGTGTAACCTTTTTGGTCTTCAGTTCTGCTCGTCCTCTTTCTTGTGTCAACCCTTATGCTCTCCTGCTTTCCCTATTCTACTCTTCTTCTTCGCCTTTTTGCCTCCATAGGACAAAGGGTTGTGCGTTTTTTTTTTGTTTTTTTTTTTTTACATGTTTAGTTTTGTGAAGATATCCCTCTATATATTCTTTGCAGAATGTAGGAATGGTGCCCATTTACCGGTTACATATTTGATGTTCTTTTGGGCTGCCTTAAGAGAAACAATGATGTTCTTAGGATTAGAAAAGACTTGTCATTTCTCTGCTAAAGATTGTCGCAAATTTATATTTGATGTCAAAGTAGGTGAAAAAGGCTCTTATGTCTTCTGAGGTCTTTACAACTTTTTCAGTCAAATCGTTCAAGAATATTTCAAAGTTTGAAGTTCGACTCATCAAACTTCCTCCAACTTGAATCTGTTATTGCAGAACTTTCAAGTTGTTTGACAGAGTATCCTTGATATCTGCAACTTGTTTGTGAAGAATCTCCACTCTTTTCTTTTCATAGTGGTCAATTGCCACTGTTTCTGGATCAGTTAGATCCTCACCGATAGTTTGCGCTACAATTTCCTGCTGGTCGATGATCGGTTCATCTTCATCTATATCAGCATCCGGTACAAAATTGCACAATATGTTCTTGACAGTGGTCAGGATTATGCCCTGTTTTCTCTTGGTCAGCTCCTTGAGCTGACTAGTTGACATCATGTTGATGTCAACTAGTCAGCTCAAGGAGCTGACCAAGAGAAAACAGGGCATAATCCTGACCACTGTCAAGAACATATTGTGCAATTTTGTACCGGATGCTGATATAGATGAAGATGAACCGATCATCGACCAGCAGGAAATGATGTCTACCACCGTATCGATATCCTTACTCCATTTATCTTCCTTCTCTTCAACGAATGACAACTTCCTCCTAGATGAGGAGGAGCTTGGAATATCTGATTTATCCTTTTGCTTTGGTTCCTTTTCCGATTGTTCTTGCTCGGTTTGTAAAGGAATTTCTTGTTCTTGTTCCTTAATTTCTTCATCTTTCGGTATTCTTATCTATTCTGGTCTTCCTTGTTGTTGCTGGACTTCCCCTTCCTGTGGCACTTCTATTTCAGCCATAGCATCTTCCTCTTGATGCGAGTGCACTTCCGGTGGTGCTTGTGTTTGTTCTTGTTCTTCAACCGTATGAAGATCATCCACAACAATTCCTCCATCATCTTCAACAGATCTGTCAGTGGGAATATTCACAAAAGATATTTCCAAATTGACCGGTTCACCAGAAGTGAACATTTCTGTGGGAATTTCCTGTCCCCCAGTTATTGGAGCTGGAGTTGCAGTGAACTGAATAGGTGGATCATTTAATGTTGCGGTGTGATACTGACGACCTGTTGCTTCAAGAACATTAAAGTCATATTGTTGACGAAAAACTAAAGTCTCTTTGTAGACTTCATTCTCATATCCATTGAGAATATTAGCAACCATGTACTTTGTATCCAGGTTCATAGATGCTTCTACTAAAAGAAGCTTTATACTTTCTTCACTTAGACCAAGTCTAACTTTTTCGAGTGTTTCCCTTTTGGTCTTTGAGTTTAACTCTAGACCGGCCTTCCATTTTGCTTGAAGCTTACTATTTAACTCTGGAGGAAACTTCCCCCTATAATCCCTAGGAGTTCTGTTGAAATCTAATAAAATTTCAACAAAGGCTTTTATAATTTCTTGCTTGTCCTCAGCTAATACACTGTACCATTTAGCTGCATTATCTATTTCTCCAAAATTTGTGTCATCAGCTACAATGTCATTGACAGTCATTGTCTGAGCCTTACCTTTTTCTGGAGACACTGCAAGTGTTGGGTTGGTTGGTTCATCACAGACGTCAATAATGACCGGTTTCTCTACTCCGAGCACACCTTTTCCCTTCCCAGTGTCAGCAAAACTAGTGGAACTCTAGTCTTCTAGCGTGCTTCCTCCGCTTGTTGCTAAGTTTGGAGAAGTTTTGTCCACGTAGACACACCTTCTTGATGAACTTTATCTACCTCTCCTATAAGCACTTGATTGATCCTCTTCCTTGTTAGAAAACTCTGTTTATGAAGATCACCTTGTTGAGTAGCTTCCTCCAAAGTGAGGTGATTCTCTATTTCCAACAGAGCTCGTACTTGAAGCTCTTTCTCCTTGTCTATAATGTCCCCGTTTTTCAAGCTCTTGGGATAAGCCTATCATCTGACCCTCGTAGGCTAATGAGGATGGACAGAGGGTCTCTTTCAGTGGCCATCTACTTCAGGATTCAGTATGCTTTGGTTTGGCATCATTCGGACTTCATTTGCTATAGTTTTGCAACATTTACTATTTATAGTAAGTCTGACGTTGTTCGAGAAGGACCCTTTCCATTTTTGGAAAGTGCATTTGGTCACATGGGCAAATAATAGGTGCGACTCCCAATTCAGATGGTGTATTTAAAGGATAAGTAATTTGGGAGTTAATATTATTTTGGTGGCCAAGTTATTATTAAATCATTAAATGGCTTATTATAAAATTATAATTTAACTTTATAAATTCACTTAAGTTGAGGGTTGAGTCATCATGGGAAGGGGCCATTTATTTAATTAATTCATGGAAGCCTAAGCCAAGCTATTAATTTAAAGTATTGGAGTAAATGAATTATTAAAAAGAAAAGTATATCTACTTATCCCACATTGGCAAGAATTGTGTTTGAGCTCTCACACGAAAGACTAGAAAGGGACTTGAGAGCTCATTCTCAAATATCTATTGTTCATTTGATAAAAAAATGGTTGTGAAGAAGATGGCTAGGGTTTAAGGACTAATTCCTCTCTTTTCGAAATTTGAATCATCACTGATTGATGGTGAATTTTGCAAACTTAATTCTGAAAATTTATTCTAATTCAAGCAATACAATTTGGTGCTGTTGTATACCGAATTTGAAGAGAAATTATCCAATTACAGTTGATTAAGGCATTTCATATATTTGATGCATTTTTCTTCAGAGCTACATTGATTGTCTGGAAGGCTGTTTTATCTTCCTGACAGGCTGCAATATCATTCTGGAAATTGAGTATGAAGGCTGTTATACATCAACAGCCAAGGATCGTAAATAATTTATGATGGTCGTCGTACCATTTTGACAGTACCCTACAGACTGCTAGGAATTCATTGTTATTTGCTGGTGCTGTGTCTTTCTTGGCATGAAGATTGTTCGCTGTGGGTTGAGTTACGTGTGGGTTACCTCTCAGTTGACAATTAAATTCCGGAGTCGAAACTCGTACGACATTGGGTTACCTCTCAGACGACAGTCTGGAAACTCGTATGACTGTGGGTGTCTGTTCATACGACAATCAAGCTTCCAAATGACAATGTGTACTCTCTGATACGAGCCTTTAAATCTGAACCTGTCGTACAAAAGTCGTACGAAAAATGTACGAATAGAATATAAAAATCACAATTTTAGCCCAGAAAACGACAAGAAAGTGATCGAAATTGATAGAAAGATGATGGAAACCTGTTTCAGGGCACCACGGTGGGCGCCAGAAATGTGTGTGAATTTTGAACCTAGTTGTAGACAAAACACTTCAGTAAAACATTAGAGGTTAGCCAAAAACCAAAATCGTGCAATGAAATGGAAACTAAACTAACTAGGCAATTTACTGCCTTCTAGTAGGTGCGAGTATGATACTCTCAAATCAGACCAAGACCAGTGACAATGCAACACCTAAACGAAAGGTTTGAATGCAAGGAATGAAAACTATATGAATGCAGATTTAATCTATATTTTTCTATTTTCTATGCAATAAGATGAAGGAAACTGATATGAATCTATTCTATATGAAAAACTAATATGATGTGCAAATAATCTAAGAATTGATATGCTAAATAATATGAATGCTCAAAATCAATGAAAATCTCACAACAGCTCTGATTCGCAAACATAGATTCTTCGATCGCCAATTCTACAACGTGAGGATGCAATTTCGTGGATCCTTTTAGAAGAGCTGAAGCCTTGATTTTATAGAAATCCAAGGCTTGAGGATGCATTGAGAAAAGCCGTAAATCACTCTTGATAAACTCAGGTTGATTTTTGAGTTATCAGAAAATAAGAAATAATTAACTCACAAAATCATGCAAAAGCATGCAAGAACAACTTTTTAACTCAAATCAAAAGTTTAGATCAACTTTGAACTCAAAATAGAGTGTTGAGTTTCCAAAAGTTAACAACTTGCATTGATTTTCTGATTTTGAGTTTAATTGCTCTTTGAATGTGCACAATTAATTATGAATTAATTAAATAAATAAAGTGATTTATCCTCAACTTAACTGATTTTTTTGAAATTAAAACAATTGATTTATTGATTAATGAATTATTAAATCAAACTTTTATTCAAAAACGATATATTAAAAATTGACAATTGACTTTAATCAATTAAATAAGAATTTAATCAATTAGTCATGAGTTTTTTTTTATTTTATTGTCAAAATTAAATAATACAATTTAAGAATAATTTAATTAAATCCAATTAAATAATTAAGTGGCAATATTAAATCTAATTAATTAAATATTCAGAATATTCAATTAATCAAACTTTAGGATAAATAGGATTTATCGCCAAATAATAATTAAATTAAAGATAATTAGGATAAATAGGACTATTACTAAGAAAATTCCCCGATGCAAAATTTAGGATAATCAATTAGGAATCAATAATGTGCAGATGTGCCTTAGGTTAAGAATTTAATGTTGATTTCGTTCGATTTGAAGATGTAGGAGGTTAATGAACCTATAGCCCATTTTTGGGGTATTAGAGCCAATAGTACCTAGCCCTAATAAGTTTTCGAGCTAGTGTTAAACCGTTTGAATGTGATCCACATATTTTGTCTTGGACTTCTAATACGCGTTGAGACTCGTCATGTTCTACACACCTAAGAAGAGTATCATCTAGACTTTGTTTGTATAGATCATTGCCAATGATAACATATCGAGATGCATTTCGCATGAGGTTTCG
This sequence comes from Chamaecyparis obtusa, assembly GCA_027943335.1. NCBI lineage: Eukaryota > Viridiplantae > Streptophyta > Pinopsida > Cupressales > Cupressaceae > Chamaecyparis > Chamaecyparis obtusa. The sequence continues at coordinate 2,913,337 of BSBK01000413.1, forward strand.
TTTTTCATACCCGCTAAAGGAGTCAAGAATGATTTGGTCTTGAAGATAGGAAAATATGTGTTTGTATCTGGAAGAATCATGACCTACAACAGTGCAAATTGTTCGGATTTTGGGGGAATCATATGCAAGATACGACAGTGCTTCCACCAGGAACTCGTAGTGTAGCTCATGTTTGGGCTGCTATAGTAGGGATGATAGTGTTGCCATAGCATCAGCAGCATTTGATGGAACTTGAAACATAAGTGGTTGTCACAAATTATTAAGCAAATAACTAATGTTAGGAAACTTTGATGAAGTCTCATATTTCATTTATTTCGAGAAAGTTATAACTTCTGCGTTAAAGGACTCTTTCCCTAGTTAATCCATCATCTAGTGTTGAATGAATTCAAATATCCATTTAAGGAAAACTCATTTCAATGCATCAGCAAATATATCCAGTGTCACCCAGTTCAAAATGATTGCAATATTAGGAAATTTTTAGAATTAGCACGTAAGAAGAGACCAACAGCTTATAAATAACTTCGGATTTTTTAATTATGAACAAAGTCTATAAAAAATCGTTGTCACCTCTATTGGATAGCACATCACAGTCATTAATGAACTGAAAGCGAAAAATTGTGTCAAATGAAATATATCCAGATAAATAAATCTCATTACAATGCATTGACAAATATATGTGTTTCTGCCAATTAAAAATTATTGTTATATGATGGAGAATTTACAATTAGCACACAACAAAAGAATCCAACCAGCTGATAAACAACTTCAAAGCTTATAATTATGAACAAAGTCTATGAGAAAGTTGTGCAACTTAAATTGGAGTTTCCCAACATGGAAAGAATAGTTTCAACTCATGTACTGACGAGCAAGAACTATAATGAATTTTTAAGCGACTTCAATGAGGGAACCAAAATTACGAAAAAACAGCTTCATATCTGCAATAATAATCAGCGACTGAACAAACAATTGTTGCTTCAATAAGGGCATAAAAGACTACCAATAAACAATACACAACATGATTTTGTGCAATTATGAAAAACAATACTTAGAAACACCAGTTGTCTTAATAAGTGTCGTCTTGAGCGGTCTAAAACCTTAGTATTAGGTTTGTAGATGTACGGCTAATTAGAATTACGAAAAGCATTCATTACAAACCCTGGTTACCTAAATTAGTGTCATGTTTAGCCATACAAAACCCTAGCATCAAATTTGGTGATGTCTAAAATTTGTTGAGGAACGTATGTCCAATTAGAAATTGTTAGTGGCTTACAAGTAAAGGAAATAAACCTACAAATAGTTCTTTCATTTTATTTCTTGAGCCATTTTAGTTGGTCAAGGAAGGGACATGTGATTTCAAAATGTGATTTCAAAATGGTAAGGCACATCCGAATTCCATGTTGCACTAACTAATAAATAGTGTGAAGTTCTTTTCTGGATGGGAGTTTTCATGTGGTCCAGGTATTTCCAAAGCTAATGAAAGGTTTTCAAATTTGCATATATATAGTTCTCGCGAAAGTTGAGGATATCTAGTTCTTGACAAAATGCTTTGACACATTGAAGTCATGGCAAATTTTTGGGTTTTCAGCCATTTAAGAGACAATTTATAATGAGTAGTTGTATAGCTTCCGGTATAACTTAATTTTTTTTCGAAGCATGCAAAGAGTTTGAAAAATTGTGAAATCCTAAGAATATTTGACACCCTATGTCTTTATTAATTGCAACAAAGAGTTAATCGGTTGGATCAGCTTCCACTTTAATCGGTTTGTACACTTGCATACTTTTGCCCAATCCTATTTCATGAGACACTCATATATTCATGTTATACTTCTATCCAACAATTATGTTCCTAGAATCAAACGGATTAAAGCCCCTAAGGTTAACTACGAAAATGGCAAGATGAAGTAGACTTTGTTAGCCTACACAGGTTTATTGCATTGCCTCAATCAATAAGCTTCAAGGAGAATAAAATAAAAACGGTTGTGAAACAGTCAACAGTGACTGAGCCGTTTGGCAAGGAAAAAGATAGAGGACTAAAAAGGAAACAATTATGATCGCCAAAGGACGAGGCGGAGAAAGGAGACTTGGTCACTAACAGACTGAATAGAAGAGAAGGCTGACCAGAAGGACTGCATAAAATCCAACAAGACGGAGGAGGTTGATCAGCTTGGACGAAAGTGAGGCCAAAGGAATGGATAACATAAAAACAAGAACAAGAGAACGCGTACAGTATAGAGATGCCATTGATATATGACTAGCAATAACGTGTAAACTATGGATGGTATAAGTTGTTGACTTCCATTTGTCCTTCATGACAAGGCACTTCGGGAGCCCTCTTGTGGGGCCATTCTTTTATCGCATTATTTTATGTGCAAATTAAAAAAAATTGAACGCGTGGTTATAATGTTGTATGATACTTGAGTTAGCTGACTCTAACGTGACGTGGCATGTGAAGAATTTTAGGAAAGAATATTGAATGTCAAAACATGGCTACAATCTGGTCGGATGTCAAAATCATTCTTTTGTATTGCATATCCTTTCTCTCTTTATCGCTAAGTTTGAACCCTAAACTTTAAGCGTCGTCGTGAGCCATTTGGTCTGAGGGTTTGAACATTCAGGAAGCAGATTTCATTGTGGGTTTTCAATATGTTAGCAACCTGACTGTGCTCTTCAAAATGGTGTCCCTCTTGTCAAGTTTAAAGCAGTTCCTCTCCAGCTTACTGCTTATATTTGCACGAGTAAACATTGCTTCATCTGTTCGTAGGTATGGTTTTTGTTACAGTTTGACCGGAAGATTAAAGGAATGAAAGGAAGTGTATTTCTAGGTTTTTTATTCTGTTCTTCCAGTTACTTCAAACGGTTATCATTTTCCTTTCAAAATTTTTATTATGGTGAAAGACAGTTAATTTTTGGGTAAACAGTTTTAAGTTGAGTTGCTTCAAAGTTCCTTTGATAGATTTTATCTTGGGTAAAGATGGATGCGAAGGAAGTTCTATTCAATATTTTTTAGCAAAACTCTTCATGGGTTTATCTTCTTTCGATAAGTTGTTCAGTTGGATCACGAGTTACTGTGGAAGGTTATTTTTCAGTTCAACCACCTGATTTTTAATTAAGGTTTATTTTTGTGCATTATTAATCAAGTATCAGTTTGACTTTCTTTCTCGGTTGAAAACAAACCCTTCTCAAGTTGTAATATTCTACCTGACTCTTCACTGTGTATTTATTGAGTTTTGAATATTGACGGATGTTCAAACAGGTGCTACTGGTATTATTCAATTAACTCAGAATATATGTTTCTTGTTTAACACTAATATCCTTACAACGAATATTGTTTCACTTCTCTCTTTTTTTCTCCCACTCATTAAATGCGTATTTGAATATGCGAAACATAATTTATTCACCAGAGAATTTAATAACATGCATACAAACTCAGAAATGTAGAATGTAGATTTCCATTCAAACAAGAAAACTACAGCAATAAACTGGCCCGATTTACTCAACACTCCATATATCGAGCACTACGAATGTTAGAGGAAACAATGATCGGTCTTCTAATGCTCAAACACGTCTTACTGATATTTGCAGTTGCTACGTTATGGCCTACGCGAGACAGTCACTGCTGGCGTTGAGTAATGTATTCCACTGTCAGGTATCGGTGTGTGGGATAAAGCGGGCTCCAAGACAAGTGCGTCACCTAGTGTCAAAGCTTGCTACCACCCTTTCAGCTTGGTTGTGCTCTCTATACGGCTCTACATACACTTGCGTGGAGTTTGTCGCAACTGCAGCGAAATCACAGTCCACTATTCTCCCTTACTACTCGCACTAGGAAGTCTCCACCAACCTTGGTGTCTTGGACGAGGCTTCACTACTTGTGTGTGCTGCCTGTGGGAGCCTACCACACCGTGCTCTAGTTATTGTGACTCACCCGTCACGTTCTCCCTTTTTTCTCACCAATGCCGACACTAGAGATATCGTGCGTGTGAAACTCCAAGCCCGGCCTTAGAGCGTTACAGAGATTTATCAAATCTGGTTATAGAATCGAGGGCATTGCTTGACTTGATAACAATTCCGACATGTTGAGCTAATCCGAGCAATCTTCACATTTATTTGTCATTCATGGCCGCTGTATCTTACGGAAGCATATGAACATCTAATTTATAACAGCATGGAACTTAATCAAAACTGAATTCTCCTGTGTAAGTACTATATCTGAAAAGTCTTCTCTTACCAGTCTATTGGAGCTCAAATGCAAAATATGTATGATTCCAACCTTTCTGAAGAGATATTTGGGCTACGTCCAACGTTTTCTCGTATTCTGAAGGATTTAAATCCTTGGAATAACCTCATCTCCTATCTCAAAGCTCCGCTATGTCCTATGTCAATCAACATACAACTTTTGCTGATTATGTGCCCTTTGGATGTTCTCTCCGAGAGATCTGAGTATATCCTGGTGATCCTATAACCAATCTCTCCCAATCCAGGCCATGTTGTCCTGTAGAGCCAAATCTATAAAAGAAAGTGGCTCGCCGCCATAGAGAGCTCGAAATGGCAACAAGCCAATCATCATGTGGTATGTGGAGTTGTGGCAGAACTCCCCCAAGTACAACCATCGGACCCATGCTCTGTGTTGCCCTGCTACATAACTCTAGAGATATCCTTCCACCAATCTATTTACAATCTTCGTCTAGCCATCTGTCTGTGGGTTGTAACTAGTACTAGGAGTCAACTCAATGTCGGCCAACCTGAACAACTCCTACCAAAAAGTGCTAAGGAACTTGTTGTCCCTATCGCTCACAATGGTGTTAGGGAGACCATGCAATCCAAATACCTCGCGAAAAAACAACTCTGCAATTTGTGAAGCTGACCATTCTGCGGCGATAGCAAAGAAGTGAGCGAACTTGGTGAGTCAGTCAACCAGTGATGAAATCCATCGATGTGCCCTCCCACTTCTCAACTGGAATGGGAAGGGGCTACATTGACACGCTAGAGCACGTCATCCTTGATGCCCTTCCAAAAGAACCTCTCTATGACCTGCCTGTAAATTTTGAAGAACCTCGGATGTCCTGTTGTGGGCACATCATGAACAACCCTTAATGTCTTAGCCTTAATCTAAGAAACTGACACTAGATAGATCATGTTCTTACAAAGGATGATGTCATCAACCAATCTGTACCTGCTATCCAAGAATTGGCAGTCCAAAACCTGACCGTCCAAAAGGGATTTCCAATCAGCGAAAATCTCTAACAGAACACAACAAACTACCTCTGAAGGTCTCTTGGAGAGTGCATTAGCCACAACGTTATTCTTCCCCTTAACATACTCGATGTCAAAATCATAGGCCCGAATCTTACTCGATTCATTTCTGTTGTCTCTCATTCAACTCCTTATGCTCCAGGAAGTAGCACAAACTATTGTGGTATGTTCCGATTGCGAACTTGTCACCCACTAAATATTGTTTGAATTTAGCCAAGGCGTGCACGACGGCAAGCTTCTCCTTCTCATAAGTGGAATAGAGCCTCTCACTATCCCTGAGCTTCTGCTCTTGAAAGCTATGGGGTGCATGTTCTGCATCAATACAAAACCAATTCGATTCCCCGAGGCATCACACTCTAAGACAAAGGAGCGAGAGAAATCAGGTAGAGCCAAAACCAAACAAGTGCTCATAACGGTCTTGAGCCTGTCGAAGACAACCTCAGCCTCATCTGTCCACTGAAAGGCTCCCTTCGGAGTAACATCCGTGAGAGGAGCTGATGTCTGAGAGAATCCCTTAACAAACCTCCAGTAGTAAGAACATAGCCCAAGGAATCCCCTCAAATCTGATACGATTACAACCCCAAAAGAAGTTGTCGGTTAGAAAATGTTCTTAAGATGTTGTCGCTATCTACGGAAGAAGTTCATCGTGGTATAGAGGAACTTACCAACAAATTCCTCTTAGTTGAAAAAGGAGACCCTAGAGAGAGAAGTTGTTAGTATTCTTTTCCAGAAATTGTGGTTTCAAACAAAGCATAAGGAAAAGTATTTAAATAAGGTTCAGTCGATGTGGCATATTCCAAAGCTGCAGGAGAGCAATATCAAATAATCAGTAGATACAAGCAATGTTGAACCATCTCCTCTAGAGCTAACTCACACCATAGCTCAAGATTGATATCCATGAAAGATAATTTCAACAAGTTTCCCTTGGTCTCCTTTACTCCCATTTCCTACTTCTGAATGGGCAACACAAGTCCCTATTACAATTTAAACCTTCAATATCTGCTACAACATTTCTATTTAGATATTGGAGAATACACAAATTGTTGTTCAACAAGCAAAAAAATCAGTTTTTGATCACTAGTTAGTTCAATGAAGAAGAGAACAAAGAAAGGACTGAGTTTTTTAGGGATGTGATTAAGGAACTTGACAGCATACAACGAGCTTATGACAAGGAACTTATCCCAACAGATCAAGTAAGAGATTTGTGGACCAGCTAGAACTTCAGTATAACTTCGAAGTAAAGGATTTTTGCAAAATTCTCACAATATGTTCTTTATGATCTGCATATTTTGTATAATATCTTCTATTCATGGTAATTTTTAAATTGTACAAAAGAAAAAGGAGTTGGTAAAAGAGATGGTAAAAACTGTAGAGGATAACACTTGTTTTAAGTTGTAAAAAGTTAAGTGAAGTTAAATGTCGCGAAATTCTATTTCTAAATTTGTATAAGAATTTTTTAAGCCACGAAAGCCCACTGAATTTTGGATCTCCAAGCACCCGCAGTGTGACTCTATAACAAGTGTTAAAATACAAAGTGTTTCAGGCCTGAATTGACAATGTACTAATTACCAAATAGGCCGAAGCTAAAGGATAGAGAATCCCTGAAGCATCATTTGATTTCATAGGTTCCGCCTAAGAAATTTAAACATTCTTTTATGAGAGAGCATCAGTGAAAGAGACTACGAACTTGACACCTCCTCTAGAACCGTTTTCTCATTGGCATCCTTAAAGATGTGCATTGAAAAATATATCACAACATACATTACAATGGACATCGAATTAACTACTTATGTCTATGCATTATACCATCTACTAATTCCACATGAAATGTGTGAATGGACATCACTTCAACTACTTCAATCTTTCCATTGTAACATCTAATAATTCCACATGGATTGTGGGTATTCTAAAAATATGTTATTTTATATTCAACTCTCTCCCCCCTGTGCGTTCAGATTTCTATATAATGTCTGGTTATCATTTTGCCATTCGCTTTTTTCAGTGTATAGCTCGATAGAGCTATTAGAGATAAGAAGATAAAAATGTATGAAGTTTTGAATCTCTAAGATGACAAGAAGAATCATGTCTGGAAGTTATAGAGTTGAAGCTCAACAAAGAGTTGTTAGTGATAAGAAGATAAATCGGTATGAAGTTTTGAGTCTCTGACATGAAGTATCTTGTCAAAAAGTTATAGAACTCAAGCTCAATCAATAGATCGTTGGTTTGAGAGAATGCATAACGAAAAAAGTTTAAATCAGTTATAGTTAGTGGAGCAGATTTTAGAGCTGGCAGTGAAAAAAATCAAATTATTAGTTGAATTTTAATGCTGAAATTAAAAGAGCTTAGAATAATGGGTGCAGCCGCAAGTAACATGGAAGCCATGTAAGAAATTTTAATGTCTCCCATGTTCGGCATTGCTCTAAAAATAGTGTTGATGTTGCACCATATTATAGTGACTAGTAAATATTTCTAGCAGATGGTAGGAGAAGGCAAGTTGCAGTGATTGTAGGTTGAAATTGCCACTTATAGTTAAATGAGAAGAAGGTCAAAGGTGAAATGAATTATAGAACATCAATCAGAGGAAAGAATTTGCACAGATTCAACAGATATAGAATAGCCATCGTAGTTGAATTATTAATAGATGAAGCAAAGTTTCTTTTTCCCCACTCATCGCAATAGGGTTGTTTGTTGCCTATTTGGAAAGTGGATATCATAGTGTAACAGACGAGGAAAACGTTATCGGAGTAGACTGGCAATTTTTTAGATGCTTGGTTTTCCTTGGGAAAAAATTTTAGAAGTTCGAAGGTTATAGAAAGTTTCAGGAGATTAGAACATACTGTGTGCCTGAAGTTTGACTATAGTCATCTTCCATCATAGAAAGTTTGAAGACAATGTTCTTAACCTGTTGCCGCTATCTACGGAAGAAGTTCATCCTGGTATGGAGGAACTTAGCAACAAATTCCTCTTAGGTGAAAAAGGAGACCCTAGAGAGCGAAGTTCTTCGTATTATTTTCCAGAAATTGTGGGTTTCAAACAAAGCATAAGGAAAAGTATTTAAATAAGCTTCAGTCAATGTGGCAAAGTCGAAAGCTAGAGGACAACAATTTCAAATTATCATTATAAATTTAACTCTAAAAGTTAAAGAGCTTGCAATAAGGGGTGGAGTTGCAGGTAACATGGAAGCCATTTAAGAAAATTTAATGCCTCCCTATAGGACATTGCTGAAAAAATAATGCTTCAGTTGCAGCATATTTTAGTTCAGGGTAATTATTTCTAGCGGCTGCTTGGAGAAGGTTGGTTGCTATTAAAAGAAAAGAAATCAAAGACCATAGTTAATTTAGGTAAGATAAATGTTATAGCAGATATTGAAGGTTGAGATTGTCATTCATTGTTAAGTGAAAAGGTCAATTGGGAAAGGAATAATAGAACATCGATCAAAACAAAGGATTTACAAAGATTGAGCAGTTATAGAAAAGCCATCGTAGCTGAATAATTAAAAGATCAAGGAAAGTTTCTCTTTGCCCACTAATTGCAATAGGAACTTGTGTTGCCCATTCGGAAGTAGGAAATGGGCGTAAAGGAGACCAAGGGAAACTCGTTGAAATTATCTTTCATGGATATGAATCTTGAGCTATGGTGTGAATTAGCTCTAGACGATTCATTTAAAAGATGGTTTAGCATTGCTTATCTCCTTGTACATATGTTGTTTAGAATATGGATTTATTAGGCATATTCCTTGGTTTAGGAATGTTTATGTGTTTGATCTTGTTGTGAGTGGCTTACATCTATGTTGGTCATATGGTATCATATGGGTGTTGGTGTACCTTCTTGGTTGGGCTTTTATGGAGGAGGTCATACTTGACACAGTCGGCAACTAAAGGTGTGTGTAGAAGGACATGATACAAAGTTTATGAATCAGGAAGTAGTATAAAACTGGGACCCGAAAAGGCAACGAAAAATACTAATTATAGACCCAAAGAAGACCACCACTTCAAAGTTGGAACAAAAGGATCCTAGAAGAGTGTCCTTGAAGATCAAGTAAGAGATTTTTGGACAAGCTAGAACTTTCAGTATAACTTCGAAGTAAAGGATTTTTGCAAAATTCTCACAATATGTTATTTATGATCTGCATATTTTGTATAATATCATCCATTCATGGTAATTTCTAAATTCTACAGAACAAAGAGGAGTTGATAAAAGAGATGGTAAAATCTAAAGAGGATAACACTTGTTTTAAGTTGTGATGCAGGAACATCTCGGGTCCTTGGCAATCCTGTCTCACCAAAAAGAATTTGATTTTTGTCTGTGTTGCTCGGTTTCTTCTTTAACCGAGTTGGTCGGTAGTTGGTCGCTTTCCTTTGGTTACCGAGTGTGATCGGTTATATCCTGGACGATCGGTTATTTCACTGGCGCTCGGCATTATCTCTCTGGTGCTCGGTTATCTTGCTTACCGACGGGTTTAGTTTTGGTTCCTGTTGTGGCCGACTTTGTGCATTTATATTGGATCGCAAAATTAATGCTGTAATCCATCATTGGGAAGCGTCTGGTCCCAGATTTGACCGTTACTTCTGTTAATTGTGGATCTAAAGGACGACTCAGCTCGGTAGCTTCTTGTATAAATGTAGATGTTTGGTGGTAGTTTACGAGGCAATTTTTGGATAGAAGATAGAAGACATTAGATTAGAGATTGGTAGCAGATCCTCGCAAGTTTTAGGACTTCTGTAATTCATTGTAATATCAAGCCGTAACAGGGAAGGCCTTACAGCCCGGCATGTATTATTCAAATTGATGATAATATATGACAGATCTGGAATTCTCTCTCACTCTTGTTGTTTTTTGCTTCCGCATGTGTGTTGCAATCGTGGATCATTAGGGTGCTCCATCCTTTGGCCCCTCTTGCATCCCTACCTTGTGTTAGGTGGTATCAGAGCGAGGTGAGATCTTGATCTAAGTCTGCGGATCTAGGTTTGCAGGTTCCTCTTGAAGCCCTAGTTGAATTGTTGTGGGGTAGCAAATTAGAATCTGACCTACAATTGCACAGGGTTTGCAAGATGGTTCGTGGGAGCCGAGATGTAGATCCAAGATTGGCAGATATGCTAAGACAGATTGTTGCTAGATTAGAAGTAGTGGAGACAACCCAAAGAAGAGGCAGACATCTTGAAGATGTTAGTGATGATGAAACTCAGGAAGAATAGGCGAATGCAGAACCTGCTCCTGTTCTGGATCAAGGCGAAGAAAGATTTTTTAAGGCTTTTACAAGTTTGAAGTCAACACCACATTTTAATCCTCCTGAGTATAGTGGAAAGCTGGATTCTGATGAATTGGTGGACTGGATCACCGAGATGGAAAAGTATTTTGAGTATGAAAACATTCCAGAGGATAAGAAGGTGAAGATTGCAAGCACAAAGTTGAAAAGTCATCCATCCTTATGGTGGGAACATCTGCAATTGGATCAGAAGAGGAAAGGCAAAGACAAAATCAAGATATGGTGTAAGATGGTCAATAAATTGAAAGGAAACTTCTTACCCTGTGATTATCAGGTTAACCTAGTTCGGCGAATGCAAAGTTTGAGACAGAAAGATAGCTCGGTAAAAGAGTATACTAAGGAATTCTATAGATTAGATATCAGATCTGGACATGATGAAGATGATGTGGAAACAATCGGCAGATACCTGAATGGTTTGAGAGTTTCCATCCAAGAGGAGATCAACATGGTCAAGTTGGAGAACATTGAAGAGGCTTATCAATTTGCTTTGAAGGTCGAGGAGAAATTGAACAAAAGACATGAGCAAAGACAAACACGTCGAGGTGGTAGATTCCCTAGAGGAAGAGGAAGATCTAATGGTGAAAATGGTAGATCTGAACCAGAAAAGACAAATCTGCACAGAGGCAAGACCAAGTGGAAAGGTGAAAGTTCTAGAGGCAGAGGCAATAACTACCGAGGTGGTTATAGCAGAAGAAGTTTCCGAGGAACTTGTTACAACTGTGGAGAAGGACATAGATCTTTTGAATGTACACAAACTAGTAAGAAGGCTGGTAGCAGTAGAAATGCTTTGGTGCAAGAAGAGTCACCGAATGAACCTAAGAAGGAAAATAACTTGATGGTAAGGAGAGCACTATGGAATGAAAGCAAGAAGGAAGATCCGGTAAGGAAAAGTTTGTTCAAGACTAGATGTAAAGTTTCTTACAAAGTTTGGAAGGTAATCATAGACAGTGGTAGCTCGGAGAACCTAGCATCTAAGGAGATGGTCACAAAACTGCAGTTGGAAAGGTTGGTACATCCGAAGCCTTATCAAATTTCATGGATCAAAGATGAACATACACTCCTGGTAAGTGAACAATGTTATGTAAACTTGAAGATTGGAAAGTACTATGATAAGGTGTTATGTGATATCATGCTTATGGATTGTTGTCATATTTTGTTGGGTAGACCTTGGCAATATGATAGACATCCTATGTATGATGGGAGATTGCATAAGTATACTATTGTGGTTGATGTAAAAAAACAAATCTTGTTACCATTGATGGAAGAACTTGTTAGTAATGTTTGCACATCTGTGAAAGTTTGCTTGATGGACGAAAGAAAGTTTGTAAATTCTTTGAAGAGGAATGATGAATGTTTTGTTGTGATTCCTAATAAGCCAAGTAAGAAAACAAAGGATAATCTCCTTGAGGAGATTGATAAGTTACTAACCGAGTACAGTGGTATAAATTTTGATAATGTACCGAAAAGAACCATTGATCATTGTATGGATCTAATCCCTTGAGCCAGTTTACTGAATAAAGCACCTCATCGATTGACACCTACCGAGAATCAGGAATTGACCCAACAAATTCAAGAGTTGCTGGAGAAAGGTTCAATCAAACAAAGTTTGAATCCTTGTGCAGTACCTATTGTATTGGCACCGAAGAAGAATGGAGAATGGAGAATGTGTACTGATTCCAGAGCAATCAATAAGATAACAGTGAAGTATAGGTTTCCTATACTGAGAATGGATGTCATAATGGACAGTTTGACTGGAGCAAAGTATTTCACAAAGATTGATTTGAAAAGTGGGTATCATCATATCAGAATCAGAGAAGGTGATGAAGGGAAGACTTCTTTCAAGACAAAAGAAGGTTTGTATGAGTGGTTTGGTTATGCCCTTTGGTTTAACTAATGCACCGAGTTTTTTTATGAGATTGATGAATGAAGTTTTGAAAAAATTCTTGGGTAAATTTGTGATTGTATATCTTGATGATATTCTAATATTCAATAAGACGAGAGAAGAACATTTGTTGCATGTTAGACAAGTTTTGCAGAGATTGAAAGAGGAAAATTTGCTGATAAAAAGTGTTCATTAATGAAGGAAGAGATTGTGTACTTGGGATTTGTTATTTCAACTGATGGTTTGAAGATGGATCCTAAAAAGGTTGAAGCTATTCTGAATTGGCCTACACCTGTGAATGCTAGTGAGGTTGTTAATAATTTACCGGTTACTGAAAGGGGAGGGGTGAATCAGTAACATAATTTATTATTACAATTCTAAAACTAGCAAACAGATTTTGCATTTAAGAACAGAAAGTCAATCAACCATTTACTATCATAAGCAAAATGACTCAAATCAACATAGGTGTTTATACGTGGAAACCCTCGGTTAGAAGGAAAAAACCACAGTGAGACAGAGCTCACAACTTCACTACTGTAGAATGAAGGTTCCCTGTTAGGAGCTTACAATGCACTGATCATAGTGCTACTCGGTTAATGGATTTTACAGAGATCAATTAACATCTGGACCCTATTAAAGGTTGCCTAGTTACAAGACTTTAAACATCACCAAAGATGTTACCCTGTTAGGGGATTTTACAATGAACCGATTAGGTCCACCCTAATATAGGGATTTAAATATACTTTCACTACTGATAAACGTAATGATCTATTGTGACACTGAATATCTGATTAGATCATACCTCTGTTCCTTGTTAGCCTAGCTGTTGAACTCTGCTACTTTTTGTGCAACATTTCTCAGAAGATATCTCTCCTCTGCTCTATGCAATCATCTTATTTCAACAACCACTCATCTTGCGTCCTATGACCTGTATTTATACAGGAGATTCTCCGTAATGAGACCCTTAACTCATAAAACCGCCAAGCTGCAAACTCCGCAATAAATAATGCAATCAGCAAAAAAGCTATGCGCACTTAACTGGAGTTGACCTTGCAAGACATCCGCATGAATTAAGGCTAACTCCTGTTAAAAAGCTAACTCCACTTCTAAGTGTTGGATGTCCCGTATAATCTTGCTTTTAACTCAAACTGATCCATTAAACCCGATGTGACTCTTTAGTCTGCTTTAGACCGGTGTGACCTTATATCCGGTTCAACTTACATACTGAGACCGGTGTGTGTCCTTACCAGTGAGTATTATCGACCGGTGCAAACATTATGTTGCTTGTCTACCGGTGTCTTCCAAGTGTTGTGAGTGATCAATGACCCCTTACCAGTGCATAGCGTTTGTGGATGGACACTAATGACAATCTTGAATTGCTAAAAATCTTCCCCTTTGTCATTGGTGGAAAAACTATACACAAACTTCACTCACTTACTGATCATAGTGGCTAAAAGCTCTGCACTGTACTATTTTGTAGAACACTTCCCCTATCTAAATGCTTTGGTGTTCTTCTCCTCTATTCCGCTTCAATTTACTTCTCAATTTTGTCACTTTATGACCATCTATCTTCCCATTATTGCCTCCAAAGGAGAAAGGGTGTAGCTGCTCTGAGGAATTTACATTCGGAGTTTGTTGAAGATATCCTTGTAGGTAGTCTTAGCAAATTGTAAAAAGGGTGCCCATTGACTGATTACATATTCCATATTCTTTTGGGCTGCTTTGATAGAAACAATTATGTTCTCCATGTCTTCCACAGTTTTATAGTCTAGTTCATTTATTAGATTCTCCACAGAAGTTTATGTTTGCTCCATGATGTCAAATGTTGGTGCCAGAAACATCTGAAATCCAATTATTTCTTGGATTCTCTTATACTCTTCTTCAGCAAGTTTCCTCAGTTTTAGAGTCAAACTTGTCATTTCTCTACTGTAAGTAGTTGCGGTTTTGTTCTTAATATCAAACTGAGAGGACAGTACTCTAATTTCTTCTGAGACCTTTGCTGATTTTTCTGACAGATCTTGCAAGAATGTATCGAAATTGGATGTTCTTGTCATCAGACTATTTGCCACTTGCAATTGCTCCTGCAACACTTTTAAGTTGGCTGTCACATTGACCTTGATTTCTTCAACCTGTTTGTGGAGAATCTCCACTCTTTTCTTCTCATAGTGGTCAATGGCCATTGTTTCTGGATCTGTTACCTCCTCACCGTTTGCCCATGTAAGTACCTCTAGTTGATCGATGACCGGTTCATCTTCAGCAACGTCTGCATCTGGTACAAAGTTGCACAGGATGTTCTTTACTGTAGTCAGGACCATGTCCTATTTCCTCTTGGTCAACTCCTTGAGCTGCCTTGTTGACATCTTGCTGATGTCTATTACTATTTCGGTGATTTTACTTTTCTTTGCTTCTTTTTCCTTAGCACATGTTAGTTTCCTTTTAGAAGATGAGCTAGGAATGTCTCCGTGTTCTTGCTGACCTTGCTCTTGCTCCGGTCTTAGCTGCTCTGTGTGGACAGAGGTCTCTTCTTTTTGCCCCTTGTTGTCTTCCATTATTCTATGAGCTCTGCTTTCCAATTGAACTTCTTCTTCCGTTGGCTTTCTACTTTCAACATTTTGTGGTTGTTCTCCCAGTGGGTCTTCTTTTTGTTGTTGCTTCTCAGCAGTATGGAGTTCCCCTATGGGTATATCACTTTATGTCTCTTGTTCAGCATTTGGTTGATCATTAGTTAAGAGCTCCTCTGATTGCACAGGTCTATTCTAATCCTGAGGACCATATCTTTCTAATGTTGTAAACTCATAACTATTCCAGTAGTCTAGAGTGTCTTTGTAGACTTTGTTCTCATATCCATTCAATATCTCTGCGACTCTATCAAGTGTTTTCAGGTTCATGGATGCTTCTTCTAGTAGAACCTTTATTCTTTCTTCACTAAACCCTGCTCGGACCTTGAATAGTGTTTCTTTGGTGATTTTGGTGTTCATCCTTATACCGGTCTTCCATTTTTCTTGTAGCCTGTTGTTTAGTTCCGATGGGAACTTGGATCCGTAGTCCCTAGGAGTCCTATGATAGTCCATGAAGGTCTCTACAATTTCGACAATCAGCTTTTGTTTGTCTTCTTCGTTTAGTACATTGTACCATTTAGTTGCATTGTCTACATTTCCAAAGTCCATAACTTCAGTAATTAAGTCATCAACATGCATAGGTTGATATTTACCTTTGTTTGGTGAGATGAGAACCGTTGGACTCGTTGCTTGTTCCTTGGTTAAGTCTACTAGTACCGGTGCTTCTTCCCCCAGTATCCCCTTCCCTTTACTGATGTCAGGTGTCGATTTAGTTGTAGCTCTTTGTGCTTCTTCTTGTGCTTGTCGATGAGTCTGAAGAAGGTTGGTCCATAGTGCGACTTCCCCATTGTGCACGTTTTCAATTTCTCCAATAAGCACTAGGCCTATCCTTCTTATAGTTGCAAGGTTTTCTGATGTAGTTCAGCCTATTCTGCTGCCTCGTCCAGAGTCAGGCGATTTTGAACCTCCAGAAGAGCTCGTATCCTCTCTTCCTTTGATTTTTCTTCTGCGGCTTTCAACCGGGCCTCAATATTTTGTAGAAGTTGTTCCGGTAGAGTAGTGTGAAGTCCATCAGGATGATCATTAAATTTGTGGAGGCAGAATGCTACTGCTTCCTCAAGTTTGTCGTTGTCTTCATCGCTGCTTAAGTCATATCTTCTCCTTATAGTGCGCCCAAGTTTCCAACCTTCTTCAGTCCTTCCACAATTTCATCTATTGTGGGCTTGGCTCGTCTAGGTGGATATTCTTTTGACACTTTTTCAGTCTGCTTTTTCCTAATTAGAAGAATTGTGACTTCAAGGTCTGTTTCTTCTAGTTCTTCCTCTTGGATGTTGGGTACCTATTCTTCTTTCTTCCTTAGACCTTTGGACTGTCCTGTTGCCGATTTTTTTCTTGGAGGCGTCCTTTTATCGACAATTTTGATCGATGTCCTTTTTGAGAAATTTTGAAGAATTTGTGTACGTACCGAATCGATTTGCACTAAGATCCAAATTTGTATCATTTAATGCCTCAGCATATGCCTTGGCGTCTTTGGCTGAGATCTCGTAACCCAGCTCAAGGGCATATGCATCTCTCAGTTCAACAGCTTGAATAATACAGTTGTCGGTGGTGACCAAAAAACATACCTCATCCTTGTAATGTTGGACAATTGCCGACGGAATCCTTTCCCTCTCGTGCATCTCCAATTGAAAGGCTTCGAAATGTTTGGTCATAGCATTGCTTAGCTGGTCTCCCTGTCTATTTACCATTTCAATGATTTGATGCATGATCGGTTTGTCAGTTCTCCAATTCACCTTTGCGAATCCTTGGAAGAAATCCATGTACAAGAAGTATAGGCACATTAGAAGGGTTCCATACTTCATAGATTTCCTCTTCACAACTCCAAGCTACTTCATATTTTCAAATATTTGGTTTCGAAGAATTGTACAAATGTCATATTGGACATTTTCGTGCATAATGCGATACGCAGCATGAATTGCTCCACCTGGTACGTTGTTTAGATTGCTTGACTGGCAGACTTTATATCTGATAACAGCGGACGCGAAACGCACTCCTTCATCTTCAATGTCGTTAATAGTCACGAGTCGACCATCAAACTTCCACCTGGTTAGCTCGTTGACGATAGAATTGGAGATGGTGCACAAGGTTATCACTTCCCCTTTGTCGTTGTACCCGATCACTCTATGGAGATCCTCTTTGGTGATCTCGTGACATGCCCCTTAGTTGAGCCAAAATCCTGGTTCATGAAGACGGCTTAGTACAAGTCTAATTTGGTCCTCCCGGAAGATTACAGGGTAGCACACACCATTTATTAGACCGGAAGATACCAAATTGGCATATTTGTCGAGCAATCTGCCTTCTTCACATAGCGACAAATATTCTGCTTGAATGAAGGTTTCTCCGATTTCTTTCTGTTTGGCGTGAATGAACGTTGTAACATCCTCGGTCAAGAGGACTCCTTTTGGTATGGAACAGAGAGCACCAGCCATGTCGTTTTCTCTATTCTGTATAGGCAAGATGTTGTATGCTCGTTTGTTCACTAGATCTCCTTTGATCAACTTCACGATACATGAAGATGAAGCCATTCTTCCTATCCGGTACTTGGCAGATAGTGGTTTCTAAAAGATCACAGCGTAAAAATAATACTTAGCACAAGAATTCCTAAATCGCAAAGTAAGCAAAGTGAAAACTTGCGAGTAATTTCCCCTTTCCTTTATAGGGCTAGGTTATAAAAATAATTACCAAATGGTAACTATTTGTTAAACGGCTACAATAATAAATGCTTTACCTACCTTTTTCCGTTTTACCAATCGGTTGATTGTAAACTTGCCTTACCGATTAATCTTAAAGACTGAATGAGCCCGACTCTCATCAATCATACCAGGAATGGTAGTGGAACTACGAATTCCCTCTAAACCTTCATGGTTTAGTTTGCTGAAGAAATATCGCCTTCAGCAGATGGTGATCTTTCCTCTATCTTCTCTTCAGCGAAGATTTTTTATTCTTTTACGAACCAAATCTGTTTGACCGTTTTCTTAGTCTTTTCTTCCTTGTTGATCTTTTCTTCATATTTAACCGGTTCCTTCTTGTTACCGGATGATCAGTTTCTGCATTCTTTGGATTTGTGTCCTACTTTGTTGCAGTGATAGCAGATCACTCCAATTGCTTTCCATGAGTTCATTCTTCTAGTGTCAATTGGCTTGTTGTGAGATCCATTATAGTTGTGTTATCCACAATTCACACAGTTCACTGTGCTCAGGTCCTTGCTTCTTTTAGTGAGTATTGGTTTTGGGGATCTGAGCGTCATTGTCTTGGATCTAAATTCTTGTGCTCTGTGTCCAAATTTATTGTATGCATAGCAGTACCCTCTGAAGCTTCTCATGATGCTGACGGACACAGATAAGGTGCTGGACCAGCATTCACTGGTCTTGTGGCCCTTTTTACCGAAGTTCTTGCAATACCTATTGTTGGTCTTTACCGGTGCATTCCTGCAATTATTGGTCTTATGACCTGATTTCCCACAGTGGTTGCAAGATGTGTTAGGGAAATTCTTATTCTTTTGCACCAGCGATTTCATCTTATCCTTTTTTATTGCTTTTGCCCTAGAGGGCTCACCATTCCTTGTGGACTTTTCACCGGTCAAACAAGACCGTTCTTATCTTCGTGTCTTCTCTGACCTTTGAGTTGTTCATCAAGCTTAGTTGAAATTTCGTTGCATCTTCTCAGTATTTCATTTGTCTCTTCAAGTTCGTTCATTTGCTCCCTTAGTTGATGCAATTCTTGAGACAGTCTATGGCATGCTTCATTCCTATCATGCCAACCTTTCTGCATGTGGGCATTTTCTTGGGTGACAGTCTGCATGTCTTCTTGAAATTGTAGAATGATAAGTTCATTTGCTCCTACGGCCTCTACTGCCCGGTCCCTTGCTTTCTCCGAGGATGACAGAGACTTGACTGCCGAATTTCTTTCGTCTTCAGCTTTTCTCTTCTTCTCGATTAATTTAGTCATCATCAAAACATTGTCTTCTTGTTCTTTTTTGAGATTAGAGATTTCATTGATGAGGATCTGATTCTTTTCCACGAGTTCAGATACTGCCTCCTCAACGTCGTCAGATCCACTCTGTCCAGAGAGCTCATCAATGGTTTCATTGCTCTCGTTCAGTTGTAGTGCTAGCTGCTTTCTTTTCGCAAGTGATCTCCTCAATCTGCTCTCCAGAGAGGCTATGAGGTCATTGGCTTCCTCAAGCTGCTTTTGATACCGGTAAACCTCCATAATCTTTCTCTTCAGTTGTTACACTTGAAAGCAGAGAGAACTTGGCTCTCATACCAAATGTTAATAATTTACCGGTTATTGAGAGGGGAGGGGTGAATCAGTAACATAAATTATTATTACAATTCTAAAACTAGCAAACAAATTTTGCATTTAAGAACAGAAAGTCTACTTTAGACCGGTGTGACCTTATATCCGGTTCAACTTACATACTGAGACCGGTGTGTGTCCTTACCGGTGAGTATTATCGACCAATGCAAATGTTATGTTGCTTGTCTACCGGTGTCTTCCAAGTGTTGTTAGTGACCGGTGACCCCTTACCGGTGCATAGCGTTTGTGGATAGACACTAATGACAATCTTGAATTGCTAACAGAGGTAAGATCATTTCATGGTTTGGCAAGTTTTTACCGAAAGTTCATAAGGAATTTCAGTTCAATTTGTAATGCTATGACTGAGACTATGAGAGGTGACAAAAGAGAATTCAAGTGGACACATGGAGCTGACAGAAGTTTTGAGACTCTGAAGTAGAAGGTTGTTGAATTACCTGTTTTGGCATTACCTGATTTCAGTAAACTATTTCAAGTAGAATGTGATGCAAGTGGAAGTGCAATTGGAGCTGTGTTGAGTCAAGAAGTTAAACGTGTTTCTTTCTTTAGTGAAAAGTTGAATAATGTTAGAAGGAAGTATTCTGTGTATGATCAAGAATTCTATGCTTTTGTTCAAGCACTGAAGAAATGGAGACATTATTTGATACCGAGTGAATTTGTGTTGTATAATGGTCATAAGGCTTTACAATATTTGGGTAGTCAAAATAAGTTGAATCAGAGACATATGAAATGGGTTGAGTATTTGCAAAGTTATATATTTGTGATAAAGCATAAGAGTGGAGTCACTAATCGAGTTGTTGATGCATTGAGTAGAAGAAGATCTTTAATGACCAAGATGAAAATTGAAGTTCTTGGTTTTGATGAGATGAGAGGTTTGTATGAAAATGACCTTGATTTTTCTGAACCATGGAGAAAGTGCAAAACACCTATTCAAGATCAACAAGACACTAAATTGGATGAATATTTCATTCAGGAAGGTATGTTGTTCGAAAGTATTCAGTTGTGTATACCGAGAGGAGTGATGAGATCTAATCTGATAAAGAATAAACATAGTAGTGGTTTAGCTGGACATTTTGGCATTGATAAAACATACAATTTGCTCAAAGAGAAGTACTATTGGCTGCAGTTGCATAAAGATGTTCAAAAATTTGTGAAAAGTTGTGGTATTTGTCAAGTTGCAAAAGGAGCAAGTCAGAATACTGGATTGTATACACCGATTGATGTTCCTGAGAAACCTTGGATTGATATCGATATGGACTTTGTTCTTGGCTTACTGAAGACAGTAAGAGGTAATGATTCTATATTTGTTGTTATGGATAGATTTTCGAAGATGGCACATTTTATACCTTGTAGAAAGACATCAAATGCAGTACATGTAGCAGATCTTTTCTTTAAGGAAATTGCCAGATTGCATGGATTACCGATGAGTATTATCTCTGACCAAGACAGTAAGTTTGTTGGTTATTTTTTGGAAAACACTTTGGAAGAAATTTGGCACTGAGTTGAAATATAGTTCTACATTTCACCCACAAACCGATGGACAGAGTAAGGTTGTGAACAAAACTTTGGGAAATCTTTTGAGATGTTTAGTTGGAGAGACACCGAGTAATTGGGATTCTATGTTGGCTGTTGGCTAAAAATTTTGTAAGCCACTAAGACTACACCTTACAAAATTGTAACTTTAGGCAACGTCTCATGAGATAAATCTCTCCTCTCAGCAATAGGGGAGGGTCCCTTCTTACCGCAAGTGGCTTCAGCAGGACTTCAACTGAAATTAAATAAAGGGGCAATTCTTCCAATCTGTTCCTCTTTTTTAGGAAAGATTCACAAGTAACAACAACTTTCTAACTCTACAAATATCTCCTACTGCTACGATAATACCGATGACCTTGGAATTGACGTAAGAACAATACCAATGGCCGCGGTTTAATTTTTATATTTTGTGGAATAAGTACAAGAACCCAAAGTCTCCTGCAATTATCCCAAATTAGGATTCAAGTAGAATAACCAGTAAGGCACAAAGTCTCTTACCAGATACTCTCAAACTTAATAAAAATCCCTATAACTGAAGCCCAAAGTCTTCAGTTCTAAGTAATTGCAGCCACTATCTAATATAACAATTTGTCCTCTTGCAGCACAAAGTCTTCAAAAGTTCAAATTGGCTCTGAATGCAATAGGCAACTCAAAGTCTACACAATTGAATTCAAATGCCTCTTGAGAAAAACTCCAAAACTCACAATCAATAAACAAAAAATGTCGTTACATAACACCTTGAATCAACACAAAGTTTGAAAGCAAGTTGCCCTTTTTATTGAAAGCAATTCAAATTTACATATAAGCTCAAAGTCTTAGAGTGTAGATACAAGCTGGCAGAATTTAATTGCCTTGCGAAAAGATGATTATTTACAATGAGCTCCCTCCTTTATATAAGAAAAGAGGAGAGAGAAAGGTGGAGAAAAAAGAGGAAAATCCTTCACCACCTTCACTTATTCCCTAACTAACTAACTAATTTTGACTTTTTCAAAGTTGCATGCCTAATGCACTTGCAACCTGATTACATGTTACAACTTTGCATGTGATACTATCACATGTAATTACATATGTCAAATACAAATTACAAAGACAAGATGAAAATATTCTAAGTGCCTGACAAAACACGACACCTATTACATCATCCTTTGTTTATCTTCATGCTGCTACAGGATGCGTGATGGTTGATATGCTCCGGTTTGGTGAAAGCATCTTGATCTGGAATAGGAATATGCACCCTTGATTGTTGTTTTGAGTGTTCTTGAAAGCATTTTATGTTGTAATCTTTCGAACCTTTCTAGGGAGAAAGATCCAATCTTCTTATCCAATTTTTGTTCTAATTTTGATTCACTTGATTCCCTCGAAGTTGAATTTCTCTCAAGGGTGGCCTTTGAGCTCTCCTACGGGTTTCTCTTTCTCTTTGTATCCTTTCCCTTTCCTCACGTTCCAATCTTTCTCTAAGCCTCCTTTCAATTCTGTGTCTTTCTCTGTCAAATTCAATACCAACTTCCTCCTCTTCTTCCAAGATGGCTTGAGCAACTGAATAGTGTGTGTTGTTCCAAATGAAAGCCCCTAGGTCTGAAATGATATCTTCTTGCCTTATGTTTATATCCAAACCTGGTTGCACAACTGGATAGTTAGCAATAGGAAGACAACACCATCATAGATCATTTTTCAGTTTTGCCTCTCACGTTGCAAACTTTCTTGATTCTCCCTTTCAATTCTCTGTCTTTCCTTCTTCCTTTTCTGGTGTTGTGAGAAAAACCAAAAACGGGTTTTACAGAGGGTATTACATATGAATGGACAAGTAGTATTAGATGAGAAAAATAAGCATGGATGGGTCTATGGCATGCTTTTTGATGTACAAGTATGGATTTTGGAATGGTATGAGCAAGAGGAATGGTTAGAAAACTTTAGGACAGCGAAGAGGTGAATGAATTTTACTTCAAAAATGACAAGGAAGACCCAAAAACGGGTTTCTTGGAGGTGATTGCATGTGCGGACAGCGAGAATTATGAAGGATAGGAAGGCGAATGAATGAATGGATATCACTTTTAAAATGGAGTTTTGAATTGACCACCATTACGAGTTTTACGTCATATGGAAGTGGTAGGGACAACAATTTTATGCAAGTGGATATTTTGGAAAATAGCACATGTACGAACTTGCATTGGATTTGTTTCTTTCTTCACCATAGAACGGGGTTTTTAATCCCGACTGCATATGCAAAAGAAGAGATGTCCTTGCATATGCATCTTTAATGAGGTAGAAACATATGTTACAAAACTGAAAATAAAAAGAAAATGAAATAAAAACAAAGACATCCTCAACATATACAAGTAATTTTACCTCACTTCTTTATGAGACAAAATAAGGAAAATCTCTTGTAATCTTTGAAAAATCTGGAAATGATCATGAAGATTTTCGTGATTTGGAAATGCTGTGAAAGAGTCTTTAAATAGAGTTCAATTCATGAATTATTCTTTCAAAAGATAAACATCTCTTGAAGTCAAGGATTGAATCTTGACAAGTGTTGGATGAAAGAGAAAATAAATGCTAAATAATAGCAACAAGTTTGAATAAATCCAACACATGCAATGGCATCCAAAAACGGCGTCTAGGGTTTTAAATTCAATTGGAAATGACAATAAACAAGCTGGAAATAAAAATGCTTACCCTAGAATCCACTTTTATTCAAAAACTCTGGATTTAGATGATGATTATGACCTCCAATGAGCCGTTTTTGAAGAAAAATGGCAGAGAAACATGTTGGAAATAAAACAAAGCATGTGCTCTTCAAACAAAAATCGCCACCCAGCTGTTTACTTATCAAAAACGCATTTCTTTGATGAACAAACACATGTTTTTAATGTGTTAGAGCCTTCAAAATCGCCACTAAGGGAAGACAAGGTCCAAACGCATTTTGAAAGTCAAAACCATATGCATTGAGGAATAAAACCGCCACCATGCAGCAATATGTTTAAAAATGCACTTTGGGAAGAGATTGGCATATGCTAATAAAATCGCCACCAAGCAAGGAAGGTTAAAAACGGGTTTTGAAAGATACATAGCACGAAACATGTGTTATGCTATTGAAAATCGCCACCAAGGGAATAAAGATAAAAACGGCTTTTAAAAAGTCATTAACATATGTTTGATACAATATGTTATGGCCTTCAAAATCGCCACCTAGTAAGGGATTTTTAAAAAAACATTTTATGTTGAATGCATTACATGTGTTAATATATGTAATGCATCCTAAAATCGACACCTATGACTGGGCATTAAAAACGTCTCTTTTGCAATGTATTACATGTGCATAGCATTAAAAAAAATCGACGCCCATCTTGGAAGTTTAAAAACATTCTTTAAAGAAGTCTTTACACATGTCTTTCAGCATGTTATAAACACATGTAATGACATTAAAAATCCACGTCTTTGGGGAAGAATAAAACTTAATACATTTGCACATGGACTTTATATGCAAACTCCTCTAAAATCGACACCATAAAATGACCATTAAAAACGTTGTTTAGAAACTCATTTGCATATACAATGAGCATATGTAATGACATTAAAAATCGACACTTTAAAGGAAAATAGCAAAGGAAAATTAATACGCACTTTAGAAATACAACTGCATATGATTGAAAACATGAAATGTACATGCAGTTGTTGACAAAAACAACGTATGAATATGGAAAAAGACTTAGGAACAAGATTTTAAAAGTGTTTTACACATGAATGATATGCACTGAAGAACAAAAACCGCACTTTTAATACTTAAGTCTTTTAATTTGAATTAATTTAATACATAACTATAGTATTTAAATAAAGTAACATGAAATTAGAAGATTAAAAGCTAATTTCATGAAAACGTTAAAAACTATAGTCAAATCAACTCGAAATGAGTTGAAATTTGAAAACAGACTTTGAAATCCATTTAACATATTAAAAATAATTCAAACTCGTGCAATCGACTTCAAAAACCCCACTTTTGGGGTTTTTTAAAGGATAT
Source organism: Chamaecyparis obtusa (assembly GCA_027943335.1). Classification (NCBI taxonomy): domain Eukaryota; kingdom Viridiplantae; phylum Streptophyta; class Pinopsida; order Cupressales; family Cupressaceae; genus Chamaecyparis; species Chamaecyparis obtusa. The sequence continues at coordinate 2,938,218 of BSBK01000413.1, forward strand.
GCAGTCAGCCTTGAAAACCCCACCCTTTACATCATAACTTGAGTTGTAGAACTCCGTTTCATGTCTAAGTTAGCTCGAAACTAGCGTAATTTAAAGGGCTATCGACTCAAGGGAAAATCAAGATTAAAAACAAAGGGAAAGACTTAAAGAACGCATGAAACGTGTGTTACAAAGAGCTTTTCAAGGATGACGAATTGCCTTTATATCACTTTATCAAAAACGTTCAAAACATAAAGGATATTTCTACGAATTGACAAGAAAAATTCCGTAGGGTTGCCACAATTTAGTGATCTCAAAATTGAGGACAACATTGGCACAAGCAGAGTTTGCATATAACAATTCAATGAATAGAAGTACTAGAAAGACACCATTTGAGATTGTGAATGGCACACAACCGAGAGGAATATCTGATTTGAGAGACATTGCTGATGAGAATAAGATAAGTGCTGAAAGAGTAAAATTTGTTGAATATATGAAGACATTACATGAAGATGTGAAGCTAAAGATGGAAGACAGTAATCAGAAATACAAAGACAGAGCTGATAGATCAAAAAGACATAAAACTTTTGATGTTGGTGATGAAGTGATGGTTCATTTAAAGAAAGGTCGTTTTCCTATTGGAACATATGGAAAGTTGAACATGAAAAAGTTCGGACCTTGCAAGATTCTGAAGAAATTTGACAGTGGAAATGCATATTAGATTGAGTTACCTGATGACATGGACATATCACCGATTTTCAAGATTGTTGATTTATGATTATCATGAACCTAATGAAGAAGTGACAGTACCGACAAAATATCCTAAGGAGCAGAATGAAGTTGAAAAGATTTTTAAGGAAAGAGTTGGAAAAAGTACAAGAGGAAAACAGTACATGGAAAATTTGGTTAAGTGGAAGAATAGACCGATGAAAGATAGTTCGTGGATTTCATAGTCTAATTTGGATGCAGCTCGGACCAAACCTACTAAGTGATTCAGAGAATCATTTCAAAACAACCCCAGGTGTCTGATGCAGGAGCATCTCGAGTCCTTTGCAATCCTGTGTCACCAAAAAGAATTTGAGTTTTGTCTGTGTTGCTCGGTTTCTACTTTGACCGAGTTGGTCGGTAATTGGTCGGTTTCCTTTGGTTACCGAGTGTGGTCCATTATCCCCTGGGTGGTAGGTTATTTCATTGGTGCCCGACGTTGTCTGTCTGCTGATCGATTATCTTGCTTACCGATGGGTCTAGTTTTGGTTCCTGTTGTGGCCGACTTGTGCATTTATATTGGATCGCAGAATTAATGCTGGAATCCATCATTGGGAAGTGTGTGGTCCCAGATTTGAACGTTACTTCCGTTAATTGTGGATCTAAAGGTCGACTTAGCTCGGTAGCTTCTTGTATAAACGTAGATGTTTGGTGGTAGTTTAGGAGGCAATTTTGGATAGAAAATATAAGACATTAGATTAGAGATTGGTAGCAAATCCTCGCAAGTTTGAGGACTTCTGTAATTCATTGTAATAGCAGGCCGTAACCGGTAAGGCCTTACAGCCCGGCATGTATGATTCAAATTGATGATAATATATGACAGATCTGGCATTCTCTCTCTAACTCTTGTAGTTTATTGCTTTCGTATGTGTGTTGCAACCTTGGATCATTAGGGTGCGCCATCCTTTGGCCCCTAATGCATCCCTACCTTGCGTCAAGCTATAAAAAGTTAAGTCAAGTTGAATGTCGTGACATTCTACTTCTAAATTTGTATAAGAATTTTTTATGCCACCAAAGCCCATTGAATTTTGGATCTCCGAGCACCAGTAGTGTAACTCTATGGCAGGTTTTAAAATACAAAGCGTTTCAGACCTGAATCGACTTACCAAATAGGCCAAAGCTAAAGGTTAGAGAATCTTGAAGCATCATTTGATTTAATAGGTTCAATCTCAAAAAGTTGAAAAAAAATTCATGAGGAAGCATCAGTGAAAGAGACTATGAATGCACTTATAATTCACATTTGTGATTAAGGAGTGTTGGACATTGTATCCCAACAACTTATGAACCTCTCGCCTCCTCTAGAGATTTTTTCTCATTGACATCCTTAAAGATGTGCATTGAAAAATATATCACAACATACATTAGAATGGACATCAAAATAACTGCTAATATGTATCCATTGTACCATCTACTAATTATACACGAAATGTGTAAATGGACATCACTTTCACTACTTAAATTTTTCCATTGTACCAGCTACTATTTCCACATGGATTGTGGGTATTCTAAAAATATGTCATTTTTTATTCAACTCTCCCACCTCTGCGTTCAGATTTCTATATAATGTTTGTTTATCATTTTGCCATTAGCTTTTTTCAGAGTATACCTCGATAGAGCTGTTAGAGATAAGAAGATAAATATGAATGAAGTTTTTAGTCTCAAAGATGACAAGAAGAATCATATCTGGAAGTTATAGAGTTGAAGCTCAACAAAGAGTTGTTAATGATAAGAAGATAAATCAGCATGAAGTTTTCAGTCTCTGACATGAAGAATCGTGTCTAGAAGTTGTAGAACTCAAGCTCAATCAATAAATCGTTAGTTTGAGAGTGTGCATAACGAAAAAAGTTTAAATCAGTTGTAGTTAGTGGAGAACATTTTAGAGGTAGCGGTGAAAAAATCAAATTATCAGTTGAGTTGAATTTTCATGCTGAAATTAAAACACCTTAGAATAATGGGTGGAGTTGCAAGTAACATGGAAGCCATCTAAGAAATTTCAATGTCTCCCTTGTTCGACATTGCTCTAAAAATAATATTTATGTTGCACCATATTATAGTGACCAATAATTATTTCTAGAAGATGGTAGGAGAAGGCAAACAGGTCTGAAAAGAAAAGAAATAAAATATCATGGGTAATTTGGGTTAGAGAAATGTTGTTGCGGTGTTTGCAGGTTGAAATTGCCATTTGCCATTTATAGTTAAATGAGAAGAAGGTCAAACGTGAAATGAATATTAGAACATCAATCAAAAGAAAGGATTTGCACAGAATAAAAACATATAGAAGAGCCACCGTTGTTGAATTATTAATAGATGAAGCAAAGTTTCTTTTTGCCCACTGATTGTAATAGGGTTGTTGGTTGCGTATTTGGAAGCAAAAAATCACAGTAAAACAGAGGAGGAAAGATTATCAAAGTAAACTGGAAGTTTTCAAAAAGCATGGTTTTCCTTGGGAAAAATTCTTATAAGTTCGAAGGTTGTAGAAAGTTTGAGGAGATTAGAACATATTGTGTGCCTGATTAGAACATATTGTGTGCCTGAAGTTTGATATAGTCAATACCCATCATAGGAGGAAAAAATTGTCATGACATTCTATTTCAAAAAATTTATAGGAATGTTTGAGGCCGGAAAATTCCACTAAATTTTAGATCTTTGAGCACCTGTAGTGTGACCCTATAGGAGGTGCTGAAAAACAAAGTGTTTCACACCAGAAGCGATAATGGACTGCTTGCGAGATGGTTTAGAGCTCATCGTTAGAGAATACTAATAACTTCTTGGGATTTTCTAGGTTTCATCCCTAGAATTGATAGATTTTTCTATGTTGAAGTGTCAATGAAAGAGACTACGAATGCAATTATAGTTTGCAATTCGAGGGTAATAGAAAGTTTGTAGCAATAGAACATTCAATGTGTCTAAAGTTTAGAGCCTAGCTCCATAGAGCGGCTAATTATAAAAAGATAAATCAATATCATGATTTGAGACTCTAAGATTACATGAAGAATCATCTCGGGAAGTTATAGAGTCCATGCTCAATATAAGCTCTTAGAGATAAGAAGATAAATTAGCATGAAATTTTGATTCTATAAGATGACATGAGGAATCATGTCTGGAAGTTAGAGAGTTAAAGCTCAATCAAGAGGTGTAATGTTTTATTTTCTTTAATATAAATCTCTATTTGCTCTCTATTATTATTGCTCTCTTATTTTTACAAATGGTATCAGAACAAGATATAAAGGTAGAGTTGACTCTAGAGATAATACTGCATCATGGGCCATTGTTCCAAGAGTTGTAGCTGAAAAATCCATTCAAAATTCCAAATGAAGATCTTTGTAAGGAGTTTGCAATAATTGAAGACTTGATTCAAACTATTAGAAAGAGAAACCAAAAAGATTACAACCCCAAACGAATTTGAGCAGCTCAACAAAGAGTTGTTAGTGATAAGAAAATAAAGCAGCAATGATTGGAAAAAATTGTCAGAGCAGAGTGCAAGTTGTTAAAAGAAAAGGAAAGGGTTGGTTTTGATTGTTAATCTTGGAGTTTGTCTACTAAATTGTCTTTGTGTGAAAATGTTGACGAGGCTGATAGATTGTCGATTTTCATCATAAAAAGCACGAGTAAATTGGTTGAGACAGAGTGGTAGGTTTTATGGAAGAAAAGCCTCTCTAGAGATTCATGTCTGAAGTGTACAGAACAAAAAGGTGTTGATAAAAGAGATGCTGAAATTAAAGGACGATACAACTTGTTTGAACATATGAAAAGTTAAGTGATGTTGAATGTCGCAACGTTCTATTTCTAAATTTGTGTAAGAATGTTGATGATTATACTGCTGAAATGCAAGCCTCGGGTTTTGAGTTTGTTGTTTTTTGATACTGGTTAACTCATTTCCCAAAGTTTGCAAAATGCTCTCTATCTTTTGCTAGCTGCTCTTAATCTCCTGCAATTCATTTGATGGTCCAGCTGTACTTTCATAACTCACAACTGTGGAAACAACTGGAACAGTAGGCAAAGGAGCCATTGGTGGTATATTTAGAGGCATATTCGATTGAATATTTGGGAAATAAGGCATGGGAGGCCTAGGGGCTATTTTACTAGCCTGTATAAGACTATTTTCTGCTCTAACAGCAAGACTAAAAGCTTGCGGTAATGAAGTACCTCCCATGGATTGAATCATTACTGAAATGTCACTATTCAAACTATTAAGATAATAAAGAAAAGCATAATCTGCACTTGGTCTTACCACCACTGGTATTCTATTCCATGTCTTTTGAAAACAGGAATTGAAATCCGTCATTTGCTCTTGTGGGGCTCTTTTAATAGTTGTTAGTTGCTCTACAAGGGACAAATGATCTGACTTGTCCTCAAAAAATTATGTAAAGGCATCACCCAATTCATCCCAGTTGGAAATGGAAGCCACAGGTAAATTTTTGAACCAATCTAAAGCTTTTTCTTTGAATGAAGCAGCCAATAATCTAACAGCAACGTTGTCTTGAGTCACATGATGAACATTACAAATGGAAACAACATCTCGCATATGCTCATAAGCAGTTGTTTGACCTTCTCCAGTGAAGTCTGGTAACCCCTTCAATGTTGCCAATGGTATATCATTGTGTTGTTGAAGATTCAAGGGACTACCTTGATCAAAAGGAACAAAATTGAAAGCTCTTGGTGCAGCCATAAGGTTAACTTGTGCTGTAACACTTGCTGAAACTGAACTTGAACCAGCTGCTACAGTACTTGAAAATTCTGCCCTTATAGTTGGTGATGCCGAATGTCTTAAAGAGCTTTCTCTGTTCTCTGGTCTTCCTCTTCTTACATAAACTCTTGGAGGTGAAGTCTGAACTCTTTTAGCATGTGGGGTTCGTTTAAGAGTTCTACCTTTCCTTTTGGGTGTCTCTAACTGCAGAAATTCAAATGCACTTGAGCTCCTTGTCTCAATCTTTCTCATAAAAATAATAATCAGCGCTGATACTACTAGTTCTTCACCATAGAGTCGCCAACTGTACTTTCAAACTGCTTTGAATGACTAAAAATTTGCAGGTTTGTACAGTAAAACCAGCAAATAAAGAAATAGACTGCTGTATATTGTACCACCGAGTGTGCCAAAACTGTTAAGGCTAAGAATTTGCACCCTATTAAACTATACCAGTTTAACAATTCTGCCTAACATGGGAATCATTTTTGCATGTGGGAAATGCTTACTTAGAAATGAAACCTCAGAATTCTAGGCCGGCTCCTATTGGATAATCTCTGGTTGTTGCTAAAAACTACTTAAAACTTTTGAGGAAAAGGGTTAGAATTTGTTGAAAAATGAATTTGAAATTAACCTAAACTAATGAACCAGGTGATACACCAAATATGATAGGAACACTGAAAAAATAATGGCTTCCTTGAAGAGAACTAATGAATTCTATCACTTAAACACTCCTAATCTATATAGGCATGCATAAATATTTTGTAACAAGGTCTTAAAGCAGATTAGCAAGGAAGAGGAATTCTTCACATGAGAATCAAACTTATTTCAGACACAAACTACACCCTGCATACAACATACACTCCTGCAATAAGGTAATAATTGAGACAAAAGAAGATAAGAAATTTGCCAAACTTACTTATCACTTTCATCAATCAAGTATTTGACACAAAACCACAGGAAGAATGGAGGCCTGAATTTGATAGAAAACCGCTCAAAAATGCTGCCAATATTAATCAATCTTCAAAAGAGTTACAAACTTCTGCATAAAACTGCCGAGGACAAAAAATATGCCACAAGAACCTGCCTCTGCATAATCAGAACTGAGTCCTTATGAGTGCTCAATACAGCAAGTATACAACTCTCAACCACCAAGGATCGGATGCTGAAAAATAGCCTCCAAAACAGGACTTGGAAACCCATAAAATGAAGCTTATCCACTAAAAAGACTCCACTAAGTCATAAAGAACCTATGACTCATCTATAACTGACCTCAAAAAGCTCCAAATGGCCATAAAGACCCTTCAACTGCCATGAAAAGGTCAAAATCCGACCCAAGACCCCTAGAAGAACTCCAACCTCCCTAAATCTGCTCAACAAGCTCCTAGATCTGCTCAAGATGCTTAGAGACTTTCTCAACCTCCTAAAAACCCTCCTTATGTCTCCATTTTACATTCAAACTTCAAGACAAAGTCTTAAAGGAATATATATATACCCTTATCTCTCCATCTGATATCATTAATATCTTCTTTAAACAAGATTTTAATATTTATGGAATGATCTATAAGATAAAACAATCCATAAATATTAAATTACAATAACCATAAAAGGTACGTAAATGATAAACAAAAATAAATAAGTTACTTAACACTATATTCTAATATTAAGTAGCTTATTAATTTTGTCTCTTTTTTTTTAACAAGATTTTAACCCTAAAAACACCGTGAGCAGATTCCAAACATTATACAACATGTTTGAGGAGTAAACAAAATGCAAATAACCATAAGAAAACCGCATCATTTGCTTTATGTTTGAGAGGAAGACGAGGGTTCGAACAGGAGTTGCCGCCTTTGATTTTCTTGTAGATTACTGTGCATTTTCCTTGGCTCGAGCTTTTGCATAAAGCTAAGCATTTGGAACTGGAAACCACCATGTTCAATTTGCACTTTTTCCTTAAAAAGTTTGAGATATCTTTTAATGAACGAACGCTGCTATTTTTGAAGGAAAACATTTTCATTTTGTATGTATCTCTCTGTATTTGCTTGAAGGAGCTTCACCGCTGACTATGGCTCAACTTCCATTGTTAAAAATCATTAATGTTTGCTGCATAAACCCTTATATATTCACTATCTTCTGCAAATAGTATCCAGCATGGCCATTATGTGCTCTTAGAAATTATTCAAATCTCATCATTTTCTTCCTGTAGCGACCTTCATTTGACCATCAGCAACTTCTAGTTTGCGTTGTGAAACTTACTGCTATTTTTTTCCTCTGCAGCACACTTAAGTGATGGAAGCTTTAGTTGTATCCAAATGGTATCACTGCTAAGATACAGTTGAACATTTCAAGATTGAAATTCCGGCCATTATTCAGACTACTGTTTGAAAGAAAAGATGCATTTCCTTTGTCTCTTCTTTATGCTTCAATTACACCTTGCAGTATTTCTTCTCCCTTTCCAGTCTTGTCACAAATTCTTCTCTCTTTTATAGCAGCTTTAGCAGCCTCAAGAGCTGTTGCCTCTAGTAGAGAGTGCTTCATTACTTTCCTTGGCATCTTGATTAGCTTAAAAATGCTCATAAGATTTCATGTGCACTTTGTGTCTTCCATTCCACCTATTTGCAGAAACTTCACATGAAGAAGAATCATATCCATTCCGTTGAGTGGAAGAGCTACTATCAGGAATTGTGTCCTGTTCAATGTTATATTTGAGTATTGCTTCACCTTGTGGATGACCTGTTTTGCTTCTGTAATCTAATTCTGAATGTTGTCTCAAGTTACCATTATGAGTCACATTTTTCCTGGAATCATGAGATCTAATAGATGAAGAAGAAGCATCCAACTGATGAGAAGTCCTCACATTTAGCATCTGAAGGCTCTACACCAGGAGGATGTCGCATAATGTACAGATCCACAATTTTCCTATTAGTAACATTTCCTAAAGCCTGCCTTAATCCATTTTCAGTAAACTCTGATAACCTCTTTTGCGGCTTTACACCTGGTAGTTTCCCCCCTAGCAAGTGCTCGTGCTTCTTCAATTTCACACTCATATTGCTCAAATTTAGCATCTTTGCTTTCACACTGCTGCTTATGGGTACCTTCATTAAGATTCTATGCATTATGATGACTGTTCTTGATTGCTTGAGCATTGACAATGAAGAGTGAAAAGATTATATTCATCAATGTTGATGCTTTTCCCTTTAATCTTTATGACTGTCATTATACATATCATTGCATGATTACCATAACATTGTCCTTCGGCCTCTTATTGCTCCTGTCTAATACACATGCTTCTTAAAATAATTCATGATCTCTGTCTTTTAATACTTTCTGCTGCTAATGCTCTATTTCTGGAAACATGTTATTGACCGTAGCAACTACTTTGATAGTCATATTTTCTGTAAACATCTTTGATTACTCTGTTATTTGTTCTTGCTCATAATCCTGATTTTTCATATGATGAGTTGATATCTTTGACTGTTGATCTCAACTATTGCCTTCCATCAATTCACATTTTATGCCACTGGCCTTAATGATATGCACTTTGACTGTATAACCAGTGCTCTTTGGGCACTTTGAATGCTTACAAAACTCCTGTTCATTATGAAGTTGTATACTGCACTTCAGCTCACATAAATTCAAAGCCTTCTCTATTTTGCCTGTGTTGAACCATTATTGAGTTGTTTTCTTTTTTACTTTATTAGCATACGCACAAATTTTATTATTTCAATGAAATAGATGACTCTAGCAAATGAAATTCGTTTATGAGGTTCGAGCACGGGCTCGTGACACCCATAAACCAATTCCTGTAATTTGCATCCAGATTTTCAGCAACTTTTCTGTGAATGAACTTGTTTGCATTTGTCTCCTTCTGTAACTATTGCCATCTATAAGGTTTCAACTTAGATACGATTGTCCCTTAAATAGACTCAACTGATCCATTTTAATTATAATGAAAGGTTTCATATCAAAATTAATATGTCCCTTTGACATTACATAATTCAGTCCTGATTCTTGCCACCTGTTTAAAATAATTACTCCAATGCGTATATTGAGCACATATTCATTGGAGTGATTATTTTCCTGCACATGAAACAAACTCATTAGCAATAAATCTTTTCACACCAGCACTGAGCATACTGATCTTTCTCTCTGTTTTCTGATTTAGAATTGTTTAAAAGGCAGCGTAGGCATAGAGAACATCATTATTGATCATTCATTGCTTAGATCCCTATAGGATCTAACCTCATTGTTTCTCCCCTTTTTACAGGACTCGGGAACGTGCTGGAGGACTTACGGGCCAAAGACATCTCCCAGACCAGCAACCACAACTAACCAGTCAAAGCACTCAGGCAATGACTGGTTACTCTTGACCTCTTCTCTCCTTCCTCTATTCTGTCTTTTAAATGCTGTTTTAAACTAAACTGAGAGATAGGCTATGCTCACGGCTTGTGTGAGCCTTTTTCTGAATTGTTCTTAAATACATGCACTTGTACTTTCAAATGAACAAACTCAAAAGCTGTACTTTATCATTGTTCAATACAAATGAAAAGATTACTTTCTAGAACTTGCAATGTATTTATGTTGCTGTTGCATATTCACTGATTGCATAACAATTAATAAGATGAACCAACTCTCAGAGATACCTTCATAGCAAAATTGCTAAAACATTTGAAATTTTGATAACATTTTTTGGCGACCTCTGCGGGATGTATGCCCGCTATACATGAAACCAGTAGCCTTTGAAATCCATTGGGCTGAGAATCAATACTATTTGCAACACTCAATTTGAAATCAGTGACTGATAAATACCAGTGTAGGATAGGATTCTAAGTGTAGATTTATGGCTTGCGGTAGCGTGGCTCCCCTACTCCAAGGAATAGGTGTACACTTAGAATGCTATAAGGTATTGTTATTTATGAGTCATTTATTTCCTGAAAAACTTGGCAGCTTGTGTCAGATAGCAAAAAGGAAAAGTAGTCTGGAAGCTGATGCATATATTAATGAATTGTACGCGGTCAAAATAGCCTTTGAATTTTTGAAATCAGATTATTTATGTCTACTTTCAGATAGGGATTACATTTTCAAGAATGGTGAAAGATATGCTGACAAATTGAAGGAAAAGGAAGATGAGGTTAGTAAGCTCATCAAAGAGCTTAACGATACTCAGGAGATATTGGAGAATACACAAATTGTTGTTCAACAAGCAAAAAAATCAGTTTTTGATCATTAGTCAGTTCAGTGAACAAGAGAACAGAGAAAGGACTGAGTTTCCTAGGGATGTGATTAAGGAACTTGACAACATATAACGAACTTATGACTTGGATGTTTGTCCCAGAAGATCAAGTAAGAGATTTTTGGACCAGCTAGAGAAGTATAACTTCGAAGTAAAGGATTTTCGTGAAAATCTCACAATATGTTGTTTATGATCTGCATATTTTGTATAATATCATCTATTCATGGTAATTTCTAAATTGTACAGAAGAAAGAGGAGTTGATAAAAGAGATTGTAAAATCTGAAGAGGATAACACTTGTTTGAAGTTTTAAAAGGTTAATTGAAGTTGAATGTTGCGACATTCTATTTCTAAATTTGTATAAGAATTTTTTAAGCCACGGAAGCCCACTGAATTTTGGATCTTCGAGCACCAATAGCGTGACTCTATGGCAGGTGCTAAAATACAAAGTGTTTAAGACCTGAATCGACAATGTAATGGTTACTAAAGAGGCCAAAGCTAAAGAATCCTAAAGCATCATTTGATTTCATAGGTTCCATCTCAGAAAGTTGAACATTCTTTTAGGAGGAAGCATCAGTGAAAGAGACTATGAATGCACTTATAATTCACATTTGTGAATAAGGAGGAGTGTTGGACATTGTATCCCAACAACTTATGAACCTGTCGCCTCCTCTAGAGCTTTCTTCTCATTGACATCCTTAAATATGTGCATTGAAATATATATCACGGCATACATTAGAATGGACATCACATTAACTGCTAATGTCTATCCATTGTACCATCTAATTCCACACGAAATGTGTGAATGGACATCACTTTAACTACTTCAATTTTTCTATTGTACCATCTACTATTTCCACATGGATTGTTGTTATTCTAAAAACATGTCACTTTTTATTCAACTCAAGCCCCTGTGCATTCAGATTTCTATATAATGTCTGGTTATCATTTTGCCATTCGCTTTTTTCAAAGTACAACTCAATAGAGCTGTTAGAGATAAGAAGATAAATATGTATGAAGTTTTAAATCTCTAAGATGACAAGAAGAATCATGTCTGGAAGTTATAGAGTTGAAGATCAGCAAAGAGTTGTTAGTGATAAGAAGATAAATCAGCATTAAGTTTTGAGTCTCTGACATGAAGAATCATGTCTAGAAGTTATAGAACTCAAGCTCAATCAATAAATCGTCAGTTTGAGAGAATGCATAACGAAAAAAGTTTAAATCGGTTTCAGAGATGGTAGCCGAAGGCAGACTGGTCTGAAAAGAAGAGAAATGAAATATCATGGGTAATTTGGGTTAGAGAAATGTTGCTTCAGTGATTGCTGGTTGAAATTGCCATTTGCCATTTATAGTTAAATGAGAAGAAGGTCAAAGGTGAAATGAATAACAGAACATCAATCAGAATAAAGGATTTGCACAGATTAAGAAGATAAAGAAGATCCACCGTCGTTGAATTATTAATAGATGAAGCAAAGTTTATTTTTGCCCACAGATTACAATAGGGTTGTTTGTTGCCTATTTGGAAGTAGGAAATCATAGTAAAACAGAGGAGGAAAAAATTATCGAAGTAGACTAGAAGTTTTTAAAAAGCTTGGTTTTCCTTAGGAAAAATTCTTAGAAGTTCGAAGGTTATAGAAAGTTTGAGGAGATTAAAACATACCGTGTGCCTGAAGTTTGATATAGTCAATATTCATCATAGGAGGAAAAAACTGTCATGACATTCTATTTCTAAATTTCTATAACAATGTTTGAGGCCGGAAAAGACCACTAAATTTTGGATCTCTTAGCACCTGTAGTGTGACCCTATAGGAGGTGCTGAAAACCAAAGTGTTTCACACCAGAAGCGACAACAGACTACTTGCGATATGGGTTAGAGCTCATCGTTAGACAATACTAATAGCTTCTTGGGATTTCCTAGGTTTCATCCCTAGAATTGATAGATTTTTTTATGTCGAAGCGTCAATGAAAGAGACTAGGAATGCAATTATAGTTCGCAATTCGAGGTTATTAGAAAGTTAGAAGAGAATTGAACATTCAATGTGTCTAAGATGACATGAAGAACCATCTCGGGAAATTATAGAGTCGATGCTCAATATAGAGCTTTTAGAGATAAGAAGATAAATTAGCATGAAATTTTGAGTCTATAAGATGACATGAAGAATCATGTCTGGAAGCTATAGAGTTACAGCTCAATCAACAAGTGTAATGTTTTTTTTTCTTTAATATAAATCTCTATTTGCTCTCTATTATTATTGTTCTCTTGTTTTTACAAATGGTATCAAAATAAGATATAAAGGTTTAGTTGACTCTAGAGATAATACTGCATCATGGGCCACTGTTCCAACAGTTGTAGCTGAAAAAATTCCATTCAACATTCCAAATGAAGATCTTTGTAAGGAGTTTGCAGTAGTTGAAGACTTGATTCAAACTATTAGAAAGAGAAACCAGAAATATTACAACCCCAAAAGATTTTGAGCAGCTCAACAAAGGGTTGTTAGTGATAAGAAGATAAAACGGCAATGACTGGAGGTTGTAATTTCCATTCATAGTTCAATTAAAAGAAGGTCAAAGGTGAAATGAATAATAGAACATCGATCAAAAGAAAGGATTTGCACAGATTGAACAGATATAGAAGAGTCATCGTAGTTGAATTATTAATACATCAGGCAAAGTTGCTCTTTGCTCACTGATTGCAATAAGAATTTTTGTTTCCTATTTGGTTGAAGTTTGATACAGTCAATATCTATCATAGGAGGAAAAAATCATCAATCTTTCATAAGAGGAAAAAATTGTCGGAGCAGAGTGCAAGCTCTTAAAAGAAAAGGAAAGGGTTGGTTTTGATTGTTAATCTTGGAGTTGGTCTACTAAATTATCTTTGCGTGAAAATGTTGAGGAGAATGACAGGTTGCAGGTTTTGATCATAAAAAGCACGAGTAAATTGGTTGAGAGATAGTGGTAGGTTGTATGCAAGAGAAGCCTCTATAGAGAGTCATGTCTGATGCGTACAGAACAAAGAGGAGTTGATAAAAGAGTTGATCATTTGCTTGGACATTTATGCTTTTTGCAAAGGTGTTCGACAAGTGGAAGAATGTTGAGAAAATTCTCGACCTCAAGGACTTGTTTATCTCTCTTTTGGATTGAATTAGTTGAACAGGTAGAGTACTTTCATGTTACGCACTTTCCTAATACTCTTCCTTATGAAGGTTGTGGACCAGATTATTGAATGCAAAAATAAGTGCATATGCATCTACCGAGCAATTCATTCCATTTAACCCATCACAAGTAGGAGTGATGTGTTAAAACTAAAGGACTTTAAATTAGGGCTTGTTTGTCATGATAGTTTGTGACGCATATTAATCTTGTGACATGCAAAAATTGCCATGGACTAAAGGAAACATAATTGATAAAAATTGGTAGGGACTTCAAGCAATTTTAAGCAAAGAAATTGTGTTAATCACATTCTTAATATATTACTGAATGTGTTTTTCTAAAAACAACAATATGCATTGAATATATGCATTGGATAAATTATATGCCATCATGTTGATGGGTAAATATGTCTCTTTCTTATATCGCCTTGTGAAGCCCGACTACATGACACCTGCATTCTTTATTTAAAATGGTCTTTTGTCTATCTTTTATTTGAGGAATTGAGGTCATGAGGGTGATTGGGAGGCATAACTGGATCGTAGGATACATTAGCATCATGACATTAGGAGGAGGGAAGACTTTGATCTTTGGAAGGGGAACATGAGGTGATGTAGGGCGGATGTCTTCAGTCTTAATTCGCAATAGGATCACGATGGTGACTTGGAGGGATAGTTGAATCTTGAAATCGGAAGGGATAACGAGATGTAGCTAAGGAAGTGCTTGCCTCTTGATATGAAGATAAAAAGACGAGATGGAGTAGACATAACAACTTACTCTTCTTTTGGACTAGGATTTTTTGGATGCATGGGTAAATAGATATTGATTGAAGGAGTGTGTATAGTTACATGCTTTCCAAAAAGCTCTTAACATGTTAGCATTTGTGTAGATTGTACATAGTGTGATTAAGGAGAAAATGGTCTTCAATTTCCTAGAATAGAGCTATGGCAGATTCATGAAGCTTAGAAGCATGATGTTTCTCTCAATTTGGATGGAATGGCGACATATGCTTGGCATCTTTCAAAACTTTCTTTGGAGGTGGCGTTTTATTCTCCTTTACTCACAGTTCTTGGATAAGGTTATAAAAAAAACTTTAGGGATGGGGATGATATAAGTTTTTGAGGATAAGGATTAATTTGAGGATTGGGATTGCATAAAGGTTTACGATAATGATTTGATTAACTAGGATTCTAAAATGCAAAACATGGTAGTTGGCATATCTAATTGAAGGTATATTTCGAATAGAGATTAGAACGTGTACTGGGAGAAGTTGTATGTATAGATGTTGGATGGGATACACATATCGACGAGAGATAATATAGATACATGCAGTTGTCATCAGATGTGTATCCCTTCTGAAATGTACAGGAAAGATATGGAATGAGAGATAGCTTTTGTACACAAAATTTGTTAAATTTCCATTATCAAAGGCACAAGTTGGATTAGGAAAAAGATGGATATGTAATGAATAGAATTTGTTGAGGTGTAATAAATTTTGCTATTGTAGATGTATATAAGATTGTGATACGCTTTCTATGTTGTGTTGGGAGGAGATACATGGATAGGTAGGGATTGGTTAATTTCGAACCGTAACTGAGATGCATTAGTATGATCCATAGGTTTATTGGGTTGGATGAGTTAAATAGAAATTGAAAATAATGCTCGAATGACATCTTTCAAACCTTTGTTTGAAGGTAGGGTTTTATTCTCGTTTACAAATAGTTCACGGACAAGGTTAAAAAAAATGACTTGTAGAAAGGGGACGTTGAATGTTTTCGAGCATGGGAATTAATCGGAAGATTAGGATTATATGAAGGATTTACGATTATAGTTTGGTTCACGATTTGTGAAGCTCAAGTAGTTTGTATAGATGTTTCAAGGCATACTCAAACTGGGGACTAGAATGTGGTTATGGGAGATGTTCAATATATCAATGCTAGTTGGAAGATTAACCTGGATGATAAACAATATGGATGCATGCAGGAGGCATCAGATGGATTTCCCTTGTCAAAGGAAGAGAAAAGATATGGAATGAGAGATGTTGTTGGATTTTGCATATAATATGTTAAATTTCCCTTGACACAAGCAGTGGTTGGATTTCCAATGCGATGAATAGATGGAGCTATGGTCGATGGATATGAGTTAATGGGATTCAGTTGCTATGTTGAATGGGTTGAATGCATGGATAGGTAGGCGTTGGTTAATTTTGAGGCACAAATGAGTTGGATTGATGCGATCGATAGGTTGATTAGGTTCAATGAGTTGGATGGAAATGGACATAGATGCTTGAAAACAGAAGAGAATCAAAAACATAACGAGTATTACCTTTTCATAAGTCATTCAAAGGGGATTGACATACATGCTTGAACAAAGAAGAGATTCTTGAGCTGGACGGAAAACTGGTTTTTCCTGGGGGTGGACTCGCGACGGAGTTGACACTCGTGCAAAATTTCTGTGGTCTTCATCAAACGAAAATTTGTAAGGATTCGGTATTGGTCAGGAAATAAAATATTTGTGCTGCTCAAGATTTTTAATTTTTCATCAAAATCATTGTCGTTCAATAATGGTCGTTCCCTTTCTAATATTGAGGATAATATAACAAAGTGCATGTTTAATTCTCTAAGTAGTGTTATTGGTCAAAAGTGTTCTGAATGTTTTATCAGTTGTATGGATGGAGGGATTTATCTTTGTCGGCCCCGATTTATCAACCACCCAAATCGGCGTCGGAGGAAAGAATAGTTGCGGATTTATTTTTTCATGGTTGATCTTCTCGAGAGATTTTAAACACTTTTACTATTCTTGGTTTAGGTTTAGTGGTTTGTGTGTCCATATTTATTATGCTTTCTTGCAAACCATCAGATGAGAAACGATTATCTTGACATTCTCGTGAAAATTGTTGATAACCGATGCTCATGGGTTGTTCCAGCGCATGCGTTTGGAAATCTCAACATCACTGCCATTCACCTTTTTGTTCCATAACATGTGATAGATTATTTATTGTCTTATTTCAATCAATTCGTTGCTTCAGTTATGTTAAGAGGTCTCTTATTCAAACGAATAAATCCATGCATAACATCTTTAAAAACCTTCTTTGGAGGTGGCGTTTTATTCACCTTTACTAGTAGTTCTTGGATAAGGTTATGAAATAAAGCCTATTAGGATGCGGATGATGTAAGTTTTCGATGATAAGGATTAATTTGAGGATTTGGATTGCATGAAGGCTTACAATAATGATTTTCTTAACTAGGATTCTAGCGTGCAAAACTTGGTAGTTGGTCTAGTTGATTGAAGGTACATTCGATCTGGATATTAGAACGTGTATGAGGAGAAGTTGCATGTATAGATGTTGGATGGGATAGACATATTGGCTTGAGATAATATAGATACATATAATTGCCATCAGATGGATATCCCTTGTCAAATGTACAAGAAAGATATGAAATGAGTGATAGCTTTGCTTACATAATATTTGTTGAATTTCCTTTGTAAAAGGTAGAGGTTGGATTCAGAAAAAGATGGATTTGTAATGAATAGAATTTCGTGAGGTGGAATATATTTTTCTATTGTAGATGGATATGAAACTATGTGATACACTCGCTATGATGATTGGGACGAGATACATGGATAGGTTGGGATTGGTTAATTTCAACGCATAGCTGAGTTGCATTAGTATGATCCATAGGTTTTTTTGGGTTGGACGAGTTAAATGGGAATTGAAAATGATGCTCGAATGACATCTTTCGAACCTTTGTTTCGAGGTAGGGTTTTATTCTCGTTTACTAATAGTTCGTGGACGAGGTTACAAAAAATGACTTGTACGAAGGGGACGATGAAAGTTTTCAAGCATAGGAATTAATCAATCGAAAGATTAGGATTATACAAAGGATTTAAAATTATGGTTTGGTTGGCGATGTGTGAAGATTGTGAAGCTTGGGTAGTTTGTATTGGTGTTTCAAGGCATATTTAAACTAGGGATTATAATGCCGTTATGGGAGATGTTTGATACATCAATGCGATACGGAACAGACACGTCGATGACAGAGAATATGGATCCATGCATGACGCATCGGATGGATTGACCTTGTCAAAGGAAGAGAAAAGATATGGAATGAGAGATGTAGTTGGATTTTACATATAATTTGTTAAATTTCCCTTGTCATAGGAAATGGTTGGATTTCGAACACGATGAATAGATGGAGCTATGGTCGATGCATATGATTTTATGGGATTCACTTCCCATGTTGAGTGGGTTGAATACATGGGTAGGTAGGGGTTGGTTAATTTTGAGGCAATATGAGTTGGATTGATGTGATCGATAAGTTGATTGTGTTTAATGAGTTGGATGGAAATTGACATAGATGCTTGAAAAAATAAGAGAATCAAAAACCTAACGATTACTACCTTTTCATAAGTCATTATAACGGGATTGACATACATGCTTGAACAAAGAAGAGTTGATGTTGGCTATAAGATTTTGGTTCGTGTTACCATTAAGGCTAAAGATTATGGTTTTTCATTATCGTCCATTAGCTTATTCCTGGGTAGAAAATTATCATTATGATTTACATCATGCTTAGGTTTAGGTTATTTGGTGCACTTAAGGATAGGTTTAGGGTTTGTTTTATAGTTACAAGCAAATGAAATCAGAAAAATTTGTACCTCCACAAGTAAGAAGTGAATTCAATCAGATATAATTGTAATAGAATAAGAGTTGATGTTGGATATATCAGATTTTGGTTAGTGGTACTATTGGGCCTAGATTTATGGTTTTTGGTTATTGTATAAGATTATTGTTAGTGTCAGAATTATCCTCATGATTTACATCATGGCTTAATTTAGTTTGATTTATTCAAGAAAAACGGCATTTCCAACACAAAACAAGGACTATTTGAAAGTATTTGAAAACAAGTAGTACGAACATGCTAAAGGTGTTAATCTCTACCTCAGCATTAACAAAGGGGGGGCTCGAATTTTTGAGGCGCGTGGGATTCCTTCTAAGGCTGTTCAAAGGTGTTTTGTTTGAACAACATTAAATCTATGATCCCACGAATATCAAGATCCATTCCATATACCAACTAATTAATTCCACACCGATTGTGGGCAGACTAAA
Organism: Chamaecyparis obtusa; assembly: GCA_027943335.1. Taxonomy (NCBI): domain Eukaryota; kingdom Viridiplantae; phylum Streptophyta; class Pinopsida; order Cupressales; family Cupressaceae; genus Chamaecyparis; species Chamaecyparis obtusa. Next base: position 2,957,135 of record BSBK01000413.1, read on the forward strand.
AATATGTTAATTTATATTCAACTATTTCTCCTCCCTATGCATCCAGATTTCTATATAATATCTAGTTAGCATTTTGCCATTCACTTGTTTTAGGATACTTGACGAGACAATATGTTGACAGTCTTAAAATGCCTAAGTTCCATTATGAAAATTCTTAACAGTTCGAAGGTTGTAGAATGTTTGAGGAGATTAGAACATACCATGTGCCTGATGTTTAATATTGTCACTATTCATCGTAGGAGGAAAAAATTGTCAAAGTAGAGCGGAAGTTATTAAAGCAAAAGGAAAGGTTTGGTCTCTATTGATAGGCTTGAAGTTTGTCGAATAGACTGTATTTTTATGGAGATCACGAGGAGGCTAACAGATTGTAGGTTTTGATCATCAGAAGCTTGAGTAAATTGGTTGACAGAGAGTTCAAATTATTATCGAAGAGAAGCATCTATTAAGGGTCATAACTAAATTGAAAACAAACTCAGGGATTATAGTTCGAACAAATAACATTTGCATTGTACTTTACATCAAACAAATTACACTTACATTATGATTTTACCTTATTCAATGAAATCTACTTGCGCTCGCGACTGGAAGTCAGAGCTTTTACTTCAAACAAATACCATTTACCTCTACCTCTGAAGGTAAAATAACAAATAACATTGACGTTTAAAACAAACAAATAACAAATAACATTTGCATTTACTTCAAACAAATAGAAAATAGCATTTACATTTACTTCAAACAAATAACATTTGCAATTTATTTTGGCGTAATACCTAAACTGTTCTTCTAATATTATGTTTTTTTTGTCTTCTATATACATATAAAGAGAAAGAAGAGACATACCCATCAATAAATATTGTGGGGTGGCTGGCTTTATCACTGACATCGAAGCCTGAGGTATTGAATAATACTCCTGCTGGTAGAACACTCTGCATTCGCAGCAATAATAAGAGAGTGCTCAAGCTTCGTATCATAATCATTGTTTTGGGTGCGGCTTATTTTGTATTCTCAAGAAATCACTCTATTTGGGTACAACTTATCTTTTATTCTCAAGACACCACTCTATTTTGGTAGAACTTAACCAATTTAGAAGAATAAATTTGGCAGTAAGGGCTAAAGGCTGATGACCTGCAGAAATAATTTCTGCTAGATTTATTTCCTTACGTTCACCGTGTGTTTCACTTTTCCAAGATCTACACTAAATTTACCTTTCATCTACACAAGAGCTCCAATGATTTGTCTGGATATTGCTGCATGTCTCCATGCTTGCCACGGTTAGGCACCCGTGGGTAAACTCTAGACCCTTCTTCCTCCTCCTCAATGTACACAGTACACACACAAATCAATCAGAAAATTTCCAAATGAAAAATAAACTCACCAAAACAATCATTTCCCAAGCAAAAGAATATTGCACCTTCACGCCGAAGGGGTCATTAAATTAGATTTAGAAAGACAACATGAACCTCATTTAAAAGAAAGTGTAATTTCTGCAGAAATAACAGAGTATCAAAAATTTGTTAACAGGAATATCCCTATGTAAAAGTGCAATGACTTGAAAGGGATCAAGTGTTTATTTGTTTCACTAATCCAGCAGATCCGCCTTGCGAATCTGCAATTGTTCCAGCAGATGGTGAACTGTCTATTAACCAAGGGGCTGTACTAACTTGCAAGTCTAAAAATTACCAGGAAATGGACACTCGTGGCTCAGTTGGAGGACCAATCAGATGCAAAGGAGGTAGCAACTCCTCTGCAAATGCTTCATACCCTCACTTGCACTGTTTGTGGAGTTTGCTGTGAAGGAATAGTGCGGAGGACCCCATACTTTAGGGTTGCCGCTTTTTAAATCACAAGAGCAGATTGTATATCAGACTTATATCATGACAAGCAAGGTTCAATAGGGAGCATTTGTTTGTTCGGCAAAGATGACACAGTGCAATCCAGGTGATGTGAAAATGTTGTTGTTGTCTCTTATTGAATTCAAATTGGTGTAAGAAATCCTGAGAAGTCAACTTTGGCATTGTGTAATCTGCAACTAGTATTTTCGGTTCAATATTGATGCTAAGAACTTGGTATCATCGTGCCAATATGACAAAGTGTTTGAAGTCCGTATTAATGTCATTGAATGCAAACATTTATGCTGAAAGCCAATGGTTGTTTGAAATCCCTATATAATATATATGTACACGTGCAAATCTAAAGAGCATCGACAGCAGTGGTGAATGGGAATATTTTTGAAAACCAGTGGTATCGGAGTTGTTCGTGTTTGTGCTGAATCAGTCTGATAAGAAGCAATATCTGATTTTTTATTGTGCTTCGGTTCTTCCTTGCTTCCGCATCCTTATTTTCATGATTATATGTTTCTTATGTTGTTTGGCAACATTAAAACTCAACTGCAATCAGACATAAGAACTCAGAAACTGTAAATGGTTTGACTAAATGTCAAAGTTTCAAAACTGAAATTTTGGGTCAGAACTGTTCAGGGATCTTACAAAGCTTGAAGACGGATTCTCCTTCTCAACGAAGGAATTGAAACAAACAACAAAAAAGCAAGCCAGAAGATGCAATGTCTCTTCCCTGTCCATTAGATAATAGAAAGAATAAAATTAATTAAATGCTAAGTTTACCCTTTATTAGCATTTAATTAAAATTAAAATTATATTGAACTTGCAAACAAACTATTTATTTGAGACAATAATAGTCTCGGGATAATATGATGTTCTGCGCAAAGATCGAATCCGAATCACACTGCTGTCAACGTGACCGATCAAATCTGATCGACAAAGGGATTTCACAGAGGTGCTGAGTTACTCTATACTTACTATCCGTTTTTTCTAAAGCATCTAATTTGTTTAAAAGACTGAATTTGTTTATCAAACTGTGACTGAACTGGATACTGTGGTATATCTGTGGTTTAAAAAAAACAAGAAGAGGGTGTCTTCTTACAGAAAATTACACTAAACTTCAAAATGAGATTGCAATGTTGAAGGAATGGAAAGATGCAAACTAACAGATTGAAAAGTCCTGAAACATAAAGATCGGTGGTGATCTACTTGATAGCATGTCTGGTTTTCCAAAACCCGTAAGGGACAAATGTGGACTTGGATTTGACAAAGGAGAAAGCTCAAGAACTTCGAAGAGACCTGAGAAGCGAAAGGAAAAGGACACGCGTGAATCAAAGAAGCATAACCATTTCACTCCGGTCCAGAACAGTAAGAAAGTTAAAAACCCTCCCCTTGCTTAATATCTTTCCACCGCAGATGCTTTTCATTTAACAAAGTTGGCCATAAAGGTACCAAATATAAAAGTTGGATCGGATTACAACTATTTGACGGTCAATGTGATGCGTGCACTAATTTTGCAAATAAGATAAAATGAATACAGAAATATAACGATATGAACAGGTTTATAAATAATGATATAAGTTAGAATTTATTGTGATTTTAATCATTTAATTCTGGAAAAGATTTTTTTTTAAAAAGAAAATCATTCATTGGCAAACTCAAAACAAATCAAGTGCTAGCAAATTTTAGAATTATACAGTATTTATAAGAAGAGCTAGGCAGGCTCTTTTCAGTGGTATCAAAGCAGTTAAGAGATTTATCTTATTACAATGGTTAAACTGTAACAGCAGGTGATCTTATTACAATACAACTTGATTTGCAGATGTGCAAATCTATATTATGCTCATTCAAATCTTTGATCAATATATCAATTCTGTTTCAACAATATTCAGTAACTTACTGTCTCTCGGTTATAGCTTTCTGACCCTCGGTAATCTCTATAGTTTGGTTCTCCTTAACCAGTTTGATCAAGCATGCATGAAGCTTGTTCACGTGATATCTCTACAGTATTCTTTCCTCCGGCATAAGTTTCATAATGAAACCCTAGTCTCTTAAATAGACAAGTAAACCATTTTCCTTTCATCCATCGGATTGTGCCCCTTAATCTCCTTTGTTGGTTTTGTCACTTAAACCTTCCTCGGCTGATGTGTCAGTAACACGTTTCAAAAAGAGTTTTCATGGCAGATTCCAAGGATTCTCCAAAAGGAGTGAATTTGTGATTAGGATCTGTAGCCCAAGGTTTGTAATCAAACGACTTTTTGTTGGACTCTGTTGCTTTAGCTTCGGAAGCTTTGATGGCCTGGGTACCAACAGCGAGATTGAAAGCAGGTGCCTTAGATGGGGCACGGATATTATCAACAACGCCATCTGTTACAACGCCTTTATTCGTGTTCCAATTTTTGTTCTTGTCCCTAGAACTAGATGCAGATTCATACTTGTCTTTTTGAAGTGTGATGTCTCCTTTTTTCACAAGTACTTTCTCAATTTTGATCGCATTATCTACCATCTTGTCAAAAGATGTATGATTTTGCATTTGTAAAGGGTAGTTGATATCTGGAACAAAATTGTTGATGAAGATTTCAAACTTCTCAATTTCGGGAATGGGTCTAGCATATAGAGAAAATTTCTTCCTCCACCTCTTGAGAAATGTCAGGAATGGTTCTCCTGGATATTGTTTCAAATTGCAGATGTCGATCATAGTGACCGAATGTTGAATATTGTAGGAGTATTGTTGATAGAACAGTTTGATTAACTCCTCAAAAGTTTTGACAGTAGGAGGCATTCTAGAGAACCAATGAATGGCTGATCCTCCAAAAGATCGAGGGAAAAGACGCATTAAGTAAGTTGGATCGCGCATAAACTCCATAGATTGACTACAAAATTCTCTGACATGATCTTGAGGGTCAGAGTTTCCCTCATACTTATCATATTTTGGCATCTCCACTCTTTTAGGGAATGGCGGCATGTACAAATCTTTATTGAATGGAAAAGGGCATAGACCTTCCATGGAGAACTCCTTAGGTTCCTTTTCTTTCTCAAGTTTGTTAAGTTTGACTTGCATGGCATGCATCTATTTCACCATAGCCGTGATAGGAGTTTCTTCCTGATGTGTAATGATATCTTCCATATTAAAGTTTCGAGGAAGTTTAGCTCCTTGATGAGCTAATTTTAGAAAGTATGCTTCTATATCTTCCTTCAAGAAATGTTTCATCATTCTTTTGAAGTCATCATCGTTTTGATATCGAACAATTTCAGAAGGTGTAGGTTCTTGATCCATACCGTGTTGAGATTGGTGTCCTTGAGACCCGTCTTGTGTCCCTCCGTGAGACATGTTAGGAGTTTTAGGGCTCGCTGGATTAGATTGAGGAGGGGTTTGTTGATTACCTCCGTGAGTTGATGGAGGGGGGACGTAACCAATTTTCAATCAAAAATTGCCAAGACCGTCGTCTTCGTAAAGACCAGAATTGTAGAGTTGTTCAAGAGTTGGGGCCTGGAGAGTATTCAAACGTATTGTATGGGATACCTCTCCAAATTTATTGTGTGACGAAGCTCTGTCCAGGTTTGAAGATTATTCTGAGATCGTTCGTTTTCGGTAGTCAAATAGGTAAACAAGCACACAAAACAGCAAGCAAGTGATTCCAAGCACGTCTAAAAACAATGAACATGGGACAAAGCAACCCTACGCATGAACAATCAAGTGACTGAATGTGCTAATTCCTAGGAGTGCTAACTGTGTATGTTCCAAAACATTTTTCAATAACGCACATATTCCTAGAAAAATGAAAATTTGGCCTCACTAGTGTTTGTAGTAATGGTCTGACTCTGCAACTTTTATGATCTCAAGAGGGCGAACTCCAATCCAAGCACACCGGGGTTTTGACACAGTCCGAGAAATTAATCAATCAGGAGCTGCTAGGGAGATCTGACAGCCCAACAAGAGACCACCCCTGTGAAGATTTCCTCCACAAGGACATTTATATGGCGACGTCTGCTACCACGACATCTCCAATCTCTAATACAATAAAGGTATTGATGATATTGAATCTTTAAACTATACAAAATTAAAATAAGTGATTGCATTCAAATCTCGAGACTGGGTTGTCTTAATATGGAAAGCAATGAAAATATTCATTTTCTTTGTTGACCCTGAAAATACCACTTTTAGATGCTTTATTTACCTATCTTAAATGAACCTCCTCTCCCAAATAGATCGAAGACCTTTATTATTCCTTCAAAAGAGTTACATCAAAACAACTTCTAATTGAATCACTACTAAACTTCCTTGCTTACACAACCTGTGAATTAACTTATCGTTCATTCTACTCAAGCATTCAATATATAGCCATGAGAGAAATCACAACTGGTTTCCAAAACCATTAAGAGGTAAATCACAAAAACATGAAACTTCCTCTTCCACCTTGTGACTTTTTTCTGCCTTTCAAATAAAAATCTTTGTTATCATATCCAAGCCTTCATTTGATTTGGTAAAGATAATTATAAATTGCCAATTAATAATTAAATACACTTCATTGCGCATTAGAGTATTTCTAAATCACAAGGTGGAAAGTGAGCTTCTTGATTTTGTGATTTATCTCGTCTCTAAATCGTTTCACAAACCATTTGTGATTTTGTGGTCTCTCATAGTTATCTATAGAATGCTTGAGTAAAAGGAAAATTAAGTTAATTGACAAGATGTGAAAAAAGAAGAGTTGCAATGATTCAAAGAGAGAACTTCTATTGAAGTAACACATTTGAAAAATTATTGCAAATCTTGAATCTCTTTGGGTGTGGAGTTTTTATCCCAAAGGGTTTCTCCACATAAATCATGTCTTGTGAAATGTTCTCGTGTTGCTTATTTATGCTTATTTCTTGGTGGTATCTTGTAGTAAAATAACATTTGTTTATAGTATATTTTATGTTCATCTTAGATAGGTTAATAAAGCAGGTTTTTTGGTGAAAGAGGATGAATATCTTCATGGTTTTCCATATTAGAAAAAACTTGGTTTCCAAATTTGCGTACAATCACTTACTTTCAATGGGAATAGTCTAAATATTGAATCTCGTCAATACTTCTGTTGGATAAAAAATTGGATAAATTTCCGCCACTTTCCCAAAATTTGGTATCAGATCTTCAACAGTTTCCATGATTTGCATGTGCGTGTATGTGAAATACTTTTACTCGCATGAACTTGAAGGTGCATACATGTGACGGATTTATGGTGTTTTGGTTATGGTTATTCCTCCATTTTAATTTTCTTCGGCAAAAAAACATTTGTTTGACATTGTTTTACAAATTTGTGAGGTTGCATGCCATGACACCTCAAATGAGTATTGTCATAGGATCTATGTTGGGCCCTTGAACCTCATGCACAATCTTGTATTTTATGGAGTTGATCACGTGTTACAGTGGCCCAAGACGTGGTGATTTCACATCTCACTTCAAGGCTAAAAATACAACCAACATACTCACCTTTTTACGACACATGACCAATAACCAAGATGCAGAATGAGACTAACATATTCCAAAACACAGGTACTCAAGATCACTACCATGCAAGAAGCAAACGCGTGATAACTCCATAAAATACAAGATCATCCATGAGCTTCTAGGGCTCAGCATAGATCCTTTGACAATACTCATTTGAGGTGTCAGGAGTATGAAAGCATTGCCCATTGGTTATTTTATGACCTGAATGCTCCTGGACGATAGCTTGATTGGGTCTTGCAATCTACTTTATTTCTAAAAGCTTAGGGTTTGCAGATATATGTTGATTTCATTTTTCTAATGACATATTTGGTCTCAATATCTAGATGTTGAAGTGGACAATCACATCCACAGAGAATTTTCCACGTTGTACATGTTAAACAATATTTGTGGTATGTAGATTTCTTGTAATTTTGTATTGAGGATTTTCCAAATAACCGTAGCACGTTGTAGGTCTTGGAAACCCAAATGCTATTCTGCATTATCCATAATCTACTAGATACTGATGTGTGCTTAAATATTTTAGTTATTTCAAGATTCAAGCATTTACTATGTATTTCTCTTAGGAGAGCATATGTGCCTGATAGGGATTCAATTTGGTTGGCCATATTGTTGGTCATCCTATTACATTGGTATGTTGATTGAAGTGAAAAGAAAATGATTTTTTGGAGGTGCCTAAAATAGTTGTTCATTAGAATCTTAGCACTAGATTATGGTGCGTGAGAAACTTTGTTCACTTCCAGTGGAGCTTTGGTAATGATAAGTAGGTCCTTATGACTTGTATAACTAAGTATCACTTTGAGTGGGAGATTTCTCTAGCTACATTATATACATTCTATGTTCTTTGTCTCAAGTTTTTGGTTCTCTATTATTGGCAATGGACTGTGAATTGAGATATGGAAAAACTCCGATTGGAATATGCATGATCTTTTACAATGGTTGTTGGTGTCAAATGAATCTCTTAGATTTTCTCCTTATATTGCAGTGAGAGTTTGACATCCTTGGTCCTATTGACAAAGGATGTGCAATATTATATCTTCTTGGCTTACAAGTTGTGGTTTGGCTATTCCCTTTCTGAGCTCTTGTGCTGAGTTCTTTGGTTGCTTCCGAGTCGTGAGGATCTATTGTTAGAAGATGGTTAACATGATTCCTAGGGAGCTTGGCTAACTCGTTCAGTGCGAGCTTTTGCAATAATATGGATTCATCAATTGATGATGGACGATTACTTTCATATGCTTGGTGATAATTTTTTATTTACACTATTGTCTGCATTTTCTCATTATTCTAGTTTAGAGTGTTTGTCATGATGCATGTTCTCTTGAGACCATAATATGTTATTTCGAGAATATGGTCTTCCTTGAAGGAGATGATAGATAATGATGTCATTTAAGTAATCATTTCCCTTTACATTTAAGTAATCATTTCCTTTGACCTTTCTGCTTTTACAAAGGTGTTCAACAAGAGGAAGAATGTTGAGAATATCTCTCAACCACGAGGACTCATCTTTGTCTTTTTGATTGATTTAGTTTTCTTAACTAAAGGAGGTGTTGGATAAGATCGAAATCTTGAGAAGGTGTTAGAGAGCTACAAATAAAGTATTAGACATTGAAAAAGGGAGTGAACATGCGCTATATCATTCCCTTTCAATAATACAATTTATCTTTATAAATATATTTAACCTCAAAGAGTAGCTAATGCCCTTTCTCTAAAAGTGAATTGTATGTACCCAATGCAACTAATCATAACTCATGCTCTGATTGTTTACATATATTTCATTAACATATAGGCATTAATTTTGCTCTCACTCAATATTGAAACCCATAAAGAAAATATATGAATATGAATACTAGTTTGTTCAAAATTATACTAATTAAAACTACTAATATAAAAAATAATTAGTCACTAAATAAAATACATAATTAATATATAAACCCATCATAATTTGCATATTAATTAATATTTTTAGGCATCCTCTAGAAAGGAACCATTATCTACCATCTTCTACAAGAATTTTTTCAACAGTACAAGTACATATTTTGAAATCAAGAGTCGTAGTGGGAGCTTTTTGTAGATATATTATATGATATACCTTCATTGTTTATAGTTTTTGGTTCTAAGCTATTGACAATGCAGTGTGAAGTGAGTTATGGTAAATTTCTCATCACAACATGGATGATAATTTGTGATGGTTGTCGGTGTTAAATTATAGCATCGAATTGATTGATATAATTATATTCATCTAATTATATATATTGATATTTGTATATATTACAATGTAGTTAATATTAAAAATCGGTTATGAAGGGTCATGACCCTACGTAGCATAAGCCACGTATGGTCATGGCTCTTCAACACATGACTATTCAGAGGATATATATGCATATCGATGGCTGGTGAAAAGATCAATCACAATGGTAATCTATTTCTGTACAACACTCATATATATTCTATATAGGACAATCTTAATTTAACAACATGGTATCATAGCCTAACCTATAAGCGAGGATTATAACGATAGATTTCAGCATAAAAGAATAAAGGACGTTGTCTACGAAGATGAAAATTGAAATAGAATGAAGGATTGATAAGATAACACATACACATACCCATCACGACACAGGTTCTAAGATTATCCAATATAATTGTATTGATTGGCAACAGGAGATTTAACAAGAATATACATCGAACATTGCGTTCAAAAAATGCAAAGACGAGACTTGACAAGCGATGGGAGGGAACATACAAGGATAAATAATAATTTACTTGTAATTTTGCAATCATTGTAATGGTTTGTGAGGACTGTATGTATATCTCATCGGAGGCCATCAACAATTGATTTGTATTAATGTTTATATTGTTGACCCTTCACACCATAAGATGGAAATACTATAGCACCATCCCGTAGAGGATTATCTTAGCAGCAACAAATCCTTATTTCTCTGCGACACCTAAAATTCATACCACTGTTGAATACACATCCACAAACAGGGTATGGGAATCGATAGTCTGTAGAGAACGAAGATTTAAATGTCCAAACATCATTTCTTAAACATTAGGATCAACAACATCCATGCATGGAACTCAACGATGGGAAACGACACAACACGTTAGTAGTTGACGCAGCGCTGGGCGAATTTAACATGTGTTCAAAATCAGAATTTAACATCAGAAGAGAGATATACACTCAACATCACGAACATTCCAATCAGAATTGGTATTATGTGTGAGAGAATTAAATTCTAATCGGGTTTGGCCCATATTAGTGCCTTGAGAAATAAAATAAATATTGTCTTGTATTTATATTTATATAAGATAAAATTCAATATAGTCTTGAATTATAATTGCATTTATAAATACAATTGGGCCGAAAATTCAAATTTATTATTGGCACCAAAAAGGGCCGACTTGATAAAGCTGTCATATATATATATATATATATACGAAACATTGCATTGTAAAATAACACATGCGAAACAAAAGGTATTGCAAGTATAAACATTTGGAGCAGCGAATTTGGAGTAGATATTCATGCTAATTAGCATCAGACAGCGGACATACACACCAGGCGATCAGAGTTTGGCATGCGATCTGAACATATATCTACAGCGATCTAAACATACATACTCAGTGATATCTTTCCTAGCAGCAAATACCTGATCCTGGGCAATGAATTCAAGTCCTCAATCCAAGGCAGCAAGCATACATTCTAATATTAGATACTCTTATCTAGGGCAACGTATGATATATATCATGTGGAGCACCGAATCCAAAATGTTCTGATATAGGGCAGTAAATATAAGATCATATCTAGGCAACCATCTTATTCTATGGAAAACAAATTCGCATATAAATTTTGGACAGATCTGATTTGAAGATAAACTAATATTGTATCACATCTGATATTGTCTCATCAATTGGAGATCTTCATCTAATTTTTGCATTGGCAATACATCATTGTTTTGGCAATATCTATTCATTGATCGGGGATCTTCAACAAATCAACATTTGTGAGTTGTGAAATTATATTTGAAAGGGCAATAATAGATGATCTAATTTGAATGTTGGGTTTTTCCTCCAAGAGGGAGCTTTCCCAAGGTAATGTGGTGTGTTCTTGTGTTTGCCTTTTATGATTTGGTAATTAAATATTCCGATTTACTCCGTTAATTAATCTGATCACTAAAATTTATGTGTTGGAATGATGCAGATTCTCTTGAGACCATAATTTTATCTTTCCAACATATGATCTTCCTTTAAGGAGATGATAGATCACGATTTCATGATATGTTTCATCTTAATCTAGTTGGCACTTTGGCATTGATCTTGTGGCTTCTATTTGGTTTAACATAATCATTTGCTTGGACATTTATGCTTTTTGCAGAGGTGTTCGACAATTGGAAGAATGTTGAGAAAATTTCTCAACCTCAAGGACTTGTTTATCTCTCTTTTGGATTGATTTAGTTGAACGGGTTGAGTACTTTTATGTTATGCACTTTCGTAATACTCTTCCTTATCAAGGTTGTGGACCAGATTATTGAATGCAAAAATAAGTGCATATGCATCTACCGAGGAAGCCATTCCCTTAACCCATCACAAGTGGAAGTGATGTGTTCAAACAAAATGACTTTAAATTAGGGCTTGTTTGTCATGATAGTTTGTGACGCATATTAATCTTGTGACATGCAAAAATTGCCATGGACTAAAGGAAGCATAATTGATAAAAATTGGTAGGGACTTCAGGTAATTTTAAACAAAGAAATTGTGTTGATCACATTCTTAATATATTATTAAATGTGTTCTTATAAAAACAAGAATATGCATTGGATAAATTATACGCCATCATGTTGATGGGTAACTATATGTCTCTTTCTTATATCGCCTTGTGACACCCAAGTACATGACACCTATATTCTTTATTTAAAAATGTCTTTTGTCTATCTTTTATTTTATTTTATTTTTATCTCTCATTTCCTTTAGTAGTGCTTTTAATATACGTCAACAATATAAGTTCTTGGACATCACACCAAGTAAGGAATTTCGGGTCACATTCTTGGTTATAAATCTTATAGAAAAGTTTATTCCTTATCGACAATATTTGTATGCCATAAAAAACATTTTGTTGTTATCGATTTCGGGTCACATTCATATTTGAATTTCAAAGCATTTTTCTTGGTTATAAATCTTATAGAAAACTTTTTTCCTTTTCAACAATATTTTTATTCCATAAAAAACATTTCGTTGTTATCGATTTTCTATTTTAGGAAGTAGTGCACGATTTTGAAAAATGTTGGGTGATTTGTCAATAATTTTCATTTTCATTTTTATTTAATTATAATACAATATAATTTTAAATTTTATTTTATTATAATACACTTTTAAAGATGATTTTTTTGCCAAAATATACATTTTTTTAAGAAATTTTCATTAAACCATTTTTAAATGGAGTTATTGTATTTCAAATGGTTTTGTTGGCCTTAGACAATTGATAAGGCCTCGATTTCTTGCTATAGTGAAACATGGACTCTAACATCAAATCATTGTTTATCATTGTTCATTGTGCTTTTTATTTAGATCAAACTCTTTTGTTTACATTTTGCATTCTAGTGTTCATACTTGTCTACGACTGAAGGGATGAGAGGATAGATAAAATCGATAATCTTCCTACACAAAACCTCAAATAGAGATCCCAAAACATTATAGAAAAACAACACAAAAGCAAAACGTTGCCCTCAGGGAAAACTTTAAGAAACCCCCTCCCTAGAAATTTATAAAATCTTGGCAAATCCTACATTATTTTGGGTGGAAAGAATAATATTGTTGGCGATTTTTTTAATTTGAAAGGAAAATATATTAATTTAACTGGCAATTTTTTTTTCAATTGTACGAAAATTCTATAAAATCCTGGCGAATCTTTCATTGTTGAAGAAAATCGCAGCTAGAAGTACACATACCTAGAAACCATCATTTCACCATTATTGTTAAATGGATAGGTGTCATAATTTACTTTTATATCATCTGACATATAGTAAAACTATTTTTTATAACCATTGGATGATGTTAAATCAATGGCATATATCCTATTTCGGGCCAAACTTTCAAAGGACACTAAGTTCCAGAGAAAGTCTATGAAATAAAGACGTGTCCACGTTCAAATTTATTTCGGGCCAAAATTTGAAAGGATAAAAAGTCCCATGAAAAGTCTCTGAAATAGAGACATGTCAAATCTATGTACTTAATCCATACGCTAACTTGAATTTTGACCACATATTGGCAAATATATTTAATTTACTATGTGGAAAAATTAGATTCTATTGGCGACATCATCGTTGAAGTCCATATAACTATTGGCGATTGGCCTATGCATGGGACCCAATTTTTATAAAGTGTTGGCGACATGGCCACCCTGAAAGTCTAATTTTTTTAGCCAAATTTTGGGTCCCCGACGAGTAAAATTAGCCAATTGGCGAATATTCGCCACTAAAGTTATCCTTGGTTGCCCTCCAACTACTACAGTTTCATAGTAATTGACAAACATTCAACTCACAAAAACAATTCAATGGAGTTTCTAAATATTTTGATATAACTCACTGGAATAAAAATCTATTGATGATAGAGAAAAAAGGAAATTAAATTCTTGTTGGAGAAATATGTTAAAAAGGCATTGTATCCATTTAGGATGCAAAATGGATAGGCAATAAGAACTCATGTAATTTGTAACTTTAATTTATATCCCAGGATGTGTCCCAAGCAAACATAAGAAAATAAGTACATGGAAAGAGTACCTTACACCTTTCCGAAAGGTAGTCTTGTATACACAATAGTTTTGCACATCACCCTACAATTCATCGTGATATAGCAATGGTAAGCACATATATTAGTAATCCTAGGAAAAACCCATTGGCAATTTGTAAAATTTATTATAAGATACATAGAGGGCACATTACATTAAAATTTGACGACTAAAGCAAAAGATGCTTGGCTGGGCATAAATGCGATCAACCACTACATGTATGTGATTTTTACTTGGGGCAATCATGAGTTGAGTTTCTAGGTTGCAAAATGTTGTTTCATTCTCTACTAAGGACGCCTAATGAATTTCACTTAATAAAGGAATTAACAAAATGTTGTAGTTGCAATAAGTATCAGTTAATTTAAGAAAAACACGAGTACAAGCAACAGAAAACAAAGACTACCTTACAATTTTGCTTTTGGTAACCTTGTATATGCAAGAGTTTGCAAAAGTCCCAATAACTGAGATGCATTAGTATGATCCATACATTTGTTGGGTTGCATGAGTTAAATAGAAATTGAAAATAATGCTCGAATGAGATCTTTCAAAGGTAGGGTTTTATTCTCGTTTACAAATAGTTCATGGACAAGGTTATAAAAAATGACTTGTAGAAAGGGGACGTTGAAAGTTTTCAAACATGGGAATTAATCGGAAGATTAGGATTATATGAAGGATTTACGATTATAGTTTGGTTCACGATTTGTGAAGCTTCGGTAGTTTGTATAGATGTTTCAAGGCATACTCAAACTGGGGATTAGAATGCGGTTATGGGAGATGTTCGATATATCAATGCTCGATGGAAATGTAACGTGGATGATAGAGAATATGGATGCATGCAGGAGGCATCAGATGGATTTCCCTTGTCAAAGAAAGAGAAAAGATATGGAATGAGAGATGTAGTTGGATTTTGCATATAATATGTTAAATTTCCCTTGACACAAGCAATGGTTGGATTTCGAATGCGATGAATAAACAGAGCTATGGTCGATGGATATGAGTTAATGGGATTCACTTGCTATGTTGAATGGGGTGAATGCATGGATAGGTAGGCGTTGGTTAATTTTGAGGCACATATGAGTTCGATTGATGTGATCAATAGGTTGATTGGGTTCAATGAGTTGGATGGAAATGGACATAGATGCTTCAAAAAAGAAGAGAATCAATAACCTAACGAGTATTACCTTTTCATAAGTCATTCAAAGGGGATTGACATACATACTTGACCAAAGAAGAGATTCTTGAGCTGGATGGGAAAACTTGTTTTTCCTGGGAGTGGACTCGCGACGGAGTTGACACTCGTGCAAAATTTGTGTGGTCTTCATCAAACGAAAATTTGTAAGCATTCTGTATTGTTCAAGAAATAAAATATTTGTGCTGCTAAAGATTTTTAATTTTTTATCAAAGTCAATGCCGTTCAATAATGGCCGTTCCCTTTCTAATATTGAGGATAATATAACTAAGCGCATGTTTAATTCTCTAAGTAGTGTTATTGGTCAAAAGTGTTCTGAATGGTTTATCAATTGTATGGATGGAGGGATTTATCTTTGTGGGCCCCGATTTATCAAGCACCCAAATCGGCATGCGAGGAAACAAAAGTTGCAAATTTATTTTTTCATGGTTGTTCATCTTCTGGAGAGATTTTAAACACTTTTACTATTCTTGGTTTAGGTTTAGTTGTTTGTGTGTCCATATTTATTATGCTTTCTTGCAGATCATCAGATGAGAAACGATTATCTTGACATTCTCGGGAAAATTGTTGAAAACCGATGCTGACGAGTTGTTCCAGCGCATGCGTATGGAAAACTCAACATCAACGCCATTCACCTTTCTGTTCCATAACATGTGATAGATTATTTATTGTCTTATTTAAGTCAATTCGTTGGATCAGTTATGTTAAGAGGTCTCTTATTCAAGCGAATAAATCTATGCATAACATCTTTAAAAACTTTCTTTGGAGGTGGCGTTTTATTCACCTTTACTAGTAGTTCTTGGATAAGGTTATGTAAAACAGCCTATTAGGATGCGGATGATGTAAGTTTTCGAGGATAAGGATTAATTTGAGAATTAGGCTTGCATGAAGGCTTAGAATAATAATTTTCTTAACTAGGATTCTAGCCTGCAAAACATGGTAGTTGGTCTCCCTCATTGAAGGGACATTCCATCTGGAGATTAGAATGTGGATGAGGAGAAGTTGCATGTATAGATGTTGCATGTGATAGACATATCGGCTTCAGATAATATAGATACATATAGTTGCCATCAAATGGATATCCCTTGTCAAATGTACAAGAAAGATATGAAATGAGTGATAGCTTTGCTTACATAATATTTGTTGAATTTCCATTGTCAAAGGTAGAAGTTGGATTCGGAAAAAGATGGATTTGTAATGAATAGAATTTGGTGATGTGGAATATATTTTTCTATTGTAGATGGATATGAGACTATGTGATACACTTGCTATGATGATTGGGACGAGATACATGGATAGGTTGGGACTGGTTAATTTCAACGCATAGCTGAGTTGAATTAGTATGATCCATAGGTTTTTTTGGGTTGGATGAGTTAAATGGGAATTGAAAATGATGCTCGAATGACATCTTTCAAACCTTTGTTTCGAGGTAGGGTTTTATTCTTGTTTACTAATAGTTCGTGGACAAGGTTATTAAAAATGACCTATAGGAAGGGGACGATGAACATTTTCGAGCATAGGAATTAATCAATCGAAAGATTAGGATTATACGAAGGATTTAAGATTATGGTTTGGTTGGCGATGTGTGAAGCTTGTGAAGCTTGGGTAGTTTGTATTGGTGTTTCAAGGCATATTCAAACTAGGGATTATAATGTGGTTATGGGAGATGTTCGATACATCAATTAGGATATGGAAGAGACATGTGGATGACAGAGAATATGGATGCATGCACGAAGCATCAGATGGATTTCCCTTGTCAAAGAGAAAAGATATGGAAGGAGAGTTGTAGTTGGATTTTGCATATGATTTGTTAAATTTCCCTTGTCACAGGAAATGGTTGGATTTCGAACGCGATGAATACAAGGAGCTATGGTCGATGGATATGATTTTATGGGATTCACTTCCCATTTTGAATGGGTTGAATACATGGATAGGTAGGGGTTGGTTAATTCTGAGGCAATATGAGTTGGATTGATGTGATCGATAAGTTGATTGTGTTTAATGAGTTGGATGGAAATTGACATAGATGCTTGAAAAAAGAAGAGAATCAAAAACCTAACGATTATTACCTTTTCATAAGTCATTATAAGGGGATTGACATACATGCTTGAACAAAGAAGAGTTGAAGTTGGCTATAAGATTTTGGTTTGTGTTACCATTAGAACTAAAGATTATGGTTTTTCATTATTGTCCATTAGGTTATTCCTGGGGAGAAAATTATAGTTATGATTTACATCATACTTAGGTTTAGGTTATTTGGTGCACTTAAGGATAGTTTTAGGGTTTGCGTTGTAGTTACAAGCAAATGGAATCAGAAAAATTTGTACCTCAAAGAGTAAGAAGTGAATTCAATCAGATATAATTGTAGTAGGATAAGAGTTGATGTTGGATATATAAGATTATGTTTACTGGTACTATTGAGCCTAGATTTATGGTTTTTGGTTATTGTATAAGATTATTGTTAGTGTCAGAATTATCCTCATGATTTACATTGTGGCTTAATTTAGTTTGATCTATTAAAGAAGAACAGCATTTCCAATACAAAACAAGGACTATTCAAAATTATTTCAAAACAAGTAGTACGAACATGCTAAAGGTGTTAATCACTACCTCAACATTAACAAAGGGGGGGCTCGAATTTTTGTGGCAATCAGGTGGTCAGATGAGGCAGAGGTGATATTTGATAGACTTATACTAGATTATCATTGTATTTCGATTGTTTTTATCCACATTAACTTATAGTCGCATGCTTAGTTACCGATCAACAACATCCTGGCCCAAATTAGGAAGCAGATTGGTTCTGATCCACATGCGGATTCTGGTGCCCTGTGGATGCACACAAGAAGCGCATCTTGGAGACCTGCATGCTCTGTGAATGCTCTATTACGCATCCACAAAGCATGCAGGTCCCCAAGATGTGCTTCCTGCACATCCAGAGAGGACCTGTGAGCTTCCACACGCATCCACAAGTCGAACGTCAAAACAAACGCTTTTTTGATTTAAAAAAACAACTTAAAGTACATTAAACCATGTCCTTCATAACATTTTAAATCATTTTTTTGCTCTTCAACATAAAAACATGTGCTTAATAACCTGTTGGTTCCCATTTCTTCCCACAGTGTCAGGTTTACACTATGATCACAAACTGGTTAGTAACCGTTCCAAAGTCTGAAAGGAAAAAGTGCCAATTGATGAGGACCGAGGACATCCTCCTTCTTTGAGCTCCACATCACTCAGGCCGGTATTGCCTTATCTGCACACTCATGACTCTTCTTGATGAACAAAAGGCATGCCGATATATTATTGTCGAATAGCTATCAGACCCCTATAGGTATCCTATACCCCAATGAAACCATAACCTTATGAAATAACCTGCTTGCATGGAATGAGTCTGAAAGCTAGAAAGGACCTCCTACTACCTGCTACCAACATGAAAGGAAAAGTTTCATTTGAATGATTGATGTTGGGTTGAATGGACCCTTGAAATACCCTAAGTCTCTCATAGACCAGTGCCTTATCCAATGGGCAGCAGAGTCAAATACCTCACTGCAACAAAGCTATGAAACAAAAAGACAACACATCCCAATATGTCGGTGCCTTACACCAAACATACACCATTGATCAGATCATACTTCAATAACCCACCTGTGTACCCAAATGTGCTATCACCTATTCAGAGGATTTTAACCCTGCCCTCAGAAGAGACCTAGGAATCAAGCAATACATTAACCAGCATCCACTCGAAGAGGAGCATGAGACATCTTTGATACCACAGCTCATACACATCTGAAAATCAGTCATAAACTCAGTTGCTTCTGCGAAAACAACTCTATTGCAGACACTTAGGAAATGCGAATAGAAAGACTAAAACACCCTTGATGCTCTAATCAATATGCCTAAAACTCAAATGGATACAATCTAATAGCAGTACAAATGTGTCGAAATCTAATACATAAGACATCTGTTACAACTTCTTTATATTCTCATAGCCAGAAAGGAAAGAGGGAACACCCTATATGCAGAGAAGAAGGAAAATACCTGCAAGAAAGAATATTCATAGGACCAAGGAAAGGAACACCTGGAACGGAACCAAAAGACCAGAAGCCTTAGGTTTGGAACCAAAAGGAACCGTTCTAAATGATCTTGAAAATACTTTTATAGGAACAAGGATTGCAACAAGCTATGAATCATTCAGAACAAGGTCTACAACCACCAGCCTGACAAGAAGTAAAAGAAAGCAAAGAAAGTCTAGAAACCTAGGAAAATCAGATCAAATCTAATATACAATTACATCGATCCTAGAAACTTCAACGCCAGGATCCACCAGAAAGACTTTGCGTGTACACAACATGGAGATCACTGACATACTACCAAACCCTAGCCGCCTGCGCCAAAACTACAGTCCTTTGCATTCAAATTGGCATGGCATCCCAAGAAGCAAAATCAGATCAAGAAGGCCACCCAGATCTTCTTCATCATCTTCGCAACAGCTACCGTCCTAGGGAAATCAATTCCGAGCAACCCATTTTGTCACATACGACTCACTGTGAAAATACTGGTAAGAAACCCCTGGGAAATATTTAAAATTTAGCTGTAACGGCTAACCGATCAACATTAAAACAAGACCGTCGATCTTATTTTTTCCCTGCAGATTGGGCGGTCCGTAAAATTTGACACAACGGTCAACAAGCCCACGAAAAGTCCACAGCCACATCACCACCTCGACAGCCAATAGAAATCGAGCACCTCAGCATGACTGGCAACGAACCCACTGCCTTACTTATCACACCATCGAACGGTTGTCGCATAACCGCAAAGAAAAGGACTGAGCTTTGCGATCATGCGACAGCCAAAAATCATAGCCGAACATTAAACACGCTCCAACATTGAAAACACTGGCCCCACTGAGAAAATCCACGTCACCGCCACGCCGACCAATCAAGGGCAAGAACGTCTGCAACGCCTGACAACGGACCCACCGTGACATTAGCCACAAATCAGACGGTGGTCGCATGATCGCAAAGGGAAAGAATATTCCTTACGATCATGCGACGACCGTAGATCCTGCCAAACCGCCAGAAGAAAACCCAATCCGCTCGCCACATCGCAGAAGGTTAAAGAACTAGCCGCCAGGATTCGTAGACCACGCGATTAAAAAAAATGCCAAGTTGCGAAATGAAAAGCCCTTAGCCGCCAGAATCAAGAGATCCTGCGAACACACAATCGCGTGATCGTCGAATGAAAAACTTAACCGCCCGAGAAACTGGGCCCCACTAAATCGCAACAGCGCAAATAAGAAATGCTGATGTCAAGGATTAGCTGCGAAGAGGTGAAAGGCCGAAAACAACCAGGATTTTCACATTAACACAAAGGTAACAAAAGAATGCGAAAACATCGAGGGTTTTTATGCTTAGACAGTTTTGACACCACCCGATATGAAGGAGCAATTTCCAGCAGACCTTGAAACTTGAATATCTCCCTGGTTTTTGCGATTTAGCACATGCGATCAAAACTGGAGCATGGTGACACATTGAGGAACAAGGGGCTAGGGCGCAAGCCATGAAACATTATGGATCGTCTTCGTACATTAAAACAAGCTTGCAGGCAGGGCAACTTCATAGAACACCGCAAGGAAAAGGCCATTTTCATAGGATTTTTACATTGACAGGAAAATGGGCTAACATAACCATTAATCTTTTTTTTAATATTTTGATTCAAATTCCAATGAACTATTACACGGAGCTCGTTTCCTTTACACTTAGCTATCAAGTGAACTTATCAGTTTAATATCTTTTTATCTTCGTATCACAATGTAAATATGTACTTGTCTACTGGTAGTAGTATCTCTGTGATAACAGTAACTTTGTGATTGTTTAGATATAACATTCTCAGATTTTGATGAACTCGTCTTTTATGTACTAACCTTAATAGAAGGAAAGATAAGTTAATTCATGAGTTGTTGAAGCAAACAAGTGATGCAATTTTTAAAAGAAAGTTGTATTCATGCACCTCATTTAAATTAATACATTGGTATGTTGATTTGGTTTCCTAGGCCTTACATTGTTGGTCATCTTATTACTTTGGTTTGATTGTGATGAAAACAATATTTTTGGAGTGCCTGATATAATTGTTTATTTGAATCTTTGCAAAAGATTATGGTGCATTAGAAGAAAGATATGGAAGGAGAGATGACTTTTGACTACCTAAAATTTGTTCAAGTTGCATTGTAAGACGTAGAGGTTGGCTTTGGATTTGGAATGAATAGGTAGGGATTAGTTAATTCTGAGGCATGGATGAGTTGAATCAATATGATCCATAGGTTTGTTGGGTTGGATGAGTTAAATGGGAATTGTAAGAGTTGCTCAAATGACATCTTTCGAACCTTTGTTTGCGGATGGGGATTTATTCTCGTTTACTAATAGTTCATGGATAAGGTTATTCAATATGATTTGTAGGGGATGAAGAAAGTTTTAGAGCATAGGAAATAATTGGAAGACTACGATTATATGAAGGATGTAAGATTACGGTTTGGTTGACGACGTGTGAAGCTTGGGTAGTTTGTATTGGTGTTTCAAGGCATATTTAAACTAGGGATTACAATGTGGGCATGGGAGATGTTCGATATATCAATGCTCGATGGGATAGACATGTGGATGAAAGATAATATGGATGCATGCACGAGGCACCAAATGGATTTCCCTTGTCAAAGGAAGAGAAAATATAGGTAATGAGAGATGTCTTTGGATTTGCATATAATTTGTTGAATTTCCCTTGTCACAGGCAATGGTTGGATTTTGAGTCAAACATGGATTCATATTATATATATATATATATATATATATATATATATATATATATATATATATATATATATAATTTGTCAAGCTAGAATAGATGGAGCAATGATAGATGGATTATGGGTTTATGGGATTCACTTGCTATGTTGGAATAGGTTGAGTACAAGGATAGGTAGGGGTTGGTTAATTTTGAGGGACATATAAGTTCAATTGATATGATCAATAGATTGATTCAGTTCAATGAGTTGGATTGAGATTCACATAGATGCTTGAAAAAAGAAGAGAATCAACAACCTAACGAATATTACCTTTTCATAAAGTCATTCTAAAAGTATTGACATTGATGCTTGAACGACAAATAAAATCAACAACCCAAGGATAGTTCCATTTTCATAAGGTCATTTTAAAGACAGTAGTTAGCGGATGACCATTGAAGGAAGGTATTACAATATTATAATGTTTCTTTAATGGTCATCTTAGTTAATCTTTAGTTTATTAGGTAGTTTCTATTTTTGTCTTCAGTTCGATTGTTTCTTTTAGAAACATCGTCTTTGTAAATCTATTTATGGAACTTTCATCTCCTCTCTCAAATGGGATTTCATTAGATTTGCTGAATTTTTTAAGAAAAATTCCAGCCTCTTCTAATGTGGAATTTTTTTTCCATAAATTTGTTTTGGGTCAATGGGATTTCATAAGATTTGGCAAATGTTTTAAGAAAAATCCCATCCGCTACTGATCGAGAATTTTTTTTCCATAAACTTGTTTTTTATTTTTTTAAATAAAAATCATTTTAAGTATTTTATGAAAAATCTGTGTTTTGTCTTCGAAGGGTTTTACTGAAAATCAGGACCCTGGTAGAGGTATTTGATAGTGTGATTTCTTGGTTAGAGCAAAAGTCTCTGATTTTCAGGTGTTACATGTTTGATGCATGTACTTGCATGTTACTTGCATCTGTTGTTTTACCATGTGAAGTCTCGTGTTTTGCCGCATGAACATTTCTCTTTAGGGTTTTCAGAATTTTTTCCCTTCAAAAAATTTCATATGGGTTTATAATTATATCCCTTAAAAAATTATGGTTAGGTATTGAAAAAAATTTCCTCAAATATTATCTTTTGGGTTTTACTGTTTTCCTCTAAAACGAAGCTTTATATTCTCCTATCCATGTCTCGGACACAGCAAGCTAGATTCGAGCTCAATTCAAACTCAGCATCCGGAGTAGGCAAGTACTCAGAAAATCAAAAACCCAAAAAAATTCAAAGATTTTTAACAATTTAAAACTTTTTTCATGCACCATTCAATCAATTAACATCAAAGACACTAGAAGGACTCGTCAGGACTCTGTCAAGTCAGCTAGCAGAGGCCACAAAACCCTATTAGACTGACTCAGTTCAAGACTCTCAGAGCCCTGCCACGACTCGCAGAAGTCTTGTAGCTATAGCCTCGAATTTTGTTGTCTGGTCTTGATCAATTTTTCACATCAAAAATCGTGTCTTGTTTTTCAATTTTTCTCCTTAAAAAATTTGTGGCTTTTTGCAGTATGTTTTGGGGCATCATGCTCATGAGCAAAGTTTGCAAGGTTTGCCAATTTTTCCTCAAAAATCGTGTTAGTTGTTCTCAATGTTTGTCTTTGTCTCTGTCTCCTAGTAACGGCAACTCCGTCATCCAACATTAGGCCAACTGCTTTGTGGTGATTTGTGGTCAGATGTTTTGTTGATTTTGTGATGATCTGTGGTTACATGTATTGTTGATTAAGAAAAGGTTAGTGGCACAGTTGTCTCAGGGGCACAGTCAGTTGAAGACTCTTGTCTCTTTTTGCAAAGCTTTCTAAAGAAGGGGGCGCCCTTCTCTGTTCTTTTCTCGACAAATTTTGGCTTCTTGTTCATCAACATTTTGCAGATCTAGGGAGGGAAGCGACAGCAGCAAAAATGTTTTGAAGAATTTGTGACCAAAAGACAGCAGTTGGTAGTTAATATTTAGTTTATTAGGTAGTTTCTATTTTCGTCTTTAGTTCACAATTTGTCTTTGTAAATCTATTTAAGAAGCTTTCATCTCCTCTATTTAATAAATTGATTTACCATAACATAAGCATCCCTAAGACAAAACTCAATATACTACTTCATATCATATCTATGGCAGCAATAGAATTTTCCAAAACAGAACATTTCATGAATTTGAATTTCTTGTTCTCTATTTGATGTATTGTGCTGATTTTAAAAAATTTGAGCGGTTAGAACCATTTGCGATTGTATTTACTATTTTTTCATTTGGTGAAATCATGTGCTTTATGTGTAAAAATTAGTTGTATAAACCCATTTGGATGCGGACCTATTTTCGGAACCTTCATTTGCTGTTAGAGCTTTGTTCATCATATTTCTTGAGATAAATAGCTGAAGACAAATAGTTCTATATCACTGTTATAAATACATATTGCTGTCACATTATCACGGAATATAACAACCTGATAAATTACCGGATGCAGAGTATTAATCACAAACTCTTACTTCTGCTATATGTGTTGGTTTCTATCACTATAATTGATGTCTTATTACTCTGCTAAGTTCGTTGATTAATATCTCTAAAATTGACGTCATATTACTGCTTGAGTCACTATTTGACAAGAAACTCTAAGCCAGTTGTGTAAACAAATGAATACCACTTGCAACTGTTGCGGAAATGTCTTTTTATCGAAAATTTCTACTAACTAGGCTTTAGAGAATTTCGATTAAGTACGCTATGCAAATATATAATTCCGCCCCTTATGAAGCACCAAAACGGGCGTGGGAGGAAAGAATGGTTGCAGATTTACTTTCTGATGTACGTTCATCTTCTGGAGAATTTTTTAACACTTTCTATATCGTTGGTTTAGCTTAAGTGGTTTGTGCATCCATATTTATTATGCTTTCTTCCAGACTCATCAGATGAAAAACGATTATCTTGACATCCTCCTTGGAAAAATTGTTGATAACTGATGCTGACTCATTGTTCCAGCACATTTATTTGGAAAAACTCGGCGTCACCGCCATTCACCTTCCTATTCCATAGCATGCAATAGATTATCTATTGTCTTAGCTCACTCAATTCTTTGTTTCAGTTCTGTTAAGAGGCAACTTATTCCAGCAAATAAATCTATGCATGGTTATGATTGTTTCCATGGTAGTCTTCATCAGTTTATACTGCAAGTTTTTAGTGCTATTTTAAATTGGCAGTCTTTGTTGTAGTCTCAGTCTCTACGTACCCTAAGACTGAAAAATTGCTAGTAAAGAGTTTGGACTGTGTGTTTCGATACATGCAGTTTTATACAATTTGTAATATATATGCTGCTGCAATAGAAAAAAATGATCTGCTATTCTGCAAAAAACAGAGCATCCCCTGTTTTCCTTTCTCATGGTTATGGTTGTGGTTGTTTTATCCCCTTTTCATGTTATTTATCTTCTCTCTGCTGTTCTTGGAATTCACAAAAATCTGGGCAAACCGAACCTCATTTTCTGTACTTCCTTGCCTGTGCTCTCTCCCCTCAAGAACAGAGAATATACAGGGCGCTATGTTTTTTTTTTCCAATGGATCAAGTGTTTAGACAGTAGGTGGGAAATAGACTCAACAATGTATAAACTTGACGTACGAATGTGACTAGAGAGACGTTTGAAAATGTTAATACTCAATAGCCACAGTGGTAACCGTAAGAAAACGGAAAACTAAATTGAAAACGAACTCGGAGCTTATAGTTCGGACAAATAACATTTACATTTACATTTACACTTTACATCAAACAGATTACACTTGCATTATGATTTTACCTTATTCAGTGAAATCTACTTCCGCTCGTGACCGGAAGTCGGAGCTTTTACTTCAAACGAATACCATTTACTTCTACCTCTGAAGGTGAAATAACAAATAACATTTACGTTTACAACAAACAAATAACAAATAACATTTGCATTTACTTCAAACAAATAGAAAATAACATTTACATTTACTTCAAACAAATAACATTTGCAATTTATTTTACCATAGTCTCTAAACTGTTCTTCTAATATTATGTTTTTTTGTCTTCTATATACATATAAAGAGAAAGATGAGACATACCCATCAATAAATACTGTGGGGTGGCGGGCTTTATCACTGACATCGAAGCCTGAGGTATGGAAGAATACTCCTGCTGGTAGAACACTCTGCATTCGCAGCAATAACAAGAGAGTGCTCAAGCGTCGTATCATAATAATTATTTTGGGTGCGGCTAATTTTGTATTCTCAAGAAATCACTCTATTTGGGTCCAACTAATCTTTTATTCTCAAGAAATCACTCTATTTGGGTAGAACTTAACCAATTTAGAAGAATAAATTTGGCAGTAAGGGCTAAAGGCTGATGACCTGCAGAAATAATTTCTGCTAGCTTTATTTCCTTACATTCACCGTGTGTTCCACTTTTCCAAGATCTACACTAAATTTACCATTCATCTGCCCAAGAGCTCCAATGATTTGTCTGGACATTGCTGCATGTCTCCTTGCTTGCCACGGTAATGCACCCGTGGCTAAACTCTAGACCCTTCTTCCTCCTCCTCAATGTACACAGTACACACACAAATCAATCAGAAAATTTCCAAATGAAAAATAAACTCACCAAAACAATCATTTCCCAAGCAAAAGAATATTGCACCTTCACGCCGAAGGGGTCATTAAATTAGAGTTAGAAAGACAACATGAACCTCATTTAACAGAAATAGGGTAATTTCTGCAGAAATAACAGAGTATCAAAAATTTGTTAACAGGAATATCCCTATGTAAAAGTTCAAGTGTTTATTTGTTTCACTAATCCAGCAGATCCGCCTTGCGAATCTGAAATTGTTCCAGCAAATGGTGAACTGTCTATTAACCAAAGGGCTGTACTAACTTGCGAGTCTAAAAATTACCAGGAAATGGACACTCGGGGTTCATTTGGAAGACCAATCAGATGCAAAGGAGGTAGCAACTCCTCTGCAAATGCTTCATACCCTCACTTGCACTGTTTGTGGAGTTTGCTGTGAAGGAATAGTGCGGAGGACCCCATACTTTAGGGTTGCCGCTGTTTAAATCACAAGAGCAGATTGTATATGAGACTTATATCATGACAAGCAAGGTTCGATAGGGAAGATTTGTTTGTTCGGCAAAGATGACACCGTGCAATCCACGTGATGTGAAAATGTTGTTGTTGTCTCTTATTGAATTCAGATTGGTGTAAGAAATCCTGAGAAGTCAACTTTGGCATTGTCTAATCTGCAACTCGTATTTTCGGTTAAATATTGATGCTAAGAACTTGGTATCATCGTGCCAATATGACAAAGTGTTTGAAGTCCGTATTAATGTCATTGAATGCAAACATTTATGCTGAAAGCCAATGGTTGTTTGAAATCCCTATATAATATATATGTACACGTGCAAATCTAAAGAGAATCGACAGCAGTGGTGAATGGGAATATTTCTGAAAACCAGTGGTATCAGAGTTGTTCGTGTTTGTGCTGAATCAGTCTGATAAGAAGCAATACCTGATTTTCTATTGTGCTTTGGTTCTTCCTTGCTTCCGCATCCTTATTTTCATGATTATGTTGTTTGGCAACATTAAAACTCAACTGCAATCAGACATAAGAACTCAGAAACTCAGAAACTGCAAATGGTTTGACGAAATGTCAAAGTTTCAAAACTGAAATTTTGGGCCAGAACTGGTAAGGGATCTTACAAAGCTTGAAGACGGATTCTCCTTGTCAACGAAGGAATTGAAACAAACAGAACAAAAAAGCAAGCCAGAAGATGTAATGTCTCTTCCCTGTCCGTTAGATAATAGAAAGAATAAAATTAATTAAATGCTAAGTTTACCCTTTATTAGCATTTAATTAAAATTAAAATAATATTGCGCTCGCAAACAAACTATTTATTTGAGACAATCGTTAGGATATGGAGCCCAACAGTCACATGACCGTTCGGTTTCTCCCACCTCTTCCTATCCGGAAAGCTCTATCTATAAATCACTGTGGTGTAGCCATATGTTGTAAAGGTCTGTAATGAGAAACATTGTACTGGATTGTACTATAGACTATTTAATATAATCGATTCCCTGCTTCAAGTGTGGACGTAGGCATATTGCCGAACCACGATAAATATTGTGTCAATCTTGTTTGTCTTCTTTGTTATGTTTAATTCCGTTTTCTCTGCATCTTTAATATTTACAGTTGGTATCAGAGCCTGGTGAGGCTGAGAAGAGATGGAAGAAGATGTTGTAGCTGATTCAGTCATCGAAGAGTTTCTTAGCCCTTTAGATTTGTTACAAAATAATATTGTACAAATGAAAGCTGAAACGAAGCGCCATGTACATTGGTGGGATGGCTGGAAAGATGAGGATAACTTGGCTACTGGTGTTGACACAAAATCGGAGAAGCCTGAAAGAGGCAAGTCTGAAAAAAAGAAAATGGTTTCATCACCATCCCCTCATCTTGAGAGGTGTTTCACTTGCGGAGTCTGGTCATTGGGCTAGAGACTGCAAATCTGAGGATTTGAAAAATAAATGTCACAAATGTAGAGAAGAAGGCCATATTAAAAAGAATTGTCCTAAATTATTCAGTCAAGCAAATAAGGCTGATGTTGAACAGACTGAAGAAATGGAAATTGATGTCATCCCGGTGGTGAAGGTCGAGCACGATGATGCCTCGATTGGGCTTGGCATTAATTGTCCATGTGCGGAGTTTGGAATTCCGCTGGTTTCCCTGTCATCTGGGGCAGCTGAAACGATTTCTTTAACTATTAGGTTAAAGGGGAAATTAAATTTGTTCAATGAAGAGTGGGATAGTTCATTGAGGAATAAGAGGAGGAGGCTTGAACGGCTGGAGTATGACGGAAAGGTGCTTCCTTCCTTTGGCAGCGAGGTGCTCAAGGAGGCAGTGACACAGCATGAGGTGGAGGCCAGAAAGAGAGTCCTGTATATTGACCAAGAAGAAGGTCACGAGGCCCAAGCTGTTGCTCACCCTGCAGACGAGGAGGCACGTAGTCCGTTGATTTCATCTTTTGAAGATGGAAGAGGTATTAGAGAGATATGGAACCAAGAATTGGTGGAAAAACAACTGCAGGCCAGGCCGTTTCCCAGTGTTTTGTTTTCACCTGAGGTAAGTAAGGAAAAGTATGATGCCTTTGAGAAATCCCTGCGTTTTATCTCCCCGATGATGACTTTGGTTGGCGTCTCTCTGCCACACAAGATAGTTTTCTGCCATTGTATCTATCTGATCACTTCGTCTCTCTGCTGGATCGGTTGAGCTTCCGGCAAGCAGAGATTAAACATACTCTGCAATTGGTGAGTGAGAGCTTCGATTCACCTTCAGGTGCGGAAGTAGATAACTTTGACAGAAAAATCGAAGGAATTGGAGAGGTAGACATGTATCAGGAATTTAAAAAGAAAACAACGAGCGCTCCAAGACTCGTCTGCGGGAGCAAGAAAATTGGCCATACCGCTGAGGAGCATATCCTTGTGGCAATTTCTAGCATGCGAATCATGCTAGGTGATGTGAGACGTCTCCAGATTATTGACAGTGATGAGCTTTTTGATCAAAAGTTGAATCCTCCAGACTGTGACAAAATGATAGGAAGATTGGAGGTCCACACTAATGGTCCAAGATGTCCTATAGAGTCTGCAGTCAATCCAACACTACCTACACATGACTTCAAACATGGTGGTAAGTCACAATCTTCAGTCCCTGCCAGTCACGACATAGGCATAACAGTTGAAAGTCTGCAGGTGAAAGAAGTCTCTCACGAACGGTCTCTGGTTAAAGAGGCGACTGTTGTTCAACTCAGGAAGCTATTGGCTGGTCATCTTGCGTCAAGCCATGGAGAAATGATGCAAGGGTTGGTGATCTCGGAGAAGAACGACATCTTGAGCATTGAGGTTTTCTGCAAGCAGCAGGACATTTGTTTGATAGAAGTACCAGACATCCCGTGCTTGAATAACAAATTTGGGGATTTCTTAATTGAAGCAGCCTGGTCTTTAATAAATTTAATCTCTCGAATATCCGATCACAAAAAAACCGACAATGACCTGGTTACCAGATGGCCCTGAGCTCATGGTAGAGAATATCAGCAGCATCATCGGATTTCATAAGTTTCATTTCTAGAATTTGAAGAATTTTTCATCTCGAAGCATCGATGAAAGAGACTAAGAATGAACTTATAATTCACAGTTCTGATTTTCATATTATGTCTACTTAGCATTTTTCATCAATAAATATCGTATGGATGGAGGGATTTATCTTAATATAATGTCTAATATTATGTTTTTTTGGTCTAAAAGTGTTCTGAATGTTTTATCAGTTGTATGGATGGAGGGATTTATCTTTGCGGGCCCCAATTTATCAAGCACCCAAATCGGCGTGCGAGGAAAGAATAGTTGCAGATTTATTTTTTCATGGTTGTTCATCTTCTGGAGAGATTTTAAACACTTTTACTATTCTTGGTTTAGGCTTAGTGGTTTGTGTGTCCATATTTATTATGCTTTCTTGCAGATCATCAGATGAGAAACGATTATCTTGACATTCTCGGGAAAATTGTTGATAACCGATGCTGACGGGTTGTTCCAGCACATGCGTTTGGAAAACTCAACATCACCGCCATTCACCTTTCTGTTCCATAACATGTGATAGATTATTTATTGTCTTATTTCAGTCAATTCGTTGGTTCAGTTATGTTAAGAGGTCTCTTATTCAAGCGAATAAATCTATGCATAACATCTTTAAAAACTTTCTTTGGAGGTGGCGTTTTATTCATCTTTACTAGTAGTTCTTGGATAAGGTTATGTACAAAAGCCTATTAGGATGCGGATGATGTAAGTTTTCGAGGATAAGGATTAATTTGAGGATTAGGCTTGCATGAAGGCTTAGAATAATAATTTTCTTAACTAGGATTCTAGCGTGCAAAACTTGGTAGTTGGTCTCCCTGATTGAAGGTACATTCGATCTGGAGATTAGAATGTGGCAGAGGAGAAGTTGCATGTATAGATGTTGCATGGGATAGACATATCGGCTTGAGATAATACAGATACATATAGTTGCCATCAGATGGATATCCCTTGTCAAATGTACAAGAAAGATATGAAATGAGTGATAGCTTTGCTTACATAATATTTGTTGAATTTCCATTGTCAAAGGTAGAAGTTGGATTCGGAAAAAGATGGATTTGTAATGAATAGAATTTGGTGATGTGGAATATATTTTTCTATTGTAGATGGATATGAGACTATGTTATACACTTGCTATGATGATTGGGACGAGATACATGGATAGGTTGGGATTGGTTAATTTCAACGCATAGCTGAGTTGAATTAGTATGATCCATAGGTTTTTTTGGGTTGGATGAGTTAAATGGGAATTGAAAATGATGCTCGAATGACATCTTTCAAACCTTTGTTTCGAGGTAGGGTTTTATTCTTGTTTACTAATAGTTCGTGGACAAGGTTATAAAAAATGACCTGTAGGAAGGGGACGATGAACGTTTTCGGGCATAGGAATTAATCAATCGGAAGATTAGGATTATACGAAGGATTTAAGATTATGGTTTGGTTGGCGATGTGTGAAGCTTGTGAAGCTTGGGTAGTTTGTATTGGTGTTTCAAGGCATATTCAAACTAGGGATTATAATGTGGTTATGGGAGATGGTCGATACATCAATTAGATATGGAAGAGACATGTGGATGACAAAGAATATGGATGCATGCACGAAGCATCAGATGGATTTCCCTTGTCAAAGAGAAAAGATATGGAATGAGAGTTGTAGTTGGATTTTGCATATAATTTGTTAAATTTCCCTTGTCACAGGAAATGGTTGGATTTCGAACGCGATGAATACAAGGAGCTATGGTCGATGGATATGATTTTATGGGATTCACTTCCCATTTTGAATGGGTTGAATACATGGATAGGTAGGGGTTGGTTAATTCTGAGGCAATATGAGTTGGATTGATGTGATCGATAAGTTGATTGTGTTTAATGAGTTGGATGGAAATTGACATAGATGCTTGAAAAAAGAAGAGAATCAAAAACCTAACGATTATTACCTCTTCATAAGTCATTACAAGGGGATTGACATACATGCTTGAACAAAGAAGAGTTGAAGTTGGCTATAAGATTTTGGTTCGTGTTACCATTAGAGCTAAAGATTATGGTTTTTCATTATTGTCCATTAGGTTATTCCTGGGGAGAAAATTATAGTTATGATTTACATCATGCTTAGGTTTAGGTTATTTGGTGCACTTAATGATAGTTTTAGGGTTTGCGTTCTAGTTACAACCAAATGAAATCAGAAAAATTTGTACCTCAAAGAGTAAGAAGTGAATTCAATCAGATATAATTGTAATAGGATAAGAGTTGATGTTGGATATATAAGATTGTGGTTAGTGGTACTATTGAGCCTAGATTTATGGTTTTTGGTTATTGTATAAGATTATTGTTAGTGTCAGAATTATCCTCATGATTTACATCGTGGCTTAATTTAGTTTGATCTATTAAAGAAGAACAGCATTTCCAATACAAAACAAGGACTATTCGAAATTATTTCAAAACAAGTAGTACGAACATGCTAAAGGTGTTAATCTCTACCTCAACATTAACAAAGGGGGGGCTCGAATTTTTGTGGCACTTGGGATTCCTTCTAGGGCTGTTCAAAGGTGTTTTGTTTGAACAGCATTAAATCTATGATCCCACGAATATCAAGATCCATCCCAGATACCAACTAATTAATTCCACACGGATTGCGGGCAGACTAAAAATATGTTATTTTATATTCAACTATTTCTCCTCCCTATGCATTCAGATTTCTATATAATATCTAGTTAGCATTTTGCCATTCACTTATTTTAGGATGCTTGACGAGACAATATGTTGACAGTCTTAAAATGCCTAAGTTCCATTATGAAAATTCTTAACAGTTCGAAGGTTGTAGAATGTTTGAGGAGATTTGAACATACCATGTGCCTGAAGTTTAATATTGTCACTATTCATCATAGGAGGAAAAATTTGTCTAAGTAGAGCAGAAGTTATTAAAGGAAAAGGAAAGGTTTGGTCTCTATTGATAGTCTTGAAGTTTGTCAAATAGAGTGTATTGTTATGGAGAACACGAGTAGGCTAATAGATTGTAAGTTTTGATCATTAGAAGCTTGAGTAAATTGGTTGACAGAGAGTTCAAAATTTTATCGAAGAGAAGTATCTATTAAGGGTCATATCTAAAGTGTACAGAACAAAGAGGAGTTCATAAAAGAGATGCTAAAATCAAAGCAGGATCCCAATCGTTTGAAGTTCTTCAAAGTTAAGGGAAGTAATATGGCGCAATATTCTATATCTAAATTTGTATAAGCAAGTTTCAAGCCACCAAAGCCTCTTGAACTTAGGATCTCCAAGCACCTGCGGTGTGACTCTAAGAGACGTGTTGAAAAAAAAAAGTATTTCACAACAGAAACGACAATGAACTGGTTACCAAAAGGCCCTGAGCTCATGGTAGATAATCTCAGCAGCATCATCGGATTTCCTAAGTTTCAACAACAGGCAATCGACATCATTAAAGATGTGCATTGAAAAATATATATTTTCATAGATTCCAATGGACATCACATTAACTGCTTAAATATGTCCATTATTCCGTCTACTAATTCCACACAAATTATGAGCAATGTAAAAATATGTTCTTTTATATTTGAGCCTCTCCTCCCTATGCCTTTAGATTTCTATATAATGTCTAGTTAGAATTTTGTCATTCACTCTTTTCAAAGTCCAGCTCCATACAGTTGTTTTAGATAAAAAGATAAATCGTTATGATGTTTTGAGACTCTAAGATGACATTAAGAATCATCCCCGGAAGTCATAGAGTTGATGCTCAACATAGAGTTGTTAGAGATAAGAAGATTAATCAGTAGTTTGCAGTAGTTGGAGAATTGGTTCAAACAATTAGAAAGAGAAAACCAGATGATTACAACCCCAAAAGAAGCTTCCAATTAGACAATGTTCTTACCTTGCACCGCTACTATTTAGGGAAACAGATCGTGGCATAGAGAAACTTACCGACACAATCCAGTTTAGTGAAGAAGGAGATCATAGTGAAGGAAGCTATTAGAATTCTTGTCTAGAGATCGTGGGTTTCAGATGAAGCATAAGGATCATTGAATATCTCTACAGGAAGGCTTGGATGGCAAAAAGGAAAAGTAGTATGGAAGGTGATGCATATAATAATGAATTGCACGTGGTCAAAATAGCCTTTGAATCTTTGAAATCAGATTATTTCTGTCTACTTTCAAACATGGATTACATTTTAAAGAATGGTGAAATATATGCTGACAAATTGAAGGAAAAGGAGGATGAGGTTAGTAAGCTCATCAAAGAGCTTAACGATACTCGGGAGATATTGGAGAATACACAAATTGTTGTTCAACAAGCAAAAAAATCAGTTTTTGATCACTAGTTAGTTCAGTGAACAAGAGAACAAAGAAAGGACCGAGTTTCTTAAGCATGTGATTAAGGAACTTGACAGCATACAACGAACTTATGACTTGGATAGTTGTCCCAAAAGATCAAGTAAGAGCTTTTTGGACCAGCTAGAACTTCAGTATAACTTCGAAGTAAAGGATTTTCGCAAAATTCTCACAATATGTTCTTTATGATCTCCATATTCTGTATAATATCTTCTATTCACGGTAATTTCTAATTTGTACAGAAGAAAAAGGAGTTGATAAAAGAGATGATAAAATCACAAGAGGATAACACTTGCTTTTAGTTGTAAAAAGTTGAGTGAAGTTGAATGTCTCGACATTCTATTTCTAAATTTGTATAAGAATTTTTTAAGCCACGAAAGCCCACTGAATTTTGGATCTCCGAGCACCCGCAGTGTGACTCTATAACAGGGGTTAAAATATAATGTGTTTCAGGCCTGAATCGACAATGCACTGGTTACCAAATAGGCCAAAGCTAAAGGTTAGAGAATCCCTGAAGCATCATTTGATTTCATAGGGTTCCATCTCAGAAATTTGAACATTCTTTTATGAGGAAGCTTTAGTGAAAAGTCCAAGAAGACAGGTATGGATTTGAAGACTCAAGCTGAAGAAGCCAAATACATTGAAGATGTTTTGAAAATTCAGCTAAAAGTGAAAATCTTGGAATCTCATAAGCTTGACTTGGAAATTAATTCCCTAAGAAAGGAAGTAGAAAAGACTAAAGAGCAGCAGCCAAATAGTAAAAAATTGCTAATTGTAAATATCAATCTCCTTATTACTAATACAATGATAATAAATGATGGAAATGATCTTTGGATTGCAATGATTATTCCTATATGCAAATGTCATGAACAATAAGATCATGAATAATACGAAATAACCTTCTTCAATTGTTTTTGATCTAGTTTCTTCTTAGTGATTATGATCGCAAGGAGATGATGTATGCAGATGTTATGATTCTTATCTTGTCTAAATATCAAACAAAATAGGAATGAGTGTCATAGATCAAATGTAAGCAATAGTGTTGTTTCTGATATTATTTTCGGAATGTGCAATATAACACAAAAAAATGTTACTCTTTGGTTATGTGTGTCGGTTGCCCGCCGCAGTCCTAATGACAGGACTCGTAGAGCCAGCATAGTCCGTGGACTCTTCGAGTCCTCAAAGGACTTGGTCGAGTCATCTAGAAGAGGCCAAAAAACCTTGCAAGCCTGACTCGGCTCGAGACCCGCAAAGCCCTACCACAACTCACAGAGTCCTGTAGCAATGTCCTCGAATTCTGTTGTCTGGTCTTGATCCATTTTTCACCTCAAAAATCCTGTCTGGTTTTCCGAATTTTTTTCCTTAAAAAATTTGTGGCTTTTTGCAGTATGATTTAGGGCATCATGCTCATGTACAAAGTTTGGATGGTTTGCCAATTTTTCCTCAAAATCGTGCTAGTTGTCCTGAATGTTTGTCTATGTCTCTAGGGAATGGCAGCTCCATAATCCAACATCAGGCTAACTGCTTTGTGATGATTTATGGTGAGATGTTTTCCTGATTATGGAAGGGTTAGTGGCAGACTCATCTCAGGGGCAAAGTCAATGGCAGACTCTTGTCTCTTTTTGCAAAGCTTTCTAAAGAAGGGGGCACCCTTATCTATTCTTTTCTAGACAAATGTTGGCTTCTTGCTCATCAACATTTTGCAAATCCAAGGAGCGTCTCGACAGCAGCAAAATGTTTTGAAGAATTTGTGACCAAAAGACAGCACTTGGACGATGACCATTAAGGGAGGGTATTAGAACATTATAATGTTTCTTTAATGGTCATCTTAGTTAATCTTTAGCTGAAGTTGGCTATAAAATTAGAGTTACAATTCTAAATAAAATAAGAGTTGAAGTTGGCTATAAGATTTTGGTTCGTCTTACCATTAGGGCTAAAGATTATGGTTTTTTATTATTGCCGATTAGGTTATTCCTGGAGAGAAAATTATAGTTATGATTTCCATCATGCTTAGGTTTAGGTTAGTTGGTGTGCTTAAGGATAGGTTTAGGGTTTGCGTTATAGTTACAAGCAAATGAAATTATCGTTCGAGTAGAGGTCGTGAATTAAATCATGATTAGAGTTACAATTATAAATAAAATAAGAGTTGAAGTTGGCTATAAGATTTTGGTTCGTCTTACCATTAGGGCTAAAGATTATGGTTTTTTATTATTGCCGATTAGGTTATTCCTGGGGAGAAAATTATAGTTATGATTTCCATCATGCTTAGGTTTAGGTTAGTTGGTGTGCTTGAGGATGGAAGAAAAGCATCTATTAAGGGTCATATCTAAAGTGTACATAACAAAGAGGAGTTCATAAAATAGATGCTAAAATCAAAGAAGGATACCAGTCTTTTGAAGTTCTTAAAAGTTAATGAAGTTATATGGCGCAGTATTCTGTTTCTAAATTTGTATAAGCAAATTTCAGGCCAGCAAAGCCCCTTGAATTTAGGATCTCCAAGCAGCTGCAATGTGACTATGTGAGGTGTTGAAAAAAAAAGTATTTCACAACAGAACCGACAATGAACTAGTTACCAAATGGCCCTGAGCTTATGGTAGAGAATCTCAACAGCATAATTGGATTTCGTAAGTTTCATTTCTAGAATTTGTAGAATTTTTCATCTCGAAGCATCGGTGAAAGAGACTAAGAATGAACTTATAATTCAAAGTTGTGATTGTCATATAATGTCTAGTTAGCATTTTTCAATTCACTCTTTTCGGAGTCCAGCTCCATAGTGTTCTAAGAGATAAGAAGATAAATCAATATGAAGTTATAGAGTTGAAACTCAGCATAGAGCAGTTAGAGATGAGAAGATAAATCAGTATGAATTTTTGAGTCTCAAATATGACATGAAGAATCATGTCTGAGTTATTGAGTAAGCCGTTTAAGTTATTGAGTGTGCCTAAAGCTGTTATTCAAGGAGTGATAGAAGTTCTTGACTTTCTCTACAGCACGTGTGATGAGGTCAATCACAAGTTATGAGGAATTGTTGTCTTTTTGTCGACTCATTGTCAATAATTCTTCAAGCAATCTTGATTAAGCAATATGTTGATAGCCTTAAAAAGCCCAGTTTTCACTAAGGGTTTAGCTCTTCAAAGGTTACATAAAATTTGAGGAGATTAGAACTTACCATGTGTCGGAAGTTTGATATTGTCACTATTCGTTATAGGAGGAAAAAAAAAATTCAAAGTAGAATAGAAGTTGTTCATCAAGGAAAGATGTTCATAGCTCTCCTCCCCTATTCGGCATTGCTGTAAAAATAATGTTTAGGTTGCACCATATTGTAGTGAACAATAATTGTTTCTAGCAGATGGTACGAGAAGGCAAGCTATTCTGAAAAGAAAATAAGTGAAATATCATGGGTAATTTCGGCAAGACAAATGTTGTTGCAATGATTGCAGGTTAAAATTGCCATTCATAGTTAAATGAAAAGAAGGTTAAAGGTGAAAGGAATAATAGAACATCGATCAGAAGAAAGGATTTGAACAGATTGAACAAATATAGAAGAGCCATTGTAGTTGAATTAGTAATAGATGAGGCAAAGTTGCACTTTGCCCATTGATTGCAATAGGGCTTTTTGTTGCCTATTTGGCTGAAGTTTGATATAGTCAATATCCATCATAGGAGGAAAAATTATCACTATTTCATTAGAGGAAAAAATTGTCAAAGCAGAGTCTAAGCTGTTAATAGAAAAGGAAAGGGTTGGTTTTGATTGTTAATCTTGGAGTTTGTCTACTAAATTGTCTTTGTCTGAAAATGTTGAGGAGGCTGATAGATTGCATGTTTTCATCATAAAAAGCACGAGTAAATTGCTTGAGAGTGAGTGGTAGGTTGTATGGAAGAGAAGCCTCTATAGAGGGTCGTATCTGAAGTGTACAGAACAAAGAGGAGTTCATAAAAGAGATGGTAAAATAAAATGAGGATACAACTTGATTGAACTTATGAAAAGTTAAGTGATGTTGAATGTCGCAACGTTCTATATCTAAATTTGGGTAAGAATGTTTGAGGCCAGAAAAGAGAACTTAATTTTGGATCTCTGAGCACATTCAATATAACTCTATAGGAGGCTCTGAAAAAAAAATTCTTTCACACCATAACCGACATTGGACTGCTTGCGAGATGGGTTAGAGCTCATCATTAGAGAATCTTGTTGCTTCTCTTTGGTTTTACATAATCATTTGCTTGGACATTTATGCTTTTTGCAAAGGTGTTCGACAAGTGGAAGAGTGTTGAGAAAATTTCTCAACCTCAAGGACTTTCATGTTATGCACTTTCGTAATACTCTTTCCTTATCAAGGTTGTGGACCAGATTATTGAATGCAAAAATAAGTGCATATGCATCTACCGAGCAATTCATTCCCTTTAACCCATCACAAGTGGGAGTGATGTGTTCAAACTAAAGGACTTTAAATTAGGGCTTGTTTGTCATGCTAGTTTGTGACGCATATTAATCTTGTGACATGCAAAAATTGCCATGGACTAAAGGAAACATAATTCATAAAAATTGCAATGGACTTAAGGAAACATAATTCATGGAAGAGTAACGTGGATGATAGAGAAAATGGATGCATACACAAGGCATTAGATGGATTTCCCTTGTCAAAGGAAGAGAAAAGATATGGAATGAGAGATGTAGTTGGATTTTATATATAATATGTTAAATTTCCCTTGTCACAAGCAATGGTTGGATTTCGAATGCGATGAATAGATGGAGCTATGGTCAATGGATATGAGTTAATGGGATTCACTTCCTATGTTGAATGGGGTGAATGCATGGATAGGTAGGCGTTGGTTAATTTTGAGGCGCATATGAGTTGGATTGATGTGATCGATAGGTTGATTGGGTTCAATGAGTTGGATGGAAATAGACATAGATGCTTGAAAAAAGAAGAGAATCAAAAACCTAACGAGTATTACCTTTTCATAAGTCATTCAAAGGGGATTGACATACATGCTTGAACAAAGAAGAGATTCTTGAGCTAGACGGGAAAACTGGTTTTTCCTGGGAGTGGACTCACGACGGAGTTGACACTCGTGCAGAATTTGTGTGGTCTTCATCAAACGAAAACTTGTAAGGATTTTGTATTGTTCAGGAAATAAAATATTTGTGCTGCTGAAGATTTTTAATTTTTTATCAAAATCGATGCCGTTCAATAATGCTCGTTCCCTTTCTAATATTGAGGATAATATAACAAAGTGCATGTTTAATTCTCTAAGTAGTGTTATTGGTCAAAAGTTTTCTGAATGTTTTATCAGTTGTATCGATGGAGGGATTTATCTTTGTGGGCCCCGATTTATCA
The DNA here is from genome assembly GCA_027943335.1 of Chamaecyparis obtusa. Classification (NCBI taxonomy): domain Eukaryota; kingdom Viridiplantae; phylum Streptophyta; class Pinopsida; order Cupressales; family Cupressaceae; genus Chamaecyparis; species Chamaecyparis obtusa. The sequence continues at coordinate 2,997,035 of BSBK01000413.1, forward strand.
AGCACCCAAATCGGCGTGCAAGGAAAGACTAGTTGCGGATTTATTTTTTCATGGTTGTTCATCTTCTGGAGAGATTTTAAACACTTTTACTATTCTTGGTTTAGGTTTAGTGGTTTGTCTGTCCATATTTACTATGCTTTCTTGCAAATCATCAGATGAGAAGCGATTATCTTGACATTCTCGGGAAAATTGTTGATAACCGATGATGACGGGTTGTTCCAGCCCATGCGTTTGGAAAAATCAACATCACTGCCATTCACCTTTCTATTCCATAACATGTGATAGATTATTTATTGTCTTATTTCAATCAATTCGTTGGTTCAGTTATGTTAAGAGGTCTCTTATTCAAGCGAATAAATCTATGCATAACATCTTTAAAAACTTTCTTTGGAGGTGGCGTTTTATTCACCTTTACTAGTAGTTCTTGGATAAGGTTATGAAAAAAAGCCTATTAGGATGCGGATGATGTAAGTTTTCGAGGATAAGGATTAATTTGAGGATTAGGGTTGCATGAAGGCTTACAATAATGATTTTCTTAACTAGGATTCTAGCGTGCAAAACTTGGTAGTTGGTCTCCCTGATCGAAGGTACATTCGATCTGGAGATTAGAATGTGGATGAGGAGAAGTTGCATGTATAGATGTTGGATGGAATAGACATATCGGCTTGAGATAATATAGATACATATAGTTGCCATCAGATGGATATCCCTTGTCAAATGTACAAGAAAGATATGAAATGAGTGATAGCTTTGATTACATAATATTTGTTGAATTTCCATTGTCAAAGGTAGAAGTTGGATTCGGAAAAAGATGGATTTGTAATGAATAGAATTTCGTGAGGTGGAATATATTTTGCTATTGTAGATGGATATGAGACTATGTGATACACTTTCTATGATGATTGGGACAAGACACACGGATAGGTAGGGATTGGTTAATTTCAAGCATAGCTAAGTTGCATCAGTATGATCCATAGGCTTTTTTGGGTTGGATGAGTTAAATGGGAATTGAAAATGATGCTCGAATGACATCTTTCAAACCTTTGTTTCGAGGTAGGGTTTTATTCTCGTTTACTAATAGTTCGTGGATGAGGTTATAAAAAATGACCTGTAGGAAGGGGACGATGAAAGTTTTCAGTTATAGGAATTAATCAATCAGAAGATTAGGATTATACGAAGGATTTAAGATTATGGTTTGGTTGGCGATGTGTGAAGCTTGGGTAGTTTGTATTGGTGTTTCAAGGCATATTCAAACTAGGGATTATAATGTGGTTATGGGAGATGTTCGATACATCAATGCGATATGGAAGAGACACGTGGATGACAGAGAATATGGATGCATGCACGAAGCATCAAATGGATTTCCCTTGTCAAAGGAAGAGAAAAGATATGGAATGAGAGATGTAGTTGGATTTTGCATATAATTTGTTAAATTTCCCTTGTCACAGGAAATGGTTGGATTTCGAACGTGATGAATACAAGGAGCAATGGTCGATGGATATGATTTTATGGGATTCACTTCCCATGTTGAATGGGTTGAATACATGGATAGGTAGGGGTTGGTTAATTCTAGCTGAAAAAATCCATTCAACATTCCAAATGAAGATCTTTGTATGGAGTTTGCAATAGTTGAAGACTTGATTCAAACTATTAGAAAGAGAAAATGGTTTTTTTGGGCATATTCCTTGGTTTAGGAATGTTTATGAGTTTGATCTTTTTGTGAGTGGCTTACATTTATGTTGGTCATATGATATAATACGGGTGTTGGTGTACATATGGTATAATATGGGTGTTGGTGTAGCTTCTTGTTTTCGGTTTTATGGAGGAGATCATACTTGACACAATCGACAACTAGAGGTGTGCGTAGAAAGACATGATACAAAGTTTATGAATCAGGAAGTAGTATAATCCGGAGACCTTAAAAGCCAAGGGAAAATGCAAATTGTAGAACCAAAGAAGACCACCACTTCAAAGTTGGAATAAAATGATCCTACAAGACTGTCACCAGCGCTATCGAAAAAAAACCCAAAAATGCCAAGAAAACCGAAAAGGAAAGGGGTCATATTTTAAATGGGCCACAACAAGTTGGTTCAGGGTTTTCGTCACGATTCAATTAAATTAGTACCAAGGATACACACGTTACGATTTAAAACAAGATTTGATTTACGTTTATAGTAAATCATGAGTTAAAATTATTGTTCGAGTAGAGGTCGTGAATTAAATCATGATTAGAGTTACAATTATAAATAAAATAAGAGTTGAAGTTGGTTATAAGATTTTGGTTCGTGTTACCATTAGGGCAAAAGATTATGGTTTTTTATTATTGCCCATTAGGTTATTCCTTCGGAGAAAATTATAGTTATGATTTCCATCATGCTTAGGTTTAGGTTAGTTGGTGTGCTTAAGGATAGGTTTAGGGTTTGCGTTATAGTTACAAGCAAATGAAATTATCGTTTGAGTAGAGGTCGTGAATTAAATCATGATTAGAGTTACAATTATAAATAAAATAAGAATTGAAGTTGGCTATAAGATTTTGGTTCGTCTTACCATTAGGGCTAAAGATTATGGTTTTTTATTATTGCCGATTAGGTTATTCCTGGGGAGAAAATTATAGTTATGATTTCCATCATGCTTAGGTTTAGGTTAGTTGGTGTGCCTAAGGATAGGTTTAGGGTTTGCGTTATAGTTAAAAGCAAATGAAATCAGAAAAATTTGTACCTCAATAAGTAAGAAGTGAATTCAATCAGATAGAATTGTAATAGGACAAGAGTTGATGTTGGATATAAGATTGTGGTTAGTGGTACTATTGGGCCTAGATTTATGGCTTCTGGTTACTGTATAAGATTATTGTTAGAGTGAGAATTATCCTGATGATTTACATCATGGCTTGATTTAGTTTGATCCATTCAAGAAGAACGACATTTCCCATACAAAACAATGACTATTCGAAAGTTTTTCAAAACTAGTAGTGCGAACATGCTAAATGTGTCAATCTCTACCTCAACATTCACAAAGCGGGGGCTCGAATTTTTCAAGCACTTCGGATTCCTTCTAAGGTTGTTCCATGGCTTAATTTAGTTTGATCTATTCAAGAAGAACGACATTTCCCATACAAAACAATTACTATTCGAAAGTATTTCAAAACAAGTAGTACGAACATGCTAAAGGTGTTAATCTCTACCTCAGCATTAACAAAGGGGGGGGGCTCGAACTTTTGAGGCACTTGGGATTCCTTCTAAGGTTGTTCAAAGGTGTTTTGTTTGAACTGTTAGAAAGTAAAGACCACCAAGATAACTGAGAGGGGGGGGGGGGTTGAATCAATTATCTGATAATTAAATCATTTATCATCATTAACTTTAATATCAACTTCAACAGCTTTAAACCATATAATTAATGCAGTAACCAACAATAGAAGGATAATCATACACAATGACACAATAACACAAGATATGTTAACTAGGGAACCTCTTGATCAAAGAGTAAACCCCGGTGGGAATGATGCCCACAAAATGATGTACTAACATGAAAGTTCCTTGTTAGAGGATGGACCCTGTTAGGAGTCTTATGAAATACATTCAGTACATATGAATCTCTGTTAGGAGATTTTGAATCCCTGTTAAAAGATTCTAACCCTGTGAGGAGTTATGGAAGACAGAAGGACCCACTGTCCAAACAGTTTCAAGGCAAGATCTCTGAACTCACTGTCCAACAGATCTTAGGATTATTCAACAAAATAATAAGAAATATGTTACCTCCTTCACACTGTGCCAAAACCGCACTCTCTGCTACACAAGATCATAAATCCAAATCTTTGTACTTTGCAAGTCTTCCTTCATCACTGAATTAGCTCTTTTCTTCACTTCATGCATACATTCACATCACAACTTTCATAATTTCGTATCACAACTATTACAATCCTCTCATAACAAGGAAAACATTCCTTCCTTTATACCACACTCAAATAATTACAAATGAGTCGGCATGCAAATACAAAATAATAATTTCAACACGCTACATCAAAATTACATAAAACTGTCGGCTTCCAAATACAATAACTTTCCAAGCATGTGACCTCGAAGTTTGCGCTGTGAACCACGTCACCAAAAATGAGTCTCAAACTTCCCTTTAACTGCGCAGAATCAGATTCCATCCCGGTTAGGAGATATCCTCCAATTACCAAAAACCGCTACACAGGAATATTGCCAGAACACTGCTTCCACCAAAATGGTTATAACTTTTATGAATAAATGAATTTCTTTTTGCGCTCTTAACCATAGGCTAATAACACACCAAAGAACATATCATCAACTGCGCATAACTCAATCTGCAATATAACATGTGTGCAAAACAAAATTGTGCCTGCTTCTCTGCTAAACTCCAGAATAACACTGTGTTGACATCAATGACAATCATAGTCATGAATGCAACAACCACTGCTACAGAATGACTGCCAAAGGCTTCAACATTCATTCCTAACATGAAAACCATTAATTGTATGTTCCCACGAATATCAAGATCCATTCTAGATACCAACTAGTTAATTCCACACGGATTGTGGGCAGAGTAAAAATATGTTATTTTGTATTCAACTCTCTTTCCTCCCTATACATTCGGATTTCTATATAATGTCTAGTTAGCATTTTTCCATTCACTTATTTTAGGATACTTGACGAGACAATATGTTCAAAGTTCAATTATGAAAATTCTTAATAGTTCGAAGGTTATAGAATGTTTGAGGAGATTAGAACATACCATGTGCCTGAAGTTTAATATTGTCACTATTCATTATAGGAGGAAACATTTGTCAAAGTAGAGCGGAAATTAATAAAGGAAAAGGAAAGGTTTGGTCTCTATTGTTAGTCTTGAAATTTGTCAAAGTGACTCTATTTTTATGGAGAACACGAGGATGCTAGTAGATTGTAGGTTTTGATCATAAGAAGCTTGAGTAAATTGGTTGACAGAGAGTTCAAAATTTTATGGAAGAGAAGCATCTATTAAGGGTCAAATCTAAAGTGTACAAAACAAAGAGGAGTTCATAAAACAGATGCTAAAATCAGAGGAGGATACCAGTCGTTTGAGGTTCTTAAAAGTTAATTAAGTTCTATGGCGCAGTATTTTGTTTCTAAATTTGTATAAGCCAGTTTCAGGCCAGCAAAGCCCCTTGAATTTAGGATCTCCAAGCTGTTGCAGTGTGACTATATGTGAGGTGTCGAAAAAAAAAGTACTTCTCTACGGCACGTGTAAAGGTCAATCACAAGTTATGAGGAATTCTTGTCTTTTGTTAGACTCACTGTGAATATTTCTTCAAGCATTCTTGATTGAGCAATATGCTGATAGCCTTAAAGAGCCTAGTTTTCACTAGGAAATTTGTTAGCGGTTCGAAGGTTACATAAAGTTTGAGGAGATTAGAACTTACCATGTGTCGGAAGTTTGATATTCTCACTATTCATTATAGGAGGAAAAAGAAAATTCGAAGTAGAATAGAAGTTGTTCATCAAGGAAAGATGTTCATAGCTCTCCTCCCCTATTCGACATTGCTCTAAAAATAATGTTTAGGTTGCACCATATTATAGTGAACAGTAATTGTTTCTAGCAGATGGTACGAGAAGGTAGGTTGTTCTGAAAAGAAAATAAGTGAAATATCATGGGTAATTTGGGCAAGACAAATGTTGCTGCAATGATTGGAGGTACAAATTGCCATTCATAGTTAAATGAAAAGAAGGTCAAAGATGAAAGGAATAATAGAACATCGATGAGAACAAATGATTTGCACAGATTGAACAAATATAGAAGAGCCATCGTAGTTGAATTATTAATAGATGAGGCAAAGTTGCTCTTTGCCCATTGATTGCAATAGGGCTTTTTGTTGCCTATTTGGTTGATGTTTGATACAGTCAAATATCCATCATAGGAGGAAAAATTATCACTATTTCATAAGAGGAAAAAATTGTCGGAGCAGAGTGCAAGCTGTTAATAGAAAAGGAAAGGGTTGGTTTTGATTGTTAATCTTGGGGTTTGTCTACTAAATTGTCTCTGTGTGAAAATGTTGAGGACGCTGATAGTATGCAAGTTTTCATCATAAAAAGTGAAAATGTTGAGGAGGCTGATAGATTGCAAGTTTTCATCATAAAAAGCACAGGTAAATTGTCTTTGTATGGAAGAGAAGCCTCTATAAAGGGTCATATCTAAAGTGTACAGAACAAAGAGGAGTTGATAAAAGAGATGGTAAAATTAAATGAGGATACAACTTGTTTGAACTTATGAAAAGTTAAGTGATGTTGAGTGTCGCAACATTCTATTTCTCAATTTGTGTAAGAATGTTTGAGGCCGGAAAAGACCACTAAATTTCGGATCTCTGAGCACATTCAATATAACTCTACAGGAGGCTCTGAAAAAAAAAGTGTTTCACACCATAACCGACATTGGACTGCTCATCATTAGAGAAGGGAGGCTCATCATTGGAGAATCTTGTTGCTTCTCTTTGGTTTTACATAATCATTTGCTTGGACATTTATGCCTTTTTCAAAGGTGTTCGACAAGTGGAAGAATATTGAGAAAATATCTCAACCTCAAGCACTTGTTTATCTCTCTTTTGGATTGATTTAGTTGAACGGGTAGAGTACTTTCATGTTCTGCACTTTCGTAGTACTCTTCCTTTTCAAGGTTGTGGACCAAATTATTGAATGCAAAAATAAGTGCACATGCATCTACCGAGCAATTCATTCCCTTTAACCCATCACAAGTGGGAGTGATGTGTTCAAACAAAAGGACTTCAAATTAGGGCTTGTTTGTCATGATAGTTTGTGACGCATATTAATCTTGTGACATGCAAAAATTGACATGGACTAAAGGAAACATAATTGATAAAAATTGGTTATTTTTTCATTTGCTGATATCATGTGCTTTAGTGGTGTGTAAATTAGTTGTAAACCCATTTGGATCGGGAGCTATTTTAAGAACCTTCATTTGGTATTACAGCTTCGTTGATCATGTTTATTGAGATGAATAGCTTAAGAGAAATAGGCTTTGCAAAAGATTTGAGTAATTTCATATGAAAGAAAGAACCAAAGTTCTTGTGGAATCTCAAACCAAAGACATGGGCCACGGCCATTGCTAAACAATATAGAAAAACGGAGATATAAGAGAATAAAATAGCAGTTGCACAAATGAAATCATTGAGGTATAACAAAGCTGCAACATTAAGAAATAATCATCTAGAATAATTGGTCAGGTCGATTATTTTATTATCAAAGGAAGGGTTCACTCTAAAAATCAAGTGCTTGGACCCTTCGAGAGAACAAACTCTAGTAGGAACGCAACAGATACCCCATTTCCATCACCCAAAATCAAGGAAGCCAATTGGTTGCAAGGAGACTTGCTCCCTAAAAAATTGTGTCTTTTGTAACAGCTAGTGGAAAACTAACTGTTGAAGTGTAATTCTCTTCTATGAAACATAAGTTGAATCTTGTTCAAAGAAGCATACGAGGCACAAATCCTGAGACGATCAAAGGAATGAAGAATAAACAAATAATGTACGAATCGAATCATAAAATAAATAAACAAAGGACTTTCATCTCATACTCATCTGAAAGGAAAAATTGGTGTAGAACAGAATCTTGAAAATAAAGGGAAGACAAGTTTGGTGAAGACCGGTGCTACGTAAAAGACGAAGATACAAGCCAAGTCAAATCAGAAGCAAAAGACCTCTCCAAGTGGTTCAAACCCATTTCATAGAATGGTTAGAAAAGTATGTGATTATATTTATTATGTTTTCATCTGTTGATATTATGTGCTTTACTGGTGTGGAAATTACTTCTATTACCCCATAAGGATGTGGACCCATTTCCAAAGCCTTCATTTTGTATTAGACCATCGTTTGGCAAGAGAAATGAATAATATCATAGGAAACAAAGAATCAAAGTTTTTGATGAATCGCAAGTCAGAGACAGCAGCCACAACCACCCCTAAGCAATATAGAAAATCGGAGAAATAAGGGAATAAAATGGAACCCGCACCAATGAAATCGTGGGAATAAAACCAAGTTGCAACCTTAAGAAAAATCCTCTAGAGTTAACCGTTCAATTCAATTTTTTAATTATTGAATAAGGAAGGGTTCGCAACAAAACATAAGCACATGGACCCTTTAAGAAAGCAAAGGCTAAGGTGAAGTCTGCAAATCTAACATTTTCATCGCCCAAAATCAAGGAAGCCAGTTGCTCGTAAGGTGAGTCCACACCTAGAAGTTCGTGTCTTCTCTAAAATCTACTGTAAAGCATATCGCAAAAGAGTAATTCCCAGACACCGAAAGAGTAATTTGCTTCTACCAAAGACAAGTGGAAACATGTTGTCCAGAGAAGAATTAAAGGCACTTAAGATGAGACAATAAGAAGATACAAGCCAAGCTAGATCAGAAGCAGGATGACTCTCCTAGAAGTTCAAATTCATTTAAGAACATGTCTGTATGTCAAGTACAATTTCAGCCATTTGTGACTTCACTTCTGCTTGAAAAGCAACAATTGAGGAAGGCTTAGCTTCCAAACATAGTGTCGCTGGCTCATACAATTAGAGAGTGGACACAAGGACAATCATTTCTATTTAAGTTTCCAACTATTTCATGTGCAAAGTGTATGCCAAATTTTGTAATCTCGTAGATAAATGAAGTTGCAATAAATCTTGTTCATTTTAATCAAGTTTAATCATTATTACTAATCTATCAAAAATCATAGGATGGTATTGTAGTTAATTAACTAATCCAGCTTTCTTCACCAAACACACTACAACTTCATCTCCAGTTTGCACCTCAACACTTGTGACTCCATGAGTTAATGCAATCTTGGAAGACTTGGATTTCAAACAGATTTAACCCGTCCTTGCTGTTAAAAAACAGATATGAAGAAGATTATCTCTATTTCACAAGCAGAAAATTAATGCTTGCGACTCGTATCTGATGTGGGAACTGTACGCTAAATTTTGTAATCACATTGATACCGAAGTTGCATTGTGTTATACTTCTTGTGGGATATTCTTCGGTTGGGAAGTCCAATCGATCGATTCTCCACCTTTTCATATTCAATAACAGTGTGCATTGACTTTTTCATTGTTGACTTTGATAAAAACTACAAAATAAAATCTTTTGTTAATGATGAGAACTGAAATATTTGCTGCAAATTAAAGAAAAGAAGAAATTTAGGATGCATTTACCATCAATCTATATCCATATTGGTTGAACAGTAAATTTTGTAATTTTTATTTCTGTGCAATATTGTTCCGATGTTTTTTTTTTTTTGTGGATGTAATTTCCTACAAGCTCCGCAATTTACCTAACAACTCCATTCTAGTTTCTGCCAATGTCTTGAGAGCTAATGCAGAGTATGTGGACTTTCAAGCTATTGTTCCCAGATTTGTTATAAAGACCACAGTGCAATCGTTCTATATCACAGAGTTGTTAACACAGATTGTTGTCACACTATCACGGAATAACACCCTGATAAAATACCAGCAAACCAGTATTAATCACAAATACTCTTATTTCTGCTATATGTGTTGGTTTATCTCTATAATTCATGTCATATTACTCTGTTGTGTGATGATTAGTATCTCTAAAATTGATGTCATATTACTACTTGAATAAGTATTTGGAAAGAAACTCTAAGCCAGTTGTGTAAACAAATGACTACCACTTACAACTATTTGGAAAATGTCTTTTTATCGTGATATTCTATTAAATAGGATGCACAAAATGTCTTTTTATCAAGAATTTCCATAAAGTTGGCTATGCAAATTATATGATTCTCTTTTCATTTTCTAGCACCCAAATCGGCGTCGGAGGAAAGAATAGTTGCGGATTTATTTTTTCATGGTTGTTCATCTTCTGGAGAGCTTTGAAACACTTTTCCTATTCTTGGTTTAGGTTTAGGGGTTGTGTGTCCATATTTATTATGCTTTCTTGGAGATCATCAGATGAGAAACGATTATCTTGACATTGTCGAGAAAATTGTTGATAACTGATGCTGACAGGTTGTTCCAACGCATCCTATTGGAAAACTCAACGTCCCCGCCATCACCTTTCTATTCCATAACATGCGATAGATTATTTATTGTCTTATTTCAGTCAATTCGTTGGTTCAATTATGTTAGGAGGTCTCTTATTCAAGGGAATAAATCTATGCATAGCATCTTTAAAAACTCTTTGGAGGTGGCGATTTCTTCGCCTTTACTAGTAGTTCTTGGATAAGGTTATGAAAAAAAGACTATTAGGATGAGGATGATGTAAGTTTTCAAGGATAAGGATTAATTTGAGGATTACGGTTGCATGAAGGCTTACAATAGATTTTCTTAACTAGGATTCTAGCGTGCAAAACTTGGTAGTTGGTATAGCTGATTGAAGGTATATTTGAGCTAAAGATTAGAATGTGGATGAGGAGAAGTTGCATGTATAGGTGTTGGATGGGATAGACATATCGGCGAGAGATAATATAGATACATGTACTTGCCATCAGATGGATATCCCTTGTCAAATGTACAAGAAAGATATGGAATGGGTGATATCTTTTGATTACATAATATTTTTTGAATTTCCATTGTCAAAGGTAGAAGTTGGATTCGGATAAAGATGGATTTGTAATTAATAGAATTTGGTGAGGTGGAATATATTTTGCTATTGTAGATGGATATGAGACTATGTGCTACGCTTTCTATGATAATTGGGACGAGATACATCGATACGTAGGGATTGGTTAATTTCAACGCATAGTTGAGTTGCACTAATATGATCCATGCATTTTTTGGGGTTGGATGAGTTGAATGGGAATTGAAAATGATTCTCAAATGAGATCTTTCAAACCTTTATTTGGAGGTAGGGTTTTATTCTAGTTTACTAATAGTTCGTGGACAAGGTTATAAAAAATGACTTGTAGGAAGGGGACGATGAAAGTTTTCAGGCATAGGAATTAATCGGAAGATTAGGATTATACAAAGGATTTACGATTATGGTTTGGTTGGCGATGTGTGAAGCTTGGGTAGTTTGTATTGGTGTTTCAAGGCGAAGTCAAACTAGGTATTATAATGTGGTTATGGGAGATGTTCGATACATCAATGCGATATGGAAGAGACACGTGCATGACAGAGAATATGGATGCATGCACGAGGCATCAGATGGATTTCCCTTGTCAAAGGAAGAGAAAAGATATGGAATGAGAGATGTAGTTGGATTTTGCACATAATCTGTTCAATTTCCCTTGTCACAAGCTGTGGTTGGATTTAGAATGCGATGAATAGATGGAGCTATGGTCGATGGATATGAGTTTATGGGATTCACTTGCTATGTTGAAATGGGTGATTTCTTGGATAGGTACCCGGGTTGGTTAATTTTGAGGCACATATGAGTTGGATTGATGTGATCGGTATAGGTTGATTGGGTTCAATGAGTTGGATGGAAATTGGCATAGATGCTTGAAAAAAGGAGAGAATCAAAAACGTAACAATTATTACCTTTTCATAAGTCATTATAGGGGGAATGACATACATGCTTGAACAAAGAAGAGATGCTTGCGCTGGACGAAAAATTGGTTTTTCTTGGAAGTGAACTCGCGATGGAGTTGACACTAGTGCAGAATTTGCGTGGTCTTCATCAAACGAAAATTTGTAAGGATTCAGTATTGCTCAGGAAATAAAATATTTGTGCTCCTTATGATTTAGAATTTTTTATCAAAATCGTTGCCCTTTACTAATGGTCGTCCCCTCTCTAATATTGAGGATAATATAACAAAGCACATGTTTAATTCTCTAAGTAGTGTTTGTGCTCAAAATTGATCTGAATATTTTATCAGTTGTATAGATGGAGGGGTTTATCTTTGTGGGCCCCGATTTATCAAGCACCCAAATCGGCGTGGGAGGAAAGAATAGTTGCAGATTTATTTTTTCATGATTGTTCATCTTCTGGAGAGATTTTAAACACTTTTACTATTCTTGGTTTAGGTTTAGTGGTTTGTATGTCCATATTTATTATGCTTTCTTGCAGATCATCAGATGAGGAACGATTATCTTGACATTCTCGAGAAAATTGTTGATAACCGATGCTGACAAGTTGTTCCAACGCATGCGTTTGGAAGACTCAACGTCACCGCCATTCACCTTTCTGTTCCATAACATGTGATAGATTATTTATTGTCTTATTTCAGTCAATTCGTTGGTTCAGTTATGTTAAGAGGTCTCTAATTCAAGAAAATAAATCCATGCATAACATCTTTAAAAACTGTCTTTGGAGACCTGGCATTGTATTCTCCTTTATTCATTGGTTCAGTTATGTTGAGAGGTCTCTTATTCAAGCGAATAAATCTATGCATAACATCTTTAAAAACTTTCTTTGGAGGTGGCATTTTATTCTTCTTTATTAGTAGTTCTTCAATAAGGTTATGAAAACAAGACTAATAGGATGCGGATGATGTAAGTTTTCGAGGATAAGGATTAATTTGAGGATTAGGGTTGCATGAAGGCTTACAATAATGATTTTCTTAACTAGGATTCTAGCGTGCAAAACTTGGTAGTTGTTATAGCTCATTGAAGATATATTCGAACTGGAGATTAGAATGTGGATGAGGAGAACTTCCATGTATAGATGTTGGATGGGATAGACATATCGGCTTGAGATAACATAGATACATGTAGTTGCCATCACATGGATATCCCTTGTCAAATGTACAAGACAGATATGGAATGAGTGATAGCTTTTGATTACATAATATTTGTTGAATTTCTATTGTCAAAGGTAGAAGTTGGATTCGGAAAAAGACGGATTTGTAATGAATAGAATTTGGTGAGGTGGAATATAATTTGCTACTGTAGATGGATATGAGACTATGTGATACACTTGCTATGATGATTGGGACGAGATACATGGATAGGTAGGGATTGGTTAGTTTCAACGCATAGCTGAGTTGCATTAGTATGATCCATAGGTTTTTTTGGGGTTGGATGAGTTAAATGGGAATTGAAAATGATGCTCGAATGACATCTTTCAAACCTTTGTTTGGAGGTAGGGTTATATTCTCGTTTACTAATAGTTAGTGGACAAGGTTATAAAAAATGACCTGTAGGAAGGGGACGATGAAAGTTTTCAGGCATAGGAAATAGTCAATCGGAAGATTAGGATTATACGAAGGATTTAAGATTATGGTTGGGTTGGCGATGTGTGAAGCTTGGCTAGTTTGTATTGGTGTTTCAAGGCATATTAAAACTAGGGATTATAATGTGGTTATGGGAGATGTTCGATACATCAATGCGATATGGAAGAGGCACGTGGATGATAGAGAATATGGATGCATGCACGAGGCATCAGATGGGTTTTCCCTTGTCAAAGGAAGAGAAAAGATATGGAATGAGAGATGTCTTTGGATTTTTCATATAAATTGTTAAATTTCCCTTGTCAGAAGTTGTGGTTGGATTTCGAATGCGATGAGTAGATGGAGCTATGGTGGATATGAGTTTATGGGATTCACTTGCTAACATTTGAATGGGGTGAATACATTGATAAGTAGGGGTTGGTTAATTTTGAGGCACATATGAGTTTGATTGATGTGATCTATGGGTTGATTGGGTTCAATGAGTTGGATGGAAATTGACATAGATGCTTGAAAAAAGAAGAGAATCAAAAACCTAACGATTATTACCTTTTCATAAAAGTCATTCTAAGGGGATTGACATACATTCTTGAACAAAGAAGAGAATCAACAACCTAAGGATTGTTACATTTTCATAAGGTCATTTTAAGAATCCCTAAAGTTAAGCTCCATATATTAGTTCATATCATATCTATGGCAGCAATAGAATTTTCCGAAACAACACATTTCATGAATTTGATTTTCTAGTTCTTTATTTAATGTATTGTACTGCTTTTATAATTTTGCGAGCGATTAGACTAATATGTGATATTATTTATTATTTTTTCATTTGTTGATATCATGTGCTTTACTCGTGTAGAAATTAGTTGTATCAACCCGTTTGGATGGGGAGTTATTTTCAGAACCTTCATTTGGTATTTCAGCTTCGTCGATCATGTTTCTTGAGATAAATAGCTTAAGAGAAATAGGTTTTGCAAAAGATTTGAATAATTTCATAGGAATGAAAGAATCAAAGTTCTTGCGGAATCTCACACCAAAGACATGAGCCACCGCCACTCCTAAAAAATATAGGAAAACAGAGCAATAAGAGAATAAAGTAGCAGCTACACCAGTGAAATCATTGAGGTATAACAAAGCTGCAACATTAAGAAATAATCATCTAGAATAATTGGTCAAGTCGATTAATTTATTATTAAAGGAAGGGTTCACTCTAAAATTCAAGTGCTTGGACCCTTCGAGAAAACAAACTCTAGTAGGAAGGCAGCAGATACCCCATTTCCATCACCCAAAATCAAGGGATCCAATTGGTTGCAAGGAGACTTGCTCCCAAAAACTTTGTCTTTTGTAATAGCTAGTGGAAAACGCACTGCTAAAGTGTAATTCTCTTCTACAAAACATAAGTTGAATCATGTTCACAGACGCATATGAGGCACAGATCCTGAGACAATCAAGGAGTGAAGAATAAATGAATAATGTACTCATCGAATCATAAAAGAAATAAACAAAGGCCTTCCATCTCATACTCATCTGAAAGGAAAAATTGGTTTTAAACAAAATCTTGAAAATAAAGGGAAGACAAGTTTGGTGAAGACCGATGCTACGTAAAAGAGGAAGATACAAGCCAAGTGTGTTGATTAATATCTCTAAAATTGATGTCATATTACTACTTGAATAAGCATTTGGAAAGAAACTTTAGGCCAGTTGTGTAAACAAATGAATACCACTTACAACTGTTGTGAAAATGTCTTTTTATCGAGAATTTCTATTAAATAGGCCGTACAAAATGTCTTTTTATCAAGAATTTCTATAAAGTTGGCTATGCAATTATATGATTCCCTGTCCCTTATGAAGCACCCAAATAGGCGTGCGAGGAAAAAGAATAGTTGCAGATTTATTTTTTTTATGTTTGTTCATCGGTTTTTAAACACTTCAATATTCTTGGTTTAGCTTTACTGGTTTGTGCGTCCATATTTATTATGCTTTATGGCAGACTCGTCAGATGAGAAACGATTATCTTGACATACTCGGAAAATTTGTCGACAACTAATGATGACGGGTTGTTCCAGCGCATGCATTTGGAAAACTCAGCGTCACCGCCATTCACCTTCCTATTCCATAACATGAGATAGATTATTTATTGTCTTATTTCAGTCAATTCGTTGGTTCAGTTCTGTTAAGAGGAATCTTATTCCAGCGAATAAATCTATGCATAGGTTATGATTGTTTCCTCGGTAGTCTTCATCAGTTTATAGTGCTATTTAAATTGGCAGTATTTGTTATAGCCTCAGTCTCTACATATAGCTTTAAGGCTGAAAATTTTCTATTAAAGAGTTTCGACTGTATTTTGATGATATATGCAGTTTTATGCAATTTGTAATATATACGCTGCTGCAATAAAATAAATTTGATCTGCTATTCTGAAGAAACAGAGCATCGCCTGTTTTTCTTTCTCATGGTCATGGTTGTGGTTGTTTTTTCCCTTTTCATGTTATTTATCTTCTATTTGCTGATCTTAGACGTCACAAAAATCTGGGCAAATCTAACCTCATTTTCTGTACTTCCTTGTTTGTGCTCTCTCCCCTCACGAACAGAGAATATACAGGCCGCTATGTTTTTTTTAAATGGATCGGGTAGTTAGACTCTAGGTGGGAAACAGACTCAAAAGTGTACAAAATTTGACGTATGACTGAGAGACTAGAGAGATTTTTTAAATTGTTAATACTCAACAGTCACAATGGTAACCATGAGAACGCAGAAAACGAAAATGAAAATGAACATCAGAGCTTATTTCAACTATAACATTTACTTCTACCACTAAATGTTAAATATTAAATAACATTTACTTCAAATTTAACTTCAAATAAATTACACTTTTACCTTTAGACTACCTCTTAACTGTAAAATAACAAATAATATTTACATATGCTTCAAACAAATAACATTTACATTTTATTCTACTCCAAACAGATTATACTTGCTTTATGATTTTACCTTATTCAGTGAAATCTACTTGCGCTCCTGACCGGGAGTCAGAGCTTACTTCAAACAAATACCATTTACTTCTACCTCTAAATGTAAAATAAAAAATAACATCTACATTTACAACAAACAAATAACAAATAACATTTAAATTTACTTCAAACAAATAAAATGTAAATTTACATTTGCTCCAAACAAATAACATTTGCAATTTATTTTACCGGCATTAGTACCTAAGTTATTCTTCTAATATTTGTGTTTTTTTGTCTATATAGATATAAAGAGAAAGTCAATAAATACCGTTGCAAGGCTGTCTTTATCACTGACATCGAAGCCTAGGTAATACTCCTGGTAAAACACTCTGTATTCACAGCAATAATAAGAGAGTGCTCAAGCTTCCTTTCATAATAATTGTTTTGGTTGCAGCTTATTATTCTCAAGAAAACCACTCTATTTGGGTACAACTTATCTTGTATTCTCAAAAAAATCACTCTATTCGGGTAGAACTTAGAGAAATCAGAGAAAGAAAGTTGGCAGTGAAGGGCTAAAGGCTGCTGACCCGCTTATGATGAAGAGAATTTGGAAGAAAATGAACCCAAGGCCAGATTTATTTCCATACATTCACCGTGTGTTTCACTTTTCCAAGATCTACACTAAATTTTCCTTTCATCTGCGCAACAGCCTTCCCCATCTATCTGCATGTATGAATGAATGAAGATATCTGGCGGTTTCGAAGCACAGATGTACATGTACATGTTGTGGGTTTGGCGCCAGATATCTCCGCCGTCTCTGCTTGCCAATATCTTTTTCTCGGGATTTTGCAGGAAGTTGATAATTCTCTTCCGAACACGTATTGTACTGTCTGATTACTATCATTTCACAATGTACACCTTACACCTTCAAACCCACTTTGCACTATTGCCTATGCAGCCCCAACTGTACCAGCGATTGGCGGGAGCAGTCGAGGGAGTTTGCAGTCACAATCAGAGCCAGAGACTTCAAAGAAAGCATCGAAAGATGACCCAGATATAGTGAATAGACGAGGGACACTGACACTTATTTTTCACTAGTGTTTTTTAAAGTGGAATAACGGTTGCTTGCCGTGACCGTTCTATATGACATTGGCCAATTGGCCGAAAATTTATTAGATAGATTTTTAATATACATTATTTTTAAATATCATTTAAAATTATTATTTTTTTATAAATATTATTTTTAATATTTACATTAATTTAAATATATTTAATCATATTATACTAATATCAATAAAAGTCTATTTAATAAATTTTCGGCCAATCTAATAAATCTAATCATATTATATTAAAATCATATTAAATTTAAATATATTTAATCATATTATACTAATATCAATAAAAGTCTATCTAATAAATCTAATCATATTATACTAATATCAATAAAAGTCTATCATAATAATCATATAGAAAATTATGATGAGTCACCTAGACAAATAACTTGCAAAAACTTGCTTGGGAAAAGGGATAAGAAAAATATAAATCGAAATATAGATAAAGCAAATAAAGGTGATGCACAGAATTTAAACTGAGAATGAATCACCAAAATTTTGTGGGTAAACTATATCTTGGTTGAACCTGATAGGTCGACTCGTTCTATGATGAGTCACCTAAACAAATAACTTGCAAAAACTTGCTTAGGAAAAGGGATAAGAAAAATATAAATTAAAATATAGATAAAAGCAAATGAAGTTGATGCACCAAATTTAAACTGAGAATGAATTTCTTTTAAACACAATCAAGCATACACAGTTGAATGTAGTATACAATCTTAAAGCGATTTATCATGTATATGAGTGTTTCATAAGAAGGATAACAATACTTGTATATAACACAACTAATAACCTACACATGAAAATCACTAACTTGAAAAGATGCAGAAATGAGACATAAAACTAAGGTTTCAGAAATGAAACACAAGGCAGAAAATCAATCACAAGTTCCATGCAGATAAAAGCCTTAAGATAGATCCAATATGTTGTATATTATGCTCTAAGGCAGAAGATAACAATAACTCTCACAAGAATAGTAGCTGAAATAAGCACGATGTAAAGGACAAAGTCTGTCACATGACACAGGATATCTCCCTAGGAACTCTCTAGAATGTACAAAGGAGCTACATATAACAACTTCGAATCCCAACAAGAACCTCAAAAGGTGGAACTGCATTTCAAAAATACAAACTCGGATAGAATAACCAAAAAAAACCCTAAAAAATAGGACTTTAGAAGCTCCATAATAGTGTCCAAAAGGCATGAAAATATCCCTCCATCAAACCCACATGATGACAACTTAGAACTGACTCCAAGAGCTCCTAGAATCACTCTACTTGTCACCAAAATGTACTCTAGGACGTGTGGCAACAACAAGTCGCCACCACTTCACCTCTAAGTTTAAACAAAATGAAAACTCTCATCTTGACTAAAAGTTTCTCCGCTTGGAAAAATACAACATCCCCTCTCTCAATCCAACTCCAAGACAACAATGAGTTCATTCCTAGTTTGACCTCCTAGCCTTGATTAATAAAATCAAAGCGAAGTCTATTTATTATTGTATTTTTAGATTTAATATTAATTAATTGATATATAAGTATCACTTAATTAATATTAATTACAATGTTAAATTTGCAAATAATAAATTAAGACCCTTAATTTATTTCATTGAATAATATAAAATACCTTACTAAATAATGTAAGTAATATATTTTATACTATTCAATGGAATAACATTACCATTACGTTCGATAATCTTCAAACATTTCAAAGGCAAAACAAATGCCTAAAATAAATCGAGAACTTTTCATAAGATTTCTAAGAAAACCCTAAAATACTTTATTACTTCCATTATGAACTTGGGGATTAGGGAATTCAAATGCTCTAGAATTTCAGAGAAGAAGGCGTCGCTTGTTAGCTAGGGTTTGAATGGAGTTTCATTGACTATCATTTCCATTGATGATCCTCATTCTAGTTCTGTCTTGCAAACTTCTTACTCATTTGTCCATGTACATTTTGTCTCTCAGACCAAGGAGCTCTATGAGGATCTTTAGTGAATTTTTTACAGAAAGTTATGTTGTTTCTTTCTATTTATATGAGGGTTTTTTAAGTATCTTCTGCCATTTTGTTCATTTGTGTTTCCACAATATGCTCTAAACCTGCAAGGGTTTCCCTCTGTACAGTTTGAGGCTTTCTTTTCTCTATTTGATATTATGACAGAAGGAGGGTTTTTTGTATGCAAATTTTGCATCTTTGGTGTAGGTACTTGCAGGAATATTGAGTCCATTAGACTCACAATACATCGTGAGAATCCTTAGACGCAAGGATTTAAATAAATCATACCTTGAACAATCGCTTTCAGTTGGGGATGAGAAAAATAGTTAGGTTTTCTTTATTTTTTCAATTTACAATTCAAGTTTTGGGTCCGTAACTGTTTGATATAAATTCCACATGTACACCACATGATTTCACCCCAAAGGTACTCAATCGAAAAACTACTTGACCAAAAAAATTTCACACAAAGATATTAAGTTGGCCTCAAATGTGACACATGTTTGTGCTTTTACCCATAGCTAAAAAATGATCAAATATAGACCTTCATTTTATTTTTCCCAAAAATAGCCCCAAAATTTATAATTTATGTTTTCAATATGATGACAAATAAGACACTTGATGGATTGCATTTTTAAAAACTTCACTTTATCCCCCAATGGAAAGTTTAAAATGTAATATTTTCTAAGCCAAAAGCTTAGGATTTGCTTCATCTCTCGACCTCCATATTTGTGAGCTTAAATTCTTCCACCTCTTCTTTTTAAACTACAACCCCATTTAATATTGACCTTGGGATTCAACTTCACAGTGGGGAGCATTTGCAAATAAATTTTCGTTAATGAAAAATAAAAAAATGAAAAGGTACCAAACAAAACCCAGTCTTTAAATGTATTGTAGGGTATTACATGATTTCATGAGAAAATTTGGAAACCAGAGACTTCACAAAACTAAAGAATCCTTCTGAATTCTTACTTACGCCAAACTAATGTTTGATAATAATCCAATCTTCTTAGTCCAGTGAGATAAAATCCCAAATATCACTAAATTGTTGCAATCCTTTCTTGAAATAAAAGCAATCTTGTTTAGGAAATTTGATTGCAAGGGATTGTCCCCCTTGCATGTTCATTAGATCTATTCTCTGATCATAGTCTCATCAGAACTATTTATCTTTGCGAGTTCATTGTTTATTTGTGTTCCTTGAAGCCTCTAGATTGGATGTTGTGTTAGACACCCCCATGTACATTGTGGGAAGTCATTCCAAAAGTTGGCAAACCTTGTTTCTAAGGGTGTCTTGTTCATTGTCATGCCTAGGATAGTCCCGAGTCTATGACTAATTCATTTCTTTAATTAATAAGGGCATGATACCATTTAAGGTATCATGGCATGAGAAGATAGATATTTGGAAAGGGATAGACTTTAATAAGTGATTTGTAACAGTGAAAAGTGATTGTGTCTGTCTCTGGGACTAGAATGCAGAGATAGAGTTAGGAAAAAGGCTTTGTCCATAAAATAAGTTGGAATATTTGTACTCAATTCATTTGGAGGAAGGTGTATGGTATTCTAGGGAATGTTGTAACACCCTAGATAATTTTTGTGAGTCTAAGAAAGGCTAGTAGATTGTCAAGCTCTAGAGGTAACAAGGATTGTCATATACAATCAATAAAATAGGGCATTAGAGTCCTTGATATCTTGGTAGGTATGTAGGAGAAGTGGAAAGGATTGATTTATGGGCAAAGCCTAGTGTCTATAATGGGGTGGAGGTTAGGACTCCCAAGAGTGAGGGTTGATCAGTGAAAAAGTTATTTAGAAGTGTCAAAAGGGTAAGATAGTGATCGATATTAGGATCATTGGATTGTTGAATGAATTTCAAGTGTTAAGTATTTGGTGGATAAAATCGGATATGGGGATCCTAGTTTGAAATATTGAGAAGGGTGTGAATATGGTGCCATAGAGTATTAAGAGGAAAAGTGAATTAATCGCTAATTATGTTTAATGAGTAAATGTATGTTGATCAATTATTATTGAAGAATGTGGACAAAAATATGAATGTGTTCAAGGGAGTAGGATACTTGGGAATGAAAGACCGGGAGTGCTTTGACAATTAAAGGGTCTTGTGAAAGAGTAAGGAAGTCTTGTGTGGTCAGTGTAGAGGATCCATGTATTGATCCAAAGGGAAGAAGATAATTAGTTTTTGGAGTCTCATAATCAACTATAAGATTATATCCTTACTAAATAGGACATTAGGAAGGGGTTCTTCAAGATGCTTAGCATCAAGGGAGAATTCCCTACATCATAGTACACATGAAAGTGGCCAATTCTATGGACATTGGCTTGGAAAAACATACAATGCATAGACTTGGCTAATTTCGTGTCTTGTTCTTAGTGAGTACCAATTCTTATGATGAACTAAAAGTAAGGCGTATCCATGGAAACTATTAACTTGTGTGCATCTGAGATTCATGAGCACAACTGTATAGGAATAATCCTATCTTGTGGATATCTATTGAACTTATTATGTTGTAGTGTGCATCCTTCCACCCTAATTTAAGTTCATGTTCTTAATTGAGTATAATAATTTCCCACCTCTCTAATTACAGTTGTTTCCTTTCTAATTAGCAAAAATATCATAAATTTATTGATTTCAAACAATCAAAATGTATGTATAAAGAAACTTTCATATGGTGTTCCAAGGAATCAAACCTAGTATTGAAGATAAACACCTATGTCTACAAGCACAAGATCCTCATATTCATCCAAGTATATTTTAAGCCCTAAGGATCTGTATCAATGAGAGCCTCTTTCTTCATAAATTCGCTAAGTTCTATTATTCCATCCATTTGAATATGTAAGCCTCCATATTTTTCATTGTCTTTAAGAGGAGTATTGAAGTCTCCCATAACAATCTAGATAACATCTAGAAACAATTTCCTATTTCTAGCCAGGTCCGTCCAGTACTTGGCCCTACCAGATTTGGTGTTAGAAGCATAAACATTAGTCAAGACCCAACTGAAGTCATGCCTGATATGGTGAAATTTCATAGACAAGATATTTCCATCACATGACACAGGTTCACCGTTAATAAAATTTTGATACCAAAAATAACCAACCCACCTAATGCCCCATCATAACTACATCTATAAACCCCGTAGTTCTGAAATACCTTTATTTTCACAAATTCTCTTTAATCATATTAGTCTCCTGAATAATAATAATATCTAATTTATGGTCCCTAACTATATTTCTCAAAACATCTTGTTTATGAAGGCCATTTAACCCTTTAATGTTCCATGATATAATCTTCATTTCTTATTAGGGGAACATACCTCAATCATGGTAAGTTGCCTACCATACACAATATTTTGCATAATTTCCTACTCTCTCATATATTTTGTTGATTTCGTTCCTAGAGTTTTCTTAAGATTACCAACATTAGCTTTCATCATTTTTCTTGTCACTACCCCTCCTCGAGGGAAAGACTGAACATTTTGGTTTTCTCCATTTTTCCTATCTTTTTTGTGACCAACCTCAGTCCAGGAGTAATCATTTTCCAACTATTTTCTCTGATCTTCCTCCACATAGGCAAACCCCTGAATTGTGGTCTCTAGAATTGAAGAAACATTATTCTTCTGCAAATCATCAAAGGATAGAGATCCTCCACCTAAAATATTACAAGGTTGTGCATCGTCAAGATATTTTTCTATCTAAACTCCTCTAATCTCTAGTGTTTCTTCCACTCTAGAAGCTTCCTCCTCAATATTCAAGTGATATCCAACACTTTCATTAATTTCTCCTTCCTCTAACCCATAATTTTGATCTCCACTAGGTCCATCCCCAGATTTGGGCTTAGGATATTTTGAAGACTCCTCTGAAACCTCTTTATCATTTTCAGGCCATCCGAGTCATTTCCATTTCCTTCTTCCTTGTCTTCACCGGAAGAAAAAGGGGTGCTAGTTTCCCCCTCATTCAACAATCCTTCCTTGTTAATTACAACTTCCTTAGTTACTCCTCCATTACTAGTTTTTTCCTTCTAGACATTTCTTGGTTCCACCTTGTTTACTTTATTCTCCTGCTGCACCTTTTGAGGGTATTTTTTAGCCTAGTGACCCATCTTTTTACACACTAAACAAGAAAATGATAGATTTTCATATTCTAGAGGTTTCTCCCATTTGCCTAAGTTTGACATAATATCAATCATCTAAGGAAGGTCAGAGAACTGGTGAACATTAACACATATCCTAGCATATACAAGTTTGGACCGAGACATTGTCATTGGAGCTATGGAAAGCAACTCACCAAAGGAACCACCCAAGCCTACGAAGACATCTTCATTCCAATATTCTAGTGGGAGACCAGGGAGTCTTACCTAGACCCAAGCTAAAACAAAGAAGGAATCATTTAGATCTAGGTTGGGAGACCACCTTTCAAGTTCTATAGAAGATTTCTCGAACATCCAAGGTAAACTACACAAAGCATTGGATAGATCCCATGAGTTAGAAAACTCAAAGGAGAAAAATCCTTTAGGCATGACAACCACTTCCACCTAGCCCTTCAGGTTCCATTTATTTTTTATATAAGATTTGACCACATCAATATAGGTCTCGGACCCAAAAATTTACCACCCAAAGTAAGCGCTATAGATGAAATGGAATGATCAATTAGTGGATTAGGTACAAAAATTGCATACTCACCTTTCAAAGGATTGGCTAAATTGTTCACCTCAATAAAAGCATATTTCCTAGTAGCCTTGATTCCAAAAATAGACAACCATGATTGTAAAGGCTAATTAGGCTTTTTTCTTTCCCCAAAGTCTTTTTTTAAAACCCCCCACAACGACCCTCGAAAACATCCAACGGGTCAAAAGCAGGCCCACCATCCCATGGGTCCCCATTCATCAGGTCATTCTCATCCTCTTATACTGCCTTTGACTTCTCCCCAACAATCTTCTATGATGATGCCAACGTACCGCCAACATCATGAGTTGTAGATCCAACAAGAGACACGTCATTGCATGAGTTCTTGCTTTCACTGTCCAACATCACAAGTTCCCCTTTGCAGGTTATTAAGCAAGCATAATTATCTCATCAATAAATTTTAGTTATCTCCTCAATCACACAACCATGATTGAATTCCAAAAATCTATATATAATCATATTCGATTCTCATAATTTAAGAACCATATTCTTGAATTCTTAAACTAGAAAATTGAGCATTGTTTAGAGTGCACACTTGTATTGAGAAGGAGAGAGACGAGAGATAAATTTGGTTTGATTGTATTGTTTCCAATTGATTTGATTTTATTATTGCTTATGCGTTGAATTTATATTAATCTATGTTGATGTTAGGCATTCTAATTGCAACAATTCAGATCTTGGTGGTTGATCTAACAAGGTTGTTGCAGGTTCCCGTACTAGTTTGCCTCCTATCTATAGTTAGTCTTGGAAGCATTTATAATCCTATTGTTCCTCTTCCTTCAAGCATTCCATGTGTTTTCCCACCTTCATCCATGTCTTCCTACAATAATGTTCCATTTTCATATCCCAATGTTCCTTCCATTTCTCATAATGCACCAAACATTTCACATATATCTCATACCAACCTTTCCACTGAATCCACTATTGATAGTCTTGCTCAAATTTTTGCATCCTTGCAATAAAAAAATAACTCCATGACTCAATCCAAATATAACATTCACACTGGTGACATTTCTAGTCCTTTGTCCTTGGATATCATTTGTCTTTATCTCTCAATATATGGAAATGCATCACTTGGAGACTTACATTGGTAAAGGTGATCCTTCAAACATTGTATAGTGACTTTTCTCATGATAATATATTCACCGCTAAATTATTTGCTATAATATTTAGAGATAATACCTTCCAATGGTATTGTATTTTACATCCTTATTCCATTCATTCCCTTCAAAAACTCACTAATGTTTTTATTCAACTGTTTCAAAATTATTCGCCCTAAGATTTATGACTAATTTGATGTGTTGTGAACAAGATGTAAAAGAAAGGGTGATTGATTTCATTCATAGATTTAATTATTTGCATGCTTAGGTTTCTTATCTTATGCATGATAATTATATTCAACATATCTTCATTCCTAATTTACCAAAAAAGTCATTAAAAATAAGATATTGCTTTATGAATTTTCTTCTTTTACTCTATTGTGTGAAGTGCCTTGTAATTATAGACTCCAGGTGAGTCAATTTGAGACCTCCACTCCAAAGGATCCAATTGATTAGAGTGACAGTGCATCACAATCATTCCAAAAGTTTCAAAATCCTAAAGGCTTCATCAAGATTAACAATTCATAAAACAACATTGATGCGCAAGTGGCAACATCATACAAAGGTGTGGCTCCTTTGTCATCTATTTTTAGACCTTCTCATAGTTTTACAACTCTTTCAAAACCATAGCATAATGTGAAGTTAAAATTGAACAGTGCTAATGTTTTAACACTTCCTCCCATTAAGCCATTTGATCCTTCAATGTAGTCCAATAAAAACTTTGTCTTGAAGTCTTTTGCCAATACCATCGTCAACTTGGTCATGATAGTGAAAAGTGTTTCCATTTGAAATCTATTATTCAAGACCTTATTGGTGCTAATGTTATATCTTTTTAGGGTGTTAATGATCAAAGAAACAAATATGTTTTCCTTGTAACCAAAACCTGCAAATTTATACCAACCCCTTAGCTTTCCATTCTACCAATAAAATTGACTATACCCATTCTTTATGTTCTTCTTCCACCCATATTGTTGAACCTCCCACCATTGTGAAATATGATGATGAGTGTACCAAGGACAATAATTTTTCAACCTTATTAATCAATCCGAACCAAAAGAAAAACTAGAACCCAATCTTTGCATTAATGTACATTGTAGAAAAGGGGAACAAGGTATATGAAGGATTTGTCCACCTTTTCCTAAAGCACAATAAGAAGGAATATGGCCCAATAGGCTCATGTAGAACATAAGCGCTAAGTGAGTGCAATGATCCTTTTGTTGGGTCACTTAAAAATTTTCTTTTTGAAGCTTGGAAAAGTGCCAAATTTCTTGGTTTGATAAAAGAGAAATATCATATTTGGAGAATTATCCTTTCAACATGAGTATAGGAATGTTTTTCGTTATTTCACGAGTCCTCAAAACATTAATTGCAAATAAATGAAATTTTTCCATTGTGCTATCATAAGTTTAAGGATGTGCGAGATAACGATTTTTTGCTATTTCGTAGGCCACATTAATGATAGTTGAGAAGTAGCAAAATTTCACTATTTCATGATGAAGCAAAGGGAAAATAGCAAACTGGCAAAAGGTGTGAAAGATTATTAGGATGGACATTAATTTAGAGGTGGCCAATTTGATGACTCGAGATGTGCATCTCGAGTACTGAGAGGATCTGTCAAAAGATTTGAAATTAATGCTTGAATGATAAACTGGCACAAGTTCGATTAAGGGTCACATTAATTCCTAGTGTGAAAAGACAATTAAGACACAATTATATTCCAAAGGGAATGTATGAGGTGTAAAACCAAGTTTTTAAGTGTGTTATTTCCTTTGGCCACGAGCGTCATTAAATTGGAAATGACTAGAAGTAAAGCTTTCAGATAGGTTTCTAAAGGTGGTTAAAACCAGAGTTAATAAGTGGTAACACACAATCTTTCTATAAAAAGGACAAGGATTATCCCAAAAACTATATCGTGTAATTAAGACATAAGCATCTGTCATAAGGATGAGTTTTCCAACTATTGGCAATCCTTTCAATGAGGGCCCAAGGCTTCAACCAATATTGTAGCTTGACTTGATAGGCTCAGAGGAGGACCAACAAGACATGTTAAATAGTTTTATGGATGCAGCTTGGAGACTTTGTACTAGTTACACCGCGTACTAGAGTGACTTGTTTGAGTTAGAGGTCGAACATGACAAGGCAAAATTAGTCGACCTGATGATAGCCATACAAATGAATGATGATGGTTGGGTTCTAGATGGCATGCAAAATTAACTATTGGATATGATGCGCTTAGTTTGCATTCGGTGATACCATTTCCTTGATGCAATGCATTCTTTTGCAAAATGTACATAACGATAAAATTTTAGTTATTAGTTAGGAAGCATCGTGATGGTCTGAAGCTTGTATGCATCCTTCCATTTTGTATAATAAGGATACCAAGACAATTCACTAGAGATACAACAATACATAGGATAGGATTGGATAGATAGATGATATATATAGAAATATAGATGAAAGCATTCTAAGATGATTATATAGGGCAATGCAAATGAATCATAAATCAATTGTACCTATTTTTAAAAATTAATTGAAAGACTCTTTTCTGTCCAAATTGAAGAATTGTTCATTAAACTCAATTAGGTTAGTCCTCTGGGATTATTGAATCAGATTCAATTGCTACCTTTTAATATATTTATTGAAAATATTAGTGTTGTAGTATACTTCTTGGATCATTAAAGATTACATGTGAAGTGTTGTCCATGTGACTTGGTCTAATTGGTTTTCTCTAAGAAATTAAATTCAATTGGACTAAGATTTGTACTATAAAATATATTTTCCATATATATGTGTGTATGGTAGTGGATGGTGTATGCTTTCTGTCAAGAGTTGTACATAAAGATCTGACAAGGAATGAATCTAATTGCCCAATATTGGATAAGGACTGGTCTAAAGATTATTTCATAATTCAAGGAATATTCATTAAACTACAGACTTCATTATTTTGTAAGTTATATTCATAATTCATAATAATATTATCTTATAAACTTATTCAATTCATAGCATACATATAGTTCATTTTGATTAATCTCAAGGATCAATTTCCACCTTGAAAAATCATGAGGTTTAAATTCTCTATAGAAAATCCTTTGACCCAGTGATTAGAGTTTGAGGTGAAGGTATACCCACCTAGGTTTAGTGAAGCCTAAAGGGCAAGAGAATTGTATCAAGGTACTTTTCTCATTAGTTGGCCAAAGATGATTGAGTAATCCTACTAAGGAATTGGAAAAGCTCTTGGATTTCCAATCTGTGGTTTTGGGAACTAACATATTGGCGACTCTATTGGGGAGTTGTTTGGAAAAACATTATTCAGAATCTTTGGTGATAAGAAAATTTCATTCAATTGGAAAGGAGAATCCAAAAGATCAGCAAAATAAAATTTTCCTCAAAGAGAGGTGGCGACTTTATTAAATAAACATTTCAGCAAGTGACACTACTAACGGAGAAAATCCAAAAGGAAAGAAAAAAATTATTTCTGGTTGAAAATAATTTAATTCATGATGAAGCTATTTTTCATGTCTTTAAAGGATTATGCAAGAGAAACATATGAATCACTACCTACACAGAGCATCTCATTATGGAGAGAATTTAAAAAATGGTTACTATATTAATTTTTTGATGCAAGTATGGAAGAAGATAACATGTGTTATGAACAAGACAAAAATAAGAATTGCATTATGGAAGAAGAACCCTATGTGTCTCCCTTCGATGCATTTTTCAGTTTGGAAAGATATAAAGGTGAATCTTCAACACATTTTTTGATGAGGATGGTGAACACTTTGTTAGGGATTGACATATCCAGAACAATATAAAATTAATAGTTATATGCAGAAACAAAAGAAGAAAAAAATCTCAAAATAGATAACACAGATTTAATGTGCCTCACCCAAAACTGGGGCTACGTCCACCTACACAGTCGTCCAACCTTTCTTATTATCCAGCAAAAACATACACCAACATTACAATGCATTATACATCTCAATCGCTTATAATAGCATTTTAGGGCAACCTCTACATGATCAGTCGCCACAATATCAACACGCTTATTGAGAAATACCTTCAAACATTTTGCCTCTGGGCAAGGAATTAATAAATAAAAGAAGATGATGAATAACATGAAAAATATACATAAGCGAAAGAAAGACATAATGATGTTTCAGATTCAAAAGAAGGAAAATTTGGATCAAATTGAGGAAGAATCCATCCATGATGACACTTGTGTTGAAATAGATATGAGTGATGGGGAAGAAGACATTATTAGTATAGAAGAACTATCAGATTTATTAGACATTGAATATAAAAGACATCTTCAGGAAAGTGGTTCCAAATTTTTCTCAATTTGGCAAAATAAACAAATTAATGAACTAGTGCATATTTAGGATAGATTTGATGAAGCAGATGAATATCCACAAGAAAATAATACAAAAGAGGAATATGAAGAAATGTTTCCCAAAAGTGAAGCATATTTTAATCCATTTTTTGAAACAAAAATGCATACAAAATGTGAAGATGGAGTGGAACTACATACAATTAGTGAGCAAGAGGAAGATCCATTCATATATAAAGACAATAATAAATATGATGAAAGTGAGGCATATGTCATTAATGAGGTGGAAATGATAAATATGTTTTAGGAAGATGATACATCTAGAAAAGGAGTTTGGTACGAGAACATCTTAATGAGCTACAACTGATTGAGAACATGATTGAAGAACTACAAGTGATTAGAGATCACCGAACACTAAAGTGTTATGTAAGATAATTGAATCAGTTTTATGTTGTCATTGATGTCAACTAGTTTTGACAGTACTTATCATGGATTTGCAAACATCTAACACATTTGTAGAAGAGAAGAGAAAAGATGAAGAACCGAGATATCTACATTAAGGAAGATGGATATGACAGATGAGGATAAGGAATACTCTTGGTAACTTATTGATGAGTCTATTACTTCATATTGTTGACTTGATTATGTTGCATTAATCTATTATGAAGTTGGGAGCAAAGTGTTACAAAGCAGTGTGGTCGGTTAATGAAGCATTCCAATATACACCGAGCAGTGTAGTGTATATTGAGCACAGTATAAATTGAACTTGTGTTCACCAATGCATTTCTTTGATTAATCAAGTATGGACAAAAGATCTAAATGATGAGTTTAGCTGACAGAAGTTGATGAGCTATAAAGTGTATGATCAAAGAGTGGAAAGATAAAGTTTGTTACGAGATCGACGACTAGCAAAATTCAAGGAAGATCTAAAGGACATAATTGAAACATGTTACTAACACATCAGCCGAGGAAGGTTTAAGCGACAAAAACTGATGGATGAAAAGAAAATAGTTTACTTGTCTATTTAAGAGACTAGGGTTTCATTACGAAACTCATGCCAGAGGAAAGAATACTGTAGAGATATCGCGTGAACAAGATTCATGCATGCCTAATCAAACTGGTTAAGGAGAACCAAACTACAAAGATTACCGAGCATCAGAAAGCTATAACCAAGAGACAGTAAGTTACTAAATATTGTTGAACTGAATTGATATATTGATCAGAGAATTTGAATGAGCATAATATAGATCTGAACATTTGCAAAAGAAGTTGTATTGTAATCAGATCACCTGTTGTTACAGTTTAATCATTGTAATCAAATAAATCTCTTAACCGAGTAGACTAGAAAGTCTTGTAATGTCATTGATAGAATGTACATTTGTTATCTTGTCAACCCCATAGCGAATGCTAGTTGGATGATAATAGTTAGTGTTAAATCCTCTAACAAGGTCACACCTTGCAGTGTGTTTTGTAACCTTTAATAGGGTTGGCTCTTCACCGAGCTCACTTTAGAAGAGTGAACAATATTTTGGGTTACCGGTCCCAGGTGCTTTTTTCCTTTATAGGGTTTCCACGTTAAATCTCATGTTATGTGTTGATTGTGATGATTGTTGGATATCATACTTTACATGTTGCATATTTGATTTGATCAGTAGTTACTATAAGTTATTAACTGGTAATCGGTAAAAGCACAAACAGTTTACTATTCTATGTTACCAAGCTATAGAAATTTGTTTAAATTATTTTTGGATATACATTTTGTATTTGGGGCTGTGGATAACTGATTCACCCCCCTCTCAGTTATTCTAACACATCTATGGAAATAACTCCAAATATTTTTCAAATCCCTTATATGATGAGACAATGGAAAATAGTTATAAGGATTATGACAATGCAACCAAAGGTGATTTCTTTGCCTTCTCAAATCCATTGTATGAGGAAGAGAAGGTCATTTCATGTGACTGAGATTATTTATATAAAGATGAAATAATTTATATGTATCATGTGACGATAAAATTAAAGTCATATATGATATTTCAAATCAAATAACTATGGATGATAACACTAGAATTCCTCACAGAGAAGCATGTAGGTTACAAGGAACTCACTCAAGTAATGGTACTGATCACCTTCCTTTACTCATAGGTCATACCTTCAATATAAAAATAGGGTGGACACATTTCTAGTAAAGAAGGAGCAAATAAAATGTTACAATAAGTTGAACACTTTTGATGTCACATATTTAGGAGTAAGGTTGCTTGATTTTCAGAATAAGGAAAATCATCACAAACCCAATAGTGTTCTACCACAGATGAACTTACAGCTGAGTAATGATCTTTTGAGAATATGAATGATGTCATAACTAAGTCAAAACTTGTATTAAAGCCTGAAATATGTGTTTTCATGAATGTTGATGGAAAGGAAGGGTACAATGTAATTTGTGGAAGAGCAGAATGTTATGAATTGGATCATGATTCTCAACATATCCCAAAACTAAAGAAACATACTAGTGACGATGATATTGATCATTATAGGTTGGTGAGGAATATAGACATTTCTTCCCAAGCAAAATTTATACCAATACAATATGATGAAAA
The DNA here is from genome assembly GCA_027943335.1 of Chamaecyparis obtusa. Taxonomy (NCBI): domain Eukaryota; kingdom Viridiplantae; phylum Streptophyta; class Pinopsida; order Cupressales; family Cupressaceae; genus Chamaecyparis; species Chamaecyparis obtusa. Next base: position 3,028,923 of record BSBK01000413.1, read on the forward strand.
CATGATTTTTGATAAGGGCAAGTATTGGTTTTATATTTTTGGTATTTTGGTGCCACCATTTAATGTATGATTTGATTCTTGAAATAAGATGCGTAGTGACTCCCAGAGCCCAATGGATAAGGAACCGAGTTTGCTTCTACCATACATAACTGAATTCTTGCTATACTCACAAGGAGAATATGTCCCCAAAAAGAGCCATTGTTGGTTCACTTAAAAAAATTCTTTTTGAAGCTTTGAAAAATGTTGAATTTCTACGTTTGATAAAAGAGAAATATCATATTTGGAGAATTATCCTTTTAAAATGAGTAAAGGTACATTTTTTCGTTGTTTCATGAGTCCTCGAAACATTAACTGTGAAACAACAAAATTTCTCCATTGTCCTGGGATAAGTTTAAGGATGTGCGAGATAGCGATTTTTTTCTATTTCACGGCCCACATTAATGGCAATCAAGAAGTAGTGAAATTTCACTATTTTGTGATGAACCGAAGGGAAAATGGCAAACTCGCGAAAGGTGTGAAAGATTAATAGGACATATATTAATTAAGAGGTGGCCAATTTGATGACTTTGAATGTACATCTTGAGTACCGATAGGATATGTTAGAATATTTGAAATTAATGCTTGAAAGATAAATTGGCACAAGATCGATTAAGGGTCACATTAAATCCTTGTGTGAAAAGACAATTAGGACACAATTATATTCCCGAGGGAATGCATGAGTTTTAAAATCAAGTTGTTAAGTGTCTGATTTCATTTGGCCACAAGTGTCATTAAATTTGGAATGACCAAATGTAAAGCTTTCTATTAGGTTTCTAAAGGTGGTTACAACCAAAGTTAATAAGTGGTAACACACAATATTTCTATAAAAAGGGGTCAGAATTATCCCAAAAGCTATATTGTGTGATTAAGACATAAGAATTTGTCATAAGGATGGGTTTGCCAACTATTTTTGGTCATTTGAATGAGGACCCAGGGCTTCAATCAGTATTGCAGCCTTACTTGATATGCTCGAAGGAGGACAAATAGGACATGTTAAATAGTTTGATGGATGTAGCTTGGAGACTTCATACTAGTTACAGCTAGTACTAGAGTGACTTGTTTGAGTTAGAGGTTGAATGGGACAAGGAAGAATTTGCTGACATGATGATAGCCATACAAATGAATGACGATGGATGGGTTCGAGATTGCATGGAAAATGAACTATTAGATATGTTGCGCTTAGTCCGCATTCAGTGATACTATTTTCTTGATGCAATGCATTCTTTTACAAAATGTACATAACAATAAAATTTTAGTTAATAGTTAGGAAGCATCGCGATGGTTTGAAGCTTGTATGCATCCATGTATTTTGTATAAGAAGGATACCAAGACCATTTGCTAGAGATACAACAATATATAGGATAGGATAGATAGATGATATATATAGAAATACAAATGAAACCATTATAAAATGATTATATAGGGAAATGCAACTGAAGCACAAATAAATTGTACCTATTTTTTGAAATTAATACAAAGACCCTCTTTTTTGTCTAAATTGAAGAATTGTTCATTAAACTTGATCAGGTTAGTCCTCTAGGATTATTGACTTAGATTCAATTGCTACCTTTTAATATATTTATTGAAATGATTAGTGTTGCAGTATACTTCTTGGATCATCAAAGATTACATGCGAAGTGTTGTCTATGTGGCTTTGTCTAATTGGTTCTCTCTAAGAAATTAAATTCAATTGGACTAAGATTTATACTGTAGAAGATCTTTTCCATATATATGTGTGGTAGTGGATGGTGTATGTTGTCTCTCAAGAGTTGTAGATAAAGATCTGACAAGGAATGACTCTATGTGCTCAACATTGGATAAGGACTGGTCTAAAGATTGTTTCATAATTTAGGAATTATTCATTAAACTACAAAGCTCATTTTTTCATAAGTCATAATAATATTCTCTTACAAAAATGTTCAATTCACATTATACATACAGTTCATTTTGATTAATCTCAAGGATCAATTTCCACCTTGAGAAATCATAAGGTTTAAATTCTCTATAGAAATGTATTTGACCCATTGGTTAGGATTTGAGGTGAAGGTATACACGCCTAGGTTTAGCAAAGCCTAAAGTGTAGGAGAATTGTATCAAGGTAATTTTCTCGTTAGTTGGCCAAAGCTAATTGAGTAATCCTACTAGGGAATTGGCAAAGCTCTTGGGTTTCCAATTTGTGGTTTTGGGAACCAACACCTTTGATGTTATGATTAAGCATAAAATAGATTTGAGAAACTAATCTAATGATACAAGATACATGGATTAAAAAGATAAATTAAGTAGTTTCAAGAAAATACAAACTATAAAAAATAGACAGGAACTTATAGTAATCATAAATGAAAACTTGAGAACTGTACTAAACTATAGACTGGATCTGAAGATTTTCTAACAAGAAAAAATGTCCTGGGCATATTGTTCCTAGGAACAAGAAGTTTGAGGCATTTTATTTCCTGGAATTCTACTTAGAATTTTGACTGATAATCCTACAGATCCTAGTCTTTTTGGAAAAGTTTTGACAGTTACACCACATGTACCTGCACTCAGAAAAATAAAGAAAAGTTTGTGGAAATTTTTTTTTCCTTCGTTAAACCCCTGTACAGGAATCGACTTTGAAAATTTAATAATATTGTCTAAAGGAAAGTAAATATTAGATATACCTTGCCAATACCTTCATGAATGGATATTGAGATTGTAGATATTCATGAAGATGCTTGTATGTTGCCTTGTTAACCTTAGAATGTAGAAAAGCATCAAGGATGATTTTACAAATGCATGGATCTATGAATGCCACTCATATATCTTCAATGTTTCTATTCTTGAGCAACACTTTCTCTTATTCAAAATTTAGCTAGGTCAACAAGATCTAATTTCCCATTGAAACATGAAAATGGTGATCCATTTCAAATTTTAGTCTAATTCTCATGGCACAAAATGCCCTGGGTATTTGTTGCTAGGAGAAAGCACCAAGATTTAAATGGGAAGCCGAGAATACATGGTAGATGATAGATTAGGGGGAAATAGGTAGTTGGATCAAGCACAATGGACATATAATCTCAAATTTGATCAAATGGGGCTTAACTGATCATCTAATTATGTGTGTCAACTTTTTAGGACAATACAATTAACTCTCACTTTAGCAAGATTATGGGAAAAAATCATGCTCATGGTAAAGTAGATCAATGCATTGGAATTTTTTTATCATGTTAAAGGAGATAAGGAAACACCAAGCCCCCAAGTGACTTAGGTCTCATCAAATCCAAAACTAAGATAAAAGAGGAAATGCTAGAGAGAGAGAGAGAGAGAGAGAGAGAGAGAGAGAGAGAGAGAGAGAGAGAGAGAGAGAGAGAGAGAGAGAGAGAGAGAGAGAGAGAGAGAGAGAGAGAGAGATGACCAACTAGACTAGTAAGGTGTTTCCTTACTATGAATCATGCAAAGGGAAAATGTTGTTGCAAAAGATAGAATTGTAAGTCTAACAAGCTATGAGATTCTAGTAAACCCATCAAAAGGGATCAGTCCTTATGGAAATCTTGTCTTCATTAAGGGATCCAAAAAAGAAGTCAGTCAAGGACCAAATGAAAGAGAGAAGGTTCAGTCTTATGATCCACTAAATTTAATGCAAAGGGAATGAAAGGATGAACAAAAGGAAAGCATTCTCTCATTATTCATGCACATAAGAGATTTCATGGAATAAGTGTGTGTGTGCGCACGCGTGCACACACAAAATTTGAAACTAGGAGTGAAGTTTATCCCTCCATTTTAAAGAAATTGTAAATGCCTTAATGGGAGAAGAGAATTTAATAGAGCATACATGCAGACACAAGAGACGTTTCCATGTTGAGATTCCCCCAAAAAAAGACAAACCAAGGAAAATGAACACATGACAAAAGAGATCACAAAAGGAATCTACTAATTCTTGGGTCAATATGATCATTTGATAACTCATGTATATAAGAATTATATCAAACTGAACTATCATCATACCCCTAAGGTAGTAGAACTACAAGCATAATGTAAAAAGGTCACATAAGAGATACAAAGAAGACTCTTTTTGGGCTAGCATTACAGACACCCCAAAAAAGGTAGCTACCATTTTGCATCATCCCTAATTAGACAACACAAAGAAACATTTACAAACAATGACACATGCATGACATAACATGTATATGATAGATAGAACAAATGAGGTACAAATAGAAGAATGTTGCAACATGTTGATTCCTTTATAACCTCACCAATGAAGCAACAAGGGTCATTTAAAGAAATCTAAACAAAACATATAACATATAACACATCACAATGGGAGCACATTACAATAGGAAAACACAAAGGAATCCACCATTCAAGAGGAGATAATCAAGCATATAGTTTGCCCCCATCTCAGTCTATATCATTTTGGGAAGGTGGGAAAATGCAAGAGGAGAAAATTAAAAAATAATAGATGGAACAATATCCAATTCCAAACAAGCACCATGCTCTAAGGACAAGTCATTTTGTTTGTTACTAGGATTAAGAGAGAATTATTTTTCAAATTTGGCTAGTAAATTGAGATTAATATCAATAAGCCCATACAAATCATTAGAATCACTAGCATGAACATAATTTTCATTAGGAACATTTAAATCAACATCAAGAATATCTTATTCATGCAGACTAATCAAAATAAGATCTCTAATCCAAATAGAATTATCATATTTGTTTAGTTTCATCCTTTTATGACTAGATTCCTCCCTTAGACTATGCATAGGTTTATCAAAGGGAATCAAAGGATCAACAGGCGTCTTGGGGGAGGAGTAATTTTCATGTTGTCAATTAGGATTGCACCTATAGCTTGATACAGAATCTAGCTATCCTATTGAAACATGGAAATGTTCTTGCTAACGGGGAAGAGAACAAATCTCCAAATTCTAGGCCAGTTCCTCTTGGATTTGGAATATCACTTGTGCACAAATTTGTATAAGGAAAGGGATGAAAGGAAATAATGTAATGACCTCTAAACCTAAACAGGGTGATACACCAAAACTGATACGTAACTTAAACTAATCCAGCATAGAACTTTTAAAGTTAATTATGGCTCTCAGTACCTAGACAAACATGCAACTATAAAAGTGTTTCTATGTAAGGACCTGCAATATTTTGCATAGATAGGGAAAAAATGCTTCACCAAATCACTACAAAAGTTAGGACACAAACAATAGACCTATAATAGCAAGTACAAAATTCAAAACGTAACAAGGAATGTAGCTAAGATGAAGGCTAACAAAACATCGAAGCAATTAAACTCACAATATTACACTTTGAAACAAATGGGAAGGAACATATATCTGTATTTATCAATGTTGGAATAATTCTCTGCTACAATTGTCTTACAATTCTCTCTCAAGTTTTCAATATGCAAAGCAGGTGAGCCCAAAAGAATATCCTTAAAAAATGAGGTGAAAATAAGGTAAATAGAGTCTTCAAAACCCTAATCCGTATGCATGAAAAACCCTCCAAAATGAGGGGTCAAAACTATCCAAAAATGCAGTCAAAGTGACCCTTGAACTCCCTCAAATCATGTATAATTGGACTACTACTCAAAATCATCTCAAACTGCTCCATAACTCCCAAAATCATGCAAATATGTGAGGGGTCGGATATGAAAGGAAAAGCCATCAAAAAGTGATCTCAACTGTCAGAAAGCAATAGTGAACTACTCCAAAGGGGTCCTCAAATGATATTATCTGATGCTGAACTCCAAGTAGAATTCTGAGAAGCTGAAACTGCTCCTAAAGTGCCTTCAAAACTGAAGATAACTGAAAGGCTCCTCCTTTATCAAAATGATGATCTCAACCTTAAGTATATACTCATTTATTTCATATATTCTGCAAAAAAAATTATATATATTTTTCCAAATTAAAGTCTATCCATTTAATATTTAATAAATAACAAACCTAAATGAAAATATAAACAGGATAGAGAATTCTATTTAATATATTCAATTCGAAAATAGAGTTTGTTTATTATTAAATATTAAATATATAGAATAGAATATAAAATTTAATTTTGACAATACAAATTATAATATAGTTTATATTTAAGTTAAATAGATAATGAACTTATCTATTTAATTTAAATAAAAACTTAGAGTATAATTTCTATTGTAAAAATTAAATTTTAAAGGAATAATATAAGTAAAATTTTACACCTAATATATTAATAAAAGAAATACATAACTAAAGCATTTGGGAAACCTATGCATTAAAACTCGAAATCATCTATGGTCAACATGACCTATTTGCAAAATATCACTATCTTTTAAAAAACAGAGGCACGTGATCATAGATATTGTGGCATGCTGAGGAGATACCGTGCACTGCTATCTGTCATACATTGCGGACTCCAAATTTTGATGAATTATAGAAAAGGCGTTTCATTATCTCATCTTTTTGGCTTTCACTTAGGCATTTTTCATTTTGAAGAGGAAGAAACCCTAGGGTTTCATGCTGCCACCGCCATGAATCTTTGTTATCTCTGGTTTTTTCCTTGCTCCTGCTATAGTTGTGAATTCAAGGCTTTGACTGATGGTATTGCTATGAAGCACGAGCCTAATAGTTTGAAAGAACTCTATTTTTTTAAGTGTTTTAAACTCGACATATATAAAAGAAACTAGATTTTCCTTATGCTGGAGAACTCCTAGCTTCTATACGTGTTCACCACTAGTTCTTCTGAAGATAAAACTGTAAGTCGTCTGTGCATTCTTATGGGTATTTAACCTGAAGTTCATTGATCTTGTTTTAGCACTTAAACTCTGGCATTTATTGACAAACTTGACTGTATATTATGGCTTAGCTGGAACTTCATAACATTTGTTTAGTTGTTAAGCAGAGCTTGATTGCTCGACGAGCTTTATGACTTAATGGGCTCATTTCCTAATATGCAAACCTGCTTGTATACAGCTTATTTTATCTTTTTGTCTACAGACTGAAGGATCTATTTCTTTATTTTCCATAGAAACAAAGCGTACTGGCATTCCCAACAATACCCATCTCTTGATTCACAGCCCTGACTGCTAGTCAATCTTTTGCCACATGATTATAATGTTCAAAGCCTTGCAATCTTTTCTATGTAGCTTAACAATCTCACTAGTAAGTGCTTGTCAGACAAGTCATGGAAAAGATTACTGATGCCAAAAAGTTCTCCCTTGTACTCTTTTAAATCCTGGACACCCTCAAAGTAGCACTTCCCAAGACTGCCTGAAACAACAATATTGCAAAGTTGTTGTTTATATATCTAATATGTATATATGAGCTCTTCATGGGAGTTGAACCATCAAATCGAGAAAAGCAATATCCTTTACGAATTAGAAATTTCTCAAAAATATCTAACATCCTTTGGAATATGTAAGCAGGCCATTTAAGGCTCGCCTTTTGACCATACATTTCTTAGCTCACCCCACCCAAAACCCCAAACCAAATAAATTTGTGATGCTTGCATGGAAAGCAAGGGTATTGATCACAAATAATTTGCTAACATTTGGATACCCAATAAAGCCCACAAATATTGCCTCCTTATCAATCTTCAACTGAGAAAATTGTTGATGAAATGAAAAAAGGTGAAACCTTGCCAACACCAGTATGATTGCCATTATTTAATCTCCTTGTTGTCGATCCCTTTGTTAAAATAAAATGCATGTTGAATTCTCCTTGTTGCTTAAATATTCACTGTAATTCATCTCAAAAAATTAATTCCATTATGATAAAATCTGAACTTTTATTTCTACATTTAAGACATACTGAAAAATTGACATATTATCTTTATGCTGTAAATACATATACTTTCTCAACTGCATAAAAATATGGGTTTATTTATAGCTGTATGAATATAGATTTTAACATACTGGTACTTGATTTTCTTTTGGCTATACCCATTGAAACTTTCTTGCATAAGAAGTCATTGCTGGTTCCATTATACATATACAGTGGAAACTTTGACCGTTATCCTCTTCGCTTTTTATAAAAATATTGAAAATGAGTTCATTTTTTTAAAATGCGTACTCAATCTTTTGAGTAAAAGAATATGCTATAGCTGGAGATAAAAATATTTGAAAAGCTCAAAAACCCTCTCTGTCATATATTTTGATTTGCAACCTGAGATTCTTTAGTATATGAATTCAACCTTTATTATTTCGAATTGTTCTTCACTTGAAGGATTTTCTTCATATTCTTATAATCTTATTTGTATTGAACCAACACTTCATTGCTTAGATCTACATTTGCATGGATGATGTGATATGCTGCCCTGCCCTCCTTTTTATGCACCTTATAAATCTGCCTGCTATTTATCTCGATATACTGATGTTCATTGTGAATATTTTATTTGCACCATAAACATACAATAAGCTGATGCACTTTCATTTTCAAGGATATGCTTACATTTTCTTTTCTTTTAACTAAAATCATTTCCTATCTTTATGCACTGATCTGAATGCAAAATTAATCTTATTTTTCTCATTTTCAAAGATATCAGTCTATAGAATAGCATTTAGAATAAAGTGTCTAACTGATACCAAATAATGAATAGAACTTAAACACATACTATCTCAATCTAATATGATGTAAGTGACATTTCTTTGAAATCATACCAGACTGAAACAATATGTGAAATACTATTTTCCTTTGAAATATATCATGCATACTTATCTCACTATTGATATGTAATTTTGTTCCTTATGTTCTGCTCTTCACTTTTCTTAGCATGTTGAACTATCCCTCGTGGGGTCCGAGCACGGACTCGTGACTCCCATGAGTGAAATTTAAATCATGAAAATCATTTCCATTTCACCTTTTCATTCTCTGTTCCATTACAGAATGAAATGAACAACTCTTGTAACACTTGTAACCTAATCTAATTAGCTAGAAGGTTTCATGATGAAAGTCATGTCCCTTCAACAACCCATCTTATACAGCTCCATGATTTGGCCAGAAGGTCCCATGCTTGAAACTTATGCATGCCCCCTCGACAGCCTCCTCTAGTCCACCAGTCTTCATGTCTTCCCCTCTCCATAGCTTTGGTCGGAAAGTTTCATGTGCATAATGTATGCACGTCCTTTCAACGACCTACTTAGTCTTCGCACCTATCTGCACATGAAGCAAACAATGTTAGGAAATAAAGTGTTTTTTGTCATATGATCATTCTTTCCAGCAGCTTCGTGACTTGCTTTTTGTTTCATATTTCTGTAAATGCAATCAAGTAGACAACTAGATAGCTTAGTCCTTCTCCATTGCTGAGTTTGAATGAACTGACCCATTTTATCACTCTTATTTTGCAGGATCACTTGGAAGACCTCTGAATGCAAGACCAAAGTTGCAACAACGTTCAACTCTCTACGAAACACCAGGCAATGGGGGGGGCCTAACCTGTCTTCTTCTCCTTTTTTACATTTACAGAAATGTAAACTGTATTTTTAGTTCCTGCATCTGATTTTTGCATTCAATTCATGAAATTAAAATGCATGCTTGCATTAACCTACTGCCACGGGATGTGTGGCTTCTTATGAATTTAATTTATCATTTGTCTTTGAAAAGTACTTTCCGTTTATGTTTTGGGAGCAACCACTGCTTGTGTGGTTAATTTAAAATTGTACTTTCAATTATGAAATGCAAGCATCTCTTTCATTTTTCTATTTTCATTAAATAATTTGAATAGTGCTCAAAATCTGAATGCTAGCATATTTTTCACCTTTTCCTGTTTAAGTTCAACAAATCTGAATTTGTTCAAAATTTTGAAAAATAAAAAGCAGATAAGTGTACCTCAATGTGATGCTCTGATGTTTTCAATTGCAATATTAAACATGTACTTTATTTCTCTGAATTCTTTTACCATTATGCAATTTAAAAACAACAACTCTAAAATACAAACTTAAACAGAAAACAATTATCTGTTTATCAATTTAGTGTGAACTAAAATGATAACATTTCATAAGCATGTATATGGGCTCTATCACAACATTTATAACGATGGTCACGGGAACAATAGTTATGTTTGGTTTTGTTTCAAATTTGAGCTGGTTGAGGATCAATCAACATTGGGTCCTTGTCTTTTTTAGGAGGAAGAACAAAAGGCATGACACAAGGTTGAGATATAGCAACTGTGAATTTTTTTATGATATAGGAGGTGGAACTGAATAATAAATGTTCAGCACTAGAATTGTTACCTCTATCAGGCAATAAGGCTAACAACAATTCCAGCTGACAATGGAAACCTCTCCTAGCTGTGGGTAGACTATGATTAGAGAGGAGTCTCCGGATTTTAGGCCGGTTCCTATAAAATATTGGCTATCACTTTACTAAACCTAAAAAAAACTTGTTAGGAAAAGGGAAAAGGGGAACTTGAAACTTAGAAAATAAGGTGATACACCAATGACTGAATCGAAAATCAAAAAGGAAAATATTCAGATGCCTGGTACACTGTTCAACATATAGGTTAATGAATTTAGTTATCAGGACTTAATCATAAATAACTCAACTCTTAACAACATATGTTTCTCAAATAAGGTTTGATGGATCAAATTTATCAATCTAGAAGGAACAATGAAACATTCACATCCAAATTCAAAATCAGAATTGAAAAACACTTACTAAAGAAGAAGAAGAAAAGGAATTGATAATCTAAAGACAAAATGAGCTGAAATCTGGTATATTTCCTTCAAAAATCTCTGCAAAATGGTTACAAAATGAGCTCTTGAGCTTCTAGGAACAAATCAGTTCACTATAGGCTCTCTTTCCCACACATGTGACCCTGAAAAAATTCTATCTCCCTTCCTTAAGAGAGCTCAAAAACCCTAATCCGGGAATGCCTAACCCCTAGAAATTTGCTCTGATTTGGCCATAATTATGCCACAATTTAAGCCTAAATGTCATCTAAAAGACAACCAATCTTCTACCCCTAAATTTTGGCTAATTATAAGGAATTTAATTCCTTTTACAATCTATTGTGCCAAAATTTAAACTATCTCTTTAATAAATTTGGCTTTAAATAAGGAATTAATAAAATCCCTTTTACAATTCATTGCCAAAATTTAATAAAAGAAATTAACATTAAAAAGATTTTAGTATTAATTAATGCCCAAAAAAAACAAAAAAACATAAATTTACCTATCCTATACATCCCCTAACTTATGCAAAAATAAGTGAAAGAAATTTGCAAAGTGGGAAATAACTATCACCACTTGAAAATATAAACATGAAGGAACGTACTGGAGAGATAAGCTGGCAATTTTTAAATGTTTTTCAACGTGCAAAGTTGGCATTGTTTCTTGCAGTCGTATTAAATGCTTTGTTCCCTTACCTTGCGGACTCCAAAATTTTAATGTTTTATTTTGGGCATTTGTATTGTTTCGTTTGCATTTTGCAAGAAACTTGGGGTCGAAACCCTAGCTCAGTGAAGATGTATGCGTTGAAACTGCCTAAAAGCTGGGCATTTGCTGGAGATATGGCATTTTGATCAGGAAACTCAACATTCTTCAGGTATCTGTAAGTTCATAGATGAACTCTCTGTGTTCTTCTGCAAACTGAAGTTGTTACATATCAAAACGTGGGTCTAAATTGCAATCTCTCTGCTATTACGTGAGATCTTCTTTGCTGGAGATTTGATTTTATTCATTGCTTGTATCTCTGCAGCTTTATCAATACCTAGCATAGGCACTATCTGTTCCAAATGTTGAAAAATAAAGCACAAACACGTGCTCTCTCTTCTCTACTTAAAATATGGCTTTCTTTCTGCTAAGATACGGTTTCATCTCTACATAATATCCAATGCTTTATTGTTTGCTGGAAATTGTGGGTTAAAATTTTGTGAAAAACGTAACCTCTATTCATGATCAATGTCTCAGTTCACCACTTCATTTGATGCTTAAAACATGACGATTCTTTGCTAAAAATGTGGCACAATTTCTTGACCTGTTGTTTGTAACTTTATGTTTACGTTTTCTTATAAAAACATGCCTCAATTTGTGCATAAAATGAGGTTCTATTGCTGCTGGAAATTATGAATTGACTGGTGAATACTTGCCATAATTTTTGTAAAAAAAATGTGGCCCCCTTTTACTGATAAAAATCACGGCATGATCTATGAATAATAATGCTGAAAGTGGTAGTGTGCTGGAATGAACATTATGACTTTGTTGTTTTCAAAAACGTGGCCATAACATATGGCACCTTCTTTGCTGGTTAATGCACATCTGTGCTGAATATTATAGCACCAAAACATGCCTTCTTCAATGCTGAAGTTACTACTATTAAAACTTTGATTTGATGCTGAAAACGTAAGTTCAACATTTTGAACTTTTATTTTATCTTTAATATTCAGCATTCTTATACAACCTATTCAAGAGACCTCTTCCAGGTTGACTGAGTAAACCAAACAACTTTCCATGTTCACAATGTCCATTGTCAATACTGAAAATATACTTTCTATTTCTTTTTTCTTACCAAATCCTTTTATGATATTTTCCCACTGATTATACATGCTCTGTTCCATTTCTTAGCAGTCTGTATTTATGAACATGGACTCATTATTACTCTTCCAACATAAGAACATCATTGTTTGAACCTCGAGTTCAACGTGTTCAAAACTTGATCTACATTCCAGCATTTGAAATTGATATGACACTTGTCAGAAATTGAACATATGAACTATTTTTCTTATGATTTATGACCAGTACTAAAAAATGTGACCTATTGGCATTCTGAAATTAATAACATCAGCATTATTGAAGCTCATGTAGCAAATTATTGCACACTTTCTTTCTGATACTAAATTTGACATTTTATGATATAAAGTACAGCAAGATGTAAATGTTTTTATATTCTGTTAATGAAGTTCGAGCACGGGCTCGTGACACTCATCAACAACAAAATGCTCATGACTGAGGTTCAAACACGGGTTCGTGACACCTAGTCATAACATTTTGTTAACATTCATATAATGATTCAATCTTGAAGCACTTGAAAATATTCAGTATTAAAATCATTGAAAGTTCTGAAAATGTACTCTGTTTTTTATGAAATCAACATCCCTTTTGGTGAAACAATTTGATTCCTCTAGAGATCAGCAACCAAGAACTTCCTGTAGCACGAGAAACCAGCTTGTTCTGCATCTTCAAAATGTGACTGAAAAGTGAATCAGTCCACTGTTATCTGCAAAACAACTTGTTAATTACATGCAATATCAATAAGAAACATATTCTAAAAAAGGTTTCTCAGTTCAGAAACACACTAAGTCCCTTTCATTTAGATTCTTGATTTGTTCAAAATGAAATCACACACCACAATAGGTACTAAAAGTGAAAGGTTTCATATTCTAGAACATGTCCCTTTAACACTTTCTTGTAGTGAGTGATAGTTTTCATTTTCTTACTACATTTGCTCTTAGATTGATATGCAGATAGTAACAGATAGCTGATATATGTAATTGTTTCCTTGTATTGCTTAGATCCATCAGGATCTAACAGTTATTTCTTTTCTTTTTTTCAGGTGATGCTGCCTTAAGGACCAAAATGCAGATGGTGACCCAGGAATGACTTAGATGTAGGGACCTGACAGAGACCAGCAAAACCAACACAAACACGAGGCAATGCATGGGAACCTTTTACATGTTTCAATTTTCTATTCTAATTTGCAAATGTACTATGTTTATTGAATCATGTAATATGAATCAAATGACATTTGTACTACATTCTTATGAATGCACAATGTAATGATCAATGATGAACTTCAGAATTTGTAATAATTTGATCAATACTTAGAGTACATAAAATAAAAATCTGACAATAAATGTAGTAAGTAGATGCAAACTAACAAAACCTACTGGACAGTGTTAATTAGATAACTTGGAATGTGCAAATTTCTCTTTTAGTGCCTATTATGTTGTATGGTTAGATTTTGGATAACAATCTTAGCGACTTCTATTGGATGTCTGCCTACTAGACATGACCTGTAGACCTATCCTAGGGCTTCAAACTTGAGAAACTGAACCATGAATGCAGTTTATTGAAATGAACATGCATCTATAACTAGACTCAAATGCAACCTAAAACTCAGACTCAAAACAACCTAAAACCTAGTGCTGGAACAACACTTATTGAAAGTGAAAACTTAAACTAACCTACTTTAACCAGCTTGAAGCCTGGTTAAACGAAACCATTCACTGATTGTGAAAAATAACTTCCTTTTCTCCTCAATGTACTATAATCAACCTACTTCCGAAAAGCTATTACAAGATGAATACAGGAGATATATTCGATCATTTGCTTGACAAGGATTTGATAAACATGAAATTTACTTGATCAAGATGATCATAAACACTGTTATTATGAAGAAAATTAGCAGGCAACAACTTCTGATGAAGATCCAATAGAGGCTTACTTACTAGATGAAACAGGACAGCAAGCTGATTTAATTCATTTTGAGCTTCATCTTTTGATAGGATATCATGCAGAGGTACTGGTACAATTTGATCTTTTTTGCTAGCATCAACTCTAGCCAAATGCCTGATAGGACAACCATGAGAAACGATGATCTTGGAGCTCTCCTTGCTGGTTCCTTTACTTTCCTCTGATTGCTCATGATTATCCTTCATTATTGACAGCCAAGTCACTTCCTCCTCAATGGTCAAAGGATCATCATCTTCCATCAAATCAGCTAGGAGCTCATCAAAACTATTGATCCACTAGGAATCAGGAGCACTTGGTTCTAGCTGACATTTCTGCATATAATCTTTAGAAATAATATCATCCAAAATAGAACAGTCTTGAATAGGCATCAATTTTGACCTCTTAACAGCAAGCTTCTCACAGAAGTCTGAAATAATATCATCAAAACACTCTTCTAAGCTTTGATTAGCCCCTTGACCTTGAACTACTTGCTATATGGAAATAACCGAGATCTCATCTTCCTCCTCTAAAAGAACAACCATCTCTTGCAGGTTAAGGCAGTCTCCTTGACCTTTAGATGATTTGTATGGAACCATCTTGACAATCTCATGATCAGCTATATCTGATTTAACTTTATGCTCTTGAATAAGGATAGGCTTTAATTCTTCATAAGGTTGTAATTTCTCTATAACAGGTGTTTGTGCTAGAAGGATATCACTAAAACTTGGGAATGAAGGCTTAACTGGATTTTCATTTATAGGTTCTATGAACATGGGAGTTCTCCAACTTGGAATTTCACATTTAGTAGACTTAGGAGACTCACCTTGCCCAAAATGCATGAAGCTTGGAATTTTATGATTAGGAGCCTTGTGTTCAGCCACTTGTAATCTCATCTCTGCTTCCTTAACAACAATTTGACGATCAAGCTCTTCTTCCCATTATTTCACTTGTTGCTCATATAATTGATCCTCACTTCCTTGCTCTTGATTTGGCTGAAAAAGCTTGCTAGGCTTAGAAGACACTTTATCTTGTTCTTGGGAATGAGAATTTTGAGTTTCAAGAGAACCAGGTGGATAAGTCTCTTCCTTTGTAGCTGCCATTTTCTCTTCATACCTCTTCTTCTGAGCTTTCAACTGTCTCGCAAGCTCTTGCTCATGAAGGTAAGCTTGATACGAGCATTCTTCTAGCTGTGATTGGATCTCACGCTCCCTTTTGACATCATCAATCTGTTTGCCTAAATCCTGCAATAAATTTTGAATATTTTCTTGTCCCTTCCTATGATTTTGTAATTCTTGCTGAAGCTGAAGTTCTTCGGATTGACTTTTATCATATGCCCGATAATCTAACTGCTCCTATTTGAGTTTTTGTGCCCATGACCCCTCTTGTTGGAGAGCCTGCTCATAAGCCTGCATAAGGGCATATTGACCTGGGGCACACTGGATATACTGATAGCCTTCTGAGGTATGATAGCTTAGACTGAAAACAGGCTTAGGATAATTTTCATATGGCTGATAATTAGCCTGTTGATAATTATTCTCATGATAAGATGATATGTATTCTTGCTGACCATAATAATATGACATTTCTATTCATGTAATAAGCTTGAATTCTGAATATAAAAGATGATTCAAAAAATACCAGCACTTGATCTTTTTGAAACCAGCAGATCATTTGCTATAGAATCACCAGGTATGTGTTTGAATCTTGCCTCCAAAGGCTGTAACACTGTTGTCCACACCAAAGAAACAATGATATGAAGCTCAACCAAATTGTGAAATAGTTCGTGTCCCACCGGGCGTGCCAAAAACTGTTCAGCACTAGAATTGTTACCTCTATCAGGCAATAAGGCTAACAACAATTCCAGCTGACAATGGAAACCTCTCCTAGCTGTGGGTAGACTATGATTAGAGAGGAGTCTCTGGATTCTAGGCCGGTTCCTATAAAATATTGGCTATCACTTTACTAAACCTAAAAAAAACTTATTGGGAAAAGGGAAAAGGGGAACTTGAAACTTAGAAAATAAGGTGATACACCAATGACTGAATCAGAAATCAGAAAAGAAAATATTAACTCCAGATCTAACACACAATGAAATTCAGATGCCTGGTACACTGTTCAACATATAGGTTAATGAATTTAGTTATCAGGACTTAATCATAAATAACTCAACTCTTAACAACATATGTTTCTCAAATAAGGTTTGATGGATCAAATTTATCAATCTGGAAGGAACAATGAAACATTCACATCCAAATTCAAAATCAGAATTGAAAAATTACTAAAGAAAAAGAAAAGGAATTGATAATCTGAAGACAAAATGAGTTGAAATCTGGTATATTTCCTTCAAAAATCTCTGCAAAATGGTTACAAAATGAGCTCTTGAGCTTCTAGGAACAAATCAGTTCACTATAGGCTCTCTTTCCCACACATGCGACCCTGAAAAAATTCTATCTCCCTTCCTTAAGAGAGCTCAAAAACCCTAATCCGGGAATGCCTAACCCCTAGAAATTTGCTCTGATTTGGCCATAATTATGCCACAATTTAAGCCTAAATGTCATCTAAAAGACAACCAATCTTCTACCCCTAAATTTTGGCTAATTATAAGGAATTTAATTCCTTTTACAATCTATTGTGCCAAAATTTAAACTATCTCTTTAATAAATTTGGCTTTAAATAAGGAATTAATAAAATCCCTTTTACAATTCATTGCCAAAATTTAATAAAAGAAATTAACATTAAAAAGATTTTAATATTAATTAATGCCCAAAAAAAACAAAAAAAACATAAATTTACCTATCCTATACATCCCCTAACTTATGCAAAAATAAGTGAAAGAAATTTGCAAAGTGGGAAATAACTATCACCACTTGAAAATATAAACATGAAGGAACGTACTGGAGAGATAAGCTGGCAATTTTTAAATGTTTTTCAACGTGCAAAGTTGGCACTATTTCTTGCAGTCGTATTAAATGCTATGTTCCCTTACCTTGCGGACTCCAAAATTTTAATGTTTTATTTTGGGCATTTGTATTGTTTCATTTGCATTTTGCAAGAAACTTGGGGTCGAAACCCTAGCTCAGTGAAGATGTATGCGTTGAAACTGCCTGAAACTGGGCATTTGTTGGAGATATGGCATTTTGATTAGGAAACTCAACATTCTTTAGGTATCTGTAAGTTCATATATGAACTCTCTGTGTTCTTCTTCTGCAAACTGAAGTTGTTACATATCAAAACGTGGGTGTAAATTGCAATCTCTCTGTTGTTACGTGAGATCTTCTTTGCTGGAGATTTGATATTATTCATTGCTTGTATCTCTGCAGCTTTATCGATACCTAGCATAGGCACTATCTGTTCCATTTGTTGAAAAATAAAGCACAAACACGTGCTCTCTCTTCTCTGCTTAAAATATGGCTTTCTTTCTGCTAACATACGGTTTCATCTCTACATAATATGCAATGCTTTATTATTTGCTAGAAATTGTGGGTTAACATTTTGTGCAAAAAGTAACCTCTGTTCATGATCAATGTCTCAGTTCACCGCTTCATTTGATGCTGAAAACATGAGGATTCTCTGCTAAAAATGTGGCACAATTTCTTGACCTGTTGTTTGTAACTGTATGTTTACGTTTTCTTATAAAAACGTGGCTCAATTTGTGCAGAAAATGAGGTTCTGTTGCTGCTGGAAATTATGAATTGACTAGTGAATACTTGCCATAATTTTTGTAAAAAAAATGTGGCCCCCTTTTACTAATAAAAATCATGGCATGATCTCTGAATAATAATGCTGAAAGTGGTAGTGTGCTAGAATGAACATTATGACTTTGTTGTTTTCAAAAACGTGGCCATAACATATGGCACCTTCTCTGCTGGTTAATGCACATCTCTGCTGAATATTATAGCACCAAAACGTGCCTTCTTCAATGCTGAAATTACTGCTATCAAAACTTTGATTTGATGTTGAAAACTTAAGTTCAACATTTTGAACTTTTATTTTATCTTTAATATTCACCATTCTTATACAGCCTATTCAAGAGACCTCTTCCAGGTTGACTGAGTAAACCAAACAACTTTCCATGTTCACAATGTCCATTGTCAGTACTGAAAATATACTTTCTATTTCTTTTTTCTTACCAAATCCTTTTATGATATTTTCCCAATGATTATACATGCTCTGTTCCATTTCTTAGCAGTCTGTATTTATGAACATGGACTCATTATTACTCTGCCAACATAAGAACATCATTGTTTGAACCTTGAGTTCAACATGTTCAGAACTTGATCTACATTCCAGCATTTGAAATTGATATGACACTTGTCAGAAATTGAACATATGAACTATTTTTCTTATGATTTCTGACAAGTACTAAAAAATGTGACCTATTGGCATTCTGAAATTAATAACATCAGCATTATTGAAGCTCCTGTAGCAAATTATTGTACACTTTCTTTCTGATACTGAATTTGACATTTTATGATATAAAGTACATCAAGATGTAAATGTTTGTATATTCTGTTAATGAAGTTCGAGCATGGGCTCGTGACACTCATCAACAACAAAATGCTTATGACTGAGGTTCGAACATGGGTTCGTGACACCCAGTCATAACATTTTGTTAACATTCATATAATGATTCAATCTTGAAGCACTTTAAAATATTCAGTATTAAAATCATTGAAAGTTCTGAAAATGTACTCTTTTTTTAATGAAATCAACATCCCTTTTGGTGAAACAATTTTATTCCTCTGCAGATCAGCAACCTGGAACTTCCTGTAGCATGGGAAACCAGCTTGTTCTGCATCTTCAAAATATGATTGAAAAGTGAATTAGTCCACTGTTATCTGCAAAACAACTTGTTAATTACATGCAATATCAATAAGAAACATATTCTGAAAAAGGTTTCTCAATTCAGAAACACACTAAGTCCCTTTCATTCAGATTCTTGATTTGTTCAAAATGAAATCACACACCACAATAGGTACTAAAAGCGAAAGGTTTCATATTCTAGAACATGTCCCTTTAACACTTTCTTGTAGTGAGTGATAGTTTTCATTTTCTTACTACATTTGCTCTTAGATTGATATGCAGATAGTAACAGATAGTTGATATATGTAATTGTTTCCTTGTATTGCTTAGATCCATCAGGATCTAACAGTTATTTCTTTTCTTTTTTCAGGTGATGCTGCCTTAAGGAACAAAATGCAGATGATGACCTGGGAATGACTTAGATGCAGGGACCTGACAGAGACTAGCAGAACCAACACAAACACGAGGCAATGCATGGGAACCTTTTACACATTTTAGATTTCTGTTCTAATTTGCAAATGTACTCTGTTTATTGAATCATGTAATATGAATCAAATGACATTTGTACTACATTCTTTTGAATGCACAATGTAATGATCAATGATGAACTTAAGAATTTGTAATAATTTGATCAATACTTAGAGTACATAAAATAAAAATCTGACAATAAATGTAGTAAGTAGATGCAAACTAATAAAACCTACTGGACAGTGTTAATTAGATAACTTGGAATGTGCAAAATTCTCTTTTAGTGCCTATTATGTTGTATGGTTAGATTTTGGATAACAATAAATAGGTGTGGAAGGTGTAGGAAGATGTCTCAGGTGAGGAGATGGAATTATAGGAGAGGAATTTCTATGTTCACAAATCTTCTTAATCTTGAATTTTCAATAGGATAGGAAACAATTGTCTTTATGAGGTTTTACTGGTTGAGGCATGGAATACTAAAAGAAATCAAAGTCAAAATTATCTCAGTTAGCTAAAGGATGATAGAGACTATGGTTAATTGTGATTATTTCTCTATCATAGATAAAGTTTAAAAACTTATGAATATGAGAGACTATAGTTTTCATGGAACTGAACCAATTTAGGCCAAGTATGACTTGAAACTGATGGGAAGTTGGGATGATAAATAAGGTGACATCTTAGGTTTTCTTATAAACTTCTATGGGAAGAGTAAGGGAGCCATGGGTAGGATAAGTGAAACCATTGAAAGTTTTAATCATCATAATATATTTATCATATTAAACTTACTTGAGTTGTCTATTATAAAGATGTTCTTCAATTATAACATTCACCATGCAAGTAGGATCTATGAGGACTGCACAAGAATGAAGACCACTAATATTCACAACTATGTGAAGAGGACCATTAGGTTATCAAATAGTCTTAGTAGGATTAAATATAATGGAAAAATTGCATTTAGGTTAGTTTTAGATTGATCAATAAGGTTGATTTGAAATTATAAGTTTACAAACTAATTGAGCTTAGCGCCTAATTACAAAAATTTTCTCAATCCAATAGAATTGTGTGGTTATGTATTTAAACTGTTGAAATAATAGGAAATGGAATGCACGTAATTCTTTATCCAAATCAATTAGACATGAACTAATTACTTAAATGTTGTAACTAGAAAAACTTGAAGAATCAAATACTAGAGAAAAATAAATTATAAGACAAAAGAGAAGAATAGAGATCACAAGTCTGCTAACAAAGTTATCTTAATTTGAGTTACTTCTCTAGGTCATCCTTTTAGCAAGGAAGTGCTTTATTAATTATGCCAAGCAATTATGGCTTATGTGCATCACCCAAGCTTTATTCCTACAATAAAATCTTTGTCACAACCTTCTCATGCACCTAAAGGCTCTTGCACACTCTCCTTTCTAAGGTTAGGCTTCAACTACCTCTTTATCCAACAACATTCAAAAGTACAAAAAACACAATGCCTTTGTGCTCGATAAAAATCCTCCCAACTAAGTATTTCTCTTCAAGAGAATTTATTGTAAAAAATCACTTCCAAAAATACCTCTAAAGTTTTCACATCACTTGGTTGCCAAAATTAAGAAGCTACACCCCCTTTTTATACATAAAAATATTCTATATGGGGTATAACCTCCTTACTTAATAAATAACTCCCCAAGATTTTAAGGCATGGGTTAAGGGATCAAATCCCATGAAATACCCCTTATTTGTTTTTTTAAACCATACATTTTTTTTCTTTAGTAATTATGGTTTAATCCATATTTATGCCAACTCACTACCCATACCACCTCATATGCCATTGTTCTGTGAAGTGTCAAGCTTTGGTGATGCCATGTCATCATTTTGACTAAGTTTGACCAAAATGTTGACCGTCATAACTTCCACATATAGACTTGGATTTGGTCTATTCTAAATGTGTCAGAAACCTATCATCAAGCCCTACATGATGGAACTAGTGGAGAAATACTACATGATGGAACTAGTTTTTGTTTTAACATGTTTTACCACGTGTTGACTAAACTTTTATCAAGCATAACTCTCGCATACAACATCCTTTTGACACAGTTCAAGTTGCACCTAGATCATGTCAATGAGCTCTTTCCAATGATGTTGGCTTCTTCAAATTCTGAGAATGTAAAAGTTTTGAGGTTTTATGGATCCTCCTGGATCATTCCTCCCAATTGATAATCTTTTGGACCAACAAAGTCTGGTTTTATATGACATTTAAGTTAGGACATTATTGCCCCACTTCCCCGGTATCATATATCCACTCTTCTAGAATTCTGAACATCTGACTTATCACAAACAAGATGAAAAATTAGATAGCATTAATGATATTTTCACCAATATTCATTGTCTTGTCCAACATACACATTGAACTAACTAGTAGAATAACAAACAACAAGACTGAATAAGATGATGCAAAATAAAAAGTATCAACACTCTGGATCTTTTGGATAGGAATATTATTAGAAAATGAATCATTCAAAACCTCTTTTACCACCTTAGGTTGAAAGCTTAAATTTAATTGCAACTGATCCTCACACTATGCTATCTATGTCACCTTATCATGATTAGCATCATCATGCTTAGCATCACTATATGTTATAGACATAAGGGTTAATGTATTGCTTGCATTTACAATCATCTTCGTATGCCTTGTGTTTACAATAGATGTGTCATTATTTATGAGACGATTTTTCACCATGTATTCAATTCCATCCTTAAATGAATGATACATTTTATGTTCCTTGTAGAAAATAACCTTTTTGTCATATAAATAAAGGCTTCCCAAAACCATCCCACATATGTCACACGAAATTACATCTAACTCTACCTCATCGACAAACTTGGATGTGATTACAAATCATAGGTTATATTGCCTCGACACTTGTAATTGAGCATTATCATTCTCCCAACCCCATGGATATGGCTTACGATGAGGTGTTGTCTTTAATACCAGTTTCCTAACAACTTTTTTAGAGATTAAATTTACTTGTGATCCACTATTACAAGTGTATCAATTTTACTTTGTTTTGTAGTATTTGTGTGAAACAATTCATTCCTTTTCCTTTCAACATGGACTTCATTAGACTCCACAAAGAAGCATGAGAACTAGTACTAGCACAAGAACATTACCTTTAATACCCACAATTGTGATCTTGGATTCGTCACCACTTTCTGAACCAAGGTCTTGCATGGTAGTTGTGGTCTTTTGCTTACCGTTTTGATCCTTAAACAATTTTGTCCTTGTATCAGGATGCAATTTCCAACACTTTGTATTTTCATGCCCTTTCTTTTTGCAATGTGAGCAATAAGATTTATCATGTTCTTTCTTCAAAAATGTTATCCGCTACATTTTCTCCTTCCCTTTCTTGCTCCCTTTGTGTTTATTGGATTCCATGAAAAGACTATCATGGCTATTCCTCGAGCTTGTTTCCAAATGGATAGCTTGCATACTAACTTCATCAAGGTTAGTTGGATTAAACATAAGTATTGTATGTCTCGAATTCTCATGTAATCCACCTATATACTTTAACAAAGTTTCTTGCATGTGTAAAGGAATACCCAAAATTAAATCTCTTTTCTTAAACTCCCATGTATATTCATCAACACTTTGTGCTTTCTCTTACCTTAATAATTTCCAATTCATCACTTCTTTTTGCATGTGTTCTAATGGATAAAATTTATTTTTAAGTGCAGTTGTGAACTCAAACCAAGAATAAATGGTTTTACCATATCGACTGAGATCTTCCCGAGTTCAGTTCTCCCACCAGATTAAAGCTATGCTTCCCAAGCAGAGAGTGGCTAACTGGATGTTTGAAGCATCATCAATGAATTTTTCTACCTTGTAATAAACTTTAAATTTTTTGATTCAATTGTTGAGTTTATTTGCATCCAATTCTCCATTATAGCTTGGAAAATCAAATTTAACATCGAGATTCAATAAAAGTGTATTAGATTCAGGTTGTATTGGTTGTTCCTTCTTTGAAAATGAAGTAAGAGAAGAAGATGAAGAGGATGAATAAGAAAAAGATGGAGGATTAGGAAGGTCACTACCACCTCCTACTCCTTTACCTTTTTCATCTTTTGACAAGGATTCAACTTGGTCCTTCTTTCTATCATTTCTCCTTTTTCCTCGGTCGATCTTGGTACAAATCTTCAATCATCATCTTTATGTCTAAGAACATTTTTCAAAATAGTTCTTTATTATTGAAGATTTCAAAATTGAGAGTCTGAGTATTTCCTTCTCCTTGTTTTTCCATGGTCGATCTTCGAGTGACTCACCTCAATCCAATCTCTGGACTGAGTTCTTCAAGTGTACATTCTCCTTTTTTTAATCCCAACTTGTTCAATATTCACCACTTGCAATTCTTTCTTTAAACTTCTCTAATACCAATTGATCTAAAATTAGAAGTTTAAAAACTAATTGCACTTCAATCCTAATTATAATTTTTTTTTTGTATCCAACATAAATGTGTGGTTATGTATTTAAATCGTTGAAAGTAGGAAATGGAGTTCACTTAATTATTTATCCAAATTAATGAGACATAAGCTAATTACTTAAGTGTTGTAACTAGAAAAACTCAGAGAATAAAATACTAGAGAAAAATAAATTATAACATAGAAGAGAAGAATGGAGATCATGAGCTTGATAATGAGGTTCACTCAATTTGAGCTACGTCTCTGAGTCTACTTCTTGTTAAGGAACCACTCTATTAATGATGCCAAGAAATTACAGCTTGTGTACATCACCCAAGCTTTATTCCTACAATAAAATCTATGTCATAGTCTTCTCTTGCACCTGAAGGCTCTTGCACACTCTCCTTTCTCGAGATAGGCATCAACTGGCTCTTTACCCAATCACATTCAAGAGTACAAAAAACACAATGCCTTTGTGCTTGATAAAAATCCTCCTAATTGACTAATTCTCTTCAAGATGATTTCTTGTCAAAATTCACCTCCAAAAATCCCTCTAAATTTTTCACATCACTTGGTTGCCAAAATTAAGAACCTACAGTCCCTTTTTATACATTAAAATATGCTATAAGGGGTGTAACCTCCATATTTAATAAATAATTCCCCATGAACAATAAAACAATAACCCTCTTAAATAAAATAACTTCCTTTTAGCAAAATGCCCTCTTTTACATTTTTTTTATAACCTCCCTTTAATAAAACAAAACATTCAATTTTGTCTTAGCCCTCTATTTTCACGTTCCTCAGACTTTACAACTTACATTTGGTTTATTTATTTTTTTGGCATTATTCATTTTAAGGGTATAGTTTATATTTAAAGGTTGACATTATATTTAGGGGAGTTAAATCTTATTTATAGATTTATGTATACGGAGGGATTTTCCTTTTATCATGAAAAATGGTAAAGCAAGAGGATTTGAAGGCATGGGTTAAGGGATCAAATCTTACTAAATCCTCTTTATTTATTTTTTTAAACTGTACATTTTTCTTCATTTAATAATTATGGTTGAATCCATATTTATGACAATTCACTACCCTTGCCAAACCATATGCCACTGTCTTTCCAAGTGTCAAGTTTTGGTGATGCAACATCATTATTTTGACTAAGTTTGACCAAAACTTTGACCTGTCATAACTTCCACATGTGAACTCAAATTTGGTCTGATCAAAATGTGTCGGAAAGATCTTGTCAAGATCTACATGATGGAACTAGTGGAGAAATGCTCCATGGTCATTATTTTTTGCATTTGACCATGCATTGACTAATTTTTGACCAAGCATAACTCTTGTATATGTGAGACCTACCTGACAGTCATAGTTATACTACTTTTCTTTCCATGTTTTCAGTGCTTATTTCATAGACGTACTTTGACTATTGAGACACTTATATATTTGAGGATCTATTGAATCCTATGTTATATGTTCGGTACTTGATTATGTAATCAGGGTACACTTGAGATACCATATGTTTTGATCCAGTTTCAGTTTATGATGATGTCATATATGATGTATTATGGTGTTAAATACTATTGTGATGAAAAATTGGTTTAGGAACTGATGCTATGTTAGTTAATTCAATCACATACATAGTTTTATACTATGCAATATTGATGATGTATTGTGTTTTATATCATGTTGTTTTGGACCTACTGATGTGTGCAATGAGTGTGCAGGAAAATTTGACCATGGATCTAAATTCAGGGACCCAGTATTGGAACCTATGTTATAAACTTTGCATTCCAAGGTCCTCTTTGTATAAAGAAATGTGGACCTCGTTGTATAGTCATTATTTCGTGAATGTGGTTTACATGTGTGTCGTTAATTTAGTTAATGTGTATGTGATTTAGCTATGTCATTTGTTTTAAATTAAATGTGCCAAATTTGGCAATTGGTGCATAAGTGTTGGCATGTTTAGTAAATTATTTTTTGGTTGAGTCAAGGGTTAACTAGGGGTTAACCATAGTATAGTACCAAGTTATCATGGGCTGGGAAGTTTCTAAATAGTCAACCTTGTCTTGAAATCCATGGGTAAACATTAGGTGGGGTTTATGAGGGTCTTTTGGGCTTCCATGGGGTAACTAGGGTCAATTTTAGCTACCTAGGTTGGTACCCTAAGGGTTAGGGGTCATTTTCAGCCCATTAAGAGCCTTTAATCTCATTTATGACATCCCAAAAGTCTACTTTTGAAAGTTGTGCGGATTTGAGAGTTGTGTAGTTTTGGTTAACCTCTCTTTTCTTCCCAAATTTGCATTCAACTTCATTTATGATGAAGGAAAGCAAGTGGGAAGAAGGGGATGAAAGTTTCTTCCTCACTAGTGATTGGTTCCTAGATTTTAGGAGTTTTGCCATTATAGGGAACTTAAACTTTTTTTTAGGTAGATTTTGTTTTAAAATTAAATTCAACTTTTATTTAAGTTTAAATTAGAATTAGTAACTCCTAATTCATTCTAGATTTTCAATGTTAAAATTGGGTTAAATCTATTAAAGAACTTATTTTAGCTTATTATTTTTAAACATTTAGATTAAAATATCGTAATGTTCAGATTAGGATGTGTTGCATTAGATTTATTTCTCAATACTTTGTAACTATGTAAATGGGATAATTTTATATTTGGAGTTAATTAATTAGATACCAAACTTTTAGTATAACTGTAACTTTTCAGCGAAGGAACAGTAAAGTCATCTTAGGGTTTTATTTATTCTTCCTTTGGTCAAGACTCAAGTTAATTTCACATTAATGGTCATGTTGACCATATTGTGCATAGTTGAATTTTTGGTCAACCCTTGGTCAAACCTAGGGCATTGACCTCACTTTGCATGTACAAATAGTTTATGTTATGTTTTAAACCTTAGTAGAACCTTGTAGGTCGTATTTGGACATAGTTGACTTTTTGGTCAACCCTTCGTCAAACCTTGGTCTAACGCCTCGGCTTGCATGCCCAAGTATTCCTAGATGTGTTTTGTTTCCTTTTAGCTTGGTTGCACATATTTCAGTGCATGGTTGACTTTTGGTCAACTTTGGTTGACTTTTAATCAACTATCTCGATTTACATGTCGGTCGAAGCTAACAGTCTAGGGAACCCTGTAGTAAGTTTTTGGGTTGTTCGATGAAGTTTGAATTTTGTTCAAACTTGGTCAACCTTCTATGGTTTGACCCTTAGGGTGTTGTTAGACACTTCAATGTTTTCAATCACCTATTTTCTCTCTGCACCATTATGCGTGCATGTAGAGTCTTGTGTCGGTTAGTGTTTCTCTTCTTGGTTACGTAAGTGTGTTTGTTTGTCATTGGTTTGTATGTTTTAGAAAAAAAAATTGTATTTGTGTTTTGCTCACTTTTTGGGCATGACATTTTGTTATCAGAGCCCAGTTTAGTTAACTTTGGGAACCTAACCCGCTTCGTAGATCCTAAACTTTTGTGTTGTTATGTGTGTAGGATGCCTCCACTCACCCGATTAGCTCGTGGATGTGGACGTAGATATAAGCATATCTCATTATATTGGGAAGAGATAAAGCCAGAGATAGAGGATAGAGAAGAGGACCAAGGTCCACCTCCCAAACTACCTCTCAATGCAAATGCAGAACTGCTTCAGGCCTTTCAAAACCTTGCAGGACTTATTCTTGATCATATGCCTCTAGTTGTACCTTAGAATGTACAATAGGGTATGGAAGGACATGGGTCCTCAGCTAGGGAATGGAGTAGGATTCCTCCTCCTAGATTTGTAGAGGTTCAGGCTGAGCTAGAAATTGGGTCCATCAGGGGACCAGAGCCTCCATCCAGAGATGAGGTTTGCAGATATGAGAGACTACCTCATGATGCAGGTGATCAGATTAGAGAGTTGATATGGCTTCAGCCGCCATTATTTTTGGGTTCTACAGATGGGACAGAGGCCGAGTCTTGGCTTATGAGCCTTGAGCATTGTTTTGGGTTGTGTCCTTACGAGAGCAACCTTAAAGCACAATTTTCCATTCATATTCTTAGAGGCGGAGCTTCCACATGGTGGAAACACAAGGAGTTCAAGGGTCATCTAGTTATATAAACCTTGACATGGGAGACTTTTCTCTAAATATTTAGGGCCAGGTACCTCTCTGAGTAGTTTAGACAACGTCGCATAGATGAGTTTCACATTATACAATAGAGGGGACTTTCAATGGCCCAGTATGAGGGAAAGTTTATTGATCTCCTTACTTATGTCGAGTACATCAGGGACAAGAAGTTTCAAGTCAATAGGTTCATCAAGGGGTTGCACCCCTCTATTTCTGGCATGGTACGAATGGTACCACCAGAAGACTTATGATTTACTTGTGATAGAGCCTTAGTTGTGGAGGAGGTTGTTAAGGGGTCTCAGTACTACATTCTACACCTTAGAATTCAGGCTATCATAAGCCCCCTTGGAAAGGGAATCAGAGGAACAATTCAGGGAATTTCAAAGCCCCACAGTCTCAGCAACAACAACAGCCTCAGCAGTCTCAATAGAGCTAGGCACCGAAACCACCTCAGGGACAGCAGGGCTCAAAGCCCAAGCAGTGGAATTCTTAGGGTCCTAAGAAGGGATAGAAATATGAGGCCCCTTATACACCACTAGCACAAATGCAATAGACCTATAAAGGGGGATATAGTGGGTCTAAACAGACATGAGGATCTCAACAGTCTAGACCTCAAGGCATTCAGGTTCATAATTGAGGACCATGTTATACTTGTGGTGCCATGGGGCACATATCTAGGGAATGTCCTTAGAAGGGTAGTCAACGGGTAGCAATTTCTGAGCCTACAGTTGGGGACATGGGATAGTCCCACATAGTGTTTGCAGCGGTAGACAACCACCAGGTAGAGCATCAAACCATAATCATCGAGGCATCAGGTACGATCAAAGGTAGTGTTGTTTCTATCCTTTTTGATACTGGAGCTACTGACTCCTTTGTTTCTCCATTGGTTATGGAGCGTTGTGGGCTAGTGGCAGCTAGGTAGGACATTAGGTGGGAAGTTTAGTTAGCTTCAAGAGCTAGAGTTTTAGTTACCTCGATGGTTAGGGAGTGTCCGATTTAGATTGGTGGTTTGACCACCTTAGCAGACCTCAGAGTTACAGCTCTTGCATCTTACAGACTAGTTCTTAGCATGGATTGGCTTTATGCTCATAAGGCCAAACTAGATTGTTGTAAGAAGTTGATCGAATGCTTGGATGATTATGGCAATGCTACTGTGATATCTGGAATCTAGATGCCTATATCCCTTCGTATGATCTCCACTATGCATCTTAAAAGAAGCATGTGAAAGGGATGTTAGATGTTTGCTATCACCATCAGTGATAAGGAAGATGAGGTATAACACGAAGCCTCACTGGATGACCATCCCATTCTACAAGAGTATGCAAATGTGTTTCCCTTAGAGCTGCCTAGTATGCCTCCTCGAAGGGTAGTGGACTTTCACATAGATCTTCTACCAGGGGAAAAATCAGTTTATAGAGCACCTTACAAGATGATTACTAATGATCTTAATGAGCTCAAGTTATAGCTTGACGAACTATTAGAGAAAGAACACATTCAAACTAGTGTTTCTCCTTGGGGTGCACCTGTTATCTTTGTGAAGAAGGACAGATCTCTTAGGTTGTGTATAGATTACCAACAGTTGAACAAGGTAACCATCAAGAATCAATATTCATTTCCTAGGACCTGTTTGATCAGCTTTAGGGCGCTAGAGTGTTCTCCAAGATTAATCTTAAGTCGGGGTATCACCAGTTGAGGATAATGGATAGTGATATCCACAAGATCGCATTCCATGCCAAATATGGCCACTATGATTTCACCATGGTTCCATTTGGTCTTACAAATGCTCCAGTTGTATTCATGAGTCTTATGAATGGAGTATTTTGTACTTTCCTTTATAAGTTTGTGGTGGTATTCCTTGATGATATCTTGATCTATTCTACCATGGTCTATTATGTCAACTTGTGTTACTCAGTAACACATTTTGTTCTTGCTCAGTAATTTTCCCTCTCGCCTTAGTAACTACCATGCACTGCTCGGTGCCTGTCTTGCTCTTCTTGGGGCATGTCACTCATTTGCCTAAATACCGATATGATTGTCTTTTCCTTTACCAAAATTGTCTCTTGTTGTTCTTCACCGACTAACTTTGACTATCCAATATGACTTTGACAAAACTAATAAAAACAATTTTTTAAGAGTATCAATCTCCCCTCTTGGCATTAGTTTGGAATCTTTGTTAAAAACTCAAAGTCATCAAGATTTTGTCCTTATTCAAAATTTGTTTAAAATTGTGACCATGTATAAATTCTAAACTCGATATAAACTTATGACTTATAACTCCCCCTATGAAATTACTTACTTTGATCATGTGGATGTATCTTATAAAAAATGTGTGGATACCTCTTCTTTGAATCGTCCAATGAAGTCTTCCAGGTTTTCTTCAATTTTTGTATTATAACTATTTGTTCACCAATATCTGTTGCTAATCTAATCATGATATCCATGACACTGATATTGAGGGTATTGACCAAGTCCTTGGACTTGTGTAGATATTTTTACAATGATTCTACTTGGAGAATCAAAAGTTCTTGCAGCTCAAGAAGTTTCATTCTTATCTTTCCCTCTTCTCTTCTAAGTTCATGTTGCATTCCCATTAGATGTTTCAACCTTGGGTAGTAAATTTGATGTGATCCAGGCTCAGTTGTAACATTCATTAGCTACTTGATCAACTCTTTCTCCACATAATCATCTTTCCTTTTAATCTCCTTGGTGATATTTGATATTAAACAAATGTTATGAAATAATGAAAGAATATCATGCAATTTATTTTCCAATTCTGTAGTCAACTCAGAAAGTGATAACTTGTCTAATGAAATATTTTTTAGTATATCTTCAATTATTTAATGCTTCATTTTCTTCTCATGTACTTTCATCAGGTACTCAGTGATTTCTATACCAGGTTCTTTGACATGCTAGACCAACTCCTCCAATTGAATGAGTAGATTGCCCTTCTTATTGACATGTGCATCAGGAACAATTTCCTGTAGTATATTGTTGGAATAGGAAAGATAAAGTACTGAGAGGGGAGGGGTGAATCAGTTTCCTCAAAAACTTTTACTGAATAAACAATCTGCAATAGTAGTGTCTATCTAACCAACTGATTCCATTGTATGCAATATACATTCAAATAGTTTTGCAAATGTAATGAGTATGAAAACAAATAATAAACCATACACAAGATGTAATCACATAACAAAAGTATTTTGGTTATGCACAAACCCTTGTTAGAAGGTAAAAACTGCGGTGGAGGTGCCAAGGACAAGTTCTTCACTACTGTAGTAAATTAAGTATGTCGGTTAAGGCTAGAAGTGTGATCACTTTTGGTGATCTTACCCTATTAGGAGTAACTTCAAATTGATTAGATCTACCTTATGAAAGGATTTTAGAAACACTAAGTAAGTGTGCACTCGGTTAAGAGATTTACA
Source organism: Chamaecyparis obtusa (assembly GCA_027943335.1). Lineage (NCBI taxonomy): Eukaryota > Viridiplantae > Streptophyta > Pinopsida > Cupressales > Cupressaceae > Chamaecyparis > Chamaecyparis obtusa. The sequence goes on from BSBK01000413.1 coordinate 3,060,603, forward strand.
ATAGACTGTTAAGTCTACTCTGTTAAGAGATTTTCAATTCTTCTATAATGATTAGAAGATAACAGAAAATATTTGTAAATGAAAACTATGACTTGTCTAAATCAGATCAATCAAATACCAATTCAATTTCACCTTGATGTGTAGTATATTGTCCTCTGTTCTGATCGGTATCCTTGTATGCTTCTAAATAAACTAAATACTAACTTTGATAATTGTTGTGTCATATAAACCTTGTTTGAATTCTAATGTCTTGAAGTCAACTACTTCTTCATGAACTCCTTCTTGATGTTGTGTCAAAATGACATTAATTACAATTATATAGAAAAATTTCTTTGACCTAATTAGGTTTATAACATCTTAGAAAACCTACGATCTACGGTGTACAAAAATAACCTAGATCTAACTATTACATAAGAATCATCACAACATTTAATGATTACATCCATAATAAATATGCCTCGATCTTGGTAAAATGTTTATAGATTTGTGTAAACCATTTGCATATATAAATGTGTCATTTCTCATTACTATGTCATTTCCTGAACAACTTTGTGAATACTGCATTCTTTGTTTGGTGAATAACCTGATGCTCGGTATGTAGAATGCTCAGTGTTCACTGACTCGGTGCTTAGTATACTCTGATGCTCGGTAAACATACTCGGTTAGACCTGTATACATTGAGCTTTTGGTTTTTCCTTGTGATTGCTTAGTATGAAGGCTTTGTAAGTTCAACTGACTAGTATGTATAGCTTCTTATTTCATCTTTTACCGACTGATCAACATATATTACTGACTAATTTTAGTTGATACTAATGACAATACTTAATGCTCAATTAGAATTAACAATCTCCCCCTTTGGCATTAGTATCAAAAACATAATGTATATGTATCGAATCTCAAAAAAATTCTAACTCCATATGTACATATACAAACTCTTCTACAAAAAATCCCCCTCGGTCCATACTCCCTGTATGTAGTGAAGTACAGTGGCATATACATATTTTCCCCCTTTTTGAAATGAATGCCAAAAACAAAAATGTACTTACAACTTGTCAAAAATGTTCTTGTGGGTTTTCTTCAACGAATCCAAGAGGCTTTCCCATTCCTCTTTTAAGTTGGTGAGAGCAATGTGCTCAAGACCGACTTGTGCATGCATATAAAATATGTTCTCTAAAACTGATATCTCTGGTGTAGCTACCAACACTTTTGCCTTCTCAATATGTCTCTCTCTAATTTTGAGGTGAGGAAGCAGCTCGGCTTGTAGCTCGGTGATGTGGTCACTTATGATTTCTTCCTACTTCCTTAAGTTTTCTCTCAACCACCTTAATTCTTGTACTTTTAGGATATGCTTATGGAAAGCATTTGGCTCGGTTTGAGAAGCATTTGCACTGGCTAAGATATCTGCATCTATCTTTTTGATCTTTTCACTGACCTCGGCAGTGAATGTTTCCAAAGTGCATAGTTGAAACAAAATTTGTATAATTTTATGAGTTATAGAATTTAGCTCGGTTATAACCTCAAAAATCTTTACCTTATTGATTTCTACTTCTTGGCTAATCTTTTCTGCAAGTTTTACTTTAATTTTGGCTTTTGCCCTTTCTTCTATCCTTTTCTCAGCATCTATGTCCAGGACATTGATAGCACTTGTAAGAGTGACAAGTTGGTCCAAAATAGGTGTGTCTTCATTAATTTTCACATCAGGTACAACTTGTTGCAAAATGTCTTTTACATCCTCTAGAATATGCTTTCTCTTACTCTCCTTCCTGAGCTTTTCTCGTGCAACTTTTCTTGTACATAGCTATCCATAATTCCTCAATTCTTCTGAGTCTAAGGTTCTTGGGTCACATCCTAGAATAATGATTACTTCATCCAGGCTGACTTGTCCTTTTCCATGTTTTCTCTTCTTCTTCTTAGACTCTCGTGGAGAAATCTTAACAAATGGACCTAGAGCTTTTACCTCTACATTTGTCTTTTCTTGTTCGGTCGACACTGTTTCTTCCTTTGTTTGCTCCTTGGTGACCTGAGTCTCAATTGATATAGTTGGAGCCTTTGATGTAGTGTCGGTGGGGGTGGTCTCGATAGGCTTAGGATCTTCATGTACCTCTGTGTCAACCTCTTTTTCTTTAGGCTCATTTGACTCTGCAATATTTTGCGTGCTTGCTTCTTGTTCCCCAGTTGTATCCTTTTGTTGCTCGGGGATTGAGCCTTCAAGTTCCTTTTGTGTCAGTATATCAACTAATTGAACTAGTATAGGAAGGTCACCTAATATTATACTTATTGCTGGCTTGGTAGGGGCTTGTTCTTCTTGTTGAGCTCCACCAATTGTGATATCCTCATCATCCTTCATGTCATCAGGGGCTCCATTAGTAATGTCCTTAGTGAGTACATCATTTGATCCATCATCAATTCCCTGTATAATTACTTTCTTGGGTGCATCTTGTTGTACATCTATGTACTCGGTGGCATCAATAGTAATATCAGGCACCTCAGTGTCTGATAGCTCAATGGGGTCCTTTTCCTTTGCCAGACCTGCATCATCTGCATGGATGCCTTTCCCTTTTCTTCAAGATTTTTTCTCGGGTATAATAGCCAGAGCCAACTTATTTGCTTCTTCTTGTGCTTGGATAATAGAAGTCCATAGAAACTAACTATTCTCATAAACTTCTACCATATTTCATCAAGTATATATAGAGCTCGACCCTTCAATAGAAATATTTTAGAATATTTATTCATTAATTCATCAATCTCAGGGCCTGTCAATGTTGGCATCACCAATACTAGGCATTGTTCCCTCATTGTCTTTTTAGTACTCAAGGAATAAGTCCATCTGTTCGATATCCTGTCATATAGAATTTTTGGTACATATTTAAAAAATTCAATTGCTACCTGTTTGAGCTTGACCATCATCTGAATTACTGCTTCTTCAATTTTATTCTGGTCCTAAGTTAATAAGTGTTCAAACTGACTTATTATAGGGTCACTAAGACCTCTAGTGTCTATTATAGATTCTGCAACCTCATATATAGATTGGTTCTTATTAACAACAACTTTAAATAGATTAACATCATCTTCTTCATCATCAATGTCATCTTTGCTTCTTATTAACTTCCTTCTTTTCTTTGGGGCCTCAGAGGTAGCTTGAGTACCTCTTTTATTTTGATATATTTTCATCAGTGTAGGCCTAGATATTTTTACTATTTCTTTCTTTGGTGGAGGCAAAGATGCAGTGGTTGATCTTGTTCATGCTCTAGCTTGTGTAACTGCCTGCTTCTTCTTAGGTGTGGGCTTAACTGGTGTGGAATCTACTACATCCTTGTCTGACTCGATTGCCTCATCATCATGTGCCTTGTTAGTGACAAGTAACTGACCCTTAGTTGCTACTTCAACCAAAATTTTCTCGTATACTTCAACATCATCTCCAAATTTCTTTACCAAATTGCTCACCATTTTCTTTGATTTCTTGGTTATTTTCCCAATAACTAGGTCTATTTTTATCCTGGTTTAGCTTCTTCATATGTCCCAATCCTAGAGGCTTTTAGATCCTTAGGCTCAACCAATAAAGCCCCAATTGAACTTGAGGCTTGGTTAATATCTATTTCATAACCCATAGGGGGAGCCATTTTTTCCTAGGCTCAACTACCTTTATCAATGTGTAAGCTGTATCCACTAGGAAACAAATGTCATGTTCATATTATTTTACTAGTTGCCTCGGTATCCTAATCCTAGCATTCATCTTATCCTTGAATTGTTCAAAACATATGTCTACAATGCTAACAAAATTATCTCCCAAACTCTTTATCAAATTAGTGATTTGAAGTGTTACAGGCTTGTCGGTAGTCCAGTCCACATTACCGACTGAAGGGAAAATGTTTTGCACATAAATGAATATGCAAAGTAACAAAGATCCAAAATTATATGTGTTGGATTTTGTCGACTGGATAGTCTTCATATTCACCTCTATGTCTCAACAGCAGCTCAACAAGATCCAACTGAAATCCCTTTTTCACCATTTTGAATGCAATGTCAACTGCACCACATAGTACAATGTTTGGTCTGCTTGATTGGAAAAAAATATAGCCAATTACATATGCTCTGAACCTAGTTTTGAGATCCTTGACTATGTTTACTTTCAATCCTCTGTCATCCCATTCTTCTCTAGTAGCTTTCTCTAGCTCGGCTCTTAGTGCACTCCTCAATGCTTTGACTTTGTCAGTGGCGGGGTATCTGGTTACTGCATGTATAATGTCTTTTGTGATCTTTATGGGCTCATCCAACCATGGTTTCCCATCATGAAATCGACTCAAAATAATTCTTATCCATTCATTCTTGAAAACCTTCAAAAAATGTAGGGCATTAATCAAACCTTTGACTTTTAAATGCTCGTGATCACTCTTCAATTTGCATTAACACTTACCTCTTGATATGTAGAAATGAGCTCAAAATCACCAATCTCTTTGATTTTGTAGTGAATATAGGAGCGCATGTCTTCAACCAGCAAAACCCTAGGTGGTATTCTTGAAAAATCTTTGATTTTAGCAATCTACAGAGCAACTTTGGGATGAAGTTTGTACTTTGGCTCATTGCAAGTGGCATAAACAATTAATCTCACTTCCTCCTCATCTACATTTTTAAATTTTATAACCTTTGATGCAAATGCCATTGTTCTTCATTTAGGGTTTCAGAAAGTAGTAAATAAACAGCTCGGTAACAATAACACTTACTCGTAACAATAATGAAATTGCTCAGAATCCTTTGAATCTTTGCTCAAATGCTCTGAAAATCCTTTGCTGAAATTTTCTTTGTAGAATCTTAGCTCTCCATGGTAGCAATGAGAAAAATAAGCTAAGTCCACCATCTATTTGTAGGATTTTCAAATTCCTGCTCAAACTTTTTTGTAATAAATACTCAACCTAACACAACTCGACGATAACTATCATGCTCAGTGTATACCATGAAATAACATAAGGTCAGTTAACATATGAAATTTTCACTCGGTTAATACTAGCACTCGGTTAACCTTGCTAATAGTTACCGACTAGTGACTTTCCACTCGATCTAGCATATACCAACTATAAACTCTTAAAGCTCAAAACTTGTAAAACCATAGTGCATCTTGATTCATGCAAATTTGGTATGAGAACACTTAGTATAAGGAACTATATGATAAATATGATCACTTAGGATTATCAGTTCCATACATACCTTTTCAACTTAGGTGGAGGTAGTGATGTCACCCAATCCAATGGATGAGGTTGTATACACCTAAAAATGGTCACCTAGACTATTAGCCCCCATTTGCTAAATCATCAATTGCTTATTCTTGATCAAATCCTAGCTCTATCATTTATTCGATTATTTTCTATGGGCTAACCATCTTATCCTAAGTCTTTATTTATTTAAAAGGAATATTTCCTCCCCTTTTAATAAATAAAAAGCCCCCACTTTTCCTCTTATCCTAAGTTGCACAAATAAAGCATTATTCTTATTTTATAAAAAGGGAAAAAGCACTTTTTGTCTCATATGGACACAAAAGTCAACTCTTATTTTCTCATTGGAGGATATGTGTGCACATGGATTGCTCCTCTTTCAAGCTCCACCGTTGATTAAATCTTTTGCCTCTTAATCTCCATGGTCCATTCCTTCTCATTTCCTATAAAAGAAGAGCTCTCTTCTTCATTCTAGATCCCCAACTTTTTATGCTATTGTTATGCTACAGGTTTTCTAGGTCATCTTGGAGCTTTTGGAGATATTCTTGCATCTAGGGTTTGAAGATTTGGAGCATTGTTGGCATTCATCTTGGATCTTCATCAACACTCTATCTTCTTGTCTTCATTCTTGCATCATCATGGCTTTCTTGCTTCATAGTTAGATTTCATTTCTTGCATAGTAGTTTCATTTTCATGGCATTCTTAACTTAGATTTCCTTTTATGAAATAGATTAACTTGCATTGTCATATAGATTTGCTTTGCATTGCATATATTTGGCTTCATTGGAGATATTGGCATTCTTGCCCTTGTCTTCATTGAATCTCCCATTGCATGGTTTACTAGCAAGGTTATTGGCTTAATAGCTCTAGCTAAGAGCATTCTTAAAAACCCTTGCACTCCATGCCTAGGGAGCTATGGATCGATTTGTGAGGGCTCATTCTTGAGTTTCCTTGCATGTAATGATCCATAGAAGTGTGACACAATTATAGCACACAGAGGTTTCACTGACTGCATTACTTGGCTCAACATTATCTCCTGATGCTTTTCTCCACATAGTGTTTCTTATTCTCATGATATCTTCAATTATGGTTCCATTCTCATAGACTTGTGTCTCTGGTGCTCGGTCTCTGCAATCCTTACTTAAGTGACCGACTTTGTGACAGTGTAAACATGCCATACCAGTACTTGTCCAGCTATGAAATTTGCCTCTCCGGTTCTTCCTCATGTAGTTAGCTGCAATATTTCCATATCTTCCACATGATGTACAACTAACCCATGCGTTATAATCCCGAGCATAAGCATTACCTTGTCTTCTCGGCTGATAGATCTTGTTTTGTCCTTTTGGTGTCCAGACTTTCTTCATCTTTGTTCTACACTCTTGTGAAGTATGACTGTGCATGTTGCAAGTGCTACATTATTTCTCCATGTAAGGTTTGTTAGGATTCCTATTCAACTTATATCTACACTCATGTGCTCTATGTCCATACTTGTTACAACTATAACAATGACCATTGAACTTAGGAGTGGTTTTAGGATTACCTTTTGCTTTACTCCTACAAACATTTGATGTGTGGCCCGGTTTACCACAATGATAGCATGATAGTTTCTTAGGTTGTTGAATTTTGTAGGTATTCACATGTTTAACTTGCTTAGATGATTACCCTTGCTCTGTATAGCCTAATCCAGTAGTGCTTCCAAGTCCTCTTTGACTGATAAGAAAATCATCAATTTTCTTGGAACTATGTTCAGCTTTCTTCATCATTTCATTGTGTCATTGCTTCATCTTCACTTCATGCTTCAATCTTTCATTCTCTTCTTTGAGTTCACCAATGTCTTCAAGTTTCCTTGTCAGCTCACTATTCACTCGGTTGATTTCCTGATTAACAACAACCATCTAATTAGATATCTCAAAATAATGCTCGGTAAGTCTCAGTATCTCAAACTCCTTCTCTTATAGTTTCTCAGTCGTCTGTCTTTTCTCTTCAACAACCAATTTATCTCTTGTTCAGCGTGTCTAGCATTATTAATCACATCAATCATTCTTACCATTTGTACTTCATGAACGATCTACAAGGCTTTAACTTGTTCAGTAAGGTGAATATTTTTCTCAAATAAATCAGAAATTGAACCTTCAGATATGTCAGATATATTGCCTGAATTGGATCGAATATTCTCAAATGGGTTATCAATTTCATCTTCATGATAATTAATCTAGCCATATCTTTTCTCTGAACCTGTAACATATTCAATTCATCTTTTTGCTGCTTGTATTACTCAATGAAGATTTGCATCTAAATCTTTTGATTCTCAATTGTCTTGTCCAACTTATATCTTTCCATCTTGAGATCTTTCCTCTTCAGTGATTAAACCTTTAAATAAGAGATCTAGCTCTAATACCAATTGTTGGAATAGGAAAGATAAAGTACTGAGAGGGGAGGGGTGAATCAGTACCCTCAAAAACTTTTATTGAATAAACAATTTACAATAGTAGTGTCTATCTAACCAACTGATTCCATTGTATGCAACATACATTCAAATGGATTTGCAAATGTAATGAGTATGAAAACAAACAATAAACCATACATGAAATGTAATCACATAACACAAGTATTTTGGTTATGCAGAAACCCTTGTTAGAAGGTAAAAATTGAGGTGGGGATGACACCCACAAATTCTTCATTACTACAATAAAGAAAGTATGCCAGTTAATGCTACAAGTGTGATCACTTCTGGTGATCTTACCCTATTAGGAGTAACTTTAGATCAATTAGATCTACCTTGTGAAAGGATTTCAGCAACACTAAGTAAGTGTGCACTCGATTAAGAGATTTACAACAAACTATTAAGTCTACTTTGTTCAGATATTTTCAATCCTGTTATAATAATTAGAAGATAACAAAAAATATTTGTAAATGACAACTATGACTAGTCTAAATTAGATCAATGAAATACCAATTCAATTTCACCTTGACGTGTAGTATATTGTCCTCTATTCTGATCGATAGCCTTGTATGTTTCTGAATAAACTGAATACTAACTCTGATAACTGCTATGTCATGTAAACCTTTTCTGAATCTTTATGTCTTGAAGATGGATACTTCGTCATGAACTCCTTCTTGATGTTGTGTCAAAATGACATTAATTACAATTACATGGAAATTTTCTTTGACCTAATTTGGTTTACAACATCTTAGATTGCAGTATTCACTGAGTTGTTTAGGAAATGACATAGTAATCAGTAATGACACATTTATCTATGCATTCTATGTTCGGTGAATAACCTGATGCTCGGTGTGTAGAATGCTCAGTGTTCACTAACTCGGTGCTCGGTATACTCTGATGCTCGGTAAAAATATTCGGTTAGACCTGTATACATTTAGCTTTTGGTTATGCCTTGTGACTACTCGGGTATGAAGGCTTTGTAAGTTCAACCGACTAGTATGTATAGCTTCTTATTTCATCATTACCAACTGATCAACATAGATTACCAACTAATTTTAGTTGATACTAATGACAATACTTAATGCTCAATTATAAATAAAAATCCTTTACACTTTGTAATACATCTATCTTTTGTTTCTTTGCCAATATTTTGTCTTGGGCTACTTTCATCTTCTGTAGATCTCCATATTTAGATTATTCATTTGGGCTAAGTAAAGAGATGTCTACCTTAGGTAATATTATCAGTTGGTGCAAATGAACTTAAATTATCTCATATTTTCTTTTTCTTTTCTTCTTTTCTCAACTACAATGCTTTCAGGAGTAGAAAATTTTGAGGAACATGATGCCTTTAGTGCATCAGATGTAGTCTTAGTTGTAGCGTCTTCTATTATTTCTTCTCTTCTCTCTTCTTATTTGTCTTTTTTATTCTCATCATGTTTCTCCTCTCTTATTTATTCTTGTTTTTCCTCCTTCTTCTCTTTTTCTTGCTCTTGTTGATGTTGTTGTCTTGTAGCTGTGGTGGAGGTAACCTGTTCGGTATTTTTTTCTTTGTTTGTCTCGACTTCCTTAAGTTCCTCAATTGCTATATGTTTTTTCTCCTTTCATTGTTAGATTGTCTTTTCCTTTGTATCTGTAGGGATTTCTGTAACAACTTTAGAAATAACTTCATGAATATTAGAATAATCATCTGCTTGTTGTAAAAGTGAATTTTCATCCATCAACTTTTTTGTAGTAGTATCATTAATTTCAATATATTACGTGTCCTTATTCTTGGTGTCCATGACATCTTCATATTGTCTTATTTCTTCAGTTGGGTTTTGATCTATGATGTCTTCAATGATCACCTCATTTTTGTCTTGTGTTAAATAAATAAGATCAAACTTACCTTGATCATCTCCAAAGATTTCATCAGGTTTGTCATTAGTTTCTTTTTTAGATTCAGGAAATGTGGTGTCCTTACCTTGATGTTCCTTAGTCTCAGTTGACTGGTTTGGAAAGTAGTTTTTTCTCCATTTTTAATCAGTTTCTTTATGTAGTTCTTCCATCTCTCTGACCATGATTTTTAAAGATCTTCCCTTGATGAGAAATTTTCCAAAGTGCTTTTTCATTGCTTCCCTAACCTTGGTTAACATCAACTTGGGTAAAGTTAGTACTAGAGATCTTTCCCTCATTTGTTTCTCAGATCTTAATGCATACTTCCGTCTTGCATCAATTTTCTTATAGATATTATCAGGTAGTAGGTTTGCAACTTCAACTTTTTGGTACTGGGGGTTGGTTCTTCACAACTTTAAATTGACTCAGATCTTCAGATTCAGTTTCTCTATCTTCTTGCAATCTTAGTTTTCTTTTTGGCTCAATCTCATAGCCCATCGGTTGTAGCCAAATAGTCCTTGGCTTAGCAACTTTAACAATACAAGTATCAATATCAACCTCAAAAAATATGGTATCTCGGTATTCTTCAAGTAATTAAGGTGAAATCCTGAATTTCTTATGCATCATTTCTTGAAATTTGGTAAAATGATCACTCATGACAATATCAAAATTATCTCCTAAACTCTTGATATACTCATTAATATGATATATAATTGGTTTCTCCACATTCCTGATCACATTACCAATAAATGGAAAGAAGTTTTGGAAATAGAAGAATATACAAACTAATAGAGAAACAAAATTCAATGTGTTGGCCTTTGCTTTTCAAATAACGAATTATGTTCATGTTATCATCAAATTGCTTCAATAAGATTTCACACAAATCAATCTAGTTCATGTCTTTCTTAAAAATTTTGTATGCTATGTCTACTATTCCACATGGTATATTGTACACTCAAGAAGATTGGAAGATTCAATATGATATGACATTGCATGTAAATTTGAGTTCAAGATCTTTCATAGTAGATATCTTAAGACCTCTTTTGTCCCATTTGGATTTTGTCATTTCACAAAGCTTGTTCTTGTCGGTCTGCATGTTTGACTTCAGTCTGTCAACGATTGGGTATCCAATCATGATGTGTAGAACATCCTTAGTGATTTTGATTGATTCATCTAGGTACATAAACTGATCATGGACTTGTCTTAACACAATTCTTATCCACTCAGTCCTGAAGACCCTTGAAATATGTAGGGCATGCATTAAACCCTTAGCCTCTAGGTGGATGTGTTCATCCTTCAATTTCTCATTTTCGCAGAAACTTTGGAAATATGTATTAATGTCCTCTTGAAAAATTTCCTCGATTTTATAGTGGATAAAAGCATGAATGTTTTTTTATCAAAATAACTCTTGTTGGAACAGATGAAAGTGCTTCGATTTTGTCTAGTTTGGTAGCTTTCATGGGAGGAATCTTGTATTTAGGGTTGATAGGATCAACCTTCTCAACAATAATGAGATTATGTGCCTTAGGTGCCATTAATTCAAATGTAGCATCACTTGATTGAAGTAGGGTTTCGTGTGAAACAAATTGATTGCTCTTCCACAACTAGGGCACAAACTATAAATCACTTAAATACACTCAATTGTGCTAAAATATGCTTAGAATTATTTGAACAATCACTAAAATGCATTCAGATGAATTGAATCTGGAATGCAATCAAATGATCTTTGAAAAAACTTGATGAAAATGACTAACAAAGGGGTCTATTTATAATTTTTGATCGATTAGGGTTTCCAACAGCTAGTACAATAGCAATTAATGTTGTCACCAACTCTCCTTTTCACTTATCATCAAACTATACGTTCTTTTACGGAATGAAACAAAATAACATTATCTTTCATCGATCAAACATGAAATATTAACTTCAGAATATATGTCCAAATGCATCTAAATATACTTATAAGGATCTTTGCACAAATGTTAGAAACCGATTTAAGATTGAAATTTGACTCATAGTTCTTATTCATACCTTTAACTGATTAGTTGAAGATAGGTGCACCCAATCCAGAGGATGAGGTGCCATCGACTAATCCAAATGATGTTCCATCATCTAGAGACTTCCTTCTCCATATTTGATTCATCTAGTTTCTTACTTCTTCAACATTCACTTGTGTTGTGTCATTTGTCTTTTCCTCGGTATTTGCAATCTTTGGCAAGGTGACCTACCTTATGATAATGGAAACATGCCATTCCAGGATTTCTCCATGATCTTCTGTTATTTCTACCATGCATCAACATGTAATTTGCAACAATGTGTCCATATCTCTCGCATGTTGTACATAAAATTCTTGTGTCGTAGTCTCATGGTATTGTTGTGCCTTGTTAGTTATTTTTTGCATTCCATCGGTTAGGTACCCATTTGACATTCTTTCTTTGCGACCTACAATCTTCAAACTTATGACCATATCTATTGCAAGTATTGCAGTAACCATTGAATTTTGGATTCCTTGTATTGTTAAAAATCCTTGATCTACACTCAAATGCTTGATTTCCATACCTATTGCAATTATAATAGCAACCATCAAATTTAGGAATGCTCGGTGGTTTACTTCTTTTGCTCATGTAGACATTAGTTGTGTGACCAAGTTTCCCAAATTAATAGCAATTTGGCTTCTTTAACTTTGGTGTGGTAGAAGTTTCTCAGTTAGCAACTTGGTTTGAGGACTCTCCCTTCTTGATAGTGTTATTTTCAATGAACCCAAGTCCAGTTGTATCTCTCACTTGTCTATGAACTCTAAGTTGTTCATCCAACTTCCTTAATGTTTCTTCATTCTATTTCAGTACTTCATTTTCTTCCTTTTTTGATTCCAGTTCTCTTGTCCATCTTTCAACCTCAGACCTTAATAATTGAGTCTTGAATTCCTTCCTAGATATCTCATGATTTGCATTCAGCAGTTGGTCAACCATAGCAAAATGTGTTTGTGTCATCCTCATGATCTCATCATCCTTTTTAGTTAGTCTTTCCTCAACTTGCCTCTTGTCTTCTTCTACCATTATTTTTGCATCTCGAGTTGATCTCTTTGATTCAAGTATTTTACCCATTCTAATACCTTGTTCCTCTTGATCTTTCTTTATCAGTTTCAGCTACTCGGTGAGTGCTTTATTCTTTTCCTTCAGGTCTGCAATGGTTGTTTTAGATTCATCATTCACACTCCCTTCATATGATGTCTCAAGTATATCTCAACATGTTCTTGTGTGGATTTCATCTCATTAGATAAGCGCTTTCTCACCCTCAATGAATTTTCCAATTTCCTTTTCAGATCATCAATCAACTCATGTGCATTTTCTAATTCAAACTCAAGATTCTTAATCTGCTTAGATTGCTTGTAACTTTCCATTGCTATGATCTTTTTACTCTTAGGTGGTCAAACCCTTATCTCAAGAGTCCAAGCTCTGATACCAATGGTTGGATTTGTAATGGAAAGTGAAGTATTGAGAGGGGAGGGGTGAATCAGTGCTTAAAAACTTTTATCAATCTTTTCTTAACTTGATTTGTATTGCTATCATATATTTTGATCATTTACTGAATTGTAAACTTTGCATGTAACACCATAAAACATAGAAATCAAAACATGAAAATGTAACTCATAAGTCAATGATTTTTGGTCTAGCAAAAACCCTTGGTCAGAGGGAAAAACTATGGTGGGGATGGTACCCATAATCCTTCACCACTGTAGTAAAAAGGGTGCTTAGTTAGAGCTACAATGTTTAACTAATTCTCATAGCTTACCCTGTTAGGAGTGCCAAAAGACTTATACAATCTACCTTGCTAAAGGATTTCACAGTCTCTAATATAAGAGATATACCCTATTAAAGGCTTTACAAAATAAGACCTATTAGGGACTACCCAATAGCGGGGGATTTTACAATTATAAATGCAATATAAATCAATACTAAATTTGTTTGTAATAACACATCAACAAATGTTGTTCAAACTCATTGTTCTCAATAACATCTTTATGTCATTTTGTACTTTAGTTATTTTCAATCAAAATTTAGCTTCAGTACTTGGTAGCCTTAAATTTGATTCACCTTCTCAGTTATGCTCTAACTTATTTGTACTTGGTAACTTTAATCAGCTTCACTTCACCATTTCATCACGATCACATCAGTTTCACATTCTTCTCATCCTTCTATAATCTTTACAATTTGTTCTTTATAACTTCACTTAGAAGTGGTGGAAACCTCCTAGATTCTTCTCCTTAAAGAGGTGGTAACTTTGATTTTATTTCCAATGTATATTTTATTTTCATTTTACATTGGTGGGTCTACCTTGTAATCATGTGCAATCATATTTTTACATATGTTTTACCAAACAATATTCTTGAATTCAGTGAAACATCTTTTTCTCGATGTCCAAGCTCAATGTATCTACCATGATCTGTTATGTTGCCTGTCTTACTTGGTAACACATTTTGTTATTGCTCAGTAACATTTTCTCTCAGCTTGGTAATTACCATGCACTTCTTGGTGGCTATCTTGCTCTACTTGGTGCATGTCACTCATTTGCCTTTACCAATATGACTGTCTTTTCCTTTATCAAAATTGTCTCTTGTTGTCCTTCATCGTCTTCTCTATTTTCTTCATCGACTGACTTTGACTATCCAATATGACTTTGATAAAACTAATGGCAATAAAATAACTCTAAGGACACCACATGTTTCATGAAAGATCCTACATCTAAGGACAATGAACCTATGCACTAGAGCCTAAGGGATGTGTACTAACTATCTTGACTCCAATATGATTTCCAAAGTTCTCGGTGACATTATACTCCATAGTCGCTGCCTTTACTATGGCCATCTCCAAGGTCCTGGGCTCAAACACTCGGACATCACCATAGATAAGATCACCAAGGATATGAATGAAATGTTGCACTAGTATGAGTTTATTATTAACTATACTAGTGTACAACATCAATTCAAATAACTTGTGCTCATATTCATCCACTGTCATATCCAATTGCCTAAATTCATTAAACTCATTTGCACATTTCTAGCACTAGTGTTTCAAGAGGAAGCATGCTCATAATCATTGAATAAACTCCCATGATACTATAGAGATGTCAAGATGGAGATTCTACTTCTTGGTATACCACCAAGTAGATGCAAAATACCTAAGGTGCATAATGTCACACTAATCTCTACTATTTCTTGCATACAGATGCATAAAAAAATAATGATCAATATCTATAAGCCAATTCTCAAGCCCAATACGATCGTAAAACTCCTAAAAGGTGGGTGGATGTGATTAAATAAGGTGTCTCATGTGAGTAGCTAAGATATCATCCTTGTCCAAACCTAATCAATCTCTCCTTTTTTCTATTCTAGAGCCAGGTGGGGTACAAGAACCTTCACACTCTCTCTAGTGCTCTTAGTGATTGTGGTCTAACGATTGTGACTCCTCATGTTAAGATGTCTCTTGGCAAGGTCCCAACCATGTGATCAGTTCCTACAAAAATTGAATAATCTAAGGATCTTTATTTCTATCATTATGACTACCCATTTATTTAACATTTTATTCCTCCTCAAAAATATCATCTTCCTCTTGTCAAGGATTTTGTTTTGTGTCAATACGAGGACCTTTACCTTGTTCCTAATTCCTATTTCTAGGAGGCATCCTTCACAAAAAAGTGATACTTGAATTATGATCATTGATAATTTAATGGCCCAAAACCTTACCATGATAGAAGATAGAAGTAAATATTTAGTGCCACCAATATTGAAATGAAAGTTCCAAAAGTCTTCATCCAAAACAATCATATCAAATAAAGATATATTACTAGAGAAACCATATATTCATCTATCTATTATAAAATTATGGTACATATTACGCAAAGTACCCTTACACAAACAATCAAAATTCACATATACTTTTATAGGAAACAAAATCAACATCATAAATGACTAACAATAGAAAATGTTTTGAGCAACCACCAAGAAATTGAAAGAAAAGTGCAAAGTGGATGAACCTTGATCAATTATCAACACAAAATAAAAGGAATGTCAGCAAAGATACAACAATCAATTATGATTATGTCACGAGGTAGATAGAGAGATAATTTTGGTGGATAATCTATCATAAGAAAGTTACAAAATATCCAATGTTAGCCCTTTCATTAGAAGAAAAAATTATTAAAATCAACATGATACATCAACATAAACATTTGTATCCATCTGAGTGACTATGAGTGGCTAAATAGGAGGGATTACTTGTGACCAAATGTATACATTATACCTTAATAATCATGATCACAATTACAATGCATACACAAATGCCATAGTTCATAATTTATGAATATGAGCTCTGATAACGAATATAATGCCCTACAAAGGAACCCTTGGAATGAAGGGTAAAAAATGCACTAACAATTTTATCTAAAAGCATATCTAGTTAACGTATATAACAAGAGTGCATGATCAAAATGAAATTTCACAAGCAACATGAAACATACAAGTAATGTTCATCAATCATGATTGGGCACAACTGAAAGTCTCACTAGCACTTCCAAGGGTTCCTTTAAAATCCAACTTGAAATGTCAGATAAACTAGACCAAACCATGAGTAAAAACAAGGTGTGAATACATGAAATTAATAAGAAAACATCAGGCAAACCAAATCCAACATCCATATGTACACAAACCTTGAGGAACACTAAACTATCACAAATGCGCAACTTTACAAACCATATGTACAAGAACAAAGGATAAATTAGCCAGTCTAAAAAAAGATGAAAGTATAGAAGCATAATACATGTGCACAATAGAAAAGAATTAATTTACAACAAGATTGTACATATGCACAACAAGATTGTGCATGTGCACATAAGTATATGATATATACACAATTACATTGGATATTTAGAAAATTATATAAATTCAGATGTTAACCCCACCCTAGGAACAAATTAATGAAAGCGCGACATCAAGGAGTACCAGATAAGTATTCTTGAGTATAATTTCACTCAATAAGCTCATAAAAAATAAATTCACACAAGATTCATTATTACTAAATAACCAACTGTGATTATAACACCAAGTCTCAATACATAAAAATAATAGAAGTACAATGTCAAGTCACTAACAGTAACATGAGTTTATGATAATCATATACAAGGACTACTCATATAGCTATGCTTCGGTCCCTAATAGCGGTTTGTTACATGACCTAATAATGTGGCACCCTCATGCCCACCCCACCATGCTCTCAAAGGTAATCATATGGCCCAAGCAACAACACATTCACACACATAAGGTAGATAACAAGCTAAGTCACAATGATCCAATGCATACACAACCAAATAAACATTAGAGACACGTTGAGAGACTCAATGCAATAATCATGTAAGGGAAAGGTCACTAAGACAACCATAAGGGAGGTTACCAAAGTACAAACATCATTAGCTCAACAATAAGACTTTAATCACTCAAACCCAATATCAAGCAAGCGACCATGCCATTTTCTGCATTCAATATAATGATTTTAGTAGAGGTTCTCAAATAATACTTTTTCTTGATAAATCCAATAGGTGAGCATATATCTCAACAAGACCAACACCCCAAATAGGTAACTACGATAACTATTGCAATACCCCCACCCCTACAAGTCCTTACACTAAATGGGCAGGCATGTTTCGTTGGAAAGACCCATCACTACATAGTGGGCAAGCAAGGAGGCCTACATATTTTTACTCCTTATCCTTGTAGGTGTGGCCAATGATTGAACCATACATTCACATTCTTATAGGCATGTCACATAACAATAACTATCATTGCATGACATGCTTACAAGACCTCAAGCCATGGTTTTTTAATCCAATATGACATAAAAAATACTAACTAATTCTATGCTATATGAGCATTGACACTATTCACATATTATCAATATCAAATTATTCATATCTATGTAAGAACATGCTCAAACTAGTCCACAATCAAAATTATATATATACATTTTGTCATTGCACAATATATGCACCCCAAAAAACATTTAAAACCCTTTTTAAACAAATCCTGAAATTGGCATGAAACTAATTCGAATGCCATGCCACCATTAAAGGCCATCAAGAAAGCTCAAATTTTCAAATTGCAAGAACATAAAATTTAAAATAACATGTTGGCATTATGATGGGTTTTGGTGTTGAGATGTAGTGTTTATGTTTTGGAGTTTTTCATTGATGGTAGATCTATTGTTTCTATCAAATTTGATGAATAGGTTGCAGATACTGATCGACTAGATGGTTAGGTAAAGGAAAAATAAGCTAAGTGTTTTGACTGGTGAGTAGGAAGGCAATAATAGAGAATGTTTTGTGTGGCGATCGAGATAGATGACACTTTGGGAGGTGCAATTGTTCCTGGTGGATTACCAAGGTCAAATAACTACAAGTCTACAACCACAATTGTTAACTCAATGTTTTGGGTGCGTTAGTATTTTGGTGGTATGATAAGTGTGAATTGGTTGTGTTACTGATTGGTTCCTAATGATCAGATGATTGAGGCGGTTGATTTTTGGGACAACATGTCAATATTTTTTGGGTAATACATTTTGGGTTGACATGTTAGGTATGATTGGTGCGGTCTTCCATAAGTTTGGTCAGTATTGTGGAACTACTTGTAAAACATTTTTCAAGCCTCAGCCGACTTAAAAAAATAGTATAAAGGTGAATTGAATCACATGATTTAGGATTATGATCATGATTTTGGGTGTTGAAATTAGAGACAAAGGTAGTAAAGTTCATCAAAGTTCAGAGATTGTAGCGGATCTGACAGGAAAGGAGTGTCATTTCAAGATTAGTCATTTGAGTTCATTTCTCAAAGCTAACTTGATTGGTTAGCAAGTTAAATCCTTTAACAAGGTGGACTTTAACAGGTCTTTTTGTATAAATCCTTTAACAAGGTGACTTCTCAATCAAATTTCTAAATCCTCTTGCGAACCTTAGATCCTTATAAGTCTTTTGGTGATTCTAACAAGGTACTAGTCACCCCTAATAGGGTGAACCCTTAACAAGGTATTGTAAGCTCCTAACAGTGCATATTTGTCTACTATCGTGAAGAGATTTGTGGGTGTCATCCCCACCGTAGTTTTGTACCTATTACAAGGGTTTCCATGATAAAATAGTGATGTTATGTGTTATGCTTTGTGGATGCTTGAATTGTTTTACTTCTATTGCATAGTTACACTTGCATACTTTATTATTTGGAAGTTGTTTAAAAGCACAATAAGAATTGTGGTTGAATTGGTTCATTACATGTTTACACTAATTCACACCCCCCCCCCCCCCCCCCCCATCTAATAGAACACATTGATCCCACATTGAAACAAATTGGAAAAAATGCATTTAAATCCATGTTTCAACCATCCATACAAATTTGGACAAAAAATCCCCATATAAACCCTCATTTCCCAAAATCCAAATATACAAACTCAAACAAGCTTCAAATGAGCTTCTACTAGCAAGGAAAATACCTAATAATAATCTAAAAACTATTTATGAACAATAAAAACAACTAAATTGAGCAACAAGAGAGAATTCAAAGATTCTACCTCGAACTTGTTGAAATCCTACAAATACAAAGACATCCAACAAGAACAAGAGACACTCCAACAAAACTTTCAAGCTAATGCCCACAAAAAGCCCTTCAAGAAATATCCCTCAACATTAAATCCAAATTCCCAACCATAACTATTTTAACAAAAAAGGAAAGAAAATAAAACCAACTCTCTTAAAATGATATTTAATTAACTCTTAAGAGTCACTTTTTTTAGGCCAATAAAATAATAAGAATATAATCAAATATAACTTAAAGCCCCCAAAATATAATAATTCCAACCAAATTCTACCAAATATTTTCCACTTAAGAAATATATGGATTCCACTTATTTAACTACCTACATGGGATATTTGCCATCGACACCATATTAACATATCAATTAATTTAATTCAACATCTTAAATTAAATCGCTCAACTAGAAAGACCGCAAAAACTTAACCATGCACTTCCCAAAGCCATAAAAAACTAAATCAATCCAAAATAGTAAAATCCAATATAATCAAATTCACTTTAAGATCCATCGACAATGACAATGTGCCCAAAATATTATCCAACAACATTGAAAAACATAGGCACACCATGTGTACAGAATGAACATTTGATCCCAATGAAATGCATCATGATGTACACGAAAACCATCCACACAAGATGACTTAACATTACCACAAGAAAACTAGTGGGTGTTTAGATTACAAGGAAATTGTCACCCAAAATTGGAACAACAAATTCGCTAAATAAAAGATTGGCCATATGACTAGATATGAAATTACCACTGTTACAGATACTATAGACACACTTAGACCTGTGAAGGTAGGTGAAGTCGAAGCTTGGTACCTATCCATGTTAGTAAAATATGTAGTGTAGTAAATTTGACCCTAACAAAGGAAAACTATATTCCCTTGAGAGCTAGGTTCACAACATACATTAAAATATCTCCAACTTGGTAAACCAATGGAAATATCTTATTATAATTAAAGAGAAAGAATATTCCAGTTACATAAATGGGAAGACCAGACAATGAAGGGTCTTCGATCCAAATATGAGTGTATTAGCCAAGGACAGCAACGTGACATGCAGACATATGTGGGGTGCATTATAGTCCTATACGGGTTGAAATATAAAACACTCAGGATTTGACGAAAATTCAAGTCTATGCTTTGAGTAACACGCAAAATACAAAATTGGAGATATAGAAATAAACACTATATAACATAGATGAAAATAAACAAGATAAATAAATACAAGAAAACCTCTATGTGGTTGAATGTCTCCAATAAACTTGCACACACACAAGAGAGGAAAAATGTCTGGGGTTGTTTGGATACTTTCCTCAGTCAAGTACCTATTTTGGCACTTCCACCTCACAATAGCCAGATAAATAGATAGATCAAAATGATAAACAAATGATAACATAATACAAATAATTTTTCTTGATGGGGGAAAATCCCTATACCAAAAGACAAAAATAATAGACAAGGGATGTGATAAATTCCAAAATGCTCAAAATAAATAGAGAAATGGAGAGATATTACTGAACGGGCTTGGGAGATCGAAGAGAGATACATGTTGTGTGGTAAAAATGTGACTAAGCTAAACACACTTCAATGAATCATTGCTTGATCTACTGGAGCAAAATGAAATCAAGTAAAGCTATTCGAAAGGAGATCAAATCAACCCATTGCCTTCTAGTAGATTTGTGGTTGGGATGCTCTCAAATTCATCGCACACTAGTGACATGAAACAAATCTAAATGAAGGATTTAACATGCATGTAATATGAAATGCAGATTTATTCTAATTATCAACTAATGTTCATCCAATAAACAAAACAACTAAATATTCCTATGTGATTAACATGCAATGATGATAAAGAGACTAAGCTATGATGAAACTATGATTAATCCATATTAAGCATGAAATAAGATGTTCCTATAAAATGTATGCAATCAAGATAAAAGTATCAACTTTAATGCAAGAATAGCTTAAATTATTAGAATTGAATTAGAAATGAATGGCTAGGATTGATTGAGAATGAGTGGTGAAGATTGATTCAAAGATTCAGTCTTAATAGAAACTTTCCAAACCAACTAGAGAGTTCAGTGGATAATTTATGGAAACTTCCAAAAGATTGTTAAGTCAATTGGATTAATTTTGAGTCAAAATGCATTTTAAGGTTTTAATAATAAATTTAATGCATTTTCATCAAAAGTGGGAAGATAATTAATTTAAATTGCTTTTATAATTTGTTGACAATTATCTTATTTATTTAATCAATATTTAGAATATCCATTAAATAAATAGTTGGACATTTGATTTAATTCATTTATTTAATCAACATTTGGAACATTAATTAAATAAATATTGAGAATTTGATATAATTGCCAATAATGCTTGAGATTTAGAAATTAATTAATTATTGTTAATCTAGTGTAGAGATCAGGCTAAAATATTAATCAAGTTGATTTGATGAATTAGGCAGCCTTGGGTTAGGACTTAGGATAATTGATCGAAGTGAAGAATAATTAAAGATTGAGGGGCCTATGGTTTTAGGTGACCATTTTCGAGTGATTACATTTTCCCCTCTTTGAATTGATATGCGATCAACACATTGATTCAAAGAACAGATAGTGATGATACTTATAATGACAACTAACCAACTTGGTGTGAAGCGATGAAGTTGATTGATGTCGGAAAGATTCTTAAACCATTGGTTTAGTTTGAATGATCAATCAGTTTGATGTGAAGCGATGAAATCGATTATCATCAAGAGATTGATAGCACAATTGACTTGATTTGGTGTGATGAAGTCAAATGGATTTGACAAGGACAAAACTAGTTTGATGTGAAGCGATGAAACTGATATGCCCTTAGAAATTTGATGATGAGAAATCTCAACTTGATGTGATGCAGTGAAGTTGAGATGCCCCTGGCATTTCATTTTGATTGGTTTGATTATAGATTCACGATGTTTTGATTATGTGATCACTAAATTTTTGATGTTATGATTGTGCCCCCTCGGGAGTGAAATTGAAAAATGATAAGGTGCCCTAGTTGTGTGATTTGATATTGTGAGGGTTAGGGTATATTATGCACTGAATAGAGGGTCAGTTGACCAAGGTTGACCAAAAAACTTGGGTATGGGTTGACCAAGATTCTAGAGTAGTGAAGACGTGAATAGGAAGAAAAAGTGTTGATTGGAAGAAGAAAGGGTTGTTTAGACAAGCAGTCAACCACCATGTAAGGCCCAAAAGTCAAATAGTGATTTTGACTAAGTTAAAGATGTTGATTTTTTATTTTGATTGCGAAAATGAGATCAGAGTAGGCCAATTAGGTTAGGGTGCAAATTTCAAGTTGATCGGAGCAAGTTGAAAAATGGGTCAAAAACCTATATAAAGGCCAAACATGTCTATTTCAATTCATTTTGACTTCTTTTGAGTTTTGAGTTTCCAAAACCCTCTTAGAGTGAACATGGAAATCCCTGTGGCAACTCATCGATTTGAGCGACAATGAGTGCACAATTGGCCTAGACACTATGGTCCAGCGGTAAGTTTTCAAAAACCGATCTCTGTGTTGATCAATTTATCATTTTTTGGTTCATTTTTGTGTTCCAAAAATATTGTTGCTACGTTTACCCATACGAGCCTGTGAGAAGACTCGTACGAGTAAACTCACATTGACTTCAGCTTGTACTGACTGCCCAGGATTCTTGTACGGGGCTTGCCCTTGACTCGTACGAGGATTCAACATTCTACCCTTTTGCTCATGCCCTTTATTGCATCTGCTTGTATTTTAGGGTTTACTCATACGATAGCTACCCTTTACTCGTACAAGAAAACCTTACTATCTTTGTTTGCTCGTATGAATAACAACGAGTGTTTTTGAAAGTATAAATGCCATATTTTAAGCTTGCTGACTTTTGTAATGTAAGCTAGGATATATTCTTGAGTTCGTGAATACAATTCAATGCCTTGATATTGACGATTACTTGGTTTATGCGTGCAAGAAGTACTTCCTGATATACAATTCAGGATCACATATCCACCGACATCGAGATTATTGGCACAGTTGTCAGAGGATGAGCGCGGTATCTTGGCTGAGTGCAGGTTTGGTTGGCTTGGAGGGGTTCCGGATATCCGTGTGAACCACAGATTGTTGACTACCTTGGTGGAGTGATTCCACAGTTAGCACAACACTTTTCACTTACCCACATGTGAGATTACTGTGACCCGAGAGAACATTTATCGTATCGTTCACATTCCATTTAGTAGCCCTTTAGTATAGTATGAGACATCGTGGATGCTTGGGTATTATCTGTCCATAGGATTTTCCAAGATGATGACATCCTATAGAGATGGATAGGGCGAGACACTATGATGTTGAGGTACAGCTAGGTATCTCCCTTAGCATGTGTGATGGCAGGATACATAGGATGTTTTCTCATGCTAGATAGGGGTCAGAAGGGATTTCAGAGTGGTTGGGGACCTTTATTAGAGAGTTTACTGAGCAGACCAGTAAAGATGGGGTGGGGATCATGTACACATGTATCATGAGCTCCATGAGATCGTGTATAGGGGAGCAAGGACGTTAGCTGCAGGAGTTTTGATACTTCAAATATGGGCTTGGGATCATTTACCCATATGTCGCCCTATGTGTGATGTTGCTAGGACAGTTGGACAACCATTTATTTATGGGTATACAGGTTATGTGGTACAACCCCACTTGGTGAAGACTGCCTATTGGAGGTGACAAATCAATGACATGATAGGTGTCACATGGCGACCTTATATAGGGACAGAGTCATGTAGTGATTGGCGATCACAACACAGAGACATGTTTGTGACACAACCACTAATAGGTCACACCAATGTTGTGTTGGAGAGATTTGTTGTATCTCGGGTGTTATGTTAGTATGGTCGCTAGTAGGTCATATTAGAGGAGTTCACAACATATGCCCAGTTCACAGATGAGACCAAATTGGGATGGGGGCCGAGACTGGTACAAGCCACCTCATTAGAGGATTTGGCATTGATTAGGCGAGGCCAGTGGGATTATATGGAGGCAGTGGAAGATGCAGGGATGGTGCCATATTACAGGGAGCACTTCATTAAACACCCTTTCCCATGGTTTACAGATCCAGGAGCTCCAGCCCCACGTATTAATGATGAGGGGGATGTACCACCACCACCACTACAACCAGGTCACAGGGATACATGTCATAGACTAGCAGGAGGAGATTTAGGAGTGGGCCCTATCAGAAGAGGATCACAACAGTAGAGGAGAGAGGGTGATAGTGGAGAGCATATGAGGAGGCCAGAGGTGTAGGGTGGCTAGGGGCAGAGAGATCCACCTGGTAGAGGAGGTGAGTGACAAGTGAGGCAGAGAGCGGCATATGATATGGGAGGTGAGGAGGAGATACTGCGACACAGGACACCACATGAGGTGATTTGATCCTTATGGGAGTGCGTGCGTGGTTTGTAGATGGAGATTGCTTTAGCTCAGACTAGGATATCAGAGCGAGACATGCGGATAATAGAGCTCATAGTGGAGCGAGATCAGAGGATTGATGCACTCACGACTGAGAGGGATCATCATCAGCGGATAGATACTCACTAGACGAGTTGTGCATCATGTTGTTCTCATAGTTTATGGCTAGATCAGAGGGTACACAGTGCCCCGTGCTGATGAGCTTATACCACCTCCACCGACTCTAGATGCCTAGGATGTAGCAGATAGTTAGTCTTAGGATGGTTCCATTTTTGTACCTCTATTGTATACGATTACTTTCTCCGATTGACTTATGATATTTGGTAGCACATTGATTATTGAGATATATAGAGATATATGATTTGATGTCATTGTACCTATGTATCAATGTCTTTTTATGAGATGTGTCTATTCCTTTTTTATTCTTTATGAATGCATTATATGTGGATGTATGTATGACTTATGTGTTTATGCAATTATGGTTGTTATGGATAGAGTAGATAAATGTGCAATGGTTATTTAATTGTTTCTGATATGCAATGAATGTATGATGTGGTTATGTAAATGGATGTGTTTTTAACATCTCGTTATCGATGAAATGTTTATTTAACGCACAGGTACACGATCTTATCTATAATGGTGCAATTGATTGCTTGAGAGGAAGATGAGGAGCCAGATAGAAGACTTCACATCCCACAAAGGAAAAAGATCATTGTTGCAAAGGTAATGCTGTGAAACTACCATGAAATGCATCCTAGAACTTTGGCACTGGTCTGCTTTGAAAGTTTTCATCATAGAGCGTTTATGGGACATCGTAGCTAATACAATTTTCATTGGTGCAACCATGAGAATATGAATATGGCTTTAATTAGAGAAATGTGGGAAATTGACACAAGCACCAGGGCATAACAGCCAAGATTACTTGAGCATCATTTCCAGTTAATGTTGCAAGTAACCATAAGCATCAAGGTACAAAAGTCCAGGATGACCTAAATGATTCTTGCGTGAACAAACAAAATAACAAACAAGGAGATAGTTCCAATCTCACCTTAGTATTCAGATAAAGAAGGTCAAGGTATGCATGACGTTCCAATCAAGATGGAGGCACTTATCACAGACACCCAATTTATCAAATATTTTAGGATCATCGAAACCACACCAACAAGCATCAAGACAAGGAAAAGTGATTATTTCCCAATCATAGGTGATTCCAGTCATTATTTGAGATATTGTTGAGTTACATATGAAAGAGATAATCTCGAAATAGAATAATAACAGACAACATGCTAATAAAATTCACAAGTTTCTTTGCACTTTTAATCATGGAAAACATTGTCAAGTGACAAGAGAAATGTGATCATGCACAATTCAGGGATGTGTTTAGTTATTCATTTTCATGTTGTGTTCTAGCTTGTGGAAGTGTGTAGTGTTAAGAAACACTTTCATTTGTCTAAATTTTCCATTTGTTTGAGTTATGGGTGAAGCGTATTCGAGTAGTGTTAAGAAACATTATTGAGCGATGTCACCATGATGCAGGGTGTTGAAGAAACATCAGTGTTTGTCAGTGAATAACCTATCAGTGGTTGTTTGAAAATTGACTCAAGTTTGATTGTGATGATGATTGTGAAAGAAGATACTGCCCCTAGTGATGCTTGAATGTCTTAGGACCTATATCCAGAATGATTCCAATCTATGGTAGTATCACACGACACAATAGTTTTTGTCACGAAAGTGAGTGAAGGTCATGCACAAATTAGAGCTTGTAAAGGATGTCAAGGCACATGTTGATAGATGGAGCACAGAATTAACAAGAGGTGCCTATTTACCAGGTTTTCACCAAGGCACTTCTTTTTGCTTTTCTCAATTTTTTTTGCTCTTTTTTTCAAATTTTTTAATTTTAATTTTATTTTTTTTGGATTGATGCATCAAAGCACCTTTTTACCAGGTTTTCACTAAGATGATCATTTTTTATAGGATCTTTTTTCTGACTTTTAGGTCTTTCTTTAGGACTTTTTCTGTATGTACATGATGTTGGATGTAGAGAATGCTTAGGCATAGAACTTCTTGTGATGGAGCGTGTTGATAGGCTCTCAGAGTTGTTCTCCTTCTGGTGTAGAGAGTCAATATGCACCAAAACCAAATGGTGCAGTGATAATGTAAGGCCCCAACCAATTAGGCTCGAATTTCCCCATTTATTCTCTGTGTGACTAGTTACAGGGATTTTCTCTCAACACAAGGTCGCCCACTTGAAGTTCTCATGATTTTACCTTTTTATTATAACCTCTTGACATCCTCTTTTGATAAGCTATGAGATGATCAAATGCCACTGCTGACGTTCATCCAATAGTTCTAATTCTTGCATTCTAGATATTCGGTAATTCTCATAAGGTATGAGTCAGTGTAATGAAACTTGCAAAGATGGGGGTTCCACTTCTATTGGGAGAACTACTTCTGTACCATAAAATAGAGCAAAGGGTGTGGTTCCAGTAGGGGTTCTGATACTAGTATGATAAGCCCATAATGTTGGATTGAGTTGCAGGTGCCAATCTTTTCCTAACTTGCTGATAGTACGATGCAAGATTTTAAGCAAATTTTTGTTGGAGGCTTCGGCCTGGCCATTGCCTTGGGGGTAGTAAATTGAAGAACAGTGTTGAGTAATCTTGAATTTTGTGCAAAGTTCTGATATATCATTATTCTTGAACTGTCATCCGTTGTCAATAATGATAGATGATGGAATACCATAACGACAGATGATGTAATTCAAAATAAATAGAGCCACCTATTTGCATGTTGTTGTAGTCAGTGGGACTACTTCAACCCACTTGGTGAAATATTCTGTGGCTGTTATGATGAACTTATGCCCATTGGAGGAGGACGGGTGAATCTGTCAGATGAGATCAAACGCCCACCATTGGAAAGGCTAGTGTGTGAAAAAAGGAATGAGTTCCTTTGCTGGGGCATGAATAAGATTCCCATGTATTTGAGACTTTTTACAAGTCCTTGCATATATGGTGGCCTCTTTCTCCATATTCGGCCAATAGAATCCAGCTCCCAAGAGTTTACAAGCCAAAGTCAAACCATTAGAATGAGATCCACATATGCCAGCGTGAACGTCAGCTAATGCATGTCTAGACTCCTCTTTTTGTAAACACCTAATTAAGGTTCCATCTAAGCCTCTCTTATATAGATCATTTGCGATGGTGACAACCCATGAGGAATTTTAGATAAGGTGTTTGCATTCATTTTTAGTTAGGTTATCTTGGATAACCTGGTCGCAGAGATAGGAGTGGATATGGCTATAACGGGAAGAGGCTGGGCTAATAATGGTGTAAATCATTTGGAATTATGGGGAATCATAAGTGGGGTGATGAAGTTCTTCGACTAGGAACTCATAGTGAAAATCATCTTCCTGTTGAGGTAATGAGCCCAACGTAGCAAAAGCGTTAGTAGCTTTATTCTCTGTCCTCATAATCTATTGAAATGTGATGAAAGTGAAGTAATTTTTGAAATCATCCACCATGCACTTTTAGGGTATGAGCTTCTCATCCCGTGTTTGATAGACATCATTAATTTGATTAACCACAAGCTGAGAATCACCATAGATATGCAATTCAGAAATGTTCCATTCCTAGCCAACTTCATTCCATTTACTAAGGCCTCATAATCAACAAGATTATTCATACAAGGGAAACATAGCCTGTATACCTTAGGAATAGAATAGCTTTGTGGAGTGATGAATAACACCCCTGCACCTGCGCCTTGCTGAGTGAATAAGCCATCGAAGAACATTTTCTAGGATAGATGAGTAATATGCATGATGGATCCATCTGGAAATTCCACATTAATGGGTTGTTCTCCCTGTAACGGTGCATCAACCAACTGATCTGCGATCTCCTATCCATTAATGGATTTTCATTCAAAATACTCGATATTGAACTCACTCAGTGTCATGACCCATTTAGCCAACCTACTAGTCAAGGTTGCTTTACTCAGTAAATATTTGAGTGGATCAATTGTTGCTATGAGTTGTACTAGGTGTGATAACATGTAGTACTTGAGCTTTTGAGATGCAAATACTACAGCTAGGCAGGCTTTCTCGATCACAGAATAATTCATCTCATAAGATACCAAAGTGTGGCTAATATAGTAGATGACACATTCCTTTTTATGGTCATCTTGTTAAGCAAGTAGTGCCCCCAGTGATGTGTCTGTAGTATAATTATATAGGATGAGTGGCTTTCCCTGAATTGGAGACATTAAGACTGATGGGTTTGCCAGATATTGTTTAATTTTCTTAAAGTGTGAGCACAAGCTTCATCCCATGGTATGGTGCTCCCTTATGGAGTGGCTTAGTAAATGGTTGTGCTTTGTCTGCTAGTTGGGAGATGAACCGTCTAATAGATTGAATCCTTCCCTACAAGGTTCTCATTTGGCTAATATTCTAAGGTGGCAACATTTCCATAGTAGCTTGTACCTTAGTTTAATCCACCTTGCTTCCTTTTCCTGAAACAATATATCCAAGGAGTTTACCAGAAGTTACTCCAAATGCACACCTTTTAGGGTTCAATCTTAACCTGAATTGTTCCATTTTGTTTAGGATTTATCCCAGATCATGTAGATGTGTAGATCTCTTTTTAGTTTTGATAATAGTGTCATCTACATAATCTTCCATGTTCTTGTGAATCATATCATGGAAAATAGTTGTGACTGCTCTTTGATAGGTTGCATCAGCATTTTTCAAGCCAAATGGCATGACGTTTCAACAAAATGCTCCCTAGGCACAGGTGAAAGATGTCTTTTCTTGGCCTTCTGGTGTGATTTTGATCTAATTGTATCTAGAGAAACCATCGATTAAGTAATACATCTCGTATCCAGCCATCATATCTACAATCATGTCAATGTTAGGCAAAGGGAAATCATCCTTTGGAAAAGCTCGATTGAGATCTCTAAAATCCGTGCATACTCTAATGGATTTATCTGACTTAGTGACTGGTACAATATTTGAAATCCATTTGGCATATGCTATTGCTCTGATAAACCTGGACTTGAGTAACTTCTCTAATTCAGCTTTGACCAAGAGAGTCACGTGTGGATGCATCTTGCACAATTTTTGTTTGACTGGTTTGACCCCTGGTGCAATAGAAAGATGGTGCATTATTAGATCTGGATCCAACCCTAGCATGTCTGAATAAGTCTGTGCAAAATTAATCTTTTTGTCCTTGAAGAACTAAGTGAATTTTGTAAGTTCTTTAGCTGACAATGACTATGCCAGGTGGATTATCTGTGGATATCCCTTAGTTCTGATGTTGATTGCTTGTGTCAGTTTTGTGAGCATTGATGGTCATTCCGGGAAGTGACTAGGCAAGATATAAAGTACCCCATCGTCTAGCGCCTATAGGAGGTTTTCACCATCAGATGCATCTTTTATTTTTACTATTTTGTGTTATGAGACTGCCACAATGTGGTTTTCAACCTCAGAACTTTTATTTCTTTTAATTTTGTGACTGAGGTACTTGATATCCGCTTTAGTCATATTCACCCAAGATTCACTGGTGGAAGAAGTTACGGGTTCAATAACATTAAGATGGCGAGCCAGGGAAAAGACATTTGAGAAGGTGGGGAGGTCAATTGGGTCATTTGTTTGCATCCAGTCGATAAGGTTAGGATGTATGAGGGATAGATTGTCAACTGGTTCAAGGGCGTTCACAGTATGTTCATCTACCTCGCGACTGACAAGTCAAGATCTAAGACATCATCTTGAAATAACATGTTCAAAGCGAGGGGACTGTCATAATTGTTAGTGAAATCCACGTTAGTTATATGAAAATCTAATCCGCTTATTTTAACCCTAGGACATGGACCTCTCTCACACCTTGTTCTAGTATTTATGGCACCTTCTCGGTAAGCCATGTTCTAATTGGGACCAATTCAATCCTAGATCTTCCCGGAAGTGATCTATTGTTTGTGCCTTTGTACTTATATCAATGGAAGACTTTGTTGGAATGTTGTTGCTTGTCTCATATGAATCTCGAATTGTTATGTCAAAAAACTGTCTCGTGATT
This sequence comes from Chamaecyparis obtusa, assembly GCA_027943335.1. NCBI lineage: Eukaryota > Viridiplantae > Streptophyta > Pinopsida > Cupressales > Cupressaceae > Chamaecyparis > Chamaecyparis obtusa. The sequence goes on from BSBK01000413.1 coordinate 3,091,280, forward strand.
TCTGCTACGGGATCTAGAGTTTGGATTGTCAAATTAGAGAATTCTCGGATCATCTGTAGTATGGGGTGTGAGGTATTACTTCCCTGTGGTGAATTTTGATTCACTGTACCCCTCGTATTTAAGCCTCCACCCAAATTCCATGTGGCTATCATGGGATGAGGTTTGATATATCTGTGATGTGAAGAATCAGCCGCATTGACTTGTTGATTATGAGTGGGTAATCTAGGTGCTATGGGAATAATCTCTACTCGAGGATGAGAAAGATCTTCCTCAACCATGTACTCGTGAGGGTCTGAACTTTCCCCTCTTTCCATGTTTTGAGTAGTGGCATATGCATGTAACACATCAATTTCGATATCCATTGTTTCATCCAAGAGTATGTCCCATTCATACTCGTGTGAGTCGGTTTGGCTATCCACAGACTGAGCTAGATGTTGTGCAATAGTTATAGGAGGTTCTACATCCTCCTCTTGGGTGTGACCTTTTGGATGTGATTCCTCTTCTGGTGGTATATATAGATCATTAGGATCCATGAAACAAGGAAGGTCTAGCACATGTGAGACAGTGACTAGTTGTCCCCAATTAGGATGCCTATCAGAGGTCTCTTGATTGGTTCCTCCCTGGATAATATTTTATGTTGGGTAACTGAATTCATTCAAGTCTCTCCACCATTATGGGAGTTGTGGTTCATCTTGATAGGTAGGATCTTCTGTGCTAATGTGTAGTAGTCTCTCTAAGGGTAAGGGATCAGTTCCAAGTTCATCATCACCATCTGAATAAAAAATGGGACCATCTCTATCAATGGCCGATTGAAGTCTAGCTTCTCTGAAACCAATGCCAGTCTTGTCCCTAGGATTTTGAAATTCTACATGAAGTGGTTTGACCAGCCCTATATTATTCAGTCTTAAGGGGCCCTTTCCTTTGTAACCCATCTGTTTAGCTAAGTCATATCCCCTAGTGTATTTTTCTTGGGATATTTCATAGTGTTTGGCTTTAGTATCATCAGGTTCTTTGTAGAGCCATGCCAGAATGGCCTTTTCCTTATTTTCATCTTCCAAAGGCACAATAGCTTGTACAAAAGCACCATCATATATGACATGTGGTTGTGTCTTTGTAGGCCTCATATCTTCTGAGGGTCTGCCATGTGATCTAGGAGAGATAGATAAAGATGTCATGGACAAGATGGGTTCAATCCGGTATCCCCCCATTCCTATATCTCAGATTTTCAGTTTCCTTTCTATTTTTGTCATCATGGATTTTCTATATTTGGAAGTAGATGCCTTGCTATTATGAGGGATGAGTGTATCAGTTGCCTATTTTAAGGTATTGCAGACGTAGTTGGTATCTGCAGGCACAGTGACTTCCATACCGTTGAAGGGAAATTTTATACATTGATGGAATGTTAATGGTACGACTTGCATTTCATAAATCCAAGGGTGGCCTAGCAATATGTTGTATGCTACCAAAAGATCTAAGACATAACAGATAACTTCCCTTTCTACTGGCCCCACTCTAATTGGTAAGCACACAAGACCTTTAGAAGACCTCTCATGTTCATCGTAGGCTTTTATTGTGATCTTCTTTTTAGGATCAATAGCAGACTCAGATAAGCCTAGTTGTTCAATGAGTTTGTATGTACATATATTTAACCCCGCACCTCCATCTATCAACACTCATTTGACTCGATGCTTACGAATCATGACTTCACTGTGCAGAGGATGGTTGTGCAGGTGACTTAAAGAAATATCACCTTCCTCTAAAAATGATAGATAGTGTGGTGAGGTCAACTGACCTACCATAGACTGGAACCGATCTGAATCCAAATCCTTAGGGACATTGGCATTTGATAGGGCTTGATCTAAGATCTCTTTATGAGAAGGGGAGATCTTAAGCAATTCAAAGATCTATATTTGAGCAGTGGTCCTTTTCAGGTGCTCAATGATGATGTAGTCAGCAACATGCGGTGGAACCAGCTGTTGAGAATTCGAAGACTTGGGAAGAGTTATAGTTGGTTGTTTGTTTGAAGAAGAGGACTTTGTTGATTGATCTATGATATTGGAGGTTTTCATTCCTCCCAAAGTGGCTTTGGCTTGTGCATGAGTCACTGCATTGGCAATTTCAGACTCTTTATCTCGCTTAGGGACAATGATGACATTATAATGTTCGAAAGAGGATGCCTCAAGCATGTTGATAATATTACTATCATTAGTGCCATATGTGTGATTAATTTGGGCACCTTCTTTTGGCTTAGAACATTCCCCTTTTTCATATTTCGATAAAGGGTCTTTAAATGCTTTATGATCAGTATTGGTAGTATGATTATCAACTATGATCACCTCATTGTCGATGAGATCTTGAATCTCATGCTTAAGTCTCATGCAACTCTCAGTTTTATGCCCTTTATTTATGTGAAAATTATAGTAATTGTTGTCATTCCACCATTTAGGCTTAACTTTGAGCTCATAGGGCCTCGAATTGTCTGGTAGGGTAATGAGTTGATTTACGAGAAGAGTCTTGAGTGATGACCCATATGATTCCCCAAGAGGTGTGAATGTGTGCTTGGGCTTGGCCCATGGTTTGTCTTTGAGAAGAGTACTTGTGCCCTTGGATGGGGCTTTTGTGGTGTTTTCAGCAGCTTTAAGGGCTTTAAAGCCACTTGTAAGATTAAACACTACTGGTTTAGGTGGAGGAACAACTTGATCTACCACCCCATCATTCACCACGTTCTTGTTCTTGTTCCAATATTTTCTTTTATCTTTGGGATTGGAATTGAACTTGTTTTCTTTATAAAGGGTAATATCCCCTTTTTTTACAAGTAGGTCTTCTATCTTAAGTGCATTTTTCACTAGTTTTTCAAAGGTGTCAGGATCTTGAAGTTGAATGGGAAACTTTAACTTTGGGATCAACACTCTAATAAAGATGTCAATTTTCTCAGTCTCAGAATTAGACGTGGATAGAACGAAAAGATACTCCTCCATCACTAAAGGAATGTCAAGAAAGATTCTCCTATTTTCTATTTGGAATTGCAAAGATCTGTCATTGTAACGGGATGTTGGATATTATATGAGTAATGTTGAAGAAATTTCTCAACCAATTCATCGAAAGTTTTTATGCCTGTGGGTAACTTTGAAAACCACCCTATTGCTTGACCTCCCATGCTTCGAGGGAATAAGTGCATCATATATGTCATTTCATGCATAAATTCCATGTATTGCACACATAATTCTTGGATATGGTCTTGAGGATCAGAATTCCCGACATACTTGTCAATTTTTGGAATTTCTACCCCTTGCGGGAACGGGGGTGAGTACAAGTTTTTGTCAAAGGGGGAATGGGCAAATAGAGACAATATAATATTTAGATATGGGTTTCTCTTGACTCTTTTTCATCATTTGTATTTCAATTTGTAATGCTTGCATTTACTTGGAAATAAGTGTTAGAGGAGTTTCCTCCTCTTTGGCAATGATGTCCTCTACTCTATATTGGGGAGGAAATTGAGCTCCTTGCTTTGCCAATTCAAGGAAATATTGTTCCTTTTCCCTAGCCATGATAACTTTCATCATTTTGAGGAACTCTTTGTCTGCCTTACACCTGGAAATGCTTGCTTCGTCAGGCTCTAATTCACTAGAAGAATCTTCATGATCAACATTGTGAGCATAAACATTATGGTTATTAAAATGGTAGTCATCATGTTGTTTCCCTCGTCCAGACATTTCATGATCAGAGGGTTTTTCTTGGTGATATTCAAATTTTCCAGAGGTTCTAGTTTTGTCTCCAAAAAGAGGATTGGTTTCAAATGTGAAAGGATTCTCTTCTGAAAGATGTCGAGAAGAGTTTCTAGTCTGAATCGACATATCTTGGTTATAAAAAAATGTAGATAAGTGAGATCAATCAAGTTTTTGAATAAGTCCTGAGCAAGATGAAAGTCGGATAGCGTCTACTTTGAGAGGGTATTGAAAGTGACTTAGATCCAAGTCAAGGTTAAGAAACCTATGTATCTTTGCATATACAACTCAAGAGAAGATACTCTGAAAATATGATGATGGAATCTGATTTAGGATAGGTTTGTGAAAAGATTTGAACTCAATATGATATCATTTTGTGTAACCAAGAATGATAGGAGGACTACGTACCAAAACCCAAGGTGTGATTTGCAAATTTGTGGCAAAGTGTTGGACTAGTTTTGCAAAATAATTCTTTGATTTTTCAAGGGCAACTTTGTGTATGCAACTCGCAATGTGTGATCTTTGAAGTTCAAATTTTTAGGAATTTAAAGCTTTGAAATGAAATGCACTCTATGTTTTTGGATTTTTAAATTTATCAAAATAGCATGCAAAGTATGATATGATATGCAACTTAAGAACTATATGCAATCTAATTTTGAGGGCTGAAAGTTATGAAAACTATGCAACTAAATGATATGTAACTAAGGTTTTATGCAACCTGATTTTAGGACAAAGAGTGTAAGCTATGCAGGCTAAAGGATGTGCAATGAATGCAAACTAAATGGATGCAACTAAGGATTTATGCAATCTAATTTTAGGAATGCAATTTGTTTTTGATTGGTTTTTGGATATGTGAAAGTTTTTGAAAGAACCTTGGAAAATGAAAATCTAAGAGGACAACCCCAAGAGGATGAATATTCAGATCTTGATTTTGGAAAAAAGAAAGCAAAAGATCAAAAGATGATCAAAAGAGAAAATCAAACTCTCCCAAAACATAGGCAGATTTTGATTAAAAGCTAAATGATAAAAGTCAAAAAGACTGATAACAAGACCATCCAAAGTCAAGATCTTTTTACTGATCAACAAAAAGGGAAACCTCTACCATTGACATCTTTTTCAGATTTTTACATAAAACTTTCAAAGGATCTAAATGGACAATGAGGATTATGCAAGATACTTATGATGGAAGTTATAAATGAGGACTAGAATGTAGACTAAAATGCAAAATGAAGACTCATGAAAGGTTTATTATGCACTCTACTATGCAAACTAGGATAAGCCAAACAATAATGACCTATGAAAGATTATTATGCAAGCTAAGATATGCAAGGCTAAATGCTACAATGAAACTAAAATATGTAAGAATGAATGGTTATAATGCAAACTAAGGTACGCAAGGATGAAGACTATAATGCAAATTTAGGATGTGTAATTATGAATTCTACAATGAAAAGCACAAAATCTATTCTAAGATTGCAAATGTTTTTAAGAACTCTTGACACTTGAAACAATTTGTGGAAGTTTGGTGCAAAGGTGTTTGAATATCTGTAGGAAGTTTTGTGACCAATTCTTAGGAATGTCTTCCAAGGTTTTTATGAGTATTTTCTTCTTTTTAAAATCCTTAAGTGTTTTGATCACTCACACAAGACACATATGCAACAATTCCATTATGTACGTGAGCCAAACACGCTACAACCTAGGCTTGAAGGACAATATCCACTGAATTCCCACTTGAACAAAGTTCAGCCGTGTCTACTCATAGCGGATAACCTAGAAGCTTGGAGGCACAGGCTCCTCCTTATTAGTGCACTCACTTCTCAGGCACACCAAGCTTTGGATTCCAAGGGTCATTACCTCCCAAGGAACTTTCATCCCTACTATGAGCCATGAAAGTGTGGGATGTCTTCACGGGAATGGGTAACCCCTTGCATCATTGAATAGAAGGTTTTTGGCAAACTATAACAAGGTTTTAAGTTCGGGACATCTAGTTCAGCGGGTGTATGATAAAATCCTTTCAAAGGTCTCCCAACCTTGAGAACCAAGGTTTTACGCACCACTCGGGTACTGGAGGAGAGCTATCATGCAGCCCATGCCATCGATTGGATTATTAATCACAAACGCACATTTATATAGCGGTTAGGATGGAGACCTGGCTTTGGCTTGTTACCGCTTGAGGTCATCCCTTGGGGTGTTCAAGGTGAATACCTTGGTCCAAGGCATACCTCTCTAAATAACTGTATTGATTTCTCTTCACCCAAGATCCGCGAAGGCAAGGGGAGAGGATATCTCTATACAACCCTTTGGGATTTATACATGATAAGACACATCAAGCAGTAAAAGAAAAGAAGCAGATTCATTTCCCCAAGTCCCTATGTAAGCATCTATCAAGTACGTCTAGGTTTTCGATTGTCTTAAAAAGACAAGAGCATATTCCCCTATCACTAACAAGATACCACTAGTGAACCTATGTTTAAGATGCCTAATAAAAACTCTAAATCAAACATAATGTTTTAATTTCTGCTTCAAGGCAACCTGCATCAAATCAATAGTAATCTCAATTGTTTTGCTCTTTGTCACACGTCCTCCAAGAAAAAGGTTTTTTGATTGATGTCTTTACTCAAGCGTCCTGAAAACTAATTAGTCCTGTCAGAAACACAAAAAATCAAAATAACATCTATCAATCCAAAGTATCCACTGCAAAATCACTAAGAGATCAGAGAAAATTCTTGATTCTTTTCAAAGTAGTGAATCAAACTTGTACGAGTGTGTACTGTAGATAGTACGAGTATCCCTAAGTTTTGGTACGAGTCAGGATCCTGACTCGTACTGGTCTATATAAGTGCTCATACTAGCAAAGAGGCTAGTTTTTAACCAAAACAAGGGAAAAACTGTGCAATACACTAGAGATTTCTCATATGAGAATGCCCTAGACACAGTACAAGAAACACTGGTATCTGATACGAGTCTTGGTACAGGCTCGTACGGGCAAACATGGTTAGAGTACACAAATTGAGACTCGAAATTCGTGGAGTGCAAGAATGATCAAGTGGAGACAGAGAATGAAAATCTCAGCCGCATGGTGGGCACCAGAAATGTGTGTGGTAAAAATGTGACTAAGCTAAACACACTTCAATGAATCATTACTTGATCTACTGGAGAAAAATGAAAGCAACTAAAGCTATTCGAAAGGAGATCAAATCGACCCATTGCCTTCTAGTAGATTTGTGTTTGGGATGCTCTCAGATTCATCGCACACCAGTGACATGAAACAAATCTAAAAGAAGGATTTAACATGCACGTAGTATGAAATGCAGATTTATTCTAATTATCAACTAATGTTCATCCAATTAACAAAAACTAAATGTTCCTATATGATTAACATGCAATGATGATAGAGAGACTAAGCTATGATGAAAATATGATTAATCCATATTAAGCATGAAATAAGATGTTCCTATCAAATGTATGCAATCAAGCTAAAACTATCAACTTTAATGCAAGAATAACTTAAATGATTAGAAAATAAAATGACAACATTACTTTAGCAAAAACTTGGATCCTTTGTGATGGGAATGAAGCCTACTTATATAGAATTGAATTAGAAATGACAGCTAGGATTGATTGAGAATGAGTGGTGAATATGGATTCGAAGATTCAGTCTTAATAGAAACTTTCCAAACCAAGTGGAGAGTTAAGTGGATAATTTTTGGAAACTTCCAAAAGATTGTTGAGTCAATTGGATTAATTTTTCAGTTAACTGTTTTGTTTCCATTCTATAAGATTGAGTTGATCAAAAGTTTCCAAAACTAACTTTTGATGACATAAAAATGCATTTTAAGGTTTTAATAATAAATTTAATGCATTTTAATCAAAAGTGGGAAGATAATTAATTTAAACTCCTTTTATAATTTGTTGACAATTATCTTATTCATTTAATCAATATTTAGAATATCCATTAAAAAAATAGTTGGAGATTTGATTTAATTCATTTATTTAATCAACATTTGGAACATTAATTAAATAAATATCGAGAATTTGATATAATTGCCAATAATGCTTAAGATTTAGGAATTAATTAATTATTGTCAATCTAGTGCAGAGATCAGGCTAAAATATTAATCAGGTTTATTTGATGGATTAGGCAGCCTTGGGTTAGGACTTAGGATAATTGATCGAAGTGAAGAATAATTCAAGATTGAGGGGCCTATGGTTTTAGGTGACCATTTTTTAGTGATTACACATGTATTATTATAAAAGAGTGTTGTAGCTAATAATAGAATGTTGTAGAAAAATGAGAGAGAAAGAGGATGCCAATATTATGAGAGAGAGAGAGAGAGAGAGAGAGAGAGAGAGAGAGAGAGAGAGAGAGAGAGAGAGAGAGAGAGAGAGAGAGAGAGAGAGAGAGAGAGAGAGTATTCTATAATATTTTGGGTCTTTTTCATTAACCAAGGTAGGTGACAAGTGGAAAGCATGCACATGACCAATATTTTAACGTTACTATATTTCAAGAGAAATGCAAGGTATGAGGACACCCACATAGAACACTAGTGTCCAGATGAATCACACTAAAAATGACAAATGAAAAAATAAACATGCAGCCCATGCAAAGGTGACAACGAAAGATAGTTGTTGATAAGGACTTTGAGCATCTTGAGAGGGAAAAGGTCGATGCAAGGGCTCAAGTGCACCTACACAAATGTTAGGGGAATGTACATTAAAGTGGTTACAAAAGTGTACCCTAAACTATAAAGGGGGTATGCCTTTTTTAACTTTACACAATAGTCAAAGCACATAGACACACACATAGAGATATATATGACAAACAATAACAAGCGATTAAGGGGAATCAAGACATTGTGTGGGCATCGCAAGAAAGCGACTACAATTGTGTCCTAATTCATATAAACACATCACCAATAGATCATCATAAGCATGTAGCATAACACACATCAATAACCCAAATTATTCTCAATAACATCGTGTAGTTATTAATTTAATCATTAAATGTAAAAAATCATCATTAAATATCATGAATCTCTTTAAAGAACTAGAGGAAACCAAGATGTGGAGAAAGAAAGTTGAAAAAATTAAGTTGTTTAAGAATTTGTAGACTGATGGGTTGCAGTTCTGAAGGTGATTCTAGTGGCATTGCCACTTTTCAAATATGAGCACAATTCATGGTGATATTATTGAGGCTAATAGTAATATCATTTATGTTGGATTTAATCATGTGAGGGATGGTTTTACTTGGGTTTTAGCTAACATATATGCTCCTAATACTAAGTCTGACCATGTTCATTCTTGGAGAATATTGGAAGTTTTAAGAAGGGGGTTCTGGGTGGAAAGTTGGATGGTGATGAGAGACTTTAATACTCCTCTCAGTGATTCAGAGAAGTATGGAGGCTCTTCTTTGTGGATGGATAGTATCTTGGATCTCATGGACTTTATCATAACCAAGTGTTGATGGACCTCAGAGGTTTGAATTATACCTAGGCTAATAGAAGATTTGGAGTGGGTTTGATCCAAGTTAAGCTTGATCGGCCACTTATTTCTCATGATTGGCTTCTCAGGTATTCTTTCTCCCTCTATTCTTTGCATAGAGTTGGTTTAGATGATAATCACATTTCTTTCTTGGCTAGATCTATTTTTGGCAGAAGGAATATCCCCTTAGAATTTGAAAAAATGTGGCCTTTTCATCCTGATCTAGAGGGTAAACTTGCAGACTGGTGGGACTTTCACATTGATGGTACTGCCATGTTTAGAGTAGTTTAGAAGATGAAGTTGATTAAGAACAAATTGAGAGCTTGGAACAAGGAAGTTTTTGGCGACATTTTTTAGTCCAAGTCCATTATCCAATTTGAACTCAAAGATCTTCAAGATATTATTTAGAATGAGGGTTTATCTGAGGAAAACAAGGCTAAAGAGAATTTAATGTTGGTGGACTACCCTAATATTATTATCAAAGAACAAGTTTTTTGGAGGCAAAGATCAATAGCTCTTTGGTTAAAAGCCAGAGATAAGAATGCCAGATTTTTTCATCTAAGAGCTCAAAAACATAAGGCCACAAATAGAATTAATTATATTATGAGCAACCAAGGTAAACTTGAGATGAATGAAGATATCAGGAGGGATTTGACTAGTTATTTTTCCTCTCTCCTCTCGGTTGATCTTAATCTCTCCTTTGAGGAACAAGAGACTCTTATTTATGCCATCCCCAGTGTGATTGATAGGGATACCAATGATAAGATTAGGGAAATTCCTTCTGTTAAAGAGATAAAAGTGGTTGTCTTCTCTTTTGAGGGAGAGAAATTTCAAGGCCCTGATGGCTTTCCTATATTCTTTTTTCAAAAAAAAAAAGGTCTATTGTTGAGCAGGATGTCTCAGCTACAGTCAAAGAGTTATTTGGTTAAGATATCTTCTAAGGGAAGTTAATTCTACATTCATTGTTCTCATTCCCAAAAGGCCATGAGAAGATTCGTTTGATGGGTTCAAGCCCATCACTCTCTGCAACTCTTTCTATAAGATCATATCTAAAATTTTCAAGCTAAGAATCCTCTTGATTATTTCGGTTGTCATTTCCCCTTAGCATAATGGATTTGTTCCAAGTAGGTTGATTTTGGATTCTATTATAGTGGTTGATGAAAATATCCACTCCCTAGAGGTGTCTAATAAGCAGGGCTTCTTTATGAAACTGGATATTTCTAAAGCCTATTATAGGGTGGACTGGGCCTTTCTTTGTAAAGTTCTCTCTGCTTTTGGATTTGATTAGAAGGAAACCAAGATTATTTTTCAACTCATCTCTACACCCTCAGCTTTTGCTATTATTAATGGTGCATCAAAAAAAAAATCTCCCCTTCAAGAGGCCTCCGTCAGGGAGACCCTATCTCCCCTATTTTGTTTGCAATTTTGGCTAAAATTTTGGGTAGGTTTTTTATTGATAAGTCACATCTCTCCTCGAAAATGTTTGGAGTGTAAACTAAACATAATCCAATAGGTTTTCCATTGAGAAAGGACAAAACCCATACACAACAATGTGAAGGGTTCTTGTCTTTGTCAATGACAAACCTAGTTCCCCAAGAAGTCAAACCAAAAACAACCCCTACCCTTCTTTCTCTATGCGATGTATGAAAAAATAACATCTTTCAAAAAATTAGATAGAGAAGAAATAAGTAAAGAACTATTCAATTTGACTTCTTGGAAAAATACACTATTAAGTTTCTATTTAATAATAGCCTCTTCGACCTCATATTTATGATGAGGAAGGGATATCCATGTCACATTCCTTGAAAGAACTTTATGGTTCATCATTAGGAATATTAGATAAATCTTCATCTTGTGGTAGACATCAAATTAATTGGCATTTATGAAAGTTTGTTTGTGAGAATTAGGCTCCTTTGATGCAAAAGGATACCTCAATCTTTGTCTAGGGAAATAATGAGGAGAAATTTGATTAGGAGACGGGTAGGGATACCTATGTCTAACTTGAGATATTTGGGCCTCAAAAAAATGTTTTATTATAGTAGAAGGAGAAAGGGAATTCTTGTTACCTATTTTCGCTTCGAACTCAATCAAGTGGAGTTGGTTAAGTTTTACAAATAGAAAAAGAAAGGTACATATCTGATTATGCTACGTAAATTTTTAACCAAAAAGAGATAATATCTAATGAAAAGAAGATAATATGCAAGTGTGTATAGTAAAGAAGAAAAATCATACAACTTTGCAATAAAATGATTAATTTTATTCATGAATTCAAATGTATGGTATCCCACACAACCTGTGGGATTGGTTGATTTAAAGACATAAAAAATAACTATAAATTTGGGACTAAAATACATATGAAAGAATTGGGATTTTTTTATTGCTTGAAAGCTAGAATGATGAATCCTATTGTTGATGGTGACATCTCAAACTCCTCTCACTTGGTTTCTTCAAAATGCTTGCAAGAGATGATGAAGCTAATGTTAGGTCTTAGGATGCCAATAAATTTATATATAATCATCAACAAACATATAATTTTATTGCACATGGCATCAAACTAGTTATGTAATCATCTCAAATATCAGAGAGGAAAGCAATGAAACAAATATGAAAATTCAGTGTTTTGTCTAATATAATTTTTAACTATGTAGATATAGGTAGATTTTCACTACTAAATACATCATTTAATATTTTAGCATGTGGGGTAAACTAGGGTCCCACAAGGGTTGACCCCAACATGGTTTTCTCCTATGAATGTGTGAAATGAGTGTATAATTTACACGATCTTAGTTCTATTTAGTAGTTATGCATCATCCATGATTCATTTTCATAAATAATGGATATATGTTAAATAGAATTAAGATGAAATAAATGTTACTGAAAACAAAATAAATAAATATTCAGGTCAAAGATAATGTTCCTTCACATCAAGATATAGTCAATAGGCAGTCATGGAGATCATAATACAATCAAATTCATTGACAAACAAGGCATCAACATCAAGAGAGGTCAAAGAAAATTCTATATAAGATAAATTTGAATATTGAATATGCATCAATCATAAATTTAGAGCACCTATAGGCCCTTAAAGATAGAGATGATGTAAATTATTGTCACTACAATAGTGAGAAGAGCATTTACAATCACAATGATAATTTATTAAGAATAGAGAATAGTGAATATAAACATAGGAAAAGATTGTGAAAACATCAAAGCATAACATATATATTCATTAATATCAATAAAAATGAAGGCATACATGAAGAGGAAAACTTCAAGGCATATTCAAGGGATATCATGGTATAATCTTTAGATGGCAATCATTCATGAATAATAAAGTTCAGTACAATAACATGTAATGAAATTAGAAGAACCAAGAAAATATTGATATAATTTCACAAACGCTCGTCAAACCAATGCCAACCAAAGATGAAAATGAAATCACCAAATGGATATAGTTGTTTAATAGATGCCATGAGATTAGTGAAAATCATTTATGATGATTATTATCATGATCAATAGTTAAAAGGCAAAATGATAGCAAGGAATACAACAAAGTATAAAAGGAAATTTATAAAGGGGCCATGTAAATAGTGCATAAGACATGTGACTTGAAGAGATAATTGAAATGGCAAAGACAACAAAAAACTTATGGAACTATAGTACCAAAGCATTCATGTTTTGACTATTCCCAAAGAGGAAAAAGGCCTTTTCATAGTTTGCATTTTCACAATAACAAAAGGAGACAACATGGGTATGAATTAAGAACATTGGATGGGTGTACTTCATTGGATGGAATGACAAATAGATATCCATGTCACCAAGGTTCTATAAACTATCATTAAGAATTTCATTCAAATCCACATGAAGATATAGTTTATAGCCCAAATACAAAAGGAATAAAAAAACAAGTAGTCTAAACTAAAATAGTTCCACTAATTCCTAATAGTTCGCCATCTCAAGATTATGTTGTTTATGGTTTAAATGTTTTGATTGTTTAAAATGAACACATTCTTTTTGGATATGAGAGTAGCTCACAAAACATTAATGGGTGGAAAAGTGGATTAATGTCATAGCTTGCACGATCCACATGAAGTTGAACTAAATAGAAATATTCAAATGTGGGATGAACATATTCTTTTTGGATATGAGAGTAGCTCACAAAACATTAATGGGTGGAAACATGGATTAATGTCATAGCTCACATGATCCACATGAAGCGGAAGTAAATAGAAATATTCAAATGTGGGATAAAAATATAATTTGTGATTTATGTGGACAAGATCCATCTTTACGTATGGAAAATGGTAGGCTTGATGTTGTGGGTTCTGATCGTGTTATTGCAAATGCTCATAGGAACATAAACAAAAATTGCTAAAATCAATGATATATAAGAAAGCATCCCTTGAGAGAAATAACATTAGAACACCATAAAAGAGAACACTGAAAAGATAAGGAAAAACAAAATAGAAATGAAGGGCTAGTGGCAGGGTAGTAGGACGATTTGTCATGAATAAGAACACTAAGATATGGAAAATCTATGCATGATCCTATGAAAAGTGCACCAAAAAGCAGATAAGAGTTTGTTTAAAATCCTAATACAATCGCACTGAAGAATGCAAATATGGTTGGATGATGAGAAATAAGGGTTTCATGGTGTATGAAGAGGATATATAACTCTAGGTTTGGAACAGTAATATTGTCTCATGAATGTGTTGTGTTTGAAACTTGGAAATGGTAGTTTCTCTTATAATGGATAGCATTTGGGTGCCTCTTTTTATGGGGTTTTGTTTATTATGATGATGAAATGAATATGTTGAAAGGTCTTGCAAATAGTTTTACTTGAGATAGATAGTTCATTATAATTCCAACACTAGTTTAGGATAGTTAATAATGGAGTGGAAACAGATGAACAACAAATCACCTATAGTAGATAAGTCACTCTCATTCCCATTCAAGACATTGTAATGAGATAAACATGATTGGGTTTATCAGGGTTAGCAAGGAGCGAAAATTTATGAAAACTATGAAATCATGGGCATGTTAGTGAGCAACATATGTTTAAAATAGTATGAGTGAGTATTATAACAATGAAGGGGATTCATAATAGTGGTAAAATTTGTGCCAAAAGAGATTGATACTTGCAATTTTACAATGACAATGAAATCAAGAGTAATATACAATATATAAGGCACAGGAAGGCCCGAGTAAGATATAGAGATCACTATAGTTATGTCATGAAAAAGATCATGAATGCACATCTCACGTGCTAGTTAAGAGAAGAGTAAGCACTAATAAAAATGTTCAAGGCCACAACCTATGCAAAAAGTGTAAACAAACACAGAGTCCTGCAAGGAAACAAATAAATGAATCTTCAAGCATCAAACACATGAATAAACAAACTATTTGTTCAATGCTTTCAGATGCAGGTAGAGCTCAAATCATGGAGTAGGTAAATACACAGTAAAATCAAAGCCTTCCATTATTGTCTATATAAATAGAGCTTAAGTAAGCTCAAAACTTACCTAGATGAGTTGTCATATGCACAAGAGAAGTTTGAGAATCTTCAAAAATCCATCAAACCCTCAAGAAACCCTTGGAGATTCTCAGAGAGGATGAGAAATGGAATGCAAAATGAAATGTGATATGAGCGACACATGTTTAGTTTAGGGTTTCTTTTACCCTAGAAGTAGTTGACAACGTATAGTTTTTTTTAAGGTCTTTGTTTTTATTTTCACATCTTACTAATACCCCTTTTTTATATGGAGTGTCTTTGTATGTTATGTTCTTTTATTATTTTGAATCTATTTAAATTGCAAAAAATATTATTAAAGTGATGTAATTATAGATCACTTGATTAATATTGTTTATGATGCATGAATAAAAATAAGCCTTTATTTTTGGGTCAAAAGGTTATTTTTACAAAAAATTATGAGACAAAGAGTATATAGGGGAGTTAGAAGTAGTTTGCAAACCTAAGGAGGGTATGTAGGAACTATTTATGAGTCATTTTGAGAGGGTTAAATACATTTTTGAGGGGCCATTATGATGGAATTGGTCAAGGTTGACTTTTTTTATTCATTTAAAAAAAATAATTTGAGTCTCTTAGTGGGCTTAATTTTTTTTGAGTTTATACGACCAAGGTGGTTTTTTGTTCCTATTTTCATGCGACTATTTGGAAGGCATAAGTATTGTTCAAACTTCATTATGAAGATGGTTCTTGGCATTCTCATTCTTGACTGTAACTTTTTTGGATGTTCTTTTAGCAAGAGATTTTTATTGTAATCCATTTTTAGAACTGTATACTTTTGTGTAATAACATATTTTCCAAAAAAAATCATTGATTTTACATTCTCTAAGCCTATTTTTATTGTGCGCAAAGTATAGATGAATGAATGTTTTATGTTAATTTCTATGTATTAACTCTTGCATTTATCTCTTTCAACACCTATGAGAAGGAAACAACAAACTTATATAGGTCATATGATTGTGTGAGTGATATAAACAACAACTAGTTGTGGAAGTGTTATTTTCCTTCTTGAGTTGTGAGCACTTTCACTTTCTTTATGAAACTTTGATGTGTAGGCACGAATAAACTTTGAGTTAAGTGTTTGTTACTAAATTTTTACATATGTTTCAATTTAGTTGATACATTCTTCTCATCAATAATTAAGGATGTGCATCATTTCCTTGTAATATGCTATTATTTTCAGTTTCCAAAAAACAAATATTGCAAGTTCAAGGAAATGAAAAAAGATAATTTTGTTCTTTTGTATTAAATATTAAAGGTTTTTATATTTATTCTTACAATTGAATAGAAATTTAAAAAAAGTAATTTTTTGAATGTATATGCATCTCTCACACAAGACTGTGAGAGCGACCTTTAATTTTCCTATGCAAATAAAGAACATCAAACTAGATGAGATAAATGCATAAGTAAGGATGACAAAGGAAACCATCCATTGCCTAGTTGTGAATGGTTGGTGTAGGTGTAGGTTTGTAGGTCTATATGTCTCTGTTGTCCTTCGTGTCTGGTCCAAAGTTTGGTCCAGTCAACCCTTTGAGTGTCTTTGTGCCTTGCAAGACTGTAAAAATATACAGGTTAGATCCTTTGGACCGAAGCAATGACCGGTTGCCTTTTCAAAATACCTATACAAATTATGCTATTCAGTCATGATCTTAATTTGAATAGAAACAACATAGGTCAAAATCAAAATGATATCACATCATAAGATTCAGTTGTTTCACTAATGTGATTGCTTCTTGTGTGGGTTAACCTTAGCTTCAATAGGCTTGTGGATGTAAATGGGCTCCCATGAAGGTTTGAGCCTAGCATACCCATAAGGGATAGGTTAGAGAACACATAATCATAAAGAGGTTAGATATACAACGAGAAACAAATCTGCAAGTATTAATTGAAGTGAAATATTAAAGGGACATGTACCTTGACATGAAACCTTTTGTTTCAAATTGCAGAACTACCGAGTTGTATCAAATCACAATTGCATAAGCTTTGACTAAGTGTTTACTCATTTAGGTTGAGGCAAGTGTAGTTGATCTCATGTCACGGTATTACATGCATTTGTTCTAGCAAGAACAAGAATTAGTTATGTTTTTGTGTCCTTGTTAATGTTGTAGAATTCTCATTTCTTCTTTAATGAGTTATATTCACGTTGAAGAAAGTTCAGTAAACCATTATATTGTCCAAATTAATTTGGTTCTAGGACTATCTTCAGTAAGAATAGAAACCACTTACATAACTCTAAAAGTATGGCATGAGAGGCATTTATTCATCAGATCAGAAGGTCATTATCAAATATCAAGAAACATAAAAGGGACATGTAGTCTTACAGTGAAACCTTTTGTTTCAAAAAGCTACCAGGTCAAGGTGAGATGTTGTAAGGAAGTAGTTACAGATCATATATATTCATATTCAAGTTTAAATAATGCATTTTTACTGCTGAGCTACAATATCAATGAAGGAGTACATAAATGAATAAAACACCATGTTAAACAACCATGCTACAAATGTAGTCCAATATATCATACATGCCTCAATAAATTTATATGAACAATTCACAATGGGATAAATCAAGTAAAACAACTATGGAGAAGTGAGCCTCGAGAATCCACTTTCAAAATTAGAAATGAATGAAACATAATGTTGAACAACTATATGCAAAAGGGTGCAAGTGTAATGACACATAAGAGAAATGTTCATTAGTGAGAGCAACAACATGGGTAATAACGCATGTCTCATACCTGAAAGAGGAAATATAATAGTAGGTCATAAGTTTCTCATCTATAGGGCTGTCATTTAAAATATCAAAAATAACTAAGGAGACAGTAATACTTTACATGGACAAGAAAGGCTTTACTCTTAGTGAGTTTCGTATATGCTATAGATAGGGAGTAGAGAGCCCGCAGTGGCATAGAGAAACCCTCATCCAAAGTCTTTCCCAGTTTGTAAGAATGAAACACTTGACATTCATTCAACAATCCAATGATCCTAATATCGATCACTATCTTACCCTTTTGACACTTCTAAATAACTTTTTCACTGATCAACCCTCACTCTTGGGAGTCCTAACCTCCACCCCATTATAGACACTAGGCTTTGCCCATAAATCAATCCTTTCCACTTCTCCTACATACCTACCAAGATATCAAGGATTCTAATGTCCTATTTTATTAATTGTCTATGACAATCCTTGTTACCTCTAGAGCTTGACAATCTACTAGCCTTTCTTAGACTCACAAAAATTATCTAGGGTGTTACAACATTCCCTAGAATACCATACACCTTCCTCCAAATGAATTGAGTACAAATATTCCAACTTATTTTATGGACAAAGCCTTTTTCCTAACTCTATCTCTGCATTCTAGTCCCAGAGACAGACACAATCACTTTTCACTGTTACAAATCACTTATTAAAGTCTATCCCTTTCCAAATATCTATCTTCTCATGCCATGATACCTTAAATGGTATCATGCCCTTATTAATTAAAGAAATGAATTAGTCATAGACTCGGGACTATCCTAGGCATGACAATGAATAAGACACCCTTAGAAACAAGGTTTGCCAACTTTTGGAATGACTTCCCACAATGTACATGGGGGTGTCTAACACAACATCCAATCTAGAGGCTTCAAGGAACACAAATAAATAATGAACTCGCAAAGATAAATAGTTCTGATGAGACTATGATCAGAGAATAGATCTAATGAACATGCAAGGGGGACAATCCCTTGCAATCAAATTTCCTAAACAAGATTGCTTTTATTTCAAGAAAGGATTGCAACAATTTAGTGATATTTGGGAGTTTATCTCACTGGACTAAGAAGATTGGATTATTATCAAACATTAGTTTGGCGTAAGTAAGAATTCAGAAGGATTCTTTAGTTTTGTGAAGTCTCTGGTTTCCAAATTTTCTCATGAAATCATGTAATACCCTACAATACATTTAAAGACTGGGTTTTGTTTGGTACCTTTTCATTTTTTTATTTTTCATTAACGAAAATTTATTTGCAAATGCTCCCCACTGTGAAGTTGAATCCCAAGGTCAATATTAAATGGGGTTGTAGTTTAAAAAGAAGAGGTGGAAGAATTTAAGCTCACAAATATGGAGGTCGAGAGATGAAGCAAATCCTAAGCTTTTGGCTTAGAAAATATTACATTTTAAACTTTCCATTGGGGGATAAAGTGAAGTTTTTAAAAATGCAATCCATCAAGTGTCTTATTTGTCATCATATTGAAAACATAAATTATAAATTTTGGGGCTATTTTTGGGAAAAATAAAATGAAGGTCTATATTTGATCATTTTTTAGCTATGGGTAAAAGCACAAACATGTGTCACATTTGAGGCCAACTTAATATCTTTGTGTGAAATTTTTTTGGTCAAGTAGTTTTTCGTTTGAGTACCTTTGGGGTGAAATCATGTGGTGTACATGTGGAATTTATATCAAACAGTTACGGACCCAAAACTTGAATTGTAAATTGAAAAAATATAGAAAACCTAACTATTTTTCTCATCCCCAACTGAAAGCGATTGTTCAAGGTATGATTTATTTAAATCCTTGCGTCTAAGGATTCTCACGATGTATTGTGAGTCTAATGGACTCAATATTCCTGCAAGTACCTACACCAAAGATGCAAAATTTGCATACAAAAAACCCTCCTTCTGTCATAATATCAAATAGAGAAAAGAAAGCCTCAAACTGTACAGAGGGAAACCCTTGCAGGTTTAGAGCATATTGTGGAAACACAAATGAACAAAATGGCAGAAGATACTTAAAAAACCCTCATATAAATAGAAAGAAACAACATAACTTTCTGTAAAAAATTCACTAAAGATCCTCATAGAGCTCCTTGGTCTGAGAGACAAAATGTACATGGACAAATGAGTAAGAAGTTTGCAAGACAGAACTAGAATGAGGATCATCAATGGAAATGATAGTCAATGAAACTCCATTCAAACCCTAGCTAACAAGCGACGCCTTCTTCTCTGAAATTCTAGAGCATTTGAATTCCCTAATCCCCAAGTTCATAATGGAAGTAATAAAGTATTTTAGGGTTTTCTTAGAAATCTTATGAAAAGTTCTCGATTTATTTTAGGCATTTGTTTTGCCTTTGAAATGTTTGAAGATTATCGAACGTAATGGTAATGTTATTCCATTGAATAGTATAAAATATATTACTTACATTATTTAGTAAGGTATTTTATATTATTCAATGAAATAAATTAAGGGTCTTAATTTATTATTTGCAAATTTAACATTGTAATTAATATTAATTAAGTGATACTTATATATCAATTAATTAATATTAAATCTAAAAATACAATAATAAATAGACTTCGCTTTGATTTTATTAATCAAGGCTAGGAGGTCAAACTAGGAATGAACTCATTGTTGTCTTGGAGTTGGATTGAGAGAGGGGATGTTGTATTTTTCCAAGCGGAGAAACTTTTAGTCAAGATGAGAGTTTTCATTTTGTTTAAACTTAGAGGTGAAGTGGTGGCGACTTGTTGTTGCCACACGTCCTAGAGTACATTTTGGTGACAAGTAGAGTGATTCTAGGAGCTCTTGGAGTCAGTTCTAAGTTGTCATCATGTGGGTTTGATGGAGGGATATTTTCATGCCTTTTGGACACTATTATGGAGCTTCTAAAGTCCTATTTTTTAGGGTTTTTTTTGGTTATTCTATCCGAGTTTGTATTTTTGAAATGCAGTTCCACCTTTTGAGGTTCTTGTTGGGATTCGAAGTTGTTATATGTAGCTCCTTTGTACATTCTAGAGAGTTCCTAGGGAGATATCCTGTGTCATGTGACAGACTTTGTCCTTTACATCGTGCTTATTTCAGCTACTATTCTTGTGAGAGTTATTGTTATCTTCTGCCTTAGAGCATAATATACAACATATTGGATCTATCTTAAGGCTTTTATCTGCATGGAACTTGTGATTGATTTTCTGCCTTGTGTTTCATTTCTGAAACCTTAGTTTTATGTCTCATTTCTGCATCTTTTCAAGTTAGTGATTTTCATGTGTAGGTTATTAGTTGTGTTATATACAAGTATTGTTATCCTTCTTATGAAACACTCATATACATGATAAATCGCTTTAAGATTGTATACTACATTCAACTGTGTATGCTTGATTGTGTTTAAAAGAAATTCATTCTCAGTTTAAATTTGGTGCATCAACTTCATTTGCTTTTATCTATATTTTAATTTATATTTTTCTTATCCCTTTTCCTAAGCAAGTTTTTGCAAGTTATTTGTTTAGGTGACTCATCATAGAACGAGTCGACCTATCAGGTTCAACCAAGATATAGTTTACCCACAAAATTTTGGTGATTCATTCTCAGTTTAAATTCTGTGCATCACCTTTATTTGCTTTATCTATATTTCGATTTATATTTTTCTTATCCCTTTTCCCAAGCAAGTTTTTGCAAGTTATTTGTCTAGGTGACTCATCATAATTTTCTATATGATTATTATGATAGACTTTTATTGATATTAGTATAATATGATTAGATTTATTAGATAGACTTTTATTGATATTAGTATAATATGATTAAATATATTTAAATTTAATATGATTTTAATATAATATGATTAGATTTATTAGATTGGCCGAAAATTTATTAAATAGACTTTTATTGATATTAGTATAATATGATTAAATATATTTAAATTAATGTAAATATTAAAAATAATATTTATAAAAAAATAATAATTTTAAATGATATTTAAAAATAATGTATATTAAAAATCTATCTAATAAATTTTCGGCCAATTGGCCAATGTCATATAGAACGGTCACGGCAAGCAACCGTTATTCCACTTTAAAAAACACTAGTGAAAAATAAGTGTCAGTGTCCCTCGTCTATTCACTATATCTGGGTCATCTTTCGATGCTTTCTTTGAAGTCTCTGGCTCTGATTGTGACTGCAAACTCCCTCGACTGCTCCCGCCAATCGCTGGTACAGTTGGGGCTGCATAGGCAATAGTGCAAAGTGGGTTTGAAGGTGTAAGGTGTACATTGTGAAATGATAGTAATCAGACAGTACAATACGTGTTCGGAAGAGAATTATCAACTTCCTGCAAAATCCCGAGAAAAAGATATTGGCAAGCAGAGACGGCGGAGATATCTGGCGCCAAACCCACAACATGTACATGTACATCTGTGCTTCGAAACCGCCAGATATCTTCATTCATTCATACATGCAGATAGATGGGGAAGGCTGTTGCGCAGATGAAAGGAAAATTTAGTGTAGATCTTGGAAAAGTGAAACACACGGTGAATGTATGGAAATAAATCTGGCCTTGGGTTCATTTTCTTCCAAATTCTCTTCATCATAAGCGGGTCAGCAGCCTTTAGCCCTTCACTGCCAACTTTCTTTCTCTGATTTCTCTAAGTTCTACCCGAATAGAGTGATTTTTTTGAGAATACAAGATAAGTTGTACCCAAATAGAGTGGTTTTCTTGAGAATAATAAGCTGCAACCAAAACAATTATTATGAAAGGAAGCTTGAGCACTCTCTTATTATTGCTGTGAATACAGAGTGTTTTACCAGGAGTATTACCTAGGCTTCGATGTCAGTGATAAAGACAGCCTTGCAACGGTATTTATTGACTTTCTCTTTATATCTATATAGACAAAAAAACACAAATATTAGAAGAATAACTTAGGTACTAATGCCGGTAAAATAAATTGCAAATGTTATTTGTTTGGAGCAAATGTAAATTTACATTTTATTTGTTTGAAGTAAATTTAAATGTTATTTGTTATTTGTTTGTTGTAAATGTAGATGTTATTTTTTATTTTACATTTAGAGGTAGAAGTAAATGGTATTTGTTTGAAGTAAGCTCTGACTCCCGGTCAGGAGCGCAAGTAGATTTCACTGAATAAGGTAAAATCATAAAGCAAGTATAATCTGTTTGGAGTAGAATAAAATGTAAATGTTATTTGTTTGAAGCATATGTAAATATTATTTGTTATTTTACAGTTAAGAGGTAGTCTAAAGGTAAAAGTGTAATTTATTTGAAGTTAAATTTGAAGTAAATGTTATTTAATATTTAACATTTAGTGGTAGAAGTAAATGTTATAGTTGAAATAAGCTCTGATGTTCATTTTCATTTTCGTTTTCTGCGTTCTCATGGTTACCATTGTGACTGTTGAGTATTAACAATTTAAAAAATCTCTCTAGTCTCTCAGTCATACGTCAAATTTTGTACACTTTTGAGTCTGTTTCCCACCTAGAGTCTAACTACCCGATCCATTTAAAAAAAACATAGCGGCCTGTATATTCTCTGTTCGTGAGGGGAGAGAGCACAAACAAGGAAGTACAGAAAATGAGGTTAGATTTGCCCAGATTTTTGTGAAGTCTAAGATCAGCAAATAGAAGATAAATAACATGAAAAGGGAAAAAACAACCACAACCATGACCATGAGAAAGAAAAACAGGCGATGCTCTGTTTCTTCAGAATAGCAGATCAAATTTATTTTATTGCAGCAGCGTATATATTACAAATTGCATAAAACTGCATATATCATCAAAATACAGTCGAAACTCTTTAATAGAAAATTTTCAGCCTTAAAGCTATATGTAGAGACTGAGGCTATAACAAATACTGCCAATTTAAATAGCACTATAAACTGATGAAGACTACCGAGGAAACAATCATAACCTATGCATAGATTTATTCGCTGGAATAAGATTCCTCTTAACAGAACTGAACCAACGAATTGACTGAAATAAGACAATAAATAATCTATCTCATGTTATGGAATAGGAAGGTGAATGGCGGTGACGCTGAGTTTTCCAAATGCATGCGCTGGAACAACCCGTCATCATTAGTTGTCGACAAATTTTCCGAGTATGTCAAGATAATCGTTTCTCATCTGACGAGTCTGCCATAAAGCATAATAAATATGGACGCACAAACCAGTAAAGCTAAACCAAGAATATTGAAGTGTTTAAAAACCGATGAACAAACATAAAAAAAATAAATCTGCAACTATTCTTTTTCCTCGCACGCCTATTTGGGTGCTTCATAAGGGACAGGGAATCATATAATTGCATAGCCAACTTTATAGAAATTCTTGATAAAAAGACATTTTGTACGGCCTATTTAATAGAAATTCTCGATAAAAAGACATTTTCACAACAGTTGTAAGTGGTATTCATTTGTTTACACAACTGGCCTAAAGTTTCTTTCCAAATGCTTATTCAAGTAGTAATATGACATCAATTTTAGAGATATTAATCAACACACTTGGCTTGTATCTTCCTCTTTTACGTAGCATCGGTCTTCACCAAACTTGTCTTCCCTTTATTTTCAAGATTTTGTTTAAAACCAATTTTTCCTTTCAGATGAGTATGAGATGGAAGGCCTTTGTTTATTTCTTTTATGATTCGATGAGTACATTATTCATTTATTCTTCACTCCTTGATTGTCTCAGGATCTGTGCCTCATATGCGTCTGTGAACATGATTCAACTTATGTTTTGTAGAAGAGAATTACACTTTAGCAGTGCGTTTTCCACTAGCTATTACAAAAGACAAAGTTTTTGGGAGCAAGTCTCCTTGCAACCAATTGGATCCCTTGATTTTGGGTGATGGAAATGGGGTATCTGCTGCCTTCCTACTAGAGTTTGTTTTCTCGAAGGGTCCAAGCACTTGAATTTTAGAGTGAACCCTTCCTTTAATAATAAATTAATCGACTTGACCAATTATTCTAGATGATTATTTCTTAATGTTGCAGCTTTGTTATACCTCAATGATTTCACTGGTGTAGCTGCTACTTTATTCTCTTATTTCTCTGTTTTCCTATATTTTTTAGGAGTGGCGGTGGCTCATGTCTTTGGTGTGAGATTCCGCAAGAACTTTGATTCTTTCATTCTTATGAAATTATTCAAATCTTTTGCAAAACCTATTTCTCTTAAGCTATTTATCTCAAGAAACATGATCGACGAAGCTGAAATACCAAATGAAGGTTCTGAAAATAACTCCCCATCCAAACGGGTTGATACAACTAATTTCTACACGAGTAAAGCACATGATATCAACAAATGAAAAAATAATAAATAATATCACATATTAGTCTAATCGCTCGCAAAATTATAAAAGCAGTACAATACATTAAATAAAGAACTAGAAAATCAAATTCATGAAATGTGTTGTTTCGGAAAATTCTATTGCTGCCATAGATATGATATGAACTAATATATGGAGCTTAACTTTAGGGATTCTTAAAATGACCTTATGAAAATGTAACAATCCTTAGGTTGTTGATTCTCTTCTTTGTTCAAGAATGTATGTCAATCCCCTTAGAATGACTTTTATGAAAAGGTAATAATCGTTAGGTTTTTGATTCTCTTCTTTTTTCAAGCATCTATGTCAATTTCCATCCAACTCATTGAACCCAATCAACCCATAGATCACATCAATCAAACTCATATGTGCCTCAAAATTAACCAACCCCTACTTATCAATGTATTCACCCCATTCAAATGTTAGCAAGTGAATCCCATAAACTCATATCCACCATAGCTCCATCTACTCATCGCATTCGAAATCCAACCACAACTTCTGACAAGGGAAATTTAACAATTTATATGAAAAATCCAAAGACATCTCTCATTCCATATCTTTTCTCTTCCTTTGACAAGGGAAAACCCATCTGATGCCTCGTGCATGCATCCATATTCTCTATCATCCACGTGCCTCTTCCATATCGCATTGATGTATCGAACATCTCCCATAACCACATTATAATCCCTAGTTTTAATATGCCTTGAAACACCAATACAAACTAGCCAAGCTTCACACATCGCCAACCCAACCATAATCTTAAATCCTTCGTATAATCCTAATCTTCCGATTGACTATTTCCTATGCCTGAAAACTTTCATCGTCCCCTTCCTACAGGTCATTTTTTATAACCTTGTCCACTAACTATTAGTAAACGAGAATATAACCCTACCTCCAAACAAAGGTTTGAAAGATGTCATTCGAGCATCATTTTCAATTCCCATTTAACTCATCCAACCCCAAAAAAACCTATGGATCATACTAATGCAACTCAGCTATGCGTTGAAACTAACCAATCCCTACCTATCCATGTATCTCGTCCCAATCATCATAGCAAGTGTATCACATAGTCTCATATCCATCTACAGTAGCAAATTATATTCCACCTCACCAAATTCTATTCATTACAAATCCGTCTTTTTCCGAATCCAACTTCTACCTTTGACAATAGAAATTCAACAAATATTATGTAATCAAAAGCTATCACTCATTCCATATCTGTCTTGTACATTTGACAAGGGATATCCATGTGATGGCAACTACATGTATCTATGTTATCTCAAGCCGATATGTCTATCCCATCCAACATCTATACATGGAAGTTCTCCTCATCCACATTCTAATCTCCAGTTCGAATATATCTTCAATGAGCTATAACAACTACCAAGTTTTGCACGCTAGAATCCTAGTTAAGAAAATCATTATTGTAAGCCTTCATGCAACCCTAATCCTCAAATTAATCCTTATCCTCGAAAACTTACATCATCCGCATCCTATTAGTCTTGTTTTCATAACCTTATTGAAGAACTACTAATAAAGAAGAATAAAATGCCACCTCCAAAGAAAGTTTTTAAAGATGTTATGCATAGATTTATTCGCTTGAATAAGAGACCTCTCAACATAACTGAACCAATGAATAAAGGAGAATACAATGCCAGGTCTCCAAAGACAGTTTTTAAAGATGTTATGCATGGATTTATTTTCTTGAATTAGAGACCTCTTAACATAACTGAACCAACGAATTGACTGAAATAAGACAATAAATAATCTATCACATGTTATGGAACAGAAAGGTGAATGGCGGTGACGTTGAGTCTTCCAAACGCATGCGTTGGAACAACTTGTCAGCATCGGTTATCAACAATTTTCTCGAGAATGTCAAGATAATCGTTCCTCATCTGATGATCTGCAAGAAAGCATAATAAATATGGACATACAAACCACTAAACCTAAACCAAGAATAGTAAAAGTGTTTAAAATCTCTCCAGAAGATGAACAATCATGAAAAAATAAATCTGCAACTATTCTTTCCTCCCACGCCGATTTGGGTGCTTGATAAATCGGGGCCCACAAAGATAAACCCCTCCATCTATACAACTGATAAAATATTCAGATCAATTTTGAGCACAAACACTACTTAGAGAATTAAACATGTGCTTTGTTATATTATCCTCAATATTAGAGAGGGGACGACCATTAGTAAAGGGCAACGATTTTGATAAAAAATTCTAAATCATAAGGAGCACAAATATTTTATTTCCTGAGCAATACTGAATCCTTACAAGTTTTCGTTTGATGAAGACCACGCAAATTCTGCACTAGTGTCAACTCCATCGCGAGTTCACTTCCAAGAAAAACCAATTTTTCGTCCAGCGCAAGCATCTCTTCTTTGTTCAAGCATGTATGTCATTCCCCCTATAATGACTTATGAAAAGGTAATAATTGTTACGTTTTTGATTCTCTCCTTTTTTCAAGCATCTATGCCAATTTCCATCCAACTCATTGAACCCAATCAACCTATACCGATCACATCAATCCAACTCATATGTGCCTCAAAATTAACCAACCCGAGTACCTATCCAAGAAATCACCCATTTCAACATAGCAAGTGAATCCCATAAACTCATATCCATCGACCATAGCTCCATCTATTCATCGCATTCTAAATCCAACCACAGCTTGTGACAAGGGAAATTGAACAGATTATGTGCAAAATCCAACTACATCTCTCATTCCATATCTTTTCTCTTCCTTTGACAAGGGAAATCCATCTGATGCCTCGTGCATGCATCCATATTCTCTGTCATGCACGTGTCTCTTCCATATCGCATTGATGTATCGAACATCTCCCATAACCACATTATAATACCTAGTTTGACTTCGCCTTGAAACACCAATACAAACTACCCAAGCTTCACACATCGCCAACCAAACCATAATCGTAAATCCTTTGTATAATCCTAATCTTCCGATTAATTCCTATGCCTGAAAACTTTCATCGTCCCCTTCCTACAAGTCATTTTTTATAACCTTGTCCACGAACTATTAGTAAACTAGAATAAAACCCTACCTCCAAATAAAGGTTTGAAAGATCTCATTTGAGAATCATTTTCAATTCCCATTCAACTCATCCAACCCCAAAAAATGCATGGATCATATTAGTGCAACTCAACTATGCGTTGAAATTAACCAATCCCTACGTATCGATGTATCTCGTCCCAATTATCATAGAAAGCGTAGCACATAGTCTCATATCCATCTACAATAGCAAAATATATTCCACCTCACCAAATTCTATTAATTACAAATCCATCTTTATCCGAATCCAACTTCTACCTTTGACAATGGAAATTCAAAAAATATTATGTAATCAAAAGATATCACCCATTCCATATCTTTCTTGTACATTTGACAAGGGATATCCATCTGATGGCAAGTACATGTATCTATATTATCTCTCGCCGATATGTCTATCCCATCCAACACCTATACATGCAACTTCTCCTCATCCACATTCTAATCTTTAGCTCAAATATACCTTCAATCAGCTATACCAACTACCAAGTTTTGCACGCTAGAATCCTAGTTAAGAAAATCTATTGTAAGCCTTCATGCAACCGTAATCCTCAAATTAATCCTTATCCTTGAAAACTTACATCATCCTCATCCTAATAGTCTTTTTTTCATAACCTTATCCAAGAACTACTAGTAAAGGCGAAGAAATCGCCACCTCCAAAGAGTTTTTAAAGATGCTATGCATAGATTTATTCCCTTGAATAAGAGACCTCCTAACATAATTGAACCAACGAATTGACTGAAATAAGACAATAAATAATCTATCGCATGTTATGGAATAGAAAGGTGATGGCGGGGACGTTGAGTTTTCCAATAGGATGCGTTGGAACAACCTGTCAGCATCAGTTATCAACAATTTTCTCGACAATGTCAAGATAATCGTTTCTCATCTGATGATCTCCAAGAAAGCATAATAAATATGGACACACAACCCCTAAACCTAAACCAAGAATAGGAAAAGTGTTTCAAAGCTCTCCAGAAGATGAACAACCATGAAAAAATAAATCCGCAACTATTCTTTCCTCCGACGCCGATTTGGGTGCTAGAAAATGAAAAGAGAATCATATAATTTGCATAGCCAACTTTATGGAAATTCTTGATAAAAAGACATTTTGTGCATCCTATTTAATAGAATATCACGATAAAAAGACATTTTCCAAATAGTTGTAAGTGGTAGTCATTTGTTTACACAACTGGCTTAGAGTTTCTTTCCAAATACTTATTCAAGTAGTAATATGACATCAATTTTAGAGATACTAATCATCACACAACAGAGTAATATGACATGAATTATAGAGATAAACCAACACATATAGCAGAAATAAGAGTATTTGTGATTAATACTGGTTTGCTGGTATTTTATCAGGGTGTTATTCCGTGATAGTGTGACAACAATCTGTGTTAACAACTCTGTGATATAGAACGATTGCACTGTGGTCTTTATAACAAATCTGGGAACAATAGCTTGAAAGTCCACATACTCTGCATTAGCTCTCAAGACATTGGCAGAAACTAGAATGGAGTTGTTAGGTAAATTGCGGAGCTTGTAGGAAATTACATCCACAAAAAAAAAAAAACATCGGAACAATATTGCACAGAAATAAAAATTACAAAATTTACTGTTCAACCAATATGGATATAGATTGATGGTAAATGCATCCTAAATTTCTTCTTTTCTTTAATTTGCAGCAAATATTTCAGTTCTCATCATTAACAAAAGATTTTATTTTGTAGTTTTTATCAAAGTCAACAATGAAAAAGTCAATGCACACTGTTATTGAATATGAAAAGGTGGAGAATCGATCGATTGGACTTCCCAACCGAAGAATATCCCACAAGAAGTATAACACAATGCAACTTCGGTATCAATGTGATTACAAAATTTAGCGTACAGTTCCCACATCAGATACGAGTCGCAAGCATTAATTTTCTGCTTGTGAAATAGAGATAATCTTCTTCATATCTGTTTTTTAACAGCAAGGACGGGTTAAATCTGTTTGAAATCCAAGTCTTCCAAGATTGCATTAACTCATGGAGTCACAAGTGTTGAGGTGCAAACTGGAGATGAAGTTGTAGTGTGTTTGGTGAAGAAAGCTGGATTAGTTAATTAACTACAATACCATCCTATGATTTTTGATAGATTAGTAATAATGATTAAACTTGATTAAAATGAACAAGATTTATTGCAACTTCATTTATCTACGAGATTACAAAATTTGGCATACACTTTGCACATGAAATAGTTGGAAACTTAAATAGAAATGATTGTCCTTGTGTCCACTCTCTAATTGTATGAGCCAGCGACACTATGTTTGGAAGCTAAGCCTTCCTCAATTGTTGCTTTTCAAGCAGAAGTGAAGTCACAAATGGCTGAAATTGTACTTGACATACAGACATGTTCTTAAATGAATTTGAACTTCTAGGAGAGTCATCCTGCTTCTGATCTAGCTTGGCTTGTATCTTCTTATTGTCTCATCTTAAGTGCCTTTAATTCTTCTCTGGACAACATGTTTCCACTTGTCTTTGGTAGAAGCAAATTACTCTTTCGGTGTCTGGGAATTACTCTTTTGCGATATGCTTTACAGTAGATTTTAGAGAAGACACGAACTTCTAGGTGTGGACTCACCTTACGAGCAACTGGCTTCCTTGATTTTGGGCGATGAAAATGTTAGATTTGCAGACTTCACCTCAGCCTTTGCTTTCTTAAAGGGTCCATGTGCTTATGTTTTGTTGCGAACCCTTCCTTATTCAATAATTAAAAAATTGAATTGAACGGTTAACTCTAGAGGATTTTTCTTAAGGTTGCAACTTGGTTTTATTCCCACGATTTCATTGGTGCGGGTTCCATTTTATTCCCTTATTTCTCCGATTTTCTATATTGCTTAGGGGTGGTTGTGGCTGCTGTCTCTGACTTGCGATTCATCAAAAACTTTGATTCTTTGTTTCCTATGATATTATTCATTTCTCTTGCCAAACGATGGTCTAATACAAAATGAAGGCTTTGGAAATGGGTCCACATCCTTATGGGGTAATAGAAGTAATTTCCACACCAGTAAAGCACATAATATCAACAGATGAAAACATAATAAATATAATCACATACTTTTCTAACCATTCTATGAAATGGGTTTGAACCACTTGGAGAGGTCTTTTGCTTCTGATTTGACTTGGCTTGTATCTTCGTCTTTTACGTAGCACCGGTCTTCACCAAACTTGTCTTCCCTTTATTTTCAAGATTCTGTTCTACACCAATTTTTCCTTTCAGATGAGTATGAGATGAAAGTCCTTTGTTTATTTATTTTATGATTCGATTCGTACATTATTTGTTTATTCTTCATTCCTTTGATCGTCTCAGGATTTGTGCCTCGTATGCTTCTTTGAACAAGATTCAACTTATGTTTCATAGAAGAGAATTACACTTCAACAGTTAGTTTTCCACTAGCTGTTACAAAAGACACAATTTTTTAGGGAGCAAGTCTCCTTGCAACCAATTGGCTTCCTTGATTTTGGGTGATGGAAATGGGGTATCTGTTGCGTTCCTACTAGAGTTTGTTCTCTCGAAGGGTCCAAGCACTTGATTTTTAGAGTGAACCCTTCCTTTGATAATAAAATAATCGACCTGACCAATTATTCTAGATGATTATTTCTTAATGTTGCAGCTTTGTTATACCTCAATGATTTCATTTGTGAAACTGCTATTTTATTCTCTTATATCTCCGTTTTTCTATATTGTTTAGCAATGGCCGTGGCCCATGTCTTTGGTTTGAGATTCCACAAGAACTTTGGTTCTTTCTTTCATATGAAATTACTCAAATCTTTTGCAAAGCCTATTTCTCTTAAGCTATTCATCTCAATAAACATGATCAACGAAGCTGTAATACCAAATGAAGGTTCTTAAAATAGCTCCCGATCCAAATGGGTTTACAACTAATTTACACACCACTAAAGCACATGATATCAGCAAATGAAAAAATAACCAATTTTTATCAATTATGTTTCCTTTAGTCCATGTCAATTTTTGCATGTCACAAGATTAATATGCGTCACAAACTATCATGACAAACAAGCCCTAATTTGAAGTCCTTTTGTTTGAACACATCACTCCCACTTGTGATGGGTTAAAGGGAATGAATTGCTCGGTAGATGCATGTGCACTTATTTTTGCATTCAATAATTTGGTCCACAACCTTGAAAAGGAAGAGTACTACGAAAGTGCAGAACATGAAAGTACTCTACCCGTTCAACTAAATCAATCCAAAAGAGAGATAAACAAGTGCTTGAGGTTGAGATATTTTCTCAATATTCTTCCACTTGTCGAACACCTTTGAAAAAGGCATAAATGTCCAAGCAAATGATTATGTAAAACCAAAGAGAAGCAACAAGATTCTCCAATGATGAGCCTCCCTTCTCTAATGATGAGCAGTCCAATGTCGGTTATGGTGTGAAACACTTTTTTTTTCAGAGCCTCCTGTAGAGTTATATTGAATGTGCTCAGAGATCCGAAATTTAGTGGTCTTTTCCGGCCTCAAACATTCTTACACAAATTGAGAAATAGAATGTTGCGACACTCAACATCACTTAACTTTTCATAAGTTCAAACAAGTTGTATCCTCATTTAATTTTACCATCTCTTTTATCAACTCCTCTTTGTTCTGTACACTTTAGATATGACCCTTTATAGAGGCTTCTCTTCCATACAAAGACAATTTACCTGTGCTTTTTATGATGAAAACTTGCAATCTATCAGCCTCCTCAACATTTTCACTTTTTATGATGAAAACTTGCATACTATCAGCGTCCTCAACATTTTCACACAGAGACAATTTAGTAGACAAACCCCAAGATTAACAATCAAAACCAACCCTTTCCTTTTCTATTAACAGCTTGCACTCTGCTCCGACAATTTTTTCCTCTTATGAAATAGTGATAATTTTTCCTCCTATGATGGATATTTGACTGTATCAAACATCAACCAAATAGGCAACAAAAAGCCCTATTGCAATCAATGGGCAAAGAGCAACTTTGCCTCATCTATTAATAATTCAACTACGATGGCTCTTCTATATTTGTTCAATCTGTGCAAATCATTTGTTCTCATCGATGTTCTATTATTCCTTTCATCTTTGACCTTCTTTTCATTTAACTATGAATGGCAATTTGTACCTCCAATCATTGCAGCAACATTTGTCTTGCCCAAATTACCCATGATATTTCACTTATTTTCTTTTCAGAACAACCTACCTTCTCGTACCATCTGCTAGAAACAATTACTGTTCACTATAATATGGTGCAACCTAAACATTATTTTTAGAGCAATGTCGAATAGGGGAGGAGAGCTATGAACATCTTTCCTTGATGAACAACTTCTATTCTACTTCGAATTTTCTTTTTCCTCCTATAATGAATAGTGAGAATATCAAACTTCCGACACATGGTAAGTTCTAATCTCCTCAAACTTTATGTAACCTTCGAACCGCTAACAAATTTCCTAGTGAAAACTAGGCTCTTTAAGGCTATCAGCATATTGCTCAATCAAGAATGCTTGAAGAAATATTCACAGTGAGTCTAACAAAAGACAAGAATTCCTCATAACTTGTGATTGACCTTTACACGTGCCGTAGAGAAGTACTTTTTTTTTCGACACCTCACATATAGTCACACTGCAACAGCTTGGAGATCCTAAATTCAAGGGGCTTTGCTGGCCTGAAACTGGCTTATACAAATTTAGAAACAAAATACTGCGCCATAGAACTTAATTAACTTTTAAGAACCTCAAACGACTGGTATCCTCCTCTGATTTTAGCATCTGTTTTATGAACTCCTCTTTGTTTTGTACACTTTAGATTTGACCCTTAATAGATGCTTCTCTTCCATAAAATTTTGAACTCTCTGTCAACCAATTTACTCAAGCTTCTTATGATCAAAACCTACAATCTACTAGCATCCTCGTGTTCTCCATAAAAATAGAGTCACTTTGACAAATTTCAAGACTAACAATAGAGACCAAACCTTTCCTTTTCCTTTATTAATTTCCGCTCTACTTTGACAAATGTTTCCTCCTATAATGAATAGTGACAATATTAAACTTCAGGCACATGGTATGTTCTAATCTCCTCAAACATTCTATAACCTTCGAACTATTAAGAATTTTCATAATTGAACTTTGAACATATTGTCTCGTCAAGTATCCTAAAATAAGTGAATGGAAAAATGCTAACTAGACATTATATAGAAATCCGAATGTATAGGGAGGAAAGAGAGTTGAATACAAAATAACATATTTTTACTCTGCCCACAATCCGTGTGGAATTAACTAGTTGGTATCTAGAATGGATCTTGATATTCGTGGGAACATACAATTAATGGTTTTCATGTTAGGAATGAATGTTGAAGCCTTTGGCAGTCATTCTGTAGCAGTGGTTGTTGCATTCATGACTATGATTGTCATTGATGTCAACACAGTGTTATTCTGGAGTTTAGCAGAGAAGCAGGCACAATTTTGTTTTGCACACATGTTATATTGCAGATTGAGTTATGCGCAGTTGATGATATGTTCTTTGGTGTGTTATTAGCCTATGGTTAAGAGCGCAAAAAGAAATTCATTTATTCATAAAAGTTATAACCATTTTGGTGGAAGCAGTGTTCTGGCAATATTCCTGTGTAGCGGTTTTTGGTAATTGGAGGATATCTCCTAACCGGGATGGAATCTGATTCTGCGCAGTTAAAGGGAAGTTTGAGACTCATTTTTGGTGACGTGGTTCACAGCGCAAACTTCGAGGTCACATGCTTGGAAAGTTATTGTATTTGGAAGCCGACAGTTTTATGTAATTTTGATGTAGCGTGTTGAAATTATTATTTTGTATTTGCATGCCGACTCATTTGTAATTATTTGAGTGTGGTATAAAGGAAGGAATGTTTTCCTTGTTATGAGAGGATTGTAATAGTTGTGATACGAAATTATGAAAGTTGTGATGTGAATGTATGCATGAAGTGAAGAAAAGAGCTAATTCAGTGATGAAGGAAGACTTGCAAAGTACAAAGATTTGGATTTATGATCTTGTGTAGCAGAGAGTGCGGTTTTGGCACAGTGTGAAGGAGGTAACATATTTCTTATTATTTTGTTGAATAATCCTAAGATCTGTTGGACA
Source organism: Chamaecyparis obtusa (assembly GCA_027943335.1). Taxonomy (NCBI): domain Eukaryota; kingdom Viridiplantae; phylum Streptophyta; class Pinopsida; order Cupressales; family Cupressaceae; genus Chamaecyparis; species Chamaecyparis obtusa. The sequence continues at coordinate 3,126,305 of BSBK01000413.1, forward strand.
GTGAGTTCAGAGATCTTGCCTTGAAACTGTTTGGACAGTGGGTCCTTCTGTCTTCCATAACTCCTCACAGGGTTAGAATCTTTTAACAGGGATTCAAAATCTCCTAACAGAGATTCATATGTACTGAATGTATTTCATAAGACTCCTAACAGGGTCCATCCTCTAACAAGGAACTTTCATGTTAGTACATCATTTTGTGGGCATCATTCCCACCGGGGTTTACTCTTTGATCAAGAGGTTCCCTAGTTAACATATCTTGTGTTATTGTGTCATTGTGTATGATTATCCTTCTATTGTTGGTTACTGCATTAATTATATGGTTTAAAGCTGTTGAAGTTGATATTAAAGTTAATGATGATAAATGATTTAATTATCAGATAATTGATTCAACCCCCCCCCCCCCTCTCAGTTATCTTGGTGGTCTTTACTTTCTAACAGTTCAAACAAAACACCTTTGAACAACCTTAGAAGGAATCCCAAGTGCCTCAAAAGTTCGAGCCCCCCCCCTTTGTTAATGCTGAGGTAGAGATTAACACCTTTAGCATGTTCGTACTACTTGTTTTGAAATACTTTCGAATAGTAATTGTTTTGTATGGGAAATGTCGTTCTTCTTGAATAGATCAAACTAAATTAAGCCATGGAACAACCTTAGAAGGAATCCGAAGTGCTTGAAAAATTCGAGCCCCCGCTTTGTGAATGTTGAGGTAGAGATTGACACATTTAGCATGTTCGCACTACTAGTTTTGAAAAACTTTCGAATAGTCATTGTTTTGTATGGGAAATGTCGTTCTTCTTGAATGGATCAAACTAAATCAAGCCATGATGTAAATCATCAGGATAATTCTCACTCTAACAATAATCTTATACAGTAACCAGAAGCCATAAATCTAGGCCCAATAGTACCACTAACCACAATCTTATATCCAACATCAACTCTTGTCCTATTACAATTCTATCTGATTGAATTCACTTCTTACTTATTGAGGTACAAATTTTTCTGATTTCATTTGCTTTTAACTATAACGCAAACCCTAAACCTATCCTTAGGCACACCAACTAACCTAAACCTAAGCATGATGGAAATCATAACTATAATTTTCTCCCCAGGAATAACCTAATCGGCAATAATAAAAAACCATAATCTTTAGCCCTAATGGTAAGACGAACCAAAATCTTATAGCCAACTTCAATTCTTATTTTATTTATAATTGTAACTCTAATCATGATTTAATTCACGACCTCTACTCAAACGATAATTTCATTTGCTTGTAACTATAACGCAAACCCTAAACCTATCCTTAAGCACACCAACTAACCTAAACCTAAGCATGATGGAAATCATAACTATAATTTTCTCCGAAGGAATAACCTAATGGGCAATAATAAAAAACCATAATCTTTTGCCCTAATGGTAACACGAACCAAAATCTTATAACCAACTTCAACTCTTATTTTATTTATAATTGTAACTCTAATCATGATTTAATTCACGACCTCTACTCGAACAATAATTTTAACTCATGATTTACTATAAACGTAAATCAAATCTTGTTTTAAATCGTAACGTGTGTATCCTTGGTACTAATTTAATTGAATCGTGACGAAAACCCTGAACCAACTTGTTGTGGCCCATTTAAAATATGACCCCTTTCCTTTTCGGTTTTCTTGGCATTTTTGGGTTTTTTTTCGATAGCGCTGGTGACAGTCTTGTAGGATCATTTTATTCCAACTTTGAAGTGGTGGTCTTCTTTGGTTCTACAATTTGCATTTTCCCTTGGCTTTTAAGGTCTCCGGATTATACTACTTCCTGATTCATAAACTTTGTATCATGTCTTTCTACGCACACCTCTAGTTGTCGATTGTGTCAAGTATGATCTCCTCCATAAAACCGAAAACAAGAAGCTACACCAACACCCATATTATACCATATGTACACCAACACCCGTATTATATCATATGACCAACATAAATGTAAGCCACTCACAAAAAGATCAAACTCATAAACATTCCTAAACCAAGGAATATGCCCAAAAAAACCATTTTCTCTTTCTAATAGTTTGAATCAAGTCTTCAACTATTGCAAACTCCATACAAAGATCTTCATTTGGAATGTTGAATGGATTTTTTCAGCTAGAATTAACCAACCCCTACCTATCCATGTATTCAACCCATTCAACATGGGAAGTGAATCCCATAAAATCATATCCATCGACCATTGCTCCTTGTATTCATCACGTTCGAAATCCAACCATTTCCTGTGACAAGGGAAATTTAACAAATTATATGCAAAATCCAACTACATCTCTCATTCCATATCTTTTCTCTTCCTTTGACAAGGGAAATCCATTTGATGCTTCGTGCATGCATCCATATTCTCTGTCATCCACGTGTCTCTTCCATATCGCATTGATGTATCGAACATCTCCCATAACCACATTATAATCCCTAGTTTGAATATGCCTTGAAACACCAATACAAACTACCCAAGCTTCACACATCGCCAACCAAACCATAATCTTAAATCCTTCGTATAATCCTAATCTTCTGATTGATTAATTCCTATAACTGAAAACTTTCATCGTCCCCTTCCTACAGGTCATTTTTTATAACCTCATCCACGAACTATTAGTAAACGAGAATAAAACCCTACCTCGAAACAAAGGTTTGAAAGATGTCATTCGAGCATCATTTTCAATTCCCATTTAACTCATCCAACCCAAAAAAGCCTATGGATCATACTGATGCAACTTAGCTATGCTTGAAATTAACCAATCCCTACCTATCCGTGTGTCTTGTCCCAATCATCATAGAAAGTGTATCACATAGTCTCATATCCATCTACAATAGCAAAATATATTCCACCTCACGAAATTCTATTCATTACAAATCCATCTTTTTCCGAATCCAACTTCTACCTTTGACAATGGAAATTCAACAAATATTATGTAATCAAAGCTATCACTCATTTCATATCTTTCTTGTACATTTGACAAGGGATATCCATCTGATGGCAACTATATGTATCTATATTATCTCAAGCCGATATGTCTATTCCATCCAACATCTATACATGCAACTTCTCCTCATCCACATTCTAATCTCCAGATCGAATGTACCTTCGATCAGGGAGACCAACTACCAAGTTTTGCACGCTAGAATCCTAGTTAAGAAAATCATTATTGTAAGCCTTCATGCAACCCTAATCCTCAAATTAATCCTTATCCTCGAAAACTTACATCATCCGCATCCTAATAGGCTTTTTTTCATAACCTTATCCAAGAACTACTAGTAAAGGTGAATAAAACGCCACCTCCAAAGAAAGTTTTTAAAGATGTTATGCATAGATTTATTCGCTTGAATAAGAGACCTCTTAACATAACTGAACCAACGAATTGATTGAAATAAGACAATAAATAATCTATCACATGTTATGGAATAGAAAGGTGAATGGCAGTGATGTTGATTTTTCCAAACGCATGGGCTGGAACAACCCGTCATCATCGGTTATCAACAATTTTCCCGAGAATGTCAAGATAATCGCTTCTCATCTGATGATTTGCAAGAAAGCATAGTAAATATGGACAGACAAACCACTAAACCTAAACCAAGAATAGTAAAAGTGTTTAAAATCTCTCCAGAAGATGAACAACCATGAAAAAATAAATCCGCAACTAGTCTTTCCTTGCACGCCGATTTGGGTGCTTGATAAATCGGGGCCCACAAAGATAAATCCCTCCATCGATACAACTGATAAAACATTCAGAAAACTTTTGACCAATAACACTACTTAGAGAATTAAACATGCACTTTGTTATATTATCCTCAATATTAGAAAGGGAACGAGCATTATTGAACGGCATCGATTTTGATAAAAAATTAAAAATCTTCAGCAGCACAAATATTTTATTTCCTGAACAATACAAAATCCTTACAAGTTTTCGTTTGATGAAGACCACACAAATTCTGCACGAGTGTCAACTCCGTCGTGAGTCCACTCCCAGGAAAAACCAGTTTTCCCGTCTAGCTCAAGAATCTCTTCTTTGTTCAAGCATGTATGTCAATCCCCTTTGAATGACTTATGAAAAGGTAATACTCGTTAGGTTTTTGATTCTCTTCTTTTTTCAAGCATCTATGTCTATTTCCATCCAACTCATTGAACCCAATCAACCTATCGATCACATCAATCCAACTCATATGCGCCTCAAAATTAACCAACGCCTACCTATCCATGCATTCACCCCATTCAACATAGGAAGTGAATCCCATTAACTCATATCCATTGACCATAGCTCCATCTATTCATCGCATTCGAAATCCAACCATTGCTTGTGACAAGGGAAATTTAACATATTATATATAAAATCCAACTACATCTCTCATTCCATATCTTTTCTCTTCCTTTGACAAGGGAAATCCATCTAATGCCTTGTGTATGCATCCATTTTCTCTATCATCCACGTTACTCTTCCATGAATTATGTTTCCTTAAGTCCATTGCAATTTTTATGAATTATGTTTCCTTTAGTCCATGGCAATTTTTGCATGTCACAAGATTAATATGCGTCACAAACTAGCATGACAAACAAGCCCTAATTTAAAGTCCTTTAGTTTGAACACATCACTCCCACTTGTGATGGGTTAAAGGGAATGAATTGCTCGGTAGATGCATATGCACTTATTTTTGCATTCAATAATCTGGTCCACAACCTTGATAAGGAAAGAGTATTACGAAAGTGCATAACATGAAAGTCCTTGAGGTTGAGAAATTTTCTCAACACTCTTCCACTTGTCGAACACCTTTGCAAAAAGCATAAATGTCCAAGCAAATGATTATGTAAAACCAAAGAGAAGCAACAAGATTCTCTAATGATGAGCTCTAACCCATCTCGCAAGCAGTCCAATGTCGGTTATGGTGTGAAAGAATTTTTTTTTCAGAGCCTCCTATAGAGTTATATTGAATGTGCTCAGAGATCCAAAATTAAGTTCTCTTTTCTGGCCTCAAACATTCTTACCCAAATTTAGATATAGAACGTTGCGACATTCAACATCACTTAACTTTTCATAAGTTCAATCAAGTTGTATCCTCATTTTATTTTACCATCTCTTTTATGAACTCCTCTTTGTTCTGTACACTTCAGATACGACCCTCTATAGAGGCTTCTCTTCCATACAACCTACCACTCACTCTCAAGCAATTTACTCGTGCTTTTTATGATGAAAACATGCAATCTATCAGCCTCCTCAACATTTTCAGACAAAGACAATTTAGTAGACAAACTCCAAGATTAACAATCAAAACCAACCCTTTCCTTTTCTATTAACAGCTTAGACTCTGCTTTGACAATTTTTTCCTCTAATGAAATAGTGATAATTTTTCCTCCTATGATGGATATTGACTATATCAAACTTCAGCCAAATAGGCAACAAAAAGCCCTATTGCAATCAATGGGCAAAGTGCAACTTTGCCTCATCTATTACTAATTCAACTACAATGGCTCTTCTATATTTGTTCAATCTGTTCAAATCCTTTCTTCTGATCGATGTTCTATTATTCCTTTCACCTTTAACCTTCTTTTCATTTAACTATGAATGGCAATTTTAACCTGCAATCATTGCAACAACATTTGTCTTGCCGAAATTACCCATGATATTTCACTTATTTTCTTTTCAGAATAGCTTGCCTTCTCGTACCATCTGCTAGAAACAATTATTGTTCACTACAATATGGTGCAACCTAAACATTATTTTTACAGCAATGCCGAATAGGGGAGGAGAGCTATGAACATCTTTCCTTGATGAACAACTTCTATTCTACTTTGAATTTTTTTTTTCCTCCTATAACGAATAGTGACAATATCAAACTTCCGACACATGGTAAGTTCTAATCTCCTCAAATTTTATGTAACCTTTGAAGAGCTAAACCCTTAGTGAAAACTGGGCTTTTTAAGGCTATCAACATATTGCTTAATCAAGATTGCTTGAAGAATTATTGACAATGAGTCGACAAAAAGACAACAATTCCTCATAACTTGTGATTGACCTCATCACACGTGCTGTAGAGAAAGTCAAGAACTTCTATCACTCCTTGAATAACAGCTTTAGGCACACTCAATAACTTAAACGGCTTACTCAATAACTCAGACATGATTCTTCATGTCATATTTGAGACTCAAAAATTCATACTGATTTATCTTCTCATCTCTAACTGCTCTATGCTGAGTTTCAACTCTATAACTTCATATTGATTTATCTTCTTATCTCTTAGAACACTATGGAGCTGGACTCCGAAAAGAGTGAATTGAAAAATGCTAACTAGACATTATATGACAATCACAACTTTGAATTATAAGTTCATTCTTAGTCTCTTTCACCGATGCTTCGAGATGAAAAATTCTACAAATTCTAGAAATGAAACTTACGAAATCCAATTATGCTGTTGAGATTCTCTACCATAAGCTCAGGGCCATTTGGTAACTAGTTCATTGTCGGTTCTGTTGTGAAATACTTTTTTTTTCAACACCTCACATAGTCACATTGCAGCTGCTTGGAGATCCTAAATTCAAGGGGCTTTGCTGGCCTGAAATTTGCTTATACAAATTTAGAAACAGAATACTGCGCCATATAACTTCATTAACTTTTAAGAACTTCAAAAGACTGGTATCCTTCTTTGATTTTAGCATCTATTTTATGAACTCCTCTTTGTTATGTACACTTTAGATATGACCCTTAATAGATGCTTTTCTTCCATCCTCAAGCACACCAACTAACCTAAACCTAAGCATGATGGAAATCATAACTATAATTTTCTCCCCAGGAATAACCTAATCGGCAATAATAAAAAACCATAATCTTTAGCCCTAATGGTAAGACGAACCAAAATCTTATAGCCAACTTCAACTCTTATTTTATTTATAATTGTAACTCTAATCATGATTTAATTCACGACCTCTACTCGAACGATAATTTCATTTGCTTGTAACTATAACGCAAACCCTAAACCTATCCTTAAGCACACCAACTAACCTAAACCTAAGCATGATGGAAATCATAACTATAATTTTCTCTCCAGGAATAACCTAATCGGCAATAATAAAAAACCATAATCTTTAGCCCTAATGGTAAGACGAACCAAAATCTTATAGCCAACTTCAACTCTTATTTTATTTAGAATTGTAACTCTAATTTTATAGCCAACTTCAGCTAAAGATTAACTAAGATGACCATTAAAGAAACATTATAATGTTCTAATACCCTCCCTTAATGGTCATCGTCCAAGTGCTGTCTTTTGGTCACAAATTCTTCAAAACATTTTGCTGCTGTCGAGACGCTCCTTGGATTTGCAAAATGTTGATGAGCAAGAAGCCAACATTTGTCTAGAAAAGAATAGATAAGGGTGCCCCCTTCTTTAGAAAGCTTTGCAAAAAGAGACAAGAGTCTGCCATTGACTTTGCCCCTGAGATGAGTCTGCCACTAACCCTTCCATAATCAGGAAAACATCTCACCATAAATCATCACAAAGCAGTTAGCCTGATGTTGGATTATGGAGCTGCCATTCCCTAGAGACATAGACAAACATTCAGGACAACTAGCACGATTTTGAGGAAAAATTGGCAAACCATCCAAACTTTGTACATGAGCATGATGCCCTAAATCATACTGCAAAAAGCCACAAATTTTTTAAGGAAAAAAATTCGGAAAACCAGACAGGATTTTTGAGGTGAAAAATGGATCAAGACCAGACAACAGAATTCGAGGACATTGCTACAGGACTCTGTGAGTTGTGGTAGGGCTTTGCGGGTCTCGAGCCGAGTCAGGCTTGCAAGGTTTTTTGGCCTCTTCTAGATGACTCGACCAAGTCCTTTGAGGACTCGAAGAGTCCACGGACTATGCTGGCTCTACGAGTCCTGTCATTAGGACTGCGGCGGGCAACCGACACACATAACCAAAGAGTAACATTTTTTTGTGTTATATTGCACATTCCGAAAATAATATCAGAAACAACACTATTGCTTACATTTGATCTATGACACTCATTCCTATTTTGTTTGATATTTAGACAAGATAAGAATCATAACATCTGCATACATCATCTCCTTGCGATCATAATCACTAAGAAGAAACTAGATCAAAAACAATTGAAGAAGGTTATTTCGTATTATTCATGATCTTATTGTTCATGACATTTGCATATAGGAATAATCATTGCAATCCAAAGATCATTTCCATCATTTATTATCATTGTATTAGTAATAAGGAGATTGATATTTACAATTAGCAATTTTTTACTATTTGGCTGCTGCTCTTTAGTCTTTTCTACTTCCTTTCTTAGGGAATTAATTTCCAAGTCAAGCTTATGAGATTCCAAGATTTTCACTTTTAGCTGAATTTTCAAAACATCTTCAATGTATTTGGCTTCTTCAGCTTGAGTCTTCAAATCCATACCTGTCTTCTTGGACTTTTCACTAAAGCTTCCTCATAAAAGAATGTTCAAATTTCTGAGATGGAACCCTATGAAATCAAATGATGCTTCAGGGATTCTCTAACCTTTAGCTTTGGCCTATTTGGTAACCAGTGCATTGTCGATTCAGGCCTGAAACACATTATATTTTAACCCCTGTTATAGAGTCACACTGCGGGTGCTCGGAGATCCAAAATTCAGTGGGCTTTCGTGGCTTAAAAAATTCTTATACAAATTTAGAAATAGAATGTCGAGACATTCAACTTCACTCAACTTTTTACAACTAAAAGCAAGTGTTATCCTCTTGTGATTTTATCATCTCTTTTATCAACTCCTTTTTCTTCTGTACAAATTAGAAATTACCGTGAATAGAAGATATTATACAGAATATGGAGATCATAAAGAACATATTGTGAGAATTTTGCGAAAATCCTTTACTTCGAAGTTATACTGAAGTTCTAGCTGGTCCAAAAAGCTCTTACTTGATCTTTTGGGACAACTATCCAAGTCATAAGTTCGTTGTATGCTGTCAAGTTCCTTAATCACATGCTTAAGAAACTCGGTCCTTTCTTTGTTCTCTTGTTCACTGAACTAACTAGTGATCAAAAACTGATTTTTTTGCTTGTTGAACAACAATTTGTGTATTCTCCAATATCTCCCGAGTATCGTTAAGCTCTTTGATGAGCTTACTAACCTCATCCTCCTTTTCCTTCAATTTGTCAGCATATATTTCACCATTCTTTAAAATGTAATCCATGTTTGAAAGTAGACAGAAATAATCTGATTTCAAAGATTCAAAGGCTATTTTGACCACGTGCAATTCATTATTATATGCATCACCTTCCATACTACTTTTCCTTTTTGCCATCCAAGCCTTCCTGTAGAGATATTCAATGATCCTTATGCTTCATCTGAAACCCACGATCTCTAGACAAGAATTCTAATAGCTTCCTTCACTATGATCTCCTTCTTCACTAAACTGGATTGTGTCGGTAAGTTTCTCTATGCCACGATCTGTTTCCCTAAATAGTAGCGGTGCAAGGTAAGAACATTGTCTAATTGGAAGCTTCTTTTGGGGTTGTAATCATCTGGTTTTCTCTTTCTAATTGTTTGAACCAATTCTCCAACTACTGCAAACTACTGATTAATCTTCTTATCTCTAACAACTCTATGTTGAGCATCAACTCTATGACTTCCGGGGATGATTCTTAATGTCATCTTAGAGTCTCAAAACATCATAACGATTTATCTTTTTATCTAAAACAACTGTATGGAGCTGGACTTTGAAAAGAGTGAATGACAAAATTCTAACTAGACATTATATAGAAATCTAAAGGCATAGGGAGGAGAGGCTCAAATATAAAAGAACATATTTTTACATTGCTCATAATTTGTGTGGAATTAGTAGACGGAATAATGGACATATTTAAGCAGTTAATGTGATGTCCATTGGAATCTATGAAAATATATATTTTTCAATGCACATCTTTAATGATGTCGATTGCCTGTTGTTGAAACTTAGGAAATCCGATGATGCTGCTGAGATTATCTACCATGAGCTCAGGGCCTTTTGGTAACCAGTTCATTGTCGTTTCTGTTGTGAAATACTTTTTTTTTTCAACACGTCTCTTAGAGTCACACCGCAGGTGCTTGGAGATCCTAAGTTCAAGAGGCTTTGGTGGCTTGAAACTTGCTTATACAAATTTAGATATAGAATATTGCGCCATATTACTTCCCTTAACTTTGAAGAACTTCAAACGATTGGGATCCTGCTTTGATTTTAGCATCTCTTTTATGAACTCCTCTTTGTTCTGTACACTTTAGATATGACCCTTAATAGATACTTCTCTTCGATAAAATTTTGAACTCTCTGTCAACCAATTTACTCAAGCTTCTAATGATCAAAACTTACAATCTATTAGCCTACTCGTGTTCTCCATAACAATACACTCTATTTGACAAACTTCAAGACTATCAATAGAGACCAAACCTTTCCTTTTCCTTTAATAACTTCTGCTCTACTTAGACAAATTTTTCCTCCTATGATGAATAGTGACAATATTAAACTTCAGGCACATGGTATGTTCAAATCTCCTCAAACATTCTACAACCTTCGAACTGTTAAGAATTTTCATAATGGAACTTAGGCATTTTAAGACTGTCAACATATTGTCTCGTCAAGCATCCTAAAATAAGTGAATGGCAAAATGCTAACTAGATATTATATAGAAATCTGAATGCATAGGGAGGAGAAATAGTTGAATATAAAATAACATATTTTTAGTCTGCCCGCAATCCGTGTGGAATTAATTAGTTGGTATCTGGGATGGATCTTGATATTCGTGGGATCATAGATTTAATGCTGTTCAAACAAAACACCTTTGAACAGCCCTAGAAGGAATCCCAAGTGCCACAAAAATTCGAGCCCCCCCTTTGTTAATGTTGAGGTAGAGATTAACACCTTTAGCATGTTCGTACTACTTGTTTTGAAATAATTTCGAATAGTCCTTGTTTTGTATTGGAAATGCTGTTCTTCTTTAATAGATCAAACTAAATTAAGCCACGATGTAAATCATGAGGATAATTCTGACACTAACAATAATCTTATACAATAACCAAAAACCATAAATCTAGGCTCAATAGTACCACTAACCACAATCTTATATATCCAACATCAACTCTTATCCTATTACAATTATATCTGATTGAATTCACTTCTTACTCTTTGAGGTACAAATTTTTCTGATTTCATTTGGTTGTAACTAGAACGCAAACCCTAAAACTATCATTAAGTGCACCAAATAACCTAAACCTAAGCATGATGTAAATCATAACTATAATTTTCTCCCCAGGAATAACCTAATGGACAATAATGAAAAACCATAATCTTTAGCTCTAATGGTAACACGAACCAAAATCTTATAGCCAACTTCAACTCTTCTTTGTTCAAGCATGTATGTCAATCCCCTTGTAATGACTTATGAAGAGGTAATAATCGTTAGGTTTTTGATTCTCTTCTTTTTTCAAGCATCTATGTCAATTTCCATCCAACTCATTAAACACAATCAACTTATCGATCACATCAATCCAACTCATATTGCCTCAGAATTAACCAACCCCTACCTATCCATGTATTCAACCCATTCAAAATGGGAAGTGAATCCCATAAAATCATATCCATCGACCATAGCTCCTTGTATTCATCGCGTTCGAAATCCAACCATTTCCTGTGACAAGGGAAATTTAACAAATTATATGCAAAATCCAACTACAACTCTCATTCCATATCTTTTCTCTTTGACAAGGGAAATCCATCTGATGCTTCGTGCATGCATCCATATTCTTTGTCATCCACATGTCTCTTCCATATCTAATTGATGTATCGACCATCTCCCATAACCACATTATAATCCCTAGTTTGAATATGCCTTGAAACACCAATACAAACTACCCAAGCTTCACAAGCTTCACACATCGCCAACCAAACCATAATCTTAAATCCTTCGTATAATCCTAATCTTCCGATTGATTAATTCCTATGCCCGAAAACGTTCATCGTCCCCTTCCTACAGGTCATTTTTTATAACCTTGTCCACGAACTATTAGTAAACAAGAATAAAACCCTACCTCGAAACAAAGGTTTGAAAGATGTCATTCGAGCATCATTTTCAATTCCCATTTAACTCATCCAACCCAAAAAAACCTATGGATCATACTAATTCAACTCAGCTATGCGTTGAAATTAACCAATCCCAACCTATCCATGTATCTCGTCCCAATCATCATAGCAAGTGTATAACATAGTCTCATATCCATCTACAATAGAAAAATATATTCCACATCACCAAATTCTATTCATTACAAATCCATCTTTTTCCGAATCCAACTTCTACCTTTGACAATGGAAATTCAACAAATATTATGTAAGCAAAGCTATCACTCATTTCATATCTTTCTTGTACATTTGACAAGGGATATCCATCTGATGGCAACTATATGTATCTGTATTATCTCAAGCCGATATGTCTATCCCATGCAACATCTATACATGCAACTTCTCCTCTGCCACATTCTAATCTCCAGATCGAATGTACCTTCAATCAGGGAGACCAACTACCAAGTTTTGCACGCTAGAATCCTAGTTAAGAAAATTATTATTCTAAGCCTTCATGCAAGCCTAATCCTCAAATTAATCCTTATCCTCGAAAACTTACATCATCCGCATCCTAATAGGCTTTTGTACATAACCTTATCCAAGAACTACTAGTAAAGATGAATAAAACGCCACCTCCAAAGAAAGTTTTTAAAGATGTTATGCATAGATTTATTCGCTTGAATAAGAGACCTCTTAACATAACTGAACCAACGAATTGACTGAAATAAGACAATAAATAATCTATCACATGTTATGGAACAGAAAGGTGAATGGCGGTGATGTTGAGTTTTCCAAACGCATGTGCTGGAACAACCCGTCAGCATCGGTTATCAACAATTTTCCCGAGAATGTCAAGATAATCGTTTCTCATCTGATGATCTGCAAGAAAGCATAATAAATATGGACACACAAACCACTAAGCCTAAACCAAGAATAGTAAAAGTGTTTAAAATCTCTCCAGAAGATGTACAACCATGAAAAAATAAATCTGCAACTATTCTTTCCTCGCACGCCGATTTGGGTGCTTGATAAATTGGGGCCCGCAAAGATAAATCCCTCCATCCATACAACTGATAAAACATTCAGAACACTTTTAGACCAAAAAAACATAATATTAGACATTATATTAAGATAAATCCCTCCATCCATACGATATTTATTGATGAAAAATGCTAAGTAGACATAATATGAAAATCAGAACTGTGAATTATAAGTTCATTCTTAGTCTCTTTCATCGATGCTTCGAGATGAAAAATTCTTCAAATTCTAGAAATGAAACTTATGAAATCCGATGATGCTGCTGATATTCTCTACCATGAGCTCAGGGCCATCTGGTAACCAGGTCATTGTCGGTTTTTTTGTGATCGGATATTCGAGAGATTAAATTTATTAAAGACCAGGCTGCTTCAATTAAGAAATCCCCAAATTTGTTATTCAAGCACGGGATGTCTGGTACTTCTATCAAACAAATGTCCTGCTGCTTGCAGAAAACCTCAATGCTCAAGATGTCGTTCTTCTCCGAGATCACCAACCCTTGCATCATTTCTCCATGGCTTGACGCAAGATGACCAGCCAATAGCTTCCTGAGTTGAACAACAGTCGCCTCTTTAACCAGAGACCGTTCGTGAGAGACTTCTTTCACCTGCAGACTTTCAACTGTTATGCCTATGTCGTGACTGGCAGGGACTGAAGATTGTGACTTACCACCATGTTTGAAGTCATGTGTAGGTAGTGTTGGATTGACTGCAGACTCTATAGGACATCTTGGACCATTAGTGTGGACCTCCAATCTTCCTATCATTTTGTCACAGTCTGGAGGATTCAACTTTTGATCAAAAAGCTCATCACTGTCAATAATCTGGAGACGTCTCACATCACCTAGCATGATTCGCATGCTAGAAATTGCCACAAGGATATGCTCCTCAGCGGTATGGCCAATTTTCTTGCTCCCGCAGACGAGTCTTGGAGCGCTCGTTGTTTTCTTTTTAAATTCCTGATACATGTCTACCTCTCCAATTCCTTCGATTTTTCTGTCAAAGTTATCTACTTCCGCACCTGAAGGTGAATCGAAGCTCTCACTCACCAATTGCAGAGTATGTTTAATCTCTGCTTGCCGGAAGCTCAACCGATCCAGCAGAGAGACGAAGTGATCAGATAGATACAATGGCAGAAAACTATCTTGTGTGGCAGAGAGACGCCAACCAAAGTCATCATCGGGGAGATAAAACGCAGGGATTTCTCAAAGGCATCATACTTTTCCTTACTTACCTCAGGTGAAAACAAAACACTGGGAAACGGCCTGGCCTGCAGTTGTTTTTCCACCAATTCTTGGTTCCATATCTCTCTAATACCTCTTCCATCTTCAAAAGATGAAATCAACGGACTACGTGCCTCCTCGTCTGCAGGGTGAGCAACAGCTTGGGCCTCGTGACCTTCTTCTTGGTCAATATACAGGACTCTCTTTCTGGCCTCCACCTCATGCTGTGTCACTGCCTCCTTGAGCACCTCGCTGCCAAAGGAAGGAAGCACCTTTCCGTCATACTCCAGCCGTTCAAGCCTCCTCCTCTTATTCCTCAATGAACTATCCCACTCTTCATTGAACAAATTTAATTTCCCCTTTAACCTAATAGTTAAAGAAATCGTTTCAGCTGCCCCAGATGACAGGGAAACCAGCGGAATTCCAAACTCCGCACATGGACAATTAATGCCAAGCCCAATCGAGGCATCATCGTGCTCGACCTTCACCACCGGGATGACATCAATTTCCATTTCTTCAGTCTGTTCAACATCAGCCTTATTTGCTTGACTGAATAATTTAGGACAATTCTTTTTAATATGGCCTTCTTCTCTACATTTGTGACATTTATTTTTCAAATCCTCAGATTTGCAGTCTCTAGCCCAATGACCAGACTCCGCAAGTGAAACACCTCTCAAGATGAGGGGATGGTGATGAAACCATTTTCTTTTTTTCAGACTTGCCTCTTTCAGGCTTCTCCGATTTTGTGTCAACACCAGTAGCCAAGTTATCCTCATCTTTCCAGCCATCCCACCAATGTACATGGCGCTTCGTTTCAGCTTTCATTTGTACAATATTATTTTGTAACAAATCTAAAGGGCTAAGAAACTCTTCGATGACTGAATCAGCTACAACATCTTCTTCCATCTCTTCTCAGCCTCACCAGGCTCTGATACCAACTGTAAATATTAAAGATGCAGAGAAAACGGAATTAAACATAACAAAGAAGACAAACAAGATTGACACAATATTTATCGTGGTTCGGCAATATGCCTACGTCCACACTTGAAGCAGGGAATCGATTATATTAAATAGTCTATAGTACAATCCAGTACAATGTTTCTCATTACAGACCTTTACAACATATGGCTACACCACAGTGATTTATAGATAGAGCTTTCCGGATAGGAAGAGGTGGGAGAAACCGAACGGTCATGTGACTGTTGGGCTCCATATCCTAACGATTGTCTCAAATAAATAGTTTGTTTGCGAGCGCAATATTATTTTAATTTTAATTAAATGCTAATAAAGGGTAAACTTAGCATTTAATTAATTTTATTCTTTCTATTATCTAACGGACAGGGAAGAGACATTACATCTTCTGGCTTGCTTTTTTGTTCTGTTTGTTTCAATTCCTTCGTTGACAAGGAGAATCCGTCTTCAAGCTTTGTAAGATCCCTTACCAGTTCTGGCCCAAAATTTCAGTTTTGAAACTTTGACATTTCGTCAAACCATTTGCAGTTTCTGAGTTTCTGAGTTCTTATGTCTGATTGCAGTTGAGTTTTAATGTTGCCAAACAACATAATCATGAAAATAAGGATGCGGAAGCAAGGAAGAACCAAAGCACAATAGAAAATCAGGTATTGCTTCTTATCAGACTGATTCAGCACAAACACGAACAACTCTGATACCACTGGTTTTCAGAAATATTCCCATTCACCACTGCTGTCGATTCTCTTTAGATTTGCACGTGTACATATATATTATATAGGGATTTCAAACAACCATTGGCTTTCAGCATAAATGTTTGCATTCAATGACATTAATACGGACTTCAAACACTTTGTCATATTGGCACGATGATACCAAGTTCTTAGCATCAATATTTAACCGAAAATACGAGTTGCAGATTAGACAATGCCAAAGTTGACTTCTCAGGATTTCTTACACCAATCTGAATTCAATAAGAGACAACAACAACATTTTCACATCACGTGGATTGCACGGTGTCATCTTTGCCGAACAAACAAATCTTCCCTATCGAACCTTGCTTGTCATGATATAAGTCTCATATACAATCTGCTCTTGTGATTTAAACAGCGGCAACCCTAAAGTATGGGGTCCTCCGCACTATTCCTTCACAGCAAACTCCACAAACAGTGCAAGTGAGGGTATGAAGCATTTGCAGAGGAGTTGCTACCTCCTTTGCATCTGATTGGTCTTCCAAATGAACCCCGAGTGTCCATTTCCTGGTAATTTTTAGACTCGCAAGTTAGTACAGCCCTTTGGTTAATAGACAGTTCACCATTTGCTGGAACAATTTCAGATTCGCAAGGCGGATCTGCTGGATTAGTGAAACAAATAAACACTTGAACTTTTACATAGGGATATTCCTGTTAACAAATTTTTGATACTCTGTTATTTCTGCAGAAATTACCCTATTTCTGTTAAATGAGGTTCATGTTGTCTTTCTAACTCTAATTTAATGACCCCTTCGGCGTGAAGGTGCAATATTCTTTTGCTTGGGAAATGATTGTTTTGGTGAGTTTATTTTTCATTTGGAAATTTTCTGATTGATTTGTGTGTGTACTGTGTACATTGAGGAGGAGGAAGAAGGGTCTAGAGTTTAGCCACGGGTGCATTACCGTGGCAAGCAAGGAGACATGCAGCAATGTCCAGACAAATCATTGGAGCTCTTGGGCAGATGAATGGTAAATTTAGTGTAGATCTTGGAAAAGTGGAACACACGGTGAATGTAAGGAAATAAAGCTAGCAGAAATTATTTCTGCAGGTCATCAGCCTTTAGCCCTTACTGCCAAATTTATTCTTCTAAATTGGTTAAGTTCTACCCAAATAGAGTGATTTCTTGAGAATAAAAGATTAGTTGGACCCAAATAGAGTGATTTCTTGAGAATACAAAATTAGCCGCACCCAAAATAATTATTATGATACGACGCTTGAGCACTCTCTTGTTATTGCTGCGAATGCAGAGTGTTCTACCAGCAGGAGTATTCTTCCATACCTCAGGCTTCGATGTCAGTGATAAAGCCCGCCACCCCACAGTATTTATTGATGGGTATGTCTCATCTTTCTCTTTATATGTATATAGAAGACAAAAAAACATAATATTAGAAGAACAGTTTAGAGACTATGGTAAAATAAATTGCAAATGTTATTTGTTTGAAGTAAATGTAAATGTTATTTTCTATTTGTTTGAAGTAAATGCAAATGTTATTTGTTATTTGTTTGTTGTAAACGTAAATGTTATTTGTTATTTCACCTTCAGAGGTAGAAGTAAATGGTATTCGTTTGAAGTAAAAGCTCCGACTTCCGGTCACGAGCGGAAGTAGATTTCACTGAATAAGGTAAAATCATAATGCAAGTGTAATCTGTTTGATGTAAAGTGTAAATGTAAATGTAAATGTTATTTGTCCGAACTATAAGCTCCGAGTTCGTTTTCAATTTAGTTTTCCGTTTTCTTACGGTTACCACTGTGGCTATTGAGTATTAACATTTTCAAACGTCTCTCTAGTCACATTCGTACGTCAAGTTTATACATTGTTGAGTCTATTTCCCACCTACTGTCTAAACACTTGATCCATTGGAAAAAAAAAACATAGCGCCCTGTATATTCTCTGTTCTTGAGGGGAGAGAGCACAGGCAAGGAAGTACAGAAAATGAGGTTCGGTTTGCCCAGATTTTTGTGAATTCCAAGAACAGCAGAGAGAAGATAAATAACATGAAAAGGGGATAAAACAACCACAACCATAACCATGAGAAAGGAAAACAGGGGATGCTCTGTTTTTTGCAGAATAGCAGATCATTTTTTTCTATTGCAGCAGCATATATATTACAAATTGTATAAAACTGCATGTATCGAAACACACAGTCCAAACTCTTTACTAGCAATTTTTCAGTCTTAGGGTACGTAGAGACTGAGACTACAACAAAGACTGCCAATTTAAAATAGCACTAAAAACTTGCAGTATAAACTGATGAAGACTACCATGGAAACAATCATAACCATGCATAGATTTATTTGCTGGAATAAGTTGCCTCTTAACAGAACTGAAACAAAGAATTGAGTGAGCTAAGACAATAGATAATCTATTGCATGCTATGGAATAGGAAGGTGAATGGCGGTGACGCCGAGTTTTTCCAAATAAATGTGCTGGAACAATGAGTCAGCATCAGTTATCAACAATTTTTCCAAGGAGGATGTCAAGATAATCGTTTTTCATCTGATGAGTCTGGAAGAAAGCATAATAAATATGGATGCACAAACCACTTAAGCTAAACCAACGATATAGAAAGTGTTAAAAAATTCTCCAGAAGATGAACGTACATCAGAAAGTAAATCTGCAACCATTCTTTCCTCCCACGCCCGTTTTGGTGCTTCATAAGGGGCGGAATTATATATTTGCATAGCGTACTTAATCGAAATTCTCTAAAGCCTAGTTAGTAGAAATTTTCGATAAAAAGACATTTCCGCAACAGTTGCAAGTGGTATTCATTTGTTTACACAACTGGCTTAGAGTTTCTTGTCAAATAGTGACTCAAGCAGTAATATGACGTCAATTTTAGAGATATTAATCAACGAACTTAGCAGAGTAATAAGACATCAATTATAGTGATAGAAACCAACACATATAGCAGAAGTAAGAGTTTGTGATTAATACTCTGCATCCGGTAATTTATCAGGTTGTTATATTCCGTGATAATGTGACAGCAATATGTATTTATAACAGTGATATAGAACTATTTGTCTTCAGCTATTTATCTCAAGAAATATGATGAACAAAGCTCTAACAGCAAATGAAGGTTCCGAAAATAGGTCCGCATCCAAATGGGTTTATACAACTAATTTTTACACATAAAGCACATGATTTCACCAAATGAAAAAATAGTAAATACAATCGCAAATGGTTCTAACCGCTCAAATTTTTTAAAATCAGCACAATACATCAAATAGAGAACAAGAAATTCAAATTCATGAAATGTTCTGTTTTGGAAAATTCTATTGCTGCCATAGATATGATATGAAGTAGTATATTGAGTTTTGTCTTAGGGATGCTTATGTTATGGTAAATCAATTTATTAAATAGAGGAGATGAAAGCTTCTTAAATAGATTTACAAAGACAAATTGTGAACTAAAGACGAAAATAGAAACTACCTAATAAACTAAATATTAACTACCAACTGCTGTCTTTTGGTCACAAATTCTTCAAAACATTTTTGCTGCTGTCGCTTCCCTCCCTAGATCTGCAAAATGTTGATGAACAAGAAGCCAAAATTTGTCGAGAAAAGAACAGAGAAGGGCGCCCCCTTCTTTAGAAAGCTTTGCAAAAAGAGACAAGAGTCTTCAACTGACTGTGCCCCTGAGACAACTGTGCCACTAACCTTTTCTTAATCAACAATACATGTAACCACAGATCATCACAAAATCAACAAAACATCTGACCACAAATCACCACAAAGCAGTTGGCCTAATGTTGGATGACGGAGTTGCCGTTACTAGGAGACAGAGACAAAGACAAACATTGAGAACAACTAACACGATTTTTGAGGAAAAATTGGCAAACCTTGCAAACTTTGCTCATGAGCATGATGCCCCAAAACATACTGCAAAAAGCCACAAATTTTTTAAGGAGAAAAATTGAAAAACAAGACACGATTTTTGATGTGAAAAATTGATCAAGACCAGACAACAAAATTCGAGGCTATAGCTACAAGACTTCTGCGAGTCGTGGCAGGGCTCTGAGAGTCTTGAACTGAGTCAGTCTAATAGGGTTTTGTGGCCTCTGCTAGCTGACTTGACAGAGTCCTGACGAGTCCTTCTAGTGTCTTTGATGTTAATTGATTGAATGGTGCATGAAAAAAGTTTTAAATTGTTAAAAATCTTTGAATTTTTTTGGGTTTTTGATTTTCTGAGTACTTGCCTACTCCGGATGCTGAGTTTGAATTGAGCTCGAATCTAGCTTGCTGTGTCCGAGACATGGATAGGAGAATATAAAGCTTCGTTTTAGAGGAAAACAGTAAAACCCAAAAGATAATATTTGAGGAAATTTTTTTCAATACCTAACCATAATTTTTTAAGGGATATAATTATAAACCCATATGAAATTTTTTGAAGGGAAAAAATTCTGAAAACCCTAAAGAGAAATGTTCATGCGGCAAAACACGAGACTTCACATGGTAAAACAACAGATGCAAGTAACATGCAAGTACATGCATCAAACATGTAACACCTGAAAATCAGAGACTTTTGCTCTAACCAAGAAATCACACTATCAAATACCTCTACCAGGGTCCTGATTTTCAGTAAAACCCTTCGAAGACAAAACACAGATTTTTCATAAAATACTTAAAATGATTTTTATTTAAAAAAATAAAAAACAAGTTTATGGAAAAAAAATTCTCGATCAGTAGCGGATGGGATTTTTCTTAAAACATTTGCCAAATCTTATGAAATCCCATTGACCCAAAACAAATTTATGGAAAAAAAATTCCACATTAGAAGAGGCTGGAATTTTTCTTAAAAAATTCAGCAAATCTAATGAAATCCCATTTGAGAGAGGAGATGAAAGTTCCATAAATAGATTTACAAAGACGATGTTTCTAAAAGAAACAATCGAACTGAAGACAAAAATAGAAACTACCTAATAAACTAAAGATTAACTAAGATGACCATTAAAGAAACATTATAATATTGTAATACCTTCCTTCAATGGTCATCCGCTAACTACTGTCTTTAAAATGACCTTATGAAAATGGAACTATCCTTGGGTTGTTGATTTTATTTGTCGTTCAAGCATCAATGTCAATACTTTTAGAATGACTTTATGAAAAGGTAATATTCGTTAGGTTGTTGATTCTCTTCTTTTTTCAAGCATCTATGTGAATCTCAATCCAACTCATTGAACTGAATCAATCTATTGATCATATCAATTGAACTTATATGTCCCTCAAAATTAACCAACCCCTACCTATCCTTGTACTCAACCTATTCCAACATAGCAAGTGAATCCCATAAACCCATAATCCATCTATCATTGCTCCATCTATTCTAGCTTGACAAATTATATATATATATATATATATATATATATATATATATATATATATATATATATATATATATAATATGAATCCATGTTTGACTCAAAATCCAACCATTGCCTGTGACAAGGGAAATTCAACAAATTATATGCAAATCCAAAGACATCTCTCATTACCTATATTTTCTCTTCCTTTGACAAGGGAAATCCATTTGGTGCCTCGTGCATGCATCCATATTATCTTTCATCCACATGTCTATCCCATCGAGCATTGATATATCGAACATCTCCCATGCCCACATTGTAATCCCTAGTTTAAATATGCCTTGAAACACCAATACAAACTACCCAAGCTTCACACGTCGTCAACCAAACCGTAATCTTACATCCTTCATATAATCGTAGTCTTCCAATTATTTCCTATGCTCTAAAACTTTCTTCATCCCCTACAAATCATATTGAATAACCTTATCCATGAACTATTAGTAAACGAGAATAAATCCCCATCCGCAAACAAAGGTTCGAAAGATGTCATTTGAGCAACTCTTACAATTCCCATTTAACTCATCCAACCCAACAAACCTATGGATCATATTGATTCAACTCATCCATGCCTCAGAATTAACTAATCCCTACCTATTCATTCCAAATCCAAAGCCAACCTCTACGTCTTACAATGCAACTTGAACAAATTTTAGGTAGTCAAAAGTCATCTCTCCTTCCATATCTTTCTTCTAATGCACCATAATCTTTTGCAAAGATTCAAATAAACAATTATATCAGGCACTCCAAAAATATTGTTTTCATCACAATCAAACCAAAGTAATAAGATGACCAACAATGTAAGGCCTAGGAAACCAAATCAACATACCAATGTATTAATTTAAATGAGGTGCATGAATACAACTTTCTTTTAAAAATTGCATCACTTGTTTGCTTCAACAACTCATGAATTAACTTATCTTTCCTTCTATTAAGGTTAGTACATAAAAGACGAGTTCATCAAAATCTGAGAATGTTATATCTAAACAATCACAAAGTTACTGTTATCACAGAGATACTACTACCAGTAGACAAGTACATATTTACATTGTGATACGAAGATAAAAAGATATTAAACTGATAAGTTCACTTGATAGCTAAGTGTAAAGGAAACGAGCTCCGTGTAATAGTTCATTGGAATTTGAATCAAAATATTAAAAAAAAGATTAATGGTTATGTTAGCCCATTTTCCTGTCAATGTAAAAATCCTATGAAAATGGCCTTTTCCTTGCGGTGTTCTATGAAGTTGCCCTGCCTGCAAGCTTGTTTTAATGTACGAAGACGATCCATAATGTTTCATGGCTTGCGCCCTAGCCCCTTGTTCCTCAATGTGTCACCATGCTCCAGTTTTGATCGCATGTGCTAAATCGCAAAAACCAGGGAGATATTCAAGTTTCAAGGTCTGCTGGAAATTGCTCCTTCATATCGGGTGGTGTCAAAACTGTCTAAGCATAAAAACCCTCGATGTTTTCGCATTCTTTTGTTACCTTTGTGTTAATGTGAAAATCCTGGTTGTTTTCGGCCTTTCACCTCTTCGCAGCTAATCCTTGACATCAGCATTTCTTATTTGCGCTGTTGCGATTTAGTGGGGCCCAGTTTCTCGGGCGGTTAAGTTTTTCATTCGACGATCACGCGATTGTGTGTTCGCAGGATCTCTTGATTCTGGCGGCTAAGGGCTTTTCATTTCGCAACTTGGCATTTTTTTTAATCGCGTGGTCTACGAATCCTGGCGGCTAGTTCTTTAACCTTCTGCGATGTGGCGAGCGGATTGGGTTTTCTTCTGGCGGTTTGGCAGGATCTACGGTCGTCGCATGATCGTAAGGAATATTCTTTCCCTTTGCGATCATGCGACCACCGTCTGATTTGTGGCTAATGTCACGGTGGGTCCGTTGTCAGGCGTTGCAGACGTTCTTGCCCTTGATTGGTCGGCGTGGCGGTGACGTGGATTTTCTCAGTGGGGCCAGTGTTTTCAATGTTGGAGCGTGTTTAATGTTCGGCTATGATTTTTGGCTGTCGCATGATCGCAAAGCTCAGTCCTTTTCTTTGCGGTTATGCGACAACCGTTCGATGGTGTGATAAGTAAGGCAGTGGGTTCGTTGCCAGTCATGCTGAGGTGCTCGATTTCTATTGGCTGTCGAGGTGGTGATGTGGCTGTGGACTTTTCGTGGGCTTGTTGACCGTTGTGTCAAATTTTACGGACCGCCCAATCTGCAGGGAAAAAATAAGATCGACGGTCTTGTTTTAATGTTGATCGATTAGCCGTTACAGCTAAATTTTAAATATTTCCCAGGGGTTTCTTACCAGTATTTTCACAGTGAGTCGTATGTGACAAAATGGGTTGCTCGGAATTGATTTCCCTAGGACGGTAGCTGTTGCGAAGATGATGAAGAAGATCTGGGTGGCCTTCTTGATCTGATTTTGCTTCTTGGGATGCCATGCCAATTTGAATGCAAAGGACTGTAGTTTTGGCGCAGGCGGCTAGGGTTTGGTAGTATGTCAGTGATCTCCATGTTGTGTACACGCAAAGTCTTTCTGGTGGATCCTGGCGTTGAAGTTTCTAGGATCGATGTAATTGTATATTAGATTTGATCTGATTTTCCTAGGTTTCTAGACTTTCTTTGCTTTCTTTTACTTCTTGTCAGGCTGGTGGTTGTAGACCTTGTTCTGAATGATTCATAGCTTGTTGCAATCCTTGTTCCTATAAAAGTATTTTCAAGATCATTTAGAACGGTTCCTTTTGGTTCCAAACCTAAGGCTTCTGGTCTTTTGGTTCCGTTCCAGGTGTTCCTTTCCTTGGTCCTATGAATATTCTTTCTTGCAGGTATTTTCCTTCTTCTCTGCATATAGGGTGTTCCCTCTTTCCTTTCTGGCTATGAGAATATAAAGAAGTTGTAACAGATGTCTTATGTATTAGATTTCGACACATTTGTACTGCTATTAGATTGTATCCATTTGAGTTTTAGGCATATTGATTAGAGCATCAAGGGTGTTTTAGTCTTTCTATTCGCATTTCCTAAGTGTCTGCAATAGAGTTGTTTTCGCAGAAGCAACTGAGTTTATGACTGATTTTCAGATGTGTATGAGCTGTGGTATCAAAGATGTCTCATGCTCCTCTTCGAGTGGATGCTGGTTAATGTATTGCTTGATTCCTAGGTCTCTTCTGAGGGCAGGGTTAAAATCCTCTGAATAGGTGATAGCACATTTGGGTACACAGGTGGGTTATTGAAGTATGATCTGATCAATGGTGTATGTTTGGTGTAAGGCACCGACATATTGGGATGTGTTGTCTTTTTGTTTCATAGCTTTGTTGCAGTGAGGTATTTGACTCTGCTGCCCATTGGATAAGGCACTGGTCTATGAGAGACTTAGGGTATTTCAAGGGTCCATTCAACCCAACATCAATCATTCAAATGAAACTTTTCCTTTCATGTTGGTAGCAGGTAGTAGGAGGTCCTTTCTAGCTTTCAGACTCATTCCATGCAAGCAGGTTATTTCATAAGGTTATGGTTTCATTGGGGTATAGGATACCTATAGGGGTCTGATAGCTATTCGACAATAATATATCGGCATGCCTTTTGTTCATCAAGAAGAGTCATGAGTGTGCAGATAAGGCAATACCGGCCTGAGTGATGTGGAGCTCAAAGAAGGAGGATGTCCTCGGTCCTCATCAATTGGCACTTTTTCCTTTCAGACTTTGGAACGGTTACTAACCAGTTTGTGATCATAGTGTAAACCTGACACTGTGGGAAGAAATGGGAACCAACAGGTTATTAAGCACATGTTTTTATGTTGAAGAGCAAAAAAATGATTTAAAATGTTATGAAGGACATGGTTTAATGTACTTTAAGTTGTTTTTTTAAATCAAAAAAGCGTTTGTTTTGACGTTCGACTTGTGGATGCGTGTGGAAGCTCACAGGTCCTCTCTGGATGTGCAGGAAGCACATCTTGGGGACCTGCATGCTCTGTGGATGCGTAATAGAGCATTCACAGAGCATGCAGGTCTCCAAGATGCGCTTCTTGTGTGCATCCACAGGGCACCAGAATCCGCATGTGGATCAGAACCAATCTGCTTCCTAATTTGGGCCAGGATGTTGTTGATCGGTAACTAAGCATGCGACTATAAGTTAATGTGGATAAAAACAATCGAAATACAATGATAATCTAGTATAAGTCTATCAAATATCACCTCTGCCTCATCTGACCACCTGATTGCCACAAAAATTCGAGCCCCCCCTTTGTTAATGTTGAGGTAGTGATTAACACCTTTAGCATGTTCGTACTACTTGTTTTGAAATAATTTTGAATAGTCCTTGTTTTGTATTGGAAATGCTGTTCTTCTTTAATAGATCAAACTAAATTAAGCCACAATGTAAATCATGAGGATAATTCTGACACTAACAATAATCTTATACAATAACCAAAAACCATAAATCTAGGCTCAATAGTACCAGTAAACATAATCTTATATATCCAACATCAACTCTTATCCTACTACAATTATATCTGATTGAATTCACTTCTTACTCTTTGAGGTACAAATTTTTCTGATTCCATTTGCTTGTAACTACAACGCAAACCCTAAAACTATCCTTAAGTGCACCAAATAACCTAAACCTAAGTATGATGTAAATCATAACTATAATTTTCTCCCCAGGAATAACCTAATGGACAATAATGAAAAACCATAATCTTTAGTTCTAATGGTAACACAAACCAAAATCTTATAGCCAACTTCAACTCTTCTTTGTTCAAGCATGTATGTCAATCCCCTTATAATGACTTATGAAAAGGTAATAATCGTTAGGTTTTTGATTCTCTTCTTTTTTCAAGCATCTATGTCAATTTCCATCCAACTCATTAAACACAATCAACTTATCGATCACATCAATCCAACTCATATTGCCTCAGAATTAACCAACCCCTACCTATCCATGTATTCAACCCATTCAAAATGGGAAGTGAATCCCATAAAATCATATCCATCGACCATAGCTCCTTGTATTCATCGCGTTCGAAATCCAACCATTTCCTGTGACAAGGGAAATTTAACAAATCATATGCAAAATCCAACTACAACTCTCCTTCCATATCTTTTCTCTTTGACAAGGGAAATCCATCTGATGCTTCGTGCATGCATCCATATTCTCTGTCATCCACATGTCTCTTCCATATCCTAATTGATGTATCGAACATCTCCCATAACCACATTATAATCCCTAGTTTGAATATGCCTTGAAACACCAATACAAACTACCCAAGCTTCACAAGCTTCACACATCGCCAACCAAACCATAATCTTAAATCCTTCGTATAATCCTAATCTTTCGATTGATTAATTCCTATGCTCGAAAATGTTCATCGTCCCCTTCCTATAGGTCATTTTTAATAACCTTGTCCACGAACTATTAGTAAACAAGAATAAAACCCTACCTCGAAACAAAGGTTTGAAAGATGTCATTCGAGCATCATTTTCAATTCCCATTTAACTCATCCAACCCAAAAAAACCTATGGATCATACTAATTCAACTCAGCTATGCGTTGAAATTAACCAGTCCCAACCTATCCATGTATCTCGTCCCAATCATCATAGCAAGTGTATCACATAGTCTCATATCCATCTACAATAGAAAAATATATTCCACATCACCAAATTCTATTCATTACAAATCCATCTTTTTCCGAATCCAACTTCTACCTTTGACAATGGAAATTCAACAAATATTATGTAAGCAAAGCTATCACTCATTTCATATCTTTCTTGTACATTTGACAAGGGATATCCATTTGATGGCAACTATATGTATCTATATTATCTGAAGCCGATATGTCTATCACATGCAACATCTATACATGCAACTTCTCCTCATCCACATTCTAATCTCCAGATGGAATGTCCCTTCAATGAGGGAGACCAACTACCATGTTTTGCAGGCTAGAATCCTAGTTAAGAAAATTATTATTCTAAGCCTTCATGCAAGCCTAATTCTCAAATTAATCCTTATCCTCGAAAACTTACATCATCCGCATCCTAATAGGCTGTTTTACATAACCTTATCCAAGAACTACTAGTAAAGGTGAATAAAACGCCACCTCCAAAGAAAGTTTTTAAAGATGTTATGCATAGATTTATTCGCTTGAATAAGAGACCTCTTAACATAACTGATCCAACGAATTGACTTAAATAAGACAATAAATAATCTATCACATGTTATGGAACAGAAAGGTGAATGGCGTTGATGTTGAGTTTTCCATACGCATGCGCTGGAACAACTCGTCAGCATCGGTTTTCAACAATTTTCCCGAGAATGTCAAGATAATCGTTTCTCATCTGATGATCTGCAAGAAAGCATAATAAATATGGACACACAAACAACTAAACCTAAACCAAGAATAGTAAAAGTGTTTAAAATCTCTCCAGAAGATGAACAACCATGAAAAAATAAATTTGCAACTTTTGTTTCCTCGCATGCCGATTTGGGTGCTTGATAAATCGGGGCCCACAAAGATAAATCCCTCCATCCATACAATTGATAAACCATTCAGAACACTTTTGACCAATAACACTACTTAGAGAATTAAACATGCGCTTAGTTATATTATCCTCAATATTAGAAAGGGAACGGCCATTATTGAACGGCATTGACTTTGATAAAAAATTAAAAATCTTTAGCAGCACAAATATTTTATTTCTTGAACAATACAGAATGCTTACAAATTTTCGTTTGATGAAGACCACACAAATTTTGCACGAGTGTCAACTCCGTCGCGAGTCCACTCCCAGGAAAAACAAGTTTTCCCATCCAGCTCAAGAATCTCTTCTTTGGTCAAGTATGTATGTCAATCCCCTTTGAATGACTTATGAAAAGGTAATACTCGTTAGGTTATTGATTCTCTTCTTTTTTGAAGCATCTATGTCCATTTCCATCCAACTCATTGAACCCAATCAACCTATTGATCACATCAATCGAACTCATATGTGCCTCAAAATTAACCAACGCCTACCTATCCATGCATTCACCCCATTCAACATAGCAAGTGAATCCCATTAACTCATATCCATCGACCATAGCTCTGTTTATTCATCGCATTCGAAATCCAACCATTGCTTGTGTCAAGGGAAATTTAACATATTATATGCAAAATCCAACTACATCTCTCATTCCATATCTTTTCTCTTTCTTTGACAAGGGAAATCCATCTGATGCCTCCTGCATGCATCCATATTCTCTATCATCCACGTTACATTTCCATCGAGCATTGATATATCGAACATCTCCCATAACCGCATTCTAATCCCCAGTTTGAGTATGCCTTGAAACATCTATACAAACTACCGAAGCTTCACAAATCGTGAACCAAACTATAATCGTAAATCCTTCATATAATCCTAATCTTCCGATTAATTCCCATGTTTGAAAACTTTCAACGTCCCCTTTCTACAAGTCATTTTTTATAACCTTGTCCATGAACTATTTGTAAACGAGAATAAAACCCTACCTTTGAAAGATCTCATTCGAGCATTATTTTCAATTTCTATTTAACTCATGCAACCCAACAAATGTATGGATCATACTAATGCATCTCAGTTATTGGGACTTTTGCAAACTCTTGCATATACAAGGTTACCAAAAGCAAAATTGTAAGGTAGTCTTTGTTTTCTGTTGCTTGTACTCGTGTTTTTCTTAAATTAACTGATACTTATTGCAACTACAACATTTTGTTAATTCCTTTATTAAGTGAAATTCATTAGGCGTCCTTAGTAGAGAATGAAACAACATTTTGCAACCTAGAAACTCAACTCATGATTGCCCCAAGTAAAAATCACATACATGTAGTGGTTGATCGCATTTATGCCCAGCCAAGCATCTTTTGCTTTAGTCGTCAAATTTTAATGTAATGTGCCCTCTATGTATCTTATAATAAATTTTACAAATTGCCAATGGGTTTTTCCTAGGATTACTAATATATGTGCTTACCATTGCTATATCACGATGAATTGTAGGGTGATGTGCAAAACTATTGTGTATACAAGACTACCTTTCGGAAAGGTGTAAGGTACTCTTTCCATGTACTTATTTTCTTATGTTTGCTTGGGACACATCCTGGGATATAAATTAAAGTTACAAATTACATGAGTTCTTATTGCCTATCCATTTTGCATCCTAAATGGATACAATGCCTTTTTAACATATTTCTCCAACAAGAATTTAATTTCCTTTTTTCTCTATCATCAATAGATTTTTATTCCAGTGAGTTATATCAAAATATTTAGAAACTCCATTGAATTGTTTTTGTGAGTTGAATGTTTGTCAATTACTATGAAACTGTAGTAGTTGGAGGGCAACCAAGGATAACTTTAGTGGCGAATATTCGCCAATTGGCTAATTTTACTCGTCGGGGACCCAAAATTTGGCTAAAAAAATTAGACTTTCAGGGTGGCCATGTCGCCAACACTTTATAAAAATTGGGTCCCATGCATAGGCCAATCGCCAATAGTTATATGGACTTCAACGATGATGTCGCCAATAGAATCTAATTTTTCCACATAGTAAATTAAATATATTTGCCAATATGTGGTCAAAATTCAAGTTAGCGTATGGATTAAGTACATAGATTTGACATGTCTCTATTTCAGAGACTTTTCATGGGACTTTTTATCCTTTCAAATTTTGGCCCGAAATAAATTTGAACGTGGACACGTCTTTATTTCATAGACTTTCTCTGGAACTTAGTGTCCTTTGAAAGTTTGGCCCGAAATAGGATATATGCCATTGATTTAACATCATCCAATGGTTATAAAAAATAGTTTTACTATATGTCAGATGATATAAAAGTAAATTATGACACCTATCCATTTAACAATAATGGTGAAATGATGGTTTCTAGGTATGTGTACTTCTAGCTGCGATTTTCTTCAACAATGAAAGATTCGCCAGGATTTTATAGAATTTTCGTACAATTGAAAAAAAAATTGCCAGTTAAATTAATATATTTTCCTTTCAAATTAAAAAAATCGCCAACAATATTATTCTTTCCACCCAAAATAATGTAGGATTTGCCAAGATTTTATAAATTTCTAGGGAGGGGGTTTCTTAAAGTTTTCCCTGAGGGCAACGTTTTGCTTTTGTGTTGTTTTTCTATAATGTTTTGGGATCTCTATTTGAGGTTTTGTGTAGGAAGATTATCGATTTTATCTATCCTCTCATCCCTTCAGTCGTAGACAAGTATGAACACTAGAATGCAAAATGTAAACAAAAGAGTTTGATCTAAATAAAAAGCACAATGAACAATGATAAACAATGATTTGATGTTAGAGTCCATGTTTCACTATAGCAAGAAATCGAGGCCTTATCAATTGTCTAAGGCCAACAAAACCATTTGAAATACAATAACTCCATTTAAAAATGGTTTAATGAAAATTTCTTAAAAAAATGTATATTTTGGCAAAAAAATCATCTTTAAAAGTGTATTATAATAAAATAAAATTTAAAATTATATTGTATTATAATTAAATAAAAATGAAAATGAAAATTATTGACAAATCACCCAACATTTTTCAAAATCGTGCACTACTTCCTAAAATAGAAAATCGATAACAACGAAATGTTTTTTATGGAATAAAAATATTGTTGAAAAGGAAAAAAGTTTTCTATAAGATTTATAACCAAGAAAAATGCTTTGAAATTCAAATATGAATGTGACCCGAAATCGATAACAACAAAATGTTTTTTATGGCATACAAATATTGTCGATAAGGAATAAACTTTTCTATAAGATTTATAACCAAGAATGTGACCCGAAATTCCTTACTTGGTGTGATGTCCAAGAACTTATATTGTTGACGTATATTAAAAGCACTACTAAAGGAAATGAGAGATAAAAATAAAATAAAATAAAAGATAGACAAAAGACATTTTTAAATAAAGAATATAGGTGTCATGTACTTGGGTGTCACAAGGCGATATAAGAAAGAGACATATAGTTACCCATCAACATGATGGCGTATAATTTATCCAATGCATATTCTTGTTTTTATAAGAACACATTTAATAATATATTAAGAATGTGATCAACACAATTTCTTTGTTTAAAATTACCTGAAGTCCCTACCAATTTTTATCAATTATGCTTCCTTTAGTCCATGGCAATTTTTGCATGTCACAAGATTAATATGCGTCACAAACTATCATGACAAACAAGCCCTAATTTAAAGTCATTTTGTTTGAACACATCACTTCCACTTGTGATGGGTTAAGGGAATGGCTTCCTCGGTAGATGCATATGCACTTATTTTTGCATTCAATAATCTGGTCCACAACCTTGATAAGGAAGAGTATTACGAAAGTGCATAACATAAAAGTACTCAACCCGTTCAACTAAATCAATCCAAAAGAGAGATAAACAAGTCCTTGAGGTTGAGAAATTTTCTCAACATTCTTCCAATTGTCGAACACCTCTGCAAAAAGCATAAATGTCCAAGCAAATGATTATGTTAAACCAAATAGAAGCCACAAGATCAATGCCAAAGTGCCAACTAGATTAAGATGAAACATATCATGAAATCGTGATCTATCATCTCCTTAAAGGAAGATCATATGTTGGAAAGATAAAATTATGGTCTCAAGAGAATCTGCATCATTCCAACACATAAATTTTAGTGATCAGATTAATTAACGGAGTAAATCGGAATATTTAATTACCAAATCATAAAAGGCAAACACAAGAACACACCACATTACCTTGGGAAAGCTCCCTCTTGGAGGAAAAACCCAACATTCAAATTAGATCATCTATTATTGCCCTTTCAAATATAATTTCACAACTCACAAATGTTGATTTGTTGAAGATCCCCGATCAATGAATAGATATTGCCAAAACAATGATGTATTGCCAATGCAAAAATTAGATGAAGATCTCCAATTGATGAGACAATATCAGATGTGATACAATATTAGTTTATCTTCAAATCAGATCTGTCCAAAATTTATATGCGAATTTGTTTTCCATAGAATAAGATGGTTGCCTAGATATGATCTTATATTTACTGCCCTATATCAGAACATTTTGGATTCGGTGCTCCACATGATATATATCATACGTTGCCCTAGATAAGAGTATCTAATATTAGAATGTATGCTTGCTGCCTTGGATTGAGGACTTGAATTCATTGCCCAGGATCAGGTATTTGCTGCTAGGAAAGATATCACTGAGTATGTATGTTTAGATCGCTGTAGATATATGTTCAGATCGCATGCCAAACTCTGATCGCCTGGTGTGTATGTCCGCTGTCTGATGCTAATTAGCATGAATATCTACTCCAAATTCGCTGCTCCAAATGTTTATACTTGCAATACCTTTTGTTTCGCATGTGTTATTTTACAATGCAATGTTTCGTATATATATATATATATATATGACAGCTTTATCAAGTCGGCCCTTTTTGGTGCCAATAATAAATTTGAATTTTCGGCCCAATTGTATTTATAAATGCAATTATAATTCAAGACTATATTGAATTTTATCTTATATAAATATAAATACAAGACAATATTTATTTTATTTCTCAAGGCACTAATATGGGCCAAACCCGATTAGAATTTAATTCTCTCACACATAATACCAATTCTGATTGGAATGTTCGTGATGTTGAGTGTATATCTCTCTTCTGATGTTAAATTCTGATTTTGAACACATGTTAAATTCGCCCAGCGCTGCGTCAACTACTAACGTGTTGTGTCGTTTCCCATCGTTGAGTTCCATGCATGGATGTTGTTGATCCTAATGTTTAAGAAATGATGTTTGGACATTTAAATCTTCGTTCTCTACAGACTATCGATTCCCATACCCTGTTTGTGGATGTGTATTCAACAGTGGTATGAATTTTAGGTGTCGCAGAGAAATAAGGATTTGTTGCTGCTAAGATAATCCTCTACGGGATGGTGCTATAGTATTTCCATCTTATGGTGTGAAGGGTCAACAATATAAACATTAATACAAATCAATTGTTGATGGCCTCCGATGAGATATACATACAGTCCTCACAAACCATTACAATGATTGCAAAATTACAAGTAAATTATTATTTATCCTTGTATGTTCCCTCCCATCGCTTGTCAAGTCTCGTCTTTGCATTTTTTGAACGCAATGTTCGATGTATATTCTTGTTAAATCTCCTGTTGCCAATCAATACAATTATATTGGATAATCTTAGAACCTGTGTCGTGATGGGTATGTGTATGTGTTATCTTATCAATCCTTCATTCTATTTCAATTTTCATCTTCGTAGACAACGTCCTTTATTCTTTTATGCTGAAATCTATCGTTATAATCCTCGCTTATAGGTTAGGCTATGATACCATGTTGTTAAATTAAGATTGTCCTATATAGAATATATATGAGTGTTGTACAGAAATAGATTACCATTGTGATTGATCTTTTCACCAGCCATCGATATGCATATATATCCTCTGAATAGTCATGTGTTGAAGAGCCATGACCATACGTGGCTTATGCTACGTAGGGTCATGACCCTTCATAACCGATTTTTAATATTAACTACATTGTAATATATACAAATATCAATATATATAATTAGATGAATATAATTATATCAATCAATTCGATGCTATAATTTAACACCGACAACCATCACAAATTATCATCCATGTTGTGATGAGAAATTTACCATAACTCACTTCACACTGCATTGTCAATAGCTTAGAACCAAAAACTATAAACAATGAAGGTATATCATATAATATATCTACAAAAAGCTCCCACTACGACTCTTGATTTCAAAATATGTACTTGTACTGTTGAAAAAATTCTTGTAGAAGATGGTAGATAATGGTTCCTTTCTAGAGGATGCCTAAAAATATTAATTAATATGCAAATTATGATGGGTTTATATATTAATTATGTATTTTATTTAGTGACTAATTATTTTTTATATTAGTAGTTTTAATTAGTATAATTTTGAACAAACTAGTATTCATATTCATATATTTTCTTTATGGGTTTCAATATTGAGTGAGAGCAAAATTAATGCCTATATGTTAATGAAATATATGTAAACAATCAGAGCATGAGTTATGATTAGTTGCATTGGGTACATACAATTCACTTTTAGAGAAAGGGCATTAGCTACTCTTTGAGGTTAAATATATTTATAAAGATAAATTGTATTATTGAAAGGGAATGATATAGCGCATGTTCACTCCCTTTTTCAATGTCTAATACTTTATTTGTAGCTCTCTAACACCTTCTCAAGATTTCGATCTTATCCAACACCTCCTTTAGTTAAGAAAACTAAATCAATCAAAAAGACAAAGATGAGTCCTCGTGGTTGAGAGATATTCTCAACATTCTTCCTCTTGTTGAACACCTTTGTAAAAGCAGAAAGGTCAAAGGAAATGATTACTTAAATGTAAAGGGAAATGATTACTTAAATGACATCATTATCTATCATCTCCTTCAAGGAAGACCATATTCTCGAAATAACATATTATGGTCTCAAGAGAACATGCATCATGACAAACACTCTAAACTAGAATAATGAGAAAATGCAGACAATAGTGTAAATAAAAAATTATCACCAAGCATATGAAAGTAATCGTCCATCATCAATTGATGAATCCATATTATTGCAAAAGCTCGCACTGAACGAGTTAGCCAAGCTCCCTAGGAATCATGTTAACCATCTTCTAACAATAGATCCTCACGACTCGGAAGCAACCAAAGAACTCAGCACAAGAGCTCAGAAAGGGAATAGCCAAACCACAACTTGTAAGCCAAGAAGATATAATATTGCACATCCTTTGTCAATAGGACCAAGGATGTCAAACTCTCACTGCAATATAAGGAGAAAATCTAAGAGATTCATTTGACACCAACAACCATTGTAAAAGATCATGCATATTCCAATCGGAGTTTTTCCATATCTCAATTCACAGTCCATTGCCAATAATAGAGAACCAAAAACTTGAGACAAAGAACATAGAATGTATATAATGTAGCTAGAGAAATCTCCCACTCAAAGTGATACTTAGTTATACAAGTCATAAGGACCTACTTATCATTACCAAAGCTCCACTGGAAGTGAACAAAGTTTCTCACGCACCATAATCTAGTGCTAAGATTCTAATGAACAACTATTTTAGGCACCTCCAAAAAATCATTTTCTTTTCACTTCAATCAACATACCAATGTAATAGGATGACCAACAATATGGCCAACCAAATTGAATCCCTATCAGGCACATATGCTCTCCTAAGAGAAATACATAGTAAATGCTTGAATCTTGAAATAACTAAAATATTTAAGCACACATCAGTATCTAGTAGATTATGGATAATGCAGAATAGCATTTGGGTTTCCAAGACCTACAACGTGCTACGGTTATTTGGAAAATCCTCAATACAAAATTACAAGAAATCTACATACCACAAATATTGTTTAACATGTACAACGTGGAAAATTCTCTGTGGATGTGATTGTCCACTTCAACATCTAGATATTGAGACCAAATATGTCATTAGAAAAATGAAATCAACATATATCTGCAAACCCTAAGCTTTTAGAAATAAAGTAGATTGCAAGACCCAATCAAGCTATCGTCCAGGAGCATTCAGGTCATAAAATAACCAATGGGCAATGCTTTCATACTCCTGACACCTCAAATGAGTATTGTCAAAGGATCTATGCTGAGCCCTAGAAGCTCATGGATGATCTTGTATTTTATGGAGTTATCACGCGTTTGCTTCTTGCATGGTAGTGATCTTGAGTACCTGTGTTTTGGAATATGTTAGTCTCATTCTGCATCTTGGTTATTGGTCATGTGTCGTAAAAAGGTGAGTATGTTGGTTGTATTTTTAGCCTTGAAGTGAGATGTGAAATCACCACGTCTTGGGCCACTGTAACACGTGATCAACTCCATAAAATACAAGATTGTGCATGAGGTTCAAGGGCCCAACATAGATCCTATGACAATACTCATTTGAGGTGTCATGGCATGCAACCTCACAAATTTGTAAAACAATGTCAAACAAATGTTTTTTTGCCGAAGAAAATTAAAATGGAGGAATAACCATAACCAAAACACCATAAATCCGTCACATGTATGCACCTTCAAGTTCATGCGAGTAAAAGTATTTCACATACACGCACATGCAAATCATGGAAACTGTTGAAGATCTGATACCAAATTTTGGGAAAGTGGCGGAAATTTATCCAATTTTTTATCCAACAGAAGTATTGACGAGATTCAATATTTAGACTATTCCCATTGAAAGTAAGTGATTGTACGCAAATTTGGAAACCAAGTTTTTTCTAATATGGAAAACCATGAAGATATTCATCCTCTTTCACCAAAAAACCTGCTTTATTAACCTATCTAAGATGAACATAAAATATACTATAAACAAATGTTATTTTACTACAAGATACCACCAAGAAATAAGCATAAATAAGCAACACGAGAACATTTCACAAGACATGATTTATGTGGAGAAACCCTTTGGGATAAAAACTCCACACCCAAAGAGATTCAAGATTTGCAATAATTTTTCAAATGTGTTACTTCAATAGAAGTTCTCTCTTTGAATCATTGCAACTCTTCTTTTTTCACATCTTGTCAATTAACTTAATTTTCCTTTTACTCAAGCATTCTATAGATAACTATGAGAGACCACAAAATCACAAATGGTTTGTGAAACGATTTAGAGACGAGATAAATCACAAAATCAAGAAGCTCACTTTCCACCTTGTGATTTAGAAATACTCTAATGCGCAATGAAGTGTATTTAATTATTAATTGGCAATTTATAATTATCTTTACCAAATCAAATGAAGGCTTGGATATGATAACAAAGATTTTTATTTGAAAGGCAGAAAAAAGTCACAAGGTGGAAGAGGAA
This sequence comes from Chamaecyparis obtusa, assembly GCA_027943335.1. Classification (NCBI taxonomy): domain Eukaryota; kingdom Viridiplantae; phylum Streptophyta; class Pinopsida; order Cupressales; family Cupressaceae; genus Chamaecyparis; species Chamaecyparis obtusa. The sequence goes on from BSBK01000413.1 coordinate 3,163,669, forward strand.
GTTTCATGTTTTTGTGATTTACCTCTTAATGGTTTTGGAAACCAGTTGTGATTTCTCTCATGGCTATATATTGAATGCTTGAGTAGAATGAACGATAAGTTAATTCACAGGTTGTGTAAGCAAGGAAGTTTAGTAGTGATTCAATTAGAAGTTGTTTTGATGTAACTCTTTTGAAGGAATAATAAAGGTCTTCGATCTATTTGGGAGAGGAGGTTCATTTAAGATAGGTAAATAAAGCATCTAAAAGTGGTATTTTCAGGGTCAACAAAGAAAATGAATATTTTCATTGCTTTCCATATTAAGACAACCCAGTCTCGAGATTTGAATGCAATCACTTATTTTAATTTTGTATAGTTTAAAGATTCAATATCATCAATACCTTTATTGTATTAGAGATTGGAGATGTCGTGGTAGCAGACGTCGCCATATAAATGTCCTTGTGGAGGAAATCTTCACAGGGGTGGTCTCTTGTTGGGCTGTCAGATCTCCCTAGCAGCTCCTGATTGATTAATTTCTCGGACTGTGTCAAAACCCCGGTGTGCTTGGATTGGAGTTCGCCCTCTTGAGATCATAAAAGTTGCAGAGTCAGACCATTACTACAAACACTAGTGAGGCCAAATTTTCATTTTTCTAGGAATATGTGCGTTATTGAAAAATGTTTTGGAACATACACAGTTAGCACTCCTAGGAATTAGCACATTCAGTCACTTGATTGTTCATGCGTAGGGTTGCTTTGTCCCATGTTCATTGTTTTTAGACGTGCTTGGAATCACTTGCTTGCTGTTTTGTGTGCTTGTTTACCTATTTGACTACCGAAAACGAACGATCTCAGAATAATCTTCAAACCTGGACAGAGCTTCGTCACACAATAAATTTGGAGAGGTATCCCATACAATACGTTTGAATACTCTCCAGGCCCCAACTCTTGAACAACTCTACAATTCTGGTCTTTACGAAGACGACGGTCTTGGCAATTTTTGATTGAAAATTGGTTACGTCCCCCCTCCATCAACTCACGGAGGTAATCAACAAACCCCTCCTCAATCTAATCCAGCGAGCCCTAAAACTCCTAACATGTCTCACGGAGGGACACAAGACGGGTCTCAAGGACACCAATCTCAACACGGTATGGATCAAGAACCTACACCTTCTGAAATTGTTCGATATCAAAACGATGATGACTTCAAAAGAATGATGAAACATTTCTTGAAGGAAGATATAGAAGCATACTTTCTAAAATTAGCTCATCAAGGAGCTAAACTTCCTCGAAACTTTAATATGGAAGATATCATTACACATCAGGAAGAAACTCCTATCACGGCTATGGTGAAATAGATGCATGCCATGCAAGTCAAACTTAACAAACTTGAGAAAGAAAAGGAACCTAAGGAGTTCTCCATGGAAGGTCTATGCCCTTTTCCATTCAATAAAGATTTGTACATGCCGCCATTCCCTAAAAGAGTGGAGATGCCAAAATATGATAAGTATGAGGGAAACTCTGACCCTCAAGATCATGTCAGAGAATTTTGTAGTCAATCTATGGAGTTTATGCGCGATCCAACTTACTTAATGCGTCTTTTCCCTCGATCTTTTGGAGGATCAGCCATTCATTGGTTCTCTAGAATGCCTCCTACTGTCAAAACTTTTGAGGAGTTAATCAAACTGTTCTATCAACAATACTCCTACAATATTCAACATTCGGTCACTATGATCGACATCTGCAATTTGAAACAATATCCAGGAGAACCATTCCTGACATTTCTCAAGAGGTGGAGGAAGAAATTTTCTCTATATGCTAGACCCATTCCCGAAATTGAGAAGTTTGAAATCTTCATCAACAATTTTGTTCCAGATATCAACTACCCTTTACAAATGCAAAATCATACATCTTTTGACAAGATGGTAGATAATGCGATCAAAATTGAGAAAGTACTTGTGAAAAAAGGAGACATCACACTTCAAAAAGACAAGTATGAATCTGCATCTAGTTCTAGGGACAAGAACAAAAATTGGAACACGAATAAAGGCGTTGTAACAGATGGCGTTGTTGATAATATCCGTGCCCCATCTAAGGCACCTGCTTTCAATCTCGCTGTTGGTACCCAGGCCATCAAAGCTTCCGAAGCTAAAGCAACAGAGTCCAACAAAAAGTCGTTTGATTACAAACCTTGGGCTACAGATCCTAATCACAAATTCACTCCTTTTGGAGAATCCTTGGAATCTGCCATGAAAACTCTTTTTGAAACGTGTTACTGACACATCAGCCGAGGAAGGTTTAAGTGACAAAACCAACAAAGGAGATTAAGGGGCACAATCCGATGGATGAAAGGAAAATGGTTTACTTGTCTATTTAAGAGACTAGGGTTTCATTATGAAACTTATGCCGGAGGAAAGAATACTGTAGAGATATCACGTGAACAAGCTTCATGCATGCTTGATCAAACTGGTTAAGGAGAACCAAACTATAGAGATTACCGAGGGTCAGAAAGCTATAACCGAGAGACAGTAAGTTACTGAATATTGTTGAAACAGAATTGATATATTGATCAAAGATTTGAATGAGCATAATATAGATTTGCACATCTGCAAATCAAGTTGTATTGTAATAAGATCACCTGCTGTTACAGTTTAACCATTGTAATAAGATAAATCTCTTAACTGCTTTGATACCACTGAAAAGAGCCTGCCTAGCTCTTCTTATAAATACTGTATAATTCTAAAATTTGCTAGCACTTGATTTGTTTTGAGTTTGCCAATGAATGATTTTCTTTTTAAAAAAAAATCTTTTCCAGAATTAAATGATTAAAATCACAATAAATTCTAACTTATATCATTATTTATAAACCTGTTCATATCGTTATATTTCTGTATTCATTTTATCTTATTTGCAAAATTAGTGCACGCATCACATTGACCGTCAAATAGTTGTAATCCGATCCAACTTTTATATTTGGTACCTTTATGGCCAACTTTGTTAAATGAAAAGCATCTGCGGTGGAAAGATATTAAGCAAGGGGAGGGTTTTTAACTTTCTTACTGTTCTGGACCGGAGTGAAATGGTTATGCTTCTTTGATTCACGCGTGTCCTTTTCCTTTCGCTTCTCAGGTCTCTTCGAAGTTCTTGAGCTTTCTCCTTTGTCAAATCCAAGTCCACATTTGTCCCTTACGGGTTTTGGAAAACCAGACATGCTATCAAGTAGATCACCACCGATCTTTATGTTTCAGGACTTTTCAATCTGTTAGTTTGCATCTTTCCATTCCTTCAACATTGCAATCTCATTTTGAAGTTTAGTGTAATTTTCTGTAAGAAGACACCCTCTTCTTGTTTTTTTTAAACCACAGATATACCACAGTATCCAGTTCAGTCACAGTTTGATAAACAAATTCAGTCTTTTAAACAAATTAGATGCTTTAGAAAAAACGGATAGTAAGTATAGAGTAACTCAGCACCTCTGTGAAATCCCTTTGTCGATCAGATTTGATCGGTCACGTTGACAGCAGTGTGATTCGGATTCGATCTTTGCGCAGAACATCATATTATCCCGAGACTATTATTGTCTCAAATAAATAGTTTGTTTGCAAGTTCAATATAATTTTAATTTTAATTAAATGCTAATAAAGGGTAAACTTAGCATTTAATTAATTTTATTCTTTCTATTATCTAATGGACAGGGAAGAGACATTGCATCTTCTGGCTTGCTTTTTTGTTGTTTGTTTCAATTCCTTCGTTGAGAAGGAGAATCCGTCTTCAAGCTTTGTAAGATCCCTGAACAGTTCTGACCCAAAATTTCAGTTTTGAAACTTTGACATTTAGTCAAACCATTTACAGTTTCTGAGTTCTTATGTCTGATTGCAGTTGAGTTTTAATGTTGCCAAACAACATAAGAAACATATAATCATGAAAATAAGGATGCGGAAGCAAGGAAGAACCGAAGCACAATAAAAAATCAGATATTGCTTCTTATCAGACTGATTCAGCACAAACACGAACAACTCCGATACCACTGGTTTTCAAAAATATTCCCATTCACCACTGCTGTCGATGCTCTTTAGATTTGCACGTGTACATATATATTATATAGGGATTTCAAACAACCATTGGCTTTCAGCATAAATGTTTGCATTCAATGACATTAATACGGACTTCAAACACTTTGTCATATTGGCACGATGATACCAAGTTCTTAGCATCAATATTGAACCGAAAATACTAGTTGCAGATTACACAATGCCAAAGTTGACTTCTCAGGATTTCTTACACCAATTTGAATTCAATAAGAGACAACAACAACATTTTCACATCACCTGGATTGCACTGTGTCATCTTTGCCGAACAAACAAATGCTCCCTATTGAACCTTGCTTGTCATGATATAAGTCTGATATACAATCTGCTCTTGTGATTTAAAAAGCGGCAACCCTAAAGTATGGGGTCCTCCGCACTATTCCTTCACAGCAAACTCCACAAACAGTGCAAGTGAGGGTATGAAGCATTTGCAGAGGAGTTGCTACCTCCTTTGCATCTGATTGGTCCTCCAACTGAGCCACGAGTGTCCATTTCCTGGTAATTTTTAGACTTGCAAGTTAGTACAGCCCCTTGGTTAATAGACAGTTCACCATCTGCTGGAACAATTGCAGATTCGCAAGGCGGATCTGCTGGATTAGTGAAACAAATAAACACTTGATCCCTTTCAAGTCATTGCACTTTTACATAGGGATATTCCTGTTAACAAATTTTTGATACTCTGTTATTTCTGCAGAAATTACACTTTCTTTTAAATGAGGTTCATGTTGTCTTTCTAAATCTAATTTAATGACCCCTTCGGCGTGAAGGTGCAATATTCTTTTGCTTGGGAAATGATTGTTTTGGTGAGTTTATTTTTCATTTGGAAATTTTCTGATTGATTTGTGTGTGTACTGTGTACATTGAGGAGGAGGAAGAAGGGTCTAGAGTTTACCCACGGGTGCCTAACCGTGGCAAGCATGGAGACATGCAGCAATATCCAGACAAATCATTGGAGCTCTTGTGTAGATGAAAGGTAAATTTAGTGTAGATCTTGGAAAAGTGAAACACACGGTGAACGTAAGGAAATAAATCTAGCAGAAATTATTTCTGCAGGTCATCAGCCTTTAGCCCTTACTGCCAAATTTATTCTTCTAAATTGGTTAAGTTCTACCAAAATAGAGTGGTGTCTTGAGAATAAAAGATAAGTTGTACCCAAATAGAGTGATTTCTTGAGAATACAAAATAAGCCGCACCCAAAACAATGATTATGATACGAAGCTTGAGCACTCTCTTATTATTGCTGCGAATGCAGAGTGTTCTACCAGCAGGAGTATTATTCAATACCTCAGGCTTCGATGTCAGTGATAAAGCCAGCCACCCCACAATATTTATTGATGGGTATGTCTCTTCTTTCTCTTTATATGTATATAGAAGACAAAAAAAACATAATATTAGAAGAACAGTTTAGGTATTACGCCAAAATAAATTGCAAATGTTATTTGTTTGAAGTAAATGTAAATGCTATTTTCTATTTGTTTGAAGTAAATGCAAATGTTATTTGTTATTTGTTTGTTTTAAACGTCAATGTTATTTGTTATTTTACCTTCAGAGGTAGAGGTAAATGGTATTTGTTTGAAGTAAAAGCTCTGACTTCCAGTCGCGAGCGCAAGTAGATTTCATTGAATAAGGTAAAATCATAATGTAAGTGTAATTTGTTTGATGTAAAGTACAATGCAAATGTTATTTGTTCGAACTATAATCCCTGAGTTTGTTTTCAATTTAGTTATGACCCTTAATAGATGCTTCTCTTCGATAATAATTTGAACTCTCTGTCAACCAATTTACTCAAGCTTCTGATGATCAAAACCTACAATCTGTTAGCCTCCTCGTGATCTCCATAAAAATACAGTCTATTCGACAAACTTCAAGCCTATCAATAGAGACCAAACCTTTCCTTTTGCTTTAATAACTTCCGCTCTACTTTGACAATTTTTTCCTCCTACGATGAATAGTGACAATATTAAACATCAGGCACATGGTATGTTCTAATCTCCTCAAACATTCTACAACCTTCGAACTGTTAAGAATTTTCATAATGGAACTTAGGCATTTTAAGACTGTCAACATATTGTCTCGTCAAGTATCCTAAAACAAGTGAATGGCAAAATGCTAACTAGATATTATATAGAAATCTGGATGCATAGGGAGGAGAAATAGTTGAATATAAATTAACATATTTTTAGTCTGCCCACAATCGGTGTGGAATTAATTAGTTGGTATATGGAATGGATCTTGATATTCGTGGGATCATAGATTTAATGTTGTTCAAACAAAACACCTTTGAACAGCCTTAGAAGGAATCCCACGCGCCTCAAAAATTCGAGCCCCCCCTTTGTTAATGCTGAGGTAGAGATTAACACCTTTAGCATGTTCGTACTACTTGTTTTCAAATACTTTCAAATAGTCCTTGTTTTGTGTTGGAAATGCCGTTTTTCTTGAATAAATCAAACTAAATTAAGCCATGATGTAAATCATGAGGATAATTCTGACACTAACAATAATCTTATACAATAACCAAAAACCATAAATCTAGGCCCAATAGTACCACTAACCAAAATCTGATATATCCAACATCAACTCTTATTCTATTACAATTATATCTGATTGAATTCACTTCTTACTTGTGGAGGTACAAATTTTTCTGATTTCATTTGCTTGTAACTATAAAACAAACCCTAAACCTATCCTTAAGTGCACCAAATAACCTAAACCTAAGCATGATGTAAATCATAATGATAATTTTCTACCCAGGAATAAGCTAATGGACGATAATGAAAAACCATAATCTTTAGCCTTAATGGTAACACGAACCAAAATCTTATAGCCAACATCAACTCTTCTTTGTTCAAGCATGTATGTCAATCCCGTTATAATGACTTATGAAAAGGTAGTAATCGTTAGGTTTTTGATTCTCTTATTTTTTCAAGCATCTATGTCAATTTCCATCCAACTCATTAAACACAATCAACTTATCGATCACATCAATCCAACTCATATTGCCTCAAAATTAACCAACCCCTACCTACCCATGTATTCAACCCACTCAACATGGGAAGTGAATCCCATAAAATCATATGCATCGACCATAGCTCCATCTATTCATCGTGTTCGAAATCCAACCATTTCCTATGACAAGGGAAATTTAACAAATTATATGTAAAATCCAACTACATCTCTCATTCCATATCTTTTCTCTTCCTTTGACAAGGTCAATCCATCCGATGCGTCATGCATGGATCCATATTCTCTGTCATCGACGTGTCTGTTCCGTATCGCATTGATGTATCGAACATCTCCCATAACGGCATTATAATCCCTAGTTTAAATATGCCTTGAAACACCAATACAAACTACCCAAGCTTCACAATCTTCACACATCGCCAACCAAACCATAATTTTAAATCCTTTGTATAATCCTAATCTTTCGATTGATTAATTCCTATGCTTGAAAACTTTCATCGTCCCCTTCGTACAAGTCATTTTTTGTAACCTCGTCCACGAACTATTAGTAAACGAGAATAAAACCCTACCTCGAAACAAAGGTTCGAAAGATGTCATTCGAGCATCATTTTCAATTCCCATTTAACTCGTCCAACCCAAAAAAACCTATGGATCATACTAATGCAACTCAGCTATGCGTTGAAATTAACCAATCCCAACCTATCCATGTATCTCGTCCCAATCATCATAGCGAGTGTATCACATAGTTTCATATCCATCTACAATAGAAAAATATATTCCACCTCACGAAATTCTATTCATTACAAATCCATCTTTTTCTGAATCCAACCTCTACCTTTTACAAAGGAAATTCAACAAATATTATGTAAGCAAAGCTATCACTCATTTCATATCTTTCTTGTACATTTGACAAGGGATATCCATCTGATGGCAATTATATGTATCTATATTATCTCAAGCCAATATGTCTATCCCATCCAACATCTATACATGCAACTTCTCCTCATACACGTTCTAATATCCAGATCGAATGTACCTTCAATCAACTAGACCAACTACCAAGTTTTGCACGCTAGAATCCTAGTTAAGAAAATCATTATTGTAAGCCTTCATGCAATCCAAATCCTCAAATTAATCCTTATCATCGAAAACTTACATCATCCGCATCCTAATAGGCTTTATTTCATAACCTTATCCAAGAACTACTAGTAAAGGTGAATAAAACGCCACCTCCAAAGAAGGTTTTTAAAGATGTTATGCATGGATTTATTCGTTTGAATAAGAGACCTCTTAACATAACTGAAGCAACGAATTGATTGAAATAAGACAATAAATAATCTATCACATGTTATGGAACAAAAAGGTGAATGGCAGTGATGTTGAGATTTCCAAACGCATGCGCTGGAACAACCCATGAGCATCGGTTATCAACAATTTTCACGAGAATGTCAAGATAATCGTTTCTCATCTGATGGTTTGCAAGAAAGCATAATAAATATGGACACACAAACCACTAAACCTAAACCAAGAATAGTAAAAGTGTTTAAAATCTCTCGAGAAGATCAACCATGAAAAAATAAATCCGCAACTATTCTTTCCTCCGACGCCGATTTGGGTGGTTGATAAATCGGGGCCGACAAAGATAAATCCCTCCATCCATACAACTGATAAAACATTCAGAACACTTTTGACCAATAACACTACTTAGAGAATTAAACATGCACTTTGTTATATTATCCTCAATATTAGAAAGGGAACGACCATTATTGAACGACAATGATTTTGATGAAAAATTAAAAATCTTGAGCAGCACAAATATTTTATTTCCTGACCAATACCGAATCCTTACAAATTTTCGTTTGATGAAGACCACAGAAATTTTGCACGAGTGTCAACTCCGTCGCGAGTCCACCCCCAGGAAAAACCAGTTTTCCGTCCAGCTCAAGAATCTCTTCTTTGTTCAAGCATGTATGTCAATCCCCTTTGAATGACTTATGAAAAGGTAATACTCGTTATGTTTTTGATTCTCTTCTGTTTTCAAGCATCTATGTCCATTTCCATCCAACTCATTGAACCTAATCAACCTATCGATCGCATCAATCCAACTCATTTGTGCCTCAAAATTAACCAACGCCTACCTATCCATGCATTCAACCCATTCAACATAGCAACTGAATCCCATTAACTCATATCCATCGACCATAGCTCCATCTATTCATCGCATTGGAAATCCAACCACTGCTTGTGTCAAGGGAAATTTAACATATTATATGCAAAATCCAACAACATCTCTCATTCCATATCTTTTCTCTTCCTTTGACAAGGGAAATCCATCTGATGCCTCCTGCATGCATCCATATTGTTTATCATCCAGGTTAATCTTCCAACTAGCATTGATATATTGAACATCTCCCATAACCACATTCTAGTCCCCAGTTTGAGTATGCCTTGAAACATCTATACAAACTACTTGAGCTTCACAAATCGTGAACCAAACTATAATCGTAAATCCTTCATATAATCCTAATCTTCCGATTAATTCCCATGCTCGAAAACATTCAACGTCCCCTTTCTACAAGTCATTTTTTTTAACCTTGTTCGTGAACTATTTGTAAACGAGAATAAAACCCTACCTTCAAACAAAGGTTTGAAAGATGTCATTCGAGCATTATTTTCAATTTCTATTTAACTCATCCAACCCAATAAACCTATGGATCATACTAATGCATCTCAGTTACGGTTCGAAATTAACCAATCCCTACCTATCCATGTATCTCCTCCCAACACAACATAGAAAGCGTATCACAATCTTATATACATCTACAATAGCAAAATTTATTACACCTCAACAAATTCTATTCATTACATATCCATCTTTTTCCTAATCCAACTTGTGCCTTTGATAATGGAAATTTAACAAATTTTGTGTACAAAAGCTATCTCTCATTCCATATCTTTCCTGTACATTTCAGAAGGGATACACATCTGATGACAACTGCATGTATCTATATTATCTCTCGTCGATATGTGTATCCCATCCAACATCTATACATACAACTTCTCCCAGTACACGTTCTAATCTCTATTCGAAATATACCTTCAATTAGATATGCCAACTACCATGTTTTGCATTTTAGAATCCTAGTTAATCAAATCATTATCGTAAACCTTTATGCAATCCCAATCCTCAAATTAATCCTTATCCTCAAAAACTTATATCATCCCCATCCCTAAAGTTTTTTTTATAACCTTATCCAAGAACTGTGAGTAAAGGAGAATAAAACGCCACCTCCAAAGAAAGTTTTGAAAGATGCCAAGCATATGTCGCCATTCCATCCAAATTGAGAGAAACATCATGCTTCTAAGCTTCATGAATCTGCCATAGCTCTATTCTAGGAAATTGAAGACCATTTTCTCCTTAATCACACTATGTACAATCTACACAAATGCTAACATGTTAAGAGCTTTTTGGAAAGCATGTAACTATACACACTCCTTCAATCAATATCTATTTACCCATGCATCCAAAAAATCCTAGTCCAAAAGAAGAGTAAGTTGTTATGTCTACTCCATCTCGTCTTTTTATCTTCATATCAAGAGGCAAGCACTTCCTTAGCTACATCTCGTTATCCCTTCCGATTTCAAGATTCAACTATCCCTCCAAGTCACCATCGTGATCCTATTGCGAATTAAGACTGAAGACATCCGCCCTACATCACCTCATGTTCCCCTTCCAAAGATCAAAGTCTTCCCTCCTCCTAATGTCATGATGCTAATGTATCCTACGATCCAGTTATGCCTCCCAATCACCCTCATGACCTCAATTCCTCAAATAAAAGATAGACAAAAGACCATTTTAAATAAAGAATGCAGGTGTCATGTAGTCGGGCTTCACAAGGCGATATAAGAAAGAGACATATTTACCCATCAACATGATGGCATATAATTTATCCAATGCATATATTCAATGCATATTGTTGTTTTTAGAAAAACACATTCAGTAATATATTAAGAATGTGATTAACACAATTTCTTTGCTTAAAATTGCTTGAAGTCCCTACCAATTTTTATCAATTATGTTTCCTTTAGTCCATGGCAATTTTTGCATGTCACAAGATTAATATGCGTCACAAACTATCATGACAAACAAGCCCTAATTTAAAGTCCTTTAGTTTTAACACATCACTCCTACTTGTGATGGGTTAAATGGAATGAATTGCTCGGTAGATGCATATGCACTTATTTTTGCATTCAATAATCTGGTCCACAACCTTCATAAGGAAGAGTATTAGGAAAGTGCGTAACATGAAAGTACTCTACCTGTTCAACTAATTCAATCCAAAAGAGAGATAAACAAGTCCTTGAGGTCGAGAATTTTCTCAACATTCTTCCACTTGTCGAACACCTTTGCAAAAAGCATAAATGTCCAAGCAAATGATCAACTCTTTTATCAACTCCTCTTTGTTCTGTACGCATCAGACATGACTCTCTATAGAGGCTTCTCTTGCATACAACCTACCACTATCTCTCAACCAATTTACTCGTGCTTTTTATGATCAAAACCTGCAACCTGTCATTCTCCTCAACATTTTCACGCAAAGATAATTTAGTAGACCAACTCCAAGATTAACAATCAAAACCAACCCTTTCCTTTTCTTTTAAGAGCTTGCACTCTGCTCCGACAATTTTTTCCTCTTATGAAAGATTGATGATTTTTTCCTCCTATGATAGATATTGACTGTATCAAACTTCAACCAAATAGGAAACAAAAATTCTTATTGCAATCAGTGAGCAAAGAGCAACTTTGCCTGATGTATTAATAATTCAACTACGATGACTCTTCTATATCTGTTCAATCTGTGCAAATCCTTTCTTTTGATCGATGTTCTATTATTCATTTCACCTTTGACCTTCTTTTAATTGAACTATGAATGGAAATTACAACCTCCAGTCATTGCCGTTTTATCTTCTTATCACTAACAACCCTTTGTTGAGCTGCTCAAAATCTTTTGGGGTTGTAATATTTCTGGTTTCTCTTTCTAATAGTTTGAATCAAGTCTTCAACTACTGCAAACTCCTTACAAAGATCTTCATTTGGAATGTTGAATGGAATTTTTTCAGCTACAACTGTTGGAACAGTGGCCCATGATGCAGTATTATCTCTAGAGTCAACTAAACCTTTATATCTTATTTTGATACCATTTGTAAAAACAAGAGAACAATAATAATAGAGAGCAAATAGAGATTTATATTAAAGAAAAAAAAACATTACACTTGTTGATTGAGCTGTAACTCTATAGCTTCCAGACATGATTCTTCATGTCATCTTATAGACTCAAAATTTCATGCTAATTTATCTTCTTATCTCTAAAAGCTCTATATTGAGCATCGACTCTATAATTTCCCGAGATGGTTCTTCATGTCATCTTAGACACATTGAATGTTCAATTCTCTTCTAACTTTCTAATAACCTCGAATTGCGAACTATAATTGCATTCCTAGTCTCTTTCATTGACGCTTCGACATAAAAAAATCTATCAATTCTAGGGATGAAACCTAGGAAATCCCAAGAAGCTATTAGTATTGTCTAACGATGAGCTCTAACCCATATCGCAAGTAGTCTGTTGTCGCTTCTGGTGTGAAACACTTTGGTTTTCAGCACCTCCTATAGGGTCACACTACAGGTGCTAAGAGATCCAAAATTTAGTGGTCTTTTCCGGCCTCAAACATTGTTATAGAAATTTAGAAATAGAATGTCATGACAGTTTTTTCCTCCTATGATGAATATTGACTATATCAAACTTCAGGCACACGGTATGTTTTAATCTCCTCAAACTTTCTATAACCTTCGAACTTCTAAGAATTTTTCCTAAGGAAAACCAAGCTTTTTAAAAACTTCTAGTCTACTTCGATAATTTTTTCCTCCTCTGTTTTACTATGATTTCCTACTTCCAAATAGGCAACAAACAACCCTATTGTAATCTGTGGGCAAAAATAAACTTTGCTTCATCTATTAATAATTCAACGACGGTGGATCTTCTTTATCTTCTTAATCTGTGCAAATCCTTTATTCTGATTGATGTTCTGTTATTCATTTCACCTTTGACCTTCTTCTCATTTAACTATAAATGGCAAATGGCAATTTCAACCAGCAATCACTGAAGCAACATTTCTCTAACCCAAATTACCCATGATATTTCATTTCTCTTCTTTTCAGACCAGTCTGCCTTCGGCTACCATCTCTGAAACCGATTTAAACTTTTTTCGTTATGCATTCTCTCAAACTGACGATTTATTGATTGAGCTTGAGTTCTATAACTTCTAGACATGATTCTTCATGTCAGAGACTCAAAACTTAATGCTGATTTATCTTCTTATCACTAACAACTCTTTGCTGATCTTCAACTCTATAACTTCCAGACATGATTCTTCTTGTCATCTTAGAGATTTAAAACTTCATACATATTTATCTTCTTATCTCTAACAGCTCTATTGAGTTGTACTTTGAAAAAAGCGAATGGCAAAATGATAACCAGACATTATATAGAAATCTGAATGCACAGGGGCTTGAGTTGAATAAAAAGTGACATGTTTTTAGAATAACAACAATCCATGTGGAAATAGTAGATGGTACAATAGAAAAATTGAAGTAGTTAAAGTGATGTCCATTCACACATTTCGTGTGGAATTAGATGGTACAATGGATAGACATTAGCAGTTAATGTGATGTCCATTCTAATGTATGCCGTGATATATATTTCAATGCACATATTTAAGGATGTCAATGAGAAGAAAGCTCTAGAGGAGGCGACAGGTTCATAAGTTGTTGGGATACAATGTCCAACACTCCTCCTTATTCACAAATGTGAATTATAAGTGCATTCATAGTCTCTTTCACTGATGCTTCCTCCTAAAAGAATGTTCAACTTTCTGAGATGGAACCTATGAAATCAAATGATGCTTTAGGATTCTTTAGCTTTGGCCTCTTTAGTAACCATTACATTGTCGATTCAGGTCTTAAACACTTTGTATTTTAGCACCTGCCATAGAGTCACGCTATTGGTGCTCGAAGATCCAAAATTCAGTGGGCTTCCGTGGCTTAAAAAATTCTTATACAAATTTAGAAATAGAATGTCGCAACATTCAACTTCAATTAACCTTTTAAAACTTCAAACAAGTGTTATCCTCTTCAGATTTTACAATCTCTTTTATCAACTCCTCTTTCTTCTGTACAATTTAGAAATTACCATGAATAGATGATATTATACAAAATATGCAGATCATAAACAACATATTGTGAGATTTTCACGAAAATCCTTTACTTCGAAGTTATACTTCTCTAGCTGGTCCAAAAATCTCTTACTTGATCTTCTGGGACAAACATCCAAGTCATAAGTTCGTTATATGTTGTCAAGTTCCTTAATCACATCCCTAGGAAACTCAGTCCTTTCTCTGTTCTCTTGTTCACTGAACTGACTAATGATCAAAAACTGATTTTTTTGCTTGTTGAACAACAATTTGTGTATTCTCCAATATCTCCTGAGTATCGTTAAGCTCTTTGATGAGCTTACTAACCTCATCTTCCTTTTCCTTCAATTTGTCAGCATATCTTTCACCATTCTTGAAAATGTAATCCCTATCTGAAAGTAGACATAAATAATCTGATTTCAAAAATTCAAAGGCTATTTTGACCGCGTACAATTCATTAATATATGCATCAGCTTCCAGACTACTTTTCCTTTTTGCTATCTGACACAAGCTGCCAAGTTTTTCAGGAAATAAATGACTCATAAATAACAATACCTTATAGCATTCTAAGTGTACACCTATTCCTTGGAGTAGGGGAGCCACGCTACCGCAAGCCATAAATCTACACTTAGAATCCTATCCTACACTGGTATTTATCAGTCACTGATTTCAAATTGAGTGTTGCAAATAGTATTGATTCTCAGCCCAATGGATTTCAAAGGCTACTGGTTTCATGTATAGCGGGCATACATCCCGCAGAGGTCGCCAAAAAATGTTATCAAAATTTCAAATGTTTTAGCAATTTTGCTATGAAGGTATCTCTGAGAGTTGGTTCATCTTATTAATTGTTATGCAATCAGTGAATATGCAACAGCAACATAAATACATTGCAAGTTCTAGAAAGTAATCTTTTCATTTGTATTGAACAATGATAAAGTACAGCTTTTGAGTTTGTTCATTTGAAAGTACAAGTGCATGTATTTAAGAACAATTCAGAAAAAGGCTCACACAAGCCGTGAGCATAGCCTATCTCTCAGTTTAGTTTAAAACAGCATTTAAAAGACAGAATAGAGGAAGGAGAGAAGAGGTCAAGAGTAACCAGTCATTGCCTGAGTGCTTTGACTGGTTAGTTGTGGTTGCTGGTCTGGGAGATGTCTTTGGCCCGTAAGTCCTCCAGCACGTTCCCGAGTCCTGTAAAAAGGGGAGAAACAATGAGGTTAGATCCTATAGGGATCTAAGCAATGAATGATCAATAATGATGTTCTCTATGCCTACGCTGCCTTTTAAACAATTCTAAATCAGAAAACAGAGAGAAAGATCAGTATGCTCAGTGCTGGTGTGAAAAGATTTATTGCTAATGAGTTTGTTTCATGTGCAGGAAAATAATCACTCCAATGAATATGTGCTCAATATACGCATTGGAGTAATTATTTT
Organism: Chamaecyparis obtusa; assembly: GCA_027943335.1. Lineage (NCBI taxonomy): Eukaryota > Viridiplantae > Streptophyta > Pinopsida > Cupressales > Cupressaceae > Chamaecyparis > Chamaecyparis obtusa. The sequence continues at coordinate 3,179,377 of BSBK01000413.1, forward strand.
AAACAGGTGGCAAGAATCAGGACTGAATTATGTAATGTCAAAGGGACATATTAATTTTGATATGAAACCTTTCATTATAATTAAAATGGATCAGTTGAGTCTATTTAAGGGACAATCGTATCTAAGTTGAAACCTTATAGATGGCAATAGTTACAGAAGGAGACAAATGCAAACAAGTTCATTCACAGAAAAGTTGCTGAAAATCTGGATGCAAATTACAGGAATTGGTTTATGGGTGTCACGAGCCCGTGCTCGAACCTCATAAACGAATTTCATTTGCTAGAGTCATCTATTTCATTGAAATAATAAAATTTGTGCGTATGCTAATAAAGTAAAAAAGAAAACAACTCAATAATGGTTCAACACAGGCAAAATAGAGAAGGCTTTGAATTTATGTGAGCTGAAGTGCAGTATACAACTTCATAATGAACAGGAGTTTTGTAAGCATTCAAAGTGCCCAAAGAGCACTGGTTATACAGTCAAAGTGCATATCATTAAGGCCAGTGGCATAAAATGTGAATTGATGGAAGGCAATAGTTGAGATCAACAGTCAAAGATATCAACTCATCATATGAAAAATCAGGATTATGAGCAAGAACAAATAACAGAGTAATCAAAGATGTTTACAGAAAATATGACTATCAAAGTAGTTGCTACGGTCAATAACATGTTTCCAGAAATAGAGCATTAGCAGCAGAAAGTATTAAAAGACAGAGATCATGAATTATTTTAAGAAGCATGTGTATTAGACAGGAGCAATAAGAGGCCGAAGGACAATGTTATGGTAATCATGCAATGATATGTATAATGACAGTCATAAAGATTAAAGGGAAAAGCATCAACATTGATGAATATAATCTTTTCACTCTTCATTGTCAATGCTCAAGCAATCAAGAACAGTCATCATAATGCATAGAATCTTAATGAAGGTACCCATAAGCAGCAGTGTGAAAGCAAAGATGCTAAATTTGAGCAATATGAGTGTGAAATTGAAGAAGCACGAGCACTTGCTAGGGGGGAAACTACCAGGTGTAAAGCCGCAAAAGAGGTTATCAGAGTTTACTGAAAATGGATTAAGGCAGGCTTTAGGAAATGTTACTAATAGGAAAATTGTGGATCTGTACATTATGCGACATCCTCCTGGTGTAGAGCCTTCAGATGCTAAATGTGAGGACTTCTCATCAGTTGGATGCTTCTTCTTCATCTATTAGATCTCATGATTCCAGGAAAAATGTGACTCATAATGGTAACTTGAGACAACATTCAGAATTAGATTACAGAAGCAAAACAGGTCATCCACAAGGTGAAGCAATACTCAAATATAACATTGAACAGGACACAATTCCTGATAGTAGCTCTTCCACTCAACGGAATGGATATGATTCTTCTTCATGTGAAGTTTCTGCAAATAGGTGGAATGGAAGACACAAAGTGCACATGAAATCTTATGAGCATTTTTAAGCTAATCAAGATGCCAAGGAAAGTAATGAAGCACTCTCTACTAGAGGCAACAGCTCTTGAGGCTGCTAAAGCTGCTATAAAAGAGAGAAGAATTTGTGACAAGACTGGAAAGGGAGAAGAAATACTGCAAGGTGTAATTGAAGCATAAAGAAGAGACAAAGGAAATGCATCTTTTCTTTCAAACAGTAGTCTGAATAATGGCCGGAATTTCAATCTTGAAATGTTCAACTGTATCTTAGCAGTGATACCATTTGGATACAACTAAAGCTTCCATCACTTAAGTGTGCTGCAGAGGAAAAAAATAGCAGTAAGTTTCACAACGCAAACTAGAAGTTGCTGATGGTCAAATGAAGGTCGCTACAGGAAGAAAATGATGAGATTTGAATAATTTCTAAGAGCACATAATGGCCATGCTGGATACTATTTGCAGAAGATAGTGAATATATAAGGGTTTATGCAGCAAACATTAATGATTTTTAACAATGGAAGTTGAGCCATAGTCAGCGGTGAAGCTCCTTCAAGCAAATACAGAGAGATACATACAAAATGAAAATGTTTTCCTTCAAAAATAGCAGCGTTCGTTCATTAAAAGATATCTCAAACTTTTTAAGGAAAAAGTGCAAATTGAACATGGTGGTTTCCAGTTCCAAATGCTTAGCTTTATGCAAAAGCTCGAGCCAAGGAAAATGCACAGTAATCTACAAGAAAATCAAAGGCGGCAACTCCTGTTCGAACCCTCGTCTTCCTCTCAAACATAAAGCAAATGATGCGGTTTTCTTATGGTTATTTGCATTTTGTTTACTCCTCAAACATGTTGTATAATGTTTGGAATCTGCTCACGGTGTTTTTAGGGTTAAAATCTTGTTAAAAAAAAAGAGACAAAATTAATAAGCTACTTAATATTAGAATATAGTGTTAAGTAACTTATTTATTTTTGTTTATCATTTACGTACCTTTTATGGTTATTGTAATTTAATATTTATGGATTGTTTTATCTTATAGATCATTCCATAAATATTAAAATCTTGTTTAAAGAAGATATTAATGATATCAGATGGAGAGATAAGGGTATATATATATTCCTTTAAGACTTTGTCTTGAAGTTTGAATGTAAAATGGAGACATAAGGAGGGTTTTTAGGAGGTTGAGAAAGTCTCTAAGCATCTTGAGCAGATCTAGGAGCTTGTTGAGCAGATTTAGGGAGGTTGGAGTTCTTCTAGGGGTCTTGGGTCGGATTTTGACCTTTTCATGGCAGTTGAAGGGTCTTTATGGCCATTTGGAGCTTTTTGAGGTCAGTTATAGATGAGTCATAGGTTCTTTATGACTTAGTGGAGTCTTTTTAGTGGATAAGCTTCATTTTATGGGTTTCCAAGTCCTGTTTTGGAGGCTATTTTTCAGCATCCGATCCTTGGTGGTTGAGAGTTGTATACTTGCTGTATTGAGCACTCATAAGGACTCAGTTCTGATTATGCAGAGGCAGGTTCTTGTGGCATATTTTTTGTCCTCGGCAGTTTTATGCAGAAGTTTGTAACTCTTTTGAAGATTGATTAATATTGGCAGCATTTTTGAGCGGTTTTCTATCAAATTCAGGCCTCCATTCTTCCTGTGGTTTTGTGTCAAATACTTGATTGATGAAAGTGATAAGTAAGTTTGGCAAATTTCTTATCTTCTTTTGTCTCAATTATTACCTTATTGCAGGAGTGTATGTTGTATGCAGGGTGTAGTTTGTGTCTGAAATAAGTTTGATTCTCATGTGAAGAATTCCTCTTCCTTGCTAATCTGCTTTAAGACCTTGTTACAAAATATTTATGCATGCCTATATAGATTAGGAGTGTTTAAGTGATAGAATTCATTAGTTCTCTTCAAGGAAGCCATTATTTTTTCAGTGTTCCTATCATATTTGGTGTATCACCTGGTTCATTAGTTTAGGTTAATTTCAAATTCATTTTTCAACAAATTCTAACCCTTTTCCTCAAAAGTTTTAAGTAGTTTTTAGCAACAACCAGAGATTATCCAATAGGAGCCGGCCTAGAATTCTGAGGTTTCATTTCTAAGTAAGCATTTCCCACATGCAAAAATGATTCCCATGTTAGGCAGAATTGTTAAACTGGTATAGTTTAATAGGGTGCAAATTCTTAGCCTTAACAGTTTTGGCACACTCGGTGGTACAATATACAGCAGTCTATTTCTTTATTTGCTGGTTTTACTGTACAAACCTGCAAATTTTTAGTCATTCAAAGCAGTTTGAAAGTACAGTTGGCGACTCTATGGTGAAGAACTAGTAGTATCAGCGCTGATTATTATTTTTATGAGAAAGATTGAGACAAGGAGCTCAAGTGCATTTGAATTTCTGCAGTTAGAGACACCCAAAAGGAAAGGTAGAACTCTTAAACGAACCCCACATGCTAAAAGAGTTCAGACTTCACCTCCAAGAGTTTATGTAAGAAGAGGAAGACCAGAGAACAGAGAAAGCTCTTTAAGACATTCGGCATCACCAACTATAAGGGCAGAATTTTCAAGTACTGTAGCAGCTGGTTCAAGTTCAGTTTCAGCAAGTGTTACAGCACAAGTTAACCTTATGGCTGCACCAAGAGCTTTCAATTTTGTTCCTTTTGATCAAGGTAGTCCCTTGAATCTTCAACAACACAATGATATACCATTGGCAACATTGAAGGGGTTACCAGACTTCACTGGAGAAGGTCAAACAACTGCTTATGAGCATATGCGAGATGTTGTTTCCATTTGTAATGTTCATCATGTGACTCAAGACAACGTTGCTGTTAGATTATTGGCTGCTTCATTCAAAGAAAAAGCTTTAGATTGGTTCAAAAATTTACCTGTGGCTTCCATTTCCAACTGGGATGAATTGGGTGATGCCTTTACATAATTTTTTGAGGACAAGTCAGATCATTTGTCCCTTGTAGAGCAACTAACAACTATTAAAAGAGCCCCACAAGAGCAAATGACGGATTTCAATTCCTGTTTTCAAAAGACATGGAATAGAATACCAGTGGTGGTAAGACCAAGTGCAGATTATGCTTTTCTTTATTATCTTAATAGTTTGAATAGTGACATTTCAGTAATGATTCAATCCATGGGAGGTACTTCATTACCGCAAGCTTTTAGTCTTGCTGTTAGAGCAGAAAATAGTCTTATACAGGCTAGTAAAATAGCCCCTAGGCCTCCCATGCCTTATTTCCCAAATATTCAATCGAATATGCCTCTAAATATACCACCAATGGCTCCTTTGCCTACTGTTCCAGTTGTTTCCACAGTTGTGAGTTATGAAAGTACAGCTGGACCATCAAATGAATTGCAGGAGATTAAGAGCAGCTAGCAAAAGATAGAGAGCATTTTGCAAACTTTGGGAAATGAGTTAACCAGTATCAAAAAACAACAAACTCAAAACCCGAGGCTTGCATTTCAGCAGTATAATCATCAACATTCTTACACAAATTTAGAAATAGAACGTTGCGACATTCAACATCACTTAACTTTTCATATGTTCAAACAAGTTGTATCGTCCTTTAATTTCAGCATCTCTTTTATCAACACCTTTTTGTTCTGTACACTTCAGACATGAATCTCTAGAGAGGCTTTTCTTCCATAAAACCTACCACTCTGTCTCAACCAATTTACTCGTGCTTTTTATGATGAAAATCGACAATCTATCAGCCTCGTCAACATTTTCACACAAAGACAATTTAGTAGACAAACTCCAAGATTAACAATCAAAACCAACCCTTTCCTTTTCTTTTAACAACTTGCACTCTGCTCTGACAATTTTTTCCAATCATTGCTGCTTTATTTTCTTATCACTAACAACTCTTTGTTGAGCTGCTCAAATTCGTTTGGGGTTGTAATCTTTTTGGTTTCTCTTTCTAATAGTTTGAATCAAGTCTTCAATTATTGCAAACTCCTTACAAAGATCTTCATTTGGAATTTTGAATGGATTTTTCAGCTACAACTCTTGGAACAATGGCCCATGATGCAGTATTATCTCTAGAGTCAACTCTACCTTTATATCTTGTTCTGATACCATTTGTAAAAATAAGAGAGCAATAATAATAGAGAGCAAATAGAGATTTATATTAAAGAAAATAAAACATTACACCTCTTGATTGAGCTTTAACTCTCTAACTTCCAGACATGATTCCTCATGTCATCTTATAGAATCAAAATTTCATGCTAATTTATCTTCTTATCTCTAAGAGCTTATATTGAGCATGGACTCTATAACTTCCCGAGATGATTCTTCATGTAATCTTAGAGTCTCAAATCATGATATTGATTTATCTTTTTATAATTAGCCGCTCTATGGAGCTAGGCTCTAAACTTTAGACACATTGAATGTTCTATTGCTACAAACTTTCTATTACCCTCGAATTGCAAACTATAATTGCATTCGTAGTCTCTTTCATTGACACTTCAACATAGAAAAATCTATCAATTCTAGGGATGAAACCTAGAAAATCCCAAGAAGTTATTAGTATTCTCTAACGATGAGCTCTAAACCATCTCGCAAGCAGTCCATTATCGCTTCTGGTGTGAAACACTTTGTTTTTCAGCACCTCCTATAGGGTCACACTACAGGTGCTCAAAGATCTAAAATTTAGTGGAATTTTCCGGCCTCAAACATTCCTATAAATTTTTTGAAATAGAATGTCATGACAATTTTTTCCTCCTATGATGGGTATTGACTATATCAAACTTCAGGCACACAATATGTTCTAATCAGGCACACAATATGTTCTAATCTCCTCAAACTTTCTACAACCTTCGAACTTATAAGAATTTTTCCCAAGGAAAACCATGCTTTTTGAAAACTTCCAGTTTACTTTGATAATCTTTCCTCCTCTGTTTTACTGTGATTTTTTGCTTCCAAATACGCAACCAACAACCCTATTACAATCAGTGGGCAAAAAGAAACTTTGCTTCATCTATTAATAATTCAACAACGGTGGCTCTTCTATATGTTTTTATTCTGTGCAAATCCTTTCTTTTGATTGATGTTCTAATATTCATTTCACGTTTGACCTTCTTCTCATTTAACTATAAATGGCAAATGGCAATTTCAACCTGCAAACACCGCAACAACATTTCTCTAACCCAAATTACCCATGATATTTTATTTCTTTTCTTTTCAGACCTGTTTGCCTTCTCCTACCATCTTCTAGAAATAATTATTGGTCACTATAATATGGTGCAACATAAATATTATTTTTAGAGCAATGTCGAACAAGGGAGACATTGAAATTTCTTAGATGGCTTCCATGTTACTTGCAACTCCACCCATTATTCTAAGGTGTTTTAATTTCAGCATGAAAATTCAACTCAACTGATAATTTGATTTTTTCACCGCTACCTCTAAAATGTTCTCCACTAACTACAACTGATTTAAACTTTTTTCGTTATGCACACTCTCAAACTAACGATTTATTGATTGAGCTTGAGTTCTACAACTTCTAGACACGATTCTTCATGTCAGAGACTGAAAACTTCATGCTGATTTATCTTCTTATCATTAACAACTCTTTGTTGAGCTTCAACTCTATAACTTCCAGATATGATTCTTCTTGTCATCTTTGAGACTAAAAACTTCATTCATATTTATCTTCTTATCTCTAACAGCTCTATCGAGGTATACTCTGAAAAAAGCTAATGGCAAAATGATAAACAAACATTATATAGAAATCTGAACGCAGAGGTGGGAGAGTTGAATAAAAAATGACATATTTTTAGAATACCCACAATCCATGTGGAAATAGTAGCTGGTACAATGGAAAAATTTAAGTAGTGAAAGTGATGTCCATTTACACATTTCGTGTATAATTAGTAGATGGTACAATGGATACATATTAGCAGTTATTTTGATGTCCATTCTAATGTATGTTGTGATATATTTTTCAATGCACATCTTTAAGGATGTCAATGAGAAAAAATCTCTAGAGGAGGCGAGAGGTTCATAAGTTGTTGGGATACAATGTCCAACACTCCTTAATCACAAATGTGAATTATAAGTGCATTCATAGTCTCTTTCACTGATGCTTCCTCATGAATTTTTTTTCAACTTTTTGAGATTGAACCTATTAAATCAAATGATGCTTCAAGATTCTCTAACCTTTAGCTTTGGCCTATTTGGTAAGTCGATTCAGGTCTGAAACGCTTTGTATTTTAAAACCTGCCATAGAGTTACACTACTGGTGCTCGGAGATCCAAAATTCAATGGGCTTTGGTGGCATAAAAAATTCTTATACAAATTTAGAAGTAGAATGTCACGACATTCAACTTGACTTAACTTTTTATAGCTTGACGCAAGGTAGGGATGCATTAGGGGCCAAAGGATGGCGCACCCTAATGATCCAAGGTTGCAACACACATACGAAAGCAATAAACTACAAGAGTTAGAGAGAGAATGCCAGATCTGTCATATATTATCATCAATTTGAATCATACATGCCGGGCTGTAAGGCCTTACCGGTTACGGCCTGCTATTACAATGAATTACAGAAGTCCTCAAACTTGCGAGGATTTGCTACCAATCTCTAATCTAATGTCTTATATTTTCTATCCAAAATTGCCTCCTAAACTACCACCAAACATCTACGTTTATACAAGAAGCTACCGAGCTAAGTCGACCTTTAGATCCACAATTAACGGAAGTAACGTTCAAATCTGGGACCACACACTTCCCAATGATGGATTCCAGCATTAATTCTGCGATCCAATATAAATGCACAAGTCGGCCACAACAGGAACCAAAACTAGACCCATCGGTAAGCAAGATAATCGATCAGCAGACAGACAACGTCGGGCACCAATGAAATAACCTACCACCCAGGGGATAATGGACCACACTCGGTAACCAAAGGAAACCGACCAATTACCGACCAACTCGGTCAAAGTAGAAACCGAGCAACACAGACAAAACTCAAATTCTTTTTGGTGACACAGGATTGCAAAGGACTCGAGATGCTCCTGCATCAGACACCTGGGGTTGTTTTGAAATGATTCTCTGAATCACTTAGTAGGTTTGGTCCGAGCTGCATCCAAATTAGACTATGAAATCCACGAACTATCTTTCATCGGTCTATTCTTCCACTTAACCAAATTTTCCATGTACTGTTTTCCTCTTGTACTTTTTCCAACTCTTTCCTTAAAAATCTTTTCAACTTCATTCTGCTCCTTAGGATATTTTGTCGGTACTGTCACTTCTTCATTAGGTTCATGATAATCATAAATCAACAATCTTGAAAATCGGTGATATGTCCATGTCATCAGGTAACTCAATCTAATATGCATTTCCACTGTCAAATTTCTTCAGAATCTTGCAAGGTCCGAACTTTTTCATGTTCAACTTTCCATATGTTCCAATAGGAAAACGACCTTTCTTTAAATGAACCATCACTTCATCACCAACATCAAAAGTTTTATGTCTTTTTGATCTATCAGCTCTGTCTTTGTATTTCTGATTACTGTCTTCCATCTTTAGCTTCACATCTTCATGTAATGTCTTCATATATTCAACAAATTTTACTCTTTCAGCACTTATCTTATTCTCATCAGCAATGTCTCTCAAATCAGATATTCCTCTCGGTTGTGTGCCATTCACAATCTCAAATGGTGTCTTTCTAGTACTTCTATTCATTGAATTGTTATATGCAAACTCTGCTTGTGCCAATGTTGTCCTCAATTTTGAGATCACTAAATTGTGGCAACCCTACGGAATTTTTCTTGTCAATTCGTAGAAATATCCTTTATGTTTTGAACGTTTTTGATAAAGTGATATAAAGGCAATTCGTCATCCTTGAAAAGCTCTTTGTAACACACGTTTCATGCGTTCTTTAAGTCTTTCCCTTTGTTTTTAATCTTGATTTTCCCTTGAGTCGATAGCCCTTTAAATTACGCTAGTTTCGAGCTAACTTAGACATGAAACGGAGTTCTACAACTCAAGTTATGATGTAAAGGGTGGGGTTTTCAAGGCTGACTGCATATCCTTTAAAAAACCCCAAAAGTGGGGTTTTTGAAGTCGATTGCACGAGTTTGAATTATTTTTAATATGTTAAATGGATTTCAAAGTCTGTTTTCAAATTTCAACTCATTTCGAGTTGATTTGACTATAGTTTTTAACGTTTTCATGAAATTAGCTTTTAATCTTCTAATTTCATGTTACTTTATTTAAATACTATAGTTATGTATTAAATTAATTCAAATTAAAAGACTTAAGTATTAAAAGTGCGGTTTTTGTTCTTCAGTGCATATCATTCATGTGTAAAACACTTTTAAAATCTTGTTCCTAAGTCTTTTTCCATATTCATACGTTGTTTTTGTCAACAACTGCATGTACATTTCATGTTTTCAATCATATGCAGTTGTATTTCTAAAGTGCGTATTAATTTTCCTTTGCTATTTTCCTTTAAAGTGTCGATTTTTAATGTCATTACATATGCTCATTGTATATGCAAATGAGTTTCTAAACAACGTTTTTAATGGTCATTTTATGGTGTCGATTTTAGAGGAGTTTGCATATAAAGTCCATGTGCAAATGTATTAAGTTTTATTCTTCCCCAAAGACGTGGATTTTTAATGTCATTACATGTGTTTATAACATGCTGAAAGACATGTGTAAAGACTTCTTTAAAGAATGTTTTTAAACTTCCAAGATGGGCGTCGATTTTTTTTAATGCTATGCACATGTAATACATTGCAAAAGAGACGTTTTTAATGCCCAGTCATAGGTGTCGATTTTAGGATGCATTACATATATTAACACATGTAATGCATTCAACATAAAATGTTTTTTTAAAAATCCCTTACTAGGTGGCGATTTTGAAGGCCATAACATATTGTATCAAACATATGTTAATGACTTTTTAAAAGCCGTTTTTATCTTTATTCCCTTGGTGGCGATTTTCAATAGCATAACACATGTTTCGTGCTATGTATCTTTCAAAACCCGTTTTTAACCTTCCTTGCTTGGTGGCGATTTTATTAGCATATGCCAATCTCTTCCCAAAGTGCATTTTTAAACATATTGCTGCATGGTGGCGGTTTTATTCCTCAATGCATATGGTTTTGACTTTCAAAATGCGTTTGGACCTTGTCTTCCCTTAGTGGCGATTTTGAAGGCTCTAACACATTAAAAACATGTGTTTGTTCATCAAAGAAATGCGTTTTTGATAAGTAAACAGCTGGGTGGCGATTTTTGTTTGAAGAGCACATGCTTTGTTTTATTTCCAACATGTTTCTCTGCCATTTTTCTTCAAAAACGGCTCATTGGAGGTCATAATCATCATCTAAATCCAGAGTTTTTGAATAAAAGTGGATTCTAGGGTAAGCATTTTTATTTCCAGCTTGTTTATTGTCATTTCCAATTGAATTTAAAACCCTAGACGCCGTTTTTGGATGCCATTGCATGTGTTGGATTTATTCAAACTTGTTGCTATTATTTAGCATTTATTTTCTCTTTCATCCAACACTTGTCAAGATTCAATCCTTGACTTCAAGAGATGTTTATCTTTTGAAAGAATAATTCATGAATTGAACTCTATTTAAAGACTCTTTCACAGCATTTCCAAATCACGAAAATCTTCATGATCATTTCCAGATTTTTCAAAGATTACAAGAGATTTTCCTTATTTTGTCTCATAAAGAAGTGAGGTAAAATTACTTGTATATGTTGAGGATGTCTTTGTTTTTATTTCATTTTCTTTTTATTTTCAGTTTTGTAACATATGTTTCTACCTCATTAAAGATGCATATGCAAGGACATCTCTTCTTTTGCATATGCAGTCGGGATTAAAAACCCCGTTCTATGGTGAAGAAAGAAACAAATCCAATGCAAGTTCGTACATGTGCTATTTTCCAAAATATCCACTTGCATAAAATTGTTGTCCCTACCACTTCCATATGACGTAAAACTCGTAATGGTGGTCAATTCAAAACTCCATTTTAAAAGTGATATCCATTCATTCATTCGCCTTCCTATCCTTCATAATTCTCGCTGTCCGCACATGCAATCACCTCCAAGAAACCCGTTTTTGGGTCTTCCTTGTCATTTTTGAAGTAAAATTCATTCACCTCTTCGCTGTCCTAAAGTTTTCTAACCATTCCTCTTGCTCATACCATTCCAAAATCCATACTTGTACATCAAAAAGCATGCCATAGACCCATCCATGCTTATTTTTCTCATCTAATACTACTTGTCCATTCATATGTAATACCCTCTGTAAAACCCGTTTTTGGTTTTTCTCACAACACCAGAAAAGGAAGAAGGAAAGACAGAGAATTGAAAGGGAGAATCAAGAAAGTTTGCAACGTGAGAGGCAAAACTGAAAAATGATCTATGATGGTGTTGTCTTCCTATTGCTAACTATCCAGTTGTGCAACCAGGTTTGGATATAAACATAAGGCAAGAAGATATCATTTCAGACCTAGGGGCTTTCATTTGGAACAACACACACTATTCAGTTGCTCAAGCCATCTTGGAAGAAGAGGAGGAAGTTGGTATTGAATTTGACAGAGAAAGACACAGAATTGAAAGGAGGCTTAGAGAAAGATTGGAACGTGAGGAAAGGGAAAGGATACAAAGAGAAAGAGAAACCCGTAGGAGAGCTCAAAGGCCACCCTTGAGAGAAATTCAACTTCGAGGGAATCAAGTGAATCAAAATTAGAACAAAAATTGGATAAGAAGATTGGATCTTTCTCCCTAGAAAGGTTCGAAAGATTACAACATAAAATGCTTTCAAGAACACTCAAAACAACAATCAAGGGTGCATATTCCTATTCCAGATCAAGATGCTTTCACCAAACCGGAGCATATCAACCATCACGCATCCTGTAGCAGCATGAAGATAAACAAAGGATGATGTAATAGGTGTCGTGTTTTGTCAGGCACTTAGAATATTTTCATCTTGTCTTTGTAATTTGTATTTGACATATGTAATTACATGTGATAGTATCACATGCAAAGTTGTAACATGTAATCAGGTTGCAAGTGCATTAGGCATGCAACTTTGAAAAAGTCAAAATTAGTTAGTTAGTTAGGGAATAAGTGAAGGTGGTGAAGGATTTTCCTCTTTTTTCTCCACCTTTCTCTCTCCTCTTTTCTTATATAAAGGAGGGAGCTCATTGTAAATAATCATCTTTTCGCAAGGCAATTAAATTCTGCCAGCTTGTATCTACACTCTAAGACTTTGAGCTTATATGTAAATTTGAATTGCTTTCAATAAAAAGGGCAACTTGCTTTCAAACTTTGTGTTGATTCAAGGTGTTATGTAACGACATTTTTTGTTTATTGATTGTGAGTTTTGGAGTTTTTCTCAAGAGGCATTTGAATTCAATTGTGTAGACTTTGAGTTGCCTATTGCATTCAGAGCCAATTTGAACTTTTGAAGACTTTGTGCTGCAAGAGGACAAATTGTTATATTAGATAGTGGCTGCAATTACTTAGAACTGAAGACTTTGGGCTTCAGTTATAGGGATTTTTATTAAGTTTGAGAGTATCTGGTAAGAGACTTTGTGCCTTACTGGTTATTCTACTTGAATCCTAATTTGGGATAATTGCAGGAGACTTTGGGTTCTTGTACTTATTCCACAAAATATAAAAATTAAACCGCGGCCATTGGTATTGTTCTTACGTCAATTCCAAGGTCATCGGTATTATCGTAGCAGTAGGAGATATTTGTAGAGTTAGAAAGTTGTTGTTACTTGTGAATCTTTCCTAAAAAAGAGGAACAGATTGGAAGAATTGCCCCTTTATTTAATTTCAGTTGAAGTCCTGCTGAAGCCACTTGCGGTAAGAAGGGACCCTCCCCTATTGCTGAGAGGAGAGATTTATCTCATGAGACGTTGCCTAAAGTTACAATTTTGTAAGGTGTAGTCTTAGTGGCTTACAAAATTTTTAGCCAACAGCCAACATAGAATCCCAATTACTCGGTGTCTCTCCAACTAAACATCTCAAAAGATTTCCCAAAGTTTTGTTCACAACCTTACTCTGTCCATCGGTTTGTGGGTGAAATGTAGAACTATATTTCAACTCAGTGCCAAATTTCTTCCAAAGTGTTTTCCAAAAAATAACCAACAAACTTACTGTCTTGGTCAGAGATAATACTCATCGGTAATCCATGCAATCTGGCAATTTCCTTAAAGAAAAGATCTGCTACATGTACTGCATCTGATGTCTTTCTACAAGGTATAAAATGTGCCATCTTCGAAAATCTATCCATAACAACAAATATAGAATCATTACCTCTTACTGTCTTCAGTAAGCCAAGAACAAAGTCCATATCGATATCAATCCAAGGTTTCTCAGGAACATCAATCGGTGTATACAATCCAGTATTCTGACTTGCTCCTTTTGCAACTTGACAAATACCACAACTTTTCACAAATTTTTGAACATCTTTATGCAACTGCAGCCAATAGTACTTCTCTTTGAGCAAATTGTATGTTTTATCAATGCCAAAATGTCCAGCTAAACCACTACTATGTTTATTCTTTATCAGATTAGATCTCATCACTCCTCTCGGTATACACAACTGAATACTTTCGAACAACATACCTTCCTGAATGAAATATTCATCCAATTTAGTGTCTTGTTGATCTTGAATAGGTGTTTTGCACTTTCTCCATGGTTCAGAAAAATCAAGGTCATTTTCATACAAACCTCTCATCTCATCAAAACCAAGAACTTCAATTTTCATCTTGGTCATTAAAGATCTTCTTCTACTCAATGCATCAACAACTCGATTAGTGACTCCACTCTTATGCTTTATCACAAATATATAACTTTGCAAATACTCAACCCATTTCATATGTCTCTGATTCAACTTATTTTGACTACCCAAATATTGTAAAGCCTTATGACCATTATACAACACAAATTCACTCGGTATCAAATAATGTCTCCATTTCTTCAGTGCTTGAACAAAAGCATAGAATTCTTGATCATACACAGAATACTTCCTTCTAACATTATTCAACTTTTCACTAAAGAAAGAAACACGTTTAACTTCTTGACTCAACACAGCTCCAATTGCACTTCCACTTGCATCACATTCTACTTGAAATAGTTTACTGAAATCAGGTAATGCCAAAACAGGTAATTCAACAACCTTCTACTTCAGAGTCTCAAAACTTCTGTCAGCTCCATGTGTCCACTTGAATTCTCTTTTGTCACCTCTCATAGTCTCAGTCATAGCATTACAAATTGAACTGAAATTCCTTATGAACTTTCGGTAAAAACTTGCCAAACCATGAAATGATCTTACCTCTGTTAGCAATTCAAGATTGTCATTAGTGTCTATCCACAAACGCTATGCACCGGTAAGGGGTCACCGGTCACTAACAACACTTGGAAGACACCGGTAGACAAGCAACATAACATTTGCATTGGTCGATAATACTCACCGGTAAGGACACACACCGGTCTCAGTATGTAAGTTGAACCGGATATAAGGTCACACCGGTCTAAAGTAGACTTTCTGTTCTTAAATGCAAAATTTGTTTGCTAGTTTTAGAATTGTAATAATAATTTATGTTACTGATTCACCCCTCCCCTCTCAATAACCGGTAAATTATTAACATTTGGTATGAGAGCCAAGTTCTCTCTGCTTTCAAGTGTAACAACTGAAGAGAAAGATTATGGAGGTTTACCGGTATCAAAAGCAGCTTGAGGAAGCCAATGACCTCATAGCCTCTCTGGAGAGCAGATTGAGGAGATCACTTGCGAAAAGAAAGCAGCTAGCACTACAACTGAACGAGAGCAATGAAACCATTGATGAGCTCTCTGGACAGAGTGGATCTGACGACGTTGAGGAGGCAGTATCTGAACTCGTGGAAAAGAATCAGATCCTCATCAATGAAATCTCTAATCTCAAAAAAGAACAAGAAGACAATGTTTTGATGATGACTAAATTAATCGAGAAGAAGAGAAAAGCTGAAGACGAAAGAAATTCGGCAGTCAAGTCTCTGTCATCCTCGGAGAAAGCAAGGGACCGGGCAGTAGAGGCCGTAGGAGCAAATGAACTTATCATTCTACAATTTCAAGAAGACATGCAGACTGTCACCCAAGAAAATGCCCACATGCAGAAAGGTTGGCATGATAGGAATGAAGCATGCCATAGACTGTCTCAAGAATTGCATCAACTAAGGGAGCAAATGAACGAACTTGAAGAGACAAATGAAATACTGAGAAGATGCAACGAAATTTCAACTAAGCTTGATGAACAACTCAAAGGTCAGAGAAGACACGAAGATAAGAACGGTCTTGTTTGACCGGTGAAAAGTCCACAAGGAATGGTGAGCCCTCTAGGGCAAAAGCAATAAAAAAGGATAAGATGAAATCGCTGGTGCAAAAGAATAAGAATTTCCCTAACACATCTTGCAACCACTGTGGGAAATCAGGTCATAAGACCAATAATTGCAGGAATGCACCGGTAAAGACCAACAATAGGTATTGCAAGAACTTCGGTAAAAAGGGCCACAAGACCAGTGAATGCTGGTCCAGCACCTTATCTGTGTCCGTCAGCATCATGAGAAGCTTCAGAGGGTACTGCTATGCATACAATAAATTTGGACACAGAGCACAAGAATTTAGATCCAAGACAATGACGCTCAGATCCCCAAAACCAATACTCACTAAAAGAAGCAAGGACCTGAGCACAGTGAACTGTGTGAATTGTGGATAACACAACTATAATGGATCTCACAACAAGCCAATTGACACTAGAAGAATGAACTCATGGAAAGCAATTGGAGTGATCTGCTATCACTGCAACAAAGTAGGACACAAATCCAAAGAATGCAGAAACTGATCATCCGGTAACAAGAAGGAACCGGTTAAATATGAAGAAAAGATCAACAAGGAAGAAAAGACTAAGAAAACGGTCAAACAGATTTGGTTCGTAAAAGAATAAAAAATCTTCGCTGAAGAGAAGATAGAGGAAAGATCACCATCTGCTGAAGGCGATATTTCTTCAGCAAACTAAACCATGAAGGTTTAGAGGGAATTCGTAGTTCCACTACCATTCCTGGTATGATTGATGAGAGTCGGGCTCATTCAGTCTTTAAGATTAATCGGTAAGGCAAGTTTACAATCAACCGATTGGTAAAACGGAAAAAGGTAGGTAAAGCATTTATTATTGTAGCCGTTTAACAAATAGTTACCATTTGGTAATTATTTTTATAACCTAGCCCTATAAAGGAAAGGGGAAATTACTCGCAAGTTTTCACTTTGCTTACTTTGCGATTTAGGAATTCTTGTGCTAAGTATTATTTTTACGCTGTGATCTTTTAGAAACCACTATCTGCCAAGTACCGGATAGGAAGAATGGCTTCATCTTCATGTATCGTGAAGTTGATCAAAGGAGATCTAGTGAACAAACGAGCATACAACATCTTGCCTATACAGAATAGAGAAAACGACATGGCTGGTGCTCTCTGTTCCATACCAAAAGGAGTCCTCTTGACCGAGGATGTTACAACGTTCATTCACGCCAAACAGAAAGAAATCGGAGAAACCTTCATTCAAGCAGAATATTTGTCGCTATGTGAAGAAGGCAGATTGCTCGACAAATATGCCAATTTGGTATCTTCCGGTCTAATAAATGGTGTGTGCTACCCTGTAATCTTCCGGGAGGACCAAATTAGACTTGTACTAAGCCGTCTTCATGAACCAGGATTTTGGCTCAACTAAGGGGCATGTCACGAGATCACCAAAGAGGATCTCCATAGAGTGATCGGGTACAACGACAAAGGGGAAGTGATAACCTTGTGCACCATCTCCAATTCTATCGTCAACGAGCTAACCAGGTGGAAGTTTGATGGTCGACTCGTGACTATTAACGACATTGAAGATGAAGGAGTGCGTTTCGCGTCCGCTGTTATCAGATATAAAGTCTGCCAGTCAAGCAATCTAAACAACGTACCAGGTGGAGCAATTCATGCTGCGTATCGCATTATGCACGAAAATGTCCAATATGACATTTGTACAATTCTTCGAAACCAAATATTTGAAAATATGAAGTAGCTTGGAGTTGTGAAGAGGAAATCTATGAAGTATGGAACCCTTCTAATGTGCCTATACTTCTTGTACATGGATTTCTTCCAAGGATTCGCAAAGGTGAATTGGAGAACTGACAAACCGATCATGCATCAAATCATTGAAATGGTAAATAGACAGGGAGACCAGCTAAGCAATGCTATGACCAAACATTTCGAAGCCTTTCAATTGGAGATGCACGAGAGGGAAAGGATTCCGTCGGCAATTGTCCAACATTACAAGGATGAGGTATGTTTTTTGGTCACCACCGACAACTGTATTATTCAAGCTGTTGAACTGAGAGATGCATATGCCCTTGAGCTGGGTTACGAGATCTCAGCCAAAGACGCCAAGGCATATGCTGAGGCATTAAATGATACAAATTTGGATCTTAGTGCAAATCGATTCGGTACGTACACAAATTCTTCAAAATTTCTCAAAAAGGACATCGATCAAAATTGTCGATAAAAGGACGCCTCCAAGAAAAAAATCGGCAACAGGACAGTCCAAAGGTCTAAGGAAGAAAGAAGAATAGGTACCCAACATCCAAGAGGAAGAACTAGAAGAAACAGACCTTGAAGTCACAATTCTTCTAATTAGGAAAAAGCAGACTGAAAAAGTGTCAAAAGAATATCCACCTAGACGAGCCAAGCCCACAATAGATGAAATTGTGGAAGGACTGAAGAAGGTTGGAAACTTGGGCGCACTATAAGGAGAAGATATGACTTAAGCAGCGATGAAGACAACGACAAACTTGAGGAAGCAGTAGCATTCTGCCTCCACAAATTTAATGATCATCCTGATGGACTTCACACTACTCTACCGGAACAACTTCTACAAAATATTGAGGCCCGGTTGAAAGCCGCAGAAGAAAAATCAAAGGAAGAGAGGATACGAGCTCTTCTGGAGGTTCAAAATCGCCTGACTCTGGACGAGGCAGCAGAATAGGCTGAACTACATCAGAAAACCTTGCAACTATAAGAAGGATAGGCCTAGTGCTTATTGGAGAAATTGAAAACGTGCACAATGGGGAAGTCGCACTATGGACCAACCTTCTTCAGACTCATCGACAAGCACAAGAAGAAGCACAAAGAGCTACAACTAAATCGACACCTGACATCAGTAAAGGGAAGGGGATACTGGGGGAAGAAGCACCGGTACTAGTAGACTTAACCAAGGAACAAGCAACGAGTCCAACGGTTCTCATCTCACCAAACAAAGGTAAATATCAACCTATGCATGTTGATGACTTAATTACTGAAGTTATGGACTTTGGAAATGTAGACAATGCAACTAAATGGTACAATGTACTAAACGAAGAAGACAAACAAAAGCTGATTGTCGAAATTGTAGAGACCTTCATGGACTATCATAGGACTCCTAGGGACTACGGATCCAAGTTCCCATCGGAACTAAACAACAGGCTACAAGAAAAATGGAAGACCGGTATAAGGATGAACACCAAAATCACCAAAGAAACACTATTCAAGGTCCGAGCAGGGTTTAGTGAAGAAAGAATAAAGGTTCTACTAGAAGAAGCATCCATGAACCTGAAAACACTTGATAGAGTCGCAGAGATATTGAATGGATATGAGAACAAAGTCTACAAAGACACTCTAGACTACTGGAATAGTTATGAGTTTACAACATTAGAAAGATATGGTCCTCAGGATTAGAATAGACCTGTGCAATCAGAGGAGCTCTTAACTAATGATCAACCAAATGCTGAACAAGAGACATAAAGTGATATACCCATAGGGGAACTCCATACTGCTGAGAAGCAACAACAAAAAGAAGACCCACTGGGAGAACAACCACAAAATGTTGAAAGTAGAAAGCCAACGGAAGAAGAAGTTCAATTGGAAAGCAGAGCTCATAGAATAATGGAAGACAACAAGGGGCAAAAAGAAGAGACCTCTGTCCACACAGAGCAGCTAAGACCGGAGCAAGAGCAAGGTCAGCAAGAACACGGAGACATTCCTAGCTCATCTTCTAAAAGGAAACTAACATGTGCTAAGGAAAAAGAAGCAAAGAAAAGTAAAATCACCGAAATAGTAATAGACATCAGCAAGATGTCAACAAGGCAGCTCAAGGAGTTGACCAAGAGGAAATAGGACATGGTCCTGACTACAGTAAAGAACATCCTGTGCAACTTTGTACCAGATGCAGACGTTGCTGAAGATGAACCGGTCATCGATCAACTAGAGGTACTTACATGGGCAAACGGTGAGGAGGTAACAGATCCAGAAACAATGGCCATTGACCACTATGAGAAGAAAAGAGTGGAGATTCTCCACAAACAGGTTGAAGAAATCAAGGTCAATGTGACAGCCAACTTAAAAGTGTTGCAGGAGCAATTGCAAGTGGCAAATAGTCTGATGACAAGAACATCCAATTTCGATACATTCTTGCAAGATCTGTCAGAAAAATCAGCAAAGGTCTCAGAAGAAATTAGAGTACTGTCCTCTCAGTTTGATATTAAGAACAAAACCGCAACTACTTACAGTAGAGAAATGACAAGTTTGACTCTAAAACTGAGGAAACTTGCTGAAGAAGAGTATAAGAGAATCCAAGAAATAATTGGATTTCAGATGTTTCTGGCACCAACATTTGACATCATGGAGCAAACATAAACTTCTGTGGAGAATCTAATAAATGAACTAGACTATAAAACTGTGGAAGACATGGAGAACATAATTGTTTCTATCAAAGCAGCCCAAAAGAATATGGAATATGTAATCAGTCAATGGGCACCCTTTTTACAATTTGCTAAGACTACCTACAAGGATATCTTCAACAAACTCCGAATGTAAATTCCTCAGAGCAGCTACACCCTTTCTCCTTTGGAGGCAATAATGGGAAGATAGATGGTCATAAAGTGACAAAATTGAGAAGTAAATTGAAGCGGAATAGAGGAGAAGAACACCAAAGCATTTAGATAGGGGAAGTGTTCTACAAAATAGTACAGTGCAGAGCTTTTAGCCACTATGATCAGTAAGTGAGTGAAGTTTGTGTATAGTTTTTCCACCAATGACAAAGGGGAAGATTTTTAGCAATTCAAGATTGTCATTAGTGTCCATCCACAAACGCTATGCACTGGTAAGGGGTCATTGATCACTCACAACACTTGGAAGACACCGGTAGACAAGCAACATAATGTTTGCACCGGTCGATAATACTCACTGGTAAGGACACACACCGGTCTCAGTATGTAAGTTGAACCGGATATAAGGTCACACCGGTCTAAAGCAGACTAAAGAGTCACATCGGGTTTAATGGATCAGTTTGAGTTAAAAGCAAGATTATACGGGACATCCAACACTTAGAAGTGGAGTTAGCTTTTTAACAGGAGTTAGCCTTAATTCATGCGGATGTCTTGCAAGGTCAACTCCAGTTAAGTGCGCATAGCTTTTTTGCTGATTGCATTATTTATTGCGGAGTTTGCAGCTTGGCGGTTTTATGAGTTAAGGGTCTCATTACGGAGAATCTCCTGTATAAATACAGGTCATAGGACGCAAGATGAGTGGTTGTTGAAATAAGATGATTGCATAGAGCAGAGGAGAGATATCTTCTGAGAAATGTTGCACAAAAAGTAGCAGAGTTCAACAGCTAGGCTAACAAGGAACAGAGGTATGATCTAATCAGATATTCAGTGTCACAATAGATCATTACGTTTATCAGTAGTGAAAGTATATTTAAATCCCTATATTAGGGTGGACCTAATCGGTTCATTGTAAAATCCCCTAACAGGGTAACATCTTTGGTGATGTTTAAAGTCTTGTAACTAGGCAACCTTTAATAGGGTCCAGATGTTAATTGATCTCTGTAAAATCCATTAACCGAGTAGCACTATGATCAGTGCATTGTAAGCTCCTAACAGGGAACCTTCATTCTACAGTAGTGAAGTTGTGAGCTCTGTCTCACTGTGGTTTTTTCCTTCTAACCGAGGGTTTCCACGTATAAACACCTATGTTGATTTGAGTCATTTTGCTTATGATAGTAAATGGTTGATTGACTTTCTGTTCTTAAATGCAAAATCTGTTTGCTAGTTTTAGAATTGTAATAATAAATTATGTTACTGATTCACCCCTCCCCTTTCAGTAACCGGTAAATTATTAACAACCTCACTAGCATTCACAGGTGTAGGCCAATTCAGAATAGCTTCAACCTTTTTAGGATCCATCTTCAAACCATCAGTTGAAATAACAAATCCCAAGTACACAATCTCTTCCTTCATTAATGAACACTTTTTATCAGCAAATTTTCCTCTTTCAATCTCTGCAAAACTTGTCTAACATGCAACAAATGTTCTTCTCTCGTCTTATTGAATATTAGAATATCATCAAGATATACAATC
The DNA here is from genome assembly GCA_027943335.1 of Chamaecyparis obtusa. NCBI lineage: Eukaryota > Viridiplantae > Streptophyta > Pinopsida > Cupressales > Cupressaceae > Chamaecyparis > Chamaecyparis obtusa. Next base: position 3,201,237 of record BSBK01000413.1, read on the forward strand.
ACAAATTTACCCAAGAATTTTTTCAAAACTTCATTCATCAATCTCATAAAAAAACTCGGTGCATTAGTTAAACCAAAGGGCATAACCAAACCACTCATACAAACCTTCTTTTGTCTTGAAAGAAGTCTTCCCTTCATCACCTTCTCTGATTCTGATATGATGATACCCACTTTTCAAATCAATCTTTGTGAAATACTTTGCTCCAGTCAAACTGTCCATTATGACATCCATTCTCAGTATAGGAAACCTATACTTCACTGTTATCTTATTGATTGCTCTGGAATCAGTACACATTCTCCATTCTCCATTCTTCTTCGGTGCCAATACAATAGGTACTGCACAAGGATTCAAACTTTGTTTGATTGAACCTTTCTCCAGCAACTCTTGAATTTGTTGGGTCAATTCCTGATTCTCGGTAGGTGTCAATCGATGAGGTGCTTTATTCAGTAAACTGGCTCAAGGGATTAGATCCATACAATGATCAATGGTTCTTTTCGGTACATTATCAAAATTTATACCACTGTACTCGGTTAGTAACTTATCAATCTCCTCAAGGAGATTATCCTTTGTTTTCTTACTTGGCTTATTAGGAATCACAACAAAACATTCATCATTCCTCTTCAAAGAATTTACAAACTTTCTTTCGTCCATCAAGCAAACTTTCACAGATGTGCAAACATTACTAACAAGTTCTTCCATCAATGGTAACAAGATTTGTTTTTTTACATCAACCACAATAGTATACTTATGCAATCTCCCATCATACATAGGATGTCTATCATATTGCCAAGGTCTACCCAACAAAATATGACAACAATCCATAAGCATGATATCACATAACACCTTATCATAGTACTTTCCAATCTTCAAGTTTACATAACATTGTTCACTTACCAGGAGTGTATGTTCATCTTTGATCCATGAAATTTGATAAGGCTTCGGATGTACCAACCTTTCCAACTGCAGTTTTGTGACCATCTCCTTAGATGCTAGGTTCTCCGAGCTACCACTGTCTATGATTACCTTCCAAACTTTGTAAGAAACTTTACATCTAGTCTTGAACAAACTTTTCCTTACCGGATCTTCCTTCTTGCTTTCATTCCATAGTGCTCTCCTTACCATCAAGTTATTTTCCTTCTTAGGTTCATTCGGTGACTCTTCTTGCACCAAAGCATTTCTACTGCTACCAGCCTTCTTACTAGTTTGTGTACATTCAAAAGATCTATGTCCTTCTCCACAGTTGTAACAAGTTCCTCGGAAACTTCTTCTGCTATAACCACCTCGGTAGTTATTGCCTCTGCCTCTAGAACTTTCACCTTTCCACTTGGTCTTGCCTCTGTGCAGATTTGTCTTTTCTGGTTCAGATCTACCATTTTCACCATTAGATCTTCCTCTTCCTCTAGGGAATCTACCACCTCGACGTGTTTGTCTTTGCTCATGTCTTTTGTTCAATTTCTCCTCGACCTTCAAAGCAAATTGATAAGCCTCTTCAATGTTCTCCAACTTGACCATGTTGATCTCCTCTTGGATGGAAACTCTCAAACCATTCAGGTATCTGCCGATTGTTTCCACATCATCTTCATCATGTCCAGATCTGATATCTAATCTATAGAATTCCTTAGTATACTCTTTTACCGAGCTATCTTTCTGTCTCAAACTTTGCATTCGCCGAACTAGGTTAACCTGATAATCACAGGGTAAGAAGTTTCCTTTCAATTTATTGACCATCTTACACCATATCTTGATTTTGTCTTTGCCTTTCCTCTTCTGATCCAATTGCAGATGTTCCCACCATAAGGATGGATGACTTTTCAACTTTGTGCTTGCAATCTTCACCTTCTTATCCTCTGGAATGTTTTCATACTCAAAATACTTTTCCATCTCGGTGATCCAGTCCACCAATTCATCAGAATCCAGCTTTCCACTATACTCAGGAGGATTAAAATGTGGTGTTGACTTCAAACTTGTAAAAGCCTTAAAAAATCTTTCTTCGCCTTGATCTAGAACAGGAGCAGGTTCTGCATTCGCCTATTCTTCCTGAGTTTCATCATCACTAACATCTTCAAGATGTCTGCCTCTTCTTTGGGTTGTCTCCACTACTTCTAATCTAGCAACAATCTGTCTTAGCATATCTGCCAATCTTGGATCTACATCTCGGCTCCCACGAACCATCTTGCAAACCCTGTGCAATTGTAGGTCAGATTCTAATTTGCTACCCCACAACAATTCAACTAGGGCTTCAAGAGGAACCTGCAAACCTAGATCCGCAGACTTAGATCAAGATCTCACCTCGCTCTGATACCACCTAACACAAGGTAGGGATGCAAGAGGGGCCAAAGGATGGAGCACCCTAATGATCCACGATTGCAACACACATGCGGAAGCAAAAAACAACAAGAGTGAGAGAGAATTCCAGATCTGTCATATATTATCATCAATTTGAATAATACATGCCGGGCTGTAAGGCCTTCCCTGTTACGGCTTGATATTACAATGAATTACAGAAGTCCTAAAACTTGCGAGGATCTGCTACCAATCTCTAATCTAATGTCTTCTATCTTCTATCCAAAAATTGCCTCGTAAACTACCACCAAACATCTACATTTATACAAGAAGCTACCGAGCTGAGTCGTCCTTTAGATCCACAATTAACAGAAGTAACGGTCAAATCTGGGACCAGACGCTTCCCAATGATGGATTACAGCATTAATTTTGCGATCCAATATAAATGCACAAAGTCGGCCACAACAGGAACCAAAACTAAACCCGTCGGTAAGCAAGATAACCGAGCACCAGAGAGATAATGCCGAGCGCCAGTGAAATAACCGATCGTCCAGGATATAACCGATCACACTCGGTAACCAAAGGAAAGCGACCAACTACCGACCAACTCGGTTAAAGAAGAAACCGAGCAACACAGACAAAAATCAAATTCTTTTTGGTGAGACAGGATTGCCAAGGACCCGAGATGTTCCTGCATCACAACTTAAAACAAGTGTTATCCTCTTTAGATTTTACCATCTCTTTTATCAACTCCTCTTTGTTCTGTAGAATTTAGAAATTACCATGAATGGATGATATTATACAAAATATGCAGATCATAAATAACATATTGTGAGAATTTTGCAAAAATCCTTTACTTCGAAGTTATACTGAAAGTTCTAGCTTGTCCAAAAATCTCTTACTTGATCTTCAAGGACACTCTTCTAGGATCCTTTTGTTCCAACTTTGAAGTGGTGGTCTTCTTTGGGTCTATAATTAGTATTTTTCGTTGCCTTTTCGGGTCCCAGTTTTATACTACTTCCTGATTCATAAACTTTGTATCATGTCCTTCTACACACACCTTTAGTTGCCGACTGTGTCAAGTATGACCTCCTCCATAAAAGCCCAACCAAGAAGGTACACCAACACCCATATGATACCATATGACCAACATAGATGTAAGCCACTCACAACAAGATCAAACACATAAACATTCCTAAACCAAGGAATATGCCTAATAAATCCATATTCTAAACAACATATGTACAAGGAGATAAGCAATGCTAAACCATCTTTTAAATGAATCGTCTAGAGCTAATTCACACCATAGCTCAAGATTCATATCCATGAAAGATAATTTCAACGAGTTTCCCTTGGTCTCCTTTACGCCCATTTCCTACTTCCGAATGGGCAACACAAGTTCCTATTGCAATTAGTGGGCAAAGAGAAACTTTCCTTGATCTTTTAATTATTCAGCTACGATGGCTTTTCTATAACTGCTCAATCTTTGTAAATCCTTTGTTTTGATCGATGTTCTATTATTCCTTTCCCAATTGACCTTTTCACTTAACAATGAATGACAATCTCAACCTTCAATATCTGCTATAACATTTATCTTACCTAAATTAACTATGGTCTTTGATTTCTTTTCTTTTAATAGCAACCAACCTTCTCCAAGCAGCCGCTAGAAATAATTACCCTGAACTAAAATATGCTGCAACTGAAGCATTATTTTTTCAGCAATGTCCTATAGGGAGGCATTAAATTTTCTTAAATGGCTTCCATGTTACCTGCAACTCCACCCCTTATTGCAAGCTCTTTAACTTTTAGAGTTAAATTTATAATGATAATTTGAAATTGTTGTCCTCTAGCTTTCGACTTTGCCACATTGACTGAAGCTTATTTAAATACTTTTCCTTATGCTTTGTTTGAAACCCACAATTTCTGGAAAATAATACGAAGAACTTCGCTCTCTAGGGTCTCCTTTTTCACCTAAGAGGAATTTGTTGCTAAGTTCCTCCATACCAGGATGAACTTCTTCCGTAGATAGCGGCAACAGGTTAAGAACATTGTCTTCAAACTTTCTATGATGGAAGATGACTATAGTCAAACTTCAGGCACACAGTATGTTCTAATCTCCTGAAACTTTCTATAACCTTCGAACTTCTAAAATTTTTTCCCAAGGAAAACCAAGCATCTAAAAAATTGCCAGTCTACTCCGATAACGTTTTCCTCGTCTGTTACACTATGATATCCACTTTCCAAATAGGCAACAAACAACCCTATTGCGATGAGTGGGGAAAAAGAAACTTTGCTTCATCTATTAATAATTCAACTACGATGGCTATTCTATATCTGTTGAATCTGTGCAAATTCTTTCCTCTGATTGATGTTCTATAATTCATTTCACCTTTGACCTTCTTCTCATTTAACTATAAGTGGCAATTTCAACCTACAATCACTGCAACTTGCCTTCTCCTACCATCTGCTAGAAATATTTACTAGTCACTATAATATGGTGCAACATCAACACTATTTTTAGAGCAATGCCGAACATGGGAGACATTAAAATTTCTTACATGGCTTCCATGTTACTTGCGGCTGCACCCATTATTCTAAGCTCTTTTAATTTCAGCATTAAAATTCAACTAATAATTTGATTTTTTTCACTGCCAGCTCTAAAATCTGCTCCACTAACTATAACTGATTTAAACTTTTTTCGTTATGCATTCTCTCAAACCAACGATCTATTGATTGAGCTTGAGTTCTATAACTTTTTGACAAGATACTTCATGTCAGAGACTCAAAACTTCATACCGATTTATCTTCTTATCACTAACAACTCTTTGTTGAGCTTCAACTCTATAACTTCCAGACATGATTCTTCTTGTCATCTTAGAGATTCAAAACTTCATACATTTTTATCTTCTTATCTCTAATAGCTCTATCGAGCTATACACTGAAAAAAGCGAATGGCAAAATGATAACCAGACATTATATAGAAATCTGAACGCACAGGGGGGAGAGAGTTGAATATAAAATAACATATTTTTAGAATACCCACAATCCATGTGGAATTATTAGATGTTACAATGGAAAGATTGAAGTAGTTGAAGTGATGTCCATTCACACATTTCATGTGGAATTAGTAGATGGTATAATGCATAGACATAAGTAGTTAATTCGATGTCCATTGTAATGTATGTTGTGATATATTTTTCAATGCACATCTTTAAGGATGCCAATGAGAAAACGGTTCTAGAGGAGGTGTCAAGTTCGTAGTCTCTTTCACTGATGCTCTCTCATAAAAGAATGTTTAAATTTCTTAGGCGGAACCTATGAAATCAAATGATGCTTCAGGGATTCTCTATCCTTTAGCTTCGGCCTATTTGGTAATTAGTACATTGTCAATTCAGGCCTGAAACACTTTGTATTTTAACACTTGTTATAGAGTCACACTGCGGGTGCTTGGAGATCCAAAATTCAGTGGGCTTTCGTGGCTTAAAAAATTCTTATACAAATTTAGAAATAGAATTTCGCGACATTTAACTTCACTTAACTTTTTACAACTTAAAACAAGTGTTATCCTCTACAGTTTTTACCATCTCTTTTACCAACTCCTTTTTCTTTTGTACAATTTAAAAATTACCATGAATAGAAGATATTATACAAAATATGCAGATCATAAAGAACATATTGTGAGAATTTTGCAAAAATCCTTTACTTCGAAGTTATACTGAAGTTCTAGCTGGTCCACAAATCTCTTACTTGATCTGTTGGGATAAGTTCCTTGTCATAAGCTCGTTGTATGCTGTCAAGTTCCTTAATCACATCCCTAAAAAACTCAGTCCTTTCTTTGTTCTCTTCTTCATTGAACTAACTAGTGATCAAAAACTGATTTTTTTGCTTGTTGAACAACAATTTGTGTATTCTCCAATATCTAAATAGAAATGTTGTAGCAGATATTGAAGGTTTAAATTGTAATAGGGACTTGTGTTGCCCATTCAGAAGTAGGAAATGGGAGTAAAGGAGACCAAGGGAAACTTGTTGAAATTATCTTTCATGGATATCAATCTTGAGCTATGGTGTGAGTTAGCTCTAGAGGAGATGGTTCAACATTGCTTGTATCTACTGATTATTTGATATTGCTCTCCTGCAGCTTTGGAATATGCCACATCGACTGAACCTTATTTAAATACTTTTCCTTATGCTTTGTTTGAAACCACAATTTCTGGAAAAGAATACTAACAACTTCTCTCTCTAGGGTCTCCTTTTTCAACTAAGAGGAATTTGTTGGTAAGTTCCTCTATACCACGATGAACTTCTTCCGTAGATAGCGACAACATCTTAAGAACATTTTCTAACCGACAACTTCTTTTGGGGTTGTAATCGTATCAGATTTGAGGGGATTCCTTGGGCTATGTTCTTACTACTGGAGGTTTGTTAAGGGATTCTCTCAGACATCAGCTCCTCTCACGGATGTTACTCCGAAGGGAGCCTTTCAGTGGACAGATGAGGCTGAGGTTGTCTTCGACAGGCTCAAGACCGTTATGAGCACTTGTTTGGTTTTGGCTCTACCTGATTTCTCTCGCTCCTTTGTCTTAGAGTGTGATGCCTCGGGGAATCGAATTGGTTTTGTATTGATGCAGAACATGCACCCCATAGCTTTCAAGAGCAGAAGCTCAGGGATAGTGAGAGGCTCTATTCCACTTATGAGAAGGAGAAGCTTGCCGTCGTGCACGCCTTGGCTAAATTCAAACAATATTTAGTGGGTGACAAGTTCGCAATCGGAACATACCACAATAGTTTGTGCTACTTCCTGGAGCATAAGGAGTTGAATGAGAGACAACAGAAATGAATCGAGTAAGATTCGGGCCTATGATTTTGACATCGAGTATGTTAAGGGGAAGAATAACGTTGTGGCTAATGCACTCTCCAAGAGACCTTCAGAGGTAGTTTGTTGTGTTCTGTTAGAGATTTTCGCTGATTGGAAATCCCTTTTGGACGGTCAGGTTTTGGACTGCCAATTCTTGGATAGCAGGTACAGATTGGTTGATGACATCATCCTTTGTAAGAACATGATCTATCTAGTGTCAGTTTCTTAGATTAAGGCTAAGACATTAAGGGTTGTTCATGATGTGCCCACAACAGGACATCCGAGGTTCTTCAAAATTTACAGGCAGGTCATAGAGAGGTTCTTTTGGAAGGGCATCAAGGATGACGTGCTCTAGCGTGTCAATGTAGCCCCTTCCCATTCCAGTTGAGAAGTGGGAGGGCACATCGATGGATTTCATCACTGGTTGACTGACTCACCAAGTTCGCTCACTTCTTTGCTATCGCCGCAGAATGGTCAGCTTCACAAATTGCAGAGTTGTTTTTTCGCGAGGTATTTGGATTGCATGGTCTCCCTAACACCATTGTGAGCGATAGGGACAACAAGTTCCTTAGCACTTTTTGGTAGGAGTTGTTCAGGTTGGCCGACATTGAGTTGACTCCTAGTACTAGTTACAACCCACAGACAGATGGCTAGACGAAGATTGTAAATAGATTGGTGGAAGGATATCTCTAGAGTTATGTAGCAGGGCAACACAGAGCATGGGTCCGATGGTTGTACTTGGGGGAGTTCTGCCACAACTCCACATACCACATGATGATTGGCTTGTTGCCATTTCGAGCTCTCTATGGCGGCGAGCCACTTTCTTTTATAGATTTGGCTCTACAGGACAACATGGCCTGGATTGGGAGAGATTGGTTATAGGATCACCAGGATATACTCAGATCTCTCGGAGAGAACATCCAAAGGGCACATAATCAGCAAAAGTTGTATGTTGATTGACATAGGACATAGCGGAGCTTTGAGATAGGAGATGAGGTTATTCCAAGGATTTAAATCCTTCAGAATACGAGAAAACGTTGGACGTAGCCCAAATATCTCTTCAGAAAGGTTGGAATCATACATATTTTGCATTTGAGCTCCAATAGACTGGTAAGAGAAGACTTTTCAGATATAGTACTTACACAGGAGAATTCAGTTTTGATTAAGTTCCATGCTGTTATAAATTAGATGTTCATATGCTTCCGTAAGATACAGCGGCCATGAATGACAAATAAATGTGAAGATTGCTCGGATTAGCTCAACATGTCGGAATTGTTATCAAGTCAAGCAATGCCCTCGATTCTATAACCAGATTTGATAAATCTCTGTAACGCTCTAAGGCCGGGCTTGGAGTTTCACACGCACGATATCTCTAGTGTCGGCATTGGTGAGAAAAAAGGGAGAACGTGACGGGTGAGTCACAATAACTAGAGCACGGTGTGGTAGGCTCCCACAGGCAGCACACACAAGTAGTGAAGCCTCGTCCAAGACACCAAGGTTGGTGGAGACTTCCTAGTGCGAGTAGTAAGGGAGAATAGTGGACTGTGATTTCGCTGCAGTTGCGACAAACTCCACGCAAGTGTATGTAGAGCCGTATAGAGAGCACAACCAAGCTGAAAGGGTGGTAGCAAGCTTTGACACTAGGTGACGCACTTGTCTTGGAGCCCGCTTTATCCCACACACCGATACCTGACAGTGGAATACATTACTCAACGCCAGCAGTGACTGTCTCGCGTAGGCCATAACGTAGCAACTGCAAATATCAGTAAGACGTGTTTGAGCATTAGAAGACCGATCATTGTTTCCTCTAACATTCGTAGTGCTCGATATATGGAGTGTTGAGTAAATCGGGCCAGTTTATTGCTGTAGTTTTCTTGTTTGAATGGAAATCTACATTCTACATTTCTGAGTTTGTATGCATGTTATTAAATTCTCTGGTGAATAAATTATGTTTCGCATATTCAAATACGCATTTAATGAGTGGGAGAAAAAAAGAGAGAAGTGAAACAATATTCGTTGTAAGGATATTAGTGTTAAACAAGAAACATATATTCTGAGTTAATTGAATAATACCAGTAGCACCTGTTTGAACATCCGTCAATATTCAAAACTCAATAAATACACAGTGAAGAGTCAGGTAGAATATTACAACTTGAGAAGGGTTTGTTTTCAACCGAGAAAGAAAGTCAAACTGATACTTGATTAATAATGCACAAAAATAAACCTTAATTAAAAATCAGGTGGTTGAACTGAAAAATAACCTTCCACAGTAACTCGTGATCCAACTGAACAACTTATCGAAAGAAGATAAACCCATGAAGAGTTTTGCTAAAAAATATTGAATAGAACTTCCTTCGCATCCATCTTTACCCAAGATAAAATCTATCAAAGGAACTTTGAAGCAACTCAACTTAAAACTGTTTACCCAAAAATTAACTGTCTTTCACCATAATAAAAATTTTGAAAGGAAAATGATAACCGTTTGAAGTAACTGGAAGAACAGAATAAAAAACCTAGAAATACACTTCCTTTCATTCCTTTAATCTTCCGGTCAAACTGTAACAAAAACCATACCTACGAACAGATGAAGCAATGTTTACTCGTGCAAATATAAGCAGTAAGCTGGAGAGGAACTGCTTTAAACTTGACAAGAGGGACACCATTTTGAAGAGCACAGTCAGGTTGCTAACATATTGAAAACCCACAATGAAATCTGCTTCCTGAATGTTCAAACCCTCAGACCAAATGGCTCACGACGACGCTTAAAGTTTAGGGTTCAAACTTAGCGATAAAGAGAGAAAGGATATGCAATACAAAAGAATGATTTTGACATCCGACCAGATTGTAGCCATGTTTTGACATTCAATATTCTTTCCTAAAATTCTTCACATGCCACGTCACGTTAGAGTCAGCTAACTCAAGTATCATACAACATTATAACCACGCGTTCAATTTTTTTTAATTTGCACATAAAATAATGCGATAAAAGAATGGCCCCACAAGAGGGCTCCCGAAGTGCCTTGTCATGAAGGACAAATGGAAGTCAACAACTTATACCATCCATAGTTTACACGTTATTGCTAGTCATATATCAATGGCATCTCTATACTGTACGCGTTCTCTTGTTCTTGTTTTTATGTTATCCATTCCTTTGGCCTCACTTTCGTCCAAGCTGATCAACCTCCTCCGTCTTGTTGGATTTTATGCAGTCCTTCTGGTCAGCCTTCTCTTCTATTCAGTCTGTTAGTGACCAAGTCTCCTTTCTCCGCCTCGTCCTTTGGCGATCATAATTGTTTCCTTTTTAGTCCTCTATCTTTTTCCTTGCCAAACGGCTCAGTCACTGTTGACTGTTTCACAACCGTTTTTATTTTATTCTCCTTGAAGCTTATTGATTGAGGCAATGCAATAAACCTGTGTAGGCTAACAAAGTCTACTTCATCTTGCCATTTTCGTAGTTAACCTTAGGGGCTTTAATCCGTTTGATTCTAGGAACATAATTGTTGGATAGAAGTATAACATGAATATATGAGTGTCTCATGAAATAGGATTGGGCAAAAGTATGCAAGTGTACAAACCGATTAAAGTGGAAGCTGATCCAACCGATTAACTCTTTGTTGCAATTAATAAAGACATAGGGTGTCAAATATTCTTAGGATTTCACAATTTTTCAAACTCTTTGCATGCTTCGAAAAAAAATTAAGTTATACCGGAAGCTATACAACTACTCATTATAAATTGTCTCTTAAATGGCTGAAAACCCAAAAATTTGCCATGACTTCAATGTGTCAAAGCATTTTGTCAAGAACTAGATATCCTCAACTTTCGCGAGAACTATATATATGCAAATTTGAAAACCTTTCATTAGCTTTGGAAATACCTGGACCACATGAAAACTCCCATCCAGAAAAGAACTTCACACTATTTATTAGTTAGTGCAACATGGAATTCGGATGTGCCTTACCATTTTGAAATCACATTTTGAAATCACATGTCCCTTCCTTGACCAACTAAAATGGCTCAAGAAATAAAATGAAAGAACTATTTGTAGGTTTATTTCCTTTACTTGTAAGCCACTAACAATTTCTAATTGGACATACGTTCCTCAACAAATTTTAGACATCACCAAATTTGATGCTAGGGTTTTGTATGGCTAAACATGACACTAATTTAGGTAACCAGGGTTTGTAATGAATGCTTTTCGTAATTCTAATTAGCCGTACATCTACAAACCTAATACTAAGGTTTTAGACCGCTCAAGACGACACTTATTAAGACAACTGGTGTTTCTAAGTATTGTTTTTCATAATTGCACAAAATCATGTTGTGTATTGTTTATTGGTAGTCTTTTATGCCCTTATTGAAGCAACAATTGTTTGTTCAGTCGCTGATTATTATTGCAGATATGAAGCTGTTTTTTCGTAATTTTGGTTCCCTCATTGAAGTCGCTTAAAAATTCATTATAGTTCTTGCTCGTCAGTACATGAGTTGAAACTATTCTTTCCATGTTGGGAAACTCCAATTTAAGTTGCACAACTTTCTCATAGACTTTGTTCATAATTATAAGCTTTGAAGTTGTTTATCAGCTGGTTGGATTCTTTTGTTGTGTGCTAATTGTAAATTCTCCATCATATAACAATAATTTTTAATTGGCAGAAACACATATATTTGTCAATGCATTGTAATGAGATTTATTTATCTGGATATATTTCATTTGACACAATTTTTCGCTTTCAGTTCATTAATGACTGTGATGTGCTATCCAATAGAGGTGACAACGATTTTTTATAGACTTTGTTCATAATTAAAAAATCCGAAGTTATTTATAAGCTGTTGGTCTCTTCTTACGTGCTAATTCTAAAAATTTCCTAATATTGCAATCATTTTGAACTGGGTGACACTGGATATATTTGCTGATGCATTGAAATGAGTTTTCCTTAAATGGATATTTGAATTCATTCAACACTAGATGATGGATTAACTAGGGAAAGAGTCCTTTAACGCAGAAGTTATAACTTTCTCGAAATAAATGAAATATGAGACTTCATCAAAGTTTCCTAACATTAGTTATTTGCTTAATAATTTGTGACAACCACTTATGTTTCAAGTTCCATCAAATGCTGCTGATGCTATGGCAACACTATCATCCCTACTATAGCAGCCCAAACATGAGCTACACTACGAGTTCCTGGTGGAAGCACTGTCGTATCTTGCATATGATTCCCCCAAAATCCGAACAATTTGCACTGTTGTAGGTCATGATTCTTCCAGATACAAACACATATTTTCCTATCTTCAAGACCAAATCATTCTTGACTCCTTTAGCGGGTATGAAAAACGAAACCTCATGCGAAATGCATCTCGATATGTTATCATTGGCAATGATCTATACAAACAAAGTCTAGATGATACTCTTCTTAGGTGTGTAGAACATGACGAGTCTCAACGCGTATTAGAAGTCCAAGACAAAATATGTGGATCACATTCAAACGGTTTAACACTAGCTCGAAAACTTATTAGGGCTAGGTACTATTGGCTCTAATACCCCAAAAATGGGCTATAGGTTCATTAACCTCCTACATCTTCAAATCGAACGAAATCAACATTAAATTCTTAACCTAAGGCACATCTGCACATTATTGATTCCTAATTGATTATCCTAAATTTTGCATCGGGGAATTTTCTTAGTAATAGTCCTATTTATCCTAATTATCTTTAATTTAATTATTATTTGGCGATAAATCCTATTTATCCTAAAGTTTGATTAATTGAATATTCTGAATATTTAATTAATTAGATTTAATATTGCCACTTAATTATTTAATTGGATTTAATTAAATTATTCTTAAATTGTATTATTTAATTTTGACAATAAAATAAAAAAAAACTCATGACTAATTGATTAAATTCTTATTTAATTGATTAAAGTCAATTGTCAATTTTTAATATATCGTTTTTGAATAAAAGTTTGATTTAATAATTCATTAATCAATAAATCAATTGTTTTAATTTCAAAAAAATCAGTTAAGTTGAGGATAAATCACTTTATTTATTTAATTAATTCATAATTAATTGTGCACATTCAAAGAGCAATTAAACTCAAAATCAGAAAATCAATGCAAGTTGTTAACTTTTGGAAACTCAACACTCTATTTTGAGTTCAAAGTTGATCTAAACTTTTGATTTGAGTTAAAAAGTTGTTCTTGCATGCTTTTGCATGATTTTGTGAGTTAATTATTTCTTATTTTCTGATAACTCAAAAATCAACCTGAGTTTATCAAGAGTGATTTACGGCTTTTCTCAATGCATCCTCAAGCCTTGGATTTCTATAAAATCAAGGCTTCAGCTCTTCTAAAAGGATCCACGAAATTGCATCCTCACGTTGTAGAATTGGCGATCGAAGAATCTATGTTTGCGAATCAGAGCTGTTGTGAGATTTTCATTGATTTTGAGCATTCATATTATTTAGCATATCAATTCTTAGATTATTTGCACATCATATTAGTTTTTCATATAGAATAGATTCATATCAGTTTCCTTCATCTTATTGCATAGAAAATAGAAAAATATAGATTAAATCTGCATTCATATAGTTTTCATTCCTTGCATTCAAACCTTTCGTTTAGGTGTTGCATTGTCACTGGTCTTGGTCTGATTTGAGAGTATCATACTCGCACCTACTAGAAGGCAGTAAATTGCCTAGTTAGTTTAGTTTCCATTTCATTGCACGATTTTGGTTTTTGGCTAACCTCTAATGTTTTACTGAAGTGTTTTGTCTACAACTAGGTTCAAAATTCACACACATTTCTGGCGCCCACCGTGGTGCTCTGAAACAGGTTTCCATCATCTTTCTATCAATTTCGATCACTTTCTTGTCGTTTTCTGGGCTAAAATTGTGATTTTTATATTCTATTCGTACATTTTTCGTACGACTTTTGTACGACAGGTTCAGATTTAAAGGCTCGTATCAGAGAGTACACATTGTCATTTGGAAGCTTGATTGTCGTATGAACAGACACCCACAGTCATACGAGTTTCCAGACTGTCGTCTGAGAGGTAACCCAATGTCGTACGAGTTTCGACTCCGGAATTTAATTGTCAACTGAGAGGTAACCCACACGTAACTCAACCCACAGCGAACAATCTTCATGCCAAGAAAGACACAGCACCAGCAAATAACAATGAATTCCTAGCAGTCTGTAGGGTACTGTCAAAATGGTACGACGACCATCATAAATTATTTACGATCCTTGGCTGTTGATGTATAACAGCCTTCATACTCAATTTCCAGAATGATATTGCAGCCTGTCAGGAAGATAAAACAGCCTTCCAGACAATCAATGTAGCTCTGAAGAAAAATGCATCAAATATATGAAATGCCTTAATCAACTGTAATTGGATAATTTCTCTTCAAATTCGGTATACAACAGCACCAAATTGTATTGCTTGAATTAGAATAAATTTTCAGAATTAAGTTTGCAAAATTCACCATCAATCAGTGATGATTCAAATTTCGAAAAGAGAGGAATTAGTCCTTAAACCCTAGCCATCTTCTTCACAACCATTTTTTTATCAAATGAACAATAGATATTTGAGAATGAGCTCTCAAGTCCCTTTCTAGTCTTTCGTGTGAGAGCTCAAACACAATTCTTGCCAATGTGGGATAAGTAGATATACTTTTCTTTTTAATAATTCATTTACTCCAATACTTTAAATTAATAGCTTGGCTTAGGCTTCCATGAATTAATTAAATAAATGGCCCCTTCCCATGATGACTCAACCCTCAACTTAAGTGAATTTATAAAGTTAAATTATAATTTTATAATAAGCCATTTAATGATTTAATAATAACTTGGCCACCAAAATAATATTAACTCCCAAATTACTTATCCTTTAAATACACCATCTGAATTGGGAGTCGCACCTATTATTTGCCCATGTGACCAAATGCACTTTCCAAAAATGGAAAGGGTCCTTCTCGAACAACGTCAGACTTACTATAAATAGTAAATGTTGCAAAACTATAGCAAATGAAGTCCGAATGATGCCAAACCAAAGCATACTGAATCCTGAAGTAGATGGCCACTGAAAGAGACCCTCTGTCCATCCTCATTAGCCTACGAGGGTCAGATGATAGGCTTATCCCAAGAGCTTGAAAAACGGGGACATTATAGACAAGGAGAAAGAGCTTCAAGTACGAGCTCTGTTGGAAATAGAGAATCACCTCACTTTGGAGGAAGCTACTCAACAAGGTGATCTTCATAAACAGAGTTTTCTAACAAGGAAGAGGATCAATCAAGTGCTTATAGGAGAGGTAGATAAAGTTCATCAAGAAGGTGTGTCTACGTGGACAAAACTTCTCCAAACTTAGCAACAAGCGGAGGAAGCACGCTAGAAGACTAGAGTTCCACTAGTTTTGCTGACACTGGGAAGGGAAAAGGTGTGCTCGGAGTAGAGAAACCGGTCATTATTGACGTCTGTGATGAACCAACCAACCCAACACTTGCAGTGTCTCCAGAAAAAGGTAAGGCTCAGACAATGACTGTCAATGACATTGTAGCTGATGACACAAATTTTGGAGAAATAGATAATGCAGCTAAATGGTACAGTGTATTAGCTGAGGACAAGCAAGAAATTATAAAAGCCTTTGTTGAAATTTTATTAGATTTCAACAGAACTCCTAGGGATTATAGGGGGAAGTTTCCTCCAGAGTTAAATAGTAAGCTTCAAGCAAAATGGAAGGCCGGTCTAGAGTTAAACTCAAAGACCAAAAGGGAAACACTCGAAAAAGTTAGACTTGGTCTAAGTGAAGAAAGTATAAAGCTTCTTTTAGTAGAAGCATCTATGAACCTGGATACAAAGTACATGGTTGCTAATATTCTCAATGGATATGAGAATGAAGTCTACAAAGAGACTTTAGTTTTTCGTCAACAATATGACTTTAATGTTCTTGAAGCAACAGGTCGTCAGTATCACACCGCAACATTAAATGATCCACCTATTCAGTTCACTGCAACTCCAGCTCCAATAACTGGGGGACAGGAAATTCCCACAGAAATGTTCACTTCTGGTGAACCGGTCAATTTGGAAATATCTTTTGTGAATATTCCCACTGACAGATCTGTTGAAGATGATGGAGGAATTGTTGTGGATGATCTTCATACGGTTGAAGAACAAGAACAAACACAAGCACCACCGGAAGTGCACTCGCATCAAGAGGAAGATGCTATGGCTGAAATAGAAGTGCCACAGGAAGGGGAAGTCCAGCAACAACAAGGAAGACCAGAATAGATAAGAATACCGAAAGATGAAGAAATTAAGGAACAAGAACAAGAAATTCCTTTACAAACCGAGCAAGAACAATCGGAAAAGGAACCAAAGCAAAAGGATAAATCAGATATTCCAAGCTCCTCCTCATCTAGGAGGAAGTTGTCATTCGTTGAAGAGAAGGAAGATAAATGGAGTAAGGATATCGATACGGTGGTAGACATCATTTCCTGCTGGTCGATGATCGGTTCATCTTCATCTATATCAGCATCCGGTACAAAATTGCACAATATGTTCTTGACAGTGGTCAGGATTATGCCCTGTTTTCTCTTGGTCAGCTCCTTGAGCTGACTAGTTGACATCAACATGATGTCAACTAGTCAGCTCAAGGAGCTGACCAAGAGAAAACAGGGCATAATCCTGACCACTGTCAAGAACATATTGTGCAATTTTGTACCGGATGCTGATATAGATGAAGATGAACCGATCATCGACCAGCAGGAAATTGTAGCGCAAACTATCGGTGAGGATCTAACTGATCCAGAAACAGTGGCAATTGACCACTATGAAAAGAAAAGAGTGGAGATTCTTCACAAACAAGTTGCAGATATCAAGGATACTCTGTCAAACAACTTGAAAGTTCTGCAATAACAGATTCAAGTTGGAGGAAGTTTGATGAGTCGAACTTCAAACTTTGAAATATTCTTGAACGATTTGACTGAAAAAGTTGTAAAGACCTCAGAAGACATAAGAGCCTTTTTCACCTACTTTGACATCAAATATAAATTTGCGACAATCTTTAGCAGAGAAATGACAAGTCTTTTCTAATCCTAAGAACATCATTGTTTCTCTTAAGGCAGCCCAAAAGAACATCAAATATGTAACCGGTAAATGGGCACCATTCCTACATTCTGCAAAGAATATATAGAGGGATATCTTCACAAAACTAAACATGTAAAAAAAAAAAAACAAAAAAAAAACGCACAACCCTTTGTCCTATGGAGGCAAAAAGGCGAAGAAGAAGAGTAGAATAGGGAAAGCAGGAGAGCATAAGGGTTGACACAAGAAAGAGGACGAGCAGAACTGAAGACCAAAAAGGTTACACTAGAGCATTCAGACTGGGGAAGTATTCTACAGGAAAGAAAGTAAGCAAGTGTGTAAGTAAAGATGTTTCTGTATAGTTTTGACACCAATGACAAAGGGGAAGATTTTTAGCAATTTAAGTTGTCATTAGTGTAAATTCACAAACACCATACACCAGTAAACTTCCCCCGGTCACTCACATTACTTAGGTGACACTTGCAGAGTAAAGCCAGAGTGTATGTAGTGGTAGTTGAAGCAAAGGAGATACACTAGTAGACTGAACTAAGAACACCATACCGGTCTTTCAGTGTATAAAGGGATAAACTGAGTATAAGTAAATTGCCTAAAGATCTGCACCGGATTTTGTGGAGCTGTTTGAGATAACACCGAATTATACGGGACATCCATTGCTCAGAAGTGGAGTTAGCTTTTTAACAGTAGTTAGCTTTATTTCTACGGATGTTTAGCAAGGTAAACTCCAGCTCATAACACATAGCTTTTTGCTAATTGCATGATTTATTGCTGAGTTTAGAACCTCGCGGTTCTATGAGTTGAGGGTTTCATTACGATGAACTCTTGTATAAATATAAGTCATAGGACGCAAGAAAAGTATCTGATTATTGGTGATTGCATAGAGCATAAGAGAGACATCTTCTGAGAGAAGAGCGACAGAACACAGAGGTAGAAAAGATCAACATCCAGGCAAACCGGGAGAGAGGTATGATCTGATCAAACATTCAGTGTTATAAAAGATGATTGCTTTTGTAAAAGTGTAAAGGCAAGTTAAAATCCCTATATCAGGGTGAACCTAATCGGTTTGTTGTAAAATCCCCTAACAGGGTAACATCTTTGTTGATGTTCAAAGTCCTGGTATCAGGCAGCTATTAACGGGGTTCAAATCTTAATTGATCATTTGTAAAATCCCTTAACCGAGTAACACCTTAACCAGTGCTTGGTAAGCTCCTAACAAGGCGCCTTCATTCGTCAGTAGTGAAGTTGTGAGCTTTGTCTCACCGTGGTTTTCTCCCTTCTAACGGAGGGTTTCCACGTACAAATACTTATGTTAATCTGTGTAATTCTTTTATGCTTGTGAATGATTGTTTTATTATGCTTATGAACAGAAGATAATTAAACAAGTTAAGAATTACTGCATAAGAAATGTATTTACTGATTCACCCCCCCCCCTCAGTAATCGGTTTAGTTATAACAATAAGTTCGTTGTTTGCTTTCAAGTTCCTTAATCATATCCCTAAGAAACTCTGTCTTGTTTTTGTTCTCTTGTTCATTGAACTAACTAGTGATCAAAAACTGATTTTGTTGGTTGTTGAACAACAATTTGTGTATTCTCAATTATCTGATGAGTATTGTTAATCTTTTTGATGAGCTTACTAACCTCATCCTCCTTTTCCTTCAATTTGTCAGCATATATTTCACGATCCTTTAAAATGAAATCCCTTTCTCAAAGTAGACATAAATAATTTGATTTCAAAGATTCAAAGGCTATTTTAACAACGTGCAATTCATTCATGTATGCATCACCTTCCATACTACTTTGCCTTTTTGTCATCTGAGCCTTCTTGTTGAGATATTCAATGATCCTTATGCTTCATCTGAAACCCACGATATGTAGACAAGAATTCTAATAGCTTCCTTCACTGTCCTTTTTCACTTAACTGGATTGTGTCGGTAAGTTAGTCTATGCCACGATCTCTTTCCCTAAATAGTTACATTGGAAGGTAAGAACATTGTATAACTGGCAGCTTCTTTTGGAGTTGTAATCTTCTTGTTTTCTCTTTCTAATTGTTTGAATCAAGTCTTCAACTATTGCAAACTACTGATTTATCCTCTTATCTCTAACAACTCTAGTTTGAGAATCAACTCTATGACATTCAGAGATGATTCTTCATGTCATCTTAGAGTCTCGAAACATCATAATGATTTATCTTTTTATCTGAAACAACTCTATGGAGCTGGACTTTGAAAAGAGTGAATGACAAAATTCTAACTAGACATTATATAGAAATTTGATGTCATGGGGAGGAGAGATACTCGAATATAAAATAACATATTTTGACATTGCGCATAATT
This sequence comes from Chamaecyparis obtusa, assembly GCA_027943335.1. Classification (NCBI taxonomy): domain Eukaryota; kingdom Viridiplantae; phylum Streptophyta; class Pinopsida; order Cupressales; family Cupressaceae; genus Chamaecyparis; species Chamaecyparis obtusa. Next base: position 3,220,810 of record BSBK01000413.1, read on the forward strand.
TGTGTGGAGTAAGTAGATGGAATAATGGATATATTTAAGCAGTTAATGTGATGTCCATTGGAATCTACGAGAATATATATTTTGCAATGCACATCTTTAATGATGTTGATTGCCTGTTGTGACAGTCCCAACGGGTGCCGAGAGGGGAGGGGTGAATCAACAACTCCAAAACTTTTCTCTTTAAATCTAGTGAAGTATACTTGTAACTGTAAGCCAAGACAGATTTAAGCATATAATGAGAGCAAGCAAACAATCACACGGTGACAACAGATTTATCACGCGGAAACCCGATTAGGGTGAAAACCACGGTGTGAGGAGACCTCACAAATTTTGTACTTTTCTAGAGTACGCCTTGTTAGGAGCCTTATCGGTTAAAGGATTACAACACACTGTTAGGTGCGACCCGGTTAAGGGATTTGTTACAAAGAGGCGGGTTAGTGCCTGCCCGGTTAGAGGAATTAGAACACCTTTCAAGATGTCACCTTGTTAGGGGATTTGATACAAGGGACCTGTTAGAGTCCACCCAAATATTGGGATTTAACTATTGTAATTGTTAGAGAACAATAGAGGGATTGACTTTTTACAGAGGGCTAAACATAGCCTGATAAGATATCTGTTTGTGCTCAATTGAGAAGCATCACCGGACGTTGCAGGTGTGTTCTTCTCTACTATTGTGCTTCTCTGCACACTCTTCTTTCTCACTTCTTCTTTCTTTTGTTCACTTGGGGCTTCTTCACCATATAGGTTCACTCTTTTACTCGGCAGAGTGAAGGCAACTTCTATTTTCCTTATGCAGAAGAATATATGGAGCCCTAGCCATAATTGCTGTCCTCCTGCATGACCTAATTAAAAATTCTTATCGGATTCATCACTCAGTGGAGTATCAGTTCACTGAGGAAACATCTGATGCATGCCCTTCCTCTATCTTCTTTATGAAGAAAGCAATAGATGCGTGTCAAGCATCTTTCCTCCATAAGAGATAACGCTTTGTTTTAAAGCCACTTATTCCGGCTTTAAAACCTCTAGACTCGCCTCAAACCGATCACCAGTTTAACTCAAAGGCTTTCAGATTTAGTGCAGAAAATCCCGGCCAAAGAGTTGATTGGAACATATAGTTGACTATGACTTCCTCAGTTCATACTGGAGACACTACTAGATCGGTTGAGATCCTCATGCTCTGAACAGGTAAGAGTCTCTGACCTATTACTGTCCCTTCCTTGGCTTATCGGTTGCACCTTCCTCAGTTGTGTTGTTGACACCGGTTTGTTGTTGCTTTCTATGTACTTTACTACACCAGTTGTATCCTGGTCCTCGGTTGATGGTTGAATCCTCCTTTCCTTGATTGTATACATTACCCACTTGTTGATGCTTTGTATAGTGACATTCAACATCACTTAACTTTTCATAAGCTCAAACAAGTTGTATCCTCCTTAATGTTACCATCTCTTTTATCAACTCTTTTTTGTTCTGTACACTTCAGATATGACTCTCTATAGTGGCTTCTCTTCCGTACAACCTACCTCTCTCTCTCAACCAATTTACTCGTGCTTTTTTATGATCAAAACCTGCAATCTATCAACCTCCTCAACATTTTCACAGAAAGACAATTTAATAGACAAACTCCAAGATTAACAATCAAAACCAACCCTTTCCTTTTCTTTCAACAACTTGCACTCTGCTCCGACAATTTTTTCCTCCTATGATGGATGTTGACTATACCAAACTTCAGCGAAATAGGCAACAAAAAGCCCTATTGCAATCAGTGGGAAAAGAGCAACTTTGCCTCATCTATTAATAATTCAAGTACGATGGCTCCTCTATATCTGTTCAATCTGTGCAAATCCTTTCTTCTGATCGATATTCTATTATTCCTTTCACCTTTGACCTTCTTTTCATTTAACTGTGAATGGCAATTTCATATTGCGATGATTGCAGCAACATTTGTCTTACCCAAATTACCCATGATATTTCACTTATTTTCTTTTCAGAAGACCCTGCCTTCTCGTACCATTTGCTAGAAATAATTACTGTTCACTATAATATGGTGCAACCTAAACATTATTTTTAGAGAAATGTTGAACAGGGGAGGAAAGCTATGAACATCTTCCCTTGATGAACAACTTCTATTCTACTTTGAATTTTTTTTCCTCCTATAATGAATAGTGAGAATATCAAACTTCCGACACATGGTAAGTTCTAATCTCCTAAAACTTTATGTAACCTTCGAACCGCTGACAATTTTCCTAGTGAAAACTAGGCTTTTTAAGGCTATCAAAATGATGCTTAATCAAGAATGCTTGAAGAATTATTGACGCTGAGGTCTACAAAAAAACAACAATTCCTCATAATTTGTGATTGACCTTGACACGCGTGCCGTAGAGAAAGTCAAGAACTTCGATCTCTCCTTGAATTACAACTTTTGGCACACTCAATAACTTCCACGACTTCCTTTTTCCTCAATTGTATAACTTTCAGAGATGATTCTTCATGTCTGTTGGTAAACAGATTGTTCTTTGTTAAATAAACTCTCAAACGCCCAAATCTGAAAGAACAATTAGATGCCAACAGTTGGATAATCTATCATGAGGTTGATAGATTTCCTCTGAATTGAAAGGTACAACTCCCTTATAGAATGATATGCAATGAATTTGTTTTATTCCTAAACTAACAAGATGCGTTCTTAACCCGAGAACGGAAGAGGAGAACCAAGCTAATCCTAGGCAAGACTAACTGAGGCAGATTTGAGATCCTAAACCTAGCCAATCCCGAGAATTCACAATCCTATGACTCCTCAGTGTTGGTAATGCAATATGAAGAATTTGTTAATGCAGATGCAATGCAGAATGAAAAATGGAGTGCGGGTTAAATGTTCCAATTTCCATCATAGGAATGCATGCAAACACTATGATCTACAACGCATTCGTCTTGTCGCATGATCGCAAGGCTATCTTTTAATCCATGTGATCATGCGACCGCTCTATGATTGGTCAACTCTACAAGCATCTTCGGTCCCACCTGGACATGTGGAAGGATCCCACTTTACCGCCACCTCACTGAAAATTCAGGCCCCACTGCCAATGTATTACCCCGCCGGCCAATGAAAATCGGACAAGTCATCGCCGAAGGACCCACTTCCGGAGCTGAAAGCCTCTGCTTGACCGTTTGTCGCATGATCGCATGCGGCCAGGAAGACCTATGCGATCATGCGACCAACCGCGAAGTGTTAACTGCCACTGCAAACCGTTTAGAACTTTCTTAATTGCGTGGGACCCTCCTCTCCTTCACCTTTCGCATGATCGTATAACACTTTTTTAATCCATGTGATCATGCGACCGCTCTGTTATTGGCGCTTGATATAATATCAGATAACTGAAAACTTTCACTTGCCCGGTCTATGTTGTCGCATTTGCGCTGTTGGCGTATGTGGGTCCCAGCAGGCTTCATTGTCGCATGATCGCATAGCAATATTTTAATCCATGCGATCATGCGACCGCTCTTTTCTAACTGTTACAAATGCATGGGAAGGTTAATATTCGGCTCTGTCGAATTGAGATGAAGGGGACCCGAGTTTATAAGGATTCATTTCATTGTATGCCACTGTCCCTTCAATAACTTCAGGTAACCATCTTCGTTTTTATGAGCTATGTTACATTTGCATCAGTGTATAGGCCCGCGAGCATAGAAACACACCCACACATCGCTGTATAATCATCAACACATGTCGACCGAGCCTCATAATATTTTGAATACTGTACATACAAACAAAGAATAATACTTTTGTCCTTAAATGATTACCGGTAATGAAATGCATCCATTATATGCCTTGAGATGCCACTGCTTCCTTCATAGTCATAGTTTATTCTTTTGTGACTCGATGAGATCAAACATTATGTTGGCATAATTCCATCTTCTCTTATCTTCGAAGTAGCTAGTCACAATTCAATCTAAAATTATCTTGAATTCTGTTATCTTCATAAGATTGTAGTAATGCAATATTGCTAGCATTAACGTACCTTCGCAAAGTGATTTCTTTAATCAAAAGGCCCTCAGAGAACTGAATCTATAATCCTATAACAATAGAAGATCTCTTTCCAAAGTACCACTGTTTGAACCTTGCCCAAAATTGTAAACTCAGATGTGATCCAATCTGTGACTGTCTATACTCTACTTCTGAAAACTAATAACCAATAGACATCATGTTAACATATGCATTCCATTACAAGGAGTAAAATCTGAACCTTCCAATGCCACCTTTGTCAATGTGTCATATGAAGAACTTTTCCTTTGAGGCTTTCTGAATGCCTGGAAACCATAATCTCCAACCATTCTTCTGTTGAAAAGATCATTAATTGAAAGATCATAATCTTTGCCAGATTAGGAGCTACAACCTACCCAATTAATGAGACCTTGAAAACATCCCACCCGGCTTAGAACAAAAAGACAATGGAAGAGAAACCTGGCAAAGATTTCCTACCTATAAAGACTTAGACCTAGACACCGGACTGACTTGATGATCATATGACTCCAATATTGCCAAAAAAATGGGTGACTTAAAGTCAGGCAACAATGTCATCTTTGAGACTCAAAACTTCATACTGATTTATCTTCTTATCTCTAAGTGCTCTATGCTGAGCTTGAACTCTGTAACTTCATAGTGACTTATCTTGTTATCTCTAACAACACTATAGTGACATTATATGAAAATCACAAATGTGAATTATAAGTTCATTCATAGTCTCTTTCACCGATGCTTTGAGATGAAAAATTCTTAAAATTGTAGAAATGAAACTTTTGAGATGGAATGAAATCAAATGATGCTTCAAGATTCTCTAACCTTTAGCTTTGGCCTATTTGGTAACCATTACATTGTCGATTCAGGTTTGAAACATTTTGTATTTTAACACTTGCCATAGAGTTACACCATTGGTGCTCGGAGATCCAAAATTCAGCGGGCTTTCATGGCTTAAAAAATTCTTATACAAATTTAGAAATAGAATGTCGTGACATTCAACTTCACTTAACTTTTTACAACTTAAAACAAGTGTTATCCTCTTAAGATTTTACCATGTCTTTTATCAGCTCCTCTTTCTTCTGTACAATTTAGAAATTACCATGAATAGATGATATTATACAAAATATGCAGATCATAAACAACATAATATGAGATTTTCGCGAAAATCCTTTACTTCGAAGTTACACTGAAGTTCTAGCTGATCCAAAAATCTCTTAATTGATCTTCTGGGACAACAATCGAAGTCGTATGTTACTTTTATGCTGTCAAGTTCCTTAATCACATCCCTAAGAAACTTAGTCCTTTCTTTGTTCTCTTGTTCATTGAACTAACTAGTAATCAAAAACTGATTTTTTTGCTTCTTGAACAACTATTTGTGTATTCTCCAATATCTCCAGAGTATCGTTAAGCTTTTTGATGAGCTTACTAACCTCATCCTCCTTTTCCTTCAATTTGTCAACATATCTTTCACCATTGTTTTAAATGTAATCCCTACCTGAAAGTAGACATAAATAATCTGATTTCAAAGATTCAAAGGTTATTTTGACCACGTGGAATTCATTAATATATGCATCACCTTCCATATTACTTTTCCTTTTTGCCATTTGACCCTTCCTAGATAGAGATATTCGATGATCCTTATGCTTCATCTGAAACCCACAATCTCTAGACAAGAATTCCAATAGCTTCCTTCATTATGATCTCGTTTTTCGCTTAACTTGATTGTGTCGGTAAGTTTCTCTATTCCACGATCTCTTTCCCTAAATAGTAGCGTTGCAAGGTAAGAACATTCTGTAATTGGAAGCTTCTTTAGGGGTTGTAATCTTCTTGTTTTCTCTCTCTAATTGTTTTAACCATGTCTTCAACTATTGCAAACTATTGATTTATCTTCTTATGCTTAACAACTCTATGTTGTCCATCAACTCTATGACTTCTGGAGATGATTATTCATGTCATCTTAGAGTCTCGAAACATCATAATGATTTGTCTTTTTATCTGAAACAACTCTATGGAGCAGGACGCTGAAAAGAGTGATTCACAAAATTCTAACTAGACATTATATAGAAATCTGAACGCATAGGGAGGAGAGAGGCTTGAATATAAAATAACGTATTTTAACATTGCGCATTATCTGTTTGAAATTAGTAGATGGAATAATAGACATATTTAAGCAGTTAATGTGATGTCCATTGGAATATATGCAAATATATATTTTTCAATGCACATCTTTAATGATGTTGATTACCTATTGTCTCTTTCTCTGATGCTTCAACTTAAAAAAATCTATCAATTCTAGCTATGAAACCTAGGAAATCCCATGAAGATGCTAGGATTCTTTAATACTGAGCTCTAACCCATGTCGCACGCAGTCCAATGTCTTTTATGGTGTTAAACGCTTTTTTTTTTCAGCAACTCCTATAGAGTTATATTGCAGGTGCTCAGAGATCCAAAATTTAGTTGTCTTTTCTGGCGTAAAACATTCTTAAACAAATTTAGAAATAGAACGTTGCGACATTCAACATCACTTAACTTTTCATAAGTTCAAACAAGTTGTATCCTCGATTAATTTAACCATCTCTTTTATCAACTCCTCTTTGTTGTGTACACTTCAGATATGACTCTCTATAGAGGCTTCTCTCCATACAACCTACCACTCTCTCTCAACCAATTTACTCGTCCTTTTTATGATCAAAACCTACAATCTATCACCGTCCTCAACATTTTCACATAAAGACAATTTACTAGACAAACTCCAAGATTAACAATCAAAACCAACCCTTTCCTTTGCTTTTAACAGCTTGCACTCTGCTTTGTCTGTTTTTTCCTCCGATGAAATAGCGATAATTTTTTCCTCCTATGATGGATATTGACTATATCAAACTTCAGGCAAATAGGCAACAAAAAGCCCCATTGCAATCAATGGGCAAAGAGAAACTTTGCCTAATCTATTAATAATTCAACTACGATGGCTCTTCTATGTTTGTTCAATCTGTGCAAATCCTTTCTTCTGATTGATGTTCTATTATTCCTTTCAGCTTTGACCTTCTTTTCATTAAATTATGAATGGCAATTTCAACCTCGAATCATTGCAGCAACATTTGTCTAACCCAAATTACCCATGATATTTCACTTAATTTCTTTTAGGAACCACCTGCTTTCTCGTAGCATCTTGCAGAAACAATTACTGTTCACTATAATATGGTGCAACCTAAACATTATTTTAGAGTAATCTCGAATCGGGGAGGCAAGCTATGAACTTTTATGCTTGATGGACAACTTCTATTCTACTTTGAATTTTTTTTTTCCTCCTATAATGAATAGTGACAATATCAAACTTCAGACACATGGTCTACAAAAAGACAACAATTCCTCATAAACTATGATTGACCTTTACACATGAGCCGTATAGAAAGTCAAGAACTTCAATCACTCCTTGAGTTACAGCTTTAGGCACAGTCAATAACTTCAACGACTTCCTTTTACTTCAACTCTATAACTTTAGACATGATTCTTCATGTCATCTTTGAGACTAAAAAATGCATACTGATTTATCTTCTTATCTCTGACTGGTCTATGCTGAGTTTCAACTCTATAACTTCATACTGATTTATCTTCTTATCTCTAACAACACTATGGAGCTGGACTCAGAAAAGAGTGAATTGAAAAATGCTAACTAGACATTATAGGAAAATCACAACTGTGAATTATAAGTTTAGGCTTAGTCTCTTTCTTCAATATTTGGAGATGAAAAATTCTTCAAATTCTAGAAATGAAAGTTACGAAATTCGATGATGCTACTGAGATTCTCTACCATGAGCTCAGGGCCATCTGGTAACCGGTTCATTGTTGGTTGTATTGTGAAATACTTTTTTTTTAACACCTTACATAGAGTCACACTGGAGGTGCTTGGAGATCCTAAGTTCAAGGGGCTTTGCTGGCCTGAAACTTTCTTAAACAAATTTAGAAATAGAACAACGCACCATATGACTTTACTTAACTTTTAATAACTTCAAACGAATAGTATCCTCCTTTGATTTTAGCATCTGTTTTATGAACTCCTCTTAGTTTTGTACACTTTAGATATGATCTTTAATAAATGCTTCTCTTCCATAAAATTTTGGACTCTCTGTCAACGAATTTACTCAAGCTTCTTATGATAAAAACCTACCATCTATTAGCCTCCTCGTGTTCTCCATAACGATACAGTCTATTTGACAAACTTCAAGAATAACAATAGAGACCAAACCTTTCCTGTTCCTTTAATAACTTCCGCTCTACTTTGACAAACGTTTCCTCCTATGATGTGTAGTGACAATATCAAACTTCAAGCACGTGGTATGTTCTAATCTCCTCAAACATTCTACAAGGTTCGAACTGTTAAGAATTTTCATCATGGAACTTAGGCATTTTAAGACTATCAACATATTGTCTCGTCAATTATCCTAAAACAAGTGAATGGCAAAATGCTAAGCAGACATTATATAGAAATCTGAATGCATAGGGAGGAGAGAGAGTTGACTATAAAATAACATATTTTTAGTCTGCCCACAATCCGTGTGGAATTAATTAGTTGGTATCTGGAATGGAGCTTGATATTCGTGGGTACATAGAATTAACTGTGTTCAAACAAAACACCTTTGAATAGTCTTAGAATGAATCCCAAGTGCCTCAAAAATTTGAGCCCCCCCTTTGTTAATGCTGACGTAGACTAACACCTTTAGTATGTTCGTACCAGTTTTGAAATACTTTCGAATAGTCTTTGTTTTGTATGGGAAATTCTTATATCCAATATCAACTCTTATCCTATTACAATTCTATCTGATTGAATTCACTTCTTACTCGTTGAGGTACAAATTTTTCTGGTTTCGTTTGCTTGTTACTACAAGGCAATCTCTAAACCTATCCTTAAGTGCACCAACGAACCTAAACCTAAGGATGCTGTAAATCATAACTATAATTTTCTACCGAGTAATAACCTAATGGACAATAATGAAAATCCATAATCTTTAGCCCTAATGGTAACATGCACCAAAATCTTATAGCCAACTTCAACTCTTATTTTTTTTATAATTGTAACTCTAGTCATGATTTAATTCATGACGTCTACTCGAATAATAATTTTTACTCACGATTTATTATAAACGTAAATCTAATGCTGTTTTAAATTGTAACATGTGTATCCTTGATACTAATTTAATTGACCTGGGACGAAAACCCCGAGTCTACCTGTTGTGAACCATTTAAAATATGACCCCTTTCCTTTTCGGTTTTCTTTGCTTTTTTGGGTTTTTTTCAGTAGCTCTGGTGATAGTCTTCTAGGATCCTTTTGTTCCAACTTTGAAGTTGTGGTCTTCTTTGGGTCTTGAATTTGCATTTTTCCTTGCCTTTTAAGGTCCTTGTTTTATACCACTGCCCAATTCATAAACTTTGTATCATGTCCTTCTACGCACACCTCTAGTTGCCAAATGTGTCAAGTATTATCTCCTTCATAAAACCGCAAACAAGATGCTACACCAACACTCATATTATACCATATGACCAACATAGATGTAAGCCACCCACAAGAAGATCAATCTCATAAACATTCCTAAACCAAGGAATATGCGCAAAGAAACCGTATTCTAAACATCATATGTACAAGGAGATAAGCAATGCTGAACAATCTCTTAAATGAATCCTCTAGAGCTAACTCACACGATTGCTCAATATTCATATCTATGAAAGATAATTTCAACGAGTTTCCTTTGGTCTCCTTTACTCCCATTTCCTACTTCCGAATGGGCAACACAGTTCCCTATTGCAATTAGTGGGGAAAGAGAAACTTTCCTGTTGGATATTGCTAATGGATGGGAGGTGATTTAGACATTTAATATGTTTAATTACTACATTACTGAATGGGCACTCATACTGTTGTCATTTGTGTTTTGTCACCGATGTCACGGATGTTTCAGATGCTGCGAATTCGGATAAGAGTTCAAGTGGTTGTTGTGATCTTATATCTAAGATCGCATCATTACATGTTTCATATTGAGAGAGATAGAGATGTTTTAATGAAGATTGGTCACTGGACTGTGACGGTGAGAATTAACATTGTTAGTCTTTGGGTTTTTGTAAGTGAAAAAACTGAAATTGAAGCTTTTTCCGAAAAAGGTATTTATTCAATTCGAAAAAGAACTTTTATCATTCATTTGTTGATTTGAGAAAATTTATGAAGCTTCTTGGCTGAGAGAAATGCCTAGGGTTTGAAGACTGATTCCTCTCTGTGGCAATTTGAATCATCACTGATTGATAATGAATTTTGGAAACTGAATTCTGCAATTTCATTCTGAATCTGTGGACATCATTCTTTGTGCTGAAGTATACCAAGTGTGTGAAGATTTAAGGAATTACATTTGGCTGTAAGTTATCATATATTCTGGAGATTGAAATTTCTTTTACTTAATCTTTAGAGGCTGCCGTACAATACTGAAGGAGGGCCGTACGGATTAGTGTTGGGGTTGTACCTTGTCTGAGGGTTGCGTATTTATCTTTGAAGGCTGCGTCATGGTTAATAGCAGCTAATGTTGTTTATGTGCTGCGTCTTCCAACTGCTGGTGTTTTTTGTTGGCTGTGAATACATTTGGAAGGCTGCGTGAGGAGTCAAGGAAGATTGCATTTGACATTACCTCCATCCTTGCTACGTGAGGGTTTATTTTCAAAGTCAAACAAAGCTGATGTCAACATTTCCAGGCTGGAGATTTATTGGTATGCTGCGATTTACATCTACAGCCGGCCACGTTTTTATTAAGTTCATATTTTTTGCATTGTATTCTGGTTTTTGGTTAATGTCAAATGTGTACGTAGGCTATGTAGTTATGAAGAACAATTCAGTGGATATCCAGAAGTTAATTAAATTGTTATTATCTGCTCATGATGAGGAAATACTGTGTAACTTTATCAATGATTATTAAATTGGAAATTGCATATAAATTATAAATCTCTGGATCTCTGTATAATTGCAGTTAAATTGGGATTAGAAGTCAGATTGTTTTTAAGAGCCAGGTAGGCTCTTTACATTAACAACAGTAGGGATTGTGTCATCAAGTAACCACTGTAAGCTCTTCACAATCAATTGTAGAAACTTCTTCTGTACATATCATTATAGGCTCCTACAGGTGCTGTTACCCGTGTAATCTCACTGAGAGATGAAGCAACTGCAGACCTAACATCGTCATGTGGATGTTCCCTAAATTTTTGCTGAACCAAAATGAGCATGGAGGGTAACGTAGAAAGAACACCATTAGATGAATTCATGAACTCCAACTGTTTCCAATAAGATATTGCGAGTTTCGTATTTCCCTTTCTGTCAATAATGTAATATGAGGTATTTTAAGTTTTAACAAGGCTTCGAAATTGAGATATTGTTCTACTGAAATATGCACAATGCAAGATTAAAATTGCTTGAAAAGAAGTTGAAAAATCTGAACACCACTGTAAGAATTCGTGAGTTCAGCTAGATAAGCACCCCTGTTTTCAAATATCTATTTACCTTGTCATGCTGAGGTAATTTTGTCAACCAGTTTGGTTAATCAATGTGACACAGTTTTCAGTCTTGCAAATGAAAGATGTTTTTTGGTGTTCAAATATATATAAACAGATATACAACATTGGTGCATTTAAGAGAAAGCATAACCATACGTACTGCTTCTAAGTTATGGCACAAAAAGGGAAAGAGTTACAAACTAGCCTGATAATTGTCTCTTCCCAAGCTAACCACTATTGAGAAACATTTTAATCGCTGCATACCTTTTGATTTCTCTCTTACGAGATTAGCTGCATCTCTTTTTGGTGCTGGCATCTGCATTAATAGTTGTTTTGCCTTTGTCTTTCAACATTGACGATATCATTTTTGATGAGGCGAAACATAAGTGTGGTCCTTGTCCATTTACGACCGTGGTCTGCCATTTATACGATCTTTGCTTTTAGACTCTTCAGACTTGACACGTACTATCTGTAAATTTTTTGAACTCAATAACTTTTTGAACCTGCTTTCATGCCATTTTGGAAATTTTAAAAGCACGAGGAAGACAGAAAGATAAAGAGCTACAAGAAAATGCAAATAAGTTTAACACACAAATAACAGTTTTATACGTCCAAGGGGAATGACAACCTGCTTCAGTTATGAGGTCATTTTGTGCCCTAACAGATTCAACAATAGGGTATTATATTTTATTGAGCTCATAGCAAGGACAAGTGTAAAAATGTTCTCTCAACATTCATGTTTCAGTATACAAAATAAAGAGTTGAATGTGAGCAAGCATATTGTCTATCCAGTACTCTATGGCCCTAGGGAAACACAGGTTCAAGTTGGGTCAGGTATGGTCCTCGTCTGCTATTAGAGCCAACTATTAGCTTAATATATCTATACTCCAAATTTGAACTTCTGTGTTTGAAAATAATATCTTCTAAAGTGCCAATTCCATGTTTCAATATTCTAGAAGTAACATGCAATTGCATTTATTGTAGAAATTTAATATCTTTAACCCACATGTAGCTAATGTTTCAGCTGTAAAAATAACGAAAACATTCCAGTTTATCAAGTTCGATAATACTGTATTGAGAAAACTTGTGCACAAAAGTATCAGGTAAGAGGTTATCGAAGAGTTTGTTGTAAAAGGTAAACAAATTAAATGTTTGAGGCTCAATTATTGTTGTGTGAAATATGAAAGTAGATTTATTTTTTCTATATCCAGAAGCAACTCGAGAATGATACTGAAAGAAAATTGGTGTTCAATGATATCCAATGTGATGGCAATGATATCCAATGTGATGGGGAGGTTTAAGTCATCTTGGTTTTGAGGTAGTAACAAATTCAGCACTAGTGTTTTTGATCTCTTCTGATATTCTATGTTATTTGCGATGATATATGCTCATCGTAGGTCTGATCTATTTAGATGGGTTGTTTGGTTCAAGATTTTTCTGTCATCCTTTTGACATGTGACATTTTTTTTTTTGTTAAAGGGAGCTCAGTCTAGGATGCCATCGAATTCCAAATGTTCTGTGTTGGCATATATTGCAGTTATTTTAATACTGAATTGAAGGGCAAATGACACAGATTCAGGGTTTCCATTATAATCTAATGCAAAACCAACACACTCGCAACCCAATGAAAATGTTATCTCCTAGATTAAAATATTATTCACATCAATGTGTAGTAGCTGTGCACCTGGATCAACTCAACTGCAATCATTTTCTGAGTATATTTACTCTATTATCAGGAAATGCCTAGGGTTCAAATAATAGTCCTGACAATAAATCAAAGTCTTTTCAGTGTCAGGGAGGGTTGAGAAATTTGCCCCTGATTTACAGTTTTAAGTACTTGCTATTTTCTGTTATGAGCGATTTTCTTGCAGCGAAAGAATTCAACCCTTGACCTGTTGGTATAATATTTTCTTTAGCATGCCTATTTAAATCTACAAATTTTGATTTGGGGATGAATAGTAAATTTAATTGAAGCTTAGGTAATTGGAAGCAATTTATCATTTCAGATCGTATGTTTATCTAAAGGTGAAGGAAAGTTGGACTATTACTTGTTTGGCTAGTTGCATTCCTTTATCTTTTTGTTCTCGTCAAAATCCTACTTATGCTTGAACTCACTTAATGCTGTTTTTGTTTTTCAGAGTTAATTAAGTAAACTCTTAAAATCATTCTATTGAGTTGTTTATACCCTGAAATAAAATTGAAGCTTATATATCTCTCCGAATTTTTTCATCGAAATAATAGGTTTTTATGTAATTTCTAAATCTATGTTCTATAACACATTTATATATAGATCTCAACGCCTTTGGCTTTAAAGTATGATAAAAATTGTTGTGTATAACATGTTATTTAAGAATGGAAATATGGTAGAGGTGTTTACTTTGTTTTATTAGAAGGTAATGCTCGTTCAAATTTTTTTTTACAAAAAGCCATCCATTTGGGTCAAGTAAGTTTCTAGCTAACAAGGTGTTTTACTGAGATTTTTGCGAAGCCCTGAATTTGAGAAAACGATGGCATCTTCATCCAAGGTTGTGAAATCTAAGTTTGAAAGTAACAAGGTCACATTGATCAAGTCTGTAACTTATGAGGAACCCAAATACAAGAAGTATCCTTAAAAAGCCTCACAAATTGATCAAGTGGGCATGTTTTCCAACAATAGATCATAATTCAGTAACCAGGAGAGATCATAATTCACATAAGAGATCTATCACATTGAGGTGGTAACATATAAGTACTTTAGAGATCCGAATCAGGCATGGTTGAGTTGCTATTTACAGATGAAATCTAATGTTACTCTTTAACCATTGTAGCATATTTTAAATATCTTAAGTGAACTTAACAGTTCTTTTGTAAATCTCCTAACCGAGTGCACACTTGAGTGAGTTGCTAAAATGGTCTAACCAAGTAGATGTAGTCGATCTCATTGTTATTCCTAACAGGGTAAGATCACCAGAAGTGATCACAATCTTTGTAGCCTTAATCGACATACTTTGTTACTTTAATAGTGAAGATCACCAGAAGTGATCACAATCTTTGTAGCCTTAATCGACATACTTTGTTACTTTAATAGTGAAGCTTTGTGGGTGTCATCCCCAACACAGTCTTTACCTTGTAACAAGGGTTTTTGCGACACCAAAATACATGATTTATGTGTAAAGTTTCATAAATGGTTATTGATTAGATTACATACATTTACATTTTAGTTATGTTTTGGATGTATGTAGAAAGCAATTGATATAGTCGGTTAATCATATTTATGTTTACAAAGTTTTAGTTTGCTAAAGTTTTAAAGGTATTGATTCACCCCTCCCCTCTCAGTACATATCTTTCCATAATCCGAATAGTTAGGTCCACTCGATTAAGAGATTTTTTTATTTACAAATGTTAATAAGGAATAGTAAATAAATTGACTAATAAATCTACAACTATCTTAGAAGGATGAAGGCCCTTTTTCATGAGGGTCTTATCTATGATGAAATCAAGAGCAAAGGCATTGGGTATCCCTTAATTAACAATATTATAAAGTAGTTAGGCCAAGAAATTATGAAAGTAGTCTAAGACGGATTAAGATTACTATTTTGTTCTTAAACTTACTATTCCTTATCATCAGAGATGCTTGGATATATAATTTCTTGAGATAAACCATCCGCTCCTTCATTAGGGAAAGAGTTTACATCTTTGTGTCTTTCCTTATATATATGATTGATGGTAAAGCGATCGAATGTCGATAAAATCTCCATTTCTCTTTCTACCATTCCATTTAAATGTTATTTTGGTATTCTTCCCATTCTTAAAACTTTGATAAGTAAACAGAAATCCCTTTCTATCCCCAACTTATCTAGTTTCATTTTCCTACATAAAAGCAAACATTGGATCGAGGCATTCATCTCGGCATTGTTATTTTACTCAATCCCTAGTGAAAAGGATTTACTCGCTAGCTTGAATCCATCCCATCTATGAATACATCATATGATTCCAACCTTACATGGATTACCCTGAGAAGCTCCATCAAAATTGAGTTGATACTCTATCCCTAGTGAAAAGGATTTACTCGCTAGCTTGAATCCATCCCATCTATGAATACATCATCTGATTCCAACCTTACCTGGACTACCTTGAGAAGCTCCATCAAAATTGAGTTTATACCTACCCATAACATAAGGTTTCCAAACACATTAAGCTCTTTTATCTAAAATCTGTTATTTTTTGATACCAAAAAAGGCTGAGATTTTTATGCCATACCATTTGTTTCTAACAAAGTCATCTTCTTTGGAGAAAATAACATATATTTCTCCAAGCATATTCTTGCGATTTACCATTTCTACAATGCTAGCCTCTATGTTATTTAAGAATTGATCCAAGGTTAGTTTTGATTCCGTAAAGATATGTCGGTTTGTTTCCTTCCATATTTACCATATTAATATAGAGGGAGCAATCCTCCATATCTTACTATACATATCTTGAGTTTTGATATGAGGCCAACTCCTAAATACCTCCACTTTGTAATTTTGTAAAGGTGAGGACCAGTTAAGATTCCTTGCTAACCAATGCCAACAATGGCTAGAAAAGCTACATTTTATTAGAAGGTGGTTCAGACTTTGTCTATCTTTTTCACATAGTGGACGTATAGGATCTGAGTATCCTATTTTCCTTAATTAATCTGTTGTCAATATCTTTGTTTTTAATGCTTCCCAAGAAAACATACTTGCTTTAGGCATACAATCCTTATCCCAACACAAGTCAATTGGTAAATCTGAGGGAGTCGAATGGAGTTGTTGAAGAGAGGAGTAACCATCTTTAGCATTACACTTTTCATTATTAGCTTTAGTCCAAATAATGGTATCATTTCCTTTCTTTCAAAAGATTATCCTGCTATTCAAAATATCCATAATTCTACATATATCTTCTCGGTGGAGTCCTAGATTCTCAAAGGATTTTAACTTCCACCTTGAGGCAAGGTCCCCCTCATGATACTCTAAATAATCTCTAACAAAGTTCCCTCTAGCATTGATGATCTGGTTTATAATTTCTTCCTCTCTAAACTATTGTATATTCAATTAGTAGTGGAGTTGATGTGTCCACAAAAGAAAAAAATATTTAAGGGCTAGTGATTATAGAAAAATTGGGCTTTCCAAGTTGGGGTGATCTTGGTGCCACAGGACAAGGGCCTTGGTTTTTAGCTATCACACCACTTTGAGAAAAATATGCCAAGAAACCAATCCTTGGAGTTGAAGCATCAGATTCATCAAAAAAAGATACTACTCAGTGTCATACCCTTACACTTTCATTTGTTGCACCTTGAAATCTAGTTCCACCTGTTCCAAGCACTTAGATTCAATTTGAATCAAGTGACACTCCCATTGGTCCCTACACTTTCATTTGTTGCACCTTGAAATCTAGTTCCACCTGCTCCAAGCACTAAGATTCAATTTGAATCAAGTGACACTCCCATTGGTGTAGATATCATTAGTACTAGTGGTCCAAAAAGGACATTACAAGTGGTCATTGGATCTGTGGATCCCTGAGATCAAGGCAGTGTAAAGATCAAACAGGTCAAGGTGTTCCTAATCCTCATAGTGTGCTTATGAGAACCATAAGCAAAATATGTGGAAGCTTGTACAATCATTGCAAGTGCTATTTCACCTTTCAAACATTCAACTGTCGGAAAACAGAAATTGTTTTTCTACTCCAAGTTGTAAAAAGTATAAACGATCATACCTTTATCGGTTTCCATTAATGGAATAAAGTGGAGGCAGTTAAAAGAATGACTTTATTGTTGGAAATGAACTGTTAAGAAATGAGGCATTAAGAAATGAATTGTTAACAAATTTGCAGCTGCGCAAAAATATAGAGTGCAATAAGTGGTATCATTCACTGTTAATTTGGGATTGTTCTTGTTGCCAAATATGGTCTAGCCTGCTTGATTATTTTTATTTTATTTTTCTTCGTTGTTAATGCATAAGAGGAGATGAAACCTTTATTAGTATCTTTTATATGACCCCTTGTTGGTAATACTCAAAAGTGCATATTTAACAATAAGTACAATAAATCTACAATCATGCATTCTATTCGCACTTGATTCCATCATAACTTAAGTAGGGAGAAGAAAACGGAAAATAGAGGAGTTCCTTTGACCTAAACTATTATGTAATTTAACAACACTATCAGCTCACGTGAATGGGCTTTGCCGCATGAACTGGGTCATGGTTCCATATGTACCAACATGACATGATCTGTTTCAAAAGCTATTTGACCGCAAGCTTAGAGGAAGTAAAGTTCATCGACGAGTAGAGAAGTTGGGTCTACTACTTACTCACTCGAGCACTCTTATTCATCGAAAGGTAGGTCATTTGTTTCTCCCTAGCACTGACCTCATATCTCATGGATCACATAACTATTGGTTATAATGAAAGAAATAGACAATTCCATAGTTGATAGTTTAGTGGAGATAGTTGGGTGGGTGTAGGTCAATTAGAATTCACCAAGGCCACCTATAGAAGAGTAGGGCCCTTGGATCGTGAGGTTGGTTAGTACATGGCACTCTTAAGGCTACCTGCTTGTTAAGGAGAGATTTTTGCTATTGCGGTTCGGTCCAAAATCTAGATGGGGTCGGGGCATGTTGTGTAGCCCCATCATATCTTCAGTAGGGAGAAGAAATTGAAAAACATGCGATTTCATTTGACCCTAAATTATTATGTAATTTAATAAAATTGTTAAGCAGAAGAACATACTATTCTAGAATTCAACAAAACTATAAGTAAAAGAACAGAGTAAGTATTATGTAATGTAACAAAAGTATTAAGCATAAGAACAAAGTAACAGAGTATTATGTAATTTAACAAAACTATTAAGCAGAAGAACAAAGTATTATGTAATTTAACAAAACTATTAAGTAAAGGAACATAGCATTATGTAATTTAACAAAACTATTAAGGAGAAGAACATAGCATTATGTAATTTAACAAAATTAATAAGTATAAGAACATAATATTATGTAATTTAAAAAAAAACTATTAAGCAGAAGATCCTCAAACCTTTAATTAAACAAAAACTATTAAGCGGAAGAACAAACTACTACGCAGAAGAATAGATTGTTATGTAATTAAACAAAATTATTAAGTAGAAGATCCTCAAACATTTAAAATATAGCCACAGAGGAAAGATTGTGTAAGTAAAAGAAGCTGAAATTTGATGCAAACAATTAGTTATGTTTATCACCAATATCCTTTTCGTAGGCTATCTAAAGGCACAATGGTGAGGTCTTTTTTCTATGGGGGCTTCAAATAATTTCACCGCACTTGGAAATTTTGGTTTGGGTGCAAGCCTTATTCCATCATTTTTTCCCCTTGAGAATGACTCCATCCATTGCCATTGTGTTCAGCTTGATCATAGCTGCCTTCATGTTTAACATTAGATACAAAATCTCTATCGTCGTCATCCAAGGAGGATTCATCATTTCCATCCATTTCATTTGAGAACTGCAACATCTAAGTTGCCTGCCCCTTGCCTCTTGAACCACATGTAGAAAAGCTCATGATGGTGCAAAAGCAGTGCCCTTAGCTTGCAAGAAAACTTGAAGTCGTAATTGAAGCGGCAAAGTTTGTGAAGAAGCACTGTTTTCACAATGGCTAGCCTCAACAACTCATGAACAACATCACAAGCATGTTTTTCTGCTTCCATTGAAGCAGATTTGAAAGTAGTAAGATTTGCATAAGGAGAAACTAATGGCATTCTCGGAATCGAAGTATAAAATCCATGCTAGCAAATTCATACACTGTAATAAAAATAGAGAAGCCACAAATCAAGTATACCACAAAAGTAATCCAACCCAATAAATATACTTCTCAGACCAAACATTGCTATTTGCTAATACTGATGACAACTAAAGAAACAATGAACAAAATCTCCAAATTATCGACG
The DNA here is from genome assembly GCA_027943335.1 of Chamaecyparis obtusa. Lineage (NCBI taxonomy): Eukaryota > Viridiplantae > Streptophyta > Pinopsida > Cupressales > Cupressaceae > Chamaecyparis > Chamaecyparis obtusa. Next base: position 3,240,260 of record BSBK01000413.1, read on the forward strand.
AAAACACCAAATGTATGAAATCGCATACAGATAAAGCACCTTGACACCAACATCATATAGATACTTTTTTAGGTAGTTTGGTTTGAGGTGGTTTAGTTGAGGGAAACCCTGTGGTGCTTGCCAAAGAATTTTTGGGGTGTTCATGGACAACCTAAAGGACAGGCATTCACATAGCTGCCAAACGTGGGAGCGAACACTTGTTGATATGCAAGTTCCAAACCAAGCAAGTATGCAGGCGAGGAGGGTAAAGATTTGCCCAGCTCTGTGAAAAAAGTTTTTGTCGGTGGTAGTTGGTAGGCAGCCTAGTTGGATGACAATATTCTGACATTTTTGGGGCTAAAAGCCCACAAAGATAGCACCTATTGACTTAATTAATATTGTTGTAGATTTAATAGGTCCATGTTTCAACAAAAATAAAGAGCCATTAGTGTCCAGTTTTAGATAGAAAATACCATTATATATAACTGGTTTCGAGAGCTAACTTTGGATTTTAATTTTAACTATATAATACTACTGGAAATATCTAACTTAAGGCACTATAATAAAAGGGACTAACATCCATCTTAACCTATTGAACTTTAACATCAATGAGCATTATCGAAATCCTTTACCAGAGGGATGGGAAGACCACTAGGAGAGGAAGTACTGGCTTCCAGATAAGGATGTCTGAGCATAGGCTCTTCTTCGTCGTTGCTCACAGAGTTAACTATATAATACTACTGGAGATATCTAACTTAAGGCACTATAATAAAAGGGACTAATATCCATCTTGACTTGTTGAACTTTAACATCAATGAGCATTATCGAAATCCTTTACCAGAGGGATGGGAAGACCACTGGGAGAGGAAGTACTGGCTTGCGGATAAGGATGTTTGAGCATAGGCTCTCTTTCGTCGTTGCTCGTAGAGTTAGAAACGAGGATCAGTGGAACGAACTCTTCCTCCACCATAGCGTCTTCAAAAACTTCAATATCCTCCTTTAAATAATCCACAAACCACTTCAATTTATTTTGTTTCTTAACATGAAAGAGCTTGACTAGAACGTTTAAGTTGCTAATTTCCTTCTTGAAAATGAACATGCAAATATCTTTTGCTAATTTCTTATCTTGTTCAAAGAACATGTCCAGGGCAAGAAATATAGATGCAAAATATGAATTAACCTTAGTTCTTTCTGAATTACAGAGATATTCTTCACCTAGAACCTTCATAATCGCTTCCACAACTAGAGGTTGAATTTTATAATTCCTGTAATTCTGTGTGCAATAACGACGTTGTTCACTTCAGTTTGGCATTTATTGCCGCGAAGTCTTAATGGGTTATCCATTCGTACTCTAAATCCGCCTCACCTTCACAGAGAATCAGAGAACTTAAACATTTGGGCGTATACCAACTATTAGTGACTAGATGCATACTAGAGAGGTTATAAAGTACTAAAGAGGGAAACATGGAATCTCTATGATTGATCCAAATTTTTAAAAATATGGTGATGATTTAAAGATGTAATATTTCTTGCGATCGTATCTTAGAATTGCGCATTTGAGGTTATGTGTCGTAAGGTTGGTATTAAGATAAAGGTGACTGTTGATAGGTTGTGTGATTGATTTGAATTGAATGAAAGTCTTAGAGATGTTTTTGGGAAGCTTGAAGAGCACATTGAGAAGATTTTTGTTTTGTCAGATCAAGAATACTGCAAAATAGATTTTGCAACAAATCAATACAACCAGTGACAAGCATTTGGCAAGCAAGGGAATTCATGACCGCGTTCGCGCATCAACAATAAAGGTGAACTTTGTCTTTCGAAAATGTTAGAAACTAATGAAAGGAGAGGAAACTCTGGCCTTATTTTGGACAATGCTCGCCAAAATGAATAAAAAAACAACCAAAATGATAGGTCTTGGTTCGCCTAGTGTTGGTCGTAATAACTCATCAACGAATTTCATTGGAAGAGAACCTTACAAAAAATTGTTGGAGGATGAATTTTCGTAAACTTTACCCATATGATTGTCTATGGGGTCAATTTGGTTTTGGTGCAAAGCTTACATCTGCATTCTATCAGAGGCTCATCTTCAATTGGATTGTCCATTGGTTCAATGAATGGATACTTTGACATCCATTCTACTTAAAAATTCCTTGACAGATCCCACTTCTGATATTTTTTTGATTCTCTATCATTATTGGAATTGTATTTTCTTTTCTTCTTCCCTTCACCATCATCTTTTCTGACATTCTTAGTCTCATCCAAGTCGATTATATCATTATGGCTACTTTGGGTATTTAACTGAAAATCTTCTTCAAGTTCATCATGATCTGAGATCATTGACTTCTTCAACATGTCGTGAAGGTTCGGGCTGTGAATTTTGAAATTTTTTTTGTAATGATGTATCTTCTCGATTTTGGCCACAAACATTTCCAACACCATGACCAAAGTACGGTGATAAGGTTTTGCATTTTGCTGGGCTCTCTTGGCTTTTCCCATATGTGAGAGCCTTACTTTTATTCTTGTTCGACATTTCAATTTTTTCACGAAATGAAGGCTTCCAGTGGAAAAAAAAGGTTTACTTGTTGAATAATTGACAATAGACTATAATATATATAGATATGATTGATTGGCCCTAACATCATGTCTGAGGTCTCCTTGGTCATCGCTGTTCACTAATTGGTCCCCACTAAATAAGAATGAACTCAAAATTACATATATACAGAATAATAATCACTTACATTTACTTTAAATTCAATTGCAATCACGACTCGCCAATGAACTCAACAGTCTGAAACTTCGCTATCGATGAAATTGAGATATTTAAGCCAACCTAACGAAGGTTGAACCTACTAACAAATCGAACTAAATTGTGTACAATAACATTGATCTATGAATGTATTTATACTAATCATTTTTTTTTGAATTCAGTGGGAGGTATTAGGTATACAAATATTTGGTGAAAACAGCGTAATTATATCACGTCCTGTTTTATTTTAGAGGTGATTATGACTCATACAATTCTTTGGTATGATTAATAAATTTGGTTAGAATGCATCGGTTTTAGACACGCGTCCGAAAAATGCCAGACGAATTTGGGGCCGCCTATAAATATATATCTATAAAACTATTGGTGAATATAAGCCGTTGATTCGAGGCGGCCTTGAAATTATAGGCAAATTTTTAAAATTTAACGTCTCCAAAAATTATATATTCCATTAGCGATAATGTGAAAGAAATGGAGAAAATTAAATAAACCGATACGTGATGGGCCCGGGCATTGGACCCAATATTAATAAATTTCGGGCGATAGGGTCATTCCAATATACACATTATATTCGCCAAATCATGGGTTTCCCACATACAACATTCGCCAAATGGCGAATAATCACCACAAAAGTTTTCACTGAAACCAAGATGGAAAATAATTTTGAGAATGAAAATATTTCAGGGGAAAAGAAGGTGAAAATGGCAAGTGCAAAATTGAAAGGTCATGCAACCTTATGGTGGTAGCATTTACAATTGGACAAAAAGATGAAAGGCAAAGAAAAAATCAAATTATGAAATAAGATGGTTAATAAATTGGAAGGTAAGTTTCTACCTTGTGATTATCAGATTAACCTAGTTAGAAGAATGCAAAGTTTGAAGCATAAAGATAGTTCGGTAAAAGATTATACTGAGTAAGTTTATAGATTAGACATCAAATCTGGACATATTGAGGATGAGGTAGAAATAATTGCTGGAAACCTGTATGGGTTAAGACTTTCTATTCAAGAGGAAATCAGTTTGGTTAAATTGGAAAGTATTGAAAAAGCTTACCAGTTTGCACTGGAAGCCGAGGAGAAATTGAACAAAAGACATGAGCGAAGACAAAGAGGAAGAGGTGATAGATTTCCTAGAGGAACAACACAAGACTCAAAAGGGAGAGAATCTCATTGTCTTGTCTTAAGAAGGTTTAAGACAACGAGATTTTCAAAGAATCTCATTGTCTTAACAATACAATTTTGGTGAAAGAAATTGTGTGTGATCATCCTTCTATACATTCTGCATTCACTTTGATTTCATTTTTGATAATAATGTGATAGTTTCATGACGCAAAGGAGCAAGTAGGATGCGGCCAAAGTCACACCCAACTACCAACTTGCCTAAAAACTCAATAACCCAAAGGAACAACACAAGACTTGGGAGGGAGAGAATCTCATTGTCTTAGAGTAGAAACTAAGCATATACATGGTATAGATCAAATTTATAATGTGTTTAGAAATTACTTTTTCAACATTACAAAACAACTCATGTTCTGAAAATATATATATTGCATCTAAGAAAATAGTTACAAAGATGCAATTGGAAAGGTTGAAAAACTTGAAGGCCTATCAAATTTCATGGATCAAGGATGAGCATATACTATTGGTAAGTGAACAATGTTACGTGAATTTGAAAATTGGAAAGTACTATGATAAGGTGTTGTGTAATATTATGCCTATGGATTGTTTTCATATTTTGTTTGGTAGACCTTGAGAATATAATAAACATATTATATATGGTGCGAGATTGCATAAATACACAATTTGGGCTTATGGGAGAAGACAAATCTTGTTACCTTTGATTAAAGAATCTGTTGGTAATATTTGTACATCTTCCAAAGTTTATTTGAAGGAAGGAAGAAAGTTTGTTAAGGATTTGAAGAAGAATGATGTATGTTTTTATGTGATTCTTAATAAACTAAGTGAGAAAATAGTGGATAATGTCTCTGAAGAGGTTGATAAATTATTCATGGAGTACAAAGAGATCATTTATGATAATGTACTTGATGGTTTAACATCAAAGAGAAGCATTTATCATTCTATGGATCTGATTCCTTGAGCTAGTTTTCTAAATAAAGCACAACATCCGTTGACACCTACCGAGAATGAGGAACTTAACCGAGAAATCCAAGAGTTGTTGTAGAAAGGTTTAATTCGAAAAAAATTGAGTCCATGTGCAGTACCAACTTTATTAGCACTAAGAAGAATGGAGAGTGGAAAATACTGTTTTTAGAGAAATCAACAAGATAACAATGTAATATTTGTTTCCTATGCCGAAAATGGATGACATAATGGATAGTTAAGTGGAGAAAATTATTTTACTAAAATTGATTTGAAAACGAATATCATCATATCATAATCAGAGAAGGTGTTGAATGTAAGACTTTTTTCAAGACAAGAGAAAGTTTGTATGAGTGGTTGGTTATTCATTTTCGTTTAACTAATGCCTACACTTGAAAATGCTAGTGAGGTAAGATCATTTTACAGTTTAGAAAGTTCTTACTGAAAGTTTATTAAAAATTTCAGTGCAATTTGTAATTCTATGACCGAAACTATGAGAGGAGTTAAAAGAGAATTCCAGTAGACATATGGAGCTAATAAAATTTTAAGACTTTGAAGGAGGTTGCTGAATTGCTTGGGTTAGCTTTACCTTTTTTGAATAAGGTATTTTATGTTGACTGTGATGCAAGTGGTAGAAGAGTTATATGCTATTGTTTAAGCTGTAAATAAATGGAGATATTATTTGATACTGAGTGAATTTGTGTTGTATACCGATCATAAGGCTTTACAGTATTTGGGTAGTCAGAATAAGTTGAATCAGAGACGTATGAAGTTAGTTAAGTATTTGTAGAGTTGTACATTTGTGATAAAACATAAGAGTGGATTCACTAACCAAGTTGTTTAGGCATTGAGTAGAATAAATTTTTGGATGACTGAAATGAGAATTGAAGTTCTTGGTTTTTATGACTTGGAAGATTTGTATGAAACTGACCTTAATTTTTCTGAGCCATGGAGAAAGTGTAGAGCACCTATTTAAGATGCACCGAGTACTAAATGGGAAGACTATTTCATTAAATAAGGTATGTTGTTTACAGGTATTTGGTTGTCTATACCGAGAGGATAAATGAGAATTGATTTGATAAAGGAAAAACATAGTAGTAGTTTGGTTGGACATTTTGTGATCGATAAAACATTTAATTTTCTAAAGGAGAGATACTTTTGGCCAGAATTGTATTGTTGGAAATATTCAGAAATTAACCAAGTTACTGAGAGGGGAGGGGTGAATCAGTAACTTCAAATTTTCCTTCAATAACAGATGTATTAACATATAATTCACTTTATGCTTTTGCATATAGAAAGCATGAAACTTAAAAGCATTCACAACAATGACACATAGATTTGGTTACCCAGAAACCTTCCAAAAAGAAAGTAAAACTGGGGTGGGGATGAAACCCACAAAGCTTTAGTACTGCAGTATAAAGTTGGCCGGTTAAGGCTTACATTTGATCACTTCTGATGATCTGCCCTGCTAGGAGCAATAAGGACAACTAGGTCCACCTTGTTAGAGGATTTTTACAAACTTACAAAAGAAGTATGTACTTGGTAAAGAGATTTTACAAAAGACTGTTAAGTCCACCCGGTTAAAGGATTTTAGTACTGATTCACCTGTTAGGATGAAACAGTAGATCTCTTGCTTTGCAACTGGATTGCTGAATGAGATTCGCTGATGTACTGATCACCTTCTGTGATGAATTTGTCTTTGCTGTTTCTTATACTGCTGTAGCCCTTTGTAATTCGCTTATCTCTGCCTTTCTTTCTTTTTCACATTCATACTCATTACATCTTGGCATTTTTACAATATTGTTTATATACAAGTCTAAACAATTAATTACAATTACAATTACAAAGTCGGCTTGACAAATAAACATAAGTGCTACTAAGTCGGCCCAAGTATGGTTACACGGTTCCTCCAAACTAACTCGGTGACTTTCTGATACTCGGCGTCCACTGCATTACTCGGCATCGTCATGCACTCGGTAGAAGTGAAGACACAGTTCATACTAACCACTCGGTAGGTTTTGAACTCGGTAAATACTGGTGACTCGGTAGACATAATGTTACTTGGTTTGCACTGTCCTGCTCGGTTTGCACTGTTCTGCTCGGTTTACACTCAGAATGCAAATAAGTGTTGTCACTAGTGGCAATCCTGCTTAATGCCAACAATCTCCCCCTTTGGCATTAGTGACAAAAACACTTATTGTCCAAAACTTATATACATGAACTATGCTGAGATTTATTTTGATTTTTCAAAATTTGTCTTTGTGATAGGGCTTTAGAAATTATCTCCCCCTTTGAATGTGCTAACTTTTTCTTCTTTTCTTCTATACATATCTTCTTCTATACATATCTCCCTCTATACATATCTCCCCCTTTTTGACGATAATGCCAAAGGTGTATATACAAGTGATTTTTACAGAGAGAATCCAAAATTTGATAGAAAAATAAAATGTACCTTCATTATCAGTGCCAGGGTTTTGTCCCAATTTTCTTGCAGAATCTTGCATGTTTGGATTGCAATTTGGACTTCTGCAGAGAGTTCAATCATGTGATCTGCTATTGAGAACTGATTGTCATGAATCAATGTTTTGGAATGTTCAATGTGCTTATACATTGTATTCATGATGGGAAGGATCATGTTCTGAATGTCTAGCAGTGTGGACCTGATCCTTGTGTCTTCTTTCAGTAGTTCTGACTGCATATTTGATAGATATGAGATTTTCATGTGATGAGCAGAGTTTGAACTTGGTTCAAGTTGCAGCTCCTGTATGCTAATCTTCAAATCCTCATCAATTTTATTCATTTTATCCTTGACATCCTTGGTGAACTCGGCAACATTGCACAGTCTGGCCAAAAGAGAGGTAACATTCGAATAGGAAGATTCAATGTTTGACAAAACTGAAGACAATTCCACTTGATTAATAGCTATGTGCTGAGCAATGTGCTCAAGCACTTTATTGCTGAATTTCTTCTCGGCTTTTTCAACTAACTTTTCTGTCCCAGATGAATCCTCATTGTACTTATTTACTGCTTCTGCTAATTGTAACAAAACATGTTGAGATGAGTCTACTTTAATACCTAATGCTTCAGACAAAATGTCCTTAGCATCCTTAATGATTTTATATTCCTTGTCTCTCTCCTCTTTAAGCTTCTTTTGCTTCGCTTTCCTTTGGAGGATTTCACCTATATTTTGCATTTGATCCGCTGATAGATTTGCAAAATCCAATGTTGGAATCTCTATTTCTTCATCTAGGTCTATATCCTCTACTATATTCTTGCCCAAAAATTTTATACTCGGTTGAGCCTTAGGCTTATCTGTACTTAATGCCTTAGTAGTAGTGACAGTAGACATAGTAGGACTGGCTATAGAGAATGGTATACTGTCTACTGGAGAACTTAAAGTATTTACACTTGTAGAATCAAAAACTGGAATACTTACTGTTGGAAAACTTGATGAAGTAGGAGACTGCAACTCGGTAGAAGAAATGGTAGTTGCTTCTGTTGTTGCTATAGGTGATTGGACAAATGTTGAAGTTGTCACAACCATGCTTGAAGGTGTCTCCGGGCTAGATGTAGAAACTTTTACTAGAGAGGTAGGAAGTGATGCAATGACTTCTGCCGCTATCCTCACAGTATCATCTACCTCAGTGGCTTCTTCCTGTTCATTACTGTCATCTTCAATGTCTTTCATTATAACTGTTTCAGTACTCGGTTGGTGAAGATGGTATATGTTCTTCCATGTGGCATTTGCAGCCTTCACAACCGATTCAATATTGTTAATCAGAATCAAACAAGTATTGAACTTCAGTGTCATCTTATTTTCATTCTCCTTCTATGCCTTCTTTATTTCATCATTTTTCAAGCTCGGCATTAACTGTCTCAGGGTTTGATCAAATATGTCTTTTACAGTTTGCTTTGCATTGGTCCATCTCATTTTTATTGGATCTAATAAAGCTGCTGGAACCTGTGGGGCTATTTCATCAGGATAGTATTTCCATTGTCCCATCTTTTCAATGACAGCATCTTCTATTTCCTTTTGTTCTGTTTCCGTTCTTGTTTCATATTTAAAAGATTTTATATTACTTACTCCAGATCCTGATCCTTCTCTAAAAAGTTTGATCTTCTTTTGAAGGGCTAGAGGAGGCCTTTTGAATATTATATCTTTGTCTGCCTTGTCTGCCTTACCTCTTGCACTTCTCCTTGTAAATACAACAGTGGGAGGCTTAGGTGCCTTAGTGATGAATACCTTTCCTTTCTTCTTTGCAGGTTCTGGTTCCTCTGTTTTCTCATCCTTTTCCTTTTCTTCTTTAGTGTCTTCTCCTTTGTCCTCGGTTAGCATTTGCATTTTGGCTATCCTCTTCTTTCCTTTATTTACCTCCTGTGGAAGCTTTATGCTTAATTCAATTCTCACTTTTGCTTCTTCATATGTTCCAAAATATGGAGCTTTGAGATTAACAGGCTGATTAAGGAGGGCTTCAATGATATTCTTTGTTTCATCAATGTTTACCTCATAAGGAAGAGGTTTTACATGTACAATCCTCGGTTTAGCTGCTTGAATGTATACTCTGTCACAGTCCACCATGAAACAAATATCATCCTTATAATCTTCAACCAACTTCTATGGAATCCGGAATCTGTCATTCATTTTCTTCAATGTTGGATCTTAAGGATCTTGAGAGCCAATCTGTTGAGTGGCCTCTTGTATAAATAGAGTTATATGTTGTAGATCTTAGAGATATTTTTAGAAGAGACAGAGGATAGAATTTAAAGGTTGGAAGATCCTCGCATGTATGATGATTGTTTGAATTTGATTTCTTATTGTATTGGCCATAAGCAGGAAGGCCTTATAGCTAAGAATGTATGAACTTTTATCATGAATAATATGTGTGTTCTGCATTCTCTCCCTCCCAGTCTTTTGTTGTTCTTTTCGGTTGTTGATTTTGCAGGTAGGTTGGTAGTTGGGTGTGCCTTTGGCCCCATCCTCCTTCCTTCTTTGTATCACGAAACTATCACATTATTATCACAAATGAAATTGAAGTGAATGTAAAAGTTATAGAAGAATGATCACAAACAATTTTTTTCACCACAATTGTATTTCGTTTTATTTCGGAGGGGGCATGCAATCGTATCATCATAGAATTAAATCAGGGAACTTGTTTCAAATTAGACAACTCATTTTTTTTTCAAATTCATCAGTGGGGCATCAAAATGAGAGTCTTTTCAAATTGAACATCGTATCCAGAATCCATCATCGTTTTGACCACTGACATCATCAACCAATCAGGGTTTCGTCACAGAATCTGCATGATCAAGATCGAATCAAGCATTAGGTAATCAAACACTGGACATTCTTTGAACCAATGCGCTTCGTATATTGATTTAAAGAGGGGCATTTATAGACACTTAAAAATGGTTAGGATAATTCAAGTGAGATATCGAGGAAAAATAAAAAAATTAATTGAAATCAAAGCCAAAAAGGATGAAGTAAATCAGTTAAATAATTTAATTATGTAATTTATCTAATTAATTGTATAGTTGAATTAAATTGATTCTAACTCATTCATTGGGTACGCATGGCTAAGGAAAATAAATAAATAAATAAATAAATTCTGAAAAATTCTCAAGTACCACATGAGAGAATTAAATCAACCAATACGAACTGAGAATTGGGATCATATAGATCAAAGCCAAATTGAATTTCAATCACTCAGTTTGAGAATGCATCTTGACCACTCATTTTGTCACATTGTCTCAAGCTTAGAGGACAAAATATTTAAATTGTTTCAATATTTGAAACCATCAACTTAACCAAAACATGATCATGATTTAACTTACTCCACTCGCTAATATGGGAGAAATCGATGAAAAGAATGCAAAAATCAGGAGAAAGGGATCCCATTATCATTTTAGAATTGCATCCTTATTATAGTCAATTTGATTTGCAAGCATAATTTAGTATATTTTGATCAAATAAGGCTTTATTGCATCATTCTTAGCTTAATATTCTCATTTTAGAGCCGTTTCTAATGGATGCTTGGTGAGAGCATTTCATTAGCATCTTTAAATAGGGATCCATGAGATGTTTATTGTTTTAAGCTTTCAATTCATTATGTTTTAAATGTTCAAATAAGCTCAATTTGGATTGGTGTAAAGAAAACTAATCTCATGAAAGTATTTCTTATGCAGAGTAATCATTTAAATTTTAAAGAGAATAATTAATGTTAGTCTTAAGTAAATACCTAGGGAATACCAATAGACTGTATATGAGTTCTTCCCTCATTTGTATACATGCCAATAAATAATGGCCGTATTTTCTTATTCGATCAATGGATGAAGTGAATTTTGAAGATGAAGATGGCCATGCCTTATCTCTTATATTTATTTTGTTAGATTTGCTTGCTCTGGTTTAAGAGATGCATAAAGAGATACTTCAGTGGGTTTTTCTGACTAATAGTTGGAATAAGAGATTTAGGGAATGTTGAATGCCTTTAGCTGAATATGTGTTAATTGTCATTCTTGTTATATGTGTTTCAGATCACTGTAGGTGTTTGTTATTTTTATTTCACTTTCCCCATTGTTTTAATCTGTTGCTCGATATTGGATTATAGGTCTTCTTATATTCCATTTGACTCTGTCATATAAATTTAGATCATTGGAAGGAAATTGTATTGTCCGTTATATTCTATCATGTCTGTCTTGATGTGACTTATTGATTTAATGAATTGATGGTTAATTTATCTAGTTTTATTGATAAAAGGAATTTATTATTTTTTGAATGAACTGGTTGATCATATGCCATGATGTTATGCATTTTAAGCTTGTATACAACTAATCCTAAATTCTAATGTGATGTATTTTAAATACCTCTGCTAATCTATGTGCTAGCCATGTTTCTATGTAATCATATTTGGTGTCTTATATCTTTCGAATGGATGAAGACTTCTTTTGAAAATACACTTCTCTTCCTTGAGGCAATGAATCCACATTACACATTCTTCCTTTTCAAGTTATTTTTGACTATGTTTAGAAATATTCTATGAATTCCTGTGCTAATTGTTCGTTGTATGTTCCATCTCATACTTATGACAAATATTGTCATTTTACAACACCTCTTATGTTCTTCATTTTTATCTTATTTGTCTCTATGGGAAGCTTGCAAGAATGACATAAGAAACATGGTATGACTTTTTTAAAGAGCGCTAGATCAATGGAAGATCACCTAAGAGAAGGTCCTACACTGGTTTTTGCCAATGAACATAATGAGCCCAACTTTGGCTACTTTAATTTCGTACACTTTAGGCTCTTCTATAACCTAGGTTGGTATACAAACTATTAAATGAGAACAAATTAATTAAAATAAGCCAATTGATTTTTATTTTCTATATATGTCATTTTTTATAAGAAAAGGGATCTGAATGTGAAAAGTGAATAACCGTAAACACATTTTGATTTGGGATTTTTTTTGTTAGGGCTGCCAAGGTATCCCCATTGCCAGGGTTTGAGTATTTGCAGAAAGTGGGAATGTTTCTGCTAGAAGACTATTGTCTTCGACCATGGCACATGTATTTTGATTTTGTACTTTATTGATATGGTTTTTCTCTACTCAAGGATTTAGTGGAAATTAAATTCTATGGTGACTGTAGAATATATGATGACATTCAGTAGCACGACTGTCATTTTTTTATTCTCCTTCTGTAGCCGTGGGCTTAAAAATGTACTTTATATTTTGGTATGATATCTCAAGTTTCTCTAAGCTATCACCTTTTGGTTGCATTCTTGTTAGCACATTCTCAACCATGGGATATTTTGTGATTATGTTTGTTTTGTAGACTGTTGTATTACAACATTATCATACACGATCATGTTGAAGACATCAAGCTCTTTACTGACTTTGTTGATTTGTGTATTTTTTACTTTTATTGAGAACCATCTTTCCTTGGAGCCGGGAGGTCTTTGTAACATTTCATGCAACACGGGCTTGGTTAATAACTCAGACTTGATGATTTATTTTTTCCCAAAATCCCAAGCTCGAATTTTTTGTTGATTTTCAAATATGGGTTAACCTTTCTTTGATCTGCGGTGTAATACAACTTATATTATCATGGAATTTAATGGGTTTTTACATTTTCTAGTTTTGTAACTCTAGTAAAACTTTCAGACAAAGACAAATCGCGATTTTGGAGAAAAGGAAAAAATGCGACTGGTTGTCTTTATTTGTTGTACTGCTTTGAATATGAACTGGTATTGAAGTTGCCTTCATAAATCAATAGTTATCTCTTGTTCCTTTGACGTTATGAGTATTTTTCTGGTGTGGTAAGCTAAATCACTCATTTTTGGAGAAAATCCATATTTTAGATTTTTTAGATTCATTTTCATGTGCCCATTAAATACACACGAAAAGACTATATTTTCAAGTTTTCTACTTTTTCTCAATTTTTTGTGGCTCTGATATTAATGCTTGAATTAGTGGTGGTACAATTTTCCAGTAGTATTTTGAAGCTTTGCATGGTTTGAAGATTTTTTATGTAATGAATGTTTGGCTCTTCTTTATTCCGTGAGCCCTCTGGTTACATTCCATGATATAAAAAAGAAGATACTTGGCTATTGAAACCCTTGTAATTTGTTTTCTCTATCATATTTCATACTGTAGCATACAGGTTTATTTTGTGCATTTTGTTGATATAATGAAAACCCCAGTGCCAAAGTATGAAGTTGCAAAACCCATATGAACAAATTTTTATTTCTTTCCATGCAATGATTAAATAATCTATTGTTGTCATTTTTCTCTTTGCTGAATTTTGTTTGTATTAATGACTTCATCAAATCAGTGACTCCATTGGGGAAACCCATAGCGATGAGTCATTTAAAAAATGCTCATTGTTGTGTTTTGTCCCAATGGATTCATTAGGAGTTGACATGGGTTATAATTTTCTTATCTGCTCAATAGGATTTGAAAAGAAAGTGCATTCCATGAATACAAATATTGATACGGTTGATGTGATTTGCCTCTATCAGCTCTTTTGTAAATTTTTCTTGATGCTTTTGATATACTAGTCCTTTAAAGATATGTGACCATTGAAAATAACTAGTTATTTTGAACACATATGATATTACCTCTTTGCTATTTTATGATTGATCACTGTAATAGTTCTGATTACTGTCAACATATTTAATACTTGTTAGTACCATTCTTCTATAGCAATCAGTTGAATAAAACTAGAAACTGACCTCCAATACTGATCCATGAACACGTTTTCACATGACCTCCTGTAACAATTATGACCTCTTGTAGAAGAATGGTATTATGCAGAAATATCATAAACTTATTATAGAAAGTCCTTTATGTAGCAATCTGAAATTATATTGAAATGTAGTTTCTTCCTCTAGCAAATTGCTTTCTCTTGTAGCATCAAAACTTCCTCTAGCATTATGATTGGAATTATGGAGAAATATTATTGATTCATGTAGTAACCTTCTTCCTCCAGCAAATTGATAATATTTTAACATGTAACTACCTCCTATAGAAATTATGATTCTTCTTACAACAAACTAAAATTGTACACATGTATAATAGGCTGAAAGGTTTAATGATAAAAGGTCATGTCCCTTCAATAGCCAGTATTTATCAACTTCATTAATTGAACTGGAAGGTCCCATACTTAAGATATATGCCCCCTCTATAGTCTCCTTAATTAATCTTTGTCTCTACACGAGTTTAGTTGGAAAGTTTCACACTTTTATATATTTGTGTCCCTTCAACAACTTACTTGGTCTTCGTACCTGTATTTGTACATGAAAGAAACAACATTAGAAAAAAAAACATAGGTGTTTCTTTTCCCTCTCTCCTCTTTTTGCTTGCATCTTTTAATGCCTTATTTGCATAAGCACATGGTAACACATAAAGTACAAAAGATATGTTTAGGAAAAGCTCCATTGCTCAGCTCTTCTTGAACCGACCCTTCTCATTTCATCTTTGTAGGTCTAATCAAAACTGGAGATACGGGCCCGGGTCTTCATCAAAATTAAGCTAATGACCTTCCATTCAGGCAGTGGAGGCTTTACCTCTCTCTCTTCATTACTTTCTGTCTTACAATGTGTTTATTCAGATAGTGTTTTAGAAGTTGTCATAGCTTGTGTGGATCTGAATGCATTGTATTAAAATTGTATCGTCGAAATTTGAACATCATTGTACTTTTGTAAAATAGTTTTGAATAATAAGACAATAAAATGTATTATTTTTGTAATTGTATATCAGTTTTGAATAACAATGATCAAAATTGAATGTTTCTTCATTTTTACTTTTTGTTTTTGTACTTTGGAATTTCTTCCAACACAAATAAATCTAAAAATTGAAATTGATAATTGATTTAAAGTTGATTGTTTTTTTGATTGTGCATGATTTAATATGAATTAATTTAAAAATAAAGTGATTTATTTTGAATTTAACTGATTTTAAATTTAAAAATAATTGATTTATGAGTTAATCAATTATTGAATCAAACTTTATTCCAAAACTATATTATTAAATTTGACAATTTGAATTTAATCAATTAAATAAGAATTCAACTGATTATTCGTTGGATTTTTGATATATTGTCAAAATTAAATAATATAAATTAAGAATAAATATAACTAAATAATTAAGTGGCATATTTAAACTTAATTAATTAAATATTCAGAATATTCAATTAATCAAATTTTAAGATAAATATGATTTATCGCCAAATAATATTCAATTACGATAATTAGAATAATTAAGAATATTTAAAAAATATTTCCCGATGCAGAATTAGGATAATCAATTAAGGTTTTGATAAACTGATGTGCAAATGTGCCTTGGGTTAGGACTTTGATGTTGATTTCATTCGATTTGTTAATGTAGGATGTTAATGAACCTATAGCCCATTTTTGTGGTATTACATTTTGCCCCTCTTTTAATTACTAGGCGAAGCGCAATGGTTCAAAGATTAATCTATTTTTGATAAATATGTGGACTCAGATATATGGTGGAAAAATTGATCCCAAAAGATTCACCGATTTTGAGATAGAAACCAATTGATAGATTTGAAGATGTTGGTGACTTAGGTCCTGATCGACCAAGAATCGAGATGATGCTAACTATATCAGCAATGAACCAGTGATTATGAAAAAGTATCAAAACGCTTGATTCTGAACCTATGATTATAAAGAAGTGACTGTCTGGACTCTAGACTTGAATGTCCAAAATAATCGAAAGGATGCCAAATTTGAACCCTTCAGTTATGAAGAACAAGGAAATAACACAACTGAACCAATGGTTATGAAGAGATAATATAGTTTGCCAGATTGATTAGGATCCCAGATTGATATGGATCTTGATAAACCTGATATGCTCCAAGCAATGTGCCCCAAGCGACGAGGACTTTGGATGAATCAGTAAGTAGACGTGGTTGTTGTCTTGATCACTGAAAGAAAGATTTGATTGAGAGAATTAGTTAATGATGTGTAATACCATGCCCCCTTTGGGATGAAAATTGAAATTTGACAGGAAAAGCCAGCGTTTGAATGATTAGAAGCATGTTAATTGATTGTAGAATTGGTTGTACATGTCCAGGAATGCGTTCTACATTATTTAGAGGTCTTGGAGACCAAGTTTGACTAGGTTTTACCTTGAGTTGACCATGGTTGATGAAGTTGAAATTCGAATAGTTTGATGTAAGATAATCAATTAAGTTGAATTTTGGATTCGTTTGATGTTTAGAAGGTTGATTATGCAAGCAGTTGGCTATCCTGGGTTTGAAAATTTTAAGTCACGATTTTGATAATATAAATGATCTTAAATTTTGATTTTGATCCCAAGAATGGATTCAGAACGTCGAAATTAGCCAGGGGTGCCTGCTTGGTGATTTGTTAAGAAGACCTTCATGTGAGACTCAACTCATGTATCATGTTTTGGATTGAGTTTGAAGAATCATTAAGTGTTCAAGTTTGATTTGGCAAACGTGAGATCATGAAATCATGCAAAGTGCAAAGTGAAATTCAAAATGAAATGCAAACATAAGACCTTGGACTTAGTCACTGATCATTTGTTGGTCGTTTTCATCATAGAATTTGTAGGTAACCGAAGAAATCAATACAACATCCATTAGTTAGGAAACTATAGACATATGAATGTTGATTTGTATGGTCAAAAGTCAATACAAGGTCCACTGGCTAGACAACCATGGACATATGAATATTGATTCTATTTTTGGAATGTGGGATTAGATATAAGCACCAAGGCACAAACACTAGGATGACCTGAATATCATGTCCATTTTGATATAGCAATTTGTATAAAAATCAAAACATAAATGTCGTGATGACCTGAATATGCCATGCGGTGCAAACATATCAAACAATCAAGAGATCATTCTAAATCCAATGTGAATTACTCGTAGTGAACCTTTATCATTCACATCCTTAGGTAAGATCTTGTTTCATAGGAGTAAGAACTCACTCAAAAGATAAAGTTAGATCAAACTTCCTTGAATTTTTCAGGTGTCAATGGTCAATGTACACATGGCCATCCAATATGAGATGGAGGCTCTTACAGATGGACACCATTTGAATTTAGAATTTCCAAAGTTGTTTGATTTTCACTCAAAGTAGAAAATAAATAAAAGATTATGCCCCCAGTGATCACTCTCTAAATCCTGTAAAGGACATCATCGAAGAGCTCGAATGGAAACAATATGCAAACATCTCAATGTGAATCAGTAAGCATACAAAAAATATTAAAGCACATGGCATAGATTGTTTTTCAGTTTGTTCATGTTGATGTTTGTTTGTATTTGATTGGAAATTTTTTTTTGGTAAGGAGACAGATAGACAGACTCAGATGTAGGTTCAAAGGACTTTGACTGGATATGACTTGTCTGAGGTATATTGGAGACCATAGGATATGACATTGATTACCCCCAAGTTTTGAAACATTGATAGGATACAAACATTTGAGGTAATGGTGGACACACTGACTTTATTGAAAAGAGGAATGCAGAAACAAACCAAGAGATACAAACTAAAGCAGGACTGAAAGTTGGGAAAGACCAAGATTGCATTGATAGATGGAGCGTTTTGAATAAGTAGAGCCCGTTTGCCAGGTTTTCACCATCTTGGCAGAGATTCTATTTTTGCTATTAAGGCGCCTGTTTCTAGGTTTTCACCAAGGCACTTTTTCTTTTTCTTTTTTTTTGTATTTTTCATTTTTTCAATTTTTTTGTGATTTATCAAGACGCCTATTGCTAGGTTTTCACCAAGATGAATATTTTTTCAAGACTTTTTTGATTTTTATAATTTTTTCAGGACTTTTTTGAATACTGAATGCTTTAGGCATAGAATTTCTTCAGATGAAAAGCATTGATTGGTTCTCAAAGCTGTTCTCCATCACTTGTTTAGAGTTGATAGGCTCTAAAGCCAAAAGTAATAGTGATAACAAATGGACCTAGTCAATTGGGTTCAAACTTCTCCTTGCATTCTTTATGTACTTATTTTTAGGATTTTCTCGCAAGACTAGATCGCCAACTTGAAGTTCTTTATGTCTGACTTTCTTTTTGTAGCCTCTAGACATTCTTTTATGATATACTCTGAGATGATGATATGGTGCTTGTCTGCTCTCATCTAGTAGTTTAAGTTCTTGCAACCTAGACACTCTGTAGTCATCATTAGTTATTAGACCATGCATTCTAATTTTTATTGATGAGATTTGAACCTCAATAGGCAGTACCGCTTCAGCTCTATATATTAAAGCGAATTTTGTAGCCCCAATAGGTGTTATGATACTTGTTCTGCAGGCCCAAAGAGATGGATTGATCATGAGATTCTAGTCTCTTCATGTTTTATTAACTGTTTGATGGAAGATTTTCAATAGATTCTTGTTTGATGCTTCATCTTGTCCATTCCCCTGAGTATAATATATGGAGGACCAATGTTATGTTATCTTGAATTTTGAGCACAAGGAATCTAAGTCCTTATTCTTGAATTGGCCACCATTATCTATGACTATTGAATGTGGGATTCCATACCGACATATGATGTAGTTCAGGATGAACATAGAGATTTGCTTGCCGGTTGCTTGAGTCAAAGGAGCTGCTTCCACCCATTTTGTGAAATAGTTTTTAGCTGTAATGATATGGGCATGTCCATTAGAAGTATGTGGATAAATGGCTCCAATCAGATCAAATGCCCATTGTTGAAAAAGCCATTGTGTAGTAAAGGGAATAAGATCTCTCCCTGGTGCATGAATGAAGTTACCATGTCCTTAACACTTTTTATAGTTCTTAGCATACTTGATAGCCTCTTTTTCCATTTCAGGGCAATAGTACCCAGCCTTAATAAGTTTTTGAGCTAGTGTTAAACCGTTGGAATGTGATCCACATATGCCATCGTGGAATTTCTCTAATGGACGTTGAGACTCTTCAGGTTCTAAACACCTAAGAAGTGTACCATCTAGACTTCATTTTTATAGATCATTACCAATGATGACATACTAGAATGCATTTCAGATAAGGTAACGTTTCTCATATCGATTGAAGGTGTCGAGAATGATTTGGTCTTGAAGGTAGGAGAAATTTTTTTTGTATCTGGAGGAATCATGACCAAGAAAAGTGCAGATCATGTGTGTTTCAGGGGAATCATATACATGAAATGATAGTGCTTCCACCAGGAACTCATAGCGTAGCTCATGTTCGGGCTGCTGTAGTAGATATCATAACATTGCCATGGCATCAACAACCTTGTTCTCTTTTCTAGGAATTTGCTCAAACATGATAGCTATGAAATATTTCTTTAAGTCATCATCTACCATGCATTTGTATGGAACAAGTTTCTCATCTTTTGTCTGGTACACATCATTGACTTGGTGTATGAGTAGCTGTGAGTCTCCATGAATGTGCAACTCTGTTACTTGCCACTCTATTGCTATCTTCATTCCATTATGTAGAGCTTCATATTCAACAATATTGTTTGTGCAAAGAAACTTTATTATGAATGCTTTAGGTATTGAGTAACCATGTGGTGTTATGAACAATATGCCTGCTCCAGATCCATTCTGTGTGTAAGATCCATCAAAGAAAAGATGCCAAGTCCTGGAAGATATGTGCATGATGGATGAATTAGAAAATTCCATTTGTAATGGTGTATCATCAAACATTGGTGCTTCAACCAACTGATCTGCAATGAATTGACCTTTGATATCTTTCCTTTCAATGTATTCAATGTCAAATTCTCTTAATAGCATCACCCATTTAGCGAATCTACCTGTGAGGGAAGCTTTGCTTAATAAGTATTTCAATGGATCTATCTTAGCTATCAATTGCACTGTATGAGCTAACATGTAGTGTCTCAGTTTTTTTGATGAAAAGATTATAGGTAGACAAGTTTTCTCAATCATTGAATAGTTCTTCTCATAAGCTACCAATGTTTTGCTAATGTAGTATATAGCTCTCTCCTTATTTTCATCATGTTGTGCTAGTAATGCCGCTAGTGATGTATCTGTGGCGGAGACATTTAGAATCAATGGCTTCCCTTGAATAGGAGGCATCAAAATAGGATTATTTGATAGATATTGCTTGATACAATTGAAGTTCTTTTCACATTCTTTGTTCCATGCAAAAGTCACACCTTTATGTAATGTCTTTGTGAAAGGTTGTGATATATCCGCTAACTGAGATATGAAACGCTTGATTGATTGCACTCTTCCTTGTAAAGTTCTCATTTGATTCATATTTTTAGGAGGTTGCATCTCCATGATAGCTTTGACTTTAGCAAGATCTACTTCAATTCCCTTCTTTGAAACAATATAACCTATGAGCTTTCAAGAAGTAACACCAACATCACACTTTTTAGGGTTTAGTCTAAGACTAAACTTCTCCATTCTATCCAGTATTTTGCTCAAATCATTCAAATGTTCTGATCTTATCATTGATTTAGCTAAGGTGTCATCAACATAGTCTTCCATAGGTCGATGCAACATGTCATGAAAGATAGATGTCATAGCCCATTGATATGTAGCACCAACATTCTTAAGGCTAAATGGCATGATGTTCCAACAAAAGGTTCCCCATGGACAGGTGAAAGCAGTTTTCTCTAGATCTTCTAGAGCAATTTTGATTTGGTTATATCTCGAGAAACCATCTATGAGAGAGTACATTTCAAAACCTGTAGTCATATCCACTATCATGTGAATGTTAGGCAGTGGAAAGTCATCCTTAGGGCATGCTTTGTTTACATCTTTGAAGTCTGTGCACACTCAGATAAATTTGACTTTCAATCATTTCTCTAATTCAGCTTTGACTAAGAGTGCAACATGAGGATGCATCTTTCGTAACTTCTGTTTATTAGGTTTGACTCCTGGAGTGATAGAGAGATGATGCATTATTAGATTTGGATCTAACCCTAGCATATCTGAATACCTCCGTGCGAAGTTGATTTTCTTCTTTGTTAAGAAAGTAGCGAATGTCTATTTTTCTTCTTCTGGAAGAGATTTTTCTACATGAATCAGTTGTGGTTCTTCTAGTGTACCCAAGTTGATAGATTGAGTTGGCTCTATCAATAATGGAGATCTGTCTTGTAAATGACTCAGAAGGACATCAAATATCTCATCCTTAGGTGCCTCAGAGAGGTTTTCACCTTTGGATACGTCTTTTATTTTTACTCTTTTAGGTGGTGAGGTTGCCACAAAGTGGTTTTGACCCTCAGAACTCTCTTTCTTTTGATTCTTGTTCTTTTGACTAGGATATTTGATATCCGACTCTGTCATGCTAATGATAGGTTTTCTGACTGAAGTCATCATAGGTTCTACTAGATTGAGGTAGCAAGCAAGGACATAGTCATTTCAAAAGGTATGGATATCTTGGGTCGGATAAGTGGACGTTTGGTCAATAAGTTCTAGATGCTGGATAGTCAATGTAGGGGAGGATTGGAAAATGGTGTTCACACATATGGTGTTGTCATCATTGGTGCTAACCCGACTCTTGAGTTCAAAGGTGCTATTAATTCTCAGAATGTTCTATTCAGAAATAGTCTCAATGTCATTATTGGA
This sequence comes from Chamaecyparis obtusa, assembly GCA_027943335.1. Classification (NCBI taxonomy): domain Eukaryota; kingdom Viridiplantae; phylum Streptophyta; class Pinopsida; order Cupressales; family Cupressaceae; genus Chamaecyparis; species Chamaecyparis obtusa. The sequence goes on from BSBK01000413.1 coordinate 3,262,157, forward strand.
TCCCACTTCAAGAGTAGGTGGATCAGACTCGTTAAGTTCATCATTTCACTCTAGACTTACGTCAGATTTAGGTGAATATTGGTGAATGACATCAATGTGTTTCTCAGTGATAAGTTCATCTTCTTCTCAAATAACTCCCCATTCATAGTCATTTGATTCATCCTCTGAATCTTCGTCTAGACCCCTAGGAAATCTAAGAACATGTGTAAAGTTAGGACGAATCCCCCAAGCAGAATTTCCTTCTGATTCAGATTTGATTTCATACCCACGAGAGTCTATTTTAGAATCACTGTTGTATCCCAAATTTTGAGCTAGGGTGACAGGTTTACCTTCTTCTTGGTTAGTAGTAGGTTCTTGTGTAGCTATGACATTGATATTCTCCTTAGGTTTTTCTTTATCTTTAAGGAGATCTAGTATTTCTTGAGGTAAACATTCATAAGGAATAAGTTCAGAGCTATCTGCATCATCACTATCTGATTGTTGTGTTTCTTCCTCTAGCCGAGTTTCTATTGATGGTTCAATCTGTTCTAAGATATGTGGGGAATTTTTGCTGAGATGAAAAGGCTTATTTTGATATCCCAAGCCTGTAGTATCTTTCGTCATCCTTCCACAATGTTCAACTGGTTTTACAATGCCTTTGCCTCTTGTTCCTAGAGGTCCTTGTCCAGAATATCCCATTTTAGACATGAGTTTACGACTTGGTCCATAAGATTTGACACGGATTTTAGGTGTTTTAGAGTCACATTTCTGAACTGTCTGGGATTGAGACTCATCTTTGTATAACCATGCTAGTATAGCTTCTTCTTCACCAGATTCTTGCTTGGATAGTTTCTTTGTGATAAAACTCCCATTAAATATGACTTAGGATTCTTTAGCAGTAGGTTTCACTTTGTCTGAGGGTTGTCCATAGGATTTTGGGGACAACGGGAGAGATGTGTGAGATAGGACTGGTTCCATTGTGTATTCTCCCATGCCCGTGTCCTTGATTTTGACTTCTTTGGCAATGTCTTCCATCTTGGACGTAGATAAGATGTCTATTTGTTTGGTAGGAGACTCTCTATTATGTGGAACAAGTTTGTCAGCACTTTATTTCAAGGCATTGCAAGATGTGGATATGTCAGCTAGAATTGTGACCTCTACCCCATCATAAGGAAATTTCACACCTTGATTTTATGTTGATGGAATAGCTTGCATTTCATGTATCCAAGGCCTCCCTAGGAGAATGTTGTAAGCAAGTGGAAGATCTAGAAGTTGACAAGTGATGTCTTTGATAACAAGTCCTATTTCGATAGGTAGGACAATTGTTCCTTTGCAAGATATTTCTTGCTCATCATATGCTTTTATGGTTATCTTTTTCTTAGGATCAATAACATCTTTTGATAATCCCAGTTGTGTGATCAATTTTTAGGAACAAATATTTGGACCAGTGCCTTCATCTATGAACACATGTTTGTTACGATTGGTTTGGATCAAGACTTCAATGTGCAAGGGCTGGTTATGCAGATGACTCAGTGAATTGTCATCTTCCTCTGAAAAGAATATATAATGAGGGAATGTAGGATGACCAACCATAGTCTGGAATATTCCTAGATCAAGATTGTCAAGAAAATTGGAACTGAGGAGAGCCTTATCCAGTATAGTCTTATGAGCAGGAGATATACGAAGCAACTCAAACATGTATATTTTTTCATTGGTATGCTGGAGTTGTTGGACAATACTGTATGATGTAGGCCTGGTCTCTTTAGGATTCGATGATTTTGAGGCAGCCCTCTATTTGGAAGCAGATGAAAGATTGAAAGGCACCTTAGGGGCATTTGATGAATTTGAGTTTTGTCCTTGTAGATGTGCCTGAGCGTGGGATTGAGTTACTACATTTGCTGATTGATTATCTCTATCCTTTCTTACAATTGTGATGACATTGCAATGTTTAGATAGGCATGGTTCCACCATATTTATGAGAACATTGTTTCCAGAGTAGGCATAATTGACTTTAGCACCCATGTTAGGATGAGAAGATGAATCTCCTTGACCATGTTTCAAAAATGGTTCCGTGAATGTTGTATGATCATTGTTGGTTTTGTGATTGTCAATTACGATTTCTCCATTATCAATTTTGTCTCGTATGAGATGTTTCAAGCGTATGCAGTTATTGGTTTTATGACCCTTGTTTCGATGGAAGTCACAGAAATTGGTGTCTTTCCACCATTTCAGTTTAGTTTCAGGATCAAATGATTTTATTTCAGATAATGAGATGAGTTTGTTCGCCAAGAGTGTTTTCATGGAAGATTCTAAGGACTCACCCAAAGGAGTGAACTCGCGTTTTGGTGTTGTTACCCATGGTTTGTAGTCTTTCGAGTTTTGAGAAGGTTTAGATGCCTTTTGTTCAGAAGCTTTTGTGGCCTGAGTGCCCATGGTGAGTTTGAATACTGGTGCTTTTGATGGGATGCTTACATGATCAACAATGCCATCTGTGACAACATTCTTGTTGTTGTTCTAGAATTTACCTTTGTCTTTTTTGCTAGATCTAGAACCAGATTCGTACTTATTTTCCTTATGAAGCGATATGTCTCCCTTTTTAAAAAGCACATTCTCAATCTTGATTGCATTCTCCACGATTTTATCAGAGGAGGTATGATTTTGCATTTGCAAGGGATAATTGAGTTCTAGAAACAGATTGTTGATGAAGATTTTGAGTTTTTCAATTTTTGGAATAGGTCGAGCATAAAGTGAGAACTTTTTCATCCATTGCTTGAGGAAAGTCAGGAAGGGTTCTCTTGAGTTTTGCTTCAGATTGCAGATGTCGATCACAGTGATTAGATGTTGAATGTTGTAGGAGTATTGTTGATAAAATAGTTTGATCAACTCCTCAAAGGTTTTGATTGTTGGAGGGATTTTAGACAACCAATGAATGGCTGCCCCTCCCAAAGATCGAGGGAAAAGACACATTAAGTAGGTTGGTTCATGCATAAACTTCGTGGATTGAGTACAAAATTCTTTGACATGATCTTGAGGGTCAGAGTTGCCATCATACTTATCATATTTTGGTATCTCCATTCTTTTAGGGAATGGTGGCATGTACAAGTTTTTGTCAAATGGAAAAGGACATAGAGCCTCCATAGAGAACTCCTTGGGTTCATTCTCTTTTTCTAGCTTGTTTAACTCGAATTGCATAGCATGCATCTATTTCATTATGGTTGTAATAGGAGTTTCTTCCTCTTGAGAGACGATATCTTCAACATTAAAGTTTGGAGGAAGTTTGGCTACTTGTTGAGCTAGGTCCAAGAAGTAGGCTTCTTTCTCTTCTTGTAAGAAATGTTTCATCAGTTTTTGAAAGTGTTCATCACTTTTGTATTGTTCAATTTCTGATGGAGACGGTTCGGGATCTTCATGATTAGATTGATGGCCTCGGGATCGTTGGTTTCCTCCTCTTTGAGACATTGTGTTGGGATGAGATCTACTAAGGATTGATTGATGTGGAGGTGATTGAGTACCTTCGTGTATTGATGTGGGCGGGGTAACGTAACCACCTTTGAAGTAAAGATTTCCAAGAGCATCTTTTGCAAATTTTGTTGTGTCGTACGATTGATGAAATGTTTGAGTAATCACAGAAGATGCTGCTGAAGAGAATTTGGGTTGTTCTCCTTGTTTTTGTTGTGAGGAAGCTGTAGTTTCCACCATTAACCTTGGGTGAAGCAAAAGAGCAAGATTAGGGCAACTGAAGAATGACTTGTTTCAAGAAGATCGAATGACGCAACCTTGTCAAGATTGGATTGGTTGAAGATTTATTTGGACGTAAATAAAGGATACAATGCCCTAGATGTATGGGTAGATGCCCAAAAGATGGTAGAAATGAGCTCACAACACTTAGCCATTTTTGTGGAAGATTGAATTGAAGATAATTTTGACAAGGTTTTGACACAAGGTGGACGAGATTCAAATCGATAAATCAGATGGCTAGATCAAACTCAAGAGACCACTTGGGGAAAATTGGTTGGATTCTTTTGGTTTTTGCTCTATTCCTGACACAGTGATTTTTCTGACAGACTCTAGAAGTAGGTTGTAAAGATTGGATCTCTGACAAATTTGGCAAGTTTCTAGCAATTTTTCAAAATTTTGATACGACTTTCTCCGGGCTCGTACGTGTTTGGATGAGGTTTGGCACGATAATTAAAAGCACTCGTATGATAATGGCAACACTTGTATGACAATTGACACTAGGGATTGATTTTGCTTGACTATTTCTAGCAACACTCGTATGACAATATACAGTCTCCCGCACGACAATATAGGGTTTCTGGCACAACACTTGGGAAAAAGTCGTACGACTTTCTGAGACTGTGGGATTACTTTGGACTCCAGAAAGGAACTTTGCTTCAGATTTATAATTTTTTAGTTTTCAGTATCAGGTTGTTTGGAAAATTTCTTTGTCTAGGTTTGAAGATCTGTGTAAAAGTTTGTCTCATGTTCGTTCATTTTCAACAACCAAGTAGATAACAAGCACACAGAACAACAATCAAATGAATTCAAGCATGTCTAAAAACAATGGGCAAGGGACAAAGCAACCTTGCACATGAACAATAAAGTGACTTATTGTTCTAACCCTAGGAATGCTACTTGTGTATGTTCTCAAAAGTTTTTCCAATCACACAGAGAGACCTAGAAAATTAAAATTTGGCAGCAGTAGGGTTTTTAGTAATGGTTTGACTCTGCAACTTTTGTAGTCTCAAGAGGGCGAAATCCAATCCAGGCACACCAGGGTTTTGACACAGTCTAAGAATCTAATCAATCAAGAGTTGCTGAGGAGATCTGACAGCCTAACAAGAGATTACACCTATGGAGATTTCTTGCACAAAGACATTTATATAGCGGCTGTTGCTACTATGACAAAAATGACTATTACCACTTGAGGTTCTATCCACATGGTTGACCCAATAAAGGGAATGTCCACTACAGTTAACCCTCTCTAAAGGTGACTCACAAAATAAACCACATGGGGACTTGGTCCAAATTCAAGGATCTGAGTTTCTGATACTACCTAATAAGGGACTAGAGCATAGTCCTCTAGCCTTTTCACTTTTACCCAAACATAGTAGATAGATTCTTTAACACACTAATTAGACTAAAATAACCTCATCGAGGTTTGTGATGTCAACAACAATGTCTACCGAGCTCTCTAAGTGGGACCAAGAGAGAACGTACCGATCAAAGTTGAGGACCAAACCAAGTAGAATGTGAGATAATCACAGTATCCTCCCTACCTACAAGGGGATCTATCTTTGAGAAGAGCTTCGCATGCAAAACAAGCGAATGAAGCCCACTCCCTTAAGAAATCCACAAATAGTATTCATAGGGCCTTAATTATTACGTTTAACAAATATGCAGAAAGCAAATCTATGTTCATTTTAGAGCCCAAAATCAAACTGTGTTTTATGAAAGCACGAAAGAGACTCAAGCTTGACACGCGAGAGTTCATTTTATGTCCCAAATTGAAGTGTTCTCAGATGTAACAGAATACCTGAGTTCCTTCACAATGCGCTTTGTAGATTTTTACCTATTTTGCAATTTTTGTTGCACTTTTCGAGTCAGAATCAGCAAGTACCAATTAGAAACAGAAGATCTCAATTGTTAGGGTTAGCTGTCAGTCCAAATCCAAAAATTAAATCTGAAAGAAAAACTTAAAATTTGATACGACAATTGAATCTCTGGTACCAAAACTCGTACGACAGTGGGTTACCTCCCACATGACAATCCAGGCACGATACGACAGTGGGTATGTATGTGCACACACGACAGAGTAGTCTTGAAACGACAATCTATAAGAATTGAGATGATTCTCAAAAAGACCAATTGTCACACGACAGTTAGGGGATCCTGGCATGACACTCTGTCAAAACTTGTACGAAAAATGTACGGAGAAAAAGTAAAAATCATATTTTTGATAGAAAATGATAGAAAATTGATAGAAATTGCTAGACGATGAATGGAAACCCATTTCAGTGCCCCACGGTGGGCACCAAAAATGTGTGTGTGAATTTTGTACCTAGCTGTGGACACAACACTTCAGTAAAACATTAGACGTTAGCAAATCAGAAAATTGCAATGTAAATGAAACTACCTAACCAGATGATTTACTGCCTTCAAGTAGGTGCGAGTATGGTATTGTCAGATTCAGACCGAGATCAGTGACAATGCAACACCTAAACGAAGGATTTAAATGATTGAAAACAATGAAGATGAGATGCAAATTAATCTATTTTTTTTGAATTTTGTATGCAATAAGATGAAAACTGATATGAAACTAATGTAGATGGATGAAACTATTATGCAAATTGATCTAACAATGCTATGAATTGATATGAAAAATGGATGCAAAGCATTGCAATGATGACAAAATCTCACAAATCACGTATTCGCAAGAGCTTGATTCTTCATATGCAAATTCGCTAGAGTAATTATGCAAATTCAAGTGGTCCTTTTGTGAAGAGCCGAGCCTTGATTTTATAGAAATCCAGGGCTTGAGGATTCATTGAGAAAAGCCAAAAATCACTCTTGATAAACTCGGGTTGATTTTTGAGTTAACAAGAAATCAGGAATAGATCAACTCACAAAAATATGCAAAAGCACTTTTTGACTCAAAATAGAGTTTAGTTCACCTTTTCAACTCACAATCAGATGTTGAGTTTAGAAAGTTAACAAATTGAAGTTGATAATTGATTTAAAGTTGACTGCTATTCTGATTGTGCATGATTTAATATGAATTAATTTAAAAATAAAGTGATTTATTCTCAACTTAACTGATTTTGAGTTTAAAAATAACTGATTTATGGGTTAATCAATTATTTAATCAAACTTTTTTCCAAAACTATATTATTAAATTTGACAATTTGAATTTAATCAATTAAATAAGAATTCAAATGATTATTTGTAGGATTTTTGATTTATTGTCAAAATTAAATAATATAAATTAGGAACAAATATAATTAAATCTAATTAAATAATTAAGTGGCGCAATTAAACTTAATTAATTAAATATTTAGAATATTCAATTAATCAAATTTTAGGATAAATGATTTATCGCCAAGTAATATTCAATTAGGATAATTAGAATAATTAAGAATATTCAAGGAATATTCTTCTATGAAGAATTAGGATAATCAGTTAGGGTTTTGATAAATTGATGTGCAGATGTGCCTTGGGATATGACTTTGATTTCAATTTCGTTTGATTTGTTGATGTACGAGGTTAATGAACCTATATCCCATTTTTGGGGTATTACAAGTTTAGTCTTTTATTACCCTATGTGGTGGTTTTAAGAGGTTAGATTGTCAACCAGTGTTAATGTAATTCCAGAGGCAGGAATGGGATGTTTTATTTATCATGGTTGTTTGCCTTGTATACTCTGTTGTATTAGATTCATTCGACCCAACCTTGTGTGAAGAATGTTCTATGATACTCTTTTGTGATGTTTTTGTGTATTTGAGTTCTGCTTCATATTCTATATAAGGGAATATGGTGTTGACTTTTTATGTCCTATTCATGGGACCGGGAGTGTATTTATTGTGGATACTTGGAGAGTGTCTTGTGTTATGGTTAGAGACCTAATGCATGTTCCTATTGTTATGCGAAACAGTCCTAAGGGACATTATTATTATCTTGTGATGTTATTTGACATCTTTGAGCCTAGGGGGTGGTTTGCAAAAAGCGCTGGGGCCCGCAAGTGGTTGCCAAGATCACTTATTGTAAGTAATCTTAATCAAGTGAAAACTTAATATATCAATTAGGGGTATTAAAATGAAGTTAATAAGATGTGGTTCCTCACCCATGCTTGAGTGCTAGTATAGACTAAGATGGAGGATGTGCTGATGCTTTCCGCCTTGAGAGGTGTGTGTCTAGCATAGTTAATGGCTTTGTCTATATGAGAAGTCATTGATACCATGTATGGTCACTGGAGTGCCGGGGTCTTAGAGAGACTACAAGGACAAAACTTAAGGGTTAGACATACATGATGACACCTTTCTATACACAGTCTAGTTATCCTACATGTGTCAGTTTCCTGTGGATTAGTGAGTCTTACCTTTTTATCTTTTTTTCACTTGGAGTTAAAGAACTTTTAGGATATCTTCCTTAGCTTGCTTTTTTGGATGATTGTTATCCAAGTGGGATCCGTTGTTATCTCCTCAGCACGGTGGGAGTGGACCATTTAGGTTCCATGAGGTTGGGTGGTAGTGATTCGTTTACCATTTGAGATTCTGACTTTCGTGTACTAGTACTGAATGATCTTTGTAGATGTTGATTCTTCTTGTTCTTCTTTGGTGGAGATGTGTTCTTATCTTCTTATTCTATGTGGTCTTGGATCATTGTATCATTTATTTAGAGATATCATGTTGTACTTCATTTCGGTTATTATATTACATACCTTGCGACATGTGCAGTGGATGTAGATTTTTATGGATACCTTATGGTGCCAGTTGTATTCATGTTATCTTTTATGTGATGTTGCATTTATTGTTTTTTTGTTTATATGATATTTGTAATTATATCTAATCTAAATTCATTAATTAACCTTCGTCAAGGAAACCTTGAGAGTTGTAATCTATGCGAGTTGTATATTTCATTATTTGCTTCTCCATTGTAAAATATTGTTGCCGTTGTTTTTTGTTGTTTGTTAACACTTAAATTTTTGTTTTATTCTATGAACTTAGTTGCATGTTTAGGTTAAGTTTTGCTAGGTTCCCCAGTGGGGCATTACATATTCTTTGAAAATCTCAATTCAGGGTCCTCAATAGTAGTTAAATTCAATCCTATTCCATCCCATTTTTCTTGATTAAGATCACATATCTAATTTTTGTCTGTTTCTTATATGCCCTCAGTCTATCACCGTCTGGAAATCCTATGACTATTTGCAAGACATCCTTGGTGATCTTAACTGGTGCGTCGAGCCCCATGAACTGATCATTCACTTAGCTTAGTACCATCCTCATCCATTCATGCTTGAAAATAGTTGGTACATGCATAGCATGGTCCATCCCTTGGTTTCTAAATGTGTGTGGTCATCTTTCAGTTTTCCATTCATGCAAAAATTCCTATATGATGTCTCCATTTCAGTTTGGCATATATATTCAATCTTATAGTAATTAATGAAGGCGCGAACATCTTAACTTAGTATAACCCTTGGTGGGATCAATGACATGGCTCTAGACTTATCAAATTTGGTAGCAACGATGGCAGACAGATTGTACTTAGGATTGATGGGCTCAATCTTCTCAACAATGACTAGTTTTTAAACTTTTGGTGCCATATTGATCTCTATTAATCTTTAAACACTAGAGTTTTTGTTAAACAATAACTTTTAATTTGTGAACACAACTTGGTAAAAAGTTTTCTGATTTAGAGCTACACTGTTAGCTATTTTTGATAGCTTACCCTGTTAAGAGTATTAACCCGGTAAAGAGTCTTAAAGAGATGTTAAGTCTACCTTGTAAGAGAATTTTACAATTCTAATCAAAGAACTATACCTATTTTAAGGATTTACAATATAAGATCTGTTAGGATATGCTTGATTAAGAGACTTTACAATTCTGATTACTCTTTAATCAATAACACAAACTTGTCTATTAAACTTGCATCAATCATATGCATATCAGACTCTTTATGCTCAATAAATAATTACCTTGTTTTCAATCTCTACTTCACACACGCAATATCCCTTCACGCATTCATTTTGATCTTCTCATTTTGATCCATTTATATACAATTATAGAAGTGTTAGATGTTGTAGAATCATCTCTTCAAGCGGTGCTAGCATTGGTTACTCCGCCAATGCATATATCATACTTTATTCTCATTTGTAGATCTCACCTTGTAATCATGCATAATCATCATGTTTACATTTCGAATGTTCTGTCATATAGTATCCTCGAGATTTGAAAACTATTTTATGTTTGGTGTCTTGGTTCAATGTATCTAAAGATTATTCATGTGTCTCCTACGCTCGGTAACATGTTCCTGAGTTAGGTTAATGTTGTAGATCTGTACAACTTGGTGCTTAGTGCTCAGTTCTGCCTTGCTAGGTGTCTAAACTTTCTTTTCCTTTACTAAAATTACCTATTCTCTTATTTTCTTTTACTGAATAGCTTATGTGCTTTATCGACTTGTCTTTCCTTCTTTATTGAATGACTATGATAATCATTGTGACTTTATTATAACTAATGAAAACAAAATAAATCTTAGGAGTATCAATCTACCCGTTTGGAGTTAGTTTTTTATCTTTGTGAAAAAACCTTCAAAGTCATCAAAATTTCAAAATTTTTTCCTTGTCCATAATTTGTCCATATATCCACTCATATATCCATTCCTCAGTAAACTTATTGCTTCCCCTGAACTATTACTTCCCGAATCAAAATTTAATCTTTATTTCATACTATATTTCCCCTTTTGTATTTTTCCTTTAAAAAAACAATATTTATACATATTAGACCTCATATCTTTATCTATATTATACATTTCATATACTACATTCCCCCCTCTTGTTTAACAAAAATGCCAAAATAAGAACTTACTTCTTATCTGATGTGGGGATTTTTGTCAAAAATAGATTTGTACTTGTCATGAGAATCCTTTAGTGATGCCTTCCATGTATCCTTTAGTGTATGTCAAACCATTATTTTCTCACTTAAGTCAGTAGTTAAACTCACCATCCTATCCATAGCACTAACATCTAGTGTACAGACTAAGTCTTTGGCCTGGTGTATCTATTTCTGTAATGATTCAATATGTGGAATCAAAATTGTTTGGAGTGCCAATAGATTGATTCTGATCCGATTCTCCTCTTTTATTAGCTCATGTTGCACTCCCATCAAGTGCTTCATCCTTTCATAATATTATTTTATAGAATTATGCTCGGTGGAAACTTTTTATAACTTCTCAATGGGCTCCTTTTTTCACATTATCAATCTTCTCTTTGATATCCTTGGTGAAATTGGAAATTAAACTTTTTTGTTGATATAATGAAAGAATATTCTGTAGTTCAATCTCCAAATCAATAACTAAATCAGAAAGAGTTTCCTTATCTAATGCAACTCATTAAAGGAATTCTTCAATCAATGTATTCTCCATTTTCTTCTTGTGTATTTTCATCATGTACTCGATACTATCAGTATCAGTACCAGGGTAGTTTATTTGATTCACCAGTTCTCTTAAGTAGATATAAATGTCTTCTTTTTCATTTATATTTGCCTCAGGTAAAATCTCATTTAATATACCTTTTACTTGGTCCAAGACATCTATTTTCTACTTCTTTGATATCGACCTGTCTTATGCATCTTTTCTCTTTAGTAGGTCTTTGAATTCTGAGAGTTTCTTTGAACTCATGGTTGAAATATCAAGCTTTGGAATAACAATAGGATGGCTTACATCAACCTCTTTTTCATCCTTCCTTTTCTTGGATTTTCGTTGAGAAATAGATGCCTTCTTTGCATCATATTATGCAATTGTATCCTCATTCTTCTCTTATTTTATCTTTTGTTTCTCTTCTTGTTTCTGTTCTTCCTTCTTCTCATTTGTGGCCTTTACTTGTTCTTTTTTTGGTTCCTTTTGTTATTATGCAGTTTCGGTGGCAATTATCGACTCTTGATTCTAACCTTGTGTAGACTCAATCTCTTTGGTTTCCTTGGTATCCTTTATTATAGTCCCTTATGTTGGCTTAGTGGGGGCATTGACCTCAGATGGTACATCTCTTGTCACCTCTGAGATTAACTCTTCAATCTCAGGAAAACTAAATGCCTACTCAATAATAGGATCTTCTTCCATTAATCTTTCCTTGGGAGATTCGTCAATGTGCATTTCATCCGATTCCTTGGCTTTGGTTGCCATGATGGCTTCATCAACTTTTTTTTGGTCTCATTAGGGTCTTGATCTGTTATGTCGTCAATTATTAATTCTTTTTTATTTGTTGTCAAGTCAATTGTGTATGACTTGCCTGCTTTATCTTTTACCTATTTAATAGTCAGTGGATCAATAGAGAAAATCTTTCTCCAAAGATCATTAGTGTCCTTTTGTACCTCTTCTAGCTTAGCGACCATGATGCTCAGTGGTCTACTTTTTAATCAGAATCTTTTTGAGTATTCTAGTAGCATGTCTTTGACTCCTTTGTTTGTTAGGTCCAAGATTGTAATAGCTAGGGACCTTGCTCTCATTTCTTTTTTTGCTGCTAGAGCATACTTCCATCTAGCATCAATTTTATGATATATTTCATCTTCAATATTTGGTGCCACCTCAATAGGTGTTGTTTGAACTTGTGTAAAGTAGAAATGATAGCCTCTTCAATGTTATCTTTCTCTTCATTATTCCTCTTCTCATACTTTAATTGTTTCAATACTAAATAGCCTCCATATTTTTCAAGTGTCTTGACTAATGCATCAAGACTTTTCACTTTTGATACTTGACTTTGTACAACCTTATATTGTGAAATGTCCTTAGACTTATTTTCACCCTCTTCTTGTCCAATTGGTGTTAGACCATCAACCTCCTCTTCTTAAAACTGTCAGGTTGTTCAATGTTAATGTCCTCTTCATTTTAGTAAAATGTAAGGTAAAAATGAAATAACATGACCTATATTTATAGTTTTTATTTGGTTAGGGATTCCAATGGCTATAAGATTTTGTATTAAATGATTCTTCCCTACATTTCATCGATAACCAAAATACACTTTTCCTTCATCGAATGGAACAAAATAATTCACACTTTACTGATCATCATATTAAATGTTAACTTCATAACTTATATCCAAATGAATCTTAGTATGCTGATATAGATCTTTGCAGTAATTCTAGGAACCGATTTAAGATAGTATTTAGTTTATCAGCTCCTACACATACCTTTGATAGATTAAGTGAATATAGCTGCACCCGATCTAGTGGATGTGGTGCCATCAATTCTTCCAAGTTCAGTTCCTTCACTGTGAGACTTCCTTCTCTAAGTCCTATTCATTTGATCTATTATTTCTCAATATTAACTTGAGTCTTTTCACTCTGTTGTTCCTTGGTTGGGTCTTTATGTCAGTACCTATAGTCTTTGACTAGTTGATTGACCCCATGACTATAGAAACAAGCCATTCCAAAATTTCTCCATGATCTTCTATTGGTCATACCATGCAACCTAAAGCAATTTGTGATAATGTATCACAATCCACCACATGGAGTACACATGATTATTGTATTATAGTCCCAAGGTATTGCTGGTCCTTGTCAGTTGTTTGCAGTATTCCATCTATTAGGGACTTATTTATCATTCCTTCTTTATGACCCACATTCTTCAAATTTTTGACCATACCTATTGTAATCGTTATTGTATCCCTTGTAGCTTGTCTTCGGTGGATTGTTAAAAAACTCTTGTTCTACATTCAAATTCCTTATGACCATACTTGTTGTAGTTATAATAATGACCATTAAACTTACCTCCAAATATTTTCTATGTGTCTTGATTTCCCACAATGATAATATGTAGGCTTATTTATCTTCGGTGGGGTAGAAACATTATCTCAATTGGTTTCTTGATTGGAGGACTCATCCTTTCGAATAATGTTGTTTGCATTGTATCCAAGTCTAGTAGTATGTCTTGGTTGTCTCTAACCTCTTATCTGTTCATCCAATATTCTGAATGATTCATCATTTCTTTTCAAGACTTCATTATCATCTTTCTCAGATTTCAAATCATTCTTTAGATGTTCATTCTCAGATCTCAGGTCCGCAATCTCTCCAACTTTCCTTTCAACATTTTGATTTGCACTAACTAGTTGGCCTGCCAAATTGTAGTGAATTTGTGTCAACCTCAGTATGTCCCTATCTTTCTCATCCAGTCTTGTGTTCATTTGTCTTTTTTCATCTTCCACAATTCTTTTTTCATCTTCATATTTTCATTTTTGTTCTAGGATTTCACACATCCTTACCGATTGGGCTTCTTGTTCTCTTTTCAGTGGTTTCCGATGATCAAATAGGTTTTTGATCTTTTCATATAGTTCTGATATTATTGCATCTAATTTGTTAGACATGATTCCTTTGATTTTTCTTCAAGTTATTCAACCGAATCTTGAGTGTCTTTCAATTGATGTGCTAACTTCTTTCTCTTATTGATCGAATGTATCAATTTCTTCTTTAATTCATCAATTTACTCATTGGCCATTCTCAGTTCTATTTCCATGTTGTCAGTCACCCTTACATACCTATAGCTCTCCATCCCTCCAGATATTTCCTCTCAAATGATTAAATTTCTTAATAAGAGAGTGTGCATTGATACCAATTGTTGGATTAGGTATCAAAAGGTAATTATTGAGAGGGGAGGGGTCGATTAGTACTGTAAAAGACATTTAAAATATTTAAAATGTATTTCTTAGATATTTAGTGAATCCATAAATTTTGCATGCATCATGTAAAATACATAAAACATAACATATTACACATAGAACATTCATTTTAGTATCACATAAATCATTTTTTCCTCGTCCATAATTTGTCTATATATCCACTCATATATCCACTCTTTGGTAAACTTATTTCTCCCCTTGAAGTATTACTTCCTAAATCAAAATTTCTCCCTTATTTCATACTATATTCCCCCTTTTTTCACAAAGATAAAGAAATAAGAACTTACCTCTTATCTGATGTGGGGATTTTGTCAAAAATAGATTTGTGGTTGTCATGAGCATCGTTGAGTGTTGCCTTCCATGTATCCTTTAGTTTTTGTAAGACCATTATTTTCTAACTTAATTCAACAGTCAAACTTACCATAGTATCCATAGCACTAACATCCATTGTGCTAACTAAGTCTTTGGTCTTGTGTACCTATTTTGTAAGGATTCATTATGTGGAATGAAAATTGTTTGGATTTATAATAGATCTATTTGTTGGGATAGAAAGATAAGGGATTGAGAGGGCAGAGGTGAATCAGTACCCTCAAAAAGTTTTACTGAATAACCAATTTGCAATAGTAGTGACTAACTATCCAACTGAAACCATTGTTCACAACATTGATTCAAGTAAATTTTTAAATGTAATGTGCATAAAATCAAACAATAAATCAATCATGAAATGTGATACATAACACAAGTATTTTGGTTACGCAAAAACCCTTGTTAGAAGGTAAAAACTG
Source organism: Chamaecyparis obtusa (assembly GCA_027943335.1). Taxonomy (NCBI): domain Eukaryota; kingdom Viridiplantae; phylum Streptophyta; class Pinopsida; order Cupressales; family Cupressaceae; genus Chamaecyparis; species Chamaecyparis obtusa. The sequence goes on from BSBK01000413.1 coordinate 3,277,301, forward strand.
CGATGGGGATGACACCCACAAATTCTTCTGTAGTACCTCACCCATAGTCTTATTTTATAAATGTCATAATTAATCTAGGATGATAGATTATATGTTAGGAATTGGTTGATGCTTATGATTTTACTGACTTCATACTTGCATGTGTATGGTTGATGTGTTTGTTTTACATTTCTATTTGATGTGCCTGATGTGGTTGTGGGACAGAGTCATAGTTACTTGCTTGCGAGATCCACACAATTGGCCTATCCTCGCCATTGTCTGTTATATCTTTATATATGCACATGCTCGTCTCTTATGCAGGTTCACAGATATCGGGCATCGACTTCCCTAAATTGTCAGGATGAGCGTGCCCTATCACTAATCTCAATGTTAAAAGAAGGGAGATAATATTCAGTTCCAAATCCTAACCTAAGCCAATTATTGTCCTAAAGTAGGGGATAAGATTCTGTGTTTCCACCCTTCTAAACTCATCCAATTGGCAAGAGTTGACACCTATGTCTTGAGCATGAATGTGGGTTCTTAGGTCTTTTTGATTCATTGGTTTGTGGCATTTGATGTGTTTTCTATTTTTAGATCATTCTATTTTTAGCTATGGAATATCTTTTAAATAGTAATTAAATAAATGTATTTATTTAGTTTAATTATTATTTATATTATATATTTGATGCATAAATTAATTAGAAATTAATTATATGCTATTTTGAGTGTGGTTGAGATATTTAATTAATGTGAATTAATCAAATGTCTTCACTTTTAAAATATTTAAATCATGAAATTTAACCTTGTTTAATTAAAATATATTTATTAAATTGAGGGTTATTTTGGCATGTGTTTATTATGTTAACTAAATGTTCTAATTATTATTTAATTGAATGCATTATGTTGCACATTCATAATTGAATGAAATTGAATTAATAATTTAAGTTAAAGTTTGGTTAAGAGCTTTTGAACAAGTCAAAGAGGAAAGGGGACTTCAGTTCAACCGAGACTGAACTGTGAACTGAAGTTTGTCTTCATGCAAAGCCCTCTTGGAGTTGAGTTTGTCTTTTATGCATGAGAAAGGAGATTCCTTTAAGTATTAGGGGTTTTGGCCATTATTGGATTACACAGGTTTTGGAGGAGGAATTTCGGAGACAGTTTGGGAACAGATTTGGGAGAGTTCTTCGAAAAGCTTGGATTCTATTTTTCTTCATTCTGGTCATCTTCAAATCTGTATAATTTTGTTTGAGGTAGGTTTTGAAATTTATTCTTGTTATTACTTTTTGGATCTCTGGAGGAAATTGTAGAAAGTGTCTTCGTCGTGTTTGCTAGTATTTATTATTTGAATAGCGTAGCGTTGTTATTATTGGCTGGATGTTAGAGAAAGGAAATTTGCATGCAATCCATGGTATAAATTGAATCTATCTATCTGTTATTAAAAAAAAACCTCAAGTTTGTGAGATTTGTTGCAGATCAGTTGGAAAACCCAATTAGACTAGGGTTTTGATCTTGTTGAAGAACTAATAGGGATATTTTGCATGTTAATGGAATATTTGTATTTATGTTTATTTTAGTTAAATTATATATATATATATATATATATATATATATATATATATATATATATATATATATATTTGTTTATATATATGTGTATTTTTAATATCATCATGTTTAAGTATATATTAAATTTAAATATAAATTGGTATAAAATGAAATGATTTGTTAAAAAAAATGTATATATCTTATAGGGTATATTTGTTTGGTATTTATGTAAATTAAATAAATTGGTAAAGTTTTTAAAAGGATAATATATATCTTAATTTATTTTTATTGGGGTTTGAAAAAGTCCCTTGTACCCTTACGGACCCTCTGGTCACTACTGTGCGCAGTACCTTGTGGTACTGACGCACGACAATTCCTGAGGGGGTTGCCGTGTGAAAGTATGGTACTATCGCACCAGCATAGGGTAGGGTGCGGAAGGGAGGCACGGGACCCGCGTGTTCCCCCTCCTAATCAACATGTTTAACTTTAATTTGATTTATTTGATTTTCTATTTTTAATTTATGTTAAATTAAAATATGTAATTTTTTTATAATTAGTTTTGTTTTATGTTAGATTAAAATGTTGAATTTTTTTTATTATAAGTTTTGTTTAGTAATTAGTTTAATGAAATTTTGTTTCTTTTTATTTATTAAATTGGTTTATTTTGATATTTGTAGTTATTATTTATGTTTAATTTTTAGATATAATTAATTTATTATTTGGGTACTCTTAAGTTGTTTTATTCCAATCATAGTAATGGTTTGCTTTCAGGATATTTTGTTTGGAATAATGATTTATTATGTATGAATCTTGGTTGTGCTTTTGAATTATAGATGTATATTGGTATTGAACACTTCTATACTTAGATGATTTTTCTAAGTTAAATTTAATTATTTTATATGGTTTAATTTAATGTATATCGTATAGGAAAGTTCTCAATAGAGATTGTTTTATCTATTCATCTAATTGTTTTAGAGGCTAGTAAGTTTTGCATGTGCATTCTTTAGTAATCATGGATATTGTGGTGAATTTAGATGCCTTGGACAACTTTTCTTGTATTGCATTTTAGGGGTTGTAGTTATCTTTTGCCATGTTGTTTGCCATGCGTGCGTAGTTAGTTTGCATGAGATGTTCTAACCCTAGGTGGGTTTGATCCTTGTGGTTTCTAGTCTTGCATGTTGAATCTAGTTGTAGAGATTCAAGAGTTGTGTAAACTCAGAGTTCATATGTTCATGTGAAACCCTAGGGTAGGTCATGTAAGTGTACATCAGGAAGTGGCTTGTGAATTGGTGCTGGAGCCCGGAAGTGGCTACCAGGAGATCCCATTATAAGTAGTTTAATAAGTGATAATTAATAAACATTGAGAATCTAAAATGAACCTAATAAGATATTTGTGCCTCGCCCATGCCTAAGTTCCTGATTGAGATTGTCTAGGATGGGAGTTGAGATGATGCTTGCTGCCTTTATGGGCTGGAGATGACATAGGTAGTACTTTGTCTACATGAGAGGTTACTATATCCACATAGAGTCACTAGGGCACCGAGGTCTGAAGGGACTACCAGGATAGCCCTAGAGTTGGCACGTGTGATGACACTTCTTGTATGCAGCTTAGGTTTCCTACGTGGTCTATTTGCCTCTGTTAGAGTATGTTATACCCTGTTGTACTTTTTAGTAGCTTTGAGTTAGAATCTTTTAGGACCTCTTCCTTGGATTGTTGTTGTTTGTTATCTGAATGGGTTCTAATGTTATCTCCTCAACACGGTGGGAGTGGACCATTTAGGTTGACGAGGTTGGGTGGTAGTGGTTCTTTTACCATTTGAGATTCTGACGTTCATTCACCGAGGCTGGATGATCCATGTGGCAATTGTTCTTTCTTGTTCTTCTTTCTTCTTGTGATCTTGTATCACTGTATCAGATTTTTAGAGTTTCATGTTGTTTTTCTTTCTAGTTATTGTTTTCACATACCCTGCGACATGTGCAGTGGATGCTTATTGTTATGGTTACCTTAAGGTACTAATTGTATTTTTGTAATCATGCATATGATGTTGTATTTTATCTTTCAGATGTAATCTTGGGATTCATATCTTTATCTTATATTAATTAATTAACTCTTTCGTAATCTACATCAAGGAACCCTTGAGAGTTCTAACCTATGTTAGTTGTTTATTGCTATGCTTTGCTTCTGCAATGTGAAACTTTGATGTTATTGATTGTTAACTTTAAAAAAGAAAAATTACTTTGCAAACTTAGTCGCATGTTTAGGTTAAGTTCTTCTGGGTTCCCTGGCGGGGCATTACATCTTCACTACTATAGTAAATAAAGTATGCTAGTTAAGGCTACAAGTTTGATCACTTTTGATGATCTTACCTTGTTAGGAGTAACAATAAGATCATTTAGATCTACCTTGTGAGAGGATTTTAGCAACACTACTTAAGTGTGCACTCGGTTAAGAGATTTACAATCAGATTGTTAAGTCTACTTTGTTAGGAGATTTTATGACTCTGCTATAATGATTAGAGAATAACATAAAGTATCTATAAATGAGAACTATACTTTGTATGAATCAGATGTATGATATACTGAATGAATATCATGCTTATGTGTAGTAAACTATGCTATGTTCTGCTCGGTAGCCTTGAATGTTTTTGAATAAACTGAATTGAATCACTGATAACTGCTCTATCATGTGAAGCTTTACTAAATTATGATGTTTTGAAGGCGGCTACTACTTCATGAAATCCTTCTTGATTCTTGATCAATATTTGTCAAAATGACATCCTAACTTGGTTAACAATGAGTTCTAAATAATCAAAAAATAACAAGTTAACTTGGTTAAATCTATCTCACCGGTCATCATAACAAGATAAGATTTTACATGTAGCATCCAAACATGTTTCCAAACACATCTGTAGAACAACTCAACATATTACCATTCTCATGATGTATTCTACGATAATAACGAAAAAATCAAAGTTATTAGTTGACATCAATGAAAATACAATAATTTATCATTTCTCAACCATACCTATCATGTCTCTATTGGATTAGGTATGGATAGGTAAGTACTAAGAGGTAGGGGTAAATTGGTATTGTAAAACACTTTTAAAATATTTTCAATTTCTTCCTTAGACATTTAGTGAATACATAACTTTTGCACACATCACATAAAACATATAAAACATAACATATAACTCATAACACATTCATTTTTGTATTGCATAAATCCTTGTTAGAGGATAAAAACTACAATGAGAATGGCATCCACAAAACTTCACTATTGCAGTAAACCATTTTCTCATTTAGAGGTACACTGTTAGCTATTTTTGATAGCTTACCCTGTTAAGAGTATTAACCTGGTAAAGAGTCTTAAGAGATGTTAAGTCGACCTTGTAAGAGAATTTTACAATTCTAATCAAAGAACTGTACCTATTTTAAGGATTTACAATATAAGATCTGTTAAGATATGCTCAATTAAGAGACTGTACAATTCTGATTACTCTTTAATCAGTAACACAAACTTGTCTATTAAACTTTAATGTATTTGATTTTACTTTCCTAATGGTATTCATATTATCATCCAACTTCTTCATCAATATCTGACAAAGGTCTATTTTCATATCCTTCTAAACATTTTAGTATGCAATGTCAACTTCTCCACATGGTACACTATCTACCCAAGATGACTGCAACATTTTGTATGATATGATATTATGTAGTACCCCTCCCATATTTTGATTTTCTATATGTTGTTATTTTAGGATAAATTATATGTTAGGAAATCATTGATGCTTATGATTTTACTGACCCCGTACTTGCATGTGTATGGTTGGCATGCATGTTTTATATTTCTATTTCACATGCCTGATGTGGTTGAGGGACAGAGTCATCGTTACTTGCGAGATCCACACGATCGATCAATTCTCGCTATTGTCTATTATATATTTATATATGTATGTACATGTGGTTTTTGTATGTAGGTTTGCAGGTATCGGGCATCGACTTCCCTGAATTGTCAGGATGAGTGTTCCCTATCACAATATCTCAAATGGTAAGATAGGGGAGATAACACAAATCTAAAACCCTAAACTTAAGCCCATTTGTCCTAGGATTGGACAAGTATCAGTTTGACTAACCTACCCAGATTTGTGTAGTTGACATGGATTCGTGGATCCCTTTCTTGAGTTTGCTTGGTTTTATTTTGTTTGGTCTCAGTTAATTTATTTCTTAAGTGGGAGATTCTATGTGATTAATGATTTAATGATTATAGATGAAATTTAATATTAATCATATTCATGTTTATTTGGAAAAATTAATTAAAATTCAAATATTTGAATAGTTGGATTAATTAATTATTTAAATTAAAATTAGGGTTGATTATGCTTTTGTGCGTTTTTAAATAATTAAATATTTAATTGCATGATTTAATGATGCTTTAAGTATTTAATCTATTTAGTATAAATTTTAATCAATTACATGTCCATTAGTAATGTTGAAAAGTAAATAGTTATAAAAAAGATAACAACTTGTTCTAAAAAGTCAAAGTTGAGTTGTGCATATTAAATTATTTTATTTTATTTAATTGTGAATTACTTTCAATTTTTGATTGGAGTTGATTTAGGAGTTAACTATTGAGTTATCTTTAGGGATTGAATGAAATGAGGAATTGAATCTTTATTAGAGGAATTGCATTCATTTTTATAGATTAGATAGGTTTTGGAGAAATGGTGGAGAGAGCTTGGATTTTGGCATCTTGAGATTCTTGGGTGATTTAGGATTGTTTGAAATTTGTGAAAGTTTGTTTGTGCATGTGGATCTTGGTTTTGCATTCTTCATGGACTCAGATCTACAAGATCAGATTCATACTTTGAAGGATGTAGACTTTTCATTTTCTCAAAGTCTTCTATTTCAAGTATTTGCATTGGATCTGAGGTAGGGTTTGAGAATCCTCTTTGTAATTTCTGTTTGGCAAATTTAATGATTTCCTATGTCTGGTTAATTTCATTTGCCTTAGTAGATCTGTTTTTCTATGTCTATGGTTTTGGGTATTAGAGCACCTTTAGATCTGTCTTTCTTTGATTTTATTCAGACTTGGCATAGTAGGTTTATGGTGCTAGAGTTTCATGAGATAATTCTTTATAAATCTCCTAGAAAACAAAAAAATCAATGTAGGCTATAGTTTAATTATTGAGCCATGGAAAAATAAATTTAGTTGTGGAATGAAAAATTGGGTAAAAAAATTCTATTCTGGAAAAAAAATCTACTCCTTGGAAATAAAAAGACAATCAAAATTAAATAACCAATAAAAGACAAAAAGTTCAGAACAAAGGAAAATAAAGTCAAAATATGCATTGGGATAAAAGAAATAATCATATATTTCACTTGTTGATTAAAAAATATGATTTCCCCCTTCAAAGAATAATAATAATACTTTGTTTTGAATATTGTCATAATGAGTGTGGAAAAAATGGAGTAGGAAAGGAGAGTAGGAATGGAGCAGGAATGGAGTAGCGCAGGTCAGGGGTGGCATCCGTACCCAAAGAGACAACCTCTGCAATCATAGAGTTAGATATTTAAGCAGTTCTATTTATACTCTAGCTGTGACAAAGGGCAAAAGTGTTATGTGTTAGGAGGAGGGCCAATGTCAAGGATTAGCCATATGAGCAGGGTGGATCAGTTGGGTAACTCTGCTCATTTGCAATCTCCAGATTCATCATCCTAGGTAGATATTGAAAATATTTTCCATGGTATTCCGACTCTACAGGAAACCAAACTTCACTCTACCAATCACCCAACCAAGAACTTTCAGCGGTGCCCTTTTTTGGAGAGAATTGTAATCAATAATATGGAGGGCAAGGCTGGTTCCTCCATTTTTAGTGGGAAAGCAATTGTCCAGCCTGCCAAGCCATTTTTCATTAACCCAATATTTCAAATCAAGCCTCAAAAGTCTCAACCGCATCAGATCATGAGAGATCAAAACACATTTCAAGGTTCTCCAAGTTTTGAGCTTGGGGAATCTTCTCGGTAGGTAGGTCTCAAACCTAGGGTTTTGCATGGCCAGAAACAATCAGCTACAAACCCTCTTAAGATTAACCCTATGCCTCGAAGGGAATATTTTGCTATGCCCAGGTTAAAGCAACGAAATAGGATCCATCACTGTAGAAAGTTCAAACCCTCCAAAGATCAACCGATATTTGATATATGTGAAGGGACACCACTAGGGTTGCCAGTGCAGATCAGGTATTCCCATCTCCATGGAAATTAGAACGAGCACACATTGAAAGATCCTCAAGCTAGATCACCCTTCAATCGAAACTGGCCTTTTCAAATTTGGAAACCAGTCCTCCACAAGATGTCTTGGATCATCAACACCCACAGAATAAGGTTTAGCCTTTAGCCCAAGATAAACAAACTGCGGGAATGGTAGCAGGTGCTAAAGAGAACCAGGCCTTGATTGATCTCACTCTACCTCAACACCTCCTACAAAATCATAATGGATCGCTGCACTGCACAACACTTATTGGTAAGTTTTCAAATCAATCACTTGCATTTTTAGATATTAAGGAATGGGCTTTTGAATGTTGGGAGGGCCTATTAGATATTATATTATTGGAGTCATATTTAGGAGTCTTTGTAGCTCTTTTTGAATCAAAAGAATGTAGAGATGCTATTCACCATTATAAAGGATGGTTCTGCAAAGGTTCTTGATTATTTACTAGGATTTGGACACCAAATTTTAAACCAGACAAGCAGGAATGCTGCTTCTTTCCTTATTGGATTTCACTCCCTTTGCTTCCACTAGAAGACAAAGAGTTGGAAATTATTGAAATCATTGCCAATCAGATTGGCATCTTCATCAGACATGACCTCATTCATTTTGAATACCCTCATTGGGATTCTAGATTTTGCGTGTTACTCTTCCTTGCAAAGATGCCACCAAATTTGATCAAGATCAAATCTAAGTGGGGTGTATTAGAACAACCCATCAATCTGGAGGATGCGAATACTTGTCAAAAATACCAAATTTTTTTAGGCCACTTTACCTCGCAATGTAAAAAAATTGTGCACTTTAAGACACTGGTATGTGAGGACCATTGTTCAAACCCACTATATTGGTCTGTCCAAGAGTCCACTTCGCTTAAAAAAGTGAGCAATATTCAAGCCTCCCATGGTCCTAGCTCGCAATTGGTAATCTGCAACAATCAACCCAAGGCACCAAAAGCATCTTCTATCATTGTTATAGACCAAAGGCTGATATCAATGTTGAAAAGAGTTGATCAAGGGCTGCTCCTCCAGATTAGTAACATGGTCAATTTATAGAGTCCTGGCATCAAAAGGCCACAAGTGACATGTTAGGCTAAGTCTAGACCATCTCCTCTTGCACTAGAGTTTTCTATTATGGATCAACATGAGTTGTCACCTCACAATGCTGATATTATTGTTAATCAGTTGATTTTCCAAAACACTCTGATGAATATATCCAACATGCAGGATTCACTCAGTAAGCAAGAAGTGTCTGACTTAAAAGCACGAGAGTTATTAGGCCAGATGATCATAGAATTGGCCACCAAATTGATTTTTGAGATAGTGGACGAAGAAGGGGTGTTCTCTGAAATAGGGGATATCAATAAAAATTCTCCATCACCACCAGATGCTGATCAATTGGCATTATCTACAATAATATCACCATGTCCAGATCAACAGGTAGAGCCAGCGGATACTTTCAATGAGTTTCAAACTCATCAGAATTTACTCAATGATTTCATCTTAGTAGAGACCTGAGATGGTGAAGACTCTGACAATTTGGAAAAGGTAGTTACCAAGCAAATCAAAGATTGGATTTGATCTAACAGTTTTGTGGACCTTAAGCATGATGCTCCCCAGGCGGTTGGAGACAATGTTGAAAATCTGTTAGTATTAAACATGATTCACGATGGTTTGGATAAGCCTGAATCCCAGGAGAGAGAAGAGTATATTTCAGAGTGAGAAGTTATAAATTCTGTTCACATGTCATCACAATTAGGATTTGATCATACAAGTATTCTCTCAATTCAGTAGACACCTTGACAAAGTATTCAGGATAAGCCTACTTTGAAGAAAAGAGGTAGAAAACCTAAGAATATTCAAACTAAAGCATAAATTGCAACAGGTATCCAACTAACTTTGGATGGTACATTCACACCCTCAAAAAGATTAACGAGGAGAACTAAGTGTTCTCCTTGTCAGCCATGAAGATAATATCATGGAATGTCAGAGGCTTAAATGCCTCTAACAAAAGATATAGAATCAAGCAAGAGCTTGATTCTCTGAGAGCATAAGTCATTTTTTTGCAAGAAAAAAAAATGTCACAAGGTAACTTTGATAAAACAATTGGGAAGTGGTCAAGCTGGAAATCAGTTCATAGACTGGGGATTGGCACTTCAGGGGGTCTGGCTGATCTTTGGGATACTAAATCAGTCCAATGCCAACTTATAAAATAGGAAGACAATTGGCAAGCAATAATTTTGAACTAGCATGGGGAAAATCTCCTTCTAATCAATGTATATGGACCTATAGCAACATTAGATAAGTAAAGAGTATGGCTGGAGCTGACTCATATGATCCAATCTCACCATGAGTAGCATTTAATAATAGGGGGAGATTTTAAGGCTATCTTAAGACTCTCAGAAAAGTGTGGAGGTATTAATTTGCTGTTGAAATCCATCCAAGATTTCTCTAACTTTGTAGAAGACAACAATCTCATGGACATAGAGCCAAGCAATGGATCTTTTATTTGGACCAATAAAAGAATAAATTTTGCCCAGATGGCTGTCAGACTTGATCGTTTCCTGATCTCTCAAAACTAGAAGTTAACAAATTTCACTTTTCAGTTGGATATCATGCCAAAACTAGGTTCAAATCACTTCCCTATCAGCATCCAAGTCAGCTCCAATTTAGTGCATCAGTCATCCCAACATAAGCCATCTTTCAAGTTTGAGAGTATGTGGCTACGACATCCATTCTTTCTGCCCGCAATCAGACAATGGTGGTCTAGCACCCTCTCCTCTGATGGAACCAAAATGTATCACTTTGCAGCCAAACTAAAATTTATAAAAGTTCAAATTAAAAAGTGGAACAAAGAGACATTTAAAAACATTTTCAAAGAGAAAGAGACTGTCAAAGAATAGCTAGAAAATATTCTGGAAACGATCACCATTCAGGGTATGGATAATGAATTTTTTCGTCATGCAGAAAAAACTCTCAAATGAATGGGAAGAATTATGTAGCAAAGAAGAGTTTTATTGAAGAAAAAAATCACAGGAACTTTGGTTGAAGGAGGGGGATAAAAATACTAAGTACTTTCATGCTTCAGACAAGTAGAAAACTACTGCCAATCAGATCTTCTCCATTAATAATGCAGATTCAGGTATTACTCTTATAGATCCTCAAAGCATTTAGGAGGGAGTAAACTTCTTTAAAAATTTGCTAGCCCCTCCAATTCTTCCTGGCCCAGCGGACACATGTGAGGCCGAGCTACTTAAGGCCATTCCAATGATTGTTTGAAAGTCAGACAATTTGAAGCTAATGGCGCCATTCACAATCCAGGAACTCAAAAAGGTAGTCTTTTCAATTCCTCCAGACAAGGTGCTGGGGCCAGATGCATTTACTACTTTATTCTATCAAGCTTGCTGGGAATTGGTTGGTTGGGAGCTTCTTGGTGTTATTGAAGAATCCAGATCTAGCAAGTCCATGCTGAAATATTTCAACACTACCAACATCGCTATCATTCCCAAAGTCAAAACACCCAAAACCTTTGCAGAATTTAGGCCCATTTCGTTGTGCAACACAATCTACAAAATCATCACCAAGGCCATATATTTAAGAATGCAATACTTGATTTTGAGTCTTCTGTCTCAACGGCAAGGAGGGTTTGTGCCGGGTCTGGAAACAATGGAAGCAGCAATGGTGGCTCATGAAACACTTCACTCTATAAATACCAGCAAGTCTTCACATTTTGTCATCAAATTAGATATGATGAAGGCTTATGATAGAGTTAGATGGCATTTCTTATTTAAAGTTCTACACAAATTTGGTTTTGGAAAAAATTGGTGCAAATGGGTGAGGTCTTGTATCTCGGGTGCTTGTTTTTCAGTGTTGATTAATGGAGTGCTAGCATAATTTTTTGCTTCTACTCAAGGGGTCTGTCAGGGAGATCCACTATCTCCAGTCCTGTTCACTCTGATGGCAGAATCTTTCAGCAGACATATTCAACATAAGTAGGCTTCAGGTGATTGGAAAGGTGTCCAAATTAACGAGACTAGCATTTTAATAATACACACCTTATTTGCAGACGACACATTGTTATTTGGAGCTTCCACGATTTTGGAAGCAAGACAGATTAAACAATCCTTGGATTTGTACACATCAATTTCAAACCAAAAAGTTAATCCTCAAAAATCAAAGATATATCTGTTCAATACTAATTAGATAATTTCAAACTAAATTGACAATATCTTAGGATTTAGAGTTGATCTCCTGCCGTCTGTCTATTTGGGAATCCCTTTTTTTGTTGGAGAAAACATAATAAGTTATTGGATGCCTATAATTGAGAGAATTAAATCAAGAATAGTTGCATGGAAAGCAAGATGACTTTCACTTTCAAGAAGAATTCTCCTTATTAAATCAGTGCTTTCAACAATACCAAACTACTATCTATCAGTCCTTAAAGCGCCCCCTTCAGTTATCGAAGCCATTTAAATTTTTTTGAGAGACTTCTTATGGATAGGAAATATGAATGGGGATAAGAAAATCCCACTGGTGTCAATAGACAACATGGCACAAGCAAAACAATTAGGTGGAGCAGGGATTCATGATTTGCAAAAACAAAATAAAGCATTTGGTAGTAAGTTAGTATGGAAAATGTATACGAACCCCCGCAACATTTGGTGCCAAATTATGCAATATAAATATCTAGATAATGCTAACCCATCCATAATTCTTTCTATCCTTGATCCCCCAAAAGGATCAACAATATGGAACTTTATGATGGACTCAAGGGAGCTAGTCACCAATTATGTCTCTTAGGAGGTCAATAGCGTATCTCAAGTCAAAATTTGGCATGACTCTTGGAATGGGGCTCCTTTCTGAACACCCTTGAAGGAATAGATGATATTGTTTCAGCTTCGGAAAATGCTTGGAGAAATCACTTAATAAATTTTGTTTCTGCAGTATGTATTTTCTTAAGGAGGGTGATATGGAAAGGTCTTATAGATTTTCCCCTTCCACCCCTAGAATGTAAGCGTTTGGAATCAATTCTTTTTGAAAAAGTGGTCTATCTGTCAGCCTTGGAAGATAAGGTGATTTGGGTGCCCAGTAAAACATGTAATTTTAATATCAAAGATGGATACAATATTTTACAACAGCAGGATATTATCAAACCACCCTCTCGAGCTTTTACCTTCTGTTGAAGTCAATTCACACTCCCCAAAGTTGGATGCTTTTCATGGTTAGCCTTAAAAAATAGGGCACTAACTAGTGATTGACTACATAAATTAAAGATAGCACATCATTTCAATTGTATATTATGTGATCGGGAACTGGAAAGCATGGATCATCTTTTTCTGAGTTGTCCTTTTGCCCAACAATGCTGGTCATTTGTTTTAGGGAAACTTCAGTATTCTACACTGCCAAACAAATTATGGGATCTGTTTCAGTCATAGGTAGAATTATACTCAAATTCCCTCTTCTCTTCCCTATGGATAAGTATTCCAGCCTTGGTTGTTTGGGTGATTTGGTGGGAACACAACAAAATAATCTTTCAGAAGGAAATCACCCCAATCCAAGTAGTCCTAAATCTAGAAAAAACAATTTCTAAGGTGGTAAATTCTAGCCACTCAAAGCTTAAATGCAATCTCCGATTGACATATTGGGAAAGTTTTGTAATAATGGAATGGAAGCACATTCATGTCCCAACCGGCTGGTGTCACCAAGCATCCACTTCAAATACTATGGACTGACATCTAGTTCATTGGATTCCTCCTGCTCATGGATTTGTAAAAATAAATTTTAGTGGATCTTTGAGAGGTAACCCAGGGGATTTAGGGGTGGGTGTGTGCATTTGAGATCATCGGGGCTTTGTTTTGGCAATCAAATTTTGCCCATTACCCTGAGGCACAAACAACATGGCAGAGGCTCACAGATTACTTGCTGGGCTGGCTCTGGCAAGAGTAGGAGGTTTCAACCGAGTCCAAATAGAAGGTGATTCATTGGTAATTATTAATGCTTGCATTAAAAGGGACATTCATAATTGGCAGCTCGCATACATTCTTTAGCAAGTATGGCTCCTCCTTGATTTGTTTCAAGAATTATATATCTCTCATACTCTCCGGGAAGGTAATGCGGTAGCAGATCATCTTGCAAATATTGGTTGTGATGGCCATGAAATGACATCACTCTCCCCTGAAGAAGCTATTAGGTTGGATCCTAAACTCCATCAGCTGATTTTACAAGATGTCAAGGGACATGGTAGTTGAATCATTAAATCGATCATGTAGCTCACTGCCAGTGTGGTCATATGTGGATTTTTGTGTGCTTGTGTCAAATATTTAGTTACTCGCACAAATGGAGATCAGATTGATTATGTTCCTTATGTCACAATATGAGACATGTGTGGTATGTAGCGTACTTACACTCTTCATTATGATGCAAACATTACTATCTGTAGCTTGTGTGCTACCATTTTTTGATGTCCTGCCCTCAAGGCTCACATCATGCATGTGAGTGATGTCTTTGATGATTCAGATTTGTACATCTAGGGGCATTTCTTGAAGAAAGTCAATTTGCAAAACTGTGATTGATATCATTGCAGCACTAAACACATATTTGGGTGATTTTGAATTTATTATGGGTGTACCTACCGTGTCTTAGTTGCTACAAATATCTGGCCCCTTCTAACTTCATACCACTCTTTGTTAGTTTTTGTTATCAGCTATGGAGTCGAGGGCCCTGCAAAGTTTGAAATGCAGGCAATGTGGAAGACACCATTTTGAAATCTTGCCACGGAACTTTAGAATTAGGCCGTGAAGTTTTCGCTTGGAGGAGGATTTACTGGTGCAAATTTATGAGGCCACGTTTTCTTCCATGTTCATATGCCACTCACAAGCGATTAGGGCTGTAGTTCAGATGGTCGTTGGTGAGGAAATATTTGCTGCACACTCATGGCATCTCATTTTCCCTTCATAGGTTGTGGCTATTTTTCTATCTAATGTGATGGACCTTTCCCAATCAATGTCTCTGGTGTCATCCTTGGCTAATAAGGTGGTTAACCCCAATTTTTTTCTAGACAATGCACTATTGCAGGTTGTGCAACAATATGATCTGTGGGAGGGTTTGGCTTTGGTTGGAGGCTTATTTTCTCACCATGATTTGCTTACAAACCATGATTGCTTACTTACTTATGAGACCATCAAACGCTCACTAAGTGTGCAAGATGTGAGGTTTGCTCAAAATGCCCTCCACGTTTTGGGCCGTAGACTGGGGTTTCATATGGTGGACCGAGTTAAATCTCGCGTAAATGCACTGTTGGATATTTTTGAGTTTCCAAACTCGCCTCCTCCTCGTACCTGCAATCTACTTCAGCTTCGTCCTTCTACTAGTGGCCATGCTATGAGAAATCCAGCAAGTGTTTCAGACCTTAATGTACATCCTACAGGTTTGGCTATGGGGGAACAATCTGGCTTGGTTCAAGGTTTCGAAGAAGATCGTGATGGTTTTTTCCCTTCAGCTCTGCATGATAGGTCCACGATACTTGAGTGGCACTCAGTTTCTCACAAGAATAGTTGGTTGTGCACCCGATGGAGGTTGACTCGACCATTGGGATGCAACTGCCATCTCCTATTCGAGCCCCATCTCTTCCAATAGATCTCCCTATTCCTAGCAGGGTACCATATGACATGGACACCTAGAGTATGGGTGCATTGAGTAGTACTCATTTTTTTGTAAGTTTTTTGGTCATTATTGATGCCAAAGCTATGTTGTATTGAAAATTTTGACTTTGGCATCTATACTACTCTTGTAAATATTATTCGGAGATAGATGTGGGTCAAGACTTTGTACGTCATTTTCCATTAATTGTCGGAGTGGGGATCTTGGTTGAATAGCTTTCAGGGTTGTAGGGGTTTTCCAATGGAAAATCATATGTAACTAAACATAGTAAACTTATTTCATGTATATGACAATGACTCTAGGGTTTCTTCCTGATTCTTCCATAGAGGAGTCTTTTGAATCAGTTTATAAATATAATTATGGTGGCTAGTCCACTTTGGCTTTTAAAAAATAAAATAATACTTGGTTCTAATTTTTGTTTTCAGAAATTTATTTTAAAAAAATATAAAATTATGCTTTTCCTTTATAAAAGGATTGCATTATTTTTATAAAAGAAATAAAAAATAAAAAATAAAAAATATTATTGAGGGAGGAGGTGCTATCCCCTCATCTTCCCTAATGGCAATACGAGGACTGCCACACGACAGTCTAGTCTGCCACACAGGGCCTGCTATTAGTAGTTTATGCTGCCGTGCAGAGTTGGTAGGGTGCGGGCCGTGGGTCCTCCCCCACTTGCTTTTGTTATTTATATAATTTTTTTGTTTTATTAAAAAGTTTTAAATATATATTTTTTAAATTTATTAAAATTTGTTAAAATTAATATTTCTTTTAAGGAATTTATTTTATATTTAATTTAATTTAAATTAAAGTTAATTGAAGAATTGAACTTTATTTAAATGTTTCTTTTTTTTTATCATACATATATGTAATTTTAGAGTTGGTTTTAAATTAATTAAATATATGTTTAATTATTTATTTATTAGTGCACATTTACATTTATAATTGGTTATTTGTTAAATATAAATGAGTTAATTTAGTTCATTTGTGCTTTCTAATTATAGTATACATTTATACATTTATGTATACACTAGGTTTAAATGCAAACATATCATTTAGGAGCTTTTTCAGACATTTTTACACTAGGATTATTGTGTACTAAATAACATGATGAAAATATAGGTTAAGGGAATGAACATTAACTGAATGTGATTATTGAACTTAATTACACACTGAGTCCTTTTTAATTCTCTATTATGTAAATGTTATTCTATCTACCTGGGTGTATTCTTTTGCATAATGTATTAAGGGGGGCATTATATGACCTAGGGAAATTTCGGAGGCTGCGTATGGGTCTTATGATCATGGTTTCTATTTTTATGACATGGCATGAGTGTGTTGTGCTTTATCACCCTAATTGACCATATAGGCTCATGTTGTTGTTACTCTATTTTTCATCATACAGAATAACAGACAAAAACATAAGAATAGTGAGTTTCATTTTTGGTACTTTCATTTAACAGTGCTTTTCAAGTCACGTGGATCATCATTTTGTGATTGCATTCATTTAGATTTTTATTTGTACTCTAAGTATTGATCAAATGTTGAAATTTCAAATTCATAATTGATCATTACATTGTGCATTCATACTGAATGTAATTTACAAATGTTCTCTCATATTTCTATAAACAGAGTACAAGTGTAGAATAGAAAGAAGAGATAGAGGTATGAGTGTGTCCTTTGCATTGCGTTGGAGTCGTCTGCATATCGGGAGTTGGTTGTCATGTCTGGTCCAAGTCTACATCTATCTGGTTTTAAGTCTTTAGGGGTTGTCCTTCATCATGGTTAAGAGTTTGTTAGATCAAACTGGATCTAAGTAATGCAAAAAAGAACGAAAATATCATACAACAATATCAAATTCTTTCATGGCTGCATATATTTCTGATATTCAATGCAATAACAAAGTGAGCATGCACATAAAGTGAAAAACAATGTTAAAAGATAACAAAATCACATTAGGTTGGTGATCACACCAGTGGACCGATTGTTGTACAAATTTGGCCACTGGGTCATGATCACTAACATAATGTGTTTAATTATTTGATGTTTTTAAGCTGAACAATGAGATGCATTGTTTGAAATAGACTAATATTTGTCATAGTCGTAAAATATAAAAATGCTGTGAGTTTTTAATTATGGTGATCACAGAACAATATACTGTACAGTTATTATTCTATATGTTGAAAAGATGTTAAAGATCAAGTACAAGAACACATAAATCTATTTATGGGTGTCACGAGCCCGTGCTCGAACCCCACAAATAGATTTCATTGCTGAAAGTGAAAATTTATGCTACAAATTTATGTACATATCTGGATTATTGATCTACATCAGAATATCAAATGGTATGAAATCACAGATTGTGATGCTCACTGTCAAAAATAAAAAAAATGAATATAAGCTGTAATTATTATTGTGCTGTTCCTTATTGACCACTGGTAGAAAGTAACCAAAACAACAGTGCTAAATCCTAAGATGCTAGTTTTATTCAGTGTTAAATAAGAATGCTACAGGAAAATGTAGTTTTATTGAAGGAAGGAATTAAAATCACTGATATAGCTACAACTCAAGGTGAAGAAGAAAAGACAACAAACAACTACAACATTCAACATGTGCAAGAAAAGTAAAAGCTTTGAGTTTTTCATTGATAAAAACATTGCAAGAAGTAAAACCCAAATCAGTACAGATGAAGATATATAAACGAAGATATATAAATGGGTTGAATGTGACTGGTGAAAATGCAGCGAGGCTTTCCGATATGCAAAGCCACAAAGTAAAGACATAAAGTGGAGTTTTTCAAATAAAGATTCATTGGGAAGGAATTATGACTTTTAGAATCTTCATATGAAAAGCATAGAATGGCCCATGTTTTTAGCAATACAGCCAGTAAATAAAGAAATATAAAATCTACTATTGAGCAGAGAGAAGCTTGACTTCAAGAATGATGACAAATAAGTAGAGTCTCAACAAGGGGAGCCGTGAGTTAAGTCACAAGCCGACAGTTATCTAAGGCCAAGCTCAAAGTTAAAAAAAATGAGTTCATGCATTGTCAGCTGAGAACCCAAGATAATCTTCAAAACAACGAGTTCAAGCTGCTATTATAGAAGTCATGAGTCAAAGCTTGTGAGCTTTCGGTTAAAATCTTGTTACAGTCACAAAGCCTGTGAGTCAAGGCCCAAGCCTATTAAGTATGAATACATGCAACACAAAGATGCCCAAGCTTAACGTAAGGAAAGATTTTCAAGCAACTAGTAAATAAATTCTAAAATCTATACAATATAAGATAATCTTAAAAAATAGCAAGTTCAAAAATACGTGTTAAGTTTGGGAAAGGAAAAACAATACTTATCTCAAAATATTGGGGGCATGAAATAGAACTCATGCTACTGCAGAGATTTTTGAAGCATCATAAGGAAGTGACAACATTCACGCTCAGTGTCAAGGGCCAAGTGTCAAGTGCGCCAAGGGCCAAGTTCCATTCAAAGCTGAGTTCATTCTCGATTATATAAAGGAACTTAGCCAAGATTCAAATCATATGTCGAGTTTCAACAACAAAGCCGTGAGTTTGTTATTTAGCTCAAAACCAAAGTTACTGACAAATGTCGAGTGCTTCTGTTCATTTTCAGTTAAGTTTTGGTCACAGAGCGTGAGCTTTAAGTAGAAGCCAAGTTCAAATTTAATAACTCATGATTTCTCAAGAAGGAAGGCCGAGTGTTCAAAGCCATGAACTCCCAACTTAATGTACGTTCTAGCCAGAAATCAAGCCCAAGTTTTTTAAAGTTAGCTTCAAAGCTCAAGTTTGAGCTTTATGTTATAGGGCTGAATACAAACAAGGCTCATAAGATTCCATTCTAAAGCCTAAAAGCTTACTGTAAATGCTCACTTAGAATATAAAAAAACTAGGTATCACAACCAAACAGTCAAGTGCTTACTCAAATCTGTGAGCTCCTAGTTTTAGCGAGGGAGATCTTAGAGAGAGCTCGAGCTTGCAAATGCAGACAAAGAAGACTCATAGACCAAGATAAAGCCAGATTGAAATGAAATTTGAAGTCCACTGACAGAGTGGTAAATGCTGATTAATTCCTGCAGTCCTTCTGCTAGTGCCACCGCATTGCCTTAAACAGATATTTCAAATTAAGTTATGGATTCTTTCGGGTGGTCATGTTTGACCTAGCCTATCTTTGAAATTTGTAATAGTTTGTAAACTTAAGGATTAATTCCTAAGTTTAGGTTTTGGATAGTATAGGTTATTATTTAATTTTGAGTTTTATTCAAAATTAAATAATTTTAAATATTGGTAAACATTGTAAAAGGATTTGTTATCCTTATTAAAACCAATATTTATGGGCATTAGTTGTGGATAGGCTAAAATTTTGGACACAATTTGGGCTAATTTTTAGGAGCTATTTTATAGAAATTTTGAGCTTTTTAAGAGTTTCTCTAGGGGTGATTGGATTTTCGGATTAGGGTTTGGAGGGGTTTTTAGCTGAGTCAGATAGTCAGTTTTAGGGGTTCTGAATAGTGGAAAGGAAGGGATGAGTTAACATATTCATTCCTCTACCTCTTTTTCATGTTTTTGTAACCATTTTACAGGTTTTAAAGGATAATAAGAGTAGGCTTTTCTGATTGCATCATTTCTGAGTATCAAATATGTTCCTATTTTTCTTTTGCGTAATAAGTGCTGCATTATTTTATGTGATTGGGTAAAGTGAATTGTTTCCAATTCCTTTCCGATCTTATAAAAAATTAGGCCTTTTTACAGAATATGTAAGTTTGTTGTCAATTTTTTACTGTTTGTGGTATGAACCCTAATTGTGAATTCTAGTCAACCTTTATGTTGAGTAGAGAATGATAAATGCAACTCAGTGATTTTGATGCTAGGTTTGAAAATCCTGATAGATCTGTGCCAAGTTTTGGTGTGTCACCCCATTTCCCATTCAGTTTTAAATCTTTCTCCCTTTTGCCAATCAAGTTTTCAATCAGGAGCTGATATCCCAAATTAGATAGGAATTGGCCTAGAATCCAGAGATTTCTCCTCAAAGAGAGTCCACCTACATCTCGAGGAGGTTTCTATTGTTAGGATGGAATTGTCGTGTAGCCCTAATGCCTGAGTCAGGGTGACAATTCTAAGCTTGAACAATGGTATTGAATTCTGTGAATTTGTATTTGTAGTCATTCTGAATTGATTTTCTACTTGATGACGTCTTTTTCATTTGAGTCAAATGTGGATGTAATTAGTGTATTTTATTTGAATTCGGTTTAGTCTTTTATTATACTATGAGGTGGTTTTAAGGGGTTAGATTGTCAACCAGTGGGAATGTAATTCCAGAGGCTAGAATTGGATGTTTTATTTATGATGGTTGTTTTCCTTGAATACTTTTTCATTTTCGATTGATTCGACCCAACCTTGTGTGAAGAATGTTCTATGATCCTCTTCTGTGATGTTTTTGTGTAATTGACTTCTACTTCACATTCTATATAGGGGAATATGGTGTTGAATTTTTATGCCCTATCTGTATGTGACTGAATGTGACCTCTAAATCAGGCACAACACAACATGGTCATTATTCACTTGATAGGATTTGGGAGAGAGTATGAAGAACTCAATCCAAATTCCATGGTGAGGCGACCTGTTGCCTCCTATGTGAATGGGGTGTTTGAATACTCTCAGAACGAGAGCCAACAGCCGGGAGAACAATTCAACAATGGAGGATTTGAAAGAAAATATGAGCAGAATGAAACTAAGCTAAGAATGAATGCAATTAATCTAGAAAACTTTGAAAGAAATATGAAATGCAGATTTTTATTTGATTTTGAAATAAAGATGATATTAGACTAAGAATAAGTAAGCAAATTTAATCTAAATGTGAAATGCAATTACACTAATATGAGAAATTAAACTATATAATGCAATAAAAGAGCTTTGAAAATAATGAGATATGAGACTAAAAAATGCTATAGTGTAGATGCTCTCAAAAATTGCTCTCCTGAATGAGAAAAAGAGGTCAAATAAATAGAAGACCCAAGAGGAGGAGGAAGAGTTTCTTGATTCGAAACTCCTGACCCTTCATATCCCTTTTGGGACAAATAAGCATGAATTACTTTATTAAAAGAATGGAAAATGCCACATGAGGACCTTTCGAATATCTCAAATTATTAATTCAAGAAAAGGTGTCCATTCAAATAACAAGCAATTAATTAATTCCTTTTTATGTGTAATTAGCTAAAGAGGGTGGAGTTTAATTTAATTAAAAGTACTTAGGACTTTATAATTAAATTAATGTATCATAGAGATAATTTAGCTAATAAAGTCAAAGAGACTTAGGAATTAATTTTAGTGTTTGATTATTGCAATTTATGGTCTTTGCAATTGACATCAAGTCAAATTAAGTCAGATATGAGAGAGAAAATTGCCTAGGGAACTTTGACTTTGGTGATGTAAAATCGAGATAATGCACCAAAATTGATGAAATTAAATAGGTGCCAATTTTGGGGTATTACTATGAGGTGGTTTTAAGGGGTTAGATTGTCAACCAGTGTGAATGTAATTCCAGAGGCGAGAATTGGATGTTTTATTTATGATGGTTGTTTTCCTTGAATACTTTTTCATTTTCGATTGATTCGACCCAACCTTGTGTGAAGAATGTTCTATGATCCTCTTCTGTGATGTTTTTGTGTAATTGACTTCTGCTTCACATTCTATATAGGGGAATATGGTGTTGACTTTTTATGCCCTATCCATGGGATCAGGAGTGTATTTATTGTGGATACTTGGAGAGTGTCTTGTGTTATGGTTAGAGACCTGTTGCATGTTCCTATTGTTATTTGGAATAGTCTTGAGGGCCATTATTATTATCTTGTGATGTTATGTGGCATCTTTGAACCTAGGGTAGGTTACCTGGATGTGTAGTATGGGGTGGTTTGTAATAAGAGATGGGGCCTGAAAGTGGCTTCCAAGATCACTTATTGTAAGTAATCTTAACCAAGTGAAAACTTAATATATTATTGGGGGTATTAATTCAAAATTAATAAGATGTGGTTCCTCACCCATGCTTGAGTGCTAGTATAAACTAAGATGGAGGTTGAGATGATGCATTCTTCCTTGAGAGGTGTGTGTCTAGCATAGTTAATGGGTTTATCTGTATGAGAAGTCATTGATACTGTGTATGGTCACTTGAGTGTCGAGGTCTTAGAGAGAACTACCAGGAAGAAACTTAAGGGCTTGACATACATGATGACACCTTCCTATACACAGTCTAGTTATCCTACATGTGTCGGTTACCTCTGGATTAGTGAGTCTTACCTTTTTATCTTTTGTTCAATTGGAGTTAGAGAGCTTTCAGGATCTCTTCCTTAGCTTTTTTTTGTGGATGTTTCTTATTTGAGTGGGATTTGTTGTTATCTCCTCAGCACTATGGGAGTGGACCATTTAGGTTCCACGAGGTCGGGTGGTAGTGATTTTTTTACCATTTGAGATTTTGACATTCATGTACCAGTGCTCAATGATCCCTGTAGCAGTTGATTCTTCTTATTCTTCTTTGGTGGAGACGTGTTCTTATCTTCTTGTTCTATGTGGCCTTGTATCATTGTATCAGTTATTAAAAGATATCATGTTGTAGTTCATTTCAGTTATTGTATTACATACCCTGCGACATGTGCAGTGGATGTAGGTTATTATAAATACCTTATGGTTCCAGTTGTATTTATGTTATATTTTATGTGATGTTTCATTTATCATTTATTTTTAATATGAGATTTATAATTATATCTAGTCTAAATTCATTAATTAAACTTCATCAAGGAACCCTTGAGATTTGTAATCTATGTGAGTTGTATATTTCATTGTATTGCTTCCGCATTGTGAAAAATTGTTGTTGTTTGTTAACACTTAAAAAATAAAATTATTCTGTGAACTTAGTTCCATGTTTAGGTTAAGTTCTCCTAGGTTCCCTGGTGGGGCATTACATATTACTTGAAAATCTCAATTCAGGGTTATCAATAGTAGATAAATTCAATATTATCTAGGTGCACCTGATCTAGTGTATGTGGTGCCATCAATTCTTCCAAGTTTAGTTCCTTCACTGTGAGACTTCTTTCTCTAAGTCCTATTCATTTGATCTATTATTTCTCAATATTAACTTGAGTCTTTTCACTTCGTTGTTCCTAGGTTGGGTCTTTATGTCGGTACCTATAGTCTTTGACTAGTTGATTAACCTCGTGACTATGGAAACAAGCCATTCCAAAATTTCCCCATGATCTTCTATTGTTCAATCCATGCAACCTAAAACAATTTACAATATTGTATCGAAATCCTCTACACGGAGTACATGTGATTCTTGTATTATAGTCCCAAGGTATAGCTGGTCCTTGTCAGTTGTTTGCAGTATTCCATCAATTAGGGACTTATTATCATTCCTTCTTTGACCTGCATTCTTCAGATTTTTGACCATACCTATTGTAATTGTTATTGTAGCCCTTATAGCTTTCCTTCCTTGGATTGTTTAAAAACTCTTGATCTAAATTCAAATTCCTTAAGACCATACTTGTAGTTATAATAATGACCATTAAACTTACCTCCAAACATTTTCTATGTGTCTTAATTTGCCACAATGATAATATGTAGGCTTATTTATCTTCGGTGGGGTAGAAGCATTATCTCAATTGGCTTCTTGATTGGAGGACTCATCCTTCTAGATAATATTGTTTGCATTGTATCCAAGTCCAATAGTATGTCTTGGTTGTCTTTGACCTCTTGTCTGTTCATCCAATATTCGCAATGATTCTTGATTTCTTTTTAAGACTTCATTATCATCTTTCTCAGATTTCAAATCATTCTTCAGATGTTCATTCTCAGATATCAGGTCTGCAATCTCTGCAACTTTCCTTGCAATATTTTGATTTGCACTAAATAGTTGGTCTGTCAAGTTGTAGTGAATTTGTTCTTTTTTCATCTTCATATTTTCATTTTTGTTCTTGGATTTCACACATCCTTACTGATTTGGCTTCTTATTCTCTTTTCAGTGGTTTCAGATGATCAAATAGGTTTTTGATCTTTTCAGATAGTTTTGATATTATAGCATCTGATTCGTCAGACATGCTTCCTTTGATTTTTCTTCAAGTTATTCAACCTAATCTTGAGTGTCTTTCAATTGATGTGCTAACATATTTCTCTTATTGATCGAATGCATCAATTTCTTCTTTAATTCATCAATATGCGCATTGGCCATTCTTAGTTCTATTTCCATGTTGTCAATCACCGTTTCATAGCTATAGCTCTCCATAACTCCAAATCTTTCTGTTGGAGATTTTCCAGTAGGCCAGTACTGACTGTATGTTTGTCATTGATGACAACATATGGAAAGTAGCATGCATGGAAGTTTTATGCAGTAAGCTTTCTGTATATGAAACATAGACATGATATTAGCATGATATCATGGGCACAGAGGTTAACTGTTGTGTGTGTGAATTTTGTACCTAGCTGTAGACACAACACTTCAGTAAAATATTAGAGGTTAGTTAAAATCAAAATCATGTCGTGAAATGGAAACTAATCTAACCAGTCGATTTACTGCCTTGTAGTAGATGCGAGTATGTATTCTTAGATTAGACCGAGATCAGTGACCTTGACGACACCTAAACGAAGGATTTGAATGTAGAATCTAGATATGAGATGAATGCAAATTAATCTATATTTGTGGATTTTCTATGCATTAAGATAAACTCAATTGATATGAATCTATTCTAGATGAAAAATTGATATACAAATTAAGCTAATAATGATATACTAAATATGAAACTAAAGTGATTAAAAACAAGATTGATCTCACAAAATTTGTCGATTTGCAAAGAAGCTTCAATTATTTAGATGTCAATTCGCTAGCGTGATTGTGCAAATTCATGGATTGATTTTGGCAGAGTAAGTATGCAAACTTGTGAGATGAATATTGAAGAGCTGAGCCTTGATTTTATAGAAATCCAGGGCTTTGGGGATGCATGGAAAAAGCCATAAATCACTCATGTTGATTTTTGAGTCAACAAGGAATTAAAGATAGTTAACTCACAAAAAATCATGCAAAAAGATCCTTTTGATTTAAATCAGAAGTTGAGATCAGCTTTTAACTCAAAAGAGAGTTGAGTTTATTTTTAAAACAACTTGAATTGATTTTCTAATTTAAAGTTCAACTTCTTTTTGGATGTGCATAATTAATTATGAATTAAATAAATAAATAAAGTGATTTTATCCTCAACTTAACTGATTTTAAAAATAAAACAATTGATTTATGGGTTAATCAATTTATTAAATGAAACTTTTTATTCTAAAAACTATATTATTAAATTTGACAATTGACATTAATTAATTAAATAAGTATTTAATCAATTAGTCATAGGATATTTGATTTATTGTCAAAATTTGAATAATACAATTTATGAATAAATATAATTAAATCCAATTAGATAATTAAGTGCCAGTATTAAATCTAATTAATTAAATATTCAAAACATTCAATTAATCAAACTTGAGGATAAATAGGATTTATCACCAAATAATCATTAAATTAAAGATAATTAAGATAAATAGAATATAGGAATATTCCTCGATGTAGAATTTTAGGATGATCAATTAAGATTTGATAATGTGCTGATGTGCGTTAGGTTAGGACTTTGATGTCAATTTTGTTCGAATTGAAGATGTAGGAGGTTAATGAACCTATAGCCCATTTTTGGGGTATTACATTTTGCCCCTCTTTGAATCACTCTATGAAGCGCAATGGTTCAAAGATAGTCTGTGTATGATGTTGAAATTGATGTTTGAAACAGAAATTGTGATATGAGATAGAAACTAATTGAAATATTCAAAGATATTAGGTCTTGAATGACCGAAGATAATGTTAACTATAACAGTAATGAACCTGTTGGTGTTTCAAAATGGCTTATGCTCTTAGGCTGCCAATATACCCTCAGACAGATTTTATGATGGTTAGTTGCAAAATGTAAAAGGATCTTAGGGTAATTGGACCAACTGTAGGGACAAGACTGCCCTCTTCACTTCTGGCTCTGCAAAACCAAGGCAGGTGCACCTAACCCAGTAAAAACTATACCTTACACACCAAAGTTTGGGTTTATATAACATATGATAGCAAGATGGTACTAAATGCCAACCTTACATTCATTGACTCTCCATTACTATGGGGTAACAAAACTACACAACCAAAGATTTAAAACTTAAAATGTTTCTTGATTTTAAGATTTGGATTGCAATAACTTCAATCAGTGTATGTTGACAAGAGATTTACTCATTTAGGCCAGTGCCTCATCCATTGGGCAAGATTTCTTAGACACAAAAGATACACAGATCAGAGAATATCCGAGATTCATAGCCACAAATACATTTACCATAATCCTTACTACTTGCAAAGTATCCTTATGTAGACAAGGGTAAACTCATATCCCATCTAGAGCATTATTTAATCCAATCCTAGATCAGAACTCAAGAATGAAGATACATACATAAAACAATATGTAATGAACTAGAAAGCTCGAAGCCTACCTGTCTTGAAACTGAGGAGAGAGAAGAATCATATATTTGTATTAAGTATGATGAATCCTTTCTATGCATACAATTAGTCAATAAAAATCATGCTTGCAAACTACAACTTAGACCTGCAACTTTTATCTCTCATTAACAAGCACTGAAGCAAAATTATTACAATCCTGACTAAGAATAGGGCTCACCAAGCAAGAGGTACCGAACACCTAACTCCCAATGCCTCTGAATGATCATGAAAAATCCTTTATATCTCCAGGATTGCAACAAGCAACTAATGATCATTCAAAGCTACAAATCAAAATCACCTAACTCAAACAAATAGTGAATGTAGACAAGACATGCTCCAAGCGCATGGTCGGTGAGATAAAAAAATCATCAAACTTTGCAACTGATCCGACCATGTACTAGCTCCAAGGACAAGAAAAATCATCACAAAAGCCCTGTTAATTCCAGCTGTAGCAGAGAATGTGTGACCCACCTATCAATCTTTCCTTGGTAGAGGCTCCCAAGGATGCAATATCATGCTAGAACAACTACCAGGATCAATCTTCATAAATTCTCACCTGCAACCAAGCTAGAAATGACCAAAAATGGTCCTGCATTATGGCTCTTTCGGTGCACTATCTCCTAACCCTGTAGAAAAACCCTTGAATCATTTGAAAGTTGACGGCAATGACCCCTTGATCTATCTTTAAAACACAATCTTTGATCTATTTCCTCCCTGAACATTGGATGGTTCACAAAATATTAACACAACGGTCAGCTTAGATCACATTTCTTATACAGAATTAGACCGTTGTCACTAGACCATGATGTTAAGAAATGTGCATGTTATATCCACAGTGTAATGACAACCACAAGATTTAATCAAGCTTTAAACACATTTGGACGTCAAAAATACGGGCCCCACTGACAATTTACCAAGTCATAAATCCATAGCCAATAATAAATGTGCATGTCAGTAGCATGTGGCTCAGGACCCACCTTGACTTCTCTTTCCATCAAACAAGATCAACGGCTGTCGCTATACTGCTGACCTTAAAAAATGTGCATCTTATCACAATGGTATAATGACAGCTATGAGATCTTGTCACATCTTAATCATCCAGAGAAATCAGGACCCACTAACACCTCATTAACCTCTGCCAAATCAGAAACCACCATGTCACATAGAGCGGGCCCCTTCCTGACCTCATCTTTAAAAGAAAGGTTCTATCAGCCACCACGTCATCTTTATTTCAACCAATGAGAAACATACATGTGAGCATGACCTGGCACTTAGGGCCCACTACAAACCCTAGTCCTTAAAGAGGATTGGACGGTTGTCGGTATACCATTGGCTTAAAATCCTTACATCTCCCATCAACGGTATAACGGCAGCCGTCGATGGATTCTGATGCTTAGCCGATAGCTGAGAAAGAAGAACGGGCCTGCTAGGATAGATGTCGGATCGTCACCATTTCACATGTTAGGGATTCTAACAACCGGGAGCTATAAGATATAAGGACAACCAGAAGTTCTTAAAGGGTTAAAACACTTGGAAACATTAACGAAGAACTTTGGCGTAGTGATAAAATATTAAAGGGGGCCCTGACATAAAAACCTAATGACATAACATGTAAAGTGATGGGTTAAAGGGGTTGAAAAATAGCACATGCTTATTTCAGAGAATTAGTGAGCCAAAAAGTAACACGAAATTATAACAAGTCTCAGGTCAACCTAGGGTTTTGGATTTTGAAGGCATACAAAGGGATTTTACCCTAGCACTTAGGGTTTTCTACAATTTTGACCAAATTTGAACCCTAAAGATATGAAAATTATGTAGAGGGATTCAACACAAAAACTAGGAAGACACAAAAAACTTCAAAATTACGAGGGGGACAGGAAAAATAGAGAATACTACCAAAAAATGTCTCATACTCGGGGGTGTGTATCTCCTACAGATACAACAAGTAAGCTAGAATCTCTTGGAAGAGCAGACCAAATTAAAACTTCGACGCAAAAACAACATGACTATACAGAGGAAAACCTAAACTACTACTCATGGAAAAGATACTTTAGGAGAAGTAAAACTTTAGGAATTGTCCATGAACAGGAAATTCCAAAGTACCACCAGTCAAATCCTTCATGAAATAAGAATCTGTTCCCCATTTGTTTTCAATAAGATAAGGGCCCAACCAGATAGGATCAAACTTACCATGCTTTCCTTTATCTTCCAATCTTGCATTCCACATCAGAACAAGATCATCTACTTCAAAAATTCTTTGGGTAGCCCTTTTATCAAATAGATTCATACAATGCCTCTACAATCTTTCATTTCTTTCATGTGCATCTCTACTTACCTCATCGAATTGGATCAACTCATCCATTCTTACCCTCATCTCATCATCTAAGTCTTCATCATATGCTTGGATAAACTTATACATCTGCAATAGGTTATTTTGAGGCAATCTAGCATTTATCCCATACACTAAATCAAAGGGAGCACAACCTATGGCCTTCTTTATAGTTACCTTGTCATCTCACAATGCGAACCATAACTTTGAGTCCCAAGCTTTCTTATTTTTATCCAATACTCTCTTGAGAATCTTAATTAGACTTTTGTTACTTGACTCAACCTGGCCATTTCCTTGTGGATGATATGGGGAAGAAAATGAAATCTGTATCCCATACTGCTGACAAAAATCACTAAATTCTTGTGATCTAAAACACATTGCATTATGAACCATAATTACCTCTAGGCAACCAAATCTGGTAAAAATATTTTGCATTACAAAATCTATGACAACTTTGCTAGTAGCCTTTCTAGTAGGGATTCCTTCAACCCACTTGGTAAAATAGTCTATTGCCACCAGCATATAAGAATGTCCACCACTAGACTTGTTTGGAATCTCTCCAATAAAATCTATACCCCACTTTTGGAAAGGATCCTGAACTGCAACAGGCCTGAGTGGCAAATTCCCATTAAATTTTAACTTACCACCAAATCTTTGACATGCATCACATTTTCTGACAAACTGATGTGTATCCTTAA
This sequence comes from Chamaecyparis obtusa, assembly GCA_027943335.1. NCBI lineage: Eukaryota > Viridiplantae > Streptophyta > Pinopsida > Cupressales > Cupressaceae > Chamaecyparis > Chamaecyparis obtusa. The sequence continues at coordinate 3,307,324 of BSBK01000413.1, forward strand.
AAATTGTAGGCCACCAAAATCCAAACCTAAGAATCTTGTGAGTTGTGGTCTTTGCCATATAGTGCCCTCCAAAAACACCTTGGTGCATTTCATCTAACAAGGCTTTGGATCTCTCATTGTCTAAGCATTTTAGTAATACTCCATTACTTCTCCACCACAATTTACCATGTATAATAGCATACCTTGCAGATTGCAACTTGATAGTTCTCCTTTTGTTTTCATCCATTTCAGGGGGAAGGACCAATTTCTGCAAGTAACCAATAACATCCTTGTACCAGTCACAGTATTCCATATCACAAATATATGGCGTTTGTTCTTCTTCTAACATATTTACATGATTGGCAACTAAGTTGCTTTGTGCCATTAAGTTTGCAAGACCTAAACCTCTTATCAACTTTGTAACCTAGATGTCAATGTTAAATTCTTGGATCTTGTTGATCCATCTACATCTTTTCCCTGAAACCTCTTGTTGTACCAATATATCCTTAACTGCAGCACTAGGAACATAAGCAACCACCTTAGCTCCTTCAAGGTAACATCTAAAAGCCTTGACTGCTTTGACCAGGGCATAAGCCTGCTTCTTAGTAATGTTATATTTCATCTCTGCTACTTGTAGGGATTTGCTAAAAAATGATATGGGTTGTTCATATCCATTTGAATTCTTCTGCAATAAAACTGCTGCAACTGTATGACAAGAGGCAAAAGAAAAAATTTGCATGGGCTTACCATAATCAGGTGTTCTTAAAATTGGAGCATCTTTGATGGCTTTTTTGATACTTCTAAAAGATTCATCTGCTTCTTCATTCCATTCAACCTTTTCCTCTTTTTTCAACATTCTATAGATGGGGATATTGATTTATGCAAAATTTGTAACAAATCTCCTTAGAAAGTTGACCTGCCCAAAGAAGGATTGTACTCCTTTAACATTTCTAGGTGGGGAAAGCCTATCTATAGCCATAACTCTCTCAGGGTCAATCCTCACTCCATCCTTAGACATAATATGTCCCAAGAGATTCCCTTCCACAACACCAAAAGCACACTTTTTTGGATTCAAAGAAACCCCATATCCCAAAGCCCTGATAAAAATATTCTCAAGATGCTCACAATGTTGACTCTCCTTATCTAAATATGCTATGAGATCATCTTGTTATACTACCAAAAACTTGTTTATAAAGTCTGCAAAGGCCACATCTATGGCTCTCTAAAAATTAGCTCCAACATTTGTTAAACCAAAGGGCATTCTAACATAAACATATGTTCCCCAGGGGGTAGTGAATGCAGTCTTAAACTGCTCTGACTCCTTGACCATGACCTGATTATATCTAGAGAAACCATCCACCATGGACATTAGCTCTGATCCAATAACCCTCTGCAACATATTTTCCATGTTAGACAAACCGTAATTATCCTTCAAAGAATTGACATTTAGATTTCTAAAATCAACACACAACCTAATGTCACCATTCTTTTTTCTGACTAGAACCAAGTTTGACACCCAAGTAGAATGTCTGACAGGCTTGATGATCCCAGCATCTATCATCTTTTTGAGTTCATCTTGCATTTTTTGTGCCAAGGTAGGATTCACAGGTCTTAATTTTTTCCTAAAAGGTTTGGTACCTTCTTTCAGTGGTATCTCATGTTGGAACGAATCTTCTCTATAGGCTTTCAAATCATCATAAGACCATGCAAAAATATGTCTAAATTTTCTGAGAAGATCAATCAAATTTTTTCTAGTTCTTGGGGACAAACACCTACCTATATAAATATTTTTTGGTACTTGACTTGTTCCTAAATTTATTTCCTCCAAATCATTGATCTTATCAACAAATTTAGTAAAATAAGCCCTTTCTTTATTATCAAATGCCCTCTCAAGAGAAACCAATCCCCTTGGGACCCTATTTGACTTCAATTGTAAAAATTCTTTCCCAAGAACATTCTCTTTCCCATTTCTAATGTCAACATAAGTGCTGAAATCCATCTCCTGACCACCGAAGTGAGACTCACACTGCAAGAATCTTAGTATATCTTGATCATTAGAAAATACTTGCCAATTTTCAACATTGTCTGGGATAGAAGGCCTAGACATAAACTCAATTTTGGCTATCCCTGCAAAAGTGATATCCTCTGGCCTCAGTGCTATGTTTGCTAATAAATCAGCCATCCTATTTTGGCTTCTATCCACCCAATCAATACCAAAAGCACTAAAACCTTCAATTTCATCCCAAACAGTATTTCTATATTGTTTCAATCTTTGATTCTTTGATGCATACTTCGATCTAATCTGAGAGATTACTAACTCAGAATCACTAATCACCTTAAGATGTTTAATCCCATGTCTTGATGCTAGTTTCAAACCAATCAGTAGGGCCTCATATTCAACAACATTATTTGTGTAGGGAAACAAGAGAGTGAAAGAAAACTTAAAAGTTTTACCATTTGGGGATATCAATAGCACTCCTACTCCAGCACCTTCCTTTGAACTTGCTCCATCAAAATATAAAGTCCATAAGACATTACCTTCTGCCATGTTATCCTCATCATCAGCTAGAGGGACAGGCTTGACCTTTTCTTGCACCCCTTTCTCCTGAACGTGGAAAGAACCAATGTCAGTGTCCACAAAACAATTCATGTTATCATCTTCATTCTCCTAAATCATATGTGGAGTTCTAGTTTCCCTTGACACCTTCACACTTTCTCCTCCAATGTTAAAAGTAGAAAAAGACAAGTCACACTAGATACTTCCTCCCATAGAAGTACTCCATCTGCTAGATAATAGCATCCCATACTATGGAGGGATATCAACCACTAGAACACTCATAGTTAGCTGTTTGTCAAGAAATGCTGCTAATTTATAAGGCAAAGCCTTAATGGTACCAATAACTGGCACCTCTCTTGAGTCCATGGCTTGGCATCTTCCATGAGGTGTATCAACTTTCAGTCCTAGTGACTTCATGATCTCTACAGGCATGATAGTATTTGATGCCCCATAATCAATCATGCAATTCTTCAATAATTTGCCATTTATCATAAGAGACAAGAAGAAAGAATCAACTATCCTTGATGTAATAATTGCAACATTTGCATCCAAATATATTCGAGGAATCTTGGAGATGATTTCTTCATTTTTACTATCAGGTGTGTCATCTAAAGAAGCCACATGGTTATCAGTTCTACTCATCCCTTGGACCTTTGTAGAAGAGGCACCATTTACCCAATCCAAAGCCTTCACCTTATGCTCTTCTATCCTCATCATTTCCAAAAGTGGATCTTTGACAGTCATTTGTGAAAGCAATTTAGTCATATCAATGGGAACATATTTCTAGTCATCCATGTCCCCCTTAAAAATAGTGACATCTTTATCCTCTATTTGGACAATCAAGTCAGATTTATCTTTGTGTAGAGACTCATCTCCCTTTTGGGGTATGGGAACAACTACTTCTGATGTCCTTGCTTTACCCTTAGGTATTGCAATAGGCCAATTCTTCTTTTTTATTTTCACCTGGCTAACAAAATCAACACCTTTCCCCTTTCCTTCAGGTTGTTATGTACTCCTTTCTGATCTCTTGATAAACATGCTACCTAGTTTGCCAGTTGTATTTCCAATTGTCCTATTTCTCAAATTGTAATTACTCTTGGCTTGAGTGACCATGTCTGCAGTGATTTGAGAAATTTCCTCATCAGAAGGTTGCCTTAAGGAAACGTGCTCCTCACATTTCACCGCACCACATCCAACATCATCAAATTCTTCATCCTCTTCAATGGAGTCAACCTCATCCCATGCATGTGATGAAGTCATTGCACAACCATTCTTATCATATTGCTCATCTTGTTCATGTTTCTCAAATAGATTCAGGGCAATAACATAGTATTCTGGACTATGAGGAGATTGACAAGCAACACACCATGGGATATCATTACTCATATTAACTGAATTCCTCTACAAAGGATCAGGAATCCTGTCATCAGGCCTATCCCTCTTAGCTGGAAAAATGGGCTTACCATCCTTCTATTGAGTATTGTATGGGTAATTTTGCATTCTTGGCTACCTACTAAAATTATTAGAAGTTGACCGATCATTAGTCACAACCCTATTGTTTCTTTTTTCATCAGGCCTTAGATCCTCTAAATCATTTAGAATCTATTTTAGATTATCCTCCTTTTTGGGTTTAAAGTTTGTAGACCTTCCCATCTCTTTCTTATTTTGTACTTGAGGCCTACAATCATCTCTTCTCCCCAATTTTCCTGATATTCTTCTATTACTCTCTATGTTAATAGCCAACTTGTAAGCCTCCCCAAGATTTCTAGGTTTCTTATCCCTTAAAAGATACCCCATCTTTGCATCAAAAGCATTTAAGTATGTCACAAGACACACCCTATCATCTAATTTTTTAACTTGTAGGAGCGTATGCATAGCTTTTTGGAATCTTATATCAAATTCAAGAGCATCTTCATTCTAATTTTTCTTTATGTTATTGAATTCATTCAAAATAAAACCCTCATTTGGTTTATCACTGAAATGTTCCTTGAAACAATTCTTAAATTCATTCCAAGACCCTATACTGGCATGGGGCAATCCTCTAAACTAGTCCCTAGCATCTTTGGTCAGAGATTGTATAAATAAATTCATTACAACATTATCAGGCTCAATATTATAATCATCTATTACATCAATAAAATTCTTTAGATGTTCCTCACATGTGATGACATTGTTTCCAGCAAATTTAGGGAGCTTCTTTCTAATTTCATCAAGAATTACATTAGGATAACCAGGAATACCCAAAAAGATAAGTTGTTTTTACCTTTCATGAACAAAACCTCCTTGAGGTGGATCCACTCCTTGAGATGTAGATGTCCTTGTGTTTGAAATAGCAAAAAAATTAGTAGCACCCAGTGATGGGATGTCTTTTGTTTGAGTTGCAAGGTTACCAGGATTTCCACCTTGTCCCAAAGAAGAAACAACAACATTTGAAGGTCCTGAAGTATGCTTGAGAAACTCAATCTTCTTCCTCATTTTTGCAGCAGTAGCCTCCAATTCTACTTTCTCAAGTTCTTTGGCCCATATTTCTTTCTCCTTTCTAGCCTTCTCAAGATCTGCATCTAATCTCAACTCTTGATCTAAAGGATCCTCATCATTAACATGTTCATTGATTGTAACTCCAACAGCTCTTTGTTTGCCTTTTTCTCTAGGTCTAGTTATCTTATACACCTTTTGTAAAATAGGCTATCCCTCTATTCTTTTAGGATCTGGGACATAATTAATTGCCTCCAAATCTAATAACTGCCTCTTTAACTATTCAACCCTTATGATGGCCTGCCTTAATTTATCCTCTTTATGTTTTTCTCTTTGCTGTCTGATAGCAACCCATTCTTGGATTTTTCTTTCCAACTCATAAAATTATTCAAAAATTTCTTTTGATTCTAGGAGAGTAGTCTCAGATTTAGCATCTCCCACTTGAAACTCGTCCTCATAATGGGTCAACCCCAAATTAACAACCTCTTCATATTCTGAGACATTTTTTTCTTGACCAGGTTTGATTTGATTTTCTTGTCTTGTATCCTCTTTATGTTTCCAAGTATGAGACATATTTTTCTTTTTTCTTCCCCCCCTTGTTTGACTAGGCCTAGAAGTGCTTGGAAGACCTTCTTCCAATCTATCTTCCTGATGCTCCTTTCTCCGAGACCTAGTACCTTCGTAACTCATCTTATAAATAATCTGCTGACTAGCACTGCTGTAAAGATGTTTGAGTTGCCACCTAAGTATATTGGGAATCTTAAAACACTATTTCCTCACTGACAAGTATCCTAATGAGTTTGACAAGACAAGGGGCAAGAATAACCCTGTGTTTCCAATGATGACCTACTGGTTATTATAGACTTGTGTAACATTTCCCCAGCAAAGTCACCATTTTGTTGGTGTTTCAAAATGGCTTATGCTCTTATGCTGCCAATATACCCTCACATAGATTTTAGGAGTGGTTAGTTCCAAAATGTAAAAGGATCTTAGGGTAATTGGACCAACTGTAGGGACAAGACTGCCCTCTTCACTTCTGGCTCTGCAAAACTAAGGTGGGTGCACCTAACCCAGTGAAAACTATACCTTACACACGAAAGTCTGGGTTTTTATAATAGATGATAGCAAGAAGGTACTAAATACCAACCTTACATTCATTGACTCTCCATTACTATGGGGTAACAAAACTACACGACCAAAGATTTAAAACTTAAAATGATTCTTGATTTTAAGATTTGGATTGCAATAACTTCAATCAATGTATGTTAACAAGAGATTTACTCATTTAGGCCAGTGCCTCATCCATTGGGCAAGATTTCTTAGACACAAAAGATACACAGATCAGAGAATATCTGAGATTCATAGCCAAAAATACATTTACCACAATCCTTACTGCTTACAAAGTATCCTTATGTAGACAAGGGTAAACTCATATCCCATCTAGAGCATTATTTAATCCAATCCTAGATCAGAACTCAAGAATGAAGATACATGCATAAAACAATATGTAATGAACTAGAAAGCTCAAAGCCTACCTGACTTGACACAGAGTAGAGAGAAGAATCATATATTTGTATTAAGTATGATGAATCCTTTCTGTGCATACAATCAGTCACAAAAAATCATGCTTGCAAACTACAACTTAGACCTGCAACTTTTATCTCTCATTAACAAGCACTGAAGCAAAATTATTACAACCTTGACTAAGAATAGGGCTCACCAAGAAAGAGGTTCTGAACACCTAACTCCCAATGCCTTTGAATGATCATGAAAAATCCTTTATATCTCCAGGATTGCAAGAAGCAACTGATGATCATTCAAAGCTACGAATCAAAATCACCTAACTCAAACAAATAGTGATTGTAGACAAGACATGCTCCAAGCACATGGCTGGTGAGATCAAAAAATCATCAAACTTTGCAACTGATCCAACCATGTACCAGCTCCAAGGATAAGAAAAATCATCAGAAAAGCCCTGTTAATTCTGGCAGCAACAAAGAATGCGTGACCCACCTATCAATCTTTCCTTGGTAGAGGCTCCCAAGGATGCAATATCATGCTAGAACAACTACCAGGATCAATCTTCATAAATTCTCACCTGCAACCAAGCTGGAAATGACCAAAAATGGTCCTGCAGTATGGCTCTTTTAGTGCACTATCTCCTAACGCTGCAGAAAAACCCTCAAATCATTTGAAAAATGATGGCAACGACCACTTGATCTATCTTTAAAACACGGTCGTTGATCTATTTCCTCCTGGCACATCAGATGGTTCATAAAATATTAACACAACGGTCAGCTCATATCACATTTCTTATACAGAATCAGACAGTTGTCGCTACACCGTGATGTTAAGAAACGTGCATGTTATATCCACGGTGTAATGACAACCACAAGATTTAATTGAGCTTTAAACACATTTGGACGTCAAAAATACTGGCCCCACTGACAATTTGCCAAGTCACAAATCCACAGCCAATTAGAAATGCACATGTCAGCAGCATGTGGCACATGACCCACCTTGACTTCTCTTTCCATCAAACAAGAGCAATGGCTATCGCTATACCGTTGACCTTAAAAAATGTGCATCTTATCCCAGTGGTATAGTGATAGCCATGAGATCTTGTTGCATCTTAATCATCCAAAGAAATCAGGACCTACTGACAGCTCAATAACCTCTGTCGAATCAGAAACCACCATGTCACATAGAGCCGGCCTCTTCCTGACCTTGTCTTTAAAAGAAAGGTTTTGTTAGCCACCATGTCATCTTTATTTCAACCAATGAGAAACATACATGTGAGCATGACCTGGCACTTAGGGCCCACTACAAATGCTAGTCCTTAAAGAGGATCAGACGGATGTCTCTATACCGCTGGTTTAAAATCCTTACATCTCCCATCAATGGTATAATGACAACCGTCGATGGATTTTGATGCTTAGTTGACAATGGAGAAAGAAGAATGGGCCCACCAAGACAGATGTCCACTCATCGCCATTTTGCATGTCAGGGATTCTGACAATCAGGAGCTATAAGATATAATGACAGCCACAACTTCTTAAAGGGTTGAAACACTTTGAAACATTAATGAAGAACTTAGGCGTAGAGATAAAATATTAAAGGGGGCCTTGACATAAAAAACTAATGACATAACACGTAAAGTGATGGGTTAAAGGGGTTGAAAAATAGCACATGCTTATTTCAGAGAATTAGTGAGCCAAAAAGTAATGCGAAATTATAACAAGTCTCAAGTCAACCTAGGGTTTTGGATTTTGAAGGCATACAAAGGGATTTTACCCTAGCACTTAGGGTTTTCTACAATTTTGACCAAATTTGACCCCTAAAGATATGAAAATTATGTAGAGGGATTCAACACAAAAACCAGGAAGACACAAAAAAATTCAAAATTATGGGGGTGGACAGGAAAAATAGAGAATACTACCAACAGAATTGATGATTGCGAAAAAGTGTCAAAATGCTTGATTCTGAACATTATGATTGCGAAGAAGTGAGTGACTGATTCCAGACCTGATTGTCAATAAGAATCACATTGGTATCACATCTAAACCCTTGAGTTATGAAGAACTAAAGAAATAACACTAATGAATTGATGGTTATGAAAAATTGATACAGTCTACAAGATTCAGAGAATACTAGATTGATATGGATCTCAATGAATCTGATATGCCCCGAGCGATGAGGTCTTTTGATGAATCAACAACTAGACATGGTTGTTGTCTCAATTACTAAGGAAAGATATGATTTCAGATTTAGATTACAGACTTTGAATGATATGCAATACCATGGCCCCTTCGGGATCAAAATTGAAATCTGACAAGAAAAGTGAGTGTTGATAGTTTAGAAGCATGTTAATTGATTTGAGAAGTGGTTAAACACGTTTAAGAATGCATTCTGCATCATTTAGAGGTCCTGGAGACCAAGTTTGACTAGGTTTGACCATGAGTTGACCATGGTTGACCATGTTGAAATTTTGATAGTTTGATGTAAGATAATCAGTTAAGTTGAATACTGGATTTTTGTGATGATTGAAGGTTAATTGTGCAAGTAGTAGATTGTCCTAGGTCTGAAAATTTTAAATCACAATTTTGACATAGTAAATGATCTCAGATTTTGATTTTGATCCCGAAAATGGGTTCAAAATGTTGAAATTAGCCAAGGGTGCAATTTTAGTAAAAAATGGAGCACTTTTGAAAATTAGGTGAAAAGCTATATAAGGGCTAGAAGGGTCATTTTGAATTCATTTAAACCTTTTGACTTTAGAAATCTTGTGGAGCCCTCTCAGTGAGAAAATGGTAGAACCAAAGGTACCTATGAGTTTGCATCGATTTGAGTGTAGTCAAAGACACCAAAGACCTCGACAGTATGGACATCCAGTAGGTGGACCTCTATGCTTTGCTAAAAGTTCAATTTTTTCATGATTTATAGCATTTTAAGGATTTTTTGTACACTTTTCAATTTTGAATTTTTGAATGCATAGAAACTCGTACAAATATCCAGCGAGACTGGTATGACTTTCAAACTATAGATAGGTTGTTGTCACATTAATCCCCAAGACTCGTATTAGAGGGACCTAAGAGTCATACAATGTTTTGTCAGGTCCCTCATAACTTGTACGAGGAGGAATGTATTGTCCTATCACTATGCTTTGTCATATGGTATGATGTAGAAAATCGTACGACTTTCCCTGCTAGTCTGAAGTGTCATATGGAAAACAGTGAGCCAAAAAATCATTACTAGCTCAAATTTTTGAATTTTTTGATCTTTTAACCTGATTCCTAACCTTTTAACCTACCTTCTAAAATAATAATCTATTCAATTCCTACACTTGTAACCCATTCTATGACCAAATTACTGATAGGATTCCCTGTTTCTGTAATGTGTAGGTCATATATCTAGATTTTCATGAACGGATTTCATATCCAGCTACTCAGAGATTATGTGTTAACTACTAGACCCTATGAGGGTACACCTTACTTCCTGTGGATTTGAGTACCTCATTCATTTACCCGAGATTAGGGTAAATCATGAACTTTTGACTGCTTTGATTGAGAGATTTCATTCAGAGACCCAAACATTCCACCTACCGACTGGGGAGATCACTGTTACCCTTGAGGATGTGTATCATATACTACACATTCCTTTCCATGTAGGCCGATGGCCAGAGTATGTGAGTTCAGGGAACTCAGGTCTTTTAGCTTTTAGACATCTCTTTGGAGATGATACTCAGATGACTACCTCCATTTCTTAGGAGACTTTAGTGCAATGATATGGGTAGACACACCTACTCGAGTGTATCATTGTCAGGATGATTGGTGTTATTATTATGTTTGACCATCAGTAGAATAGTCTTTTGATGGGTTGGGCCCCAATGGTAGCATGTTTGATGGTGACTCACTCTGAGTTGTCTTGGGGTCAGTGTCTATTGGCCCATATGTTGTCTGAGATGCATGAGGTAGTGTATTAGGAGAGCAAGTCTTTTACACTTGGAGCTTTAGTTTTATAGATCTAGGCATGGGAGCATATCCTAGTTTTGAGACCAGTATGTACCTCATAGAGGCAGCCTCAAGAGCCTGTTATATATATATATATGTTGGATATGTCATACAAGGGCGGATGGGCCATGTAGAGTACTAGAGGCGATGCCTTGATGATATGACATTTTTTTGATGGAGACCATATGTAGCTATTGAGCCTTGGCCGACTGCATGAGAGAAATTTAGTTTCTTCTTTCAGAGCCGTGTGCTGATCGGGTGGTCAGCCTCCACTATAAAGAGATTCCTTATCACTAGGGTGTGGCAGCAATATGGATGAGTGTAGGATGCACCATAGGATTATGTGACTTATGCTCGGATAGGTCATGAACTTGGACTCGGATGGACCACGAGGCTCTCTTATGCTTTGTGTTCATAGGCATATAGTGCTATTGCTGGTAGAGATTAGGAGTATAGACCAGAGGTACTTGATGCTAGAGTTACAGATGGGTTCATTGCCTGGCTTGCTGACCATCCCATCCATAGATTCTCAGATTCAATAGAGCTGATACCCTCCATGGAGGAGGTGATGGATGTTACAAGTGCTCTAATGGGACAAGGTCCCAGACCCACACATGTTCCTATTGTGCATCCCACACCTCTGAGACCTAGAGCGATGGCTCCACTACAGAGACCATCAGGATAGATGAGGCCCCGTCGTCCCACTAGTTCCATAGTAGGAAAATCTATAGGTTCTCATAGACAGATTAGGGGAGAGGGTAGTACTTTAGGTAGTGTTGGTTGAGCTAAGGAGGTACTTGCAGCAGAGCAAGTTGTGGGTGGTGGTATTGATTTGATACCAGAGGATACAAGTTTTTATTTAGGTTCCAAGGTCAGAAACTGTAAGGTGCAGAGAGCAGAGACCATTGAGCAGGTTGCCCCAGATATTGAGATGCCAGTAGCCGATGTTGATCCTACTATTCCTCTTACTCCATAGGAGACTATCAGATGGCTCAGAGTATAGGTTATGGACCTAAAGTTTCACAGTGCTCAGTGGGAGGAGAGATATATAGAGGCAAATAGATAGAGTACTAAGCTTCATGCTGAGGTGTAGATATTACAGGCAGAGGTGATTCATCAGACCTCCCGGGTAGCTTACTATGTGTCCACATATTATACTATTGTTCTTTTTGCATAGAGAGTCACTTCATACTCTTAGTATATGATGGCATGAGAGGGAGCCAGAGCACCCAGAGCAGAGGCAGTACCATAGGCACCACCACCCCCTCCACTAGATGCAAAGGATCATGCTAACAACTGATCAGTTTTGATATGTTCTGATATATTATGCTCTTTTTTGATCATTGATATACTATTCTGACTTTGAGAGCTCACATGAACTCATTCTTTTATACACTGTGCTAGTAGTGCACCCTTGACTAGTTCAAGATTTTCTTGATATATATATGAGATTGATATTTTGGTTATGACTTCATTTGTACTTGTCATGTTTTTGAGTTATGATGATATCATGTGATGCTTATGCTATGAGTAGTGTAGAATGCATGTATGGATATATGCAATGCAATGATTTATTTCATATGTATGGATGTAATGTAAATGTATTTGTTTATGGAAAGATGTATGTATGATTTATGTTGATGCACATGGATGAATTGTAATGAAACATATGATTATGATATGTAAATGCAACGATACACATGATATGTTTTGCAGGAATTGATGAAGACAAGTACTCAGTCTTATGTCAAAAGAATATTTAACCTAGGAGAATAACTGCTTGTGATTCTATGAAGAGAGCTTTGAGTTAGGTGTCAGCTCTTGTTAGATTTGAAGAGACAATTGAAGAATTGTTTAAGCATTGAAGTTCATTTAGCCATTGTGAGATCATGCAATCATGCAAAAATGCAAAGAGACATGCAATATGAAATGCAACCTAAGATCTAGAACCTAGTCACTAATCATGTGTCGGTCATTCTCATTATTGAATGTTTAGGTAACTGGATAAATAAATACAATGCCCACTAGTTATGAAACCATAGACATATGAATATCGATTTGTATGCATAGGAATCAATACCACACCCACTGATTATGAAATCATGGATATATGAATATTGATTTTGTTTTCAAAATGTTGGATTAGATATAAGCACCAAGGCACAAATGCTAGGATGACTTGAATATCATGTCCATTTTGATATAGCAATTTGTATAAGCATCAAAACATAGACATCGTGATGACCTGAATATGCCTTGGAGTATAGACGCATCAAGCAGTCAAGAGATCATTCTAAATCTAATGTGAATTACCCGTAGTGACCCTTTATCGATCACACCCTTAGGTAAGATTGCATTTCACAATAGTAGAAAGAACTCACTCAAAAAGACAATAGTGAGATCAAACTTCCTTGAATTTTCTAGGTATCAATGGTTGAGGTACACATGGCCATCCAATTCAAGATAGAGGCTCTTACAGTCGAACACCATTTCAATCCATAATTTCCAAAGTTGTTAGATTTTCACATACAAGAAGAAAACAAAGAAAAGATTATGCCCCTAGTCATCACTCTCTAAATCCTATAAAGGACATCATCAAAGAGCTCGAAGGAACACAATATGCAAAAATCTCAATGTGAATCAATAAGCATACAAGGAGATAAAAGCATGTGAAGCATAGATTGTTTTTAGTTTTCAGTTTGATTGAGTTGTTGTAGATGCAAAATCCTTTCTGGAGAGGCGATAGACAGACTGACTTGGATAAAGCTTCAAAGGACTCTGACTAGATTTGACTTGTCTAAGATATATTGGAGACCATAGGATATGACATTGATTGGCCCCAAGTGTTAAGCATTGATAGGATACAGACGCTTGAGCTGATTGGTGTATAGACTGACTTATTGAAAATAGGAATGCAAAAACAAACTGGGAAATATGTACATACTAAAGCAAGACTGAAATCTAGGAAAGACCAAGATTGCACTGATAGATGGAGCAATTTGAAACAAGTGGTGCCCGTTTGCCAGGTTTTCACCATCTTGGCAGAGATTCTATTTTTGCTACCAAGGAGCCTGTTTCCTGGTTTTCACCAAGGCACTTTTTATTTTTCTCATTTTTTTGTATTTTTCATTTTTTGCAATTTTTTTGTACTTTTGGTATTTTTTACTTTTTTTGTGAATCATCAAGGTGCCCATTGCTAGGTTTTCAGTAAGATGTTCATTTTTTCAAGACATTTTGCAAATTTTAAGATTTTTTTAAAGGACAATTTACCATACACTGAATGTCTTAGGCATATAATTTCTTGAGATGGAGAATGTTGATTGGTTCTTGGAGCTGTTCTGCTTCAGTCGTTGAGAGTTGATAGGCACCAGAGCCAAAAGTAGTAGTGATTAAAAAGGGATCCAGCCAGTTGGGTTCAAACTTCCCCTTGCGCTCTTTATGTGATTGATTTTTAGGATTCTCTCTCAAGACTAGATCACCAACCTAAAATTCTCTGTTTCTGACTTTATTGTTGTAGCCTCTAGACATTATTTTCTAATATACTCTGAGATGATCATATGCTGCTTGTTTGCGCTCATCTAGTAGTTCAAGTTCTTGTAACCTAGATACTCTGTAGTCATCATCAGTTACTAGACCATGCATTTTGATTCTTAGTGATGAGATTTCAACCTCAATAGGTAGTACTACTTCAGACCCATAAACTAAAGCGAAAGGAGTAGCCCCAGTGGGCATTCTGATACTTGTTTTGTAGGCCGAGAGAGCTGGATTGATCATGAGATGCTAGTCTCTTCCTATTTTATTAACTGTATGGTGCAAGATTTTCAATAGATTCTTGTTTGAAGTCTCTACTTGTCCATTCCCTTGAGGATAGTAGATAGATGACCAATGTTGTGTAATCTTGAATTTGGCACATAGATCATCTAAGTCTTTATTTTTGAATTGTCCACCATTATTTGTGATTATGGAATGAGGTAACCCATATTTGCATATGATGTAGTTCAAGACAAACATAGATATTTGTTTTCTAGTTGCTTGAGTGAAAGGGACTGTTTCTACCCATTTTGAAAAATAATCTATAGCTATGATTATATGGGTATGTCCATTAGAAGAATGAGGATGTATAGCTCCTATAAGATCAAAGGCCCATTGATGAAAAGGTGATTGTGTAGTAAAGGGAATTAGATCTCTCCCAAGAGCATGAATTAGGTTGCCATGCACTTGGCACTTTTGAGAGTTCTTAGCAAATTTGATAGACTCTTTCTCCATTTTAGGTCAATAGTACCCTATCCTAATAAGTTTTTGAGCTAGTGTTAAACCATTTGAGTGTGACCAACAAATACCTTCATGGACTTCCTCTAATGCACGTTGAGACTCTTCTCATTCTAAACATCTAAGTAGCATACCATCTAGACCTCATTTGTACAGGTTGTGACAATTGATGACATATCGGGAGGCATTACAGATAAGGTATCTCTTTTCATGGCGGTTGAAGGTATCGGGAATGATTTGGTCTTTGAGATAGGAGAATAGGTTTTTATATCTGGATGAATCATGACCAACAATAATGTAGATCATGCAGGTTTTAGGGGAGTCATATGTAGGATAAGATAGTGCTTCCACTAGGAACTTGTAGTGTAGCTCATGTTCAGGTTGCTATAATAAAGTAGATAATGTTGCCATTGCATCGACAACCTTATTCTCTATTCTATTTATTTGCTCAAATGTGATAGATAGGAAATACTTCTTTAGATCATCTACCATTATCTTATAAGGAATGAGCTTTTCATCTTTAGTTTGGTACACATCATTGACTTGATGGATAAAAAGTTGAGAGTCTCCATGAATGTTTATCTCTGTCACTTTCCACTCAATTGCTATTTTCATGCCATTAAGAAGGGCCCCATATTCTGCAATATTATTTGTGCAAGGGAACTTTAATCTGTATGCTTTGGGTATGGAGTATCCTTGAGGAGTTATAAATAATATGCCTACTCCTGATCCATTCTGTGTATAGGAGCCATCAAAGAACAACTACCATTCTCTAGAAGAAAGAGTCATGATAGAGGAATCTAGAAATTCCATTTACATTGGTGTATCATCAATCATAGGTGCATCTGCTAAGTGATCATCAATAACCTATCCTTTTATAGCTTTTCTTTCCACATATTCAATGTCAAATTCACTTAAGAGCATGACCCATTTGGCTAATCTACCTGTGAGGCCAGCTTTGCTTAGTAGGTACTTGAGTGGATCAATTTTAGCTACCAAATGTGTGGTATGGGCTAACATGTAATGTCTCAATTTTTGTGATGCAAAGATCACAACTAGACAAGATTTCTCGATCATTGAATAGCTCTTTTCGTATGCCACCAATGTTCTACTGATATAGTATATAGCTCTTTCCTTTTTATTCTCATCATGTTTTACTAGCAATGCCCCCAGTGATGTATCTGCTACCAAGATATATAAGATCAATGGCTTCCCTTGAATAGGAGGCATCAGGATAGGAGGGTTTGATAGATATTGTTTTATATGGTCAAAGTTCTTCTCACATTCTTCATTCCATGCAAAGGTCACACCTTTATGTAATGTTTTTGTAAAAGGATGTGATATGTCCGCAAGCTGTGATATGAATCTTCTGATAGATTGAACTCTCCCTTGCAATGTTCTCATCTGACTGATGTTATTAGGGGGTTGCATCTCCATGATAGCCTTTACTTTGGCTGGATGAACTTCAATGCCCTTCTTTGAAACTATGTATCCTAAGAGCTTTCCAAAAGTGCCACCAAAAGTACACTTTTTAGGATTTAGTCTGAGAATAAATTTTTCCATTCTGTGTAGTATCTTGCTCAAGTCTTTTAGATATTCAGTCCTAATCATAGATTTTGCTAAAGTATCATCAACATAATCCTCCATAGTCCTATGTATCATGTCATGAAAAAGAGATGTCATGGTTCTCTGATATGTAGCACCAGCATTCTTAAGCCCAAATGGCATGACATTCCAACAGAAGGTGCCCCATGCACATGTGAAAGTAGTTTTTTCTTGATCCTCTGGAGAAATTTTTATTTGATTATATCTAGAAAAACCATCCATTAAAGATTACATCTCAAAGCTCATAGTCATGTCCACTATCATATCAATGTTAGGTAGTGGAAAATCATCCTTATGGCATGCTCTATTCACATCTCTAAAATCTATGCACACTTTTATTGATTTGTCTGGTTTTGAAATAGGTACAATATTAGAGATCCATTTTGCATAATCAATAACTTGGATAAATCCAGCTTTCAGGAGCTTCTCTAATTCAGATTTTACCAAGAGTGCAACATGAGGATGCATCTTTCTTAATTTTTGCTTAATAGGTTTAACGTTTAGAGCTATAGATAAATGGTGCATTATAAGATTAGGATCCAACCTTGGCATATCTAAATATTTCCATGTAAAATTGATCTTCTTTTCTATTAGGAATGTTGTAAATTTTTGCTTCTCTTCTTTTGATAAAGATTGTTCTACATGAATCAACTGTGGTTCTTTTGTTGTTCCCAAGTTGATGGATTGAGTGGTCTCAATTAGAACTAGAGATCTATCCTATAAATGACATGGAAGGACATCAAATATCTCATCCTTAGGTGCCTCAGAGAGGTTTTCACCTTCAGATACATCTTTTATTTTTACTTTTGTAGGTTCTAAGACTGCCACAAAGTGGTTTTCACCCTCATAACTCCTTTTCTTTTTATTCTTATTCTTATTTTTCTGACTAAGATACTTGATGTCTGACTCTGTCATGCTAACACTTAGTTCACTGATGGAAGTCCTCATAGGCTCAACTAAATTGAGGTAGCAAGCAAGGGCATGATCATTTGGGAAGGTATGAATACCATGGCTTGGATTTGAGGAGGTTTGATCAAGAAGTTCAGGATGTTGGATAGTCAAAATGGGGAAAGATTGGGAGATAGTGTTTACGGATATGGATCTATCATCATCGGTCCTAACCTGACACTCAAGTTCAAAGGTGATATTACAACTTAAGACATCCAATTCATGAATAGGATCAATGTCATTGTGGATGTCCAATTCAGCCATAGGTGGATCAGACTCATTAAGTTCATTACTTCACTCTAGACTTACGTTGGGTTTAGGTGCATATTGGTGAATAACATCAACATGTTTCTCTGTAATAAGCTCATCTTCATTAGATTCATCTTCTCACTCAGGACCTCTAGGAAACCTTAGAACATGTGTAAAGTTAGGATGAACACCCCAAAAAGGGTTACCCTCAGTTTTTGATTTGAATTCATACTCCTAAGAATCTGTCTCAGAATAACTACCACCTTCCTCTTGTTCTATTTGATTGTCTTTGAGATTAGCTGGTTCTTGTGTTGCAACTATCTCTTACTCTATAGTAGGTTCTCATGTTTCTACTACATTGATTCTTTTTATTGGATCATCTTTAGCTTCAAGGAGATCCTTGATTTCCTTAGGCAAACGTTCATAAGGAATAAGCTCCAAGCTATCTGAATCACTATCTGATGGTTTAGTTTCTTCCTTCTTAAGAAGGGGTTCTCCTAGTGCAATTTGTTCTATGACATGAGAACAATTACCTTTGAGGTGGAAGGGTTTCTTTTTAAAGCCTAAGCCAACAATATCTTTGTTTTCCCTACTAGTATGTGAAATTGGTGTCATAAGACCTTTTCCTCTAATCCCTAAAGGTCCTTTACCTGGATATCCCATTTTAGCTATCAATTTGCCCCGTAGGCCATATGATTTAGAAGGAATTCTGGATACTGTAGAGTCACTAGTTTGAACAACTTGAGATTCAGGTTCATCCTTGTATAGCCATGCAAGCACAACTTCATCTTCTTCAAATTCTTGCTTGGAGACTTGTTCTGCCACAAAATTTCTTTTATATGCATCAAGAGGTTCTTTAGAGTCTGGCTTAGACTATTTTAAAGATTATCCATAAGACTTAGGTGAGATAGGGAGTGATGTCAAAGATAATACTGGTTCTATAGTATATTCTCCCATACCATTTTCTTTGATATTGACCTCTTTTGCCATGTCTTCTATTTTAGATGTGGATGCTTCTTTTGTTGACTTAATGGAAGATTCTCTATTATTAGGCACAAGTTTATCTGCACTTTCATTCAATGTATTGCAAGTGGTGGATATGTTTGCTGGAATAGTGACCTCTAATCCTTCACAGGGAAATTTCAAACATTGGTGGAATGTAGAAGGAATAGCTTTCATTTCATGTATCCATGGTCTCCCTAGAAGAATGTTGTAAGCCAAAGGTAGATCAAGAACTTGACATATAGTATCCCTGATAACTGGCCCTGCTCTGATAGGTAAGACAATGGTGCCTTTAGAAGATCTTTCTTGTTCATCATAGGCTTTTATAGTTATTTTCTTTCTAGGATCAATAGCCAATTTTGAAAATCCCAATTGTGTGACCAAGCTGTAAGAACAAATGTTTAGGCCATTGCCCCCATCTATCAACATATGTTTGACTCTATGGTTCTGGATCAAGACTTTTATGTGCAAGGGCTGGTTATGTGGGTGACTCAAGGATTTTTCATCTTCCTCTGAAAAGGAGATATATTGTGGAGATGTAAGATGTCCAACCATGGTCTAGAACCTGTTTAAATCAAGGTTGTCAGGAACATTGGATTCGAACAAAGCTTTTTCAAGAATAGATCTATGAGTTGGAGATATTTGAAGCAACTCAAACATGGAGATTTTTGCATTAGTGTGTTGGAGTTGTTGAACAATGCTATAAGATGTTGGCCTTGTATCTTTAGGATTGGAAGATTTAGAAGCAACCTTTTGTTTGGAAGTGGAAGAAAGATTGAAGGGCATCTTAGGGACATTTGATGAATTTGAGATTTGTTCATTTAGATGTGCCTGAGCTTGTGATTGAGTAACTATATTAGCTGAAGGATCATCTTTATCTCTTCACACAATTGTGATGACATTGCAATGCTCAGAGAGACAGGGTTCAACCATATTGATAACATTATTTCTAGGGTAAGCATAATTGACCTTTGCCCCCATATTAGGCTGAGAAGATGAAACTTCTTGACCATGTTTCAGAAATGGTTCTGTGAAAGCTGTATGATCATTATTTCTCTTATGATTGTCAATCACGATGTCTCCCTTATCAATTAGATCTTGAATAGTATGTTTCAAGCGTAAGAAATTATTAGTTTTGTGACCTTTACCTCGATGAAAATCACATAATTTATTCTCTCTCCACCATTTCGGCTTAGGGTCAGGATCAGATTGTCGGATCTCATGCAAAGAGATGATGTTATTAGCCAATAGAGTTCTCATAGTTGATTCCAAAGATTCTCCAAGAGGAGTGAAATTTCATTTATTATTAGCGGAGCAAGATTTGTATTCTGGCTTCTTTTGAGATGGTTCAAACACCTTTTGCTTTGAAGCTTTGATGGCTTGGGTACCAATAGTTAGATTGAAAGCTAGTGCCTTTGATGGGGCATAGATAGTATCAACAATGCCATCTGTGATGATGCCTTTATTCTTGTTCCAATTTTTGTTCTTGTCTTTAGAACTGAATCCTGATTCGTACTTGTCCTTTTGAAGTGTGATGTCTCTTTTTTTCACAAGTACCTTTTCAATTTTGATCGCATTGTCTACCATCTTATCAAAAGATGTATGATCTTGCATTTGTAAAGGGTAGTTGATCTCTAGGACAAGATTATTGATGAAGATTTCCAGCTTCTCAGTTTCTGGAATAGGCCTAGCATATAGAGAGAATTTCTTCCTCCATCTCTTGAGAAATGTTAGGAATGGTTCTCCTGGATATTGTTTGAGATTGCAGCTATCAATCATGGTGATTGGATGATGAATGTTGTAGCAGTATTGCTGATAGAAAAATTTCATCAACTCCTCAAAAGTTTTGATAGTAGAAGGCAATCTAAAGAACCACTGAATGGCTGCTCCCCCTAGAGATCGAGGAAAGAGACATATTAGATAGGTTAGTTCATGCATGAACTCCATAGATTGTGTATAGAATTCTCTAACATAATCTTGAGGATCAGAGTGTCCATCATACTTATCATATTTAGGCATCTAAAATCTTTTTGGGAATGGTGGCATGTACAAGTCTTTGTCAAATGGAAAAGGACATAGGACCTCCATGGAGAACTCTTTGGGTTCCTTTTCTTTCTCAAGTTTATTAAGTTTGACTTGCATGGTGTGCATTTGTTTCATCATAGCCAAAATAGGAGTTTCTTCCTCCTGCATAATGATAACTTCAACATTAAATTTGGGAGGAAGTTTAGCTCCTTGATGAACTAATTGTAAAGGGTATGCTTCTCTATCTTCTTTCAAGAAATGCTTCATCATTGTTTTGAAGTCATCGTCATTTTGATACCGAGTAATTTCTTAAGGTGTGGGTTCTTGATCTGTACCATGTTGAGATTGAGCTCTTTGAGATCCATGGTTTTTCCCTGCATGAGACATGGTAAGAGTTTTAGGACTTCTTGGGATAGATTGAGGAGAAGTTTGTTGATTACCTCCGTGAGTTGATGTCAGAGGAATGTAACCAGTTTTTAATCAAAAGTTGCCAAGACCGTCATCTTCGTAAAGACCAGAAATGTAGAGTTGTTCAAGATTTGGACCCTGGATAGTGGTTATAGGTAAGGTATGGGATTCTTCTCCAGATTTTTTGTGAGAGGAAGCTCTAGTTTCCACCATTAACCTTGGGTGAAGCAAAAGAATAAGATGGAGACAACTGAAGAATGAATTGATTCAAGAAGATCAGATGACACAACCTTGTCAAGGTTTGATTGATTGGACTTAGATAAAGGATACTATGCCTTAGATGTATGGGTAGATGCCCAAAAGATAGAGGACATGAGTTCACAACACTTAGCCATTTTGAAGATGGATTGAAGATTGATAGTTATGACAAGGTTTTTGACACAAGATGAAAAAGACTCAAATCGATTAAATAGAAGGCTGAATCAGATTCAAAAGGCCATTTTAGGAAAATGATTTAGATTCTCAGTAGTTGCTTCTCTATTCCTGACATAGTGATTTGTTTGACAGATTCTGGAAATAGGCTGAAAAAGTTGGTATTTGGCAATTCTGACAACTTTCTAGCAATTTTTCAAAATTTCTCAAATGAATTTCTACAGGCTCGTACGACAGTGGGTATAGTATGAAATGATAATTGACAAACTCGCACGACTATTGCAAAACTTGCACAACAGTTGATAGCAGGGTTTTTAACTTTTCTAAATTGACTGGCAGCAAAACTCATACGATAATATACCAGGTACCATACGACAATTTGGGGGTTGTGAAACGACACTAGCCAAAATTCGTATGGCTTTCTGACTTCACATGATGAATTTTGACCTTAGAAAGGTGTTTGACATCAGATTTTGATATTTTTCAATTTTTCAGTTTTAAAATGTTCATAAAATTATCTATCCAAATTTGAAGACTGTACCAGATTGATTCATTCTTAGTAACCAGATAGATAAACAGGCATGCAAAACAACAAGCAAGTGATTTCAAGCACGTCTAAAAATAATGAACAGGGGAAAAAGAAACCCTGTGCATGAACAATCAAGTGACTGAATTGTGCTAATCCCTAGGAGTGCTAACAGTGTATGTTCCAAAATGTTTTGCAATAATGCACATATTCCTAGAAAATAAAAATTTGGCCTCACTAGGGTTTTTAGTAATGGTCTGACTCTGCAACTTTTGTGATCTCAAGAGGGAAAACTCCAATCTAGGTGCACTAGGGTTTTGACACAGTCTAAGAAATTAATCAATCAAGAGCTGTTAGGGAGGTCTGATAGCCCAGCAAGAGACCAAACCTGTGAAGATTTCCTCCACAAGGACATTTATATAGCGGCTACAACTACCACGGTGAAAATGGCTATTACCTCTTGAGGTTCCATCAATGTGCTTTACCTAATTAAGGGAATGTCCACTATGGTTAACCCTCTCTAAAGGTGACTCACAAAAGATACCACATGGAGACTAGTTCTAGATTCAACATAGTCCTCTAGCCTTTTCACTTTTAACCCAAACAAAGCTGACATATTAATTTGACACGCTAAGACCAAGATTATCTCACAAAGATCTATGAAGTCAACCACTTATGATCTATCAACCTCTCCAGAGAGAGAATGTATCAATCATAAGCTGAAGATGCACAAATCTAGTAGAACATGAGACGCTCTCAGTAACCTCCCTACCTACAAGGTTTCTTTCATTGAGAATAGTTTCGCTGGAAACCCACTCTCTCAAGAATCACGAATAGTGTTCATAGGGCCTATTTACTATGTGTAACAAAGATGCTGAAAAGCAAATCTATGTTCATTTTTATAGCCCAAATGAAGTTTGTGATATGAAAGCAATAAAAGGTCACTCAAGCCAGACACGTGAGATGTTCATTTTAGTCCAAATCGAAACATTATCAGTTGAGAAGATTACTTGAATTCCTCAAAACATGCTTAGTATATTTTTACCTATTTTTAGCAACTCTCATGCTTTTCCCAATTAAAATTAGAAAAAATTAATCAGAAACAAAAAATTTTAATTGTTAATGTTAGCTGTCAGTCCAAATCTGGAAAACAAATCTGGAAAACTAGTTGAAAAGGTGAAATAACAATTGAAACCTGGCATTGAAACTCGTACAATAGTGGGTCACCTCCTAGATGGCAGTCTAAAAACTTGTACGACAATGGGTATTAGATCATACGACTATAGAGCTTCCAAATGACACTGTGTTTCTAATGGTACGATCCTCAATCAAATCATCTATTGTACGACAGTGGGTATCTACTGATACGAGTTTCTGACAAAACTTGTATAAAAATTGTATGGACAGAAATTAAAAATCACAGCTTGGAACAGAAAACAACAAGAGGATGATAGAAATTGATAGAAATTGAATGGAAACCCATTTCAGGGCCCCACAGTGGGCACCAAAAATGTGTGTGTGAATTTTGTACCTAGCTGTAAACATAATACTTCAGTAAAACATTAGAGGTTAGTTAAAATCAAAATTGTGCCATGAAATGAAAACTAATCTAACCAGGTGATTTACTGCCTTCCAGTAGAAGCGAGTATTTATTCTCAAACTAGACTGAGATCAGTGACCTTGATGACACCTAAATGAAGGATTTGAATGCAAAATCTAGATATGAGATGAATGCAAATTAATCTATATTTTTGGATTTTCTGTGCAATAAGATAAACTCAACTGATATGAAAATCAAGCTAATAATGATATACTTAATATGAAACTAAAATGATTAAAAACAAGATTGATCTCACAAAAGTTGTTGATTTGCAAAGAATCTTCAATTCTTCAGATGTCAATTCGCTAGTGTGATTGTGCAAATTCATGGATTGATTTTGGTAGAGTAAGTATGCAAACTTGTGAGATGAATTATGAAGAGTTGAGCCTTGATTTTATAGAAATCTAGGGTTTTGGGGATGCATGGAAAAAACTATAAACACTTAGGTTGATTTTTGAGTCAACAAGGAATTAAAGATAGTTAACTCACAAAAAATCATGCAAAAACAACCTTTTGATTTAAATCAGAAGTTGAGATCAGCTTTTAACTCAAAAGAGAGTTGAGTTTATTTTTAAAACAACTTGAATTGATTTTCTGAGTTAAAGTTCAATTGCTTTTTAGATGTGCATAATTAATTATGAATTAAATAAATAAATAAAGTGATTTTATCCTCAACTTAACTGATTTTAAAAATAAAACAATTGATTTATGGGTTAATCAATTTATTAAATCAAACTTTTTATTCCAAAAACCATATTATTAAATTTGACAATTGACACTAATTAATTAAATAAGTATTTAATCAATTAGTCATAGGATATTTGATTTATTGTCAAAATTTGAATAATACAATTTAGGAATAAATATAATTAAATCCAATTAGATAATTAAGTGGCATTATTAAATCTAATTAATTAAATATTTAGAATATTCAATTAATCAAACTTTAGGATAAATAGGATTTATTTCCAAATAATCATTAAATTAAAGATAATTAAGATAAATAGGATTTAGGAATATTCCCCGATGCAAAATTTTAGGATGATCAATTAAGATTTGATAATGTGCTGATGTGCCTTAGGTTAGGACTTTGATGTCAATTTTTTTTGAAATGAAGATGTAGGAGGTTAATGAACCTATAGCCCATTTTTTGGGTATTACAATTGTTAGTACAGATAGTTATATTACATTTGGTGTCAGCAGTGTTCCTGATAGAGTTACAGGCAGTGTTATGTATATGGTTGTCCATACAGTTATCATGGAGCCTTGCACACTTGGATTTATGTTGAAGACATGTTAGCGATGTTTTAGTTATGGACACATGGTTTATTGATGAGTAGAAGTGAAGTTATGCAATTGCTATTCGCCAACAATAGTTTCCTGTGTTTATTCAGAAGAGTTGACAAAGATTTTATTGGTTATGTAGTTGCACCTATCCTATGGGCATGCACCCTTGGATTTAAGCTTAGAGGAGAGTTGTTGTTGTTTGGTTAAGAGTGCATGAGTTAATTCAGCTTACAAAGAAAGTTTCAGTTGTTTTGGTGGAGCCGACAGTGTGTAGCGTGTGTCTACAATTATCTTATTAGACAGGTCCAAGATTGTGTTGCGTGCATAATAGAGCTGACAAAATGTTTGTTGGAGTTTGTTATGGTTTCTCTAATATGATTTCAAGGTGGTTCTAATAGGCTGACTTGATTATATCATTTGGAGGAAAGATATTTATAGGAAGTCATTTGTGATTGTTGGAGTGTGGTTCATGGTTGATGAAGTAGAGCAGAGAAAAGTGTGTGAAGTATTGAGCCATCAGAAGAAGGTCTATGTGACCAAGTAAAGTACTTGTGGTATTCATTGGAATTGATCCAGACAGTAGGTCAAAGCGCAGTTCACCAAGATCTAGATATAGTGTGTATCTATTATTCAGAAGGTTGTAGCCTTCACCCCTTTAAGCAGTGAGCTCTCAGACAATGCGTCCTCTCCCCTAGCAGGGACAATTGTAAAAGATTCCTAATAGGGTCTGACCCTTGAACAGGTCTACTATACTAAATATATTGTAAATCAACTCCTAACAGGGTTAAGGATCTTCTAACAAGGATCATAATACTCTAGTGCATAATATTAGTGTGTATCAATTTCCACTGGGGTTTTTACGTATTTGGGTTTCACCGTAACCAAAAGATTGGTGTTGTTTTCTTGTGTTCTTTCATTGTGTCTATGCTTTATTTTTAAGTATACTTAATTGGATAAATAATTGTATCTTGTAGATAACTGATTCTCCCCCCCTCTCAGTTATCTCTTGGGACTATTCCTAACAATTGGTATAAGAGCCAAGTGCCTCAGAGAGAAAGTTTAATAGCTTGAGGTTGATCAGATGGTGTACTTTAGGAAAGAAAGCTCTAAGTTCAATGGAGAGAATTATCTTGATTGGAAGAACAAGATGGTGACCCATTTGCAGTGCATTGGTTTTGAAGTTTTTGATGCGACTAACAAAGCAGCCAAGATACCTACCCTAGAAGACCTTGCACAAGAAGATGCTACTGATAGACAAAAGGAATTGTTTCATCAGAATTATATTGCTAAAGAAGCCCTTATCAACACCCTATCTAATGGTGAGTTTTCAAAAATAAAAAAGGTGGATACAACCCACAAAATATGGAAGCACCTAGAGGAAATATTTGAAGGAGACAAACAAGCAAAGGATGCGCGCAGAAATACTTGAAGAAAACATTAGAGCTTATAATCAGAGGATAAACGAAGCAGTTGCTAGAATCAAAAACAATGGTGGAGAGATTTCAAAGGAGGACATTATGGACAAGTTGATGACTACTCTTACTCTAGAATATGAAATCAAGATCAAAATCCTTGATGAGATTATGAAGCTTACATCTAATTTCAAGAGAGAGACTTTGATCAGAAAACTCTTAGCTTTTGAGATTTCAAGATTGAAGACAGAACCAAAGAGTGAAACAACCTTCAAAGTATCAGTTCATGGTAAGAAATTTTCAAACACTTCTGGTAATTTTGATGATGATGATGAAGAGAAAAATCTAGAGGATTTCATTGCTATGATTGCTAAGAGAGAAAAGAAAGGAAAAGGAAAATATGAAGGTCAATTACCATTTAAGTGCTTTTCATGTAATAAGATCGGTCACTTTGCATCTAAGTGTCCTACTAGAGCTAGAAAGTTCAAAAAGGATTACAAGTCTAAGTATTCTAAGGAATGCTACTATGCTGGAGATGGAGTATTAGATGATGAATCTAGTGAAGAAGAAATTGGATTCATTTCTATTATAGACAAAATGAATAATAAGATGGCTTATGAAGATAAGAAAGGAAATCAAGAGCTTGCATTGATTTCACAAGCTGACATAAGGACATACTAGATTATAGACAGTGGTTGTTCACATGACATGACATGTGATAAAGGTAGGTTTGTTCATTTGGACAAATACAATGGAGGTATGGTCAGATTTGGAGACAACACTCCTAAACCTATAGTTGGTAGAGGAGCCATCACTTTGGATGGAAAGAACAACATTGATGATGTTCTTTATGTTGATGGTTTGAAACATAACCTTCTCGGTGTTGGACATTTACTTGGAAAAGGTTATCAGTTGGAATTCAAAGATGAAAAATGCATCATTAAGAAAAAAGAAGGTGTTATGATTGCATCAGGCTCAATGACAAGAGGTAATGTTTTTCAACTCAATTCAGAAGCAAGTTGTTTTGTTGCTAAAGTTGATGACAATTGGTGGTGGCATAAGAGACTATGTCATATCAATTTTGATAACATAGTAAAGATAAGCAATATAAAGGCAGTAAGAGATCTACCTAGCATAGAAAAGCCAGTTGATACTATATGCAGGGAATGTGTGATGGGGAATCATGTGAGAACTTCATTCAAGAGCAAGCAAAATTCAGTAGAGAACAAGTTGGATCTGATTCATACAGACCTATGTGGTCCAACTCAAACAAGATTATACTATGGTGAAAGGTATTTCATTTTGTTTTTTGATGATTATACTAGAATGATGTGGGTTGCATTCTTGAAAGATAAGTTAGAAGCATTTGAGAAATTCAAAATATTCAAATCTAAGGTTGAGAATGAATCTAGACTAAAGATAAAATGTTTGAGATCGGATAGAGGAGGAGAATTCACCTCTGATAGATTCTACGAGTATTGTGAAGAAAATGGCATAAAAGGCAGTTAAGTGCACCTAGAACCTCTCAGCAGAATGGAATTGCAAAGAGAAGGAATAGGATCATGATTGATACAACATTTACCATTATGATAGAAGGAAAAGTTGCACACACGTATTGGAGAGATGCGGTCAATACAACAGTCTATACCATCAATAGAATTCAATTGAGGCCAGGTGCTGGCAAAACACCTTATCAGCAATGGTTTGGTAATGTTCCCATAGTAAAATACTTCAAAATCTTTGGAAGCACGTGCTACATCAAGAGGGATGAAGTAGTAGGAAAGTTTGATGCAAGAAGTGATGAAGGTATTTTTCTTGGTTACTCTACTAAAAGTAAAGCTTATAGATGTTTCAATTTAAGATTGAAAAAGATCATTGAAAGTGCTCATATAAAGATTGATGAAAAGTTTATGATTCAAGAAAGATATCATGATTACTCACCCATGATTGAGGAAGAACCTAGACCCTCTACTAGTGAGACAATTATTGAAGAAATGTTTGATAGTATTGATGTTTTACTCAATGACCTTGATACAAGTGAAGAAGAAACTCCTAAGGCTGTTAAGTTAGCATCACCTAAAGTTCCAAATTTTACATCAAGAAACTATTCCAAGGTAGACATCATTGGAGATCAGAGCGCCAAATTCCTAACAAGGTCCCAATCAAAGAACTCAGCTAGCAATGAAGCGATATTTTTACTATCTCAGTTGAACCTTTAAGTGTTGAAAATGCATGTAATGATTTAGATTGGCACGATGTTATGAAAGAAGAACTTGATCAGATTGTAAGAATGAAACTTGGGAATTGGTCCCAAGACCTAGTGATAAGAATGTGATTGGAACAAAGTGGATATTCAGAAACAAGATGAATGAAGATGGTACAGTAGTAAGAAATAAAGTAAGATTAGTATGTAAAGGATATGTGCAAAGATAAGGCATTGATTATTCAGACACATTTGCACTTGTGAGTAGATTAGAGGCTATTAAGTTGTTTCTAGCTTATGCTATAGTCAAAAACTTCAAAGTTTATTAGATGGATGTCAAATCAACATTCCTAAATGGAGACTTGAAAGAAGAAGTATACATTGAACAACCGGAAGGATTCACCTTTTTAGACAGACCTGATATGGTATGCAAATTGAAGAAGGCCCTCTATGGACTTAAGCAAGCCCTTAGAGCATGGTATGAGAGACTAGATGGATATCTACCTAAGATTGGATTCAATAAAGGAGCATCAGATTGTAATCTATTCATTAGAGAGACATCTGAAGGTTTGCTACTTGTAGCTATATTTGTTGATGACATTATCTTTGGAGGTATTGAAAAACTAAGTGCAGAATTTGCCAAAGAAATGCAGAATGAGTTTGATATGAGTATGATTGGTCCTATCAAATACTTTTTGGGACTAAATGTACAGCAGACAGAAAAAGGAATTTTTATTAATCAGTCAAAATATGTGAAAGAGATATTGAAGAAATTCAAGATGGATGATTGCAAGCCAGTAGAAACCCCTATGATCACTGGATTGAAGCTTACAAAATAAGATGACTCACCAGTAGTAGATATAACATTGTATAAGTCTATGATTGGTAAACTTATATATCTTACTCAGACTAGACTTGATATTTCAAATGCAGTTGTCATAGTTGGAAGATTTGTAGCAGAACCTAAACAAAGTCACCTCATGGTAGTAAAGAGAATATTCAGATACATACAAGGCACTATAGATTATGGTCTATGGTATCCTAATTTAGAAAATGTTGAGCTTCATGTGTACACTGATGCAGATTGGGCAGGATGTGTTGATGACAGAAAGAGTACTTTAGGAGGAGCAGTGTTTTTTGGTGATAGACTTGTCACTTGGACAAGCAGGAAACAAAATTGTATTTCTCAGTCAACAGTAGAAGTAGAGTATGTTGTAGCAACCTTGAATTGAAATACAATTGTTTGGATCAAGCAGATGATGAAGGATTTTGGAATTCAGATTGATTTTCCTATTCTTATTCACTGTGATAACACTAGCACTATCAATATGTCAAAGAACCCTGTGATGCATGCAAAGACAAAGTACATTGAGATCAAGTATCACTTCCTAACAGGGACAATTGTAAAAGACTCCTGACAGGGTCTGACCCTTGACCATGTCTACTGTACTAAATATATTGTAAAACAACTCCTAACAAGGTTAAGGATCTTCTAACAAGGATCATAATACTCTAGTTCAGTATATTAGTGGGTGTCAATTCCCACCAAGTTTTTACCTATTTGGGTTTCCCCGTAACCAAAACATTGGTGTTGTGTTCTTGTGTTCTTTCATTGTGTTTATGCTTTATGTTTAAGTATACTTAATTGGATAAAGAATTAAATCTTGTAGATAATTGATTCATCCCCCCCTCTCAGTTATCTGTTGGGACTATTCCTAACACTTTCCTCTCAAATAATTAAAGTTCTTAATAAGAGACTATGTGCTGATACCAAATTTTGGATTAGGTATGGAAAGGTAATTACTGAGAGGGGAGGGGTGAATTAGTACTGTACAGGACTTTTAAAATATTTTAAATTTATTCCTTGGACATTTAGTGAATCCATAAATTTTGCATGCATCATGTAAAATACATAAAACATAACATATAACACAAAAAATTCATTTTAGTATCGCATAAATCATTTTTTCCTTGTCCATAATTTGTCTATATATCCACTCTTCGGTAAACTTATTTCTCCCCCTGAAGTATTACTTCCTAAGTCAAAATTTCCTCCTTATTTCATACTATCCCCTTTTGTATTTTTACTTATTTTTTATATTTATAAATATTCCCCCTCATATCTTCATCTGTATTATATATTTCAGATACAATATTCCCCCTTTTTTCACAAAAATAAAAAAATTAGATTTTACATGTAGCATCCAAACATGTTTCCAAACACATCTGTAGAACAACAACCGAACATATTACTATTCTCATGATGTATTCTATGATAATCACCAACAACTCATAAAGTTATTAGTTGACATCACTGACAATACCATAACTAGTCATTTCTCAAACATACCTATCATATCTCTATTGGATTAGGTATGGATAGGTAAGTACTGAGAGGGGAGGGGTGAATCAGTATTGTAAAACACTTTTAAAATATTTTCAATTTCTTCCTTAGACATTTAGTGAATACATAACTTTTGCACGCATCACATAAAACATATAAAACATAACATATAACTGATAACACATAATTTTTTGTATCGCATAAATCCTTGTTAGAGGATAAAAACTACGATAGGAATGGTACCCACAAAACTTCACTACTGCAGTAAAATGTTTTCTCATTTAGAGATACACTGTTAGCTATTTTTGATAGCTTACCATGTTAAGAGTATTAACCCAGTAAAGAGTATTAAGAGATGTTAAGTCTACCTTGTAAGAGAATTTTACAATTCTAATCAAAGAACTGTACCTATTTTAAGGATTACAATATAAGATCTGTCAGGATATGCTCGGTTAAGAGACTTTACAATTTTGATTACTCTTTAATTAGTAACACAAACTTGTCTATTAAACTTGCATCAATCATATGCATATCAGACTCTTTATGCTCAATAAATAATTACCTTCTTTGCAATCTCTACTTCACACATGCAATATCCCTTCATGCATGCATTTTGATCCATTTATATACAATTATAGAAGTGGTGTTAGATGTTGTAGAATCATCTCTTCAAGCGGTGCTAGCATTGGTTACTCCTCCAATGCATATATCATACTTTATTCTCATTTGTAGATCTCACCTTGTAATAATGCATAATCATCATGTTTACATTTCCAATGTTCTATCATATAGTATCCTTGAGATTTGCAAACTATTTTATGTTTGGTGTCTAGGTTCAATGTATTTAGAGATTATCTGTGTGTCTTATTCTATGCTCTGTAAAATGTTTCTTAGTTAGGTTAATGTTGTAGCTTGGTACAACTTGGTGCTTAGTGCTCGGTTCTACCTTGGTAGGTGTCTAAACTTTCTTTTCCTTTACTAAAGTTACCTATTCTCTTATTTCATTTTACCAAATAGCTTATGTGCTTTACCGACTTGTCTTTCCTTCTTTATTGAATGACTTTGATAATCATTGTGAATTTATCATAACTAATGAAAACACAATAAATCTTAGGAGTATCAATCTACCCCTTTAGAGTTAGTTTGGTATCTTTGTTAAAAACCTTCAAAGTCATCAAAATTTCAAAATTTTTTCCTTGTCCATAATTTGTCCATATATCCACTCATATATCCATTCCTCAGTAAAATTATTTCTCCCCCTGAACTATTACTTCGCAAATCAAAATTTCATCCTTATTTCATACTATATTTCCCCTTTTGTATTTTTCCTTTTAAAAAAATAAATATTTATACATATTAGACCTCATATCTTTATCTATATTATACATTTCATATACTACATTACCCCCTTTTGTTTAACAAAAATGCCAAAATAAGAACTTACTTATTATCTGATGTGGGGATTTTTGTCAAAAATAGATTTGTACTTGTCATGAGAATCCTTTAGTGATGCCTTCCATGTATCCTTTAGTGTATGTAAAACCATTATTTTCTCACTTAAGTCAGTAGTCAAACTCACCATACTATCCATAGCACTAACATCTAGTGTGTAGCCTAAGTCTTTGGCCCAGTGTACCTATTTCTATAATGATTCAATATGTGGAATCAAAATTATTTGGAGTGCCAATAGATTTATTCTAATCTGATTCTCCTCTTTTCTTAGCTCGTGTTTGTTGAATTCTGGTAGTAGCAACATAGACTTCAATTGTCACTAGTAGTTAGTTTCAGTTGAAACTTACAAGCCACCTATTGAATTGCCTCATGACTTCATGTTGGAGCATCACCGTTATGAGCCTCTCCTTCCTCGCAGTGTGCTATGATGAGTTCACACCTGGAAAATTTTACCAACTCAGGCTCTCTCCTTCATCAGTAACGGCTATGGTATTGATGCTTCACATTGTTGGCTTTAACACCAAGAAAGGTGAAGCATCACCTCACTTGGTGTCTCTTTCCCGATCATTTTCTTGATCACATATTGTCTCTATTCTCATATTTTTGATGTAATGAAAATACACATGAAAAAAAAGGGTATTTGTGTATATCGGGTGGTTGTTTTTAGACACCTGGTTTGTGTGATTCCTTTGGATGCCTGGTCACTATTGTGTATATACATCTCATGTATGATCATGACACCTGTAGTTTTCCTATGTGTTCTCACAACAATCAAAGTATCTCGTATATACTTACGACTCTTATAGTTTTGACAGTTCCTCTTCATGCGTGCTTTCACATATGTGAGCTACCTTTGTTTCTATCTCACAGATTGTATGTCTCTTGCTTCTTGAACTTCACCAATCTCAGGTTTGATTTTGGTGATCTTCTCATCTGTGCATGTGCTCAATCAATGAGCTGGTCTCTTACATACATGCTCGATTTGTGAGCTATGTCTACTTGCGTAGACTGTCACTGTGTATTATTTTGTGTTGATTTTAATCCTCACAGGATTCATCATGCACCATATTTCATAATTTTCATATTAATAAAGGAGTACCATTTTTGCGGGTTGGGTTGTTTCCCTCTGCCAAGAGGGTTTTTCCCAGGATAATCATTTGTGTTATTTGGATTCTATTTTCATGTATCTTTCTGGTTCAGATTTCAACATGGTATCAGAGTGGGTTTAGGTATTTTGATCTAGAATTAGAAAAACCAGATATGCTCTTCTACATTTCTCCTTGCTTCACCATCATGGTCAATGGTTTAAAGGCCCAGGATAGCCTTGACAGTTCTTCCAACTTCTCTTCCTAGAATTTTAGGATCCTGATCACTCTAGAGGAAAATGATCTTCTTGCCTACCTAAATTCTGATCTGGAAGAACCTGCTGATGATGCTGAGAAAGCACTTTGGAAAAAGAACAAAATTATGGTGAAGAAAATTCTTATTGATTCTATGAAGGATCATCTTGTCCCCATTATTTCCAACCTATCTACAACAAATGTGATGTTTTCGACCTTGAAAGATCTCTATGAGATTAATAATACTAGTAGAGCCTCTTGCTTGAGATGCCAGATCCTTTACATCAAGGTGGCTCAAGGAGAATCAACCATATCTTACTTCATGAAAATCTCAAAACTTAGGGACTAGCTTAGTACTATTGGTGACTCTATTCCTGACAAAGACTTGGTCATGCTTGCCATGAATGGTCTTCCTCACTCTTGGGAATTGTTTATTCAAGGCATTAGTGGACATGATGATCTCCCTAAATTTGATAGATTGAGAGCTAATTGCATTCAAGAGGAATGCAGACTTGAGGCTAGAGGTAATGGTCGCAAAAGTCACCATGAAGATGATCAAGTGCTGGCAGCCCACACCTCTAAAGGAAAAGGAAAGAAACCATACTTCAAGTGATCTAGGAATAATGAATCTCATCTAGATTATTCCCACAAAAGAAAGAAGGTTGATGTCTCCAAAGTTCAATGCTTCAAGTGCGACAAATTTGGCCAGTATGCCAAGAATTTTACCTCAAGGCCGAAGCCTCAAGTCTCTACTGCACATGTTGAAGACTCTTCTCCCAAGAAAGAATCATGTGATGAACCTGAGTGTTTTAGTTTCATCTCTGCCTTATCCAGCAACATTCCTACAAACTGTGACACCTGGTTGATTGATAGCAGAGCTTCATGTCTCATCACGGGTTACAGTGATCATCTTTTCAACCTTAGTTAAAAGGATTCTCATCTTCAAGTAATCATTGGGGATGATGCTAGTTATTTAGTGAAAGAGGCTGGCTCCACTTCTTTCCAACTTGATTTAGGCATTCCCCTGCACCTTAGTGATGTTCTATTTGTCCTTGGTATTAAGAGGAACCTGATTTTTATTTCAACTCTCGAAGACAAAGGATATCATGTGTCCTTCATTGATGGTAAGGTCTTGGCTTGGAAGAAGAACTCTAACTCCTCTTCAGCTCATGAGATAGGAGTTCTTCATGGTAGCTTCTATAGACTTTCAGCTCGACCTATTCAAGCTCTCTCTCTTTGTTCCTCAAATCCAAACATTCTTTGGCACAAGAGATTTGGTCACTTAAATTTTAGAACCTTGGCATCCATGGACAAGGCTATCATTGGTCTTCCTAAGCTCAAGAAGGATCATGAATGTATTTGCAAAGGATGCACTCTAGGTAAGAATACTAAGAGTACATTTCATAGTAGTGAATCTAGAGCTAAAGGTATTTTAGATTTAATTCATTCAGATTTATGTGGCCCAATGTCTGTTGGTTCCCTTAGTAGTTTTTGGTATTACATTACTTTCATTGATGATTTTTCTTAGAAGTGTTGGATATGCTTTCTTAAATCAAAAGAATCAGATGAAGTGCTATCTCATTTCAAAACATTCAAAGCTTTGGTTGAAAATTCTACTGAGAAGAGGATCAAGACCTTGAGATCTGATAATTGTGGGGAATTTGTATTTAGAGTCTTTCATAGTTTTTGTACTGATGCTAGGATTAAGAGGGAGCTTTGTGTTCCTTATAATCCTCAACAAAATGGTGTGGCTGAAAGAAAGAAAAAGACCATTGTTGAGGCAGCAAAAACAATGATTAATGATCAGAACATTCCTATGTTCTTATGGGCTGAAGCTTGCAGTACGACTATCTTTATTAAGAATTGCAGCTCTCATCAAATTCTTGGTAACATGTCCCCTGAACAGGCCTTCTCATGATCAAAACCAGATGTTAGTTTCTTCATAATTTTTGGCTGCCTAGTAGTGATTCACATTCCAAAAGAGAAAAGGTCAAAATTGGAACCTTCAAGTAAGAAAGGATTCTTTGATTGCTACAGTGATTCTTCTAAAGCTTTCAGAATTTATGTACCTGGTCAAAGGTAGATTGAAATTAGCAGAGATGTCATCTTTGATGAAGACATAGCTTGTGATCCTCCCAAGGAATATAAAGTTGTAGCTAATGAGGAAGATCTTGAACTCCCTCAAGATTCCACCATGGCTAATCTGAACATTCCTTCAGAAGTTGAGAGGGAGTGTGAAGATCTTGTTGACCCAGCTTCTCTCACTACACCTTCTGATCTCATAGGTCCCCACTCTTCTTCCACCAATAAAAAGAGACCTCTATAGGCTAGAAATATTGTGGAAGAAGCTACACCTTTTGCAGCTCCTTGAGGGACTTTCAGAGAAAGCAAATGACCTCACAAGTTTGCTAGTTATGTTGAGTTTCTGAGTCACATTATTTCTTGTAAGCCTTCCAATGTTGAGGAGGCCTCTAAACATCGAGTGTGGAGAGATGCTTTGGTGGAGAAATACAAGTCCATAATTCAGAATGATGTGTGGGACATTGTTCCTAGGCCTCAAGAGAAATCAGTTGTCTCATCTAAGTGGTTATTCAAAATTAAACATGCGGCTAATGGGAGCATATACAAATACAAGGCACAATTTGTGGCTAGAGGTTTTTCCCAAAAGGAAGGTATTGGCTATGATGGGACATTTTCACCAGTGGCTCAATACACCTCCATCAGAACCATCATTGGTATAGCTACAATTAAAGGCTGGAAACTTCATCAGATGGATGTGAAGACAACATTTTAGAATGGAGTTATTGAAGAGGAAGTCTACTTGGAAAAGCCAAAAGGATTCATCATCCATGATAGGGCCGCCCATGTGTGTAAGTTGAAAAGAGCCTTGTATGGACTCAAACAGGCATCACATGCCTAGTATGAGAGGATAGATAAATATCTTTTGGGTTTAGGCTTTTGAAAGAATGCTGCTGATCCTAACTTATACTTAAAGCTTTAGGATGATAAAATTTTGATTTTGGTTCTATATGTAGATGGTTTGTTTCTCACAGGCAGTGATAGTCTTATCATCATGTGTTAGAGGGAGCTGATTTCAAAATTTGAAATGAAAGATCTTAGCATGCTGCACTATTTCCTTGGCCTTGAAGTGTGGCAGAATTTAGATGACATCATCCTAAGTCAAGGGAAATATGCTATTGATATCCTAAAAAGGTTTGGCATGTTGGACTATAAATCCATGGCTACTCCTATGCAAGTGAATCTGAAAAGGCTGCATGATGACTCAATTAATTTAGATTTGGTTGATCCTTCCATGTACAGTCAACTCATTGGTTCATTAATGTACTTGGTAAACACAAGACCTAACATATGTTTTGCTATTAATATGTTAAGTCAATTTATGTGTGAACCAAGGCAAATTCATCATATGGCAGCCAAGCATGTGGTAAGATATGTTCATGGCACCATTGGATATGGACTCAAGTATTCTTCTTCTACCAAGCTAAAATTGCAGGGATTCTCTGATTCAGATTTGGCAGGTTGTGTGTCCAATAGGAAGAGCACTTCAGGTAGCTATTTCAATCTTGGTTCCATTGTGATTTCCTAGAGTAGTAGGACACAGTCTTGTGTAGCTCAAAGCATAGTAGAGGCAGAATATGTGGCAACATGTATGGCTGCTAAAGGAGCTATTTGGCTTAGAAAGTTGCTTGGAGGATTGTTTGGATAGCTTCTTGGGCCCTCTGTTATCATGTGTGATAACCAAATCTGCATAAAGCTTTTAGTCAATCCAGTATTCCATGACAAGTCCAAACATGTGGAAATCAAGTTTCATTACTTGAGAGACATGGTACAAAGGAATGCTGTTGAACTAAAATACATTCCTACTAAAGAAGAAACTACAGACATCCTCACCAAGCCTCTTCCAAGGGTGAAGTTTAGTTATTTTTGAGAACATCTTGGTTTAGTGGAAAATGAAGCCCTTGCTAAGAAGGCACCTTAGGCTGAATGCTCCATTTCTCATATAGATTATTCTCTGGGAGAAGTTTGAGGTGAAAACTCTTGAACCACCCTCTGTGTGTAGGCAAGGTGGTTACTGCATTCTTCTCTGGGAGAAGTTTGAGGTGAAAGCCCTTGATCCACCCTCTGAGAGTAGGCATGGTGGAGTCACCCTCTACATGTAGGTAAGGTGATAATACATTATTCTCAAGGAGAAGTTTGAGGTGAAAGTCCTTGACCCACCCTCTAGAAGCAGCCATGGTGGGATTCACTTATGTGAGCTCTAAAATTTTGTTTTTGATCTTTGAATGATCATGTTGAACATCTTGTTGTGATATCATACTTTAATAAATGCTTTGTGATTATATCTCTTTCACCCTCTGGGATGAGCTATGGTGAAGTTCTTTAATTAATAATAACTAACTTTCAATGTTCATTGATGTTATCTACTAATGTTGTTTCTTTGCAGATGAGTGCATTTGTCTAGGTGAACTTCTTTGGAAGTATCTCTCTTGCTAAGAGGGAGTGTTGAATTCTAGTAGCAGCGACAGAGATTTCAACTGTCACTAGTAGTTAGTTTCAGTTGAAACTTACAAGCCACCTATCAAATTGCCTCATGAATTCATGTTGGAGCATCACTGTTATGAGCCTCTCCTTCCTTGCGGTGTGTTACGATGTGTTCACCCCTAGTAGACATTACTGACTTGGGCCCTCTCGTTCATTAGTAATAGCTATGGTATTGATGCTTCACCTTGCTAGCTTTAACACCAAGCAAGGTGAAGTGTCACCTCACTTGGTGTCTCTTTCCCGATCATTTTCTTGATCACATATTGTCTCTATTCTCATATTTTTGATGTAATGAAAATAAACATGTAAAAAAAAGGGTATTTGTGTATATCAGGTGATTGTTTTTAGATGCTTGGTTTGTGTGATTCCTTTGGATGCCTGGTCACTACTATGTATACATCTTGCGTATGATCACGACACCTACAATTTTCCTGTGTGTGCTCACAGCACTCGAAGCATCCCATATATACTCACGACTCTTATAGTTTTGACAGTTCCTCTTCATGTGTGCTTTCACATATGTGAGCTACCTCTATTTCTATCTCACAAATTGTATGTCTCTTTCTTCATGAACTTCACTAGTCTCAGGTTTGATTTTGGTGATCTTCTCATCTGTGCATGTGCTCAATCAGTGAGCTAGTCTCTTACATACATGCTCGATTTGTGAGCTATGTCTACTTGTGTAGATTGTCACTGTGTATTATTTTGTGTTGATTTTAATCCTCATGAGATTCATCATGCACTATATTTCATGATTTGTATATTAATAAAGGAGTACCATTTTCGCGGGCTGGGTTGTTTCCCTCTACCAAGAGGGTTTTTCCTAGGATAATCATCTGTGTTATTTGGATTCTATTTTCATGTATCTTTCTGGTTCAGATTTCAACAATGTTGCACTCCCATCAAGTGCTTCATCCTTTCATAATATTATTTTATAGATTAGGCTTGGTGAAAACTTTTAATAACTTCTCGATGGGCTCCTTTTTTCACATTATCAGTCTTCTCTTTGATATCCTTGGTGAAATTGGAAATTAAATTTTTTTGTTGATATAATGAAAGAATATTCTGTAGTTCAATCTCCAAATCAATAAATAAATTAGAAAGAGTTGCCTTATCGAATGCAACTGATTAAAGGAATTCTTCAATCAATGTATTCTCCATTTTGATCTTGTGTATTTTCATCATGTACTTGGTAGTATCAGTATCAATACCAGGCTAGTTTATTTGATTCACTAGTTCTCTTAAGTTGATATAAATGTCTTCTTTTTCATTTATATTTTCCTTAGGTAAAATCTCATTTAATATATCTTTTACTTGGTCCAAAAAATCTATTTTCTACTTCTTTGATATCGACTTGTCTTATGCATCTTTTCTCTTTAGTAGGTCTCTGAACTCTGAGAGTTCCTTTGAACTCATGGTTGAAATATCAACCTCTAGAATAACAATAGGATGGCTTACATCAACCTCTTTTTCATACTTCCTTTTCTTGGATTTTCCTTGAGCAATAGATGCCTTCTTTGCATTGTATTGTGCAATTGTATCCTCATTCTTGTCTTCTTCTACTTTTTGTTTCTCTTCTTCTTTATGTTCTTCCTTCTTCTCATTTGTGGCCTTTACTTGTTCTTTTTTTGGTTCCTTCTGTTATTCTGTAGTTTTCATGGGAGTTATCGACTCTTGATTATGACCTTGTGTAGACTTAGTCTCTTTGGTTTCCTTGGTATCCTTTATTGTAGTCCCTTATGTTGGCTTAGTGGGGGCATCAACCTCAAATGGTACATCTCTTGTCACCTTTGAGATTAACTCTTCAATCTTAGGAAAACTCAATGCTCGTTCAATAATAGGATCTTCTTCCATTAATCTTTCCTTGGGAGAGTCATCAATGTGCATTTCCTCTGATTCCTTGGCTTTGGTTGCCATGATGGCTTCATCAACTTTTTTTTGTCTCATCAGGGTCTTGATATGTTATGTCATCAATTATTAATTATTCTTTATTTGTTTTCAAGTCAATTGTATATGACTTGCCTGCTTTATCTTTTACCTATTTAATAGTCAATGGATCAATAGAGAAAATCTTTCTCCAAAGATCATTAGTGTCCTTTTGTACCTCTTCTAGCTTACTGACCATGATGCTCAGTGCTCTAATTTTTATTCAAAATCTTTTTGAGTATTCCAGTAGTGTGTCTTTGACTCTTTTGTTTCTTAGGTCTAGGACTGTAATAGCTAGGGACCTTTCTCTCATTTCTTTTTTTTGCTGCTAGAGCATACTTCCATCTAGCATGAATTTTTTGATATATTTCATCTTCAATATTCAGTGCCACCTCAATAGGTGTTGTTCAAACTTGTGTAAAGTAGAAATGATAGCCTCTTCAATCTTATCTTTCTCTTCATTATTCCTCTTCTCATACTTCAATTGTTTCAATATTGAATAACCTCCATATTTTTCAAGTGTCTTGAGTAATGCATCAAGACTTTCACTTTTGATACTTGAATTTGTACAACCTTATATTGTGAAATGTCTTTAGACTTAGTTTCACCCTCTTTTTGTAATTTCAATTTTCTTCTAGGCCTTCCGGTAACGTTCTTCTCTCTAATGTAAGTTTTGGTTTTCGATGGTTCTATATATTCTTTCTTCTTTTCTCTCTATG
This sequence comes from Chamaecyparis obtusa, assembly GCA_027943335.1. NCBI lineage: Eukaryota > Viridiplantae > Streptophyta > Pinopsida > Cupressales > Cupressaceae > Chamaecyparis > Chamaecyparis obtusa. The sequence continues at coordinate 3,348,155 of BSBK01000413.1, forward strand.
CAGAGGATGACCTTGTTGATGGTCTAACACCAATTGGACTAGGGGTCTCTTTCTTCATTCTAAGTTTCTTCCCATTTACTTCTGATGGTTCAGAAATCTCTTCACCTTCAAAAACAAGACTTAGATTATCTGATAGAGTGTTAATCATTCTTCTTGTCTTTCTGATGGCCTTAGGTATCAAGATACCTATCCTAATTTTCTCTTTAACCTATTCAAATTTACCATACCGAGTTGCATTTCTATCAACTGGTTTCTCTAACAGTCCTTTAATTTGAATAGAGATAGCATCACTATTCATCTCATATCGCATAGGTGGTAGGCACATGATTCTTAGATCCATAGCTATTATAATACATGTGTCGATGTCGACTTCAAAACATATCTCATCTTTATACTCTTCCACTAGCTGAGGTGAATATTGAATATTTTATGCATTATTTCTTGGAATTTAACAAAATAGAAATTCATGACCAAATCAAAATTATCTCCTATATTTTGAATGTATTCATTAATCTAGTATATGATCAATTTGTCTACTTTCCAATCTACTTCACCGACTGTAGGAAAAAAGTTGTAGAAATAGAAGAAAATACATACCAAAAGTAGTCCAACCTTTAATGTATTTGATTTTACTTTCCTGATGGTATTCATATTATCATGCAACTTCTTCATCAATATCTAACAAAGGTCTATTTTCATATCCTTCTTAACACTTTTGTATGCAATTTCAACTTCTCCACATGGTACACTATCTACCCGAGATGACTGAAACATTTTGTACGATATGATATTATGGATTACCCCTCCCATAGTCTGATTTTCTATACGTTGTAGTTATTTTAGGATGATGAATTATATGTGAGGAAATAATTGATGCTTATGATTTTAATGACCCCATACTTGCATGTGTATGGTTGGCATGCATGTTTTATTTTTTTGTTTGACGTGCCTGATGTGGTTGAGGGACGGAGTCATAGTTACTTGCTTGTGAGATCCACATGATTGATCAATCCCTGCCATTGTCTGTTATATATTTATATATGTATGTACATGCGGGTTTTGTATGCAGGTTAGCAGGTATCAGGCATCGACTTGCCTAAATTGTCGGGATGAGTGTGCCTTATCACAATATCTCAAATGGTAAGAGATGGGAGATAACACAAATCCAAAACCCTAAACCTAAGCCCATTTGTCCTAGGATTGGACAAGTATCAGTTTGAATACCCTAGCCGGATTTCTCTAGTTGAAATGGATTCGTGGATCCCTTTCTTAAGTTTGCTTGGTTTTATTTTATTTGGTCTCAGTTGATTTATTTCTCAAGTGGGAGATTCTATGTGATTAATGATTTAATGATTATATATGAAATTTAATATTAATCATATTCTATGTTTATTTGGAAAAATTAATTAAAATTCAAATATTTGAATAGTTGGATTAATTAATTATTTAAATTGAAATTTGGGTTGATTATTCTTTTGTGCGTTACTAAATAATTAAATATTTAATTGCATGATTTAATAATGCTTTAATTATTTAATCTATTTAATATAAATTTTAATCAATTACATGTGCATTAGTAATGTTGAAAAGTAAATTGTTATAAAAAAGATAACAACTTGTTCTAAAAAGTCAAAGTTGAGTTGTGCATATAAAATTATTTTATTTTATTTAATTGTGAATTACTTTCAATTTTTGATTGGAGTTGATTTAGGAGTTAACTATTGAGTTATCTTTAGGGATTGCATGAAAGGGGGAATTGAATCTCTATTAGAGGAATTGCATTCATTTTTAGAGATTAGATAGGTTTTGGAGAAATTGTGGAGAGAGCTTAGATTTTGGCATCTTGAGATTCTTGGGTAATTTAGGATTGTTTGAAATTTGTGAAAGCTTTTTTGTGCATGTGGATCTTGGTTTTGCATTCTTCGTGGACTCAAATTTGTAGGATCAGATTCATACTTGGAAGGATTTAGACTTTTCATTTTCTCAAAGTCTTCTATTTCAAGTATTTGCATTGGATCTGAGGTAGGGTTTGAGAATCCTCTTTGTAATTTCTGTTTGGCAAATTTAATGATTTCCTATGTCTGGTTAATTTCATTTGCCTTAGTAGATCTATTTTGCTATGTTTGTGATTTTGGGTATTAGAGTACCTTTAGATATGTCTTTGTTTGATTTTATTCAAACTTGGCATAGTAGGTTTATGCTGCCAAAATTTCATGAGATAATTCTTTATAAATCTCCTAGAAAATGAAAAAATCAATGTAGGCTATAGTTTAACTATTGAGCCATGGAAAAATAAATTTATTTGTGGAAGGAAAAAAACAACAAAAATTTGGGTAGAAAAATTCCATTTTGGAAAAAAATCCACTCCCTAGAAATAAAAAGACAGTCAAAATTAAATAACCAATAAAAGACAGAAAGGCCAGAACAAAGGAAAAGAAAGTCAAAATATGCATTGGGAAAAAAGAAATAATCATATATTTCCCTTGTTGATTAAAAAATATGATTTCCCCTTTCAAATAATAATAATAATACTTTGTTCTTATTTCTATTTTTAGAAATTTATTTTAAAAAAATATAAAATTATGCTTGTCCTTTATAAAAAGATTGCATTGTTTTTATTAAAAAAAAAAAAAAATAAAAAAAAAAAAATATTATTGAGGGAGGAGTGGTCATCCCCTCATCTCCCCTCATGGCAGTATGAGGACTGCCACACGGGGCCTGCTGTTAGCAGCTTATGTTGCCATGGAGAGTGAGTGGGGTGCGGGCAGTGGGTCCCCCCACTTGCTTTTGGTAGTTATATATATTTTTTGTTTTATTAATTTTTAAAAAATATATATATATATTTTAAATTTATTAAAATTTGTTAAAACATAATATTTCTTTTAAGGAATTTATTTTATATTTAATTTAATTTAAATTAAAGTTAATTGAAGAATTGAACTTTATTTAAATGTTTCTTTTTTTTATCATATATATATGTAATTTTGGAGTTAATTTAGTTCATTTGTGATTTCTAATTGTAGTATACATTTATACATTTATGTATACACTAGGTTTAAATGCAAACATATCATTTAGGAGCTTTTTCAAACATTTTTACACTAGGATTATTGTGTACTAAATAACATGATGAAATTATAGGTTAAGGGAACGAACATTAATTGAATGTGATTATTGAACTTAATGGCACATTGAATCCTTTTTAATTCTCTATTATGTAAATGTTATTCTATCTACCTGGGTGTATTTTTTTGCATAATGTATTAAGGGGGGCATTAGATGACCTAGGGAAATTTCAGAGGCTGGGCATAGGTGTTATGATCATGTTTTTTGTTTTTATGACATGGTGTGAGTGTGTTGTGCTTTATCACCCTAATTGACCATATAGGCTCATGTTGTATTGAATTCTATGAATTTGTATCTATAGTCATTCTGAATTGGTTTTCTACTTGATGACATCTTTTTCATTTGAGTCAAATGTGGATGTAATTAGTCTATTTTATTTAAATTCAGTTTAGTCTTTTATTATCCCATGTGGTGGTTTTAAGGGGTTAGATTGTCAACCAGTGGGAATGTAATTCCAGAGGTGGGAGTTGGATGTTTTATTTATCATGGTTGTTTTCCTTTAATACTCTATTGTATTCGATTGATTCGACCCAACCTTGTGTGAAGAAAGTTCTATGATCCTCTTCTGTGATGTTTTTGTGTAATTGAGTTCTGCTTCATATTCTATATAGGGGAATATGATGTTGACTTTTTATATCCTATCCATGGGATCAAGAGTGTATTTATTATGGATACTTGGAGAGTCTCTTGTGTTATGGTTAGACACCCGTTGCATGTTCCTATTGTTATGTGGAATAGTCCCGAGGGACATTATTATTATCTTGTGATGTTATGTGACATCTTTGAACCTAGTGTAGGTTACTTGGATGTGTAGTAGGGGGTGGCTTGCAATAAGCACTGGGACTTGAAAGTGGCTGCTAGGATCACTTATTGTAAGTAATCTTAATCAAGTGAAAATTTAATATATCATTGGGGGGTATTAAAATGAACTTAATAAGATGTGGTTCCTCACCCATGCTTGAGTGCTAGTATAAACTAAGATGGATGATGAGATGATGCTTTCCACCTTGAGAGGTGTGTGTCTGACATAGTTAATGGCTTTGTCTATATGAGAAGTCATTGATACTGTGTATGGTCACTTGAGTGTCAGGGTTTTAGAGAGACTACCAGGACAAAACTTAAGGGTTAGAAATACATGATGACACCTTCCTATAAATAGTCTAGTTATGCTACATGTGTCGGTTGCCTCTAGATTAATGAGTCTTACCTTTTTATCTTTTGTTCACTTGGAGTTAGAGAGCTTTCAGGATCTCTTCCTTAGCTTGTTTTTGTGGATTTTTTTAATCCAAGTGGGATCTGTTGTTATCTCCTCAGCACGGTGGGAGTGGACCATTTAGGTTCCACAAGTTTGGGTGGTAGTGATTCTTTTACCATTTGAGATTCTAGCGTTCATGTACCAGTGCTGGATGATCCCTGTAGTAGTTTATTCTTCTTGTTCTTCTTTGATGGAGATGTGTTCTTATCTTATTATTCTATGTGACCTTGTATCATTGTATTAGTTATTTAGAGATATCATGTTGTACTTCATTTTGGTTATTGTAATACATACCCTATGACATGTGCAGTGGATGTAGGTTATTATGGATACCTTATGGTTCCAGTTGTATTTATGTTATCTCTTATGTGATGTTGCATTTATCATTTATTTTCTTATATGAGATTTGTAATTATATCTAATCTAAATTCATAAATTAACCTTCCTCAAGGAACCCTTGAGAGTTGTAATCTATGTGATTTGTATATTTCATTGTATTGCTTCCGCATTGTGAAACATTATTTTTGTTGTTATTTGTTAACACATAAAAAAAATATTCTATGAACTTAGTTGCATGTTTAGGTTAATTTCTCATAGGTTCCTTGATGGGGCATTACATATTACTTGAAAATCTCAATTCAAGGTCATCAATAGTAGATAACTTCAATCCTATTCCATCCCATTTTTCTTGATTAAGATCACATATCTAATTTTTGTCAATTTCTTATATTCCCTCAGTCTATCATCGACCAGAAATCCTATGACTATGTGAAGGACATCCTTGATGATCTTTACTAGTGCGTTGAGCCACATAAACTGATCATTCACTTGGCTTAGTACCATCCTCATCCATTCATGCTTGAAAATAGTTCGTACATGCATAGCATGGTCCAAACCCTTGGTTTCCAAATGTGTGTGGTTGTCTTTCAATTTTCCATTCATGCACAAATTCATATATGATGTGTCCATTTTAGTTTGGCATATATATTCAATCTTATAGTGAATGAAGGCGCAAATGTCTTCACTTAGTATAACCCTTGGTGGGATCAATGACAAGGCTCTAGACTTATCAATGTTGGTAGCAATGATGGGAGGCAAATTGTACTTAGGATTGATCTCTATTAATCTTTTGGTGCCATATTGATCTCTTTTAAACTTTTGGTGCCATATTGATCTTTATTAATCTTTAAACACTAGGGTTTCTTTTAAATGGTAACTTATAATTCATGAAAAAAACTTGGTAAACATTAGAAATACCTTAAATATGCTTAATACTATTTGGAATTCTTGAAAGATCACTTGGAATCGCTTGATGATATTTTCTCTATCAAATGCTTCAAATTCTCATGAAAGTGTAAGGTAAAAATGAAATAACATGACCTCTATTTATAGTTTTTCTTTGGTTAGGGCTTCCAACGGCTATAAGATTTTGTATTAAATTATTCTTACCTACTTCATTTCACCGATAACCAAAATACACTTTCCTTCATCAAATGGAACAAAATAATTCATACACTTTATTGATCATCATATGAAATGTTAACTTCACAACTTATATCCAAATGAATCTTAGTATACTAATATGGATCTTTGCGCTAATTCTAAAAACTGATTTAAGATAGTACTTAGTTTATCAGCTCCTACACATACCTTTGATAGGTTAAGTTAATATAGGTGCACCCGATCCAGTGGATGTGGTGCCATCAATTCTACCAAGTTTAGTTCCTTCATTGTGAGACTTCCTTCTCTAAGTCCTATTCATTTGATCTATGATTTCTCAATATTAACTTGAGTCTTTTCACTTTGTTGTTCCTCGGTTGGGTCTTTATGTTGGTACCTACAGTATTTGACTAGTTTATTGACCTCGTGATTGTGGAAACAAGCCATTCCAAAATTTCTCCATGATCTTCTATTGTTCATACCATGCAACCTGAAGCAATTTGCAATAATGTATCCAAATCCTCCACATGGAGTACATGTGATTCTTGTATTATAGTGCCAAGTTATAGCTCATCCTTGTTAGTTGTTTGCAGTATTCCATCTGTTCAGAACATATTTATCATTCCTTCTTTATGACCTGCATTCTTTAGATTTTTGACCATACCTATTGTAATCATTATTGTAGCCTGTGTAGCTTGTCTTCTTTGGATTGTTAAAAAAATCTTGATCTACATTCAAATTCCTTATGACCATACTTGTTGTAGTTATAATAATGACTATTACACTTACCTCCAAACATTTTCTGTGTCCTGATTTCCCATAATGATAACATGTAGACTTATTTATCTTTGGTTGGGTAGCAACATTATCTCAGTTGGCTTCTTGATTGGATGACTCATCCTTTTGGATAATGTTGTTTTCATTGTATCCAAGTCCAGTAGTATGTCTTGGTTGTCTCTGAGCTCTTGTCTATTCATCCAATATTCTCAATGATTCTTCATTTCTTTTCAAGACTTCATTATCATCTTTCTCAAATTTCAAATCATTCTTCAGATGTTCATTCTTAGATATTAGGTCCACAATCTCACCAACTTTCCTTGCAACATTTTGATTTGCACTAAATAGTTCATCTGTCAAGTTGTAGTGAATTTGTGTCAACTTCAGTATGTCCCTATCTTTCTCATCCAGTCTTGCGTTCATTTGTTTTCTTTCATCCTCCACAATTCTTTTTTCATCTTCATATTTTCATTTTTGTTCTTGGATTTCACACATCCTTACCGATTGGGCTTCTTGTTCTCTTTTCAGTGGTTTTAGATGATCAAATAGGTTTTTGATCTTTTCAGATAGTTCTAATATTATAGCATATGATTCATCAGACATGCTTTCTTTGAATTTTCTTCAAGTTATTGAAGAAAATCTTGAGTGTCTTTCAATTGATGTGCTGACTTCTTTCTCTTATTGATCGAATGCATCAGTTTCTTCTTTAATTCATCAATATGCTCATTGGACATTCTCAGTTCTATTTCCATGTTGTCAGTCACCCTTTCATACCTATAGCTCTCCATACCTCCAGATCTTTCCTGTCAAATGATTAAATTTCTTAATAAGAGACTGTGCGCTGATACCAAATTTTGGATTAGGTATGGAAAGGTAATTACTGAGAGGGGAGGGGTGAATTAGTACTGTACAAGTCTTTTAAAATATTTTAAATTTATTCTTTAGACATTTAGTGAATCCATAAATTTTGCATGCATCACATAAAATACATAAAACATAACATATAACACATAAAACATTCATTTTAGTATCGCATAAATCATTTTTTCCTTGTCCATAATTTGTCTATATATCCACTCTTCGGTAAATTTATTTCTCCCCCTAAAGTATTAGTTCCTAAATTAAAATTTCCTCCTTATTTCATACTATATTTCCCCTTTTGTATTTTTCCTTAGTTTTTATATTTTGTAAATATTCCCCCTCATATCTTCATCTGTATTATATATTTCATATACTATATTCCTCCTTTTTCACAAAAATAAAAAAATAAGAACTTACGTCTTATCTGATGTGGGGATTTTGTCAAAAATAGATTTGTAGTTGTCATGAGCATCCTTGAGTGTTTCCTTCCATGTATCCTTTAGTTTTTGTAACACCATTATTTTCTAACTTAATTCAGTAGTCAAACTCACCATAGTATCCATAGAACTAACATCGAGTGTGCTAACTAAGTCTTTGGCCTTGTGTACCTATTTTGTAATGATTCATTATTTGGAATGAAAATTGTTTGGATTTACAATATATCTATTTTTTGGGATAGAAAGATAAGGGATTGAGAGGGCAGGGGTGAATCAGTACGCTAAAAAACTTTTATTGAATAACTAATCTACAATAGTAGTGACTAACTATCCAACTTAATCCATTGTTTGTAACATTCATTCAAGTAAATTTGTAAATGTAAAGTGCATGAAATCAAAAAATAAATCAATCATGAAATTTGACACATAACACAAGTATTTTGGTTACGTAGAAACCCTTGTTTGAAGGTAAAAACCATGGTGGGGATGACACCCACAAATTCTTCACTACTGTAGTAAATAAATTATGCCAGTTAAGGCTACAAGTTTGATCAATTTTGATGAATTTTGATGATTATAATAGTGTTTCCTTCCATACTGATTGATCAACTTAGATAACTGTGATCTAATTTGATACTAATGACAACATCTAATGCTCAAATAGAGATAAAAATATCCCCCTTTGGCATTAGTATCAAAATTGTAATGTATATAATCGGATATTTCTCAAAATTTTTCTAACTTCGTATATACATATACAAAAACTGACTCTTCTACAAAACTCAAAACTCCCCCTCGGTGCATGCTCCCGGTATGTGTGTAGTATACTTAGAATATAAAAGTACATTTGGCATATACATTATACTTCCCCCTTTTTGATATTAATTCCAAAAGCAAAATTTGTACTTACAACTTATTAAAAATGTGCTTATGGGTTTTCATCAGAGAATCTAAGAGTTTTTTCCATTCCTCTTTCAAGTTGGTGAGAGCGATGAGCTTAAGACCAACTTGTGCATGCATGTCAAATATGTTCTTCAACACATAAATATCTATTGTTGTAACTAAGGCTTGTGCCTTCACAATGTGTTGCTCAATTATTTTGAGGTGTGGAAGTAGCTCTGCTCGCAACTCAATGGCTTGGTCACTTGTCTTATCATCCTGCTTCCTCAAATTAGCTCTCAACTGCTTGAGTTCTTAAACTATTAGGATATGATTTTGAAAAGCATTTTTATTAGTTAGAGACAAATTAGCACTAGCTAGGATATGATCATCCAGCTTCTTTATCTTTTCACTGACCTCAGCAGTGAAAGTCTCCACAGTGCATAACTTGAATAAAATTTGTACTATTTTCTGATTGATAGATTGTAATTTGGTGATTACCTGAGAAAGCTTGACTTTATTAATTTCCACTTCTTGGCTAGTTTTCTCTTCTAATTTATTTTGTATCTTTGCCTTTTCCCTTTGTTTGATTTTCTTCTTGGCATCTATGTTTGTGGCATTTATTTGATTGGCAAGGGTTGCAGGTTGGTCGAATATGGGTGTTTCCTCATTGATTTGGACATTTGGTACAACTTGCTGCAAGATGTCTCTCACATCCTCTAGAATCTGTTTACTCTTGCTTTCTTTTCTTAGCTTCTCTTGGGCTACTTTCCTTGTGCATAACTCCCCATATTTCCTCAATTCCTTGAGGTCCAAAGTCCTCAGGTCACACTCAAGAATTTCAATGACTTGATCAACTGTGACTGACCCTTTTCCATGCTTCTTCTTCTTCTTTCTAGACTCTTGAGGTGATGATTTCATAAATGGAACTATTTCCTTAACCTCAACACTTGGTTTGGATTGCTCGGTAGACACTGTATCTTCCTTCTTCTCCTTGGTGACCTGTATCTTGGTCGATGGAGATGGAGCTTCAGATGTAGTGTCAAAATGTGTTGTCTTGGTAGGTTTGTGGTCATCGTGTGCCTATGTATCTACCTCTTTTTATTCGGGCATATTTTTCTCTATAGTATTGGTAGTACTTGTACCTTATTCCCCTATTGTATCTTTTCTTTTCTTAGGGATTGAGCCTTTGGGTTCCTCTTGTGTAATTATCTCAACAACTTAAACCAAAATTGGAAGATCACCTGGAATAGTACTTACTATGGGCTCAATAGGGGCCTTCTCTTATTGTTGAGCTCCATCAATTGTGACATCCTCATCATTCTTGATGTCGTCAGGATCACCATTTGTAATGTCCTCAATGAGTATATCATTTGAATCATTTATGATTCCTTGTATTGTCACTTTCTCAGGTACATCCTGGATTAGATTTATATGTTCAGTAGCATCAGTGGTATTAGGTACCTCTATTGCTGATAGCTCAATTATGTTCTTTGGTGCCAATTTTGCATCATTAGAATGAATGCCTTTACCTTTTCTCTTGAGCTTCCTCTCGGGGATTATGGCCAAATCCATCTTTTCTGACTCAACTCAGGCTTGTAGAATCGAAGTCCATAGAAGTTGACTATTCTCATCAATGTTTGCCATATTTTCATCAAGTATCTCTAGTGTTCGAATCTTTAATAAAAATATTTTAGAATAAGTTTTCATCAAGTCCTCAACTTTAGGAATTGTTAATGTAGGCATTGCCATAACTAGGGATTGTTCCCTCATTCTCTTTTCAGTATTCAATGCATATGTCCATCTCTATGAAATTCTATCATATAATGTCTTAGGTACATATTTAGAAAATAAAATTGGTACCTTTTTGAACTTAATCATCATTTGAATTATAACTTCTTCAATCTTGTTCTGGTCCTTGGTTTACAAGTGTTCAAACTAACTAATTTTAGGGTCACTTAGACCTCCATTGTCTATTATATTTTCATCTACTTCATCAATTGAATGGTTCTTATTGAAAAAAAAACTTGAATTGCTTAGTATCATATTCATCATCATCAATGTCATCCTTCCCTCTTATTAACTATCCTCTATTCTGCTTGATAGCCTTGAATGTTTCTGATTAAACTAGATTGAATCTCTGATAACTGCTCTATCATGTAAACCTTGTCAAAATTTTGATGTCTTGAAGGTAGCTACTACTTCATGAACCCCTTCTTGATTCTTGAGTGATACTTGTCAAAATGACATCAATTACAAATATATACAAAACTACTATGATTTCCATGACCTAATTAGGTTTACAACATCTTAGAAAACCTAAGATCTACAGTGTACAAATTTAACCTAGATCTAACTATTACATAGGAATCATCACAATATTTAATGATTACATCCATAATAACTAAGCTTTGGTATTGGTAAAATATTTTATGAATCCATTTAACCATTTGCATTGATTAATGTTCCATTCCTTAATACTATGCCATTTTCTAAATAACTCAGTAAACACAACCTTTTCTGTTCGATGAATACACTAGTGCTCGGTGTGTATATTGCTCGGTGTTTACTGACGCTCGGTGCTCAGTATACTCTGATATTTGGTAAACATTCTCTGGTACTTGGTTAAACCTGTTTCCTTTTAGCTCTCAGTTCTGCCTTGTGACTGTTCGGTATGAAGGCTTGTTCATTCAACCAAATATCATACTATAGCTTCTTATTTCATCCTTTACCGACTGATCAGCTTAGATAACTGACTAATCTAATTTGATACTAATGACAACATCTAATGCTCAAATAGATATTATAGTGAGTCATGATAATCCTTGAGTGTTTCCTTCCATGTATCCTTTAGTGTTTATAAGACCATCATTTTCTAACTTAATTTAGTAGTGAAACTCACCATAGTATCCATAGCATTAACATCTAGTGTGATAACTAAGTCTTTGGCCTTGTGTACCTATTTTGTAATGATTCATTATGTGGAATTAAAATTGTTTTGATTTCCAGTAGATCCATTCTGATATGATTCTCCTCTTTTCTTAGCTCATATCCCACTCCCATCAAGTGCTTCATCCTTTCATAATATTCTTTTATAGAATTAGGCTTGGTGGAAAATTTTGATATTTGTGCTGTGTGCTCCTTTTCCACATTATCTTCCTTCTCTTTGATATCCTTGGTGAAATTTGAAGTTAAACAATTTTTTTGAAATAATAAAAGAATATTTTCTAGTTCAATCTCCAAATTAGTAACTAACCCATAATTGTTACCTTATCTAATGCAACTGATTGAAGGAGTTCTTCAATCAATGTATCCTCCATTTTATTCTTGTGTATTTTCATTATGTACTCGATAGTATTAGTACTAGGATGGTTTATTTGATTCACTAGTTTGCTTAACTGGCTATAAATTTATCCTTTTTCATTTATATTTGCCTCAAGTACAATCTCATTTAATATATCTTTTACTTGGTCCAAGACATCTATTTTTTGCTTCTTTTCTATTAGCTTGTCTTGTGCATCTTTTCTCTCTAGTAGATCTCTACACTCTGAGAGTTCCTTTGCACTCATGTTTGAAATATCAACCTTTGGAATGACAATAGGTTGTCTTACATCAACCTCTTTTTTATACTTCATTTTCCTATATTTTCCTTTAGAAATAGATGCCTTCTTTGCATCAAATTGTGTAGTTGTATCCTCAGTCTTGTCTTCTTTTTGTTTTTGTTTCTCTTATTTTATTTGTTCTTCCTTCTCATTTGTGGCCTTTACTTCTCAATTTAATTTTGACCAATAATCATTTAACTATAACATCAATTGAAATCATCAATACCTATCAACTCATTAGCTTTTTAGAAACATAAGAATTGTCAAATATCACTAGTTATCCTTTGAAATATCTCATATATTTTCCCAACATAAATCAAGGTTGTAGGATTAGCATCTAGCAACTTCAGATACCTTCTAGAAAACAACCAAACAACTAAACAATACAACTCATAACCATAATGATACAATCATCATATTCCTATTAATTGTTCTATTAACAATTTCACTGTCTCTCATCAATTTCCCTAAATCTATGTCACTGGTCATCACAGCAAGTTAAGATTTTACATGTAGCATCTAAACATGTTTCCAAACACTTCTATATAACATCACCTCAACATGTTTCCATTCTCCTGATGTATTCATGGTGGATGTTGCTGATGCATTTAATATGTTTAATCACTACACAACATCAGTGTCTTGATTGAGTATTGTTGGAATCAATATTGTTGTCATTAAGTTTTTGTCACTAATATCAACATATTTTTCTATGAAGAGAACATAGTGGTTATTACAGCGTAGATATACCATATAGATGATTCAGTATGAGCGAATACAGGTTTGTGTATAGGGAAATATTGTGATCTTATATCTAAGATCAGATGCCGTAATATTTCATATTGGTTAAGTTATAAAAGATTTGGTGAAGATTCATTTTTGGACTATGATAGTGAAAGTTGACAGAGTAAGTCTCTATGTTTTGAGCATATCTTACAAGAAATGTGGTTCAGTGTATGCGAGCTTAAGGGATGTCAGATAACATATTAAGGAATGTTCATTGATCTTAGCAAGTCATGGGAAGCATGATGATGTCATTTGTGGCACATGATCTGGAGGAGTCCTACTTGGGGATGAATTTAGAGTTGTAACTCGTGTATTATGGATAGTATGCATTGATTACAGATTTTGGACCTTAATTCTTGAATTATAATATTTGTATACTTGTTTTAAATACCGTGTGTATCTTAGCAAGTGGTTATGTAATTATTTGTATATTGGGAAAGCATAATTGGCTGACCTGATCATTTATTGTAATAAAGTATATATATAAGATCTTTTCTTTTGAAAAGAGAGAGTATGGAAGGAATGTAAAAGAGGATTGTGGAAGCTGCGAGCATGTATGTTCTTGATATAGGATAGGGGATAGTTTATTCTTCATTGGAATTGATCAAGAAAATATAATTCCTATTAGACAGTTCACAAGGATTGTGTATTTCCTTTATAGACACTTGTGTGGTGAATAATGAGTTATGGAGGTGGACATAACCCTCTTTGGGCAATGAGCCTAGGTTGTAAGCCTACTCTTGTTAGAAATAGGGAATACTAAGAGGGGGGGGTGAATCAGTATTCTACAAACTTTATCTTTTGCCGAATTATGGATATAATAGATTATCTTTATACATGCATAACATAAGAAACTAAACAATATGCATAACAATAAAGAACTCATAACACATTATTTGTTCTCGAGGAAACCTTGGCCAAGGGAAAACCTCAGTGGGGATGGTACCCATAAAGATCCACTAATCAAAAGTATCCTATTAAGGATGTTGACCTTGTTAGGAGTCTATTACAAACATATAGTGTATCGGTCCTGATTAAGGGACTATAGGCCTTGTTAGAGGCCTCAACCCTATTAGGAGTTGGTAGTACAAAATGTGATTACCAGCTGAGCTCATTGCCCAAAAAAGTAATGTACAATATACACTGATTACAAAAGAGGTCAAGGTACATAACCTTATACTACTTGCATCAATATTTCTTCGCTGATCTTTCACTATTGCTATTACATATGCTTCATATACTTCACATCATACTTCTATAATTACTTGCTGCTTGATACAATTACTTCTCTACAATTACAATTACAATTACATATATACCAATAGATTTAACCAAGAGTAAACATCTAGGATGTCATCTCTTTATATTGTTAAGTCATTATTTTGATAAATAAAATAATCCCTTAACTCTTTACTAGTTCTATCTTCATATTCTGTCCTGTCGGCTTCACACTGTCTTTGGTAAAACTATCATAACTAATTCCGTACATGCCCTACAGAATTTTTATCTTAGATGATTCATCATTAGTCACCATAGGGTCTATGTTCAAGTGCGCAAGCACTAAACTGACTCCAGTCAATGTCGCAAACAAAAACTGTGTCTGGGTATACTAGTAAAAATACTGTCTCACACTTAGACAAACTTGCAATGTGCTCTGTCATACTTGCTCTCTAACTTGTGTGATCTTCATGTGGATCATATGTTTCCATAATGACAACATCTATGCAATCAACTTAGCCAAATTGCCAACAATCTCCCCCTTTGTCATTGGTGGCAACATATGAGAAAATTGGCTAAGTGTGCAACTCCAAAATCTCAAAATTTGTTCAAAATTGTGGCCATAGTATAAAATGCATACTATCTTTATAAATCCTCAAAAATTATTGTCTCTAATACAATACTCCCCCTAAGAGTATCAATTCTTATGATATACTATCAATTTTTTGCTAAATATCTCTCCCCCTTTGACAACAATGACAAAATAACGGTAGGGAGGGCTACAAAATTGTATCAAAAAGAGTTATACCTTAAATTATTTATTGCAAAGCCGGTAGGCTTGCAACACAATTTGCAAAATCTATCTTCATGGCTTCTATCTCCTTTTCCCATGATTTCTTAATGGAATCTGCCACATTGAGTAGTGCGCTCAGTCCATAAGATGCTATTTGACATGCTTGGAGGTTGTCAAAGTTAAATTTCTGAAAAGATGTCTTAGCTATAAGACAATCTTCCAACTGCTCTTCAATAACACTTAACTTCATAGAAACATGCTCTCTCAAAATAGTATATCTCCTTAATTTCCTGTCTTTCTCATCTTGTATAATTCTGATTTCATCAAAGAGTTTCCTAGCTTTCTTCTCAACATTACTGACCTTCACATTAGGGTTAGATAGAAAGTTTGTTTCATTCAGAATCCCAGCTTCCTTCAATTTTATCTTTTGATCTTCCTCAATTGTCAAAATCTCTAATTTTGTACACTGTATGTACAAAGCTTTTCCTATTTCCAAATGTTTCCTCAAATCCTTGATACAAATATCAAGATTTTTGATATCATTGCTGATGTACTAACCGATGTTCAACAACATTCTAGCCTCATAGTTTGCTTGTGCTTTCACTTTTGCAATATCAGCTAGGTTAGTGAACTCATCATCAAAAGTGCTCATCACTTTCTTTTCTTTCTCCACAGGGTCTGCTTCTACAATCTGTGAGGTCACAATACTTTGTAGCTTTTTAGTTAGGTCCTTCATATATCCTTCTAGGCTTTTAACTTTCTTATTCTTCCCAATGATTTTGTTCAGAGATGTGATCAATTATAACTGATCATCATCATCTACTTCTTTTCTCAAATCCTCAAACAAAGATCCAGATTGCTTCTTCTTTCTAGTCTCAAGAGTAAGAATAATTTCTTCTACAGAGGGTACAGATGCTTGTACTTCTGATACTTTGGGTTCTTCAACAATAAATTAGGTCTGCTCTACTTTTGTAGTTCTATCTAGTTCATCAAGAGCCGAATTGTCAACAATGTTCTCTAGATTCTTGAATACATTCTCATCAGTATCCAAGGTGATCCTTGTAGCTTCAACATTCATAGATTCTTATTCAATGTTTATAGTTGGTGGAAAGGGAATATCCTCTTTTTTTTCTTCTTCTGCTTGCTCTGCTACAACTGATGTCTCTCCAACAATTTCTGCCATAACTTTAATTATTACTTTTTCAGTTTCTGCATTCACTTGTTCATATTGTCTTGCCATAATCTGAATGGTTCTCATTTTTATCCTTAAATGGGTGCTAAGGGCCTTCAAATTTTTTTTAAGATGTTCATCATCTCTTACATCACATACTTTCTTCACAAGATTCTCTCTGATAGTTTTGTCTTCTTCTTGTGCTCTCATCTTCTTGTTAACAAGTTTCTTTAATAATTCATCAGGTATCTTTCCCTGAATAGTGTCAAACTTCTTATTAGCCATAATCAAATGCTTGACCACTTCATTTTCAAGATTCAATTTATCAGAATAGTCATAAAGGTCATAGTATTTATTCATTTTAGTGAAGTCTCCATCTTTTATGATTTCTTCATTCACTCTCTCAACTCTAGGTTTCCATGCTTTCTTCTTCATAGAAGTGTCATCTTCTTTAATTTTTGTAATTTTCCTAGGTATTGGTGGTACCAAAGTTTTCTACCTCTTACTAGGTCCAGTAGCAATTTCTTTCACTCTCTTGCTTGGTGTGGAGGAGGTAGATCTAGTAGGTCTGCTCACTACTTGTTCCTTCTCAGGTTCCTCTACTTTCACCTTGATTAGTGTTGCACTAGATGATAAGGGAGGTACAGACAAAATCTCTTTCTATCCAATATCTCTGATTGCTATTGTTGTCTGCTTTGCCACTAAGAATTCTCTCTCTATCAATCCTGTATCCTTCAATATTTTCTTAATAGTGCTCTCAACTCTTTTCTTAGACTGTTTCTCCTTAAGTATAGCCTTTGCGGAGTTGAAATTTTCTTCAAAAGTTCCAAATCTGTTACTGTGAGTGTCAACCTTGCACTTAAGTACCCTTTTCACATATTCTTTTGTCTCTGTTTCAGATATTTTATAGCCAAGAGGGTCTATGAACTCAATTCTAGGTTCAACTACTTCAATGTATGTAAAGTCAGTGTCAACCATAAAACATATATCATTCTTGTATTTCTCCACAAGAGACTGTGGAATCCTTGATCTGTTAGACACCTTATTCTAAAATGTCTTAATAACAAATACTGCACTCTCATTAACACTGTCAATGACATGCTTTCTATATACTACATTAATCCTTTCCATTGTATTTTGTTCATCATTCCAATCATTTCCTATGGTGTAAGGAAATCTCCTCAAAAGATGAAAAAACATGTAAGTGATCAAAGATGAAAATCTAAATTGTGCATACTTTGTCTTCTTAATCTTCTCCAAGTTCTCAAACAACTGAATTCTCAAAATTTAACACATATCAACTGGCACTTTGTCAACACACATCTAATAGGCTATGTGTACCATTCCAGCTGCCATGTCATCCTCTCTTGAATTTGCACAAAACTTAGTTGTTAGGAATTTTCATAAGTATCTAACATCATGTTGTTGAATCTTATTGATTACAATTCCTCTGCCATTATAGGATGAATTAGTGTTATCAATGACTCTTTTTCTCATGTTCTTCTCATTTAAAGGAATAGCTCCAGATTTAGACAGTCCAGTGACTTCATGAATCAAATCAGCTATAATGTCTATCACTCTATCTTCTAGCCAAAACTTCCCATTATGAATTCTGCTAAGGATTATCTTAGTGCATTCTTCATTATCAAACTCATATTGCAATGCATACTTAACAATCTCATTGTCTTTCAAATGATCATATTTTTTCTTCAATGACATGTCCTGGTGGTAAATCTTCTCATACTTGTTTGTAAAATCACTATCACTGACAGTTTCCAACTTGCATCCAAGATAACCTTTTACATTCTCTAAATGCAAAACTCTGTCTGGTACGGATGATAAAGCTAACTTAGGGTCTTCTTCCAAGGGTTCCACTGGTTCCCTCTTCATTCTAGGTCTATTTTTATATCTAACATTGTGAATTAAAGATACATCCATGATTACTTCAAATTCCTTTTACCGATTCACAGATCTGTCAAGTAAAATACCTCGATTTCATGATTTTAGGGCTTGTGGAGATTCGGTGCTCAAATCCTTCACCAAATTGTTGCAAAAAGCTTCCAATCATTTCTCTTTGATCTCCTTAACACTTGCATTCACTTTGATGATCAAATAACATCAATCATAACCTTTTATTACTTCAATCTCACTTAGATCTGACATTGCATTCAATTCTTTTGTCGCTTCTTTCCAAAAACCTATCTCTGCTATCCTGCAAAACTTAAGACTTCTTGCGATCTCACAAAACATAATATTTTTCTTTGCACTCTTAACCATAGCATTAGAATATCATAAACTACCTTCCATTAACTGTGCAAGACTCAATTCATCATAAATCTACTTCTACATTAAATCTAAGTTCCTAATCTACTATAATTTACATGAATTAAGTACTTTGAGATAGGTCAGGTAAGGATTCATTCTTACCACTTGATACTTCACCTTTCTGATTACCTTCAATGTTGAATATGTATCCTTGATCTATGCTTTTAACAAACTTCATTTCATCTGTATTGCTATAGCAACCTTTTTGTCTGTTATTTGCACCTTCATTTCTCCTTTCATGATTCCTGGGGTTAGGGTTAGGATGAAAAACTCCATTGTTCATTCTGCAAAACCTTGCTGTATGTCCAATCTTGTTACATATCTAACAAACAATTCCATTGTTTCCATATCTTGGTCCAGGTTGATTGATTTGTGATCTGTAGTTTCTAGCAATGTGTCCAACCTTGTTGCATCTATAACATACTACTCCACTTCTTCTGTTCATATCTTTAGTAGGTTTCTTATCTACATTGTTAGTATTCCTAAACATTCTACTACCATCATTATTCTCAATAAATTTAGGTTTCCTACATTCAATAGCTCTATGTCCAAAACCATGACAATTATAACAATAACCATTAAGAGGTTTAAATTGCTTACCTATGCAATCTCTCTTCATATGACCAATAGTTTTACAAGCAAAACATCTAACTTTGAATTCTCTTTACATACCTTTGAATGATTCCTCTTGCTTCAGTGATTCTTCTTGTTTAGGTGTATCTTCAGATTTGTTGATCTCATTAGACTTCTTCTCATCTAAGCTTTTAGATACCTTCAGATCTGGTTCCTTGCTTTCATCATTTACTTTAAGAGTGTTGAATCCAAGACCAATCTTATCATAGAATGGTTTCTGATAGGATATTTGTTCATCCATCTTCTCACTAGTTGAATATAGCCTTTCAAGTTGTTGCTTGGATTGAGTCAGTTCACCTTTCACAATCTTATTGTATTTCTCAAGTTCAGCATACTGCAAATTGACTTTCTCAAGTTCAGATGTTACATTTCCAAGTTTAAATTTCAGTTCTTCATTTTCAATCTTTAGACTTTCATTCTTAGATTTTAGATTCGATTCATTCTTTCCATTTCCATCTTTCAAACTAAGCTTCAAATTTGCTATCTTCAATTCATGCTTAAGGATCTCATTTTCTTTTTCCATATTGTCATCACAATCTTCAATAAGAATTTCAGATTCTTTTTCAGATCTTAGATCTTCCAATTTATTTTTTAGTTTCTCAAAAAGGTTCTTTGCATCATCATACTTTCTTTTCAAAGTATCTTTTTCAATAGTAAGCAAGTCAATCTATTCAAGAGCTTCTTCAAGATTCTTTTGTAGTTGATCCATATCCATAGATATCTTACTCAAGTTGCTAGGCTTTCCTTGAATGATTCTTTTTCGAGTAACTACGATCTGATACCAATTGTTAGAAATAGGGAATACTGAGAGGGGGGGTGAATCAGTATTCTACAAACTTTATCTTCTTCCCAATTATGAATATAACAGATTATCTTTATACATGCATAACATAAGAAACTAAACAATATGCATAACAATAAAGAACTCATAACACATTATTTTTTCTTGAGGAAACCCTGGCCAAGGGAAAAACTCGGTGGGGATGGTACCAAAAAAGATCCACTAATCAAAAGTATCTTGTTAAGGATGTTGACCTTGTTAGGAGTCTATTACAAACATATAGTGTATTAGTCCTGATTAAGGGACTATAGACCTTGTTAGAAGCCTCAACCCTATTAGGAGTTGGTAGTACAAAATATGATTACCAGATGAGCCCACTACCCAAACAAGTAATGTACAATATATACTGATTAGAAAATAGGTCAAGGTACATAACCTTATACTACTTGCATCAATATTTCTTTGCTGATCTTTCACTATCGCTATTACATATGCTTCATATACTTTGCATCATACTTCTATAATTACTTGCTGCTTGATGCAATTACTTCTCTACAATTACAATTACAATTACATATATACCAATAGATTTAACCAAGATTAAACATCTAGGATGTCATCCCTTTATATTGTTAAGTCATTATTTTGATAAACAAAATAGTCCCTTAACTCTTTACTAGTTCTATCTTCATATTCTATCTTGTCGGCTTCACACTGTCTTTGGTAAAAATATCATAACTAATTTCGTACATGCTTTACAGACTTGTGCTCTGAGATGGGTCATCATTAGTCACCATAGAGTCTATGTTCAAGTGCACAAGCACTGAACTCACTCCAGTCAATGTCGCAAACAAAAATTATGTCCGGGTATACTGGTAAAAATATTGTCTCACACTTAGATAGACTTGCAATGCGCTCTGTCATATTTGCTCTCTGACTTGTGCAATCTTCATGTGGATCATATGTTTCCATAATGACAACATCTATGCAATCAACTCAGCCAAATTTCCAACAATGCTTTTGTTTGACTCCTAACATGGTCCATCCTTAAACAAGGACTGTGTACTATAATTTTTTAGTAAGCTCCTAATAGGGCTATATATTTTACTACAGATACTATACTCTCAGTACATCATTTGTGGGTGATAATTCCCATCAGGGTTTTACTTTTAATAGGGTTTCCTTGATAACAAAATATTGTGTTATTGTGTTGGCATTTACTATGTTATTATTTGATTTGGTGTAGCTACTACTTGAAGCTTAAACTTTAATAATCTGTCATACAAATGATTCACCCCCCCTCTCAATTGTATTGGTGGATTGTTATTCCTAACAATTGGTATCAAAGCTACTGGTCCTTAGATAGAAATCTTAACTACTTGAGGTGATCTTGGAGATGGAATTCTATAGGAAAGGTAGTCCAAAATTTGATCCTAAAGACTTTGACAATTGGAAGAAGAAGATGCAAACACATTTTTTGTGTTTGGGTATTGACTACTAGATGATCACAAAGAATGAGGTAACCATGAAGCCTGAGGATGAATTAGATAAAGCTACTGATGAAGAAAATAAGAAATTTTCATATAACATGGTCCCTAGGGAAGTACTGATCAACGCACTCTCTGAAGGAGAATTTACTGAGGTGAAAGATTTGGATTCAACACACAAAATATGGGCAAGATTAGAAACATTATATGAAGGAGACAAGTTTACTAAGAATGCAAAGTTACAAAACTGGAAAACAAGAATGGAGAAGTTGAAAATGAAAGATGATGAAAATATTAGAGCTTATGTACAAAGAGTTACTGAGGTTGTGATTGGAATCACAAATTCTAGAGGGACTTATGAAGAGGAAGAAGTCATTGAAAAAATCCTTAGATCATTGACACCTATTTACAAGACCAAATTTTAGGCTATAGAAGAGATTATACCTTTGATTGCAAACTTTAGTAGAGAGATGTTGATTGCAAAGCTAACTACCTTTGAAGTTGGAGAGATGGGATATTCTTTACCTAAAGTTGAAACAACATTTAAAGCATCTACACACAAAAACACATTACTTGGAATTGTGAGCACCAGCAGTCATAATATAAAATAAGATCTTGGTGAGTATGTTGATGAATGGAAACAGATACAAGAAGAAGAAAGAAAGCTAGATGAATTTGTTTCCCTAATCGCTAGAAGAGAAAAGAGAGGTAAGGGTAACTTTGAAGAAAAGTTACCGTGTACTAGGATTCATACCTTCATAGGGTTAGTATCATGAATAAAGAAAAATAACAATTAAATTACCACAAATGCAATTCAATTAAGAAAAATTAAAGACAATTGAGTAATCTATGACTCTCTAATTAGGGATGCTAATGATGAGCTCTCAACAAGCTCTCACTAGTGATAGTCCTAATATGAGAAAGAAATGATAAACAAGCTAAAACAAGTAAATTCCAATTGAAATAGACTAATTAGCTCTAAATTTTCCTTTCTAGCTTAAAATTGCAAGAGGTTTGATGCTTCTAAAAAATTATGGATGATTATTGCTTGAATTATGCCTTGTTTTTATAGATTTTGGCAAGGGTAGGGGGTGTAGTTGATTTGATCATGGTTTGATGAGGGTTGAGTCCATGGTTCCACCTTTGGAGACCATTTAAACATTTTTTCCTCAAATCTTGGGACAAGAGGAAAAAATGGGTGGACAAGATGCTTTCACCCTATGGGTGGTGGAGATTCGATGTGAGCTTGATCCATGTGAACTTGATTCTCAAATCCTATTGGTTGATGCATTTTCCTCCCATTTGGTGGTTGAGGGAAAATAGGATTTAATTAATTGAATTTAATTAATATCTTTGGCCATGTGTACCCCTTGAATGGTTTGATTTGATTTAAATGAACTATGCAATTAATTAGATTAATTGCACAATTTATTGATTTATCATGATTTATTTGACTTTAATTGATTTTATGGATTTTGATTTTTAATTAAATTTGAATTAGGGCTTGATTGCAATTTAGCTTTGATTCTAGCTTGATTTCATTTAATTGCATTAGTTTTTGTCTTGGTTTCTCATTTAATTGATCTTGTCCATTTTCAGGTGATTACAAATGCCCCTCTTTGAATCGATGCACAAAGCGTATCGGTTCAAAGAATGTCCTGATGATTTTTGATGTAAAGCCCTAATCAACTGATGCATGATTTGATGTGATAGAAGATGTAGATTTTGATGATGGAATTGATGTGGTTTCGATTAATTTTAGGCGTTCAATGGTCATTTTGATGATAAGTTGCCTGATATGGTTCCTGATTTGATATGATTCGATGTTTGATGCCCCTTTCGATTGATAAATGAAAAAATTTCTAATAAAATATTACACTTTGATTTGATGGTCGTGCCCCTGATTCACTAATTATGATGCTGGTCTTGATTGTCCAAGTGTATGCCCCCTCAGAAATGAAATGAAATTTTATCGTTGTTGAAAGATATGATGGTTTAGGTGAATTTTGCATGAATTAGGTCAATTAGTAATGAATTTTGATTTCATTTCCGATAATGTATTTGTGACCATTTGATTACAAATACCCTTGATTTAGAAGAATGGGTGAAAATTTTGGGTCCCTGGTCATTTTCTGGTCAAAGATGCCCTTTTAAGGTCAAAATGGGTTGTATGTAGGGGTAAAAGTCATTTTTACTATTCATTTTTACCTTTACTGTTTACTTTTTTTCTTTGAGCCCTTTCTGCCCTTCTGACTATGGTGATCCTGATTCGTGAGCATACATTCAAGTGAGGCCATCGATACATGCGGCCACTTGGCTATGAACCTTCGGTATGTACTCTGACAACTTATTTTGTCAATTAAATGCTTTTTATTTAAATTTTTTTTGGATTTTTACTAGAAAACCCTATTTTTCTCTTTTTCCAATTTAAATGGCGCATTTAAGACTTTTAATGGTGCATACACATTTTCTTCAGCACTTTCATGGTTTTTTGTAGTGCATCCGCTATTTTTAATAGCACGTACAAATAGTAGTACTAGGGTATAAAATACATTTTCTCTTTTCTACTGCGCATACAAATTAGTTTGCGCATATTAGTATTTTAGCAACATGTACAGGTAATTCATGTAGTGCGTACTAAATTCTATAGCAAGTACACCTTAAAGCTGCACTTTTAATCATTTCTTCAATGCATTCACCATTTTTAACTGTGCTTTTTCCTTTTTGCTCATTTAAACAATTAAATAGCGTGTATACCCTATTTGGTTTTAAAATGAAAACTTCTGAGTTAATTTTCTGAACTGTTTGGTGTCGTCAATCAATTGATTGTCTTAGGTAACAAGTCTGATTTGATAGCAAGTCATATGATGTCTGTTGGAGTCATGTCATATTGAATGTTTGATTGTCAATCTTAATTTTGATGGTGGATGATGATGAATTTTTCATCCTATCTTAATAGAATCAGGAAAATTGATTGTGGTTTGATTTAGATTTTTATTGACTTGAAATGATTTAGTAGGTAAGGGTACAACTTCCACCCATTTGGTAAAATACTCTGTTGTAGTAATGATGAATTTATTACCATTTGAAGATGGTGGATAAATCATACCTATCAAATCCAAACCCCATTGATAAAAGGGCCAAGGTGTGGTCATAGGATGAAGCTCTTGTGCTAGTATGTGGATCAAGTTCCCATGATATTGACATTTACGACAAGTTTTTATGAAATGACAAGTGTCTTTTTCCATAGAAGGCCAAAAATATCCTATCCTAAGAAGTTTCTTAGCTAGGGTTAAACCATTCAAATGTGACCCACAAATCCCCTCGTGAATTTCTTGTAAGGCTATGGTTGATTCCTCTTTCTCTAGACATCTTAAAAGTATTCCATCTAAACTCTTGCAATACAATGTGTCTGATATTAAGGTATAGCGAGAAGCTTGACGTATAAAGATTTTCTTTTGATTTCTAGTTTGGTCTAAGGGTAAGATTTTGTCTTTCAAGTAAGTGTAAATGGCTCCATACCAAGGTGATTCATGTCATGTTAGTAAACAAATGGTATGAGGATGGGAAGGATCAAATGCGGGTTGCTCAACTTTGTCTACTAGGAATTCATATTTGGCACTTTGATTTGGTATTTGGAGAAGTGATGCCAAAGTAGCCATTGCATCTGCTACTTTATTCTTATCTCTGAATGCTTGGTCAAATGTGATTAGAGTGAAGTATTTCTTAAGATTCTCAATCATATTCTTGTATGGTATCAACTTATCATCTTAAGTTTTATACTCGTTATTAATTTGATTAATAACTAGTTGGGAATCTCCATAGATTTGTAGCTTTGTTACTTTCCATTCTAATGCCAACTTTATGCCAATAACAAATGCTTCATACTCAGCTATGTTATTTGTGCATGGGAATAGAAATTTGTAAGATTTTGGAATTGTAGACCCTTGAGGAGTAATCAAAAGTATCCCTACTCCTAACCCATGTTGTGTATAAGAGCCATTAAAATACAATTGCCATTTCTTTGCTTCAATGTTAACAATTTTTGAATCTAGAAATTCCACTTGAATTGGATGTTCATCTTGTAAAGGTGATTCTACTAATTGATCTGCTATTACTTGGCCTTTGATAGACTTTCAGTCCACATAATCTATATCAAATTCACTTAAAACCATAACCCATTTGGCCAAACTCCCATTCATTGTTGTTTTTTTGAGAAGATATTTTAAGGGATCAATCTTTGCAATGAGTCGAATCTTGTGAGATAACATATAATGGCATAATTTTTGGGAAGCAAAAACTATGACCAAACATGCTCTTTCAATGAAGGTGTATTTCAACTCATACTTCACCAAAGTTCTACTTATGTAGTATATGGTCTTTTCCTTTCCAGCTTCGTCCTCTTGAGCCAAGAGTGCCTCTAATGCATGTTCTAACACTGAGATGTATAAAATTAAGGGTTTACCTCATATTGGTGGCATTAATGTTGGAGGATTCATTAATTATTTCTTCAATAAGGTGAATGCTTCTTCGCATTTCTCATCCCACTTGAAAATTATGTCCTTGTGAAGGAGTTGAGTGCAATTGTGGTACTTTTCTGCTAAATGAAGGATTAACCTTCAGATGGATTGAATCCTTCCTTGAAGAGATCTCATTTGACTGATATTTCAAGGTGCCCCCATTTCCATGATTTCCTTTACTTTGGCCAGGTCTACTTATTTTCATTTTTCTGAAACTATGTATCCTAATAGTTTTCCTAATTGTACACCAAATGCACACTTCTTTGGATTGAGCTTGACTTTGAATTATTATAATCTTACAAATATCCTTTCTAAGATGGGTAGATGTTCATCCCTTGAGTTAGATTTAGCAATTATATCATCTACATAGTCTTTCATGAATTTGTGCATCATGTCATGAAATATAGTCATCATGGCCCTTTGATAGGTCACTCCGCCATTCTTGAGACCGAAGGGAATAACATTCCAGTAGAATGTCCCCCATGAGCATGGGAATGCTATCTTGTCTTAATCTTTGGGTGTTATCTTTATTTAATTATAACCACTAAACCCATCCATAAGTGAGAACATTGAATGTCCTACTGTTAGATCTATGATGATATCTATGCTTGGTAGAGGAAAATCATCTTTAGGACATCAAGATTAAGATCTCTAAAGTTGGTACAAATTCTAATAGATTTGTCTACTTTGGAAACTGACATAATGTTTGAAATCCACTCAACATAATCAATGGCTCTTATAAACCCTACTTTTAACAACTTTTCCATCTCTACTTTTACAAGAAAAGTTATGTGTGGATGCATCTTTCTTAGTTTTTGCTTCATTGGTCTTACTCCTTTTATATTCAAATGATGCATGATCAAATTTGGATCTAATCTAGGCATATCATCATACAACCATGCAAAATTGATTTGTTTTTTTTTGAAAAATCTGATGAAATCCTTTCTTTCCTCACTAGATAGAGACACTGCTAAGTGTATGATTATTGGCTCTTATTCTAACCTGATGTTCACCTTCTTTGTTGGTTCAATTAAGATAGGTGATCTTTCTTTGTAGTGCTTGGGCAAAGTATCCAACCCTTCTTCCTTAGGTGCCTCTATTGGGTTTTCAGCTTTGAAAATTTTCTTTATTTCTTTTTCTTTGTGATTTAATGTTTCCACAATGTGGTTTTCAACATTAGATTCTTTATATATATATTTTATTTTTTATTTTTTCACTTTTTTTTGAACTGAAAGGTTGAATACTCTCCTTTGTCACTTCTTCTTGATATTCCATGGTAGAAGAAGTCTTAACCATATTAAGGTATCGGGGCACAAAGTTATCATTCAAGAATGTAGGGAGGATAGTAGGTTCAATGGAATCCCATTCAATTAGTTCAGGATAGATAAGGGTCAAAGGATGAATGCTTTGGTTTGGTTCAATAGGTTTTAAGGACATGGCCTCATTTGAAGGTTTAAACATTATATCATTTAAGTCTATAATATGTGCTTCTTCAAGATGTTCTAGAAAACTAGGGTCAAAATATTCCTCACTAGAATCCTCTAAGGTTTCCATTGGGTAAAAATCTCTTGGATTAAACCTAGGGTTAGATTCTTCTATAGTAGGTCTCCATGATGGAACATAAGGCTCTCCTACCTGTTGATTTCTTTCAATTTCCTGAATTGGTACATTAGCTAAGACCACTTGTCTAGAACTTGAAGCTTGATTCTGAGACTTGTTCTTTTCCCTTGCTAAGAGTATGGGTGTGGATGAAATCAAATTCTTTATCTTAGCATGACTCACTTGAAAATGAGTCCCATTCCCAATTTTTCAAATCTTCATCACTTTGGGAACCTAGTTGTAAGATTTGGTCATAAACCAAGGGATACTTCTTTTGAGTGTACCCTTGTTCTAGGTGCCCCAATCCAGTCTTTTCTTTACTATCACTCCATGACATCTCGATAAGTTCTATTAATCCTTTATTTCTTGTTTGTAAAGGTCCTTGTCCTTTATACCCCATCTTTTGCATTATTTGAAATCCTTTTCCATATTGATGAGTAGGAATGCTTATGTTTTGAATGCACTTTTCATGTGCACTTGATTCTTCATCCTTATATAGATAATTTAGGATTTTATTATCTTCCTCATCCATGGATGAAGAAGTGCTTGCCCTCACAAAGTGATCATTATACTTATGAGGTAGATTAGATGGTCTTCCATATGATTTTGGAGATAAGGGTAGATCCATCATGGATAAGGAGTATTCACCTACACCCTTTTGTTTGATTTGACATTGCTGTTCAAAATTCTTCATCATATGATCCATTTTTTGATAATGGGCATCTTTGGTGTAGATTTGAATGGATCTTGCTTGGTCTTCTTTTTGTTTCTTAGGAGCATTTTCCTCACTAACCTTCTATTTTCCTTTTGTCGATGTAGTTAGGTTAGTAGAAATTTGATTATTTTCAACAAAAATTTCTTTTCCTTATTTTTCTTTTCCCTTCAAAGATGGAAGATCTTTTGAACTTTTCCCTTGTTCTATTCTTTGGGTGATAAACCATTCTACATTATGTGGGACTAAGGAGTCATTAATAGGCTTCGCGTTATTACAATATTGAAAGGGGTTAAAATCCCCACTTACTATGACTTCTTGTCCTAGATAGGGAAATTTGAGACATTGATGGTAGGTTGAAGGAACATCCTGCATTTCATGGATCCATAGCCTTCCTAATAGAATATTATAAGTCAATTTTAGGTCAAGGACTTGGAAAATGGTCTCCTTTTGCATTAGACCAACTCTAATAGGAAGTACTATGACACCTTTGGAAGCTCTTTCTTCATCATCATAGGCTTTTATGGTTATCTTTTTGTTTGGGTCAATAGCCTCCTTAGAAAATCCTAAGGTTTTAACCAAGTTTAAGGTACAGATATTCAAGTCATCTCCCATATCAATGAGGACTCTTTTCACTCTATGCTTTGGGATTAGGACCTCTATATGTAAGGGCATATTTTGCAGGAGGTTTAGAGACATATCATCTTGTTTTGAAAAGGATAGACAATGGGGTGTAACAAGATGGCCTACCATGTTTTGAAATTTATCTGCATCTAAATTTAGAGGCACATTGGTCTCCACTAAGTCTTTTTCTAGAATCTCCTTATGAGCTGGGGAAAGCTTGAGAAATTCTAGATAGAGGTATGAGAAGGGGTTCTTTGTAATTGGTCTACCAAATCATATTGTTTTGAAGATGAAGATGAAGTTTGATTTGGTAAGACAATTCTTGGGGAATTTCCTAGTAAGGTAATTGTTATACACTAAGTTTGCACCCTTGTTTCAAGCTCTCTTGGTCTTGATAACCTAGTATAACATGGGAATCATCTCCAGGCTATGGGACCTATGCTAACTGAGATGAGACCTCCAGGTTCTAGGCTGGTTCCTCTTGGACAATCACCTTAATTTTCTCTTAACAAGAAAGTAAATTCTTGAGGGAAAAGGGGTAGAAGGAATGCATGAAAGGGAAGTAACTGAAAGCAAACTATCCTACTAGGTGATACACCAAAATGATGATATGAATTATAGTATAGAGGATGAAATCAGTGCATAAACTTAGGTCTAGGAGATCACAAATCACTGAATAGGTTTGCATCAATATTTCATAGAAGGGTCTACAATAGAAAGAGGCTATTCAGGGAGAGAGAGTTTCACAAACAATAGCATTCCTAAGAATTGGACACAATCTATAACTTGCAAACAAACATCCACTTCTGCAAATAGGTATAGGAATGAGAAAGAAAGAGGGATCAAGAACCCTAAGATATCACTGAAAACATACATATACTAAACTCAATAAGAGAAAATTTAGACAAGAAGGTATACGGATAGAAAGAATGTCACAAAGTACCTTTGCAATATCTAAACATCAATGAAAGGTTACAAGAAGCAGAAGCTAGAGCACAGAAAGAATGCCTCGAATAACTTCTCAAAAAGAAAATCTCTCTTTTCAAAATGTAAACTTTGAGCTCTAAAAGCTCTAAAAAACAATATATACATCTCCCTTATTGCACGCAGGGAGGAGCAAAAACCTAATTAGGGGTTACAAATTTTCTTGATAAAAACTCTAATTCTATCAATACTGATCATAAATGTCTATGGAAATATCCCAACTGATCAGATATCATGTTTGCATGTCCATCTCTATACTGTATCTGCTTGCAGACAAATTGCCTTGATCTATCTACCTCTCTGGAACTCAGGCTCGCCATAACTATTCAAATTTGATACTCTAGATATTTGAATTTTAAAAATGATTAAACAGTTACAGGTGGCACCAAAATTTATCTATCAACAGATGATATTTGAATCTGACCTACCCTTTAAAACATAGCCATCAGATTCATGCATTTTACTGAGCACCGCTTATATTCTTAACCTTAACTCATTATTTAACCTCGGGCCTCTTTTTTGTTTTAGTTGCTGAATCACTCGATGTTTTATTTAACCCTAGCTTCTTCTAGCAATTACCTGATTGATCTTTTATCCCACTTTGACAGTCACCAAGTCGCTGAAAGATTTTCTAGAGATTACGCGACTACACTTACAAGTTTGGACCCATCTGATGGCTCTCACATGATCTCATGGCCTTAGAAGATTCCTTCAGATCATGCGCTAGCCGTAGATCTTTCTATTTTTGACACCTCACTTAAAATACTCAAACCCACTAACAAACACCAACTGTATTACCTAGCAACCAATAAGATTATAACATGTTAGATGGACCCACAAGATCCTGAACACTTGGAAGATCGAACAACTGTCTTATAATCTCAAAGGCTCATAAGATTCCATGCGATTATAAGACAACCATAGATCTTTGTTTTAGTGACACCCCCATAGATCCTCTGACAATGGCCCCACTAACAAATCCTAGTCATCATCCGGCCAGCCAATAAAATACGAGCACATTAGAACATGAGGACCCACCTGACAGAGCCCTGGCAATAAAGCAAGATCAATGGATGGCATATGATCTCATGGGCTAAGAATATTCAATATGATCATAAGACAACTATTAGATCTTAAGGAAAGAAAACTCATTGGGCCCATTCTGACAAATATCCACATCACAAGCCTTTGACCAATCAGAAGCAAACACCTCGAACAACTGGCACTGGACCCACTGACAACTAAATGCTGCATTGTAAGGAATATCAACAGTCGACGCATGATCTCATGGGATTAGAATATTCTTTCAGATCATGCACCAGTCATTGATCTTACTTCATCTTTAACTGCAAAGCTGAGACTGCCAACCATCTAGAGACTACACAACTGAAGGAAAGAAAACCACCTGCCAGATCGCTGGATGTTTAGGACTTAACCGCTAGGAATGAGAGATCTCATGAACACACAGTCACGTAGTCACTAAATAGAACTTAACCATTTCCTCATTCCTTTCTTTCATCTAGCCATCCAGTGACTAAAGTTTGTTTCATTACCTGATAGATGTATCTGGAGATTTAGCGACCAAAGGGAGTCTCTTAATCGCTGCAGCCTTTTGACCTTTCAAAATTTCTTTTGAGATCTCACGACCAAAGGAAATACATCTATAGACCACGTGACTAAAGGGTCTTTTCTTACCAAATTTGTTGTAGAAGTCACTAAATCTTGAGAAAAGCTACTGAGACTTGGTGACTAGAGGGGCAAAGGCTAAGTTGCTGAATGAACAAAGAATATTCCATCTAATCAGGAGATTAAGAGATAAAAGGTAGTCACGGGATTGGGAAATATAAAGGAATATTCTTTAGGGCTTTAGAGATATTTTGACTAAGGCTGAGCTTATAAAGCGCACATGGAAAATAGGAGGTCTTAATTGGCCAAAAAAGTAACTGTGAATTAGAACAGGTCTTAGGGTTTTGAGGGTTTTTTGCTATAACAACTAGATTTTCAAATTTAAAGCTTGTAGACCACAGAGTTTGGATAGTTTCAGAGACCAAAAGAAAAGGCAAAAGGCCATGAAATTTTTTAAAGGTTCAATAGGGTTAAAAAGTAGACCCTAGGATAGAATACAACCTAACCAAATTTGTATGGAACAAGAAAAATTGGGTAACATTTTGGTGATTTTTGCTGGATGTCAGCCTGCTAGACATTGATCAGTGGCCTTGAGAAACCCATTGGGCATGGAGTCATCACTATAGGCATAAACACCTCCTTGAAAGAGAGAAAGACCTAGAACCAGAGGAACAAAACTGTGCATGAGCACTTCTTGGAAAACAAGAAGACTAAACTAGAAAATAGGGACAGAAAGTAGGAAAACTATCCTAACCTAAACTAACCAGTGCAGAAAACTAGTCAAACAAAGCCATTCACTGGTAAGCTGAAATAACTACCCTTCCTTATTAGGATATTTTGCATTGAGTGCATAAGGATAGCTACAAGGATATGAGGCATATAAAGATTTATCAAACAGTGGTGAACTGCCTCTGCACGGATAGGATCAAGCTTACTGACCCCAAATTGATCATGTGGAGATGCTTCAGTAAACTCCTTCTGGGCCAAGTATCTGATAGGGTAGCCTCTTGAAAGTCTAAAGGCAGGACTTCCCTTGATGGTTTCCTTTTTATCTTGATGGTTGCCTCTTATTATGGATAGCCATGTTAGTTCATCCTTCATGGATAGGGAACCATCACCCTCTTCATTTAAACATGCAAAGAGCTCATCAAAATTGTCAATATCCTAAAGGCCCCCAGGAATGACTAGCTCTTTACAATCAAGCTCCATACACAAGCCTCCTATGATGTTATGAAAACAATCCTCTCTAAGGATTTGGTTATCCTCTACATATTGGGAAGTCTTCTCCTCGAAGATGAGATCAAGCTCATGAATCAAAAGATCCTTAGGGTCAATCTCTTCTAGCTGCTACAATTTTACAGAGGTGGCTATGATCATAGCCTCTTCATTTTGCTCAACAAAACTAGGTAGCTCATCTAACAAGGACAAGGCATCCTCCTTGATATCAACCTCCTATTAATGGTGAACCTTTTGTTTTGATTGACCTTTAGCCATAAGTAATGGCATGATCTCCTCATCATCAACAAAGAGGGGGAGCTCATCAAATAAACCAACCAAGAGCTCTGACTGAGCATCAAACTCCATTACTTCACATTGCTGGCTCACTTTATCACAATCATCACTCAACACTGACACCTTTGATTTCCTCTCCTCCTCACATGAAAGCTCATTTATCATAGGTCCTGGTTTAGATACTAGACTAGCATCTTTGAAAAGACTTGGCATCTGACAACTGGGAGGTATAGTCCATTGGGGTATCCACACACTTCATCATCTTGAGAGACTAGAGGAGCCTCTTGAGATGAACAACTTTCTTGCACAGATGACTCTTGTAGAGTGGTAAACTGATTCTCAAGGAAAGGCTCTTGGAAAGAACTTTTTGCCTTAAAACTTGGGATGTGAAAATGAGAGGGCTCAGGGAGAGACATAGAAGGCATACCTGTCTCAAAGCTTGGAAAACTAAAGGCCTTGCCATGTTGGTGAATATAGTCCTTACGTTGTTGTAGGCCACAACAAGGTTGCAACTACTCCAAACCAGGCTCAAACTCTTGAAGGGTACTCCTAAAGCTTGGAAATGAATTCTTTGTGGGCTCTTCATGTGTAACCCCTTGAGACAAATGGGTTATCTAGCTTGGGATCCTAGGCTTAGGAGCTTCTTGTTCAGTAATTTGTGATTTCAGCCTTGCTGACTCAACATCAATTCGGTGATTGATCTCTTCTTGAAAATTCTTTATTTTTTGCTCATCAACAAGAGCCTCTATCACTTGGTAGGGAACTGACCCTTGTTCATAACTTTGAGACTCTAACTCCTGCTACTCTCTGATCTCAGACACTTGCTTAATCAAATCAAGAAATATATTCTTTGTTTTTTCTTTCTCTTTTGTAAAGTTTGAGCTATGAATCTACTACTAGTCAAGATGAGAAGGGGGGCGTGGGTGGTAAGCATAATGAGGTAGTTGGCTTTGCATTTTTTGTTGTATGAATTGTGCCCATGATCCCTCTTGTTGGAGGGTCCGCTCATAATCTTGTACAATGGCATAATCATTTGGGGCATGTTGGATATATTGATGGCCTTGTATAGTATGAAACCTTGGGGTGAAAGAAGGCTTTAGGTGGCTTTGATAAGGCTGATAACTATCTCATTGAGCATTGTCCTCATAATAGGATGGTGGGTAACCTGACTGTACATGATAACTTGACATGTCTACTCATGTAATTAGCTAGAATTTGAATATGAAAGATTTGAAACATACCAGCACTTGATCTTTGAAACCAATAGACTTTCCAGAGCTACCAGATATGTAGCACAATGACCCCTTCTAGGTCTATAGGATGCTATCAGCATATCAGAGATAGCATACCTTGAACATGAATCTAAACTTTGGTCCCACCGGGAGTGCCAGTATTGTTATACACTAAGTTTGCACCCTTTTTTCTAGCTCTCTTGGTCTTGATAACCTAGTATAACATGGGAATCATCTCCAGGTTGTGGGACCTATGCTAACTAAGATGAGACCTCCAAGTTCTAGGCTGGTTCCTCTTGGATAATCACCTTAATTTTCTCTTAATAGGAAAGTAAATTCTTGAGGGAAAAGGGGTAGAAGGAATGTATGAAAGAGAAGTAACTGAAAGCAAACTATCCTACTAGGTGAGACACCAAAATGATGGTATGAATTACAGTATAGAGGATGAAATCAGTGCATAAACTAAGGTCTAGGAGATCACAAATCACTGAATAGGTTTGCATCAATATTTCATAGAAGGGTCTGCAATAGAAAGATGCTATTCAGGGAGAGATAGAATTTCACAAACAATAGAATTCGTAAGCATTAGACACAATCTATAACCTACAAACAAACATCCACTTCTGCAAATAGGTATAGGAATGAGATAGATTGTTAGGGGGTTGAAGTATACCCACAAGATCATTCAAATCAAATCACCCACAAGAATACACATGATTTGCAGAAAGAAAGAGGCATCAAGAACCCTAAGATATCACTGAAAACATACATATATTGAACTCAATAAGAGAAAATTTAGACAAGAAGGTATATGGATAGAAAGAATGTCACAAAGTACCTTTGCAATATCTAAACATCAATGAAAGGTTACAAGAAGCAGAAGCTAGAGGGCAGAAAGAATGCCTCAGATAACTTCTTAGAAAGAAAATCTCTCTTTTCAAAATGTAAACTCTAAGCTCTAAAAGCTCCAAAAAACAATATATACATCTCCCTTATTGCACGTAGGCAGGAGCAAAAACCTAATTAGGGTTTATAGATTTTCATGATAAAAACCCTAATTCTATCAATTCTGATCATAAATGTCTATGGAAATATCCCAACTGATTAGATATCATGTCTGCGTGTCGAGTCTATATTGTATCTGCCTACAGACAAGCCGCCTTGATCTATCTACCTCTCTGCAACTCGGGTTCACCATAACTATTCAAATCTGATACTCTAGATATTTGAGGTTATAGGTGGTGCCAAACTTTATCTATCAAGGGTTGATATTTGAATCTGACTTGTCCTTTAAAACATAGCCATCAGATTCATGCATGTTACCGGGCACCGCTTATATTCTTAACCTTAACTCATTATTTAACCTTGGGCCTCTTTTTCCTTTTAGTCGCTGAATCGCCCGATGTTTTATTTAATCCTAGCTTCTTCTGGCTATTACATGATTGAGATTTTATACCACTTTGACAGTCGCCAAGTCACTAAAAGATTTTCTAGAGATTACGTGACTAC
The DNA here is from genome assembly GCA_027943335.1 of Chamaecyparis obtusa. NCBI lineage: Eukaryota > Viridiplantae > Streptophyta > Pinopsida > Cupressales > Cupressaceae > Chamaecyparis > Chamaecyparis obtusa. The sequence continues at coordinate 3,384,044 of BSBK01000413.1, forward strand.
ACGTAAAAGTTTGAACCCATCCGACGGTTGTCGCATGATCTCATGGCCTCAGAAGATTCCTTCAGATCATGCGCCAACCGTAGATCTTTCTATTTTTTCCACCTCACTTAAAATACTCAGACCCACTGATAGACACCAACTATATTACCCAACAACCAATAAGATTATAACATGTCAGATAGACTCACAAGACAGAGCCTGGACACTTGGAAGATCGAACAATTGTCTTATAATCTCAAAGGATCAAAAGATTCCATGCAATTATAAGACAACCATAGATCTTTGTTTTACTAATGCCCTTGTAGATCCTCTAACAACAGCCCAACTAACAAATCCCAATCATCATCTGGCCAGCCAATAAACTACGAGCATGTCAGAACATGATGACCCACCTGACAGAGCCCTGGCAATAAAGCAAGATCAATGATTGGCATATGATCACATGGACTAAGAATATTCCATGTGATCATAAGACAACCATTAGATCTTAAGGAAAGACAACTCACTTGGCCCACTCTGACAAATCTCCACATCACAAGCCTTCGACCAATCAGAAGGAAACACCTCGAACAACTAGCAGTGGACCCATTGACAACTAAACACTGCATTGTAAGGAAGATCAACGGTCGGCACATGATCTCAGGGGCTCAGAATATTCTTTTAGATCATGTGCCAACCATTGATCTTACTTCATCTTTAACCTTAGAGCTGAGACCACCAACCATTTGGAGACTATGCAATTGAAGGAAAGAAAGCTGCCCGCCAGATCGTTGGATGTTTAAGACATAACCGCTAGGAATGAGAGATCTCGCGAACACACAATTGCCTAGTCACTGAATAGAACTTAACCGTTTCCTCATTCCTTTCTTTCATCTAGCGACCTAGCGACAAAAGTTTGTTTCATTACCCGACAAATGTATCTGGAGATTCAGCGACCAAGGGAGTCTCTTAATCGCTTCAGCCTTTTGACCTTTGAAAATTTCTTCTGAGATCTCGTGACAAAAGGAAATACATCTAGAGACCACATGACTAAAGGGTGTTTTCTTACCAATTTTTTTGCAAAAGTCGCTACATCTCAAGAAAACCTACTGAGACCTAGCGACTAGAGGGGCAAAGGCTAACTTGCTGAATGGACAAAGAATATTCCATGCAATCAGGAGATTAAGAGATACAAGGTAGTCGTGAGATCAGGAAATATAAAGGAATATTCTGTCGGGCTTTAGAGATCTCATGACTAAGGTTGAGTATATAAAGCACACATGGAAAAGAGGAGGTCTTAAGTGGCTGAAAAGTAACTATGAATTAGAACAGGCCTTAGGGTTTTGAGGGTTTTTTGCTATAATGGCTAGATTTTCAAATTTAAAGCTTCCAGACCAGAGAGTTTGGATAGTTGCAGAGACCAGAAGAAAAGGTAGAAGGCCATGAAATTTTTTAGAGGTTCAATAGGGTTAAAAAATAGACCCTAGGATAGAATCTAGCCTAACCAAATTTGTATGGAATAGGAAAAATTAGGTAACATTTTGGTGATTTCTGATGGATGTTAGCCTGCCAAACATTAATCAGTGGCCTTGAGCAACCCATTGGGCATGGAGTTATCACTATGAGCATAAACACCTCCTTGATAGAGAGAAAGACCTAGAACCAGAGGAACAGAAATGTGTACGGGCACTTCTTGGAAAATAGGAAGACTAAACCAAAAAATAGGGACATAAAGGAGGAAAACTATCCTAACCAAAACTAACTAGTGTAGAAAACTAGTCAAACAAAGCCATTCATTGGTAAGCTAAAATAACTACCCTTCCTTATTAGGATATTTTGCATTGAGTGCATAAGGATAGCTACAAGGATGTGAGGCATATAAAGATTTATGAAACCATGGTGAACTATTGGCAATTTGGATAATGTGGATGCATAGATGTTGTCATTATGGCAACATATGATCTCTACTAAGAGCATAGAATCTGGAATGCAAGTATTGCAAGTTGAAGGAAGAAATTGTCTAAGTATGGATACAGTGATCTTGACAGAGCACCTGATGAAGATTTAGTTGGCGACATCCACTAGAGCAATATTTTTGTTTGTGTAGTTAACTGAAGCTTCTAAAGTATGAGGATACCCCATCTCAGTGCGGATAAAGTTTGGAGTAGTATAGATGAAGTTATTCGAAGTTTACTAAAGATAGTTTTACAGACAGAATAGTTTTGGAGATAGTATTAGTGAAAGAGTTAAGGGATTATTTTTGCTTGTCAAAATAATTACTTAACATTATGAAGAGATGACATCCTAGATGTTTACTCTTGGATAAAGATTTTGGAAGCCGATCATATAAAGTTATTAGTTCTGATAACTCATATATTAGGCATACTTGAAATGTAATGATGATGATATATTTTTTTTGTGAAAAGAAAGAAAAGGATAACTTGCAAAAGTTGTATATTGTGATAGCAGCAAAGGCTATTGATGCGAAGTTGTAAGCAGTACCATATTATAGTCAAAAACATTTTGTATTACCTGTTTGGGTAGTGAGCTCAACTGGTGATCAAGTTTTGTAATCTAACTCCTAACAGGGTTAAGGCTTCTAACAAGGCCTAAAGTCCTTTAACCAGGATAGATCTACTATATATTGTAAACTGACTCTTAACAGGGTCCAATATCCCTAACAAGATACTTTTGATTAGTGATCTTTGTGGGTACCATCCCCACCGGGGTTTTCCCTTGGCTAGGGTTTCCTCGAGAACATATCATGTGTTATGAGTTCTTTCTATTTACTACTATGTTTGTTAATCAGCTTGATAATCTTTGTATGCACTAAAGTAATCTGTTATATCCATAAGTGGGCAAAAGTAAAAGTTTGTGAAATAATGATTCACCCCCCCCTCTCAGTATTTCCTATTTCTAACAATTGGTATCAGAGCACAGTTACTCAGAGAAGAAACATTCAAGGAAAGCTTAGCAACTTGAGTAAGATCTCTATGGATATGGATCAACTTCAGAAGAATCTTGAAGAAGCTCTTGAATAGATTGATATGCTTACTGATGAAAGAAACTCCTTAAGAAGAAAGTATGAAGATGCAAAGAATGCTATTGAAAAATTAAAAGGTAAGATTGAAGATCTAAAATCTAAAAAGAAATTTGATATTCTTGTTGAAGATTGTGATGAATTAGAAAAAGAAAATGAGATCCTTAAGCATGAGCTGAATATAGTAAATCTGAAGCTTAGTATGAAAGATGGAAATTAGAGATCTGATAATGAAAAATTGAAAATTGAGAATGAAGATCTGAGATCAAGACTTGAAAAGGTAACATCCGAATCTGAAAAAGTAAAAGTGCAGTATGTGGAACTTGAGAAGTATAATAAAATTGTGAAAGGTGAATTAACTCAATCTAAACAACAACTTGAAAGGCTATATTCTAATAGTGATAGGACTGAAAAACAAATTTCTTTTGGAGAACCATTCTTTGATAAGACTGGATTTGGATTTAGTATGTTTAGAACAAATCATGAAAGTAAGAAGCCAGATTTGAAGACATCTAAAAGTATGGAGGAAATGAAGCTAGATAAGAACACATTGGAAGATCCACCTAAAGAAGAACCACCTAGAGAGAAAGAAGAAACAAAGCAAGAAGAATCAAAATAGGAAGAATCATCTAAAGGTATGCAAAGAGAATTCAGAGGTAGATGTTTTGCTTGTAATACTATTGGGCACATGAAGAGAGATTGCATAGTAAGCAATTTAAACCTCTTAATGGACATTGTTATAATTGTCATGGTTTTGGACATAGAGCTAATGAATGTAGAAGACCTAAAGTAATTTTGAATAATTATGATAATAGAATGATTGGGAATACTAACAATGTAGATAAGAGATCTATTGAAGAAATGAATAAAAGAAAAGTGGTAGTATGTTTTAGATGCAACAAAGTAGGACATATTGCTAGAAATTGTAGGTCATAGATTAACCAGCAAGGATAGAGATTTGGAAACAATGGAATCATTTTTCAGATATGCAACAAGTTTGGACACTCAGCAAGAGTTTTCAGAATGAACAATGGAGGTTATCATCATAACCCTAACCCTAGGAACAATGCAAGAAGGAATGAAAATGCAGGAAACAAAGAGAAAGGTTGATGTAGCAATAAAGATGAAGTAAAATTTGATAAAGGCACAAATCAAGGAGGTATATTCAGCACTGAAAGTAGTCAGGAAGGTAATGTAACTAATGGTAAGGATGAAGACCTGACCCTTCTTTAAGTACTTAAATTATGTAAGTTTCTGTAGTTTAGGACTTAGGATTAGTGTAGATTAGGAATTTAAATGAGTTAAGTTTTGTGTAGTTAGATATAGGTTTTTAATGTTGTACTAATGCTATGGTTAAGTGCACAAATGAAAATATTGTGTTTTGCGAGGTCGCAAAAAGGTTTTATGGTTGCAGGTTTGCAGAATCATCTTTTTGAGGTTTTAGCGGCAAAATGAATGAATGCGATGTTAGATCGAGTTAATGTGAAGTGTTATAAGGTCAAAATCAAAGTTATCATGATTACAAAGTGATTGAAAAGAGATTTGGAAGAAGAAAAAGTGAGTTGAGGATGATTTGAAGAAGTTTGGAAGCAGTTTGCAGCGCTGATCATACCGAAACCCTAGATTTGCAAAGTTGAGGTATTTTTTTGATCTTTAATCAGTTGATAAGATGGATATTTCTATGGTTCATAATGTTAAGGATAAGAATAGACCTAAGATTAAGAAAGAACCAGTAGAACCAACTAAAATTGATGACAGACTATCACTATCATTCGTACCAGATGGAGTATTACACATTGAGAATGTTAAAGAATATTTAGGTTGCAAGTTTGAAACCTTGGGAGATGCAGATTTTAGTGATGATTATAGGAAATTGTATAATGAAGAGATGTCAGTTAAACCAGCTTATGGGCACCTAGAGAACAATGAAATTATCAATTATTCCATGAAGTATGAATTTAATGATGAGGAATGTACCAAGATCATTTTAAGTAGAATCCACAATGGGAAATTCTGGATGGAGGATAGAGTTATTGATATAACTACCGACCTAATTCATGATGTTACTGGATTATCAAAAGTTGGAGAGGTTCCACTGAATGAAAAGAACATGAGAAAGATTGTCTTAGACAACACTGGATCTAGTTATAATGGTAGAGGAATTGCGATAAGTAAGATTAAGCAAGATGATGTTAGGTACCTTTACAAGATCCTAACAACTAAATTCTATGGTAGTTCAAGGGAAGATGACATGGCTACAGGAATGGTTCATGTAGCTTATCTTATGTGTATTGAGAAGAAACAAGTAGACCTATGTGAAATTCTAATAATTTAGTTGTTTGAGAATTTAGAAAAGATTAAGAAGGCTAGGTACACATAGTTTAGGTTTTCATCTCTGATAACCTATATGTTTTTCCATATTTTGTGAAGATTTCCTTACATAGTTGACTGGAGTGACAATGTGAACACAATGGAAAGAATAAACTCAGTCTACATGAAGCACCTAATTGATAAATTCAATGACAGTGTGAAGCTTGTATTGAAGACTTTTCAGAATATTGTTAAGAACAAATCAAGGATTCCTCAATCCTTAGTTGAAAAGCATAAAGCTGACATTTGTTTTATGGTAGACACTGCTTTCACCTACATTGAAGCAGTTGAGCCTAGAATGGAATTCATAGACCCTCTTGGCTATGAAGTATCTAAAGCAGAAATAGTAGGATATGTGAATAGATTGTTAGAGTGTGAGTTGGATGGTCATGCAAATAGGTTTGGAACCTATGAAGAGAATTTCAACTCTGTAATAAGTTTGAAAGAAAAGAAGCAATCTAGTAGGAGAGTTGAATGTACTATGAAGAAAATATTGAAAGAATCAGGTATGTCAAGTCATGAGTTTGACATAGCTAAGAAGACTGCAGAAGCCTTAAAGCAAAGTGAAAATCTTATAGTTCCACCTGTGGCATCTAGTGCAGACCCTGTTGATCCTATTGCAGTAAAAGTAAAAGTTGAAGTACCTAAAAAAGATGAAGGAGAAAAATCCTTTTCTCCTATTCCTAGAAAGTGATTGTACCACCTGTACCTAGAAAAGTAGCAGTAATTAAAGATGATGATGAAGTTTCAATCAAGAAGAAAACTTGGAAACCAAGAATTAAAAGAGTTAATGAAGATATATTGCAGCATGGAGACTTCACTAAGATAAATAAATTCTATGATCTATATGGATCATTTGACAGATTGAATTTTGAAAATGCAATGATTACACATATGATTTTGACAGATAAGAAACTTAGCACTATTCATGGTAAGATCCCAGAAGATTTTTATAATAGACTTGTGAATAGAAAACAGAGAGCACAAGAAGAGGACATAAAGATGAGAGAACATGTAATCAAACAGTTTTGTGAAGTTGAGGATGAAGATCATTTGAAGAGAATCTTGAAGCCTCTTGGAACTTTATTGAGAACTAAGAGAAGAACAATTCTTATAATGGGAGGCAAAAAGGAGGAAGTACAGAAAGAGACCGAGCAAGCAGTAATGCAAGTTCTTGCAGATATAGTTGCAGGAAAGCATGTTGAATGAGATGCTCAGTAGAAGCAATCAGAGGAACAACATGTAGAGGAAGTTGGTATTGAAGAAGTCCCATCTTCTTCACATAAACATATTGGCAAAGAATCAATGGACATTGAAGGAACCAAAGTGACACTAGAGTCAGATGATGCAGTATTTTATGATCTAGGAAACATTGTTGACAATTTGGCTTTAGGAGAGCAAGAGAAGGTTACAGAATCAGAAAAGGATATAGAGGTAGAGGAAGCACCAGTTGTCTCAGAATCAGTTCCAGCAGAGCAAATAGTTAAAGGTAAACAAATTTTGACAGAGGTCACTACCCCTAGTGCACCTGATAGTAAGAAGAGACAAATTGGTTCAATTTTTGAAGACCTTGGAAAAGAGGTTGAAGATGATGATCAGCTTGAGTTCATCACATCTCTTAATAAAATTATTGGAAAGAATAAGAAGGTGAAGGACCTTGAAGGCAAAGTTAGAGTTTTGACAGAGAAACTTGAGAGTGTGATCAACACTAAGGTATTTGAATCGGATCCACTTGAGAAAGCTAAAATGGTAATGAACTCTTTTGACTCTGAATTTTCTAACTTAAAGGATATTGCTAGAATAAAAGTTCAGGAAGCCTATGAAGCAGAAATGCAACAAAATTTAAGTGTAAATATTTGAAATGATATTGGTAATTTGGATGTATGTATAAAGAATTTGAGGAAACATTTTGAGACTGGAAAGATTTTGTATATACAATGCACAAAATCATAAATCCTAATAGCTGAAGAAGATAAGAAGATCAGAGATAATATAGATGCAAATACAGCTGAAACAAATACCTTGACAAGCCCAAATGTAAAGATAAGTTATGTGGAGAAGAACATAAGGAAGTTAAATGATGAAATCAAAATGTTAGCAGAGGAGAAGAACAGAAAGATGATCAGGATTAACATCTTGAGAAAGCATGTCTCAATCAAGACCTCAATTGTTGAAGACCAAATTGAGCAGTGTCTTTCAGCAAAGACATCTTTTCAAAAGTTTAGCTTTCATTCCCTGCAAGCTTGTCAGACAGCAGCATATAGATTGAGTACTCTACTCAATGTTGCTAAATCCATCAGGAAGATATGGGAGAAATATTTTGAATCATGGAAGTTAGATTTTGGTGACTGTGTTGCAAGCCTACCAGGTTTGCAATAGCTGATAACAAGGTATCAAGTTTTTATTGAAATTTTTGTACACCCTATCTTTGTCATTGTTGTCAAAGGGGGAGAGATAGCAGAAAATTGATAATATGTTGAGGAAGGATACTCATAGGGGGAGCTATTCTATGGATTACAATATTGTATATGTGTTGTATAACATTTGGCCACAATTTTGTGTAAGTGTTTTGAAGTTTTGTTTGCACACTTAGCCAATTTTCCCATTTGTTGCCACCAATGACAAAGGGGGAGATTGTTGGAAATTTGGCTAATGTGGATGCATAGATGTTGTCATTATGGAAACATATGATCTCTACTAAGAGTGCAGAATTTGGAATGCAAGTATGGGAAGTTGAAGGAAGAAATTGTCTAAGTATGGATATAGTGATCCTGACAGAGCACCCGATGAAGATTTAGTTGGTGACATCCACTCGAGCAATACTTTTGTTTGTGAAATTAACTGAAGCTTCTACAAAGTATGAGGATACCCCATTTTAGTGCACATAAAGTTTAGAGTAGTACAGACGAAGTTATTCAAAGTTTACTGAAGACAGTTTTGCAGATAGAACAGTTTTGGAGACAGTATTAGCGAAAGAGTTAAGGGATTATTTTTGCTTGTCAAAATAATGACTTAAAATTATGAAGAGATGACATCCTATATGTTTACTCTTGGATAAAGATTTTGGAAGCCGACCATATAAATTTATTAGCTCTAATAACTCATATATTAGGCATACTTGAAATGTAATGATGATATATTTTTTTTGTGAAAAGAAAGAAAAGGATAACTTGCAAAAGTTGTATATTGTGATAGTAGCAAAGGCTATTGATGTGAAGTTGTAAGCAGTACCATATTATAGTCGTAAACATTTTGTATTACCTATTTGGGTAGTGAGATCAGCTGGTGATCAGGTTTTGTAATCTAACTCCTAACAGGGTTAAGGCTTCTAACAAGGCCTAAAGTCCTTTAACTAGGACAGATCTACTATATATTGTAAACTGACTCTTAACAGGGTCCAATATCCCTAACAGGATACTTTTGATTAGTGATCTTTGTGGTACAATCCCCACCAGGGTTTTCCCTTGGCTAGGGTTTCCTCAAGAACATATCATGTGTTATGAGTTCTTTCTATTTACTACTATGTTTGTTAATCAGCTTGATAATCTTTGTATGCACTAAAGTAATCTGTTATATCCATAAGTGGGCAAAAGTAAAAGTTTGTGAAATACTGATTCACCCCCCCTCTCAGTATTTCCTATTTCTAACATGAACTACCTCTGCAAGGATAGGATCAAGCTTACTGACCCCAAATTGATCATGTGGAGATGTCTTAGTAAATTCCTTTTGTGCCAAGTATCTGATAGGTTAGCCTCTTGAAAGTTTAAAGGTAGGACTTCCCTTGATGGTTTCCTTTTTATCTTCATGGTTGCCTCTTATTATGGATAGCCATGTTAGTTCATCCTCCATGGATAGGGAATTATCACCCTCTTTGTTTAAACATGCAAAGAGCTCATCAAAATTGTCAATATCCTAAAGGCCCCCAGGAATGACTAGCTCTTTACAATCAAGCTCCATACACAAGCCTCCTATGATGTTCTCCAAACAATCCTCTTTGAGGCTATAGTTATCCTCTGCATATTGGGAAGTCTTCTCCTCTAAGATGAGATCAAGGTTATGAATCGGCATATCCTTAGGATCAATCTCTTCTAGCTGCTACAATTTTATAGAGGTGGCTATGATCATAGCCTATTTGTTTTGCTAAACAAAACTAGGTAGCTCATCTAACAAGGACAAGGCATCCTCCTCCATAGCAACCTCCTATTGATGATGAACATTTTGTTCTGATTGACCTTCAGCCATAGGTAATGGCATGATCTCCTCCACATCATCAACAAAGAGGGGGAGCTCATCAAACAAACCAACCAAGAGCTTTGACTGAGCATCAAACTCCATTACTTCACATTGCTGGCTCACTTTATCATAATTATCACTCAACATTGATACCTTAGATTTCCTCTCCTCTTCACATGAAAGCTCATTTACCATAGGTCCTTGCTCAAATACTAGACTAGCATCTTTGAAAATACTTGGCATCTGACAACCAGGAGGTAGAGTCAATTGGGGTATCCACAACATTTCATCATCTTGAGAGACCAGAGGAGCCTCTTGAGATGAACAACTTTCTTGCATAAACTGCTCTTGTAGAGTGACAAACTAATTCTCAAGGAAAGGCTCTTGGAAAAAACTTTTTGCCTTAAAACATGGGATGTGAAAATGAGAGGGCTTAGGGAGAGACATAGAAGGCATAATTGTCTTGAAGCTTGGAAAAATGAAGGCCTTGCCATCTTGGTGTTGCTCTATCTCAATATAGTCCTTAGGTTGTTGTAGTCCACAACAAGGTTGCAATTGCTCCAAAACAGGCTCAAACTCTTTAAGGGTACTCCTAAAGCTATGAAACAAATGCTTTGTGGGATCTTCATGTGTAACCCCTTGAGACAAATGGGTTCTCTAGCTTGGGAGCCTAGGCTTAGGAGCCTCTTGTTCAGTAATTTGTGATCTCAACCTTGCTGACTTAGCATCAGCTCGGTGATTGATCTCTTCTTGAAAATTATTTATTTTTTACTCATCAACAAGAGCCTCTGTCACTTGGTAGGGAACTGACCCTTGTTCATAACTTTGAGCCTCCAGCTCCTGCTGCTCTCTAATCTCAGACACTTGCTTAATCAAATCAAGCAATAGATTCTTTGTTTTTTCTTGCTCTTTTGTAAAGTTTGAGCTATGAATCTGCTGCCAATCAAGCTGAGAAGGGGGGGGTGGGTCTTAAGAATGATGAGGTAGTTGGCTTTGTATTTTTTGTTGTACCAATTGTGCCCATGATCCCTCTTGTTGGAGGGACTGCTCATAATCTTATACAAGGGCATAATCATTTGGGGCATGTTGGATATATTGATGGCCTTGTATAGTATGAAAGCTTGGGGTAAAAGAAGGCTTTAGGTGGCTTTGATAAGGCTGATAACTAGCCCATTGAGCATTATCCTCATAATAGGATGGTGGGTAACCTGACTGTCCATGATAACTTGACATGTCTACTCATGCAATTAGCTAGAATTTGAATATGAAAGATTTGAAACATACCAGCACTTGATCTTTGAAACCAGTAGACGTTCCAGAGCCGCCAGACATGCAACACAATGACCCCTTCTAGCTCTATAGGATGCTATCAACATATCAGAGATAGCATACCTTGAACATGAAGTTGAAGTTTGGTCCCACCAGGCATGCCAGAATTGTTATACACTAAGTTTGCACCCTTTTTTCAAGCTCTCTTGGTCTTGATAACCTAGTATAACATGAGAATCATCTCCAGGTTGTGGGACCTATGCTAACTAAGATGAGACATTCAAGTTCTAGGCTGGTTCCTCTTGGATAATCACCTTAATTTTCTCTTAATAGGAAAGTAAATTCTTGAGGGAAAAGGGGTAGAAGGAATGCATGAAAGGGAAGTAACTAAAAGAAAACTATCCTACTAGGTGATACACCAAAATGATGGTATGAATTATAGTATAGAGGATGAAATCAGTGCATGAATTGAGGTTTAGGAGATCAAAACTCACTGAATAGGTTTGCATAAATATTTCATGGAAGGGTCTACAATAGAAGGATGCTATTTAGGGAGAGAGAGAATTTCACAAACAATAGCATTCCTAAGAATTGGACACAATCTATTACCTGCAAACAAACATCCACTTCTGCAAATAGGTATAGGAATGAGATAGATTGTCAGGGGGTTGAAGTATACCCACAAGATCATTCAAATCAAATCACCCACAAGAATACACATGAATTGCAGAAAGAAAGAGGGATCAAGAACCCTAAGATATCACTGAAAACATACATATACTGAACTTAATAAGAGAAAATTTAGACAAGAAGGTATAGGGAGATAAAGAATGTCACAAAGTACCTTTGCAATATCTAGACATCTATGAAAGGTTACAAGAAGCAGTAGCTAGAGGGAAGAAAGAATTCCTTAGATAACTTCTCAGAAAGAAAATCTCTCTTTTCAAAATGTAAACTTTGAGCTCTAAAAGCTCCAAAAAAAAAAATATACATCTCTCTTATTGCACGCAAGCAGGAGCAAAAACCTAATTAGGGTTTACATATTTTCATAATAAAAACCCTAATTCTATCAATTCTGATCATAAATGTCTATGGAAATATCCCAACCGATTAGATATCATGTTTGCATGTCCATCTATGTACTGTATCTACCTGCAGACAAGCTGTCTTTATCTATCTACCTCTCCGCAACTCGGGCTCGCTATAACTATTCAAATCTGGTATTATAGATATTTGAATTTTAAAAGTGATTAAATGGTTATAGGTGGTGCCAAAATTTATCTATCAATGATTGATATTTGAATCTGACCTGCCCTTTAAAACATAGCCCTCAGATTCATCGATTTTACTGGGCACCGCTTATATTCTTAACCTTAACTCATTATTTTACCTCGTGCCTCTTTTTCCTTTTAGTCGCTAAATCACCTGATGTTTTATTTAACCCTAGCTTCTTTTGGTGATTATGTGACCGAGCTTTTATCCCACTTTGATAGTCGCCAAGTCGCTGAAAGATTTTTTGGAGATTACGTGACTACACTTACAAGCTTGGACCCATTTGATGGCTATCGCATGATCTCATGGCCTCAGAAGATTCCTTCAGATCATGCGCCAGCCATAGATCTTTCTATTTTTGCCTCCTCACTTAAAATACTCGGACCCACTGATAGACACCAACTGTATTACCCAGCAACCAATAAGATTATAACATGTCAGATGGACCCACAAGATAGAGCATGAACACTTAGAAGATCGAACGACTGTCTTATAATCTCAAAGGCTCAGAAGATTCCATGCGATTATAAGACAATCGTAGGTCTTTGTTTTACTGACACCCCTGCAGATCCTTTGACAATGGCCCCATTGACAAATCCCAGTCATCATCCGGCTGACCAATAAAATATGAGCACGTCAGAACATGAGGACCCACCTGATAGAGACCTGGGAATAAAGCAAGATCAATGGCTAGCGTATGATCGCATGGGCTAAGAATATTCCATGTGATCATAACACAACTATTAGATCTTAAAGAAAGATAACTCACTAGGCCCGCTCTGACAAATATCCACATCACAAGCCTTCGACCAATCAGAAGCAAACACCTTGGACAACTGGCAGTGGACCCATTGACAACTAAACACTGAATTGTAAGGAAGATCAATGGTGGGTGCATGATCTCATGGGCTTAGAATATTCTTTCAAATCATGCACCAGCCGTTGATCTTAATTCATCTTTAACCATAGAGCTGAGACCGCCAACCATCTGGAGACTACATGACCGAACGAAAGAAAACCGCCTGCCATATCGCTGGATGTTTAGGACTTAACCACCAGGAATGAGAGATCTTGCGAACACATAGTCACATAGTTGCTGAATAGAACTTAACTATTTCCTAATTCCTTTCTTTCATGTAGTGACCCAGTGACTAAAGTTTGTTTCATTACCCGATAGATGTATCTAGAGATTCAGCGATGAAAGGGAGTCTCTTAATCGCGACAGCCTTTTGACCTTTCAAAATTTCTTCTGAGATCTCACGACCAAAGGAAATCCATCTAGAGACCACGCGACTAAAGGGTCTTTTCTTACCAAATTTGTTGTAGAACTCACTAATTTTGGAGAGAACCTACTGAGACCTGGCGACTAGAGGGGCAAAGCTTAAGTCATTGAATGAACAAAGAATATCCCATCCGATCGGGAGATTAAGAGATACAAGGTAGTCACGGGATCGAGAAATATAAAGGAATATTTTGTGGGGCTTTAGAGATCTTGCGACTAAGGCTGAGCTTATAAAGTGCACATGGAAAAGAGGAGGTCTTAAGTGGCTGAAAAAGTAACTGCGAATTAGAACAGGCCTTAGGGTTTTGAGGGTTTTTTTCTATAACGACTAGATTTTCAAATTTAAAGCTTGTAGACCAGAGAGTTTGGATAGTTGCAGAGACCAGAAGAAAAGGTAGAAGGCCATAAAATTTTTTAGAGGTTCAACAGGGTTAAAAAGGAGACCCTAGGATAGAATCCAGCCTAACCAAATTTGTATGTAATAGGAAAAATTGGGTAACAGTAATCTTTGATGCTTTTCCCCTAGTTACAACATAGATGTTTCTTCCCTTGGCTTCTCTTTCACCAAAATGACATTTATGGTGTTTTCATCACCACTTGGAGTATTAATGGTATTATCATAGGTATGAGAAAACTTAACCTTCTCATTACTTCTTTTGTTGTTAGAGTTGGTGTTTGATGATTCCCCTTTTTCATGATTTAAGAAAGGGTTTTTAAAAGCCGTATGGTCTTTGTTATTTTGAGGCCCTTCCACTTTTATTGTTCCGTCATCAATTAGGTCTTGGAAAAGATGTTTCAATTTCATTCACTCATTCATTTTATGTCCCTTGTTACGATGGTATTCACAATGGTGAGAATCATTCCACCAATTAGGCTTGATTTGGGGTTCATATGACCTAGATTCGGGTAAGGTAATGATTTTGTTAGCCACCAAATTACTTAATGTATTTTCCAACGGTTCACCTAAAAAGGTGAATTTTCTCTTTGATATGTGGAAACTAAAGGCTTAGGTTTAGCGACATTGGAGTTATTAAAGGGATTGTTGTTGTTAGCATTGTTGTTGTTGTTGTTGGGATTGTTATTATTGAAAGGGGCTTTGTTTGTTTTATTTACATTATATGTTGAATTTTCCCCACTTGATAAATTCAAGGGGCTAGCCTTTAAGTTGTGTACTTCCACAACTTCATCATTCACAAGATTTTTATTATTGTTTTTCAGCCATAGTCTAGGTTTATCATTTGATTGTTGACTCCTTTATTATTGTTATAATTATATACATTATGATTGTTATTAGTGTTGGTATAGGGTTTATTATCTTTGAATAATTTGATTTCTCCTCTCTTAACCAAAACATCTTCAATTTTGATCCCATTCTCGATAAGTTTTGCAAAAGTAGGGGGACATTGAATTTGGAGCCTATAGTTCATCTCCACATTTAAGTTATTCATAAATATTTCCATTTTCTCCTTTTCAGGTATGCTTCATGGATATCTTGCGAAAACTGTTCTCCACCTTTGAAGAAACCCTAAGAAAGATTCACCATCTCATTGTTTAGTGTCACATAGGTTGAGCATGGTGATCTCATGTTCAATGTCGTAACAATAATGGGTTATGAATTTGGAGGCTAATTCCTCTAGTGTCTTTATCCCTTGCAGAAGTTTTGAGAACCATTCCATGGCTTGACCTCCTAAACTTCTTAGATAATGTCTCATTAGATAAGTTGTATCATTCATAAATTTGATACTTAGAGCACAAAATTCTCTAAGGTGGTCTTGTGGGTCTGATTTACCTGTATATTTGTCATATTTTGGAAAGACAACATTTATCGGAAAAGGTGCCATAACCAAGCTTTTGTCAAAAGGAAATCGACACAAGGCCTCAATAGAAAATGGCTTAGGTTCAGCTTCCTTCTTCAATAGGCTGATTTGTGCTTGGAACATTTTTAATTGTTTACTCATTGCACCCATCTGATTATCATCTTCCTTATCTTTCTTAAGTTGATCAACGTCATAATCATGTGGAAGTTTCACCCCTGCTTGGGCCAAATTTAGGAAATATCTTTCCCTATCTCTTTCTATTAGTTTGTCCATGACTTCAAGAAATTCAATGTCTTGAGCCACCCTATTAGCTTTATCTTTAAGTGTTTCTTTAGGCCCTTGATTGGCATTATTAATGTTATCATTGTTTCCTCCATGGAGATAATCATGAATTATGGAGTTCCTATCCATTGGATCAGTTCTCTTTTCAAAAAGATTTGGGAGACTATCCCCTTGGTTGTGATTTATGAAAGAGTTTTGGGATTCAAATTCGGGGACCTGTTTTTCAATGTAGGTGTCATCTTCTTGTAAAGATAATTTGAGTTTATGAGAGTGTGTAGAAACTGACATTCAACAAGGTTTAATTTCAAGATGTTTCCCCCAAAATTGGTAATTGTTTGCTTTTATGAAGAGATTTAAAAATATAAGATGAATTTTTAAATGGATATCTCTTGTTGTATGTATTTTTCAAACAAAGCAATCACAAATACACTTGTTCTTTTTAACCCTCTACACAGAGTGTTTGAAATTGTAAGGATGTTATCATGGGTTTTTAACGAAAAAGAACTTCAAGCAATCTACCTAGTTCACAATTTGGTTCATAAACATGGCTTTACAAGGTAGGCTTTGCTATTTTAAGAAGGTATATAATCAAGATTCCATTCAAAATGGATATTAAGTTTTCATCCTTCAAAAATTAGGAGGCTTCCCACCATCGGTATGTCAAAGTTTTGCACAATCATGAAGGATTGCTCGAGGAAGTTCAAAAGCTTAACACCCTTTTGTCACACACCCCATTATGGATGCTTGAATTTTATTTTATAGTGGGTCATATTTTTGTGGAAAAGACAAAGGTATCCCACTTTGGCTTGTCCCTCTCAGCGGCCTCATTAAGGAAAATCTCGGTAGGCGAGCCCACTAAAGATCTAGCACGTTCATATTGAAAGCAATAAAAATGGAATTAAGAGATAGGTTTTGGGAGTTTGCTTTACCAAAAGGTGAAGAGAATATCCCTATCTATTTCTTGATTCCCAAATTCTTTTAACAAGGTTCAATTTCCAAAACCCACTAACTAATAGGAATCAAGTATTTCTACTCTTTTCCACAAACAAGGGGTTGTTTTATTAAGTGCTTGATTTTATCCTTTAGGCTATTTTAATTACTAGATTTGAACAAAAATTACAAGGCCACAATTTAAGGAAAAATTGACCAAGTTTAGGCTTACCTTCAATCAAAGCTAGCAAAGGCTATGGGCATTTTTGATGATTTTTCCATTATTTATGCTTACCTAGTGGTGATCATTCCTTCCTTTTTGCTTCTCCTCCAACAAATTAGTCGACACCAACAAGAACAATAAAGAAAAACAAAAATAAAATTGGAAATCTAACCTTATTTATCAAATTTGAGAAAAATCGATTAAGGTAAGTAAATCCAATTTAATGAAGCAATTTTAGATTTATAGGCTTCTATAATTTTCAAATAATGTTCATATACCTTTGTTTCTTGTTGTGAATCCTCCAAAACTAGCTTGATATTTTCTATGTTCTTCTCCTTGATCTTTTTGGCCAAGGCTTTTGCTTCACTATTGAATCTAGTCTTTGGCTTTTTTATTTTTTTATGACCAGTCATCCTCCAGACATATACAAATAATTTTACAAATATCAGATTTTGGAAATTTGTAGTTTAATTAAATGCGCAACAGAATCTATTAAATGCGCTACTAAAATGATTAAAAGTGTTGTTAAAACTAGTGAATGCGCTACAGAAAAATATTGAAAGCGTAGGAATAGAATTTATATGCGTTGTTTAATTGAGAAAAGGTGTATAGAGAAATCCTTGAACACACTGGAGAATAAATTGAAAGCACTACAGAGTTAGGGGACACACACTGAAAGAAGTAAGACAAGAAAGTAGAAAGATTGAAAGCGTCAAAAATCTGTGCAAAGGCACACAACTTTGCCATGGATGCACTATTTCAGACCTTGTACACACTGGAGAAAGTGTTATACATGCTGAAGGAACCTACAAAAGTGCTAAAAAGCCTACAAAATAGAGAACAATAGATATATTTGCAAGAAAAAAATTTACTTCTCCGAATTAAAAAATTAGTGAGGCCTAATGCCCCACGATGGGCACCACTTTGTGTACTAGGATTTATACCTTCATAGGGTTAGTATCATCAATAACTCAAAATAATAATTAAATTACCACAAATGCAATTCAATAAAGAAAAATTAAAGAAAATTGAGCACATTATGGCTCTCTAATTATGGATGCTAATGATGAGCTCTCAACAAGCTCTCACTAGTGACAGTCCTAATATGAGAAAGAAATGATAAACAAGCTAAAATAAGTAAACTCCAATTGAAATAGACTAATTAGCTCTAAATTTGTCTTTATAGCTTAAAATTGCAAGAGGTTTGATGCTTCTCAAAAATTGTGGATGATTATTGCTTGAATTATGCCTTGCTTTTATAGATTTTGGCAAGGGTAGGAGGTGTAGTTGATTTGATCATGGTTTGATGAGGGTTGAGTCAATGGTTCCACCTTTGGAGACCATTTAAATATTTTTTCCTCAAATCTTGGGACAAGAGGACAAAATGGGTGGACAAGATGCTTTCTCCGTATGGATGGTGGAGATTCGATGTGAGCTTGATCCATGTGAACTTGATTCTCAAATCCTATTGGTTGATGCATTTTCCTCCCATTTGGTGGTTGAGGGAAAATAGGATTTAATTAATTGAATTTAATTAATATCTTTAGCCATGTGTACCACTTGAATGGATTGATTTGATTTAAATGAACTATGCAATTAATTAGATTAATTGCACAATTTATTGATTTATCATGATTTATTTGACTTCAATTGATTTTATGGCTTTTGATTTTTAATTAAATTTGAATTATGGCTTGATTTCAATTTAGTTTTGATTCTAGCTTGATTTGATTTAATTGCATTGATTTTTGTCTTGGTTGCTCATTTAATTGATCTTGTCCATTTTCAGGTGATTACAGTTACCTTTGAAATGTTTTTCATGCAATAAGATAGGTCATTTTGCATCTAGATGTCCTACAAGAGTTTCGAAACACAAAACTAAGTTTTTCAAACATAAGTATTCAAAAGAAAAGGAATTTTATTATGCTAGTGAAGGTATTTATGATGATGATTTTGATGATGAGGAGATTGGATTTATTGCTATCAAAGATTAAAAACCATTACATGAGGAAAAAGATTTAGTGTCAGATGTTGATAAGAAATCTGATTGGCTTATAGATAGTGGTTTCTCACATCATATGACTGGAAATAAAAACAAGTTTGTTATAATAAATAAGTATGATGGTGGTGTTGTAATATTTGGAGACAATGTTCCTAAGCTTATTATTGGAGTAGAATCTATTTCTTTAGATGGAAAGACTAATACTGACAATATACTATTATTGATGGAATTAAGCATAACTTGTTAAGTGTTGGACAAATGATAGACAAGGGTTATCAATTGAAATTCATTGATGGGAAATGTTTTATCAGAAGTAAGACATGAAATTTGATTGAAACAGGTACTAAATCTAGAGGTAATGTATTTGAGTTAAATACATTTGAAGCTTCTTTCTTTGTTGTGAAGATAGATGATAGTTGGTTATGGCACAAAATGTTTTTTCATGTTAACTTTGATACTATTGTGAAGGAAATATTGACTAATGCAGTGAGAGACCTACCAAAAATTGTCAAACCATCTAACAGTATGTGTAGAGAGTGTGTTATGGGAAAAAAGACTAGAAGCAATTCATATTTAGAAAAAGGAAGTTGGATCTGGTACATATAGACCAATGTGACCTACAAGGACAAGATCATACTATGGTGAGAGGTACTTTATAATTTTTGTTGATGAATTTTCTAGAATGATGTGGAATACTTACTTGAAAGAGAAATAAGAAGCATTTGACAAATTCAAGTTATTCAAAGCAAAGGTAGAGAATGAATCAGGCTTAAAGATACAATGATTGAGATCAGACAGAGGTGGAGAGTGTACTTTTGATCTATTCAATTCATATTGTGAAGAACATGGAATATATAGACATACATCTGCTCTTAGGACTCCACAAGAAAATAGGATAATAGAGCGAAGAAACAAAACAATATTGGATGCTGCCAGGACAATGTTTCTAGAAAGAAATGTATCTCATGTACATTAGAGAGAAGCTACTGGGACAAAAATATACACACTGAACATAATTCAAATCAGAGAAGGTACGAATAAGACTCCTTATGAATTGTGGTTTAATCATACTCATACTGTAAAATACTTCATAATTTTAGGAAGTAAATGCTATATGAAAAGATGATAAAATGGGTAAATTTGATGCTAGAAGTGATGAAGGAATTTATCTTGGTTATTCTAATAAAATTAAAACTTACAAAATTTTTAACCTAAGATTGAGAAAGATGATTGAAATTAATAATGTGAAGATAGACGAAAAGTTTCAGATACAAGAGAGAATGTATGATTGTAATCAGAATACAAAGATCAAGGAGGTTGCTACTACAAAAGAAGAACATGTTGAGACTGACTGTGAAAATGATATTTTTGATGATGACACAAATGAAGTTACTAATATTCTGTCTTTGGTGTATGTTAAGAAAAACCATCCTGAAAATCAAATCATTGGTAATGCGAAGAAATTTGTTTGATTTCTCAAGTTGAACCAAAGACTACATATGAAGCATGTAGAGATAAATCTTGGATCAAAGCTATGAAGGAAGAATTAGATTAGATAAAGAAAAATAATACTTGGGAATTGGTTCCTAGACTAAAGACCAAAATGTAATAGGAACTAAGTGGGTTTTCATAAACAAAATGAATGAAGAAGGAATTGTTGTAAGAAACAAATAAAGACTGGTTTGCAAAGGCTATTCACAACAAGAAGACAAATTTTGAAGAGATATATGATCATGTTTCTAGGTTGGAATTTGTGAGACTATTTCTGGCTTATGCTGCACATAAAGACTTTAAGGTATATCAAATGGATGTAAAATCTATATTTTTAAATGAGGATCTTGAAGAGGAGGTATACATAGAACAACCTGATGGCTTTCCTCTGACTGAAGATGAAGACATGGTTTGCAAATTGAAGAAGGAAATGTATGGACTAAAGAAAGCACCAAGGTCTTGGTATGCAAGGTTAGACAAGTACCTATTTCATCTTGGATTCAGAAAAGGTAAAGCTGATAGTAACTTGTACTTAAGAACTAATCAAGATGGAATTTTGATAATAGAAGTCTTTGTTGATGATATTAATTTTGGAGGTAATGATGAGATGTGTAAGAATTTTTTGAAAGAAATGGAGAATGAATTTGAGATGTCCATGATTGGTGAAATAAAATTATTTCTTGGACTTCAAAAAAATCAGAGCAAGAATGGCATTTTTATTTCTTAGACTAAGTATCTTAAAGAAATGTTGAAAAAGTTTGGAATGGAATACTGTAAACCTATTGGTACACCCATGGTGACTGGCTATAAACTAAAAAATACCGATGAGACCAAGAGTGTTTTTTAGACCAAGTATAGATCAATGATTTGAGGATTACAATATTCGACTCACTCTAGACCAGATATTGCTAATGATGTTGGAATTGTGGGTAGATATCAGGAAAATCATAAAGAGACACACATGGTTGCTGTAAAAAGGATATTTAGATACTTGAAAGGAACAATGGAATATGGCTTATGGTATGATAAAAATAATGACATTGAACTACATGCTTATACTGATACTGATTGGGAAGGGAACATTGATGATAGGAAGAGTACTAGTGGAGGTGCATTTTTTCTTGGGAAAAGGTTGGTTTCTTGGTTAAGTAAAAAGAAAGATTGTATAGCTCAATCTAATACTGAATCTGAGTATGTTGTTGCTGCTATTAATTGCACTCAAATTGTTTGGATGAAACAAATACTGAAAGATATTGGAATAACTTTTATTGAACTTGTGGTTATCCATTGTGATAACACGAGTACAGTGAATATGTCAAAGAATCTTGTGATGCATTATAAAACTAAGCATATTTCTATTAAGTATAATTTTAGAGAGACACGGTAGTAGAGAAATAAATAAGGTTGCAATACATTAGCACAAAGGAGAATATAGAAGACATCTTTACAAAGTCATTGCCAAAAGATTGCTTTGTGTACCTTAGAGGTATGCTTGGAGTGCAAGCCCCTCCTAGTGAGAATTAAAAGATACAGGGATGCATTAGTCTAGAGGTTTAAGAGCTCTATCATTTTCTGGACTTGATGTATGGATATACTCCTCAAGGGGAGTGATCATTGGAAACTTACAAAATACATTTGGGTGATTCAACACCTGATTGATAGAGACTAAATAGAAGGCAGTTGATGACTTATGTCACTATTTTCCATTTTTATCAAAGGGGGAAATATAGTATGAGAAAATACCTACTATATGGGGAGAAATACTATGGAGAATAGTTCACTAGTTGGGAAGAGATTATGTTGAGGATATTGAGAGTATTTTTGGGTTGATGGATTTTCCCATATGTTTCCATCAACGCCAAAGGTGGAGATTATTGGATGTTGCTGATGCACTTAATATTTTTAATCACTATAAAACATAGGTGTCTTGATTGAGTATTGTTGGAATCAATACTATTGTCATTTATATTTTGTCACTGATGTCAACATATGTTTTTATGAATAGAACAAACTAGTTATTACAATGTACAGATACCATACAGATGATTCGGGATGAGTGAATATAGGTTTGTGTAGAGGGAAGTGTTGTGACCTTATATGTAATATTGCATGTTGTAATATTTCATATTGGTTAAGCTATAGATGATTTGGTGAAGAGCATTTTTTGGATTGTGACAGTGGAAGTTCACAGAGTAAGTCTTTGTGTTTTGAGTATATCATACGAGAAATGTGGATTAAGTGTATATGAGCTTAAGGGATGTTAGATAATATATTAAGGAATGTTCATTGATCTTAGAAATTCATGGGAAGAATGATGACATTAGTTGTGGCGTGTGTCCTGGAGGAGACCTACTTGGGGCCAACTTTAGATTTGTAGCGTGTATTATGGGTAGTATGCATGGATTACGGATGTTGGACCTTAATTATTGAATTATAATTGTTGTATACCTATTTTAAATATAGTGTGTATCTTAGCAAGGGGTTATGTAATTATTTGTATATTAGGGAAACCTAATTGGCTGACCTAATCATTTATTATAATAAGGTATATATGTAAGATATTTTCTTTTGAAAAGAGAGAGTATGGAAGGAATGTAAAAGAGGATTCTGGAAGCTATGAGCTTGTATCTGCTGGATATAGGGCATAGGATAGTTTATACTTCATTGGAACTGATCAAGAAAAGATAGTTTCTATCAGACAATTTACAAGGATTGTGTATTTCCTTCATATACACTTGTGTTGCAAACAATGAGTTGTGGAGGTGGACATAACCTTCTTTGGGCAGTGAGCCTAGGCAGTGAGACTACTCTTTTATTTGACTCCTAACAGGGTCTTCCCTTTAACACAGAATGTGTAATGTAATATTTTAATAAGCTCCTAACATGGTTAGATCTTTGTCATGCCCAAAATAAATAACAAAAAAAATGTAACTAATTTTTTTTTTTAAAGGACAAAGGGAAGGAAATGTTAAAAGGAGACTAAACATCGGCTATGCTAGGTGCAATCCAGGTTTAAGTTATTAACTAATGTAGTAAGAGTTAGACCTTGAAAGGTGGGGACCCTAGAGTTCATAACATCCAAAAGAGCTCATGCTCTGAGCGCAATCCGAATGTCTAGGGCATCGGTCTACTCCCTAATCAAAGTCAATGTCTAACCACTAACACAGTGAAGTATACCTAGGTCAATATGTTCAAATGTCGTATGTTAATTCCTTTCTAGGATCAGAAGTTGGAGTAAATTCACGTATCAAAATATTAGTTAAAACAAGGATGCTATCACGTTAATAATTTATTTCATACCGACAGGGTTTGATTTGGTTCGTTACTGACCAAAGATCTTTGTCTATGTCAGTCAAGATTAATACATGTTAAAGTTACTCAAGTAAGGTAAGATTAGAGGTCCTAAAACATACATTAGTATACAATTCTAATAGCCAAAAGATTTATCAACTTATCCTAGAGTAATTGTTCTACTATCAAGTTCTTAATTCATTAAATAGAATAATCTATCGAGTTAACAAATTATATCATGATTGACTAGAGTGAAACACATTACTCCCTTAACCTATAATGTAACTCTACTAGGATATATTTAACAAATTACAATGATTATTCAATTATAAGAATATTCTATCAACCATAATCCAAGACTATAGACTAGTGTATTGACTAATTAACTAAAATTATTACCTAAGGAATTATGTCAAAGAAAAATAGTTAATCTCACCCATAATTTACAAATATCAAGTAACCCTTACTAGCTACTAAATCCCTAACTAACCTAATATCCTATCACACTCTCCCTACAAACTTAATCTCCTAAATTATTAGGAAAGTTCCAATACATATTTATATAATAAAATTCTACTAAACTATTTACCTAAAACAATAAGTAATTACCATTATACATATAACATCATCATAAAAGAAACAATTAAAAAAAACACCAAAGACTAATCTACTACTATCTAGCCAACCTACCAACCTATTAAGTGCCCCCCCCCCATACAAGAAGACTCAAATCAAAAGGGGGCGCATCCCAAGGAGAGAACAAGGGGGACAAGATTTAATTGGGTCCCACTCCCATCATGAAGCAATTTTCGCAGCTACCAAGGAGTACAAAAGGGAAACATAAGTTAAGATTGATTTGCAAGTCAAAGCAAGGCTCCAAAAAGGTGTTTTGTTTTCCCAAGGACAAGCCAAGTGGAGGGTGCACCTGCCAAGGAAGGAGGTACTTTTTGCCAAGAGGAAATATGTTTAAATCCCCATGTTAGAGATAGGTGCGCTTGGAAAGAGGAGCAGTTTGAAAAGTGAATGAGAAAGTAAGCCATGTCAGCTCAAGGACTAAGCAATCAATTATAAGTTGGTGCTTTTTCTAAGTGGCCCTTCTACCTACGCAGGGGGTCTTATAAGATGGAAAATTTAACTTATTTTATTTCCCTCCCCATCACCTGCGCATGGAGAAGGCTTAGGTGGGGTCCACTAGCAAGTGGGAGGTGATATTAAAGGGACCTTTAAGGCATGTTAGTTTATAAACATTATATTGCCAAAGACTTTAGGTTAAAAGTTGTTTTAGGAGATGTTTTAGATGAAGTTAATTTTAATTAATGTCTAATTGGTTAGAGTGGAATATTCTCTATGTAATATGAGAATATTGATGTCTTAATACAATTTCCAGAGAGCAAAATGCTCTCTAAAATTCTGGAAGTGTCTATTTTAATAAAAACATAGTTTCCTTCATCCTTTCACATTTGTTTCATTTGAGTTATTGAGGGCAACTATATGAGAATTAATAAACCATTGAGGTTGATGAATTAGAGTGTTATTGTAGAGGTTTTTAATAATATCAATTATGTTATTGCACTCTATTTCCCTATTGCATTTGATGAGATCTAAGCATAGAATTAGGTTCATTTGAATTTGTTAATATAACTAGGATAATTGTTCAAACTATAATAGAGAACCTATCATAACCATGCATAAGTTAAACTTAAAAAGACATTGAAAACTATCACATTTCCTTTCCATAATCTTGAATATCATTTCATAAAAAAAAAACCACTCCATTATTTAAGAAATCAATTCCAATAAACATAATAGAAATGCATTGTATTTTCATTATAGTCCTCTTATCAAATTCATTACAAAATCTCTATGATGAAGGAGCTTCACTTTTCCTTTACATGATACAATTGAAGAAGATGTTCAATGAGAGAACAAACATAAAGATTACAAATTTCACTTCATCACAATACATATGCCATTTCACATACATCCACCACTTCACCATGGACTCAATAATGGGAATACTTCACAATGTACAATGAGGGAGGGATCTTCTTCAAGATCACCAATGCAACAACACATGAAGGTTTGCTACAAGCATATCAAGGAGGAGATTTCTTCAAGCTTTTTCCACATAAATCGTTGGCTTCCAAACCTGCAATACAAAGAAATGGAGAACCATGGGTGCTCACCACCCAACCTAGGTCTCTTAAGAGACCACCCCCAAGCTTGGAGAACCAAGGATAAACGGGGTACACAATCAACAAAATGCTCACAATTTTGCACACATGAAACAACAACAAATTACTCCCTCCAAGGTTACACAAATGAACTTTGCAAGCTCATTGAAGAAGGGTGAAGGTGGGCTTTTCCAAGGGGAGAATGCCATTGCTTTCACAAATTCCTCAACAAGAATATCACATTGCCCTTTCAAGGCTACAATTCCATCTTACATGCACAATAATGCTTATCAATATCTTCATGAGACAAGATTGCAAATGGCTTCATGATGCTTGTCAACATCTTTATGATACAAAGATTGCAATGGCTTCATGGTGCCCATACACCATGAATTTTTCCCTCTTCTCCAAGAGAAGAGACTCTCACCTCATGGAGAGCCCAACTAACCCCTTCACCCAAGGCCACTTCTTCCTCTTCCCCAAGAGGTGAGTAATGCCTCACTCCCATACACATAAACACCCTCATTCAAGAAAAACAAAGGAAACACATAAATTTCAACATCAAATTCCCTTCCCATACAATGCAATAGCACAACAAGTATACACTCCAAACACATGCAAGAGCAAGAACACAACTAATCTATTGAGCATAAACAAGAAAACCTCCATGGAAATGAAAGACCTACCTTCACAAGTGTGATGGCAATTGATAGTTGAGATGAGCTATCCACTTTTTCTTCCTCCTCCAAAACCCTAAAGTCTCTAAAATTAGAGAGTGGGTGAACACCCTCCAATTCTAGCAAGGGCCTCTAAAAAGGGCTCCAAAAATTCTACCCACCCACAAAACATAAATACAGACTTGACTCTATAGTCTACTTGGTCTTCCTTGTCCCCCCATGATTAATGCTTGATTGGAAGGCAAGGTGAAGTTGGGTAAGGGTCAAGATCCATCCAATCTCGTAGGTAAGGGTAAATGGGTCCAAAAAAGGGTTGCCAAAGTCTCTAGGGGGTTTAGGATATGCTCAAAACCTTCCTAACCCATACCCCTAACATTAAGATACTTAAATAATGTCAAAAATGACCCCTAGAACCTCTTATTGGCCCCTAGAAGTGACAGAAAATAAAGTGAATTTAAGTGAGCACATTACAAGTGTCAAGTGACACTAACGATAACACAACACATATAAAACCATGAATAACCACACAAAGCTAACTACTAACACACATGACCATTCACATTTACACAAGTGCACATTACGACGAGGCTTTGTAATCCCATATTGGAACTAAGCCTTGGCTTACTCAGTTAACATGTGTTTAACCTTGGTTCTCCAATAATTCCCATGGTTCTCATACCTACACACTTCACATTGAGCATCAGTAGTTCTAGATGATGACATTGCATGAAATATACATATTCAATTTCCTATTTAGTATCATAACCCAATATGTATAGCTCAATTCAAATCACAATTTCCCATTCAATAATATTCGAACATCATACATACATAATCATCATGTGCAGTAATCAAATCTAACATGAATAATTTACTCTAACAACCATGCATAATCAAAATCATGATGTACTGTAGATTCACATCCACACATACATAATATAATAATCACCATCAAAATATCGTATCTTGAGTCTCAATCCAAAATAGATCAACAAGTGTATCACTGTATCAAAATGCAGAAAAGGAAAGATGCTATGACAGGTCAGGGTGAGGCCTCACATCCTCCCCCCCTGGGCATGAACTTCCTCCTGGAGTTCATCAAAAAGGTATGGGTACTGTGATCTCATCTGTGCTATATCCTCCCATGAAGCCATGACCTCATCATAACAATCCCACTGGACCCTAACCTGGTCCAACTCTCTACCTCGTAGTGCCAGGGTCCGTCGGCCCAAAATGCGAATGGGCTCCAAAGCTATCTGTCCGTTCAACTCCACCTGCAAGGCATCGCAGTCTATAATGTGAGACTCATCATAAATATATTTTCATAGCACAGATACATGAAACACATCATGAATGCATGGCAGGCTGGGTGGCAACGCTAAACGGTAGGCAACTGGTCCTATCCTCTCCAATATCTCAAATGGTCCAACAAAGCGAGGTGATAACTTAGAGCCCTTTCCAAAGCGGATTGGACTCTTATGCGGTCGCACTCTCAAGAAGACCCTATCACCAACCATGTACTCGCGGTCTACCCTCTTTGCATCAGCATACTTCTTCTGTCGATCCTAGGCCTCTCTAAGGTGTTGTCTAATCAAGACCACCTGCTGCTCCATATCCTTGACCAACTGAGTTCCAATAGATACTCTATCCTCGATCCTATCCCAACTCAGTGGTGTCCTGCAAGGTCTACCATATAAGGCCTGATATGGTGGCATACCAATAGATGAATGATGCCCATTGTTATAGGCAAACTCTACCAGATGTAGGTATTCCTCCCACTTGACCTGATGGTCCATCACATACATACGTAACATATCCATACATATGTAACATATCCTCTAACACCTGGTTAACCCTCTTTGTCTGCCCATCTATCTGAGGGTGATATGCTGTACTAAAATTGAGCCTAGTGCCCAATGCTACCTGCAGCTCTCTCCAAAAGGCTGATGTGAACAAGGAGTCTCTATCAGAGATGATCTTACGGGGAATGCCGTGAAGTTTGACAATATCCTACAAAAACATCTGTGCTACATCTCGTGCTATGAATGTAGTACGCACGGGTGAAAAGTGGGCAACCTTGGTCAATGTGTCGACTGTCACCAATATGGCATCATGGCGGTGAGAAGACATAGGAAGATTGACAATGAAGTCCATGGATATAGTATCCCACTTCCACTTGGCAATCTCATGTGGCTGTAGGAGCCCACCTGGATGACTGTGCTTAGCCTTAACTCTCTGACACTCTAGGCATCTAGCCACTATGCTGGCAATCTGCAATCTCATGCCTGGCCAATGA
This sequence comes from Chamaecyparis obtusa, assembly GCA_027943335.1. NCBI lineage: Eukaryota > Viridiplantae > Streptophyta > Pinopsida > Cupressales > Cupressaceae > Chamaecyparis > Chamaecyparis obtusa. The sequence continues at coordinate 3,412,672 of BSBK01000413.1, forward strand.
TACAACTGTCTCAGATCGGCATGCAACTTCTTAACTCCTGGGTGAGCTGCATAAGGTGCTCTATGTGCCTCAAGTATAATAAACTCTTGCAAGTCTCCTGAAGAGGGTACATAGATGCATCCTCTATGATGTAGGAGTCCATCGGACTCTAAAGAATACTTTGCAAATCTCCCCTCAAGGGCCCTCTAAGCATGGACAATCTGGCAAACCTCAACATAAAATTCATCTTCTGGCAAGTGATGCAAAATATGCTCCCTTAAATCTGTACTAGAAATCATAGAGGAGAGCTCGTGTCGCCTCCTACTCAAGGAATCTGCAACAACATTCTCTTTCCCCTTGATGTAATGAACATCAAAATCGTACTCACACAAAAACTCCATGCATCTCCTCTACCTAGCATTAAGATTGGGCTGTGAGAAGATGTACTGAAGACTCTGGTGGTCTGAATGGAGCTCAAATCGGTGACCTAGGAGAAAGTGTCACCATCTCACCAAGGCATGAACTACTGCTGCAAGCTCTAGGTTGTGGGTAGGATAATTGAGCTCATGGGTCTTTAACTTCCTTGACTCAAAAGCTATAGGATGCCCATCCTACATAAGAACCGCTCCTAAACCATCCAAATATGCATCAGTGCACACAAAAAAGTTTGCTGAAGGATTTGGCACTGCTAAAATCGGAGCACTAGTGAGAGCTCTCTTGAGCTCTTGAAAAGCCCTCTCACACTGCTCTGTCCATACATACTTCTTCCCCTTTCTTTGAAGGGAAGTAATGGGATGCACTATCCTAGAAAACCCTACCACAAAGCACCTGTAATAGCCTGCTAAGCCCATAAAACTCCTAATCTCAGTGACGCTGGTGGGTGCTGGCCAATCCATAATGGCTCTAATCTTCAATGGGTCTACAGAGATCCCATCACCGGATATAACATGACCAAGATAATGTACCTCAGATCTAAAGAATGCACATTTTGACAAGCTGCCATATAACTGATTCTCTCTCAAATGCTGCAAAACCTATCTCAGATGCTCCTCATGCTCCTCCTCATTACGAGAATATATCAGAATATCATCAAGGAATACTACCACAAACTTATCCAAGAATGTATGAAATACTCCATTCATGAGGCTCATGAACACGGCTGGAGCATTCGTGAGGCCAAATGGCACCACTGTGAACTCATAGTGACCATACCTCGTACGAAAAGTAGTCTTGTAGATATCACTCTCCACCATCCGCAACTGATGGTACCGTGACTTCAGATCTATCTTTGAGAATACTCGGGCACCCTGCAACTGATCAAATAAATCATCGATCCTGGGGAGTGGGTATCGATTCTTAATTGTTACTTTATTCAACTGTTGATAATCAATGCACAATCTAAGTGATCCATCCTTCTTCTTCACAAAAATCACTGGTGCACCCCAAGGTGATACACTAGGTCGAATATGCCCTTTCTCTAAGAGCTCTTCTAACTAAATCTTGAGCTCAGTGAGCTCATGTGTGGTCATCCTTTAAGGTGCTCTAGATACGGGCTCAGCTCCTGGTACAAGGTCTATATGAAAATCAACTGCCCTAGGTGGAGGTATACCAGGTAACTCGATAGGAAATACATCTGAAAACTCCTAAAGAATAGGATAGTCCTCGAGCGAAGGCTCCCCCTCTGAATCCTCCTCTCTATCACTAATGGTGATGGCAAATAACTGACACCCCTTCTGCACACATTGCCTAAGCTGCATAGCGGAAATCATGCGAAGGGATATAGGTCTTTGTACTCCAAATATCACCATAGAAGTACCATGATCATCAATGCACTCAACCCTCTTCTGTCGACAATCCATCTTGCCGCTGTGGGCATATAGCCAATCCATGCCAAGGACTACATCATAAGAACCTAGAGGGGTGATGCGGAGATCAGACATCATGATTAAGTCTCCCATCTGAATCTGACAACTGTGAACTAAGGAACTAACAGACACCCTAGCTCCTGAGGCTAACTCGACCTCCCAACTGACATCCTGTCTAACTGCCACTAGCCTGCAATGCTCCACTACATATGGGGAAATAAAGGAGTTTGTGGCTCCTGAATCAAATAAGATAGATACACTGATACCCTGAATCATACCTGTAGCCTCTATGACCATGGCCTGGTGCTTGGCCTGGCAGTTATCAACCGCTGCAAACACTCTATGGGATCTACCCATATCACTGACTGTAGGCTCTGAGGTAGCCCCTCTCTGACCACTGGCTGACTATCCCTGTGGGCAATCTCTCACAATATGACCCATACCACTGCAAGTGTAACAAGGCCCTCGAGTCTGCATCTGTACTCCCTGTGTCCTAGGCTGCTGTGACCCTCCAGTCCTACTAGAACCACTATATCCACCCCTAGAGGACTACTGAGTCCTAGCTGGCTGTGCCTGAGGGGTCTATGTCCTCTGATCCTATCTAGGGCCCTGAGACTGCCACTGTTTGGGCTTAGAGCCTGATAACCCTGTGAATGTCTCTATCTAGAACCCTATTGAGATCCCTGCTACTGAGACTGTTAACCCTTAAAGGATCCTGCTGAATGGTTCTGTTTCTCCTTTCAAGAGGATTTATGCTATCCTGACTGCTGGGATGAAGAGTTTCGGTGCTGAGACCAATCTCAGGACTCTCGTCTAGTGCGAATATCCTCGGCTACAAGTGCCATCTCAACTGCATCTCTGAATGTGGGAGGAAAAGCTAGACGTACTATCTCCTGGAGAGACATATTAAGTCCCTTAATGAAGTGATGGATACGCAGTTTCTCATCCTTCATATAATCTACATATGGAAGGAGCTCAAGAAACTGACTCTCATACTGGGCCACCGTGAGGCCTCTCTGCTAGAGATCATGGAACTCCTCTATCTGTCTCTGTCTGAAATGCTCAGAGAGATACCTCTCTCGAAATCAGGCTACAAAAGACTCCCAAGTGAGTGTGTCAATAGCCACTCCTCCAATGGACTCCTCCTGCTGCCACCAAATGGAGGCCTTATCCCATAGGAGATGAATTGCAACTCGTGCCTTTAGATTACTCTTGTAAGGGCACAATCCAAAGCATCACTGTAAACTCTGTAACCAAGCCTCTGCTACTGACCCGTTAGTGGATCCCAAAAATAAGGGTGGCTGGAGTCGTATTAACTCCCGAATCTCATCTCCAACATCTCTAGGGAGTCTACCTCTATCTCGTATCCCATGATGAACTGACTCACCCTCGTGATTACCATGGCCCTCGGCACCCCTGGGTGGAGGAATCCTACTCCTCTCTCTGCCAGCTGCTCCACCTCCCCCTGGAATCTCTGCTCCTCTCTCAGAAGCCTGTTGCTCTTGCTGATGATCTACAAGTGGTAATCTCTGTTGAATTACCCCAATCAAATTCTGAAGGGCGTTCATGATAGCCTGATTAGGGTCCAGTGGTGGTGGTGGAGGTGGTGGTGGTGGTCCACCTCCCTGTTCTGCACTGACTCGTGCAGCTCTACGACCTCGGCCTCGTCGGCCAGCTCGTGTGACAATAGGCATCCTACACAATAGGTTAAGTTAGATGAGTTGAAACGTAATGGGTCTAAAGGTTCCAATGTTGAAAACCCTGCTCTGATACCAAATGTCATGCCCAAAATAAACAACAAAAAAAATTAGTTACATTTTTGTTGTTGTTTATTTTGGGCATGACAATCTTTTAACAAGGATACTATACTCTCATTACATCATTTGTGGGTGCTAATTCCCATCAGGGTTTTACCTTTAACAGGATTTTCTCGACAACAAAATATTGTGTTTTTGTGTTGGCATTTACTGTGTTATTATTTGATTTGGTGTAGTTGATACTTAAAGGTTAAAGTCTAATAATTTGTCATACAACTGATTCACCCCCCTCTCAATTGTATTGATGGAATGTTATTCCTAATAATTCCATGATCATCACCAACAATTCATAAAGTTATTAGTTGACATCAATGACAATACCATAACTGATCATTTATCAACCATAACTATCATGTATCATTATCAAATCATAGTCTAAACTAATTTAACTTACACATATGATCAACCACTTCCTTCACTTCATTACTCTTCATCAGTTATGCCAACAATCTTCCCAATTGGCATTGATGGAAACACAAAAAATCAACACATACCTCTTTGTCTCTTCACCTGTGTGTCCCAAAGAAATCTGAATAACCAAAGGATCATATCTATAGATTCTTTTAGTTTAGTTCCATCTTCAACCTCTTAGCTTCTAATCATTATCCTTGTAGAGTCTAATGTGTATAGCAATAACTCTCCAAATAGTATAGAAACTCCCCCTAAGATGTAAACTCCATTAAGATCACAACATATACCAAATACCTATACCAATATGTACAAATGTGTTGATGGAATATTATCCCCCTTTGAAAACAATGCCAAGGTTTCCAATCAATAACATAAACATGTATCAATCATCAAATCTTCTCTCTGATTTTTTGATCAACATATTTTACAACTTAAATACTCCTATTCCAAGAGTTTTCATTTATACATCAATCCAAGTTAGGATACAATAATTAAATTCCATGATTGATACAATACAACATCTTCTCAGTTAAGTGCAAATAGGGGAGTTACCTCTAACTTACATTTCAAGTATCCAAAGCGATCCTTAGGTAGAGGCTTACTAAAAATATCAGCAATGTGTTCTATAGTTGGGATGTATTCAAACCTTACCTCTTTATCCTAAAATTTTTCTTTAAAAAAATGATACTTTAAAATAAAACGTTTATTCTTAGAGTGCATTATTGGAATCTTAGAAATGTTTATAGCACTAGTATTATCATAATGAATAACAATAGGTTCAATCTCCTTTTCTTGTATACCTTCAAGTAGTTGCTTAATCTATATCACCTGAGTGCAATTGATAGAAACACCAACATATTTAGCTTCAATAATAGATTGTGAGATACAATTTTTCTTCTTACTTGTCCAAGCAAAAAGTCTTTTACCCAAGAAGAATGCTCCACCGCTTGTACTTTTCCTGTCATCTACATATCCAACCCAATCAGCATCAGTATAAAATTTAGGGAAAAATATGCTTTGTAACCACTCCAAATTTCATAATCTTTTGTTCCTTTTAAATAACCAAATATCCTCTTTACTATAATCAAGTGTGTTTCCTTAGGATTTTCTAAAAATCTTGCAACCAAACCAAGTGCTTGTGCAATATCAGATCTACTATACACAACATATTACATCTTTCCAATTATAGATCGATACATAGTCTGATCAAGTTCATTAGATTCATCATCCTTAGATAGTTTGCAACCTATTACAATTGGGGTTCCAATAGGTTTTGATTCCTCAAATCCAAAGGTCTTCAATATCTCTTTGATGTATTTAGATTGATTGATGCATATACCATTATTAATTTGTGAGACTTGCAAGCCAATGGAGTATTTGATCTCACCTATCATTAACGTTTCAAATTCCTTTCTCATTTGTTCAAAAAATGCTCTACTTAAGTTAGTATTACCTCAAAATATTATATCATCAAAAAATATTTCAACAAGTAGTAACTTGTTTTCTTCATCAACCTTTAGATAAACATTGTTGTTGTCACTTGTTTTGACAAATCTAATCTTTATAAGATATGAGTATTGTCTGTCATACCATGCTCTAAGTGATTTTTTCAATCCATACAGTGCCTTCTTTAATTTGCAAACAAAATCTTGTCTATCATTCTTCTCAAAACTGTCAGGTTGTTCAATGTTAACCTTCTCTTCTAGTATGCCATTCAAAAAATTAGATTTCACATCCATTTGATAAACCTTGATTTTCTTGTAAGATGAATAAGAAAGTAGTATCCTTACTCCTAATCTATCAATAGGTGAAAAGGTTTCACCGTAATCCAATCTTTCTTCTTGTGTATATCCTTTGCAAACAAGTTTTTATTTGTTTCTCACCACTTCTCTTGTTTCATCCATTTTATTTCAAAATACCCATTTAGTTCCAATCACATTCTTATCTACTAGTCGGGGTACTAGAGTCCAATTTTTAATCTTCTCTATCTATTCTATCTCTTCTCTCATTTCATTCAACCAATCATCATGTTTCTGTGCATCCATAATAGTTTTAGGCTCAAACTTACAAATTAAGTAGGTTCTCTCTCTGGATTTCCTTCTAGTTAATACTCCAACATTCTTATCTCCAATTATTTTCTCAGAAGAGTATTTTAAATTAACATACCTTGGTAAGATAGGCTCAAATATTTGTTTCTTAGCTTCATTCAAAATAGGTGTACCATTATTTTCCTCTTCCTCTTGTATTTGTGTGTTCTAGTCAGCAGGTTCATCTTCCATCATCAGTTGCATATATTAACTCACATTTTATACTTCACATCTCCTCATGCTTGCTTCATCATTTTCATCAGACAAATAATCCACTTTTACATTGGCACTCTCAATGATCTTATTTTTCCTCTTGTTTAAACACTTGTAAGCTTTACTCTTAGATGAATACCCCAAAAATATTCCTTCATCACTTTTAGCTTCAAACTTTCCTATGTTTTCATTCTTCTTAATAAAGAATCTACTACCAAATATTTTGAAATAACTTACATTAGGAGTGTGTCCATACCATAGTTTATAATGTGTCTTTCATTTTCTTTCTTGATCAAAATACTATTCAAAGTGTATACAATAGTGCTAATTGCTTCTGTCCAAAAAAATTATACGACACCTTTTTGTATCATCAAATTCCTAGTACATTCAACCACTGACCTATTTCCTCTTTCAGCTATTCCATTCTTTTGTGGTGTCCTAGGAGAAAGCATTTATCTTTTAATCCTTTCTTCTTCACAATAGGTAACAAATTTGTGTGTTGAAAATTCTCCTCCTCTATCGGAACTTAAGCATTTTAAGCTTGTACCGGTTTCCTTTGCCACTCTTTCTTTGTAAAACTTGAACATATGAAAAGCTTTTGATTTCATTTTAAGAAACACAACCCACATCATCCATGAATAGTCATCAATGAAAAACATAAGTAACTCATCTCCATAATAACTTTGAGTTCACATAGCACCACATAAATCAGTATGCACCAAATCAAGTATATTCTCTGATGTGTAGCCTTTACTATTGAATGTAGAATTAGTAAAATTCCTGAACTGAAAATATTTACAAACAACATTATTAGGTTGCACAAGGTAGGGAAGACCTCTAACAACTTTTTTTGTATTGTATTTGATCAAGTTATGGGTGGTCCCACAATAGTGTGTCCCACTTTTTTAGACATGTTAATTTTTGTTGAAATAACACATTTTAATAAAATATAATGATTTAAGCCTGGAGAGGTTCTATTTGAAAGAATTAATTATAAATGGTTAGCTCAAAGCCTCTTAGATTAAAAAAATATTGATATAACATCTATACTCCTCATTCATACCTACAATGGAGTCTCCTTCGCACCTATTAAAATGCTGACAAAAAATCACTTCGACTTTATGTTTTGGTAGATCAAATGAATCCATTTGAAAAACCTATCTATGTAGTATGATTCTATTTGGAGAAATCTTTCTAATGAATATAATTTTAATATATATTGAGTTCATTATCACTTTTAAATATTACTTTAACTAAACATAGGTTGTTTGGTCATTCAACAACCTGTCTCTTCAAAACTTTGGGAAAAATAGTAAGTTACAAAAAATAATTTATGAAAAATATGTAGGAAAAGAGTATTTGTGTTACCTTTCTATATAAAAAAGAAAAAATGAATTTTGATATACACAGATCAAGTTAGAGCGATCCAAGTGACCTTATGTCTAAATTATAGTTACTGTCACTTTAGAACTTAATAAACTATGAAATATTGACCCAAAATGAATGAAACCAATTGCATCCTTTAGATATTCAAGTTACAAATATAATCTCGAAAGAATTACATCGTTATCATATTTTTTGAAAAAAGATATGTTGATCCAAGTGACAGTAACTCCTTAAAAACATAATTTTTCACACTAACCACTTTTCGAAGGAGAAGGAAAAATGAATTTAAATGAATTTTAATTTTTAAATTTTTTTTTAATTTAGAAACAAGAAAGAAAATTATAAAAGACTCTAGTTTACATCATCTTCAAATTCTTAATAGTTTTGCGGCAACAGGTGTTCGAAAGTAAAATTTTTTCTCAGAATGTTGATCTCTGTGTCAAAGTTGGCCAAAAAGTGGGACACACTATTGTGGGACCACCCTTATCAAAATTAACATGACAAAACCTCTTATTCCATAGCCAACTTTCTTCTACCTTTCCAATCAAACATTTCTTAACATATGGATTCAAGTAAAATAAGTTACCTCTTGTCAATTATCCAATAGAAATAATCTTTCCTTGTTTTTTCTTTGTGTTGCATATTTATATATTGAATTCTAGATCAAATCCTTTCTGATTTAGTTTAGAAATAGTCAATAGATTGTAGTTCAATCCTGATACCCACTAGACATAATTATTGTTTGTAGTGTCATTTAGTGCTATAGTTCCTTTATCTTTTACCATATAGGGGATGTCATTTCCAAAATTAACTAATCCTCCATTAAATTTTTCAAGCTCAATGAATTTTCTCTTGTCACTGATCATGTGATGTGTGCAACCACCGTCACTAATCCAATTCTAACTCTTGTTCATAGTTGATAACAATGCAGTCTCACTACCTTATATCTTGTCTTCTTTTACAACAACAAAGATAATCTCCTCAGCATCATCATCATCTAATTCATCGTCTATAACACCTTCCTATGCTAGATAATATTATTTCTTTCCTTTATCCTTATATCTCTTGTTCTTTTGTTTCTTACTGTTCTCAGTGCACCTTGATGAAATATGTCCAATCTTACTACATGAAAATCATTTCAAGATTAATTTTCCTTTATACTTTCCCTTTCCTCTAGGTATCTTTTTAGCAAACAAATATTCCAATTCCTCTTGTTATTTTTCCTTAGAAATGATATCATCAATATTACTTCCATAAGATACTAAAGTAGTTTGACTAGTAGGCTCAAGATTCCTTCTAGAGTTTAAATAGGCCTTAAATCAGAAAAGTGACATTGGTTAAGGTGATTTTTACAAGAGCTCTTTATCAATTTTTTCGCTACGGTTTGGCTCACTATCATTTTGGCTAACTACATGTTTGTGTTAGCCATTTTTCTTGTATCCCTCAACTCTAAAAGAGAACTATGAAAACCAGACCTAGGGATCTTCATCTAGCAACACAAATCCACTTGTTCATGCAAACTAAGGGGCAAGGAAAGACTAATTAATGAGGATTTGATCCTCCTTCTACTTTGAGTTCCACACACTCAGGCGGGTACACCTAAAACATGATAAGATCTGCATACATAAACACTTACTCACTAGAACCTTTTATGCAAACATGAAAATCGGTGGATAGTTCTCAGACTTATAAAACATGGGAGTTCAACTCAACTAGTCTTATACAGGATCCCACTTGTATGATCTGCTAAGAACTAGAAAAATGGCCAAGGTGATAATAAGGATAAACTCCTTCTTCTCTTCGAGCTTTGAGCTTAGGCAGGCTAACCTATTTGATTCATTTCTTCAAAGAATCAACAACAATACTTGTATTCAGGAAACACAAGACATAAACATGAATGCTCTCAAACATGAAATTAAAGATGGAATTGATTTAATGGTTTGATGGTGAAACTGCAGGACAAGAAAAGACCAGTGCCATATCTAATGGGCAATAGAGTCATACAGATACAAATCAAACATAAATCACTTAGTAGGAACACAAACAGAGTGCCTTACAATCTAGATGCAGCTCAGATAGAATGCCTTATAGACTATCTTTTCATTCCCAAATTTTTGTATCAAATCCTCATACAAATGCTTATCCCTCTAAAATTACTCATGAGACTGACTCCTTCCTTGAAGGAAACTCACATGTAATTGCACAATTACCTTGTAACTAGTATGTTTAGAATGCCTTATAGACTAAACATACAAGAGCATCAACAAATTACAAAGAGACAACAATAATTCAGAACAGGAACTACACTGTGTTTCATTGAGATATTTCTGCTTCAATACATCTGGAATGACAAAATAAACTCAGAAAACCATGACCCTAGAACTAGAAAGTTGCCTTGTAGCATTAATTTCACCATCCTTTTACGATTAAGAAGAAAATTGAGATATAGCAGAATTGAATCAGTTGGAAGCCAACTGATAGTTGTCCATCTTGCATAAAATATCTCCAGCCTTCCTCTTCTCTGATTTGCAACTGATCTTCAAAACTGATCCACAGTCTGCAAACATTTCCAATCTGATTTGTAACTAATTTTGATTCTCGGACTTCAAAACTAAACTGCTCTCATCTATTAGCCTGAAACTGAAAATACTCGCTGCCATTGGATTCCTTGTTTTGAGACCTTTCCGAAAACATATAACACTTCATATTTTTGACAAAAAATGATGTGGCCAGCCATCAATTTGTCGCTTAGGTCTGTGATTTAAATTTTTTGAATTTATTCACTATAGTCTGAACTATAGGAAACTTCAGTTTTAATTTTAATTTTTTATGGCCTGGGAATCTTCATTTGAATTTTCAATTATTTTATTATTTTACCTCTACAAGTGTGGGACCTACATGACACATGTCAGCGCTCTGATTCCCTCTGATTGGTTGCACTATCCACCAGGGGCCACCTGACTCATCTGCCACCTTGCTTAGAGAACTGGCGATCACATGAATTCTCAAATTCAGCCCTCTGATTGGTTGCACTATCCACCAGGGGCCACCTCAACGCTGACTCATCTGCCACCTTGCTTAGAGAATTGGCGATCACATGAATTCTCAAATTCGTTGAATCAAATCTCCTTGACTGACAACTACCTGGCAAACTGGCGACTAGTGGAATGTTAGTGCTAACTACTTGGATATCTAGCGAACTGGTGAATGACTTATCTTTGAATCGCGGAATACTAAGGGTTTGACTGCCACCACAGATGAATCCTGCAACCGCTAGTTTATTCAGAAAATCCACAATTGCGTGACACATGTCCATCCGGTCCTTGTCACACTCCTACAAAATTATCTCCTCTTGGTGCATGTGGTCGCGTGAGTAGGTAGAGCCTCCTCCATTTCAATTTACTTACTTTCGTTGTGAGTGGATTTGAGTATAAACACTAAATACTTCACCCACGACATCAATGTGGGACAATTAGTGTAGGGTATTTTAAAGGGTCTTTCAAAATGCTCTTAAATAGCCCAGCTGGCTCTCAAAACATCTGGTCTTCAAACTTACGCAAGCACCTCCTTCAATGCATGTGATACACTAAGGTGCTTTCCTTCATTTGATTGCTTTGATAACGAGCAGCACACCCCTCTCAAACACTGGCATCCCCTTCTCATTACTTATATGCTGGGCCTGTGGTGTTGGCCATACTTGCCAATGCATTTGAAATGTATTTAACTTATTCACCTTCATGTGAGACGCGGGCTTCATCCCCCTAAAGTTTGAACAGTCTCCTTTACTAGCTACACTGAATTTATTGGTTGTTAACTTTGATTTACATTTGGAATGTTTTCAAAGATTTTCCCATTTAGCGTGGATATCCCCTTCTTCTTGTGCAAGCTTACTAGGCATTTGATGCATGTGCTGCTTCCTTCACTCTTTTTTGTCCATCACAGGACATCAGCAAGTAGAATTTTAACAAGTGTTAAAACATTGAAAAATCCCTCAGTCTTCTCTGCGCAGAATGTAAGGGATATGCAATTTACTGTTTTGAAACTCACTTTCATTACCATGCAATGGTTATGCTCCAATCAGAATATAGACACCAAATGTCTTGGCCATATTGCCCAAAACAGTGCATGGGGTTTTAAAAAAACAATCTACCATTTCCTGCTTGGTATCTTTACCATCCCTGGGTGGATCCATTTCAATGATCCAGTGCTCATAGTCGCAGCCCATACATAATGGTTTGATATCATCAATGGATGAACTGGGATTTGAATTTGAAACTTCTCCATCTAATTGAAGTACAACTAAAAATTTGCAAAGGAGTGTGCATGGTGTGACCAACAATGAATCTCAAAGGATAATTGCTCACGAGAAAATGGAATGCTGGCTCTCTTTTGGGCATTTGTCCTAAAGTCATTCCTCCTTAATGCTGAACTCTTCTGACTCCAGGGTACTATAACTCGGAAACAAATATATTTGAAATTTTGGCCTCCTCCATTTGGGCATTACACCCTATAATCATGGGAACTGGAAATTATATTCTCCTTCAGCATATGAACCAATTTGCCAACTGGATTGGCTTGACCAAATTCAGACCAAAAGACAATAAAATGCAAAGTAGGCAACTTTATCCAATCTGCAAATTAAAGTACTTGAACTTATGCAAACACTGCCAAAATGTTGATCAAGAAGATACTAGATTAACTCCTGAAGAGCCATTTCTTGGCAAAGTAATTAATCATCCATACTGATTATGCATGCAAGAGGGCTTCTCTGGATTCATCCTCAGGCACAAAATGTAACTAATCAAACTGAGCATTTAAAAAAAAACCGTGCAAATGCAATATGCTAAAACATCACAAACTTCATCCGGATAGGCCACTGCAAAATAACTAAACCAAGCTCTGAAGTTTCACCATTAGGTCAAATAGTACATTAAAAAATAAAGTCTATTCGTGCTGTCCAAAAAAACACAAATGGCCTCAGGAACTGGCTTTAAAAATTGACATAATCACCTGACCCGGCCCCGGCACTGAACATGCATGAACTTTGACCCACATTCTAATACTCTGCAAAATGACACTTCATGACTGCAATTGGATCAAAAGATATTAATGTGTAAACTTGCCCAGTTCAAATTGTTCCTGCAACAAACTTGTCAGAAAATGATTTTAATCGTCGTAATTGATTTTTAAAGGCAGACAAATGGATTGGCAGGGGGCTCAAATTGGGACTGAGGTTAGTACTCAAACTTTGCAAGACAATGCAAAAAGAATTTCATCAAAAAGTCAACTGGTCAAAAGTTATAACCTCGTAAAGTGGGCCCCCGACAAACAAATAGTTTGGTACAACTGGGAAACTCAAATTTCTACAAATGGAAAAGGCTCACAAAACTGACCAAACGGATTCACCAAGACTCATCATCTCAGGTCATGGAAGTATTTCATGTTTGGAAAATAGGGGAGCAATTGGATTGCAATTTAGATCACCTGGGCAAAAGATACAAGCTGTCAAAGTAGGCTTCTGACAAAAGTTCACACATTGCACCCTGTCTAAATAATGAAAACTGCAAATGGAATCGCATTGGGAAACTCATCCAATGGATTTTTCATGAGCTACAAACCAACCAGGATGAAGCAAAACTTGTTTACAATACAAGGACATGACCATCACTTCACTTCCAATCACCGGGCAAAAGGTACAACTCCACAAATAGGGCCTCTGAGAATAACTGAACAAGTGCATTGTGCAAATCCAAGAAAACACCTCCGGAAGGGGATGAGCAAGCCCTATCAAGACTCATCACAGGAACTTGAAATAGGAAACATAGGTCAAATGAAGCACACTAAAGATGCCTCCATTCCTAGATTTTCATGACACTTATCAGAATTCAAGATATTCAATCTCAAAGTAGCCCTTCCCAGTGAATTCTAAACCTAGCAATTTTCTGATTTTGAGACCCCCTAGGAATGAAATGACACAAACCCATTTGAATATTCCATCTAAGGACTCAAAAAAACTCGATAGGATGAATGCAAAGAAATGAACACATAGACCTCAAGATATGACCCCAAATACGCCCATACTAGCATGCAATACAAAGCCAAAAATGAGCACTTAATCAAGAATTTTACATGGTACCTCAAAACTGCATTTTGAGTACCAGCAGGTTAGGGTGATTTTTACAAGAGCTCATTATCCATTTTGTCACTATGGTTTGGCTCAATATCATTTTGGCTAACAACCTTGAAATATAAATGTGGCTTACTGCTAATACAAATAAATCATTTCCAATACAATTAGGTGCTACCCCAACCGATAAGATTGTTGAACTGATGAGAATGAATAAGGTCAATTGAGAAATGAAAGGTATGTAGAAGGATTGGATCAGTTGTTATATTTTCATTGATGTCAAACCTATTTCCTTACTCATTTCAAGTTGCCATATCAATCTGAAATATATGTTGTTGAGAGAAGAAATGATTGGTAAATATAAAAGATGAAAGAAATAAGTGATGTTAAGTATATGTGCTTAATTGGGCAAGTGTTGTATCATTCTATGACAAGGTAATATTGATTTGATTATTTTACATGATTTAATAAAGTTTTATAATGATGCACAAGTCAGTTATGTTTGTCATTATTAAAGGATTGAAGTTGCAAAGTGAAAAGAAAAGGACACAGTATGTTCTACCGAGCTAGAAACAATTGTCTATAAGTTAAGATATTGGTCAGTTACAATTAACTAAGTTAGTTTTAATCAAGTTGAAAGACCTAACTGAGTAGATGAAGTTAGTTGGTTAAACAAGGGATCAAGTAAAAGATGGAATCGATCAAAGATCTGGATTGATCTAGAAGATTCTAAGGGAGGAAAAAAGTTAGTTAATGAAATCAATAGATCAAAATAATTAGGTATAGAGAAATGGTGAAGGTTTAGTGATTGGTTTGAGATCCAAGAAAACTTCAAGTTTTAAGGTGAAGATATAGGTGGGAAGAATCATAAAAAAATTTATTGAGCTATTTATTTGATCAAATGGATGATATTAAGCGGTGATAGGATGAAGCGGGAAATTTTTATCTATATAAAGAATGATCATGATGATCATGATTCTAATGTTGATATTGTTGATGTTGGTGAATTTTTTATACCCAAAGTAGATAAGTTTACTAAAAGAAGGGTACATCATGGAGGATAGTGTTGAAGGAATATGTGAATGAAGTGAAGAGAAGTGATGAGCTGAAGTGTTTGTATTGATAAGCGAGAAAGGAAGAGTTTGAAGAGGTCAAATGAACAGAAAGGAGATCTGAACAAGAAAAGGTAGTTCCATATTTTATTAGATCATTGAACATTGTTACTTTCTAACCATTGTAGTAGAAAATATCTTCACCGATTCTATAACTAGGTCAACACGTCCTCTCAGTTATCCAACAATTGGTATCAGAGCATCTAGTTATTAGAAGTATAATTTGAGAAGACTTAAGCTAAAGATCCAAAGATGTATAGTAGAGAAGTACCCAAGATGAAGGAGAGTTTCTCTACATGGAAAATCATGATGAGGTTATACCTATTAGGAATTAGAGATTCTGCACTTAACCATTTGGATAATGACTACAATCCACCACCTCCTTGAACCACACCACTTGATCAGATGAGAGAAAAGTAGGAACACAACTCAATAATGATTGAAATTTCTTCTTCTATGACTGATGTTGAGTTAAATGTTATAGAAGAGTTTATTAAAATAAAATAGACGTGGGAAAAAATTGTATTCATTTATGGAGGTGATCTACATATACAAAATGAAAATGTTGAAAGTCTCAGAGGAAAATTTGGGGAGATGACAATGAAAGAAGAAGAAAACATTGAACAATATAGTTTCAAAATTAAGGAAGTGGTAAGTGCTATCAAAGGTTTTGGTGGAACATTAACTGGAGAAGAAGTGGTAAGAAAAATTCTCAGAACTCTTTCACCCAAGTATGCTACTCAAGTCTTTTCTATTCAGGAACCAAGATCCATACCTAATAATATTTTTACTCTTCATGCTTTGATCGGTAAGATGACTGCATTTGAGCTTAGTAATTTTGATAATAGTTTACCAAGATAGAAATAACTTTCAAATCATCCTTAAGCATTGGAATTTCAAGAAGAGAAAGAGATAATCACCTCCTTTTAGGTGGAAGTGACTATAAAAGTATCCTAATCGAAGAGAAAGAACAATAAAAAATTGAAGCACTTCTGGAAACGAGGCTACCGAGAGCAAAATGAAAGTACAATGGTAATTTGACTCTAAAATATTTTAACTACAACAAGATTTTTCATATTTCATCTACGTGTCATGATAGTGAAAGGAATGATAAGAAGGACAAGAAGGAGAACCAATACCAAAAGTTTAGAGACTTCAATAACAAGGGGAAGAAATCATGCTACCTAGTTGAGGAAGGAATAATTGATGATGAATTTGATGACACAGAAGAATGTGAGGAAGTGCTTTATGTTGCTAGGAAGGATGAATCAGAAGAAGAAAGGTATGGAGATGAAAAATCCCTTATTTATGAAGTAGCACTGACCCATGGATTATTGACAGTGATTTCTCACATCACATGACTGGTGACATTAATAAGTTTGAGAACTTAGAAGAATAGATGGAGGATTTGGTAGATTTGGAAATGATACTCCATGTTTTGTAAAAGGAAAAGGATCCATTATGTTGAATGAAAGTACTAAATTTCATATTTCCTATTGGGTTTAAGAGCTAAAATACAACTTGTTGAGTGTTGGACAATTGAATAACACTAGTCACCGATTAGAGTTTTAGAATAGAAAAGCGAAGATCCATGATGCTACTGGAGATTTGATTGGAATCAGTGAAAAATATAAAGGTAATTTTATTTTATCTAAACTCTAATGAAAATGTGTGTCTATTTGCAAGAAATGAAGATTCTTGTTATGGCATGGAAGCCTCTATCATGTAAATTTTGGTAACTTGATCAAGGTTAGTAAGAAATATAAATTTAGAGGTCTACCAAGATTAAGCAAGTCTCATAAAGTTATGTGTAAGGAATGTGGGATTGGTAAGATGACCAAATCAAGATTTTTAAGAAAGTCTTACTCATGTAATGGTATATTGGAATTAGTTCATACTAATCTCTGTGACCTTGTGAGAGTAAAAATTTACTATGGTGATCGGTATTTCAATCTATTTGTTTGAGATCCAAGAAAAGTTCATGTTCCAAGGTGAAGATACAGCTGGCAAGAATCATAAAAATTTAACTGAGCTACTGATTTGATTGAATGGATGAGATTAAGTCATGATAGGATTAAGAAATAAAAGTTATCTATATAAAGTATGATCATGATGATCATGATGATCACGATGTTGATGCTGATACTATTGTTATTGGTAAATTGTTGATATCTAGAGTAGATAACCAAACTAAAAAGAAGGGTACACTGAGCATAACAGAGTTGAAGGAATGTGTGAATAAAGTGAAGAAAAGTGATGAGATGAGGTGTGTGTATTGATCAACTAGAAAGGAAGAGTTTGAAGAGGTCAAATGAGAAGAAAGGAGATCTGAACATGAAAAGGTAGTTTCATATTTTATCAGATCATTTCACTGTTACTTTCTAACTACTATAGAAGAAAATATCTTAACCAAGTGGATTTAACAGTCCTCTAAATCCTTTGTAAGGTGGCATTCTAATGAATGTTCTAAAGTCCTCTAATAAGGCCACTTATGATAGGGTGACAAATCTAGTCGATCTTTGGTTAAAATATCCTAATAGGGTCACATCTAGCAAATATATTTGTAATCTTGAAAAGGATTGGGTTTTAACCAAGCTCACTTCAAAATAGTGAATTATTTTTTGGGTGACAATTCTCATAGTGGTATTTTCCAAATATTGTTTCCATGTTAAATACTAGTGTTAATGCGTGATTGAAAGTTTAACATGCTATTTATTGATATTCTATTGAATACTCTATGGTTGGTTAAATGTTTAAATTTGATTGCATAGATTATCTACCGAGATGATTTTCAGGTTGAAAATTATTAAGGGACTTAAGATAACTGATTCTATAATTGATTCACCCTCCCATCTTAGTTAGCCAACATTAGGCTCACTGCCAGAATATAAAAAATGATAATTGAATAAACTACTAATGTCACTATTACCAATACATTGCAATACAAAAATGATATACCAATCTATTACCAATTGCACCAACTCACATGACCATCAACACATAGATCTTTCCTTGTATAATTCACTTTCAATTTGCATATTACTTGCATCCAAGAACCACACAAAAAACAAATATTGTCACTCTTCTTATACAGCTTGATACCATCAACCAAGTGAGGCTAAATCAATCTCAAATAGGTCACACCAAATAATTCCCATGGTGGTAAGGAATGAAATGTATACCATCTCACTCAATACAATATTCCTCATGTAAATCAACATGCTACATAATCTCTAATATTTTTGGTACCAATAGATGTGAACAATCCATCACATGATAACTACTATGACCAAAATCACAATGAGCATTTCCTAGATAGGAATAGACCTAAATAAACAATCCACCATGTGTTTCACACTAAAAGGAACTGCCACTCACATGGATAAGGATAAACATTTAAAGTACATCCTTCTGTGAACATTTCTAGCAATACACCAAAGTTATTGGTACACACATCAACTGATACAACAAAACAACCAAATCATAAATGAATCATATCTATGCATTGAGTATGTTGACATCAATGAAAATGATAAATGAAAGCATCAACTTCAAATTCTAACAATCTCCTCCTATTTAATTGATAGAAACAATGATAAAGGGCCAAAACTCCCCCTTGTTGATTTACTCTTCTCTCCCTGAGAGGAAGTCACCAATCATTAGTTTAGAAAGAAATAAGCATGAAATTCACTAGACCAATTTACTAGTGCAGTTATAGAATAATAAAAAGGAGAAGAATGCTAAGCTTCTCCATAATATACTAAAAAATATTTGTTAACCTTACTATGATGAGATTATTGAGAGAGGTGGTGAATCAGTAATCTACATATTTTAACATTTAAACACTTTTCACTTAACTAATAAAGTAGAAACTCAACAATCAAATGTAAATGTGAAACCACAAAACATCCAATACAAACACACACACACACACACACACACACACACACACACACACACACACACACACACACACATATCTATACATATACATACACACACACACACACACACACACACACACACACACACACACACACATATATATATATATATATATATATGTATATATATATATGTATATGTATATATACATACATATGTATGTATATATACATACATATACATATGTTAGAAAGTAAAGATCCCCAAGATAACTGAGAGGGGGGGGTGAATCAGTTATTTGATAATTTATCCATTCAATAGTTTTAAACAATATAATCAATGTACTGATCAACCATAGAAAGATAATCATACACAATTGCACAATAACACAAGATATGTTAACTAGGGAACCTCTTGAAAAGAGTAAACCCTGGTGGGAATGATGCCCACAAAATGATGCACTAATATGAAAGTTCCTTGTTAGAGGATGGACCCTGTTATGAGTCTTATGAAATACATTCAGTACATATAAATCCATATTAAAAGATTCTAACCCGGTTAAGAGTTTATGGAAGATAGAAGGACCCACTACCCAAACAGCTTCAAGGCAAGATCTCCGAACCCACTGTCCAAAAGATCTTAGAATTATTCAATAGAATAATATGAAATATATTACCTCCTTCACACTATACCAAAACTACACTCTCTGCTACACAAGATCACAATTCCAGATCTCTGTACTCACAAGTCTTCCTTCATCACTGAATTAGTTCTTTTCTTCTTTTCATGCATATATTCGCATCTCAATCTTCATAGTACACATTAAAATAAGGAAAAAATTCCTTTTTATATACCAAACTCAAATAATTACAAATGAGTTGGTCCTCAATTAGAAAATAATAAATTCTACACGCTACACACAGAATTCACATAAAATTATCGGCTTCCAGTTACTGTAACTTTCTTCAAACATGTCCTCAAAGTTTGCACTATGAACCACGTCATCATTAATGAGTCTCCAACATCCCTTTAACTATGCAAAATCAGATTCCATTCCAGCTAAGAGATATCCTCCGATTTCTGAACATCGCTACACAGAAACACTGTCTAAACACTGCTTTCACCAAAATGCTCATAACTCTTACAAATGAATGAATTTCTTTTTGTGCTATTAAACATAGGTTAATAACATACCAAAGAACATACCATCAAATACGCAAAATCCAATCTTCAATACAACATGTGCACAAAACAAAACTATACCTGCTTTCCTTCTAATATCCAGAATATCACTGTGTTGACATCAATGACAATCCAAGTCATGAATGCAACAACAACTGCTACAGAATGACTGCCCAAAACACTTTGCATTCATTCCTAAAAATCTCCCCCTTTGGCATTGATGGCAACATAGATGAAAAACATCCAATGTTCCAAAAATCCAATACTGCAACATCACTGCAAAATATCAAATCAAATCTTGCTTCATTTTCCTATTCAACTCTCTCATACAATCCACAATGTTTTTTATGTATATCTCTCCCCCATTGACATCAATGATAGAAATTCTATCACTAAGTCAACAATAACTTAATGTCAAAAGACACTTTTCAGAAGAATACAATAACAAGAGTCCTCATGACTCAGCTCATAAACTCCCCCATAGAGGAAGTTCCAACATCCAATCCAGAAGAAAGATAGGGCTCATATACCACTGGACGAATGCAATCATCTGCATCAATTCTCAAAAATAGGTTGGGGCATAACCCCAAGCATACCTCTCAGATACAAAAATGTATCCTTAGGTAAACGCTTTGTAAATATATATGCTATCTACTCGTTTGTACTTATGTACTCCAATTTTACTTCTTTTTCTGCAACTTTCTCTCTTACAACATGATACTTGATCTCAATATGTTTAGTCTTAGAATGTAAAACATGATTTTTTGACATACTCACTATACTGGTGTTGTCACAATGTATAACAATAGGCTCATCAAACTTTATTCCAATATCTTTCAACATCTGCTTCATCCAAATAATCTGATTACAATTATTTGCTGCTGCAACATATTCTGCTTCTATTGTACTTTATGAAGTACAATTCTACTTCTTACGTAGCCAAGAGACCAATTTACCTCCAAGAAAAAAGGCTCCACCACTGGTGTTTTTCTTGTCATCAACACTGCCTCCCCAATCTGCATCAGTATAGGCACATAGGGTAAAATCATCAGAATTATCATACCATAATCCATAATCCATTGTTCCTTTCATATATCTCAGTATCCTCTTTACTGTTGCATAATGTGATTCTTTAGGTTCTGCTTGAAATCTTGCTACAATCCCCATTGAATGTGCTATATCAGGTCTTGTATGTGTCAAGTACTGCAATCCTCCAATCATAGATCTGTACTTTTTCTGCTCAACTGCTGGTGTCTCATCTTTGCTAGATAACTTATGTCCTATTACCATAGGTGTTCCAACAGGTTTAGAATCTTCCATTCCAAATATTTTTAATAATTCATTTAAATACTTAGTTTGACTTACAAATATACCTTCCTTGCTTTGTGTTATCTGTAATCCCAAAAAGTATTTCATTTCTCCAATCATGCTAATCTCAAATTCAGTCTTCATTTCATCTACAAATTTGTCACTAGCTTCATCTTCTCCTCCAAAGATAATATCATCAACAAATATAACTATAACCAACAAACCATTCTCAATTTATTTTGTGTATAAGTTACTATCTGCTATTCCTTTTATAAATCTCAATTTCAATAAATACTTATCCAATCTTGCATACTAGGTTCTAGGTGCTTGTTTTAATCCATATAAAGCTTTCTTTAACTTACATACCATATCTCCTTCTTGTGTCAAAGGAAAACCTTCAGGCTGCTCAATGTAGACTTCTTCCAATTCACCATTCAAAAATGCTGACTTCACATCCATCTGATACACTCTGAATTTCTTGTAAGTTGCATATGCTAGAAACATTCTCACTGCTTCAAGTCTGGCCACAGGTGCAAAAGTTTCTTCATAGTCAATTCCTTCTTGTTGTGAATATCCTTTACATACCAATCTTGCTTTTTTTCTTATCACTTCTCCTTGTTCATTCATCTTGTTTCTGAATACCCACTTTGTTCCAATCACATTCTTTTCTTTAGGTCTAGGGACCAATTCCCATGTCTTGTTTTTTTCAATCTGCTCTAGTTCTTCTTTCATAGCATTGATCCAATGTTCATCTTCACAAGCTTCATTAGTAGTCTTAGGTTCAATTTGAGAAGTCAAACATAAATGTACCTTATTCTGAGTCAAAACTCCTCTATCTAAACTTCCAATAACTTTCTCAATAGGGTGCTGTCTTGAAGTATACCTGTTAGGTGTCATAGTTACTGATCTTGTTCCGACTATAGATTCTTCTCTGCTTTCTTCTCTATTTTCTTCTCTATTTTCTTCTTTGTTTTCTTCTCTTTCTTCTTCAGTATGACTTTCATTAAGCAAATGACTGTTAGTTTCAAAAAATAATTTTGCATTTTCAATGTTAGGCTGAGGTTGTGCTTCTCGATCAGATTCATAATCAAGCATTCTTTCCTGAATTTTAAACTTCTCATCAATTTTTACATTTGCACTTTCAACAATAGTCTTATTTCTTTTGTTATAACATCTATATGCTTTGCTTTTTAAAGAATATCCAAGAAATATACCTTCATCACTTCTAGGATCAAACTTTCCTATATCATCATCTCTCTTTATATAAGATTTACTTCCAAAAATTCTAAAATACTTAACTGAGGGTGTATGTCCAAACCATAATTCATAAGGTGTCTTATTTGTATCTACTCTGATTTGTACTCTGTTCATAGTGTATACTGCTGTGTTCACTGCTTCTCTCCAAAAAGTTTTAGCCAAATCATTTTCAAACAACATAGCTCTTGCTGCTTTAGTTATTGACCCGTTTCTTCTTTCTGCAATACCATTTTGTTCTGGTGTTCTAGGGGCTGAAAGTTGTCTCTTAATACCATTCATTTCACAAAAAGTGTTAAACTCTCTAGATGTAAATTCACCACCTCTATCAGATTTTAGACACTTAATCTTCATTCCAGATTCATTCTCAATTTTGCTTTTCATGATCTTAAACTTATCAAATGCTTCAAATTTTTCTTTAAAAAATGCAATCCACATCATTCTTGTAAAATCATCAAAAAGAATCATAAAATACCTTTCACCATAGAATCCTCTAGTCCTAGTAGGACCACTCAAGTCTGTATGAACAATCTCCAACTTCTTTGTCGATGTGAACTTCTTATTGGGAAATGAACTACTTTTCTTCTTTTCCATCATACATTCTTTGCAAATCATGTTAGTAGGTTTCATAATTCTAGGTAAATCTCTTACCGCATGTGTAGTGCTCACCTTGACAATATTATCAAAGTTTATATGACAAAACCTTTTATGCCATAACCAACTATCATCAATCCTAGTTATCAAACATGTCATCTCAGTAGGATTCAACTGAAATACATTACCTTTGGTTCTGGATCCTTTTCCAATCAGATTTCCATCTTTGTCTTTTATCACACAAGTTTTCTTAGAAAACAAAACTTGATAACCCTTATCAGCTAATTGTCCATCACTTAGTAGATTATGTCTTAGTCCATCAACAAAGTAAACATCATCAGTGTTAGTCTTTCCATCAAGAGTAATAGATCCTATACCCTTAATCAAACAAGGTGCATTGTTACTAACCCTAACAATTCCTCCATCGTAATTATCTAACTTAACAAACTTTCTTTTATCTCCAGTCATATGATGTGAACAACCACTATCTATAATCCAATCAGATTTCTTTTCAACTTGTGAAACTAATGCTTTTTCTTCCCTTTTATCAGATTCAGACTTTTCTTCTTTAATTGCTACAAATCCTATTTCCTCAAAGTTATCATTATCACTGTCACTTAAATGTTTTTCAATTCCTGCTTCAAAATCTTCATCATTTGCATAATAACATTCTTTAGATCTCCTAGGTTTAAAGTTGCTTCTATACTTCTTAACTCTTTTAGGACATTTAGATGCAAAATGACCATATTCTTGACAAGTCCAACATTTAAAGTTTTTCTTACCATCTAGTTCTCTTTTTACAAGTAGTGCAATACCTTCTTCAATCTTCTTATCTTCCTCAGATCTGCTACTACTGGCATAATCTCCATTCACACTAGTACTTCTTTTAGGTTTGATGCTAAGAGCATTGAATGCTATTTCCATTCTAGGTAGCTCTCCTGATAATCTCAAGTTCATCTCTTCTATTTCTAATCTTCCAAGAAGAGTTTCTCTTGAAAAGTTTGATGTACAAGGTATCACTTATTCAATCATCTACGTTGTCTGCTTGAATACTGGTGTCAAAGTTCTCAGAATTTTCCATATCACTTCATTCTCTGTCTTATCACCTCCAAAAGACTTTATTCCTATCACAATCTCAGACATCCTACCAATATAACTTCTAATAGATTCAACTTCCATCATTCTGATATCTTTAAATGCACAAATCCAATTATGTAATGTAGCCTTCTTTGCATGTTCATCACCTTCAAAAGTAGAATGTAAAGCTTTCCAAATTGCATGAGATGTTTTCAAACATCTTACTTGACTATATTAATTCTCTGGTAGTGCTGATAAAAGTGTTTCTCTTACAAGTATGTTACACATGAATAGATCTAGTTCATCTTTAGTTCCTGCCTCTAGATTTTCTTCCTCAATGATAGTCTTCTCATTCTTTGTAATCAACCAATAACTTGGTCCTAAACACAGTAGATGTGTCTTCATCTTTTCTTTCCAGCTGTCAAAATTTACTGCATCAAACTTAGGGCTTTCTTTTCTGAAATTCACCATGGATCTCCTTAAGTTGTTAAACTTTTCTTTCAAGGACTTGCTGCTCTGATACCAATTGTTAGAAAGTAAAGATCCCCAAGATAATTGAGAGGGGGGGCGGGGGTGAATTAGTTATCTAATAATTTATCCATTCAACAGTTTTAAACAATATAATCAATGTACTGATCAACCATAGAAAGATAATCATACACAATTGCACAATAACACAAGATATGTTAACTAGGGAACCTCTTGAAAAGAGTAAACCCCGGTGGGAATGATGCCCACAAAATAAGGCACTAATATGAAAGTTCCTTGTTAGAGGATGGACCCTATTAGGAGTCTTATGAAATACATTTAGTACATATAAATCCCTGTTAAAAGATTCTAACCCGGTTAAGAGTTTATGGAAGACAGAAGGACCCACTGCCCAAACAGCTTCAAGGCAAGATCTCTGAACCCACTGTCCAAAAGATCTTAGAATTATTCAATAGAATAATATGAAATATATTACCTCCTTCACACTATGCCAAAACTGCACTCTCTACTACACAAGATCACAATTCTAGATCTCTGTACTCACAAGTCTTCCTTCATCACTGAATTAGCTCTTTTCTTCACTTCATGCATATATTCACATCTCAATCTTCATAGTAAACATTACAATAAAGAAAAAATTCCTTCTTATATTCCAAACTCAAATAATTACAAATGAGTAGGTCCTCAATTACAAAATAATAAATTCTACACGCTACACACAAAATTCACATAAAACTGTCGGCTTCCAGTTACTTGAACTTTCTTCAAACATTTCCTCAAAATTTTCACTATGAACCACATCATCATTAATGAGTCTCAAACATCCCTTTAACTGTGCAAAATCAGATTCCATCCCAGCTAAGAGATATCCTCCGATTTTCGAACATCACTACATAGAAACACTGTCTAAACACTACTTTCACCAAAATGCTCATAACTCTTACAAATGAATGAATTTCTTTTTGCACTTTTAACCATAGGTTAATAACACACCAAAGAACATACCATCAACTACGCAAAAGCCAATCTACAATACAACATGTGCACAAAACAAAACTGTACCTACTTTCCTGCTAATATCCAGAATATCACTGTGTTGACATCAATGACAATCCAAGTCATGAATGCAACAACAACTTTGCATTCATTCCTAACAATATGTATATGTATATGTATATGTATATGTATATGTATATGTATATATATATATATATATATATATATATATATGTATGTATGTATGTATGTATGTATGTATGTATGTATGTATGTTTATATATATATATGTGTGTGTGTGTGTGTATAAATGAAAAAATGTAACCTTGGAAAAGGATTTACCTAAAGCTCATAACAAGCTTGTACCTTGTGAGAGGTAGGTTTGTGAGAGGAATTAGAACACTTATTATGGTTCCACCATATAGGATTTACAATACAATAATGATCTGTCAGGATCTACCTCACTTGAGGATTTCTAGTACTTTGTTGTAGCTTTTAGGAAACAATAGGTAAGAATGATATGTGAAATAGAAACCTCCTTTCATTGATTAGATCCTCAATAGATCAAAACACATTCTTCACAATCTTCTCTAACACTTGGTTGGACCGTACTTTTTGTCTCTTCTTCCTTCTTCACCGACACATGATCAACAACACATTCACCATCTCCTTTTTTTAGCTTATACCACATTCCCTTGCTCTTAGGTTTCCACCATAATAGAAAACCCTAAAATGTAATACATTTTCAATCTAACCATACACTTGGATTCATATCACATATCTCTATGTCTAATTTAAAATTTACTGACTCTACCTTTTCATTTTCATATTTAATAATGAAAATTAAATTATTTGATCAAGTATTTTTCTTCTTGACCAATCAGCTTGCTACAAACATCTTTACATGCTCATCTCTATGATATAACCATTAAACAATTATTTCCAGTTGTCCAAGTATATTCTCCAATGAATTTTGACTAATAATCATTTGACTATAACATCAATTTAAATCATCAGTACTGATCAAACCGTTAGCCGCTAAGAAACATAACATTTTTCAAATATCACTACTTATCCTTTGAATTATCTCATATATTTTCTCAACATAAATCACGATTGTAGGATTAGCATCTAGAAACTTCAAGTAATCTATAGAAAATAAATGAACACCTAAACAATCAAAATCGTTACCATAATGAGACAATCTGTTAGGAATAAATGCTGAATATGTCCTATGGGGGAGTATTTGAATTCATTTTGTAGCAGTTGCTTGTTGCATTCATGTCTGTGATTGTCATTGATGTCAACATAGTGATCTACTAGAGATTAGCGGAGAAGAAGACAATGTTTGAATTAGCCCACATGGAGTATTACAGATCAAGCTATGAAAATTTGAGGACTTATTCTATAGTGTGTCCTGAGATAATGGTCAAGAGTGCATACATAAATTCAATTATTCATGATAGTTATGTGTAATTTATTGGAAGCAGTATTTAGACAATGTTCCTGAGAAGTGGTTTATGATAATTGGATTATATCTCCTAATCAGGATAGAATCTAGGCATGAAAAGTTGTACAGTTGATGAAGATATTTTGCTGGTGACCTGGATGAGACAAAATGGTTTGAGGTCGCACGAGTGAAGAATTATTTTGTTTGGAAGGCGACAATTTTATGTAATTATGGAATATTATGTAACGTGTGAAGATTTATATTTTGTTATTGCTTAAGCCTTATTGGCCAACTCATTTGTAATTATTTGAGTGTGGTATAAAGGAAGCATTATTTTCCTTGATTGATATATGAAAAAAAGAGATATATGTGAAAAGTGATATATGATATTGTAAGAGGATATGTGAATTGTAGAGATTTGGCATAGAAGTTGGTGTAGTTTGACATATGTGGAGGAGTAAAGATAAGTTGCTAAGATCATTAATTGTTGGTATTATTATGTTCAAATAATATAGAGATCAGTTGGACAATATGTTTAGTGGTCTTTCCCTTGAAGCTATTTGGACAATAGGGCCTTCTGTCTTCCATAACTCTTAATAGGGTTAGAATATTTTAACAGGGATTCAAAGTCTCCTAACAGGGACTCATATGTACTGAATGTATTTCATAAGGCTCCTAACAGAGTCCATCCTCTTTCAAGGAATTTTAATATTAGTACATCTTTTATGGGCATCATTCTCACCAGCGTTTACTCTTTGATCAATAGGTTCCCTAGTCAACATATCTTGTGCTATTGTGTTGTTGTGTATGTTTATCTTTCTATGGTTGTTTCTTATATTGATTACATGGTTGAAATCTAATAATGGTAGTAAAATTTGTTATTATCTGATAAATTATTCACCTCCCTCTCTCAGTTATCTTGGTGGACTTTACTTTCTAACAATTGGTATTAGAGAGGTAGGTCCTTGAAGGAAAATTTTAACAAGTTAAGGAGATCTATGGTGACTCATTTTAGGAAAGAAAGCCCTAAATTTGATGGATTAAACTATGACAGTTGGAAAGAAAAGCTGAAGACACATTTTCTATATTTAGGACCAGGATATTGGTTAATCACAAAGAATGAGAAGACTATCATTGAAGAAGATAAAATTGAAGAATGTACTAATATAGAGAGAGATCTATTCATGTGTAATATACTTTCTAGAGAAGCACTCTTGTCAGCTCTTTCAAAGAATTAATACAATCAGGTAAAAACTCTAAGGACATCTCATGAAATTTGGTTATCTTTACAATCTACTTTTGAAGGTGATGTGCATGCAAAGAGAGTCAGATTACATAATTGGATATGTTAATTTGAATATATAAAAATGATGGAAGATGAATTTGTTAGAAGTTATATTGGTAGGATATCAGAGATTATTGTAGGTATCAAAGCTTGTAAAGGAAATAAGACTGAGGATGAAGTAATATGGAAGATCTTAAAGACATTGGCCCCTTTATTTAAGAAGACATCACATATGATTGAACAAGTTATACCTTCTACTAAGAAGTTTACTAGAGAAACTCTTCTTGGAAGATTAGAAGCAGTAGAAATAGGCTTGAGACACTCAGGAGATCTACCTAGAATTGAGGTAGTATTTAGCGCACTTAGTGTTTTCCCTACTTTGTCAAGAAGTATTAGTGTCAGTGGAGATTATGCTAGTTGTAGAAGATCTAAGAGCAAAGAAGATAGAAAGGTCAAGGAAGGAATTGAATTGCTTGTGAAAAGAGAACTAGAAGGTAAGAAAATCTTTAAATATTGGACTTGTCAAGAATATGGTCATTCTGCATCTAAATGCCCTAAGAGAGTAAAGAAATATAAGAAGAGATTTAAACCTAGAAGATCTAAGGAATGTTACTATGCTAATGATGAAGAACTTGAGGCTAGTTATGAGAAATTCTTAAGTGAAAGTGATAATGAGAATGATGATATAGGATTTGTAGCAATAAAAGAAGAAAACTCTAAAAATGAAGTTAGAGAAGAAAAATCTCTAGTTTCCCAAGATCTGATTGGATCATAGACAGTGGTTGTTCACATCATATGACTGGAGATATGAAGAAATTTATAAAGTTAACAATTATGATGGAGGAATTGTTAGAGTTGGAAACAATGCACCCTGCTTGATAAAAGGAATATGATCTATAACTCTTGATAGAAATACTAACATTGATGATGTTTATTTTATGGATGGATTGAAACATAATCTTTTGAGTGTTAGACAATTAGTTGATAAGGGATATCAAGTTTGGTTTACTGAGAAAAATTGTATGATCAAAGATAATGATGGTAATTTTATTGGAACTAGATCAAGAACCATAGGTAATGTATTTGAGTTGAATCCTACTGAAATGACATGTTTGATTACTAAAATTGATGACAATTGGTTATTGCACATAAGGTTTTGTCACATAAACTTTGATAACATTGTGAAAGTAAGTATGTTGGAAAGTTGTATATACCAATGTATATGACTTAATATAGTGTTTTCATTATGAAAACAAAGTCATATAGTAGTTTGGAGTCAGCACACTTGATGAGACGATCAGAAATCATTTAAGTATTGAAGACTAGACAGTGTATAGAGTTCCAGTAGCTCAGAGCATCAGTGCATGTGCGTATGAATGAGTTATGGTGTGTGCCCTAGAAGTTAAGTTAGTTAGACTATATTCATGCTTAGTCTATGAGCGCATGATCAGATATGGAAGTATGAGAAAGATACCAGTAGTTGAAGTTGCACATCTAGTGTATGCAGTGAAGAACAAAGTAAGCAGCCGATTGTTAGCATTTTGAGTTGCGATTATAATCTAATGATGTAAAGGCTATGCACCGATTGTAATTAAGTTTCTGACATGTAATTGTATTTTTTTGTAAGCACGCTTGAGCTAATTCATTTGGAAGTTTTGTATGTAGTAGGTCTAAGGGCCGACCTAGTTGTTTGTTTTGTATGTGCATATAAATATAAGATGCACCCATTATAATTAGTATGGAAGTTGATATAGAGTTGTAGTAAGTAGAGAAGAAGTATGTGAAGAGTCTATAAGATGTATCAGAGATTTGCAAGAGGTCAAAACATCAGTGCATCAAAGGAACTGATCTGACAAGCAATGTCATAGTGACAGTTCATCCAGCAGATATAGTGTGTATCTGAGATCAAAAGGTTGTAGCCTTCACCTCTTGAGAAGTGAGCTCTAGGATAGTACATCCCCTCCCCTAACAAGGACTATTGTAAAAGACTCCTAACATGGTCCAACCCTTGACAAGGTCTACTATACTTAATACATTGTAAAGAAACTCCTAACAGGGTTAAGGATCTTCTAACAAGGATCACTAAACACTAGTATAGAATATTAGTGGGTGTCAATTCCCATCAGGGTTTTTACCTATTTGGGTTTCCCTGTAACCACATTAGTGCTATGTGTTGATTTCATGTTTCATGTTTATGTGGATGTTCATTTTAGTACTTAAGCATTTAAGTTCAGTTTAAAGATTAAAGTAAAAAGATAAATATACAATGAACATTGATTCACCCCCCCCCCCCTTCTCAGTGTTCACATTCCTAAAAATTGGTATCATAGCTCTGATCCTTAGCAAAGAAGTTTAACCACTTGAGGAGATCATGGAAAAATCAGAAATGAAACATTTGAAAAGAAATCTGGAAGCTTCTCTTGAAGACTTGGACAAATCTGAAAGAGAAACTGAAGAACTAAGGGAAAAACTTAGTGATGCTTAATTAGTCATCAAAAGGCTAAGAAAAGATTTGAAAGATTTCTCTACTAGTGATCTAGGGACAATGGTCAAGAAGCTAAATGAATAAAATGAATCCTTAAAAGAACAACTTGAAGAGTTTGATGATAAGCTGACTAACAATTAGGAAGTCTATGATGAATAGATCAAAGAGAATCTTCAATTGAATGAAGAATTGAGGCAAGCAAACATGGAAATCTTAGAACTAAGAAACAACAAGGAAAGCTTAGAATCTGAATTGAAAGAGGCTAAGAACCACATTGATAAATTACACTCTAGTTTTGATTTAATAGAATCTCAGTTATATGCAAGAAGAGCCAAAGGAGATACTAGCTGCATTGGATACAATGAAGCACAAAATCAGATTGATAACATGTGAGCAAGAATGAAAGCACCAAAAGGCACCTCAGATGCTAAATAGACTATAAGTTAGACCAAGGATCATACTAAACCATCTAAGAATGAGCGCAAGCCTATAGACCGCTCTTGTTATGCATGTAACAAGCATGGCCACATAGCAAGGAACTATACAGAGGTAAGACCTTTCAATGGTTATAGTTATTCATGTAATAAATTTGGTCATAGAGCTATGAATTGCAAGACAAGTCAAAAGAACATGACTCATAATCAAAGAAATCAGAATCAATCAAATGTAAGAAGTTCTCAGAATGTTACATGTAAGATATGTAACTATAATGGGCACTCAGCTAAATAATGTAATATGGTGACTCATGTTAATGCGCCAAGGAACATAAGGCCTCTAGTCATTTGTCACTCTTGTAACAAGGCTAGACATATTTCAAAGTTCTATAGATCAAGGACGCAAGGTCAGGAAAGCCCTAAGAAGGCCGAAGAACCAATTTTGGATCCTGAAGGAGAAGTCAATTTTGTGAAAGCTTCAGAGGATGCGAGCTTGATTTGGTTAGAAAAAAAGAAGGACAAGGTTGATGAGTATGTATTGGATGCATCCATAGTGGATGCACCCTCTACATCTAGATGAATGGCCCTTAGGGTCATAGGGGGATCTAATTTAGATCTAGACCCCTGCATGGCTGGTATACTCACTCTTAGAGTATGCACCTTTGGACTTAAGCTTTTGGAGACTAGAGAAACCTTCATGCAAGAATGCACTAGCCGATTCTTTGCAGAATGAAAGATAGAAACTTCTAAGTGATAGCCTAGTTTATGCGACAAGCATTAATGGTGGAATTTTCACTTTAAGTACACAGAAAGATTTTTGATTACTCATTGTATTCAAACTCAAAGTGATTGGATAGCAGAAAGAGCTTTAGAAGTTATTATGAAGACTTGTAGATTGATTTATCAGTGTTTAGTAGTACATTTGATTGCTTGTAGAAACCCTAGTTCATCGCGCTGATTTAGAAGTCTTCAGATTATCTCAGAGAACATTTGGAAAGAAATAAATCAAGTAAGTGATGGCCACTCCCATAGTATTTGATGTCACAGAAAAGAAAATGTATGTTTTTAAGAAGCATCCATTTAAGTCTACCCTAGATGACTTAGAGGAAGCATTCTCCCACATGCCTATGGGTGTTATGCATGTCGAAGAGATTAGGGCATACATTTACTGCAAGAAGGAACCAGTAGGATTGGACAGACTAAGGGCACACATGGAAACCATACTAAAACAAGACAAAACCTTCTTAGATAAATATGCAAAGTGGGATGATCACCCTATAGTGGAGTATGCTATGACATATGAGTTCTATGAGACAGAATGGATTAAAATACTTCTGAACATAATTCATGATGACCTATTTTGGATAGGTGATGTGCTAGTAAGAATCACTAGTGACCTAATATATGAGATGATAGGCCTATCTAAGACTGGCACCATCCTTCTTGTGGGCAAGGATGTCAGAAAAATTGTTGAGCAAACATGTAAGTCAAGGAGTGATAGGCGTGGGATGACAATTGAGCCTATTAAGCAAGCTGACAACAAATTGATGTCTATGTTACTTAGATACAAGTTTCATCACACCAGCAGGGTGAATAGTGTGTTTGCAAGCACGATTCTAGAAGCCATTAGACTTGTGAAGGAAGAAGGAGAGTTCAATCTATGTGAGATCTTGTGCACATAGTTTATTGATAACATCAAGGCAATCAAGCATGATAAGACCAAGATATTTAGGTTTTGGTCTTTGATCATTTACATGTACCTTCATATAGTTGGGAAAGTATCAGATTCATATTTGGACAAGTCCATTCCAACCATGCCACAAATATCTTACAAGACATCATCTGAAAGTTCATTAAGAGATTACATAACATTGGAGTTGAAGACCTCAGGGTCAAGATGCTAATGAGGTACAAAATTCCAGAGAACATTGTTGTGAAATACAAGGATAGTATTTGTTTTATGGTTGAAATAGATACAACATGCATGGAGGTAGTTGTACCTATAACAAAGTGGATTCATCCACTTGGATATGAAGTATAGGAACAAGTCTTAGAAGCATATGCTCAAGTATTGATTTCATCTCCTACTAACCCTAATGAGCCAAAATGGTGAACCTGTGAGGAAAAGGCAAGAGAGATTGATGCTAAACTAAACAACATAGCAACAAAAAGAAAGGTTGCCAAAGTCACATCAGAGATCTTGAGAATACATGGAGTATCTCAAGAAGATCTAGACAAAGAAAAATAACAAAAGATTACTTTGGAACTAGAGAGTGCAGATACAACAAAGGAAAAATCACATGATCCCAAGTTGAAGAAGGTCAAGCTTGAAAAATCAGATGATCAGAAGGATAAAACTGATGATACTCCCTCTACACCCAAGGAAACCATTGACCATACTGCTCCTCCAGAGTACAAGGCATTACCAAAAAGGAAGAAAGAGATCATCAGTAGTCATCCATCCTCAAGAGTCACAAGAAATAGAAGGAACTCACAAGCACCTCCTGAAGTAAGTTTCAAACCTAGTCTTAGTGTGCTAAGTACAAGAATAATTGATGAGGGAAGAATTGATCAAGTAGGGAAGTTTTATGAAAAATTTAGTGACATAAACAAATCTAAGATACATAGTATGATAATGAAACACATGCTGAAGTTCAAGAAGACCATCTTGGAACTTAAGACTATGATCCCTGATAAGGTATGGAACATTCTAGAATTCCTAAAGAGACAGGCAATAGAAGAAGATCTACGGATAAGAGAGAAGATCTTAGATGAAAATTTTCTTGTATGTGAGCTAGAAGAGAAGAAGTTACTATTAGATCTGGTGAAGCCTCACCTTAGGACCAAGACAAGAACTTTGAATATAATGGATAAAAACTATGAATTAGTTTCCAAAGAAACATAGAAAGCATTTGATAAGGTCTTTATGAATAGGCACATGTATCCACCCACTACACCTATAGCACAATCACCCACAAAGGAAGTCAAGGTGGTAGAGCCCACTAATGCATCAGTAACATGTCCTCAAGATTCAGTGCTTATAGTAGAAGTATAGTCAGAGGTAGATAAGTTTGTGCCCATGATAGAGTCACAAAAATACAACACAATTATCATTGATAATGTGGAGATAGCCATGGTGCCCACTGACACCGAGTTGGATAAGTTTGAAGAAGCTTTTATGAGCACACAAGAAGCTAAAATCTTATGCAACAGTACACCTCCCACTCATCAAGAAGAAGTATTGATTAATGATGAGAAAGAAGAAGAAACGATGGAAGAAAAAGAAATAGAAAAAGAAAAAATAGAAAAAGAGGAAGAAAAAGAAGAAGAAAAGGTAGAAGAAAGTGAGAAAAAGGATAAAATGTCAGTAGAACTAATCAAGGTGAAACAAGAAGTGATGGATAGCACTCCCATCACTCCTTCAACAACATTGTTGTCAAGTTTGACACCTGACACATCCAGTTTGGACTCATAGAGAGAAGAAGATCTAATAAAATTTAGCGTCCTAGCCATGGAAAAGGCCAAAGAAAAATAAGTGATGAGGAATCCCCTCCTGGTAGACTCAGTAAACATTCCAAACAATTTATTTCTAGAGGACAAGAAAGTATCAAAGATTCACTCTATTGATGATGTGAGTATAGTCATCTCACATTTCAAAAGTAATTTCTCAAGCCTTGAAGAATCTACATCCATAGTTGTAGAAGAAAAGTACCTAAAGAAGAGCCAGTGAATTAATGAGAAACTTTGCACTTGATCTAAACTCACTTAAGACTGGTCAGACATCCTTAAAATAGTTTGCAGATCAAGGAAGAAGAATCATTGCAGAATGCATGGATCAGGATAAGCTTACTGATGCCCATTTCAAGAAAATAAAAGAGGCAGAAGCTATGATTGAGCAAGTCAAGAGTTCACTAAAAGACACATCCACATATGTAAACATGTGTAATAATGTATACCAAGGGCAAATAGATAAGATTGAGAAGGCAGAAAAAGAAAAGTCAAAGACCAGGGCAAGGCAAACACAACTCAGGAATGCTCTTGCGCCCTCATTAGATATATCAATCAGAACATCAAGGACATAGATGCCACAATAGTAACATATGATCATTTTCCTAGCACTGACTTGGAGAAGATGGAGAAGCTGCAGTATGCACTATGTGCCCATCTCCAGATAATAAACTCTTTGATCACATTTTGGAAGAAGGAGATCCAGAACCTAAAGATAGCATATCCAGATGTTTTCCCTCAGTGGGTATATGTAGATATAGTTTTTGAGACACCTTTGTCATTAATTTAAAAGGGGGAGTTGTGTATAGAATATGGATCATAATATGTATAGGGAGATATAAGTATATGTATAGAAGACAAAAAGTATTTTGTATTAAGGACAGTTAGCAACTTGGCCATATTCCTTTGTTGCCATCAATGACAAAGGGGGAGATTGTTGGAAAGTTGGCTATACTGATGTATATGACTTAATATAGTGTTGTCATTATGACAACACAATCATATAGCAGTTTGGAGTCAGTGCACTTGATGAGAAGATCAGAAATCGGTTAAGTGTTGAAGATTGGACAGTGTACAAAGTTCCTGTAGCTCAGAGCATCAATGCACATGCGTACGACTTAGTATGGTGTGCACCTTAGAAGTTAAGATAGTTAGACTATATTCATGCTTAGTCTATGAGCACATGATCGGATATGCAAGTATGAGAAAGATACAAGAAGTTGAAGTTGCACAGCCAGTATATGCCAATGAAGAACATAGTAAGCAGCTAACTATTAGCATTTTGAGTTGTGGTTATAATCTAATGATGTAAAGGCTATGCACCTATTGTAATTAAGTTTCCTACATGTAATTGTATTTGTTTTTAAGCATGATTGAGTGAATTCATTTGGAAGCGTTGTATGTAGTAGGTCTAAGGGATGACCTAGTTGTTTGTTTTGTATGTGCATATAAATATAAGATGCGCCCATTGTAATTAGTATGGAAGTTGATATAGAGTTGTAGTAAGTAGAGTAGAAGTATGTGAAGAATCTATAAGATGTATTAGATCTTTGCAAGAGGTCAAAGTATCAACACATCAAAGGAATTGATCTAACAAGCAATGTCACAGTGACAATTAATCTATAAGATATAGTGTGTATCTAAGATCAAAAGGTTGTAGCCTTCACCACTTGAGCAGTGAGCTCTAGGATAGTGTGTCCCCTCCCCTAACAGAGACTATTGTAAAAGAATCCTAACAAGGTCTGACCCTTGACAAGTTCTACTGTACTTAATACATTGAAAAAGAAACTCCTAACAGGGTTAAGGATCTTCTAACAAGGATCACTAAACACTAGTATAGAATATTAGTGGGTGTCAATTCCCACTGGGGTTTTTACCTATTTGGGTTTCCTCGTAACCACATTGGTGTTATGTGTTGATTTCATGTTTCATGTTTATGTGGATGTTCATTTCAATACTTAAGAATTTAAGTTTAGTTTAAAGATAAAAGTAAAAAGATAAATATACAGTGAACATGACTGATTCACCCCCCCCTCTCAGTGTTCCCATTCCTAACAAAGTACTACATGTGCAGTAAGAGATTTTCCTAAGATTATGAAACCTAATAACATGATTTGTAAAGAATGTGTTATGGCTAAGAAGAAGAGAAGTTCATTTCCTAGTAAGAAGTTTACAACAACAGTAAAGTTAGAAATTATTCATACAGATTTGAGCGGTCCCACAAGGACTAGAGGATTCTATGGTGAAATGTATTTTATTATTCTTGTTGACAACTTTACAAGAATGATGTGGATTGCATTTCTTAAAGAAAAATATAAAGCATTTGAAAAATTTAAATTGATTAAGAACAAAGTTGAGAATGAATCTGGAATGAAGATTAAATGTTTAAGATTTGATAGAGGTGAAAATTTTACTTCAAAATAATTTAATAGTTTTTGTGAAGT
This sequence comes from Chamaecyparis obtusa, assembly GCA_027943335.1. Classification (NCBI taxonomy): domain Eukaryota; kingdom Viridiplantae; phylum Streptophyta; class Pinopsida; order Cupressales; family Cupressaceae; genus Chamaecyparis; species Chamaecyparis obtusa. Next base: position 3,450,059 of record BSBK01000413.1, read on the forward strand.
GAATGGTATTAAGAGACAACTTTTAGCCCCTAGAACACCTAAACAAAATGGTATTGTAGAAAGAAGGAACATATCATTAACTGAAGCGACAAGAGCTATGTTATTTGAAAATGATTTGGCGAAGACATTATGGAGAGAAGCAGTGAATACAATAATATATATAATGAATGTAGTACAAATCATCACAGACACAAACACGACACCTAATGAATTATGGTTTGGACATGCACCATCAGTTAAGTATTTCAAAAATTTTGGAAGTGGTATATTAAGAGAGATATGACATTGCTAAGTTTGATCCCATAAGTGATGAAGGTATATTTCTTGCTTATTCATTGAAAAGAAAAGATTATAGATGTTTCAATATAAGAAATAAGACTATTGTTGAAAGTGCAAATGTTAAAATTGATGAGAAGTTCAAAATTTAGGAAAGAATACTTGATTATGAATCAGATCAAGAAGTTCATCCTAGAATTGATCAAGAAAATATTGAGTTATTCTATGAAACTAACAGTGACTTGCAAAATGAAAGTTACATTGAGGAGATAAGAGAAGAACCTAGAGCAGAACAAAGAGTTGAAGCAAGAACTGAGACAGTGACACCTAATAGGAATCGACCAAGAAATCACCCTGTTGACTAGATTATTGGAAACATAGAAAAAGGAGTTCTGACAAGGAATAAGGCACATGAAGAACTATGTTTGATTTCTAAAATGGAACCTAAAACTACTGATGAAGCTTTTAAATATAAAAATTGGATTAAAGAAATGAAGGGAGAACTAGATCAAATTGAAAAGAAAAAGACTTGGAATTTGGTCCCTAGACCTAAAGATTAAAATGTTATAGGAACCAAATGGGTATTCATGAATAAGATGAATGAAAAAGGAGAAGTTGTAAGGAACAAATGAATATTGGTATGTAAAGGATACTCATATCAAGAAGGAATTGATTATGAAGAGACTTTTGCACCTATTGCAAGAATTGAAGCAATACAAATGTTTCTAGTTTATGTAGCTTATAAAAAATTTAAAGTGTATCAGATGGATGTGAAGTCAACATTTCTAAATGGAGAATTGGAAGAAGAAGTCTACATTGAGAAGCCTGAAGGTTTTCCCTTGACTCATGAATGAGATATGGTATGTAAACTAAAGAAAGATTTATACGAACTGAAACAAGCACCTAGAACATGGTATGCAAGATTAGATAAATATTTGATAAAATTGGGATTTACTAAAGGCACAACACATACTAATTTATATTTGAAAGAGATTGAGAATATTTTATTGATTGTAGTTATCTTTGTTGATGATATTATCTTTGGAGGAGAAGATGAAGCTAGTGATAAATTTGTTGATGAAATGAAGACAGAATTTGAAATGCCTATGATGGGTGAGATGAAATATTTTTTAGGATTATAGATAGGTCAAAAAAGTGATGGTATTTTCTTATGTCAAGCAAAGTATCTAAAAGAATTGTTGCAAAGATTTGGAATGGAAAATTGTAAGCCGGTTGGTACACCTATGTTATCTAGCATAGATGAAACTCCTACAGTTAAACAAAAGAAATACAGATCCATGATTAGAGGATTGTAGTATCTAACTCATACAAAACTAGATATATCACATGTAGTTGGAATTTTTGCAAGATTTGAAGCTGATCCTCAAGAGTCACATTATGCAACAGAAAAAAGAATATTTAGATACTTGAAAGACACAATTGACTATGGATTATGGTATGAAAAATCAAATGAATTTACCCTATGTGCATATACTGATGCAAATTGGGGAGGTAGTGTTGATGAAAAAAAGAGTACAAGTGGTGGATCATTTTTAATTGGAGGAAGATTGGTTTCTTGGCTAAGTAAGAAACATAATTGTATTTCATAGAGCACAACATAAGAAGAATATGTAGCAGCAAAAAACAATTGTAATCAAATAATATGGATGAAAAAAATGTTGAAGGATATCGGAATCAATTTGATGAGCCTGTTATCATACACTATGATAACACCAGTACATTAAGCATGTCTAAGAATCCTATGTTACATTCTAAGACAAAGCAATAGAAATTTAGTATCATGTTGTAAGAGAGAAAGTTGTAGATAAAGAAGTCAGACTTGAGTATATAAGTAAAAAAGAGAAGATTACAGATATATTTACAAAGCCCTTACCTAAAGATACTTTTGAGTAGTTGAGAGGTATGCTTGGGGTTATGCCCCAACCTCCTTTTCAGAAGTGATGCAGTTAGTTGCATCAGTCTAGTGGTATATGAGCTCTATCTTTTCTGGACTGTATGTTGATACTTCCTATATGGGGGAGTATGTGTGTTTTTGAGCTAAGTCATAAAGGACTCTTGTGAACGTATTCTTTGAACACTATCTTTGGACATTGAGGTTTTTGAAACAGATTGACATACTGATGCTTTATTTGTCATTGATGTCAATAGGGGAGAAGGATACATGAAAAACATTTTTTGGGAGAGAAGAACACAATGAAAAAACTGGTGATTTGATTGATGAAGAGGATGTAAAAATAAGGATTGTACCAGATGATTGATTTGATTGATGAAGAGGTTTTGAAAATATTTCATAACAATAGTGTTGAAGTTTTGTATTTATGGAACCTGGATGTTTTTTCATGTATATTTCCATCAATGCCAATGGGAGAGATTGTTACGAATGAATGTTGAATATGTCATATGGGGGAGTATTCAGAGTCATTCTGTAGTAGTTTCATGTTGCATTCATGACTATGATTTTCATTGATGTCAACACGGTGATCTACTTGAGATTAGCAGAGAAGAAGACAATGTTTGAATTAGCACACATGGAGAATTATAGATCAAGCTATATAAAGTTGAGGAATTATTCTATAGTGTGTCCTGAGATCATGGTCAAGAGAGCATACATAAATTCAATTATTCATGATAGTTATGTGTAATTTAGTTGAAGTAGTATTTAGATAGTGTTCTTGAGAAGCGGTTTATGATAATTGGATTATATCTCCTAATTGGGAGAGAATCCAGGCATGCAGAGTTGTACAGTTGATGAAGATATTTTGATGGTGAGTTGGATGAGACAACATGGTCCGAGGTCGCACGAGTGAATATTTATTTTGTTTGGAAGCTGATAGTTTTATGTAATTATGAAATATTAGGTAACATGTGAAGATTTATATTTTGTTATTGGTTAAGCCTTGTTGGCTAACTCATTTGTCATTATTTGAGTATGGTATAAAGGAAGGATTTTTTTCCTTAATTGATATATGAAAAAAGATATCAATGCAAAAAGTGATATATGATATTGTAAGAGGATATACAAATTGTAGAGATCTGGTGTTACAATTGGTGTGGTTTGGCACAGGAAAAGGATAAAAGAAAAGTTATTGAGATGAGTAATTATTGGTATTATTCTATTTGAATAATATAGAGATTAGTTGGACAGTGTGTTTAGTGATCTTTCCCTTGAAGTTGTTTGGATAGTGGGTCCTTCTATCTTTCATAAGTCTTAATAGGGTTAGAATCTTTTAACAGGGATTCAAAGTTTCCTAACAAGGAATCATATGTACTGAATGTATTCCATAAGGCTCCTAACAGAGTCCATGCTCTTGCAAGGAATTTTCATATTAGTACATCTTTTGTGGGAATTATTCCCACCAGGGTTTACTCTCTGATCAAGAGGTTCCCTAGTCAACGTATCTTGTGTTATTGTGTTGTTGTGTATGTTTATCTTTCTATGGTTTTTTCTTATATTGATTACATGGTTGAAATATGATAATGGTAGTAAAAGTTGTTATTATTTGATAATTGATTCAGCCCCCTCTCAGTTATCTTGGTGGACTTTACTTTCTAACACAATCATCATATTCCTATTAATATTTTTCTTAACAATTTCATTATCTCTGATCAGCTTTGCTAAATCTCTCTCACCGGTCATTAAAACAAGTTAAGATTTTACATGTAGCATCCAAACATGTTTCCAAACACTTTTGTTGAACATCACCCCAACATATTACCATTCTCATGATGTATTCCATGATCATCACCAGCAACTCATAAAGTTATTAGTTTACATCAATGACAATACCATAACTGATCATTTCTCGACCATACCTATCATGTATCATCATCAAATCATTGTCTAAAACACTTTACCTTACACATATGATTAACCATTTCTTTCACTTCATTAGTCTTCAACATTTATGCAAAAAATCTTCCCCTTTGGCATTGATGACAACACAACAAATCAACACATACCTCTTTGTATCTTTACCTGTGTCTCCCAAAGAAATCTAACTAACCAATTGATCATATTCATATATTCTTCAGGTTTAGCTCCATATTAAACTTGTCATCTTCCAATCATTATCCTTGTAGAGTCTGATTTGTGTAGCAGCAACCCCCTAAGATGTAAACTCCATTAAGCTCACAACATATACCAAATACCTATACCAATATGTACCAATGTGTTGATGGCACATTTTCCTCCTTTGAAAAAAATGCCAAAGTTTCCAATCAACAACATAAACTTGTATCAATCTTCAAATCTTCTTTTTGATTTCATGTTCAACATAATTTACAACTTAACAACTCCTATTCCAAGATTTGTCACTAATACGTCAAACCAAGTTAAGATACAATAATAAAATTCTAGGATTGATGAAGTACAACATCTTCTTAGTTAAGTGCAAATATGGGAGTGATCCCTAACTTACCTCTCAAGTATTCAAACCTTTCTTTTGGTAGAGGCTTAGTAAAGATATCTACAATGTGTTCCGTAGTTGGAATGTATTCCAACCTTACCTCTTTATCATGAACTTGTTCTCTAAGAAAATGATACTTTATAACAATATGTATAGTCTTAGAGTGCATCATTGGATTCTTAGAAATTTTCATTGCACTAGTATTATCACAATGAATTACAATAGGTTCACTCACCTTTTCTTGTCTACCTTCAAGTAGTTTCTTAATCCATACCATGTGAGTGCAATTTCTAGCAACAACAACATATTTAGCTTCAACATATTCTTCTTTCACCCAAGATGAATTCTCCACTGATTTTAGTTTTCCTTTCATCCACATTTCCATCACAATTAGCATAAGTATCAATATTTAGTGAAAATTTCCTTTGTAACCAAACCAAGTCGATAATCTATTGTTCCTCTTAAATAAGTGAATATCCTCTTTACTACAATCAAGTGTTTTTCCTTAGGATTTGCTAAAAATGTTGCATCAAAACTAACTATTTGTGCAATATCCAATCTACTATGAACTGTTGTATCTTTAGTATGATCTTCATTAGATTTTTCATCCTTAGACATTTTGCAACGTGTAACCATTGGGGTTCTAATAGGTTTTGAGTCCTAAAGTCCAAAGGTCTTCAATATCTCTTTGATGTATGTAGACTGACTGATGTAGATACCATTATCAAGTTATGAAACTTGTAATTCAATGAATTATTTGATCTCACCTATCATTGAATTCTCAAATTCCTTTCTCTACTTAAGTCATTATTACCTCAAAATATTATATAATCAACAAAGATTTCAACAAGTAGTAACTTGTTTTCTTCATCAACCTTTAGATAAATATTGTTTTTGTCACTTGTTCTTACAAATCCAATCTTTATAAGATATGAGTGCAGTATCTCATACCATTCTCTAGGTTCTTGTTTCAATCCATACAGTTCCTTCTTCAATTTTCAAACCAAATCTTGTTCACCATTCTTCTCAAAACTGTCAAGTTATTAAATATAAACCTCCTCTTCTAGTATGCCATTCATAAAAGCAGATTTCACATCAATTTGATAAACCTTTAATTTACTGTAAGATGGATAAGAAAGTATTATCCTTATTTATAATCCATCAATAGGTGCAAAGGTATCACCATAATCCAATCCTTCCTCTTCTACATATGCTTTGCAAACAATTCTTCCTTTGATTCTCACCACTTCTCCTTTTTCATCCATTTTATTTCGAAATACCCATTTAGTTCCATTCACATTATCATTTACCAGCCAAGGTACTAGAGTCCAAGTATCATTCTTCTCTATCTGTTCTATCTCTTCTCTCATTGCATTCAACCAATTATCATCTTTCAGTGCATCCTCAATAATTGTAGGCTAAAATTTAGATAGTAACCAGACACTCTCTCTAGCTTTCCTTGTAGTTAATGCTCCAACATCCTTATCTCCAATTATTTTCTTAGGAAAATGATTTAACTTAACATACCTTGGTAAGGTAGGCTTAGATCTTTTTTTCTCAGACTAGTACATTTGAGACCTTTTTCTGATGGCAGGTCGTCTGAATTGGGATGGTTTACCATCGATATAACTACACTACCCGACGTCACCGTTTTGCAATTGAAAAAATTGATGTGTTGATTGGGATAGAATCCATGCATGTGGAGTTGTACAATTGATGAAGATATTTTGGTGGTGACTTGGATGAGACAACATGGTTTGAGGTTGCATGAGTGAAGATTTATTTTGTTTGGAAGCTGATAGTTTTATGTAATTATGAAATATTAGGTAGGATGTGAAGATTTATATTTTTTTATTGGTTAAGCCTTCTTGGCTGACTCATTTGTAATTATTTGATTATGGTATAAAGGAAGGATTGTTTTCCTTAATTGATATATGAAAAAAGATATATATGCAAAAAGTGATATATGATATTGTAAGAGGATATATGAATTGCAGAGATCTGGTGTAGTAGTTGGTGTAGTTTGGCATAGGAAAAGGAGCAAAGACAAGTTGTTGACATCATTTATTTTTGGTATTATTCTATTTGAATCATACATAGATCAGTTGGATAGTGTGTTTAGTGATCTTTCCCTTGAATTTGTTTGGACAGTGGGTCCTTCTGTCTTCCATAAGTCTTAATAGGGTTAGAATCATTTAACAGGGATTCAAAGTCTCCTAATAGGGACTCATATGTACTGAATGTATTTCATAAGGCTCCTAACAGATTCCATCCTCTTGTAAGGAATTTTCATATTAGTACATCTTTTGTGGGAACTATTCCCACCAGGGTTTACTCTTTGATCAAGAGGTTCCCTAGTAAACATATCTTGTGTTATTGTGTTGTTGTGTATGTTCATCTTTCTATGGTTGTTGCTTATATTGATTACATGGTTGAAATATGATAATGGTAGTAAAAATTTTTATTATTTGATAATTGATTCGACACCCTCATAGTTATCTTGGTGGACTTTACTTTCTAACACAATCATCATATTCCTATTAATATTTTTCTTAACAATTTCATTATCTCTGATCAGCTTTGATAAATCTCTCTCATCGGTCATTACAACAAGTTAAGATTTTACATGTAGCATCCAAACATGTTTCCAAACACTTTTTTTGAACATCACCCCAACATATTACCATTCTCATGATGTATTCCATGATCATCACCAGCAACTCATAAAGTTATTAGTTTACATCAATGACAATACCATAACTAACCATTTCTCAGCCATACCTATCATGTATCATCATCAAATAATTGTCTAAACCACTTTACCTTACACATATGATTAACCACTTCTTTTACTTCATTAGTCTTCATCAGTTATTCAAAAAATATTCCCCTTTGGCATTGATGACAGCACAACAAATCAAGACATACCTCTTTGTCTCTTTACCTGTGTCTCCCAAAGAAATCTAACTAACCAACTGATCAGATTCATATATTCTTTAGGTTTAGCTCCATCTTAATCTTTTCATCTTCCAATCATTAGCCTTGTAGAGTCCAATTTGTGTAGCAGCAACCCCCTAAGATGTAAACTCCATTAAGATCACAACATATACCAAATACCTATACCAATATGTACCAATGTGTTGATGGCACATTTTCCTCCTTTGAAAACAATGCCAAAGTTTCCAATCAACAACATAAACTTGTATCAATCTTCAAATCTTCTTTTTGATTTCATGTTCAACATAAATTACAACTTAACAACTCATATTCCAAGATTTGTCACTAATACGTCAAACCAAGTTAAGATACAATAATAAAATTCTAGGATTGATGAAGTACAACATCTTCTTAGTTAAGTGCAGATACGGGAGTGACCCCTAACTTAACTCTCAAGTATTCAAACCTTTCTTTTGGTAGAGGCTTAGTAAAGATATCTGCAATGTGTTCTGTAGTTGGAATGTATTCCAACCTTACCTCTTTATCATGAACTTGTTCTCTAATAAAATGAAACTTTATAACAATATGTATAGTCTTAGAGCACATCATTGGATTCTTAGAAATTTTTATCGCACTAGTATTATCACAATGAATTACAATAGGTTCACTCACCTTTTCTTATGTACCTTCAAGTAGTTTCTTAATCCATACCACATGAGTGCAATTTATAGCAACAACAACATATTTAGCTTCAATATATTCTTCTTTCACCCAAGAAGAATTCTCCATCGATTTTAATTTTCCTTTCATCCACATTTCCATCCCAATTAGCATAAGTATCAATATTTAGTGAAAAATATCCTTTGTAACCAAACCAAAGTTGATAATCTATTGTTCCTCTTAAATAAGTGAATATCCTCTTTACTATAATCAAGTGTTTTTCCTTAGGATTGCTAAAAATGTTGCAACAAAACTAACTATTTGTGCAATATCTAGTCTACTATGAATTGTTGTATCTTTAGTATGATCTTCATCAAATTTTTCATCCTTAGACATTTTGCAACCTTTGGGGTTCTAACAGGTTTTGAGTCCTAAAGTCCAAAGGTCTTCAATATCTATTTGATGTATTTAGACTGATTGATGTAGATACCATTATCAAGTTATGAAACTTACAATTCAATGAAGTATTTGATCTCACCTATCATTGACATCTCAAATTCCTTTCTCATTTGTTCATAAAATTCTCTACTTAAGTCATCATTACCTCAAAATTATGATATCATCAACAAAGATTTCAGCAAGTAGTAACTTGTTTTCTTCATCAACCTTTAGATAAATATTGTTGTTGTCACTTGTTCTTACAAATCCAATCTTTATAAGCGATGAGTGTAGTTCTCATACCATTCTCTAGGTTCTTGTTTCAATCCATATAGTTCCTTCTTCAATTTTCAAACCAAATCTTGTCCACCATTCTTCTCAAAACTATCATTTTATTAAATATAAACCTCCTCTTCAAGTATGCCATTCAAAAAATCAAATTTCATATCAATTTTATAAACCTTTAATTTATTATAAGATGGATAAGAAAGTATTATCCTTATTTATAATCCATCAATAGGTCCAAAGGTCTCACCATAATCCAATCCTTCCTCTTCTGCATATCCTTTGCAAACAATTCTTCCTTTGATTCTCACCACTTCTACTTTTTCATCCATTTTATTTTGAAATACCCATTTAGTTCCAATAACATTATCATTTACCAGCTAGGGTACTAGAGTCCAGTTATCATTCTTCTCTATCTGTTCTATCTATTCTCTCATTGCATTCAACCAATTATCATCTTTCAGTGCATCCTTAACAATTATAGGCTAAAACTTAGATAGTAACCAGGTGCTCTCTCTAGCTTTCCTTGTAGTTAATGCTCCAACATTCTTATCTCCAATTATTTTCATAGGAAAATGATTTAACTTAACATACCTTGGTAAGGTAGGCTTTGATCTTTTTTTCTCATCACCTTAATTCCGAATAGGTGTACCATCATTTACCTCTTCCTCTTGTCTTTGTTCATTTCATTCAACAGGTTCATCTTCCATCACTGGTTGCATATATGTTATCCCATTGTATTCTTCACATCTCATCCTTGTTGCTTCATCATTTTCACCTCATCCACTCTTACATTAGCACTCTAAAATATCTTATGTGTCCTCTTGTTTAAACACTTCTAAGCTTTACTCTTAGATGAATACCCCAAAAATATTCCTTCATCACTTTTAGGTTCAAACTTTCCTATATCTTCATCCTTCTTAATAAACCATCTACTACCAAAGATTTTTAAATAACTTACATTAGGATTGTGTCCATACCATAGTTCATAAGGTGTTTTTTTTGTCCCTTTCTTGATCAAAACTCTGTTCAAAGTGTATACAACAGTTCTAACTGCTTGTCTCAAAAACATTTGTGAAACACCCTTTTGTATCATTAAAGTCCTAACACATTCAACCAATAACCTATTTTCTCTTTCAGCTATTCCATTTTATTGTGGTGTCCTAAGAGCAGATTTTTTTCTTTTAATCCCTTCTTCTTCACAAGAGGTAACAAAATTGTGTGTTGTAAATTCTCCATCTCTATTCGACCTTAAGCATTTTAAGCTCATATTGGTTTCCTTTTCCACTCTTGCTTTGTAAATATTGAACATATGCAAAGGTTATGATTTCTCTTTGAGAAACACAACCCACATCATCCTTTAATAGTCATCAACAAACAACATAAATTAATTATCTCTATAATAACTTTCAGTTCCCATAGGACCACATAAATCAGTATGCACCAAATGAAGTATATTCTTAGATGTGTAGAATTTACTATTGAATGAAGAACTACTAAGATTACCAAATTGAAAATCTTTACAAACAACATTATCAGGTTTCGCAAGGTAGGGTAGACCTCTAACAACTTTCTTCTTACTGACTTTGATCAATTTATGAAAATTAACATGAAAGAACCTATTATGCCATAGCCAATTGTCTTCTACCTTTCCAATAAAACATTTTTTAATAGATGGATTCAAGTAGAATAAGTTACCTCTTATAAATTATCTTGAAGCAATCAGCTTTAATTGTTTTTTTCTTTATCTTTCATATTCATTTACTAAATTTCAGATAAAATCCTTTCTGATTTAGTTGAGAAACACTCAACAGATTGTATTTCAGTCCTGATACTCAATAGACATCATCACAGTTTGTAGTTCCATTCAATGCTATAGTGTCTTTATCTTTTACCATATAGGGGATGTCATTTCCAAAATTAATTGATCCTCCATAAAATTATTCAAGCTCAATGATTTTTCTCTTGTCACCGGTCATGTAATGTGTGAAGCCAGTGTCAATTATCCAATTATCACTGTTGTTCATAATTGATAGCAATGCAACCTCACTACCTTCTATCTTGTCTTCTTTTATGACAAAAAATATAATCTCCTCAACATCATTATGATATGATTCATTATTTGTAACACCTTCCTCAACTAGATAACATGCTTTCTTTCCTTTATCTGTATATCTCTTTTTCTTCTCTTTCTTATTGTTCTCAGGGAACCTTGATGCAATATGTCCAATCTTACTACATGCAAAGAATTTCAAGGTTAATTTACCTTTATACTTTCCCTTTCCTCTATATAACCTTTTAGAAAATAAAGCTTCTAATTCATCTTGTTATTTTTCCTCAAAAATGATATCATCAATATTACTTCCATAAGATACTAAAGCAGTTTGACTAGTAGGCTCAAAATTCCTTCTAGAGTTTAAATAGGCTTTAAATAAAAAAAAGTGAAATCAGTTAAGGTAATTTTTACATGATCTCATTATGATTTTTCTCACTACAGTTTGGCTAACTACCCAAAAATATAAATGTGGTTGACTGCTAATACAAATAGATCATTGCCAATTTAATTAGGTGTTACCCCAACTGATGAGAATGAACAAGGTCAATCGAGTAATGAAAGGTATGTAGAAGGATTGTATCAGTTGTTATATTGTCATTGATGTCAATCCTATTGACTTACTCATTTCAAGTTTCCATATCAATCCAAAATACATTTTGTTGAGAGAAGAAATGATTGGTAAAGATAGAAGATGAAATAAAGAAGTGATGTTAAGTATATATTCTTAATTGGGAAATTGTTGAATCGGTCTATGACAAGGTAATATTGATTTGATTATTTTACATGGTTTAATAAATTTTAATAATGATGCACAAGTTATCTATGCTTGTCGGTATTAAAGGATTGAAGTTGCAAAGTGAAAAGTAAAGGAAACAATGTGTTCTACTGATTTGGAAATAGTTTTTGGCAAATTAAGATATTGGTTGGTCATAGTTAACCGAGTGTATGTTAATCGAGTTGAAAGACTTAACCAAGTAGATGAAGTTGGTTGATTAAACAAGGAATTAGGTAAAAGATGACATGGATTAAAGATCTGGATTGATCTAGAAGTTCTAAGGAATGAACAAATTCTGTTAATAAAATGAATGGATCAGAATTTCAGGTATAGATAAATGGTGAAGATTTAGTGATTGGTTTGAGATCCAAGAAAAGTTCAAGTTCTAAGATGAAGATAAAGTTGACAAGAATCATAAAATGTTTTACCAAGCTACTGATATGATAAAATGAATGAGATTAAGAAGTGATAGGATTAAGTGGAAAAATTTATTTATATAAAGGATGATCACGGTGATTGTGATGTTGATGTTGATAATGTTGATGTTGGTGAATTGTTCATATCTAAAGTAGATAACCGAACTGAAAACAAGGGTACATCAAGAAGAAAAGAGTTGAAGGAATGTGTGAATGAAGTGAAGAAAAGAGATGAAATGAAGTCTTTGTATTGATCAGCTAGAAAGGAAGAGTTTGAAGAGGTCAAATGAGCAGAAAGGAGATCTGAACATGTAAAGGTAGTTGCATATTTTATTAGATCATTTCACTATTACTTTCTAACCATTGTAGCATAGAATATCTTAATCAAGTAGATTTAACAGTCCTCATTTCTAAATCCTTTGTAAGGTGGCATTCTAATGAATGTTCTAAAGTTCTCTAATAAGGCCACTATGATAGGGTGACAGATCTAGTTGATATTTGGTGAAAATATTCTAATAGGGTCACATCTATAAAATGTGTTTGTAATCTTTAACATGATTGGATTTTAACTGAGCTCACTTCAGAATAGTGAATTATTTTATGGGTGACAATTCTTGGAGTGGTTTTTCCCAAATTGGGTTTCCACATTAAATACTGGTGTTAATGTGTGATTAAATGTTTTACATGTTATTTACTGATATTCTGTTGAATATTGTTGTGGTTGGTTAAATGTTTAAATCTAATTACATAGATTATCTACTAAGAAGATTTTAAGGTTGAAAAGTATTAAGGGACCTAAGATAACTAACTCACCCCCCCTCTTAGTTATCCAATAATTGTTATCAGAGCATTTGGTTCTTAGAAGTAAAATTTTAGTAGACTTAAGCTAAAGATCTGAAGATGTATAGGAGAGAAGTACACACGATGAACAAGGAGAGTTTCTCTACATGGAAAAGTAGGATGAGGTTATACCTATCTAGAATTGGAGATTCTACACTCAACCATTTGGACACTGACTATAATTCATCACCTCCTTGACCCATGACACTTGATTAGATGAGAGAAAAGTAGGAACACAACTTAGTAATAATTGAAATTGCTTCTTCCCTGATTGATGTTGAATTAAATGACATAGAGGACTGTATTACAAAAAATGAGATGTGGGACAAACTTGCACTTGTTTGAGGAGGTGATCCACATGTACAAAAAGAAAAGGTTGACAGTCTTAGAGGAAAATTTGATGATATGAGAATGAAAGAAGAAGAAAACATTGCACAATATAGTTTCATAATTAAGGAAGTGGTAAGTGTTAGAATGATTTTAGAACAATAGAGAGGGGGATGAATCAGTTGTTCTTAGGTCTAGATGTACTAATTAAAATTTCTAGGTCTTCAACTTACTCAGTCTAATCATAAATTCAACTCGATCTCTATAGCATATATTAGAAACATATAACATGCAGTCCACTGTCCAAAAGTAATTAACTTGCAGAATATAAATCTTTCAACAACATCCACATCAAAATCTTTCACACAAGCATAACACTAATATTTATAGTGGAAACCCAATTTGGGAAAAACTACTTTATAACATGCTACAATTTTTCACTCTTTTGAAATGAGCTTTGTGAGAATCCAACTCAGTTAAAGGTTTACATACACACTATTAGGTGTGACCCTGTTAAAGGATTTAAAACACTCTATTAAAAGTGGCCTTTCTAGAGGACTTAAGAACATTCCATTAGAGAGTCACCTTGAAGTAAAAGATTTATACAATGATTGTTAGCTCAACATTGATTAAAGGATTTAGACTGATACAATGGTTATAAAGTAACAGTAGGTACTGATTTGAAAAACATACAACTCACTTTGCACATACAAATCCACTTCACACATATGCTGATTTAATGACTAACCTTCATTTCCATCTCCATCTCTAATCTGCTCAGAATTTGCTTCAAGTAATCACCTTAACTCTATTCAGCTCCTTCACAATTTCACCTTCAGCTTAGACTTATCAGTCAATAACATCAACCTCTTCTTCATACTATGTAACCTCACAATTAGGTTAATCTTATACCTCCTTGATTAGGTAGATCAATCTTTTATCACTTCATCTCCTCTGTAGATCTTAGGTTTAGGTCAAATTCATCGAATCCTTCCATCATTATGCTCTCCATCTTTTCCTTCTAGATAACTCTCCAAACTTCTCTTTGAATCCATAAGAAAATGATTTACCATGCACTAAATGCTCCATACAATTCAATAATAATGTCAACACATTTTACATATTCCATGAATTCAACTATGTCGACTGGGATCCTCAATTCTTTCTCCAAATGTAAATTACTGACACTCAATCAATGTTGTGTTCATCTCCTCAGTCATCATTGTGTATCTTGGTCATCACTAAAAAATTGTCTTCCTCAAAAAACACTGCCTTTTCTCAGTAATTTCTTGTCTCTCGACAATTATTGATATTCGATCAACACTAGATTTACTCAGCATATACTAGCACTCGATCGACACTAACATCACTCGGCTTAAACTAGATTTCTTTATTTTTGCCCAGTTAAGCCTACATTTCTAGTCTTTCTTCTTACTGAATAAACAACACATTACCTTGTCAATGTGCCAACTAATCAAGTACCCATTGACGTATCTCATAACTCAACCTTTCCTTAGGTTCTCTTGTTATCTCTTCTTTTCAAATCCTCTTCATCAATCAAAAGATATGGTAGATAGCATATGTCTTACCAGCTAAGGTTTGGCATCAATGACAATATAATAATTATTTTAATTGTAGTTTCCAACAATCTCCCTCTTTGGCATTCATAGAAACACCACATGAATAACACATGATTTACCAAACAATCCAAAATCTATATGTATCAAATTTTTATTAATATCCTTAGCTTCATTCTAATTCACAACTTTTTCCTTGTCTGGCCACTTTCTCAATTAATCCCTTTGAATATTTTCTATGTCTCTCTCCCTCAGGTTTCATTGAATAATTTCTCCCTTAGTGTTGTATTTGTCTTTTTATCTCTCCCTCAGGTTTCATTGAACAATGCCAAAGCTTTTATCTGACTCTTACATCTTTACCATGTAGGTGTCTTCATGCTAGTTTTGTAAGTTGTATACTCCCTTTGTCATCTTGCTTATTACTGATTAATATCTCTGCATTACTTCTCACAATTGTAGGAAACTCCTAAAGTGTGACCTTTTCTGCATCAATTTGTCAAATATTATAATTAGAACATTTGATACAGTGCTCCTATTTTACTAGGTAGCCTCAGTTAGGGGAATCACCCCTAATTTACCTCTAAGATATTCATGATCATTCTTAGGTAAAGATTTTGTGAATATATTTGTTTAGGTTTGAAAATACCACCCTAAATCAGGCATTAGGGCTCACAAATATCTCATCCTAACAATGGAAACCTTCTCGAGTTATGGGTGGACTCTGATTAAGGAGTCTCCAGATTCTAGGTCGGTTCCTATTTGATTTAGAATATCACTTGAACTAACTTTGGTTGGGGAAAGGGTAAGAAAGAAATGCTTTCAAAAAATTGAATAAAATGAGGTGATACACCAAAATTGAACTCAGATTAACTTTGAATTTAAATAGGCATCCAGAATACACATACTAATGAGATTGACACTGTCATTCACTGATCAACATATAGGCTAACTTATTTTCACTACTAGGGTATAAACCACAAATAGTGATATTTCATCAACAAACATAGAAGTTCCACAAAAAGGCTTGGATTTTGATTACTTAGAGGAGGAATAGGATGAATTCACTTGTCCTTGTTTACAAAGAGATAAACACTAATTGTAGAATGATGAAAAGGATTAAAAAACCATACTCAAAATATGAGAAAATGTAGATTACTTGCATTATTTTCCTCAAAAAATCTAAAATAATGGGTTACAAAACAAAAGCTAAGGTACAAAGGAACAATAAGCTCACTAAATCCTTCTCTCCAAAATTTTGAATCCCTTAAACTGATTTTGAAAATCAGTCTTATAGCCCTCTGAAGCCTAAATTTGAAAACCAAAGCCCCCTAATTTTAGCCCTAAATCACTCAAATTTGGCCCAAATTCAACTCCAAATAAAGCCCTAGAAACCCTAAAAATAAGCCTATAACAATGCCTCTAATCCAACCCTTATGTTGGTTTTGTAAGATAACATCTTTTACAAACATACCAACATTTGCAAAATATAAATTGAGCTAAATTCAATATGATGCCAAATTATATAAAATTTAAACCTAGACAGAATACCTAAGTTCACACTTATTGCAAAATTGCAAACGGGTCGACATGACCACTTAAGCAATTTGCAAATTATGAAATATCTCTATGGCATCGTGAGGTGGAAACAATAAAATCGAGGCTCTACATGATATATACTATGGGAGTTAAGGCATTCAATACTCTACCAGTCAGATTTTAGAATTCTAAAAACTCTACTCTATTCCTTGATCTTCGCATTCTAATGTATTTTCCTTTGATAAAAATTAGGGTAAACCCTAACTGATGGTGAAATCCTTCAAATTGTGGCACATTTCCTTGATCTTTACTAGTATTTTGGAGGTAACTTGCAAGTTTGAGGGCTTCTAGCTTGAGTGGACCCTGAACTTGAAGGTCAAACTAAAGTTGGGATTGAAAAAGGCGCTTAGCTGGAGATATCCTTATGATCCAGAGCTCGGCTATGACCCCAAATTTTAGTCACAACTTTAGATCAAACTTCAAGCTCAAACCTGGGTTGAGCTCAAGCTATGACTGTACTATTTGGTATAGATCTTGAGCTTTGAACTCGGGCTTGGTTTACTTTTGGCTTGTAGTTGTGAATCCCACTGTGACAGTGAACTCAAGCATGTGGTATTGAACACTTGGCTTCCTTTTCTTGAAGCTCAGATGAGATTGATCTTACCATGAATCTCGGGTTCTGACTGTGACTTCTTGAGTTTAATGGCTCAAAAATTGGCTTGGAAGCTCACGGGTTTTGGGCACAAGAATGAATCTCGGGCTTTCTTTCTCATTTTGGGGCTTTTCTCTAACACTGTGCTCGGCTAAGCATTTACTTCATTCTCTACAAGATCTTGGGCATGAACTGTTGTGGCTTGCGCTCTAAATACTAGTATGGAGTTTAGTCCAAATTACAGGACTATGACTCCATCCATTATTTGGGCCGTGAACTTGAACTTGGACACTCGGCTTGAAACCATCTCAAAACTCAGCATCACTCAAAGATAAGTACATTGCATAACTTCTTCTCTATGTTGCTTTGAATGTTGTTGACATTGAGTTTATTTAGCACTATTGTAGTTTAGATCTAATGCTTTATCACTTGTTGTTTTGAAAGCCTTCAAAAACTGGAGACTTGTATATGGTGTTTGTTGTTTCAAACTCACTGTTAACAGTGAGCCCTACTTAAGAATAAATATTGTCATTTTTTGCTACACCAGTCATTTATTGTCTATGTATTGGCTTTTTTTTTATAAATACCAGTCATTACTTGATAACCTATCCTTAGCTTAGCCTTCGAACACACCAATCTTCTTGACACTGTCACCCTTGCTTGCCTGACTTTTTAATACACACCAGTCATTATTGAACCATCTTGTATATACCAGCTATGTGTAGATACTCCAATGCAATGTCTCTTATATTGATTACCAACTCAGTTTATGACTGTGACTGAAAGTTCATGGGTTTTTTATTAAGTCCATTATCACACTTGATACTGTCCATGCTTACTTTCAAGAAGTGACTATGGTTGTCAACCTTATTCAACTTGTTCTCACTGATGTCCTTGTCCTTGCTCAACTTGTTAATACACCAATCATAGCTTATATGATGTATCCTTGGCTGAATATTCAATCTTCAACATATTAGTTACATTGATTTAGAACTTGGGCATTATGTGTTGAGTCCTTCGCTTGAGCTTATACCACTGTCATAAATAGGAAATGACAACCACCATATTTGATTTGCAATACTATGATGTGATTTCAACATGTGCATTGAATTTGAATGCAAAATGATGCTTGAATTTAAAAGATGTCAACTGGTTTTTCCTTCATAAATTATGATATTGAACAATGCATTATCATTCTTGAAATATATGAAATTTTATCAATAATTATTGTATTATGCATGTCAAGAGCAACATAAAATATGTAAACTTTGTAAAATGCTTTTCCTGTACATGCAACCCTATTGCTGAATCATGATTTTTTAACTAGTTTCTTATACTTGCTTGATAACCAGTGAATGACTGGTTTTTCATTACTTTGCAATGCAAACAGTGAATAGTGCTTATGATCTTTTCATTAAATATGAAATGCTAAATTGTAGAATGTTCTATAATTGTTTAAGAGGTTCGAGAATGGGCTCGTGACACTCAAAAACACTAGAATGAAATTTGATGGAGTTCGAGCACGGGCTCGTGAAAACCATCAAATACACATTGTAAACATTCCATGATAGTTTGAAGCACAATTCTGTAGCATTCTTTCTTTTGTTAAACAACAACATCATTGCATATGTTCAATTCTTATAGCATTTTGGATTCAAAAATATCATATGAATAAGGAACTTCAATATCATTATTACCAGTCACTTATCCTATTGGATCTTGGCATTTATAACATGGTTGTTTTTGTATCTTGCACTTGTGATTTCTCTATCTTTGAAAGCACATGTTGTAGCTTCCTTTAATGCACTTTGGTATTGCATCATTTTCTTCCAACTTTGATGTGAAAACCAGTCAACTTGAGCACTACAATTTTTATTCTGTAAATCTTAAAAATAACATCAAACTAATCTTGTTATGTTAGTGAACATGATAAACACATTAGTTTTATGAAAATTTCAAAAAAGGTGACATTTATGAATCAATATCAGCAAAGTAATGATGTTCACTAATCTAACAAGATCCTTTTGATTCTGAAAAAGGTTTCTCAGTCACAAGTACTAAGTCCCTTTGATTTAGATATCTGGTTTAAATATAAGGACAACATGCATAATGATGACCATAAATAGTAAAAGGTTTCATGTAAACACATCCCTTTAATACTACCTTTCATTTTATGTGGATGCACATTTCCTTATTGCATTGGAATACCAGATAGATATACATCTCTAAAAGATTGATTGTTGTATAATGTTTTTATTTCATGCATTACTTAGATCCAACTGGATCTAACACATTTCTCTCTCTCATGATGCAGGATAACCCTAAAGACTCTTAGGAATGAAGACCTAGACAATGGACCTGAGGACCTAAAGACTTGGCATACAACCAGCCAACAACATATAGATAACAAAGGCAATGCATAGGACCCTACTCATACTTCTGTCATGCTTTTTATTTTGCAAATTTACTCTTTATTGACATGAAATATGAAATATGAAAGAACATTTGTATACTACATTTAGTTTGAATGCACAATGTAATGATCAATTATGAATTCAATTTTTTTGGATGTGATCAATACTTAGAGTACAATAAAAACAATTGGTATTGAATGCAATAATGCAATGTTTATCAACATCACTAGAAATGTAATGTTAATTGGACTCCTAAAAATGCAATCTTTTTCCTATTTATGTTTATTGTTCTACTCGCTATAATTTTGGGTAACAATATCTTCTAATTGTTCCTTTGTATTCACATATTCCAATCTCACTTTTTTGTCTTGAACTAGCTCTCTCAAGTAATGATACTTGATAGCAATATGCTTAGTCTTGGTGTGCATCACTGGATTCTTTGATATATTAATAGCACTTGTGTTATCACATAAAATAATAATTGGCTCAATGATTTATTCCTTCATACCTTTTAACAATTATTTGATCCACACTAAATTTGAACAATTCACTATTGCTGCTACATACTCAACTTCGGCTAAAGATTGGGATTTACAGTTCTATTTCTTACTTGTCTAGGAGACTAATCTATTTCCTAGAAAGAATGCTCCATCACTTGTACTTTTTCTATCATCAACATTTCAAGCCCAATTTTCATTAGTGTAAAATCTCAGTTCAAACTTGTCATTCTTCTTGTAATATAATCCATAATCCTTTGTTCCTTTCAAATATCTCAATATTCTTCACTTCCATCATATGATTCTCCTTAGGATTGGCATAAAATCTTGCCACAGTCCCAACTGCTAGGGAAATATTTGGTCTGCTATGAACAACATATTGTAGCTTTCCAATCATAGATCTATACAAGGTTTGATTCACTTCAGTTGTATTATCAGGTTTAGATAGTTTCTGTCTAGTAGCCATAGGAGTACTTACTGGTCTGGAATCTTCCATACCAAAAAAAATTAGCATCTCTTTGACATATTTACATTGAGTAATATAGATACCTTTCTTCATCTGATAAACTTGCAAACCAACAAAAAATTTCATCTCACTAAACATAGACATTTCAAATTCAGTTTTCATCTCATTTGAAAAGTTTTGACATAGGGCATCTTGTCGTCCAAATATGATATCATCAACAAAGATTTCAGCTAATAAAATCCAATTTACCTTTTTCAGTCTTCATATATAGATTAATGTTGTCATTTTCCCTTGCAAATCCAATCTTTATCAAGTAATTATGCAGTCTCTCATACCATGCTTTGGGGGCTTATTTCAATCCATATAGTGCCTTGTGTAGCTTGCAAAGCATATTCTTCTTTCTTGGGTCAACAAATCATTTTGGTTGTTCAATGTATACTTCTTCTAATATTTCATTTAGAAATGTAGATTTGACATCCATCTCATATACTTTTAATCCTTTATAAGAAGCATATGCAAGTAGAGTTCTTACTCCTTCTAATCTTGCAACAAGGGAAAATGTCTTCCCATAGTCAATTCCTTCTTCTTGTGCATACCCCTTACATACCAATCTAGCTTTGTTTCTAGTGACTTCTCCATGTTCATTTATCTTGTTTTCGAATACCCATTTTGTTCCAATAACATTATTGTCTTCTAGTCTCGACACTAGAGTCCAGGTATTATTCTTTTCTATTTTCTCTATTTCTTCATTCATGGCTTGTATCCAATCATCATTCTCTAAAACATCTTTTACTATTTTAGGCTCAAACTCACATAGTAAGCATGTATGATCTTTCAAATTACTTCTTGTCATGACTCTAGATTCTTTATCTCCAATGATTTTTTCAGTCTTGTGATGTCTTCTTACATATTGTGCCAATGTAGGTTCAGATTTCTTTTCTCCTTGCTCTAGATCTTTAGGTTCATCATGAAAATTATCTTCTTCTTCTTCTTATTTCTCCACAGCATCCTCCTAGAGCTCAACAATATCCTCCTGGTGCTCGGCAACATCTTGTTGATGCTTGACAACATCCTCTTGATGATTGACATTACCTATCTGTGACTCTGCATCTGGTTCAGGTGTATTACTTTCTTTTCCTTCTTCCATGTATACAAAAGTTCTATAATCTTTAGGTTCTTGTGTGCACTCAACTTCATTTATTTCTGCATATTCATCAACTCTAACATTTGCACTTTCCACAACTTTTTTAGTGTTATAATTCAAACACTTATAAGCTTTTCTCTTAGTGGAATATCCTAGGAGTATGCCTTCATCACTTTTTGTATCAAATTTTCCATTCTTATTGTCTTTCTGTATATAGAATTTACTCCCAAAGACTCTAAAATATTTCACATTAGGTGTATATCCATGCCGTAACTCAAAATGTGTGGCATTTGTACCTTTCTTGATTTGCACTCAATTCAAGGTATAAATAGTTGTACTTATAGATTCTCTCTAGTAATTTTGTGCATCATTCTTCTCTATCATCAGTGTTCTAGCACAATCCATAATTGATCTATTTCTTCTTTCTACTATGCCATTCTATGGAGGTGTCCTTGGTGTAGACATTTGTCTCTTTATTCCTCTATCATTGAAGAACAGATTGAACTCATTACCTCTATCAGATCTCAAACATTTCAAGATTTTACCTATTTCTTTTTCAACTTTTGCCAAATACCACTTAAACAATTGAAATGCATCAGATTTATCCTTTAAAAACATTACAGTCATCATTCTTGAATAGTCATCAAAAAATAGAATGAAATACTTATCACCACAATAACATTGTACACCCATAGGTCCATAAAGGTCAGTATGAATCAATTCTAAAATATTGTCAAAAGTATATGTCTTGCTCTTAAAAATAGACTTTGTCATTTTTCCCAATTGAGATTGTTTTCACATCACATTATCAGGTTTCTTCAATCTCGATAAACCTCTAACTTTCTTCTTTTTACTAATATTTACCAAATTTTCAAAATTCACATGACACAACCTCTTATTCCATAACCATGCATCATCAAATTCTACAAACAAACATATCTCTTCAGATAGGTCTAGATAGAACAAGTTACCTCTTGTTTTTTCTCCACTTCCAATTAGTTCACCAGGGGCATAAAATATTTTAGCCTTTTTGTGATGAAATTCCACTTAGTAACCAGTGTTGTTCAACTATGCAACACTCAACAAATTATAGTTAAGACCTTCAACCCAATAAGTATTTTCACATGTGATCTTATCTATCAATCTAATTGATCCTTTTCCTTTCACAGGACATGGTGCATCATTACCAAACTTCACACTTCTACCTTTGTAATGATCTAGGGTCTCAAACTTACTTTTATCACCAGTCATGTGATGTGAACAATCACTATCAATAATCCATTTATCACCTTTATTCACATAAGAAATAAGTGCAATTTTCTAATGTTCATCAAAATCATCTTTCATAGCAACATAAACAACTTCTATATCACATGCATCAGATTCACTAGTGTCACTGTCAATTTCCTCTTCAACAATATAGTAGGATTTCTTACCTTTTTCTTTGTAGTCTTTGTTCTTCAGTGATCTCTTCCATTTCTCTTGTCTTTGTACTTTCTTTCTCTTCTCTCATCCTTGTCAGTCCTATCAGGTCATTTTGTTGCAATATGGCCAACTTTCTTACATGAAAAATAGATTATAAGAAGTTTACCTTTATATTTCCCTTTTCTTCTCTTTAGCCTTCTAGCCATAAGTGCCTCAAGATCATATATATCTTCATCAGAAGTGTCACTATCACTGTTGTACTATCACTATCACTTTTCACATATTTTCTTTCTCTCTCTTAGACTTATGCATAACCATTTGAGACTTGAATGTAGATTCAACATTAAAAATAGTGTAGTTATCATAATTAGATAGCTCAAAGGAAGTAATCTTACCAACAAGACTTTCTAGAGTTAGAACATTAGAGCAGTAATTCTTGTATTGCAAAAAATATGATAGCATAGATAGGAGGAAAAGTCCTTAATACTTTACCAAAATATTTTGATCATTAATGTTTCCATTGGCTCCTCTAATAGCATTCAAAACCTCCTTAATTCTACCACAATACTGAGCAATATTTTCACCTTCTTGCATTTTTATTTCATCAAACTCTCCTCTCAGGATTTCAAATTTGGCTCTCAGTACATTTGTATCTCCACCATAGATATTTGTAAGAGTGTCCCACATTTTCTTTTCATTAGTGCAGTCCTTGATGTCTTCAAATTCAAGATAGCTTAGGGTAGATGCAATCTCTAACATTTCTTGATTGTGTTCTTGTTTTTCTTTCATCTCCTCGCCAGTCAAAGGTGCAATAGGTATAATATACTCATTTTCAACATGGTACTTCATCGGATCACCAATACCAGTTAGGTACAATTTCATCAAACTCTTCCATGCAGGGAAGTTCTCTTTGTTCAGCTTTGGTACCCCCTTTTTGTACATCTTGATCATTGGCTTCAAGTAGGGTAAAAGCACAATAAGCTGTCACCCTTTTACAAAGGAAGAGGCTAACAACACAAAAACTAAAAACTTCAAGGGCATAAAAGTCACATTTCTATTTAGAATTTAAAGATGATGTAAACTGATGAAATGTGTGAAATAGGATGAATTTAATGCCTATAAATTTTAAAAATGATTTTAGACATAAATTAATATTTGTTTTTAATTTTTAAGGTCTATTTTTCATGTCTGCAAAAATACAGCAAATTAGGGGGTTTACTTCCCGTCAAATAATTATAAGTAAAATATTATTTTTTCCTCCAATTTCAAAATATTTTTTAGATGACATGTATACCTAGTGTAGGAAAAAGGAAAGAAGTGTTTTCGATCTATAATTTGCCCGTTATAAGTATTCAAAGTACAACTTACACGAAATCAATAGTTTTTGTCTCCAGTCACTTTTCACCTATCAAAATTATTCCAAAATTCAAATAAATTATATATTCTTGAAGAAGATTCTCTTCTCTAGTGCCGCATATAATTTTAATTTTTTTTTAATTGATTTACTATTTTTTTAATTTATCGAATCAGTGACTTCTTAAAGCTTTATATACCTACATGTAGTTTTTTACAAATTTGTTTAACATTTTCAAATTAAAATTATATAAAATTTATATGTCTAGAATTGTAGTTCTGAGATCTACAAAAGGGTAGTTTTAGTTTTTTTAAATTTTTAATTTGTAGAAGAGAAAAAAACACCACAAGAGCAAAATTCTGCATTTTGGGTGTTTTTGAAGTTTTGGTTGTCAAGTTGGCATGCCACCTAAGATGACTCTGACTCGGCCGAGTCCCCTAAGAGGTCGGCCCCCCGTGACTGGTCGCGTGGGTGACCCACCCTTTCAATACGAAGGCTATATATGTGTGTGATGTTTTAAAAAATATATATATATCAATTGTGAATTTACATTCTTATTTTAGGATATAAGGATATTTTGAAGCAGGGAGTCATTTTTTTCGGGAAGTTACAAAGATATTTTGGTTTCGAAGGAGTGTGAAGACAATTTTTTCAGTGATGAAATAGTAAAACAATAAAAAAATTCTTGCTTAGATATTTGAGTAATGGGAAATAAAAGGACTAGAACAAGGAAGTATGATTGTAAAAGGGATGACCAAATGAAAGGTCATACGAAACTTGTCCAAGAGCAACCGGTCAATGTTGAAGAAGAACCTATCATTGTAGAAGGTGCAACTCAACTAGGGGAGGATATTGGTAGTAGTCGAAGTATACATATTTTTCCTACAATGCAGAATTTGATGGACATAAATGAGGAATCACTTATTAGTTGAATTGAATTAGAACACCTGGTACTTGAAAGTACTATTAAATTGCATCTCAAAAACATGTGGATGGAATATTTTGAGAGTAAATCTTTGGTGAGAAAAGCACAATTATTTTCAAAGTTATTCAAGAAAAAAGAAATGACTAGTTTTGGAGTTATTGGGTATTGATAATAGGAAAATTGGAGGAGGTAAAGTAAAAGAGACAATAATTCAAAATTTACAAGATACATTGAACGTTGTTAACAGGGCAGATCATAAAGGACCAAATTCAAATGCAGCTAGAAGAGCCTTGATGACTATGATAACTAGTAAGAAATTGACACATAGAAATCAAGTTCGAGCAATTTTTGATTTACTCAGGGTATCTCAAAGAACTGTTCAGAGATATATTAGGAAGAGAAATATGTTGGATATGGATATTGAAAATAATTGGGTACAGATTTGTAGACTTCCCTATAAAGACAAAATTTCTAAAGATGTAAGAAGATGGGTCATTGATTTTTGGACCAACCACTCTCGTGTTTCTTCCAATAGAATGGACACTATACAAATGAATGATGAAGAGACCGGTATGAAGATTTCACATCCAAAACATTTTGTCGATACTACACAAAGTGAATTGTTTGAAGCATTCAAGCATGAATTTTTAGATGTGAAAATAGGTCAGAGAATGTTTGAGATGTTGCGCCCTTGCTTCGTATGCATAAATAAGGTTCACGAAACATGTTGTTGTCGAAATCATGTTGAGTTTCACTTATACTTGCAATCATATAAAAGGGTTATGGCAATGCTTAATCTAGATATGGTTACTGGAAGTACAATAGAATTTGTAAAGTCCATTTTATGTGATAAATCAAAAGATTTAGATGAATTCAATGTCCAGTGTATTAAAAATGAATGCAATAATTATGGAAATTTTTAGAAATTTCATTTACAATTTGATAATATTGATGTTACAACACCAGTCCAGTGGAAGAGATTTGAATATGAGATATACCAAACGAAGACAGGAGGTGAATAAAAAAAATTACATTAAAGGAGAGTGAATTATCGTACCTTCAGTTCATGGATAGATTTCGATATATGATTTATCCACATATCCAACATTATCATGGTGCATGATGGCAAGCTAAATAGTTTCATGATTCCAAAAATTGTTTCCCACCTGGTTGTAATCTTTGAGTTGTAGATTTTGCAGAGAACTATACATTTTCCCCTCAAAAGGAGCTCCATAGTCAATATTATCATTCTGATCAAGTTGCAATATTTGTGCATGTGACCTATAGACATGCACAATACAATTTGGATGAGATAGATGATATAGATCTAAATGAATGCATTATCATCAAGGAGGCTCATTTCTATATTAGTGATGACATGGTTCATGATAGGAGCTACGTGGCTCATTGTTTCAACATGTTTTTCAACAATCTTGTGAGTCATGGGATAAATGCTTCACAACATTGGATCTGGTCTGAAGGGTGTGTAGGTAAGTACGTGTGCATTATAAATTTTTTTTTAAAATTTTTTTCAATTCTAGATATATTTATGTGTCACATAAATATATTTTTGTATTTATTTGAATTTTAGATCAATTTAAGTCTACAAAAGCCTTTAATTGGTTAGCCATGCAACATGTTAGACACAATGTTAAGTTTGTTTGGAACTTCTTTGAAAGTGGACATGGAAAAGGAGCATGATAGAGCAGAAGCATGTGTGAAGCGTGCACTTCGACAACATGAACTTCAAGGGATGTGTACATACATTTGATATTCAACTTTTTTACTTGACTAGACTATTTAAAACTTTACATTACATGTACACACACACACACATACTAAATTGTTAAAAATATATCTCTCTAGGTAACATGATAGAGAATTCAAAGAAAATTGTTGAATGTTGTCAAAATCATTTCGCTTCTTGAGACAAAAAATACAACAAACGTTACTTTTGGGAAGTGATAGGTATTTATTTAATTTACTTTTATTTTTCAAACTCAAATTCAAAAAACTATATATAGGTCTATCACATGTATGTTTTAACTTCTTGTGTGTGTGTGTGTGTATCATGTGAACTACACAATGTATGAATGTGTATATATTGCATTTCACATTTTTCATGATTTTGAATTGAGATCTATATATCAATCCATTAAATCTAGATATCGATTGATCGAATCCCTACAATTGTCAATCAATTGTTGGAATTAGAAGTTTGCATCAAGTGATGACTACAGGACAAAACAAGCGTCCATTGATTCAACTAAGAGATAAATCATGCTTTTGTGAAGATTGTCTTAACAACAAGACAATGAGTCAATGTGTTAATATTGCAAATGGATATGTTTCAAAATGGGATCATAAAGTGTTACTTAGAATGCCTCCTTATGAAGATGATGACAATGGCATAGACATCCATGATCCTATATATTCAGTTGACTATGAATGTGTTTCTGATTTAGTTGTTATAGGTGCGTATTTTTTATTTCTAGATATATTTGTGATATATATATTATATTCTTGAGGTTTAAATTTAACAAACTTGTACACATAAATATAATTTGTGCAGGTGATATTTTTGTTGTGGTTGTGGATCCTAAGAATATGGAAGGTGTAGATTATTATCTGCTAAGATGCACCAAGGAAAAACACAAGTTGCTTGAAGAAGTTGTCGATGGTGATGGACAAAAATATCCGATTAGTTCAGTTGTTATTGAAGGCACCTATTATCAACAAGCTAATATCGACAAAAATGGAATTCAATTTATTGAATACATGCATGGAGAGAGAGTTCTACATTATAGTCACTTGGTTATAGTGACAAAATTGCAGTTTGAAACTGTGTTTGCTCCTCTAAATCTCCATATGTAGCACCCGTCGCAATGTCCTGTACCACGTTTAAATACATTTAAATTTAAATATAGAACTATATGTACACATGTATATCTATATAAATTGAAATTAAATCCAAATTCTTACCTACTGTAATGCACGTCCAAGGTTGGATAACTCAGAAGAGTGCAAGGACATTGCATCAGGATCAATGGCCTTGTCCATAAGAAAATTTGAGAATCTACTGTGAAATCACGAGGTCATAGCCTGTGTCTTCTATGTGGGAGCCTGTGTATGCTATGGAGGTAGTGTAAGATCATCCACACTCTGTCTAGAGGTACCTGCCTCTACATCTAAGCCCTGTCCTTGACTGCTACTTGTGAAGGATCTACAACACTGTCCTCCTCCAATGAAAGTAGGCATATCACGTGGCTCAATCCCATGCAATGTAGAAATTCTCTGGTAAGCAGCTAGGAGATCACTCACTAACATACCACTAATCTCATGCATGTGACCCTCAGGTAGTCATCCTATCTCATCTGGAATAGGAATATCAAATCTGATGTACGGGTCATAAAATGGACTAGATGGTGATACACCTACACTCGTCTATGATCGAAGCATGTACCTACCTACATGATCAGATGAAAATTGTTTGACCTAAGTCATGATGGTGGCAATGCTAGAATACATATCTAAGCACATGTCCTCGGTTGCAACCTACCTAGCTCCACTGTAGGTCTCCAAACCTTTTGGAAGAACCAAAAAGTTTTGACCCACAAATGCCCTCTTACTAGGGGGCTGTGGTATATCAGGTCATCTACACTTATCTTGATATTGTCATGCCCAAAATTTACCTGATAAAAATGCAACAAATTTTTTTTTAAAGGGTTCAAATGAGAGATAATAACACTCAAGAAAAAGGATAATTTTGTCTACGGTTAAGCAAGTCACAAATTAGGGTTAAGTTTGTTCGGATAGCAGAACCCTAGTGGTTGTGGTTTCCACTTGGAAATTCCATTCAGGATGAATTCAAGGATACCTAGGGCATTAGATATTCAATTTATCCCAATTAGACTATACCCGCAAATATTATGTCTACCTAGGTTATGGTTCTCAAATAGGGTTTAGTTCAAACTATAAGATATTTAATCCTATGGTGAGGGTTCATGGGATAATTACATTAACGATTGAATTTCAACTAGAATTTGACAATGAACCAAATTGTGTTATTAAGAATACAATGTCATCTAGATGTACAAAGGACTATGAGTTATACTACCATGATCAATACATACTAAACTTCTTCTAATAGAATGAGATTACTTAAGGCTCATTGATTCGATAATCCCTAATCCTACTAACCAAAGACAAGTTAACAATTTATCTTAAACCAAATAACCTACTAATAATATTCTAGTGTTAAACATTTAGAAATTGAATAAATTGAACTATAGTATTAATTTAAATTATTAAAGAATAAACCTATCACACTAAACTTAAAACTAATTACTATATGGGTGAGATAAACCATTAATCTAACAACTGATTTGGTAGAAGTGAGGCCTAAAACACTTTAACCATAGTCTATTAACAAATAATTAATTTTATTAATAAATTAATTCACAAATAAAATCATTATCAAATAGCTAAAAATCATTAACGAAAAGAATAATTCAACTCCTAAAGGTTAACCTACTAACCTATCAATAGAAGATCTTCTAACTAACTACTAATCTTACTAGCTTATCAAATAAAAATTTGATTTAATAATAATAGATTTGTACCCATTATTAATAAATTTCTTTAACTAACAACTACAATTAACATCTAAGCAACATATGTCAAAACCCAAATAAACTTATTAACAATTAAGTAACAATTCAACTAATAATTAATAATATGAGAAGGTTAATTAACAATATTAATTAAAACAATTATATAGAATAAAACAAAAGCTCACATCCTACTAGTCTACAAATCCACCTATTAGTCCTAATTAACTAATCTACACTAGCCTATTAGCCTAACCTATAGCACCTACCTCCTATCATGTCACCCCTATTCCAAGGCCACTTGCCAAGTGGGGGATGACATGACCCCATCCAAAATATTAACAATAGTCTAAAAAAGAAATTTTTTTTAAGGAAAGGCTATATATTAAAGCCTTGTGTAATGCCCCACCAGGGAACCCAGGAGAACTTAACCTGAACATGCTAGTAAGTTTGCAGAATAATTTTTTTTTAAAGCTTACATACAAGATAAATATTGGTGTGGAAGTAATTACCATTTATACACATTAACACAACATCCAAAATAGATTAAAAATCTCGAGGGTCCCATGATGTAGAATTACTTAAGAACAAAACACATTTAACTAACATCAACAAAAGATACCATAACATGAATAATACAGTTATATCTCATAACAATAAAAATAATCATCCATGAAATATAAATAAACACACATCCACTGCACATTTCACAGGTTATGTGGTAATCACTCTATCCAATAAAAATACAAAGTCCAGATTAGGTATCACATGCGATACTCTAATACAGGATTACAAAGAAGAAGGAGAAGAAGGGTATAAATCCATCAAAGAAGATCAAGAAGGCACAACTGCTATAGGGATCATCCAACATCGGTACACAAATGTCAAAATCTCAAATGGTAAAAGAATCACTACCACCTGACCTCGTGAACCTAAATGGTCCACTCCCACAGTGCTGAGGAGATAACAATAGATCCCACTTGGATAACAAACATCAAACAGATCAAGCCAAGGCAAGGATCCTGAAAGCTCTCTAACTCAAGGTGAAAAAGTACTAATGCCATGAAAGACTCACTACTCTAGAGGAAACCAATACATGTAGGATAACTAGACTATGCATAGGAAGGTGTAATCATGTACATGTAACCCTTGAGTTTTGTCCTAGTAATCTTGCTGGATCCTGGCACCCAAGTGACTATACACGGTGCCAATGACTTCTCGTATTGACGGAGCCATCGACTATGCCAACTCATCCCTTAAAAGGGGGCTATTCATCTTCTCAATTCCCACCTTAGTATGTACTAGCACTAAGCTAGGGCGAGGAAACCATATCTTGTTAGGTTCATTTTAAAATCTCTCAATGTTATATTTAGTTATCACTTGATTAAGATACTTAACAATAAGTGATCCTGGTAGCCACTTGTGGGCCCCGACACTTATTGCAAGCTACCTCCTACTACATATCTAGGTAAATGACCCTAGGCTCACAGATCTCACATAGATCACAAGATGATAACAATGTCCCTCAGAACTGTTCCACAACATAATAGGAACACACAGGTTCTCACATAACCATAATATCACAAAACACTCTCAAAGTGTTCACAAAAGAATATACACATGATCCTGTGGATCAAACATAAAAGTCAATATCATATTCTCCTCTATAGAATATGAAGTAAAACTCAATACAACATGAGCCCAAATGGTTAAATTAGGGATGATAATCATAATACACACACACATCAAATATAATACAAAAATCATGTCACAATTGACTCATACCCAAGCCTCTATTTTTCCCCTAGGTCTTCTAGTACCCGAAAACATAACAAGCAAAAGAAAACACTCCAGGCACGAAGAAGACACAGGCATCATAGATAATTGAAAACCAATCCATAAGCATATAAAACTTCATATTGACCATTATTGAATACTCATATAGTGTCGCATAACTCTGTTTAGATAATCTTAACAATAAGCTTTGAAACAAGACCATAAATAATGAATAATCCCTCTATACATTCTACGAGTTCTAAATAGAATACAATGTCTAGTTTCAGTATAAAATGATGCATTTACAAATATAAAATGAACCACACATTACAGTATTAAACAAAGCCCAAATGATTCATACAATTGCAAACATTCCCTATACTTCATATCTCGGCTAAACAAAATGAACACTTCAAGTCTCTACAATTTTCAACTAAACCTATTCCATGTCCAATTAGATTTAATTAACATATTATATAAAGTTCACTATTCCATTAGCAAACATTGTTCTCTAGCCTTATGATAAAAAAATAAATTAATTTTATCTAAAGCCCTAATAACCCCAAGCAATATTTTAATCAATATTCAATTAAGGGCCATTAAAAATATTGCTATAAAATTAACCAAATTTTAAAATAGAAACTAACTCTAACAATTATTATTAACAGTAAGAATTGCCAATAAATATTACTAAAAATTTAATAAAACCTTCTAATAAAAATTATTATTAAATAATATTCATTAATAAAAATTACTAATAAAACCATATTCCATTAATAAAACTTTTTGTTAAAACTAATTAACAAAATAAAATAACAAAATTCAATTATTAAAAATAAACTAACGAAATTTAATATAACAAAACTAAATTAATTAAGTTTAATTTGAATTAAACAAAATTTTGCAAAGGAGGATACATGGGGGCCCGCTTGTGGGGACCTGCGCCCACCGTTGCCCTACCGCACAGCGCATAGTGTCCCTGACAGGGCAGGCTCTATCGCACGACACCCACCGGTGCTGCCGGTAGAGTCTGCTTTGTTGACAGTACTGTGTACCACCGGCAAGCTGCTCTCTATCGTGTGTGGGGGTACAGTGTTGGGACCCATGCCCCTCCCAAAAATTTTAATTTTTTTTAATTTTCTTTTAATAAATTTTTTCACTTTATTCAACTTGCCCAAAATAAAATATAATTTATTTTTCCACTGCTAATTTTTTTACACAATAAAATATACATATTCATTTTGATAACCTTTTCACTTTTGTTATTATTTTATATATATATGATATTTCTGAAAACAAAAATTAATGCCTCTATGTTTTTTTTCCAAAAAAGGAAAAAGGACAATTTATGCTAATACACAAGGTAATTTTTATCTTTCTCTTATTTTGTTTTCTTCTATAGTTTCAATTATAATTACCATTTGCTATAGTAATTTTCTTCCATTTGTAAGCAAATTATTTTTCCAACTATGGTAATGTTTTTCTAACTGTCATTTTTGACAAAGAGTATTATTTTTCCTAGAATGTAATTTTTCAAGCCAAATTGAATTTTTGACAACCCATTTATTTAATTCAGCCACACTATAGTACTAACTATATAAAGATTAATTTTTCATTATCTATGTTTTCTAGGATGAATTTTCTCTCCAAATTCGGACATCATAACCCTACTATGCCAGGTATAAATAAAAAATGTGAAGTAGCAATTCATTGGGTTTTCTAAACCCCCAAAATTAAAAGCATAACAAAAACAGATCTATAACTTTTAATCAATTGATAAATAGTAAATTACTGAAAGTTTCTATAGATGAAATCACAGGAAAGTTCCTCAAACCCCTACCTCAATCCCAATGCTAGAAACTGAATTAGAAAGCCTGTAGAATGCTGAAACTCCCAGATCTGACAATAGAAAAGCTCAACCTGTAGATTTGAATCACAGTGCATGCAAATCACAAATCCAGATGCAAACAATCTTCACCCAGAATTTCAAGCACCCACAAACAAACTCAAGAACACAAAGAAATCTCCAAATCTCCAAAAGCTCTCTCTCCCAAAATTCTTCAACAACCTGATTCATTCAAAATGAATGCTAATTCCCCCTATTAGGTATTCAACTCCACCAATCATTCAAAACCCTAGATGACTCACAAAAGAACTCCTAATCAAACTCTCTCACTTTTGTTGAGAGAAAATACTAATTATTAATTAAAAATAAATCTAATTGTGCAAAACTCAACTTAGTCTTTTGAAAACTAGTTGTTCACTTTTTGACAACAACTCACTTTTCAATTATGCACATGTTAATAATTTAAAACACATATTAAATAAATAAAATACTTAATGCATTATAAAATATGCAATCAAATATTTAATTATTTAATAATACTCACAAACATAATAAAACTCAATTATTAGTAAAATAATCAATTAAATCCAAATAATCAATTATTTGATTTTAATTAAATTTCATCAAAATAAACTTAGCACATAGTCAATATTAATTTTCAAATATTCAAATAATCAAATTTAATTTAATTTTCTCAATTAATCATAGGAGCATATTTAATCATAAAATTCAACTATGCACCTAACATTGATAATCACATAAAATAATCTATATAAACATAAATCAAATATAATTAATAAATGATTAATCACATAAAAATCACCCGCATAACCACAAATCAACTGGAGCCAAATGAGATAAAATAAGACAAAACCAAAATAAAACACCACCAGAAAGGGATCCACAAACTTTGCCAACCTGACAAATTCGGATAGGGTAGTCAACAGATAATTATCCAACAACTAGGATAAATGGGTTTGGGTTAGGGTTTTCGATCTGTGTTATCTCCCCTCTCTTACCATTTGAGATATTGCAATAGGGCACACTCATCCTGACAATTCAAGGAAGTCAATGCCCAGTACCTGCAAACCTGCATACAAAACCCCCATCTATATACATATACAACTATATAACAGACAATGGTAGGAATCGGTCAATTGTGTGGATCTCACAAGTAAGTAACTATGACTCCGTCCCTCAACCACATCAGGCACATCAAAAAAATATATAAAAAAAACACTTCAACCATACACATGCAAGTATGGGGTCAGTAAAATCATATGCCTCAATGATTTCCTAACATGTAATCTATCATTCTAAAGTAATCTTATCATTTATAAAATTAGACTAGGGGTAGGGGTACTACATCCACCCCCCCTAGGATTAGGCTTACTCTTGGAAACCTATGAATAGATGAGGATACATATCCCCTAAGAAAAAAGCATTTACTAAAAACAAAACCTAACACCTGAAAAAAAGTCTTCAAATAAGAACATGATAGGTAGTCATTAAGAACAATATAGTATCTAGTTTAGGAATAAACTGAAAATCACATTGATCAATCATTCATTTATAATACAAAATAGATCTAAAATTTTATTCATACATCAAAATAGAAAACATCTAGCAATCAATTGCATAAAGAACACGTTCATATCTATATCAAATAGTAAGCTGAGAGGTTCATGAACATCTATCTAGTTAATGCAACACTAATGTGATATATAGGATACACAACCATTCTACTTCCACACAATAAACATAGTACCATCTCTGCAATGTCCTCCCTTATACATACTATTAGGGGTTCATGATGAACATGATAGAAACAACACTTATCATAGAACAGGGCAAACAATACCAAACATTTGGAGTAGCCACCACAAAACTCAAAATGGTAAAACCCAAGTGGGGGAATCACAAGTCCAACAATAAATCATAAAAGTACCACAGTAATTCAACAGTAATTCAAGGGTGACTAGTGTCACAAAATAGATGGCGAAAAGAGATTCAGGTGACTAGTCCAATCATAAAAAAGTTCAAAATTCAATGCTAGCCCATACACATCATGAACAATTCATAAATCAACTAAAAATGAATCATCAATCATAACACATCCACATAACAAGGTGACTAGTAGTAGCCACACTCGAGGGAGTAATTGCTTCATGACATCCAAAGGTATTTCACCCTAGATGCATTAGAGAAGATAACCATATGCAATAAACAGTCCATTCACCTATGGAAATCACTAGGCAAGTGATATCTTAAAGACATTTAAGACAAGCAAGAACATAAATGTTTAGATTTAATTTAATGGTTCTCAAACACAAAAGAGTTATATATCTATGTTTGGTTTCAAATTTAATAGTTTAGACATCTAATGGCCACACAACTTCCCAGAGTTCCTAGTGTAGAACCCAGTGCTCTGATACCAAGTGCAATGCCCCGCAAAGGAACCAAGGAGAACTTAACCTGAACATGCTACTAAGTTTGCAGAATAATTTTTTTCTAAAGTTAACATACAAGATAAATATTGGTGTGGAAACAATTACCATTTATACACATTAACACAACATCCAAAATAGATTACAAATCTTGAGGGTCCCATGATGTAGAATTACTTAAGAACAAAACACATTTAACTAACATCAACAAAAGATACCATAACATGAATAATACAATTATATCTCATAATAATAAAAACAATCATCCATGGAATATAAATAAACACACATCCATTGCACATTTCGCAGGGTATGTGGTAATCACTCTATCCAATAAAAATACAAAGTCTAGATTAGGTATCACATGTGATACTCTAATACAGGATTACAAAGAAGAAGGAGAAGAAGGGTATAAATCCATCAAAGCAGATCAAGAAGGAACAACTGCTACAGGGATTATCTAGCACCGGTACATGAATGTCAGAATCTCAAATGGTAAAAGAATCACTACCACTCGACCTCGTGAATCTAAATTGTCCACTCCCACCGTGCTGAGGAGATAACAACAGATCCCACTCAGATAATAAACATCAAATAGATCAAGCCAAGGAAAGGATCCTGAAAGCTCTCTAACTCAAGGTGAAAAAGTACTAATGCCATGAAAGACTCACTGCTCCAGAGGAAACTGACACATGTAGGATAACTAAACTATGCATAGGAAGGTGTCATCATGTACTTCTAACCCTTGAGTTTTGTCTTGGTAATCTTGTTGGATCTCGGTACCCAAGTGACCATACATGATGTCAATGACTTCTCGTACTAATGAAGCCATCAACTATGCCAACTCATCGCTTAAAAGGGGGCTAGTCATCTTCTCCATTCCCACCTTAGTCTATACTAGCACTAAGCCAGGGCGAGGAAACCATATCTTGTTAGGTTCATTTTAAAATATCTCAATGTTATATTTAATTATCACTTGATTAAGATAGTTAACAATAAGTGATCCTGGTAGCCACTTGTGGGCCCCAATGGTTATTGCAAGCTACCTCCTACTACATATCTAGGTAAACTACCCTAGGCTCACAGATCTCACATAGATCACAAGATGATAACAATGTCCCTTAGGACTGTTCCACAACATAATAGGAACACACATGTTCTCACATAACCATAATATCACAAAACACTCTCAAAGTGTTCACAAAAGAATATACACATGATCCCATGGATCAAACATAAAAATCAATATCATATTCTCCTCTATAGAATATGAAGTAAAACTCAATACAACATGAGCCCAAATGGTTAAATCAGGGATGATAATCAGAATACACACACACATCAAATATAATATGAAAATCATGTCACAACTGACTCATACCCAAGCCTCTATTTTTCCGCTAGGTCTTCTATTACCCGAAAACATAACAAGCAAAAGAAAACACTCTAGGCATGAAGAAGACACATAGGCATCATAGATAATTGAAAACCAATCCATAAGCATATAAAACTTCATATTGACCATTATTGAATACTCATATAGTGTTGCATAACTCTGTTTAGATAATCTTAACAATAAGCTTTGAAACAAGACCATAAATAATGAATAATCCCTATATACATTCTATGAGTTCTAAATAGAATAAAACGTCCAGTTTCAGTATAAAATGATGCATTTACAAATATAAAATGAACCATGCATTATAGTATTAAACAAAGCCCTAATGATTCATACAATTGCAAACATTCCCTATACTTCATATCTCGGCTAAACAAAATGAACACTCCAAGTCTCTACAATTTTCAACTAAACCTATTCCATGTCCAATTAGATTTAATTAACATATTATATAAAGTTCACTATTCCATTAGCAAACATTGTTGTCTAGCCTTATTATAAAACAATAAATTAATTTTATCTAAAGCCCTAATAACCCCAAGCAATATTTTAAACAATATTCAATTAAGGGCCATTAAAAATATTGTTATAAAATTAACCAAATTTTAAAATAGAAACTAACTCTAACAATTATTATTAACAGTAAGAATTGCCAATAAATATTACTAAAAATTTAATAAAACCTTCTAATAAAAATTATTATTAAATAATATTCATTAATAAAAATTACTAATAAAACCATATTCCATTAATAAAACTTTTTGTTAAAACTAATTAACAAAATTCAATTATTAAAAATAAACTAAGGAAATTTAATATAACAAAACTAAATTAACTAAGTTTAATTTGAATTAAACAAAAATTTTCAAAGGAGGATACGTGGGGGCCCGCTTGTGGGGACCTGCACCCACGATTGCGCTACCACACGGTGGACAGTGCCACCGGCAGGGCAGGCTCTGTCACACGACACCCACGGCTAGCACTAGTAGAGTCTGCTTTGTCGACGGTACTGTGTACCATCGGCAGCCTGGTCTCTGTCGTGGGTTGGGGTACAGGGTTTGGATCCGTGCCCCTCCCAAAACTTTTAATTTTTTAAAATTTTATTTTAAATTTTTTTTTCACTTTATTCAACTTGCCCAAAATAAAATATAATTTATTTTTTCACTGCTAATTATTTTACAACAATAAAATATACATATTCATTTTGATAACCTTTTCACTTTTGTTATTATTTCACATATATATATATATATATATATATATATATATATATATATATATATATATATATATATATATATATATATATATATATATATATATATATATATATATATATATATATATATATATATATATATATATATATATATAATATTTTCGAAAACAAAATTTAATGCCTTTGTGTTTTTTTTCCATAAAAGGAAAAAGGACAATTTCTGCTAATACACAAGGTAATTTTTGTCTTTTATTTTTTTTTCTTCTATAGTTTCAATTATAATTA
Organism: Chamaecyparis obtusa; assembly: GCA_027943335.1. Taxonomy (NCBI): domain Eukaryota; kingdom Viridiplantae; phylum Streptophyta; class Pinopsida; order Cupressales; family Cupressaceae; genus Chamaecyparis; species Chamaecyparis obtusa. Next base: position 3,489,068 of record BSBK01000413.1, read on the forward strand.
CCATTTGCTATAGTAATTTTCTTCCATTTGTAAGCAAATTATTTTTCCAACTGTGGTAATTTTTTTCTAACTATCATTTTTGACAGAGAGTATTATTTTTCCCAAAATGTAATTTTTCAAGTGAAATTAGATTTTTGACAACAACCCATTTATTTAATTCAGCCACTCTATAGTACTAACTATATAAAGATTAATTTTTCATTTTCTATGTGTTCTAGGATGAATTTTCTCTCCAAATTCGGACAGCATAACCCTACTATGCCAAGTATAAATAAAAATGTGAAATAGCAATTCTATGAGTTTTCTAAACCCCCAAAATTGAAAGCATAACAAAAATAGATCTATAACTTTTAATCAATTCATACATAGTAAATTATTGAAAGTTTCTATAGTTGAAATCACAAGAAAGTTCCTCAAACCCCTACCTCAATCCCAATGCTAGAAACTGAATTAGAAAGCCTGTAGAATGGTAAAACTCCCAGATCTGATAACAGAAAAGCTCAACCTGTAGATCTAAATCATGGTGCATGCAAATCCCAAATCCATATGCAAACAATCTTCACCCAGAATTTGAAGCTCCCACACACAAACTCAAGAACACAAAGAAATCTCCAAATCTCCAAAAGCTCTCTCCCAAAATTCTTCAACAACCTGATTCATTCAAAATGAATGCTAATTCCCCCTATTAGAGATTCAACTCCACTAATCATGCAAAACCCTAGATGACTCACAAAAGAACTCCTAATCAAACTCTCTCACTTTTGTTGAGAGAAAATACTAATTATTAATTAAAAATAAATCTAATTGTGCAAAACTCAACTTAGTCTTTTGAAAACTAGTTGTTCACTTTTTGACAACAACACACTTTTCAATTATGCACATGTTAATAATTTAAAACACATTAAAGAAATAAAATACTTAATGCATCCTAAAATATGCAATTAAATATTTAATTATTTAATAATACTCACAAACATAATAAAACTCAATTATTAGTAAAATAATCAATTAAATCCAAATAATCAATTATTTGATTTTAATTAAATCTCATCAAAACAAACTTAGGACAGTCAATATTAATTTCCAAATATTCAAATAATCAAATTTAATTTAATTTCCTCAATTAATCATAGGAGCATATTTAATCATAAAATTCAACTATGCACCTAACATTGATAATCACATAAAATAATCTATATAAACATAAATCAACTATAATCAATAAATGATTAATCACATAAAAATCACCCGCATAACCATAAATCAACTGGAGCCAAACGAGATAAAATCAGACAAAACCAAAACCATGCAACACCAGAAAGGGATCCACGAACTTTGCCAACCTGAAAAATTCGGATAGGGTAGTCAATAGATACTTATCCAACAACTAGCATTAATGGGTTTGGGTTAAGGTTTTGGATCTATGTTATCTCTTCTCTCTTACCATTTGAGATATTGCCATAGGGAACACTCATCCTGACAATTCAGGGAAGTCGATGCCCGGTACCTGCAAACCTGCATACAAAACCTGCATGTACATACATATACAACTATATAATAGACAATGGTGGGGATCGGTCAATGGTGTGGATCTCGCAGGAAAGTAACTACGACTCCATCCCTCAACCACATCAGGCACGTCAAACAAAAGTATAAAACAAACACTTCAACCATACACATGCAAGTATGGGGTCAGTAAAATAATACGCCTCAATGATTTCCTAACATTTAATCTATCATCCTAAAGTAATCTTATCATTTATAAAATTAGACTAGGGGTAGGGGTACTACATCCACCCCCCCTAGGATTAGGCTTACTCTTGGAAGCGTATGAATAGATGAGGATACATATCCCCCAAACACAAAGCATTTACTAAAAACACAACCTAATATTTGAAAACAAGTCTTCAAATAAGAACATGATAGGCAGTCATTAAGAACAATATAGTATCTAGTTTAGGAATAAACTAAAAATCACATTGATCAATCATTCATTTATAATACAAAATAGATCTAAACCTTTATTCATACATCAACATAAAAAACATCTAGCAATCAATTGCATAAAGAACACGTTCATATCTATATCAAATAGTAAGCTGAGAGGTTCATGAAAATCTATCTAATTAATGCAACACTAATGCAATATATAGGATACACAACGATTCTACTTCCACACAACAAACATAGTACCATCTCTGCGATGTCCTCCCTTATACATACTATCAGGGGTTCATGATGAACATGATAGAAACAACACTTATCACAAAACAAGGCCAACAATACCAAACATTCGGTGTAGCCACGACAAAACTCAAAAAGGTAAAACCCAAGTAGGGGAATCACAAGTCCAACAATAAATCATAAAAGTACCACAGTAATTCAACAGTAATTCAAGTGTGACTAGTGTCACAAAATAGATGGTGAAAAGAGATTCAGGTGACTAGTCCAATCATAAGAAAGTTCAAAATTCATTGCTAGCCCATACACATCACGAACAATTCATAAATCAACCAAAATTGAATCATCAATCATAACACATCCACATAACAAGGTGACTAGTAGTAGCCACACTCAAGGGAGTAATCGCTTCATGACATCGAAAGGTATTTCACTCTAGATGCATTAAAGAAGATAACCATATGCAATAAATAGTCCACTCACCTGTGGCAATCACTAGGCAAGTGATATCTTAAAGACATTTAAGACAAGCAATAACATAAATGTTCAGATGTAATTTAATGGTTGTCAAACACAAAAGAGTTATATATCTATGTTTGGTTTCAAATTTAATAGTTTAGACATCTAATGGCCACACAACTTTCCAGAGTTCCCAGTGCAGAACTTGGTGTTCTGATACCAAGTGGAATGCCCCGCCTGGGAACCCAGGAGAACTTAACCTGAACATGCTACTAAGTTTGTAGAATAGTTTTTTTTAAAAAGTTAACATACAAGATAAATATTGGTGTGGAAGTAATTACCATTTATACACATTAACACAACATCCAAAATAGATTATGAATCTCGAGGGTCCCATGATGTAGAATTACTTAAGAACAAAACACATTTAACTAACATCAAGAAAAGATACCATAACATGAATAATACAATTATATCTCATAATAATAAAAACAATCATCCATGAAATATAAATAAACACACATCCACTGCACATTTCACAGGGTATGTGGTAATCACTCTATCCAATAAAAATACAAAGTCTAGATTAGATATCACATGTGATACTCTAATACAGGATTATAAAGAAGAAGGAGAAGAAGGGTATAAATCCATCAAAGAAGATCAAGAAGGCACAACTACTACAGGGATCATCCAGCACCGGTACATGAACGTCAGAATCTCAAATGGTAAAAGAATTACTACCACCTGACCTCGTGAACCTAAATGGTCCACTCTGACCATGCTGAGGAGATAACAATAGATCCCACTCGGATAACAAACATCAAACAAATCAAGCCAAGGAAATGATCCCGAAAGCTCTCTAACTCAAGGTGAAAAAGTAATAATGCCATGAAAGACTCACTACTCCAGAGGAAATCGACACATGTAGGATAACTAGACTATGCATAGGAAGGTGTCATCATTTACGTCTAACCCTTGAGTTTTGTCTTGGTAATCTTGCTGGATCCCGGCACCCAAGTGACCATACACAGTGTCAATGATTTCTCATACTGACAAAGCCATCGACTATACCAACTCATCCCTTAAAAGGGGTCTAGTCATCTTCTCAATTCCCACCTTAACTGTACTAGCACTAAGCCAGGGCGAGGAAACCATATCTTGTTAGGTTCATTTTAAAATCTCTCAATGTTATATTTAATTATCACTTGATTAAGATACTTAACAATAAGTGATCCTGGTAGCCACTTGTGGGCCCCGACACTTATTGCAAGCCACCTCCTACTACATATCTAGGTAAACTATCCTAGGCTCACAGATCTCACATAGATCACAAGATGATAACAATGTCCCTCAGTACTGTTCCACAACATAACAAGAACACACAGGTTCTCACATAACCATAGTATCACAAAACACTCTCAAAGTGTTCACAAAAGAATATACACATGATCTTGTGGATCAAACATAAAATTCAATATCATATTCTCCTCTATAGAATATAAAGTAAAACTCAATACAACATGAGCCCAAATGGTTAAATCAGGGATGATAATCAGAATACACACACACATCAAATAGAATATGAAAATCATGTCACAATTGACTCATACCCAAGCCTCTATTTTTCCCCTAGGTCTTCTAGTACCCAAAAATATAACAAGCAAAAGAAAACACTCCAGGCACGAAGAAGACACATAGGCATCATAGATAATTGAAAACCAATCCATAAGCATATAAAACTTCATATTGACCATTATTGAATACTCATATAGTGTCGCATAACTCTGTTTAGATAATCTTAACAATAAGCTTTGGAACAAGACCATAAATAATGAATAATCCCTCTATACATTCTAGGAGTTCTAAATAGAATAAAACGTCCAGTTTCAGTATAAAATGATGCATTTACAAATATAAAATGAACTACGCATTTCAGTATTAAACAAAGCCCAAATGATTGATAGAATTGCAAACATTTCCTATACTTCATATCTCGGCTAACCAAAATGAACACTTCAAGTCTCTACAATTTTTAACTAAACCTATTCCATGTCCAATTAGATTTAATTAACATATTATATAAAGTTCACTATTCCATTAGCAAACATTACTCTCTAGCCTTATGATAAAACAATAAATTAATTTTATCTAAAGCCCTAATAACCCCAAGCAATATTTTAATCAATATTCAATTAAGGGCCATTAAAAATATTGCTATAAAATTAACCAAATTTTAAAATAGAAACTAACTCTAACAATTATTATTAACAGTAAGAATTGCCAATAAATATTACTAAAAATTTAATAAAACCTTCTAATAAAAATTATTATTAAATAATATTCATTAATAAAAATTACTAATAAAACCATATTCCATTAATAAAAATTTTTGTTGAAATTAATTAACAAAATAAAATAACAAAATTCACTTATTAAAAATAAACTAACGAAATTTAATATAACAAAACTAAATTAACTAAGTTTAATGTGAATTAAACAAAATTTTTCAAAGGAGGATACGTGGGGGCCCGCTTGTGGGGACCTGCGCCCACGATTGCCCTACCGCATGACGCACAGTGCCGCCAAGAGGGTAGGCTCTGTCGCATGACACCCATGGGTGCCGTCGGTAGAGTCTACTCTGTCGACGATACTATGTACCGCCGACATGCTGCTCTCTGTCATGGGTGGGGGTACGCGGTTGGGACCCGTGCCCCTCCCAAAACTTTTAATTTTAAAATTTTTTTTTTTCACTTTATTCAACTTGCCCAAAATAAAATATAATTTATTTTTCCACTGCTAATTATTTTACAACAATAAAATATACATATTCATTTTGATAACCTTTTCACTTTTGTTATTATTTTATATATATATATATATATATATATATATATGATATTTTCAAAAATGGAAATTAATGCCTCTGTGTTTTTTTTCCAAAAAAGGAAAAAGGATAATTTTTGCTAATACACAAGGTAATTTTTGTCTTTCTCTTATTTTGTTTTCTTCTATAGTTTCAATTATAATTACCATTTGCTATAGTAATTTTCTTCCATTTGTAAGCAAATTATTTTTCCAACTGTGGTAATTTTTTTTTAACTATCATTTTTGACAGAGAGTATTATTTTTCCCAGAATGTAATTTTTCAAGCCAAATTGGATATTTGACAACAACCCATTTATTTAATTCAACCACACTATAGTACTAACTATATAAAGATTAATTTTTCATTTTCTATGTGTTCTAGGATGAATTTTCTCTCCAAATTCGGACAGCATAACCCTACTATGCCAAGTATAAATAAAAATGTGAAATAGCAATTCTATGTGTTTTCTAAACCTCCAAAATTGAAAGCATAACAAAAATAGATCTATAACTTTTAATCAATTCATACATAGTAAATTATTGAAAGTTTCTATAGATGAAATCATAGGAAAGTTCCTTAAACCCCTACCGCAATCCCAATGCTAGAAACTGAATTAGAAAGCCTGTAGAATGCTGAAATTCCCAGATCTGACAATAGAAAAGCTCAACCTATAGATCTGAATCACAGTGCATGCAAATCCCAAATCTAGATGCAAACAATGTTCACCTAGAATTTCAAGCACCCACACACAAACTCAAGAACACAAAGAAATCTCCAAATCTCCAAAAGCCCTATGTCCCAAAATTCTTCAACAACCTGATTCATTCAAAATGAATGCTAATTCCCCCTATTAGGGATTCAACTCCACCAATCATGCAAAACCCTAGATGACTCACAAAAGAACTCCTAATCAAACTCTCTCACTTTTGTTGAGAGAAAATACTAATTATTAATTAAAAATAAATCTAATTGTGCAAAACTCAACTTAGTCTTTTGAAAACTAGTTGTTCACTTTTTGACAACAACTCACTTTTCAATTATGCACATGTTAATAATTTAAAACATATATTAAATAAATAAAATACTTAATGCATCCTAAAATATGCAATTAAATATTTAATTATTTAATAATACTCACAAACATAATAAAGCTCAATTATTAGTAAAATAATCAATTATTTGATTTTAATTAAATTTCATCAAAATAAACTTAGGACATAGTCAATATTAATTTCCAAATGTTCAAATAATCAAATTTAATTTAATTTTCTCAATTAATCATAGGAGCATATTTAATCATAAAATTCAACTATGCACCTAACATTGATAATCACATAAAATAATCTATATAAACATAAATCAACTATAATCAATAAATGATTAATCACATAAAAATCACCCGTATAACCACAGATCAACTGGAGCCAAACGAGATAAAATCAGACAAAACCAAAACCAAGCAACACCAAAAATGGATCCATGAACTTTGCCAACCTGAAAAATTCGAATAGGGTAGTCAACAGATACTTATCCAACAACTAGGATAAATGGGTTTGGGTTAGGGTTTTGGATCCGTGTTATCTCCCCTCTCTTACCATTTGAGATATTGCGATAGGGCACACTCATCCTGACAATTCAGGGAAGTCGATGCCTGGTACCTATAAACCTACATACAAAACCCGCATGTACATACATATACAACTATATAACAGACAATGGTGGGGATCGGTCGATCGTGTGGATCTTGCAAGAAAGTAACTACGACTTTGTCCCTCAACCACATCAGGCATGTCAAACAGAAGTATAAAACAAACACTTCAACCATACACATGCAAGTATGGAGTCAGTAAAATCATATGCCTCAATGATTTCCTAACATGTAATCTATCATCCTAAAGTAATCTTATCATTTATAAAATTAGACTAGGGGTAGGGGTACTACACCTTGCATGGGTTTCAAGAAGGGAGCCCTTAAGAAAAGGGTATGCATAAAAAAAGGTGAGGTGGGGCCCACTTCACACATTAACCAAAACCCAAGTACATATGAGACTACGCATGGAGTGGGGAAAGAGTCAACTTGCTAATGATAAGAATGGGGTGATGTTAGAAGAAAATGGTACGCATGGGAAGGAGAGACATGACAAGGAAACATTTTTAATGCCAAAATTTGCATAGAAGAAATGAAGGTAAGGTGGCGTGGATTTTTGGAGAAGTATTAAACCCTCTGCATACCCTATTCCTAGCTTAATGTGCTGACATGACAAGTGGCCCTTCACCGAGATTTTTAAATGCTAGTTTTTTTTTGTCATAAATGTTTGAAATGTTTTCCCTTGAAACCAATGCATGGGATGAGTTTTAAAAGCTAAGAAATAATATAATGAAATAGCCCACTTGCATTGCAAGAGCAAAGGACTTGTAATAAAGTTCATCTTATAATTAGAGTTTATTTCTAATAGGGATTAAGTAGAGAACTAGGTTACTAATTCTATTTAGGGGAGGTTAATTTGGAAGGAAATATTCTCTATGGTAAGAGAATTATTTCCTTCCCATACAAAATCTAGAGAGCATTTTTGCTCTATAAATCTTGAAAATGTCATTTGTATGGTTTTACCATTAGTCTATCATATAGATTTCTTTTCTTGTTATAGGAGAGCTCAATGCATGCATATAATTACTCAATTAGTGTATTACACTAAGGAGGATTATGGATTGAATATTAGTTGTATGTGATTTTTACATAGTATTCTAACATGTTCATTTATTCATTGTTATCATACTTCAATTTAGAGGAATAGAAATGGAATTTTGTTCTTCTTGCTCTCTAACATCCTAATGATGGATCATGTAGTATGATCCGAAATGTTGATGGTCAAAAACTCTACACAATCTAATCTAGAAAATTGATACAACAATGGAATTTTGTTCAAATAAAGATTTATTATATTGAATTTGAAAATTACAATCAACATTAAAGAGATTACTTAAATTCATACATCAACTAGATTTTGCAAGCTTATGAAACTATTACATTGCCTATCCTATCAACTTTGGATATCATTTCACAAAGAAAGAATAACTTCACTATTACAAGAAATAGAATACAATAAACATGAAAGTAATGATTCATTATTTTCATTATGGTAATCTCTTCAAATACAAATACATATTCTTCATGATGGAGAATTCTTCACATTTACATGACTAACATACAATGTTCCCTTCCTTGATGTACTAATTCATGATGGAGAAAGCATTCCACATGTTACTTGAAAAAGGTTTTCAATAAACATTACAATATGCAACAAGAGGAGAATCTCATTACAAAGATCAACAATACAACATCATAAGGTGCTTCCACACAATCACACCAAAAAGTGAACTCCTTCAAAGCTTCATCAACATGGGTCTTGGCATCAATACTTGCAAATGAAAAGGGAGAACCATGGGAAGCTCACCTCCCAACCTAGGTCTCCATGAGACCACCCCCGAGCTTGGAGAACCAAGGCTAAATGGGTATGCTCAACAAAAATGCTCACAAAAATACACATATGCATAAACAACAATGAACTCCCTCCCAAGGCTTCACAAATGAGTTTTCTAAGCTCACTGAAATAGGGTGAAGGTGGGCTTTTCCAAGGAGGAGAATGCCATTGCATTCAAATTTCCTCAACATGAGTATTTCATTGCCTCTTCAAGGCTACATTATCAAACCTCCATTCACATACTTTGTTTATCAACATCCTCAAGATGCAAGAATACAAATGGCTTCATGGAGCCCATACATCATGAATTTATCCCTCTTCTCCAAGAGAAGAGACTCTCACCACAATGGAGATTCCAACTAACCCCTTCACCTAAGGCCACTTCTTCCCTTCTCAAAAAGGTGAGTAATGCCTCACTCCCATGAACAAAAACTCCCTCATTCAAGCAAAAATAAAACTATTAGCATGAATTCAAAACCCAAATCCCATTCCCTCACAAAACAACAACACAATTAAATATCACATATGCAAGAGAATGAAGAGCATGCTAATCTACTTACAACAAGAAAGAAACAAAGAACTTCCATGGGAATGGAGACCAACCTTCACAATGTGTTATGAAAAATGATTTTTGAGAAGATCCCAATTCCTTATGCTTTCCTCAATCCAAACCCTAATGTCTCTAAAAGTAGAGAGTGGGTGAACCTCCACTAACTCTACCAAAGGGCCTCTAAAAAGACCTCCAACTTCTACCCACCCACTCACATTAATTTCAAACTTGACCCTAAAGTCCTTTGGCTTTTCTTTGTCCCCTATCATAAATGCTTGATTGGAAAGAATTGTGGGGTTGGGTAAAGGTCAAGACTAAATCCAATTTTCGTAGTATAAGGAAAATGGATCATAAAATGGGTCACCAAGGCCACTAGGGGGTTATAGATGTGTTAAAAAAATTCTTAACCCATACCCCTATCACCTAGGTGCTTAAATTTTGCTAAATCTAACCTTTAGGACCTCTTTTTGGCCTTTAGAAGTGGCTAGAAGAAAAATTGAATTTAAATAATCAAATTGGTGGGGTTTGCAAGTATCTCCAACAAGGAAATTAATTAGGTTCCTAAAAGTCAATTAGGCTTAGGTTTACATTGTCAATCCTAAGTAGACATGTCAATACATAAACACATAACAAGTGTCAAGTGACACTAACAATTGCACATCACATACAAAATGACATGTCCCAAATGACAACATGAAGTTAACTAATAACACACATGCAAATTCACATTTACAATGAGTTCACATTACAATGAGGTTTTCAATCCCATATCGGATTAAACCTTTGCTTACTCAGTTCACATATGTTTAGCCTTGATTCTCTGAATAATTCTATGGTTCTCTTACTTGCACACTAAACATTGAGCATCAGTAGTTCAAGGTGATAAAATCACATAAAATATACATATTCAATTCTTTATTTAACAACATAAATCAATATGCAAAATTCAATTCTAATTGCAATTTTTCATTCAATAATGTTTAAACATAACAATTCTATAATCATCATGACATGTCATCCGTGAAGTAATCAAATCTAAACATGATCCAATCTTCTCATCAATTCACATTACTAAACATGCATAATCAAAATAATGACATACTCTAGGTTCTTATCCACATCAAAATGTAATCCACATAATATATTAATCATCATCAAACATAATATCTTGAGTCTCTGTCAGGATAATCAAAAAGTGTATCAATGTATCAAATCATGAAGTATCAAAATGCGAATGATAAAAAATGCTATGATGGGTTGGGGTGAGGCCTCACAAATATTTCCCCCGAACCTGACCAGCATGTGGAGGTAGATCTATGTAGTCAACATCGTAGCCCAAATGAAACTCTGCAAACAATTGTTTGCAGAAATATAGTGGCACCTCATCCTTTTGGGGCCACATATGATGTGTTGCTGACCATCTAGGATATATAAAAGGGGCCACTATGTCATCTGTACATTTTGTGACCCTATATTCTTGAACCACCCTCTTTTCAATGTAATGGATGCCAAACATGTTCTTAACCTGATTGATTGAAACATCTGAATCAACTATCCTCCAACCTACTGTCCCTGTGACAGTGCTAGATAGGCTATAATAAAAAGCATCAATCGATACATCATCATATGGATTGTATGATTGAGCCTTCTGAATCATACTCATGAGCTCAGTGCGTATAGATGTCAATTTCTCCCTATTAGGGAGAGTAGTACTATTCTACAGTATCCGCTCTAATGTAGTCAGAGTGGTTTGCATCCTAGAGATAGTCTCATCTCTATGACTATCTCTACTATAAATTAAAAATATCTAACTTGATTTGTACATGTGTATATACTTCAAGTAAACATGAAAACATTTAAAACTTCAAACAAACACACATGAACTAATTTTCAAATGCATTTGTACATAATATAAATTAAATATTTAAATTCATGCATTTACATATGTACATGTAATATTTTTAAATATTTAAACATAATTTAAATTCAAGCATTTATACATGTATTCAATCATGGTACTAGAGCTAATTCATCCACACATATTTACTAATTTGATTGCAAATTTATGTACATATTTACTTTGCACACATGATAAAAATTAATGTAAATTTCCATAACTAGGGAGGGAAAAACATTATATTTAAATTAAATACTAAAAGAAATGGTGAAATATATAATAATCTAGAAAGGGGTTCATGGGTCTTAAGGGTCTTAAGAGTCTTAATTAGGTCAAGTAACCTAGTCTTATGGGTCTTAAGGGTCTTAATTAGGTCCTATTAGGTATTAAGGGTCCTATTAGGTCTTAAAGGTCTTATTGGGTCCTATTGGGTCTTAAGGGTCCCATTGGGTCTTAAGGGTCTTAATTAGGTCTTATTGGGTCTTAAGGGTGAACTATTTCAACCTATTAAGTTCTATTAGGTCTTAAGTGGTCCTATTAGGTCTTAAGGGTCCTAATAGGTCCTATTCAATGGATGTTAAGTCTTAAGTGGTCCTATTAGGTTAGTAAGAGTAGATAGTCCATTATGTTTTAATTGGTACTATTAAGTCAAGTATTGGGTCTTATAATTGGGTTCATCCTATTAGGTTTTAAGGGTCTTATTAAATGTCTTAAGGGTATGTCCTATGACATGTTTTTAAAAGTTTCAGTTTATGTTTTACTTAAATTATATATTTTTTCTTAGGATTTAGGTTTGTACGTTTAAGTTTTATGTGTTGATTTTGTACATTTTTAAAGGTGAATACAATGCTTATTAAAAAAATGACATTTTTTTTTCATATAAATATTTAAAAAAATAATTAAAAAACATGTAAACAATATATGCAAAAATAATAATTAAAAAACACAAACAAACAAATTAAAATAAAATAAAAAAACCTACCTAGAACTTGACCGAGTTGACACTATCACTCCCTCCACGTCGCCTATCCTTAGCCCCTTAATATTCAAATGAGGGACTTTGGGCATTCATGGGGCTACTTATAGGGTGGGGTAGACTTAGCCGAGTAAGACTCCGTCGAGTCCACCCCACCATGTAGGTGCCATTCAGCACCGCGTGGTGCTTCCATTTCTTTGGCTGAATAGGACTCGGCTGGGTCTGATGGGGCTGAGAGGTACTTGGTTGAGTCACATGAGTTAGCTGAAAAGGTGACAGCTGGTCGTACTTTTACCCAGTACCTTTAAAATTTTCTCTGTAAGCACCAACTGCTCTGATACCAATTGTTAGAATGATTTTAGAACAATAGAGAGGGGGAGTGAATTAGTTATTCTCAGGTCTAGATGTACCAATTGAACTTTCTAGCTCTTTAACTTACTCAGATCTAATCAGCAATTCAACTCAGTCTCTATAGCATATATCAAAAACATATAACATGCAACCTCCTGTCTAAAAGTAATTAAATTGCATAATATAAAGATTTCAACAAAATCCACATAAAAATCATTCACACAAGTATAACACCAAGATTTATAGTGGAAACCCAATTTGGGAAAAACTACTTTGTAACATGCTATTGATTTTTACTCTTCTGAAGTGAGCTCTATGAGAGCCAACCCTATTAAAGGTTTACATACACATGATTAGGTGTGACCCTGTTAAAAGATTTAAAACACTCTGTCAAAAGTGGCCTGGTTAGAGGACTTAAGAACATTCCATTAGAATATCACCTTGATTAAAGGATTTATAAAATGACTGTGAGGTCAACCTTGACTAAAGGATTTAGACTAATACAATTGTTAGAAAGTAACAGTAGGTTCTGATCTAAAAAATATACAACTCACTTTGCAAATAAAGATCCACTTCGTACATATCTTGATTTATTAACTGACCTTCATTTCCATATCCATCTCTAATCTACTCAGAATTCTCTTCAAGTAATCACCACAGCTCTGTTAAGCTCCTTCAAAATTTCACCTTGATCCTTTAGCTTAGACTTACTAGTCAATAACATCAACCTCTTTTTCATACTCTGTAACCTTACAATTAGGTTAATCTTATACCTCCTTGATCAGGTAGATCAATCTTTTGTCACTTCATCTCCTCCATAGATCTTAGGTTTAGGTCAGATTCATTGAATCCTTCCATCATTATGTTCTCCATCTTTTCTTTCTAGATACCTCTCCAAATTTATCTTTGAATCCATAAGAAAATAATTTACCATGCATTAAATGCTCCATACAATTCATTAATAATGTCAACATGTTTCACATATCCCAAGAATTCAACTATGTCGACTGGGATCCTCAATTCTTTCTCCAAATATAAATTACTGACACTTGGTCAATACTGTGTTTGTCTCCTCGGTCATCACTGTGTATCTCAGTCATCACTAAAAATTGTCTTCCTCAACAAGCATTGTCTTTGCTCAGTAATTTCCTGTTGCTCGGTAATTACTGATGTTTGTTCAACACTAGATTTACTTGGCATATACTTGACACTAACATCACTTGGTTTAAATAATATTTCTTCACTTTTCCTTGGTTAAGCCTACATTTCCAGTCTTTATTCTCACTAGATAAACAACACATTACCTTGTCAATATGACAACTAATCAAGTACCCATTGAAGTATCACATAACTCAACCTTTCCTTAGGTCCTCTTGTCATCTCTTCTTTTCAAATCTTCTTCATCAATCAAAAGATATGGTACTATCCTAGATAGCAACTGTCTTACCAGTTAAGGTTTGACATCAATGACAATATAACAATTATTTCAATTGTAGTTTCCAACAGTAAGTGCTTTCAAAGATGCTAGTAAAACATTAACTAGAGAAGAAGTGGTAATAAAAATTCTCATAACTCTTTCACCCAAGTATGCTATTTGAGTCTTTGCTATTCAGGAACTGAGATCCATACCTAATAATACTATTACTCTTGATGCTTTGATTGGTTAGCTGACTGCATTTGAACTTAGTAATTTTGATAATAGTTTACCAAAGATAGAAACAACTTTCAAATCATCTTTAAGCATTGGAAGTTCAAGAAGAGAAATAGATAATCACCACAATTTAGGTGAAAGTGATTAGAATAGTATCCTAACCAAAGAAAAAGAACAAGAAGTACTGGAAGCAACACTGGCAAAAAGGCTACCGAGAGGAAAAGGAACTTACAAAGGTAAACTACCTCTAAAATATTTTAATTGCAACAAGATTGGTCATATTGCATCTAGGTATGCTATTAATGATAGGAATGAGAAGAAGGACAAGAAGGAGAACCAATACTGAAAAATTTGAGACTTCAAGGACAAAGGGAAGAAATCATGTTGCCTAGCTGAGGAAGGATTAACTGATGATGAATGTGATGACACAAAAGAATGTAAGGAAGTGGTTTATGTTTCTATGAAGGATGACTCAGAAGAAGAAATATATGAAGATGGAAAATCCCTTATTTCTCAAGTAAGTAACACTAACCCATGGATTATTGACAATGGTTTCTCACATCACATTATTGGTGACATTGATAAGTTTGATAACTTAGTAGAATATGATGGGGGATTTGTCAGATTTTGAAATGATGCTCCATGTTTTGTAAAAGGAAAAGGATCCATTATGCTATATCGAAAGATAATATGTGATAATTCCTATTGGGTTCAAGGACTAAAATACAACTTGTTGAGTGTTGCACAATTGAATAACATTGGTCACCGACTAGTGAAAAATCTAAAGGTAATTTATTTTATCTAAACTCTAATGAAAATTTGTTTATTTTTGCAAGAAATGAAGATGTCTGGTTATGGCATAAAAGAATCTATCATGTAAATTTTGATAACTTGATCAAAGTTAGTAAGAAAAATAAAGTCAAAGGTCTACCAAGATTAAGAAAGCCTGCTAAAGTTATGTGTAAGGACTATGAGATTGGTAAGATGACTAAATCAAGTTTTTCAAGCAAGTCTTACTCATCTAATGGTATATTGGGATTAGTTCACATTAATCTTTGTGGCCCTGTGAGAGTACAAAGTTACTATGGTGATCGGTATTTCATTCTATTTTTTTGAGATCCAAGAAAAGTTCAAGTTCCAAGGTGAAGATACATGTGGCAAGAATCATAAAATGTTTTATCGAGCTACTGATTTGATTGAATGCATGAGATTAAGCAGTGATAGGATTAAGCAAAAAAAGTTGTCTATATAAAGGGTCATCATGATGTTGATGCTAATACTATTTTTGTGGGTGAATTGGTGATATCCAAAGAAGATAATTAAACTAAAAACAAGGGTACACTAAGAAGAACAATGTTGAAGGAATGTATGAATGAAGTGAATAAAAGGGATGAGATGAATTGTGTGTATTGATCATCCAGAAAGGAAGAGTTTGAATAGGTCAAATGAGAAGAAAGGAGATTTGAACTAGAAAAGGTAGTTGCATATTTTATCATATCATTTCATTGTTACTTTCTAACCATTGTAGAAGAAAATATATTAATCGTGTAAATTTAACAATCCTAATTTATAAATCCTTTACAAGGTGGCATTCTAACGAATATTCTAAAGTCCTCTAATAAGGCCACTTATGATAGGGTGACATATTTATTCAATCTTTGGTGAAAATCCCCTAATAGGGTTACTTCTAGAAATGTTTTTTCCATCTTTAACATGATTAGATTTTAATCAAGATCACTTTAGAAGAGTGAATTATTTTTTGGGTGAAAAATCATGCAGTGTTTTTTCCCAAATTGGGTTTCCACATTGAATACTGGCGTTAATGTGTGATTGAATGTTTTACATGATATTTATTGATATTTTGTTGAATACTATTGTGATTTGTTACATGTTTAAATTTGATTGCATAGATTACCTACCAAGAAGATTTTAAGGTTGAAAAGTATTAAGATAATTGATTCTATAATATATTCACCCGCCCTCTCAATTATCCAACATTAGGCTCATTTCCAAAATATAAGAAATGAGAATTGAATCAACCACTAAAGTCACTATCACCAATGTACTACAATACAAAATAATATAAAAATCTATTACCGATTGCACCAACTCACATGAACATCAACACACATATCTTTCCTTCTCTAATTCACTTTCACTTTGCATATTACTCGCATTCAAGTGCCACACCAAAACTTGAGATTATCACTCTTCTTATACAACTTGATACCATCAATTAAGTGAGGCTAAACCAATCCAAAATAATTCACACCAAATAATTCCCATGGTGGTAAGGAATGGAACATGTACCACCTCAATAAATACAATATACCTCACCTAAATCAACATGCTACACAATCTCTAAGATTTTTGGTACCAATAGATGTGAACAATGCATCACATGATAATTGCTATGACCAAAACCACAATGAACATGTCAAAGATAGGAATACACCTAAATAAATATTCCGTCATATTTTTCACACTAAAAGGAACCACCATTGACATGGATAAGGATAAACATTTAAAGTACATCCTTTTGTGAACACTTCTAGAAATACACCAAAGTTATTGGTACACACATCAACTAATACAAGAAAATAACCAAATCATAAATGAATCATATCTATGCATCAAGTATGTTGACATCTATGACAACCATAAATTAAAACATCAACTTCAAATTATAACAATATCCTCCTATTTAATTGATGGCAACAATGACAAAGGGCCAAACCTTCCCCTTGTTGACTCACTCTTCTCTCCCTGAGAGGAAGCTGCCAAACATTAGTTTAGAAAGGAATAAACATGAAATTCACTAGACCAATTCAATAGTGCAGTTAGTGAATACTACAAAGGAGCAGATTACAGAGGGGGGTGATTTAGTAATCTACCAATTTCATCATTTAAACACTTTTCACTTAACCAGTAAAGAAAAAACTCAACAATCAAATGTAAATATGTAAGCATAAAAATTCCAACACAAAGATACAAGATTTTTGGTATCATGGAAACCCAAATTAGGGAAAAATCACACTGGGGATAACACCCATAAATTTGTGCTCTTCTAAAGTACACCCCATTAAAGGATTTACCTTGTGAAATGTATATACATATACATGAAAAAATGTAACCTTCTGAGAGGCTTTAGATAAAGCTCATAAAAATATTGTACCTTGTGAGAGGTAGCGTTGTGAGATGACTTAGAACACTTATTATAGTGCCACCATATAGGATTTACAATACAATTGTGATATCTCAGGATCTACCTCACTTGAGGATTTCCAATACTTTTCTATAGATTTCAGGAAAGAACATGTAAGAATGATCTGTGAAATAGAAACCTCCTTTTCTTGATCAGATTCTCAGTAGCTCAAATAACATTCTTCATAGTATTCTCTGACACTTGGCTGGACTACACCTTTTGTCTCCTCTTCCTTCTTCACCGACACATGATCAACAACACATTCACCATATCCTTTTTTTCAGCTTATACTGCATTCCCTTTCCCTTAGGTTTCCACTACCATAGAAAACCCTAAAAAATAATACCTTTTCAATCTGACCATACACTTGAATTCATATCACATATCTCTATGTCCAAATTAAAATTTACTGACCGTGCCTTTTCATTTTCGGATTTAATCAAGAAAATTAAATTGTTTGATCAAGTATTTTCCTTCTTGACTAATCAGCTTGCTCGAAACATCTTTAGATGCTCATCTCCATGATATAAACATTAAAAAATTGTTTTGAGCTATTCAAACACATTCTCCAAAGAATTTTTACCAATAATCATTTGACTATAACACTGATTTAAATCACCAATACCAATCAAACCGTTAGCTACTTAGATACATAACATTTTTTAAATATCACTACTTATCCTTTGAAATATCTCATATCTTTTCTTAACATAAATTAAAAAATTTATGGCAACACAAAAAATCAACACATACCTCTTTGTCTCTTTACTTGTGTGTCCCAAAGCAATCTGATTAACCAACTAATCATATCCATAGATTCTTTAGGTTCAGCTTCATCTTCAACTTCTCAGCTTCCAATCATTAGCCTTGTAGAGTCCATCTATGTAGAAACAACTCTCCAAATTGTGTATAAACTCACCCTAAGATGTAAAATCCATTCATCTCACAACATATACCAAATAGCTCGACCAATATGTACCAATGTGTTGATGGCACATTCTCCCCCTTTGACAGCAATGCCAAAGTTGTCTATCAACAACATAAACCTGTATCAATCTTCAAATCTTCTCTTTGATTTCTTGTTCAACATAATTTATAATTTAACTACTCCTATTCCAAGAGTTGTCACTAATGCATCAATCCAAGTTAAGATACAATAATTAAATTCTAGGATTGATGTAGTACAACATCTTCTTAGTTAAGTGCAAATAGGGGAGTGACCCCTAAATTACCTCACAATTATTCTAACCTATCCTTAGGTAGAGGCTTAGTAAAGATATTAGAAATTTTTTCCATAGTTGGAATGTATTCCAACCTTACCTCTTTATCCTTAACTTGTTCTTTAAGAAAATGATACTTTATAGCAATATGTTTAGTCTTAGAGTGCATCACTGGGTTCTTAGAAATGTTTATAGCACTAGTATTATCTAAGTGAATAACAATAGGTTTAGTCTCCTTTTCTTGTATACCTTCAAGTAGTTTCTTAATCCATACCATGTGAGTGCAATTGATAGAAAAAAAAACATATTCAACTTAAACAGTAGATTGTGAAATACAGTTTTGCTTCTTACTTATCCAAGAAACAAGTCTTTCACCCAAGAACAAGGCTCCACCACTTGTACTTTTCTTGTCATCTAGCCCAATCAGCATCAGTATAAACACTTAGTGAAAAATATCCTTTGTAACCATACCAAAGTCTATATTCTATTGTTCCTCTTAAATAAATGAATATCCTCTTTACTATAGTCAAGTGTGTTTCCTTAGGATTTTCCAAAAATCTTGCAACCAAACCAACTGCTTGTGCAATATCTGGTCTACTATGCACAATATATTGTAGATTTCCAATCATAGATCAATACATGGTTTGATCAACTTCATCAGAATCATCATCCTTAGACAGTTTGCAATTTGTAATCATTGGTGTTCCAATAGGTTTTGATTCCTCAAGTTCAAAAGTCTTCAATATCTATTTGGTGTATTTAGACTAATCGATGTAGATGCCATTATCAAGTTGTGAAAGTTGCAAGATAATGGAGTATTTGATCTCACCTATCATTGAAATTTAAAATTTCTTTCCCATTTTTTCATAAAATGCGCTATTTAAGTCATCATTACCTCCAAATATCATATCATCAACAAAGATTTCAGCAAGTAGTAACTTGTTTTCTCTATCAACCTTTAGATAAAAATTGTTGTTGTCACTTTTTCTGACAAATGCAATCCATATAAGATATAGTGCAATCTCTCATATCATGCTTTAGGTGCTTGTTTCAATCCATAAAGTGCCTTCTTCAATTTTCAAAGCAAATCTTGTCCATCATTCTTCTTAAAACTGTCAAGTTGTTCAATATAAACCTCCTCTTCTAGTATGCCATTATGAAAAGAAGATTTCACATCCATTTGATAAAATTTGAATTTCTTGTAAGATGTATAATAAAGTAGTATCCTTACTCCTAAGCTATTAATAGGTGAAAAGGTCTAATTATAGTTTGATCCTTCCTCTTGTTTGTATCCTTTGCTAACAAGTCTTTCTTTTTTTCTCACCACTTCTCCTATTTCATCCATTTTATTTCTAAATAATCATTTAGTTCTAATCACATTCTTATCTACTGGTTGGGGTTTTAGAGTCAAAGTTTCATTCTTCTCTATCTATTCTATCTTCTCTCTCATTGCATTCAACCAATCATCATCTCTCAGTGCATCCTTAATAGTTCTAGGATCAAACTTAGAAAGTAACCAGGTGATCTCTCTAGCTTTCCTTCTATTTAATACTCCAGAATTCTTATCTCTAATTATTTGCTCAAGAGAGTGATTTAAATTAACATACCTTGGTAAGGTGGGCTCATATCTATGTTTCTCAACTTCATTCCGAACAGGTGTACCATCATTTGCCTCTTCCTCATCTTTGTTCATTCTGGTCAGTAGGTTCATCTTCCATCATCAGTTACATATATGTTATGCCATTATATTCTTTAGGTTTCCTCCTTCTTGATTCATCATTTTCATCAGAAAACTCATCCATGTTTACATTATCACTCTTAATGAGCTTATTTGTCCTCTTGTTTAAACACTTGTAATCTTTACTCTTAGATGAATGCTCCCAAAATATTCCTTCATAACTTTTAGCTTTAAACTTTTATATGTTTTCTTCCTACTTAATAAAGCATATGCTACCAAAGATTTTAAAATAACTTACATTATGAGTGTGTCCATACCATAGTTCATAAGGTGTCTTTCTCATTCATTTCTTTATCAAAACTCTATTCATACTGTATACAACAATGCTAATTGCTTCTCTGCAAAACATTTGTGCAACACCCTTTTATATCATTAAAGTCCTAGAACATTCAACCACTCACCTATTTTTCTTTCTGCTATTCCATTTTTCTTTGGTGTCCTAGGAGCATACATTTTTCTTTTAATCCCTTCTTCTTCACAATAGGTAATCAAAAAACAACATAAAGTACTTATCTCCATAATAATTTTGAGTTCTCAGAGGACTACATAAATCAATATGCACCAAATCAAGTATATTCTCAAATGTGTAGCCTTTACTATTGAATGTAAAACTAGTAATCTTCCCAAATTGATAATCTTTACAAACAACATTATCAGGTTTCACAAGGTAGTGCAGACCTCTAAAAACTTTCTTCTTACTGACTTTGATCAACTTATCAAAATTAACATGACAAAACCTCTTATGCCATAGCCAACTGTCTTCTACCTTTTCAATCAAACATTTCTTAATAGATGGATTCAAGTAGAATAAGTTACCTCTTGTTAATTCTCTTGTAGAAACCAGCTTTATTTCTTTGTTCTTTATCTTTCATATTCATTTATTGAATTACAGATCAAATCATTTATGATTTAGTTGAGAAACACTCAACAGATTATAGTTCAATCCTGATATCAAGTAGAAATCATCATAGTTTGTAGTGTCATTTAGTGCTATAGTGCTTTTACCTTTTGTTACCAATTTTTGCATCATGCTCAAAGTGGTAAAGCTTAGATAGTGTTGGTGAAAGGTACATTTGGTACATTTTAATTTTGGAGCATTCATGATCAATTAATCTATGTTGAAAGGGAAAATGTAGGAAAATAGAGGCATTTCTTTAATGTGCAATACATTTCTTACAATTAAATATAAATGTTTTGCAATCAAGATTTCTTTATTCATTTTCAAAAGAATATATAGAATGGGTCCCACATAAGCCATGGGAAGGCTATTAAAAATAATGGAATAAATTGTAATACCCCAAAAATGGGCTATAAGTTCATTAATCTCCTACATCTTCAATATCGAACGAAATCGACATCGAAGTCCTAATCTAAGGCACATCTAAACATCATCAAATCATAATTGATTATCTTAAATTCTGCATTGGGGAATATTCCTAGTAATATTCCTAATCATCATAATTATCTTTAATTTTATAATTATTTGGCAATAAATCACATTTATCCTAAAATTTGATTAATGAAATATTTTGCATATTTAATTAATTAGATTTAATATCTTGCCACTTAATTGTTTAATTAAATTTAATTCTATCTATTATTAATTGTATTATTAAATTTTGACAATAAATCAAAATTCCTATCTTTAATTGATTAAATTCTTATTTAATTAATTAAAGCATGTTGTCATTATTTAATAATATAGTTTTTAATAAAAGTTTGATAAATAGTTAATTAACCCATAAATTAATTATTTATTTTCAAAAAAATTAGTTAAGTTGGAAATAAATCACTTTATTATTAAATTAATTCATAAATAAAACATGCACAATCATAAAAGCAGATAACTATCAATTATCAATTAAAGCTAAACTCTATTTTGATTTGAACTCTGCTTTTGCATGTTTTTGTGAGTTAATTATCTTTTATTTAAAAATAACTCAAAAATCAAGTTGAGTTTATTTGAGTGATTTATGGCTTTTATCCATGCACCTCTAAAGCCCTAGATTTCTATAAAAACAAGGCTCAGCTCTTCATAATTCATCTCATATTTTTGGCACAATCACGCTGGAGAATTGGAATTGAAGAATCAAAGCTCTTGTGAATTGACATCTTTGTGAGATCAATCTTGTTTTTGCATTCACATTGCATATCATTGTTAGATTAGCATAGCATATCAATTTTCATATTAACATAGATTTCATATTAGTTTATCATTCTTATTGCATAGAAAATCCAAAAAATATAGATTAATTGCATTCATATTTCATATCTAGATCACTTGCATTCAAATCCTTCATTTAGGTGTCATCTAGGTCACTGATCTTGATTACAATCTGAGAACATCAATCTCGCACCTATTAGAAGGCATTAAATCACTTGGTTAGATTAGATTTCAATTTTGCACAATTTTGATTATAGCTAACCTCTAATGTTTTACTGAAGTGTTGTGTCTACAGATCAGGTATAATTTTCACACACACATTTCTGGCACCCACCGTGGGGCCCTGAAATGGGTTTCCAATTCACTTCTATCAATTCTATCTTTTTCTTCTCAGGATTTGTGCAAAACTATGATTTTTAATTTTTGTCCATACAACTGTTGTATGAGTTTCTGACAAATGTCGTATGGGAGCATACCCACTGTTGTATGATACTGGACCCAATGTCATACGATAGTCTATCGGATTGAGACTCATTTCATCACATACCCACTATCATTTTGGAACTCAACTGTTGTATGGTAGCATACCCAGTGTCGTATGAGTTTTTGGATTATCGTCTGGGAGCATACCCACTGTCGTACGAGTTTTGGTACCAGATTTCAATTGTCATTTCATTTTTGCAGATAGTTTGTCAAATTTGATTTTTGGATTTTGACTGATAGCTAACCCTAACAATTGAAATTTACTATTTCTGATTGATTTATGTTGATTTTGATTGGGAAAAGTGCAAGAATTGCTAAAAATCAGGTAAAATCTACTAAGCACGTTGCGAGGATCACCAGGTATTCTCCTTGTTCTGAAAACATTTTGATTTGGACTTAAAATAAATCTCTCATGTGTCAAGCTTGTGTGCATCTTTTCATGCTTTTGATCTATTTCTACACACTTGCATAATTTGATACTAGGTTGTGATCCCTTAAGGATTCATTAAGTAGTCTTAGAATACTTGTGATTGATCTTGATTGCTATCTTGGGTTATTGGACTCGCTAATCCGTTGGCCCCTCATTTCTACCCCATGGTTGCAATCTCAGCGCCATAAAGGGGAGGGGTCAACAGGATAGAAGCGTTAAGTGTTCCACTTGGCAACCCTTTTGTGCTTTTAGGAACTCACTTGTTTTCTAAGTTGGGGACTCATTTTCAGCTTGTGTGAGGTGTTAAGTGTTCCACCTTGTGGACTCATCTCATATTTGCTTTAAGTGTTAAGTGTTCCTCTTTCTACTTTTTGGATGCTTTTGGTAGATTTACTTTCGGGAATATATCTATGCTCACATAGTAATTAGGCCCTATGAACACTATTTGTGATTCTTGAGAGATTGGATTCCTAGAGAAATCTTTCTTGACGACAGAATCCTTGTAGGTAGGGAGGATACTTAGTGCGTTTCACATTCAACTTGGTTAGTGCATCTTCTCTTATTGATCGACACATTCTCTCTCCGGAGAGGTTGATAGATCACGTGGGGTTGATATCACAAGCTTTGATGAATCAAAATTGGTTAGTGCATCTTCTCTTATTGATTGATACATTCTCTCCCCAGAGAGGTTGATAGATCACGTGGAGTTGATATCACAGACCTTAGTGGAACAAAACTTTGTCTTAGCATGTCAGATTAATCTGCTTGCTTTGTTTGGGTTAAAAGTGAAAAGGTGTCAAAAACCTTAGATTTGGAGCCAAGTCCCCTTGTGGTATAAATCTGTGAGTCACCTTTAGAGAGCGTTAACCGTAGCGGACAATCCCTTCACAGGGCAAACTGCATTGATGGAACCTCAAGCGATAATAGCCATTTTCACCATGGTAGTGATAGCCACTATATAAATGTCCTTGTGGAAGAAATCTCCACGGGTATGGTTCATTGTTGGGTTTTTAGATCTCCCTAGCAGCTCTTGAAGATTAAGTTCTCAGACTGTGTCAAAACCCTGGTGCGCCGAGATTGGAGTTCACCCCTTTGAATCATAAATGTTGCAGAGTCAAACCATTACTAAAAACCCTAGAGAGGCCAATTTTTCATTCTTAGGTATATGTGTGTTATTGCAAAACTTTTCAGAACATACACAATTAGTACTCTTAGGGATTAGCACAATTTGGTCACTTGATTGTTCATGCGCAAGGTTGCTTTTTCCCTTGTTCATTATTTTCAGATGTGCTTGGAATCACTTGCTTACTATTTTGCATGCTTGTTTATCCACTTGGCTATTAAAAATGATCAAATCTGGTATAACCTTCAAAATTTGGACAGTACAATTTGCAAATAATCCAAAACTGAAGACCTTAAATTTTGCAAAAATTGACGTAAAATATTTTCTGGAGTCAAAAGTCATTTTAGGAAGTCAAAAGTTGTACGAGTTTTTGTCACGTGTCATTTCAATATTGCCCATCTATTGTATGAATGAGAACCCAGTGTCATACAAGTTTTCAAACCAGCAAATTCAAGAAAGTCAAAACCCTATTAGCAACTGTCGTACGAGTTTTTTGTCAACTGTCATTTCATTGCTACCCAACTGTCGTACGAGTTTAGCAACTATCATTTCATAGACTACCCAGTGTCGTATGAGTTTGCAGAGTGTCGTTTGGAAAAATTTGAGAGAGTTGTTAGAAATTGTCAAATTGCAAGATATCCAATGTTTCCAGCCTAGTTCCAGAATCTGTCAAAAATATCATTGTGTCAAGAACAGAGCAGTAGCTATTGAGAATTCTACCATTTTCCAAGATTGATCTTTTAAATCTGATCTAGCCTTCTGTTTGATCAATTTGAGTCCTTTTTATCTCGTGTCAAAACCTTGTCATAACTATCAATCTTCAATCAATCTTCAAAAATAGACTGTGTTGGGAACTCCTGTCCGCTATCTTTTGGGTGATCTATCCCATGAATCTAGGGCACAGTTTCCTTCACCCAGATCTCATTAGATCTTCAAAACTATCATAATCTTGACAAGGTTGCGTCATCTGATTTTCTTGAATCAAATTGTTCTTCAGTTGTCTTCATCCTTTTCTTCTATTTCATTCAAAGTTAATGGTGGAGACTAGAGCTTCTTCACACAAGAAATCAGAAGAAACATCTCAGAACTTACTTTTGACCAATACCCCAGGTCCAACTCTTGAACAACTCATCAAGTCAGGTATCTATGAAGACAACGGTCTCGGTAACTTTCGATTGAAAATTGGTTACATACCTCCTTTATCAACTCACAGAGGTAATCAGCAAACTCCTCCTCAATCTATTCCAGGGAGCCCAAAAACTCCTACCATGTCTCAAGTAGGGACAAACCATGGTTCTCTAAGAGGAGGATCCCAGGGACACCATTCTCAACATAATGCTGACCAAGAACCTACACCCTTTGAAATCCATTGATGTCAGAATGATGATGAATTCAAGAGAATGATGAGGCATTTCTTGAAAGTGGATAGAGAGGCATACTTTTTGCAATTAGCCTAGGAAGGAGCTAAACTTCCTCCTCACTTCAATGTTGAAGATATCATCACGAATGAGGAAGAAACTCTGATGACGGCCATAATGAACCAGCTGCACACTATGCAGGTCAAAATGAATAAAATTGAGAAAGAGAAGGAACCCAAGGAATTCTCCATGGAGGACCTTTGTCCTTTCCCTTTTGACAAAGACTTGTATATGCCTCCATTCCCAAAAAGAGTGGAGATGCCAAAGTATGACAAATATGACAAACACTCTGATCCTCAAGATCATGTCAGAGAGTTCTGTACGCACTCCATGGAATTCATGCATGAACCGACCTATCTGATGTGTCTTTTTCCTAGATCCTTGGGAGGAGCATCCATTCAATGGTTTTTGAGATTACCTTCTACGATCAAAACTTTTGAGGAATTGATTAAATTGTTTTATCAACAATATTCCTACAATATTCAACATCCGATTACCATGATCGATATTTGTAACCTCAAGCAATATCCGGGGGAATCATTCCTAACTTTTCTCAAGAGGTGGCGAAATAAGTTTTCTCTATATGCTAGACCAATTCCTGAAATGGAGAAACTTGAAATCTTTATCAATAACCTTGTTCTAGAGCTCAACTATCCATTACAAATGCAAGATCATGTATCTTTTGATAAAATGGTGGATAATGCAATCAAGATTGAGAAAGTACTTGTCAAGAAAGGAGAAATCACACTTCAAAAGGACAAGTCTGAATCTGGATCTAGCTCAAAAGATAAAAACAAGAGCTGGAATAGAAACAAAGGTATCATCTCTGATGGTGTTGTTGACACTATCCGCACCCCATCAAAGGCATCAGCCTACAATCTCACCCTTGCCACCAAAGCCATTGAAGCTTCAGAGCAAAAATCTACTGAACCATCTCCAAAGAAGCCATTCAAACGATGGGATAATAAATGAAAGTTTACTCCCCTGGGAGAATCTTTGGAATCTACCCTGAGAACCCTGATAGCTGATAACATGATCTTTTTACCACCAATCCAAAACCCTAATCTGGATCCAAAACCATATTGGTGGAAAGATAATGAATTTTGTGCTTTCCATCGGACTAAAGGCCATAAGACTAATGGATGCTTCCACTTGAGGCATACCATTCAAGACTTGATAGATCAAGGGGACATCATGATTGATAATCCTACCAGCAATAATGATCACATAGCATTTACAGAACTATTTCCACAACATGGCAAGGGAGTTTCCACTTCTCAGCCTAACATGGGGGAAAAAGTCAACTATGCCTACCCTGGAAACAATGCTGTCATCAATATGGTTGAACCATGTCTCTCTGAGAGCTGCAATGTCATCACGATTGTACGAAGAGACAGAAATCATTCCTTAGCTAATGCGGTTACCAGATCACAAGCTCAGGCTCATCTGAAAGGACAAACACCAAGTTCATCTAATGTCCCTAAGATACCTTTCAATCTCACATCTGCTTTTAAACAGAAGGCTACCTTGAAATCTTCCAATCCAAAGGATACAAGACCTACATCTTACAACATCATCCAACAACTCCAGCATACCAATGCCAAAATCTCTATTTTTGAGTTACTTCAAATATCTCTAGCTCACAGAGACATCCTAGATAAAGCTTTGCTCGGCTCTAATGTTCCTGATGATCTAGATCTAGACAGGTTCTAGACTATGGTTGGTCATCTAACGTCTCCGCAATATATCTCCTTTTCAGAGGAAGATGACAACTCTTTGAGTCACCCACATAATCAGCCCTTACACATAGAAGTCTTGATCCAGAACCGTCGAGTCAAACGTGTGTTGATAGATGGAGGAGTAGGCCTCAACATTTGTTCTTACAGCTTAATCACACAGTTGGGATTCTTAGAGATGGCTATTGATCCTCAAAAGATCACCATAAAAGCCTATGATGAACAAGAAAGAGCTTCTAAAGGCACCATTATCTTACCCATCCGAGTGGGTCTGGTCATCAAAGATACCACATGTCAGGTGCTTGATCTTCCATTGGCTTACAATATCCTTCTAGGGAGACCCTGGATACATGAAATGCAAGCTATTCCTTCTACGTACCATCAATGCTTGAAATTTCCCTATGAAGGGGTAGAAGTTACTATCCCAGTAGATCTGAGTACAACTTGCAATACATTGAAGGAAAGTGCCGATAAGCTTGTACCTAATAACAGAGAATCTTCCATCAAGCAAAAAAATGTGGCTTCCACATCCAAGATGGAAGACATTGCTAAAGAGATCAATATCAAAGAAAATGGGATGGGAGAATACACTATAGAGCCAGTCTTGTCTTTGACATCTCTCCCAATCTCACCTAAGTCGTATGGACAATCCTTGAAGCAGTCTAAATCAGAACCTAAGGAACCTATGGAAGCATACAAAAGAAATTTTGTGGTAGAGCAAGTATCCAAATAAGAATTTGAAGAGGATGAAGCTATGCTTGCATGGCTATACAAAGAGGATTCTGAATCTAAAATTGTTCAACCTAGTGAATCTATAGCACCTACAATCCCTTCTAATTCATATGGTCCAGGGAACAAATTGATAGCCAAGATGGGATATTCCGGTCAAGGACCTCTAGGAATCAGAGGAAAGGGTCTTGTGACACCCATTCCACATACTGGTAGAACCAACAAAGATACTGGTGGCTTGGGCTTTAAGAAGAAACCCTATCATCTCAAAGGTGGGTGTTCTCATGTCATAGAATAAATTGCACTAGGAGAACCCCTTCTTAAGAAAGAAGAAACAGAACCCTCTGATGATGATTCAGATAGTTCAGAACTCATCCCCTATGAAAAATTGCCTAAAGAGATCAAAGATATTCTTGATGATAAAGATGATCCTATCAGAAGAATTAATGTAGTAGAAACACAAGAACCTACTGTAGCACAAGAGATGGTTGCACCACAAAAACCAGCCAATCTCGAAGGCAATCAAACTGATCAAGAAGAAGGGGGTAGTTATTCTGACACTAATTCCCATGAATATGAATTCAAGTTAGAGACTGAGGGTAATCCTTCTTGGGGTATTCATCCTGATTTCACACATTTTCTAAGATTTCCTAGAGATCCTGAATCAGAAGCTGAGTCAAATGACTATGAATGGGGAGCCATTCCAGAAGAAAATGAGCTTATCACAGAGAAATATATTGATGTTATTCACCAATATGTATCTCAACCCAACGTAGGTCTAGAGTGAAACAATGAACTTAACGTGTCTGATCCACCTATGGCTGAAGAGGATTCCCACGATAACATTGAGCCTATTCATGAGTTAAACATTTTAAGCTGTAATATCACCTTTGAACTTGAGCGTCGGGTTAGGACCAATGATGACATATCCCCATCCGTGAACACCATATCCCAAGCCTTTCCCGCTTTGACTATCCAACACCTTGATCTTATCGACCAAACTTCCACAAACCCAAGCCATGGTGTTTACACCTTTTCCAGTGACTATGCCCTTGCTTGTTACCTCAATGTAGTCGAGCCTATGAGGACTTCCATCAGCGAACCTAGCGTCAGCATGACCGAGTCAAACATCAAATATCTTAGTCAAAAAAATAAAAATAAAAAGTAAAAGAGTTCTGAGGGTGAAAACCACTTTGTGGCAGTCTCAGATCCTACAAAAGTAAAAAGAAAAGATGTATCTGAAGGTGAAAACCTCTCTGAGGTGCCTAAGGATGAGATATTTGATGTCCTTCTGAGTCATTTACAGGATAGATCTCTAGTTCTGATTGAGCCCACTCAATCCATCAATTTGGGTACAACAGAGGAACCAAAATTGGTACAAGTAGCACAATCCTTATCAGAAGAAGAGAAATAGAAATTCACTACATTCTTATCAGAAAAAAGATCAACTTTGCATGGAAATATTCAGATATGCCAGGATTGGATCCCAATCTCATCATGCACCATCTATCCATTGCTCTTGGGGTAAAACCAGTCAAACAG
Source organism: Chamaecyparis obtusa (assembly GCA_027943335.1). Taxonomy (NCBI): domain Eukaryota; kingdom Viridiplantae; phylum Streptophyta; class Pinopsida; order Cupressales; family Cupressaceae; genus Chamaecyparis; species Chamaecyparis obtusa. Next base: position 3,519,272 of record BSBK01000413.1, read on the forward strand.
AAATTGAGAAAGATGCATCCTCATGTGGCACTCTTAGTCAAAGCAGAGCTAGAAAAACTCCTCAAAGCTAGATTCATCCGTGTCATAGACTATGCTGAGTGGATCTCTAACATTGTACCTATTTCAAAACTAGATGGTTCAATTAGAGTATGCACAGACTTTAGAGATGTGAACAGAGCATTCCCTAAGGATGATTTTCCACTACCTAACATTGATATGATAGTGGACATGACTGCGGGCTATGAAATGTATTCCTTAATGGATGGCTTTTCTGGGTACAACTAAATCAAAATTGCTCTAGAAGATCAAGAGAAAACAGCTTTCACATGTGCATGGGGAACCTTCTGTTGGAATGTTATGCCATTCGGACTCAAAAATGCTGGAGCTACATATCAAAGAGCAATGACATCTATTTTTCATGATATGATGCATAGAACAATGGAGGATTACGTAGATGATACCTTGGAAAAATCCATGATTAGAATTGAGCATCTAACAGACTTGAGCATGATCCTCGATAGAATGGAAAAATTTAGTCTTTGACTAAATCCGAAAAAGTGTGCTTTTGGAGTCACTTCTGGCAAGCTCCTAGGATACATCGTCTCCAAGAAAGGTATTGAGGTCGATCTAGCTAAGGTGAAAGCTATCATAGAGATGCAACCTCCCAAGAATATCAGTCAAATGTGAACTTTGCAAGGGAGAGTACAGTCCATCAGAAGATTCATATCACAGTTAGCTGACATATCACAACCTTTCACAAAGCATTACATAAAGGTGTGACCTTTGCATGGAATGAAGACTGTGCAAAGAATTTTGATCATATCAAGAATTATCTCTCGAATCCTCCTATCTTAATGCCTCCTATTCATGGGAATCCATTAATATTATATGTCTCCGCAACAGATACATCACTGTGGGCATTACTAGCACAACATGATGAGAACAAGAAGGAAAGAGCCATCTACTATATCAGCATAACTTTAGTGGCCTATGAGAAGAACTACTCAATGATAGAGAAGGCATGTCTAGCTGTGATCTTTGCATCGCAAAAACTGAGACACTACATGTTAGCTCATACTACTCATTTGGTGGCTAAAATTGATCCACTGAAATATCTCCTAAGCAAAGCTGCCCTCACAGGTAGACTAGCTAAATGGGTCATGCTCTTGAGCGAATTTGACATTGAATATGTTGAAAGAAAAGCTATCAAAGGATAGGTCATTGCTGATCAATTAGCTGAAGCACCACTGTTTGATGATACACCCATGCAAATGGAATTTCCTGATTCCTCTATCATGCACCTCTCTTCTAGAGCATGGCGGTTATTATTTGATGGCTCCTACACACAGAATGGATTTGGAGCAGGCATATTGTTCATCACTCCTCAAGGATACTCGATACCCAAAGCATTCAGACTAAAGTTTCCTTGCACAAACAATATTGCTGAATATGAGGCACTTCTCAATGGTATGAAAATGGCAATATAGTGGAGAGTTACAGAGATGCACATCCATGGAGACTCACAATTGGTTATCCACCAAGTCAATGATATGTACCAAACCAAAGATGAAAAGCTCATTCCTTACAAGAGAATGGTAGATGATTTAAAGAAATACTTCATCTCTATCACATTTGAGAAAATACCCAGAGTGGAGAATAAGGCTGCCGATGCAATGGCGACACTATCTACTCTTTTCCAGTAGCCCGAACATGAGCTACGCTATGAGTTCTTGGTGGAAGCCCTATCCTATCCTGCATATGACTCCCCTAAAACCCGCATGATCTGCACTATTGTAGGTTATGACTCATCTCGCTACAAAAATCTATTCTCCTATCTCCACGACCAAATCATCCTTGAGTCCTTTAACTATTTTGAGAAATGAAACCTTATCCGATCTGCATCCCGATATGTCATCATTGGTAATGATCTATACAAATGAGGTCTAGATGGTACACTGCTTAGATGTTTAGAACAGGAAGAGTCTCAATGTGCATTAGAGGAAGTCCATGAGGGTATATGTGGGTCACACTCGAACGGTTTAATGTTAGCTCAAAAACTTATTAGGGCTGGGTACTATTGGCCTGAAATGGAGAAAGAAGCTATTAAATTTGCTAAAAACTATCAATAGTGTCAAGTACATGGCAACTTGATTCATGCTCTAGGGAGAGATCTAATTCCCTTTACTACACAATGGCTTTTTCAACAATGGGCATTTGATCTCATAGGTGCTATCCATCCACACTCTTCCAATGGACATACCCATATAATCACAGCTACAGATTATTTTACAAAATGGGTAGAAGCAGTTCCTCTAACACAAGCAACGGGGAAATAGATCTCTATGTTCATCCTGAACTACATCATTTGCAGATATGGGATCCCTCATTCCATAGTCACAGACAATGGGGGACAATTCAAAAATAAGGACCTAGATGACTTATGTGCCAAATTCAAGATTACTCAACATTGGTCATCTATCTACTATCCTCAAGGGAATGGACAAGCTGAAGCTTCAAACAAAAATCTCTTGAAAATCTTGCACAGAACAGTGAATAAAATAGGAAGAGACTAGCATCTCATGATCAATCTAGCTCTCTGGGCATACAGAATTAGTATCAGAATGCCTACAGGGGCTACACCTTTCGCTTTAGGTTATGGGTCCGAAGTGGTACTGCCTATTGAGGTTGAAATCCCATCACTCAGAATCAGAATGCATGGACTTGTCACTGATGAAGACTACAGAGTGTCTAGGTTACAAGAACTTGAATTACTAGATGAGCGCAGGCAAGCAGCGTATGATCATCTCAGAGTGTATCAGAAAAGAATGTCTAGAGGCTACAACAAGAAAGTCAGACACAAAGAATTTCAGGTTGGTGATCTAGTGTTGAGAGAAAATCCTAAAAATCAATCACATCGAGAATGCAAGGGGAAGTTCAAACCCAATTGGCTGGGGCCCTTTGTTATCACTGCTACTTTTGGCTCTAGTGCCTATCAACTCTTAATGACTGAAGGAGAATAGCTCTGAGAACCAATCAACGTTCTCCACCTGAAGAAATTCTACGCCTAAGGCATTCAGTCTATGGTTAAATATCCTAAAAAAATCCTAAAAATCAGAAAAAGTCCTGGAAAAATGAACATCTTGGTGAAAACCTAGCAATAGGCACCTTGATGATTCACAAAAAAAGTAAAAACTTGAAAAAAATTGAAAAAATGAAAAATACAAAAAAAATGAAAAAAAAGAAAAAGTGCTTTGGTGAAAACCTGGAAACAGGCGCCTTGGTAGCAAAAATAGAATCTCTGCCAAGATGGTGAAAACCTGGCAAACGGGTGCCACTTGTTCAAAATGCTCCATCTATCAGCACAATCTTGGTCTTTCCCAGCTTTCAGTCTTGCTTTAGTTTGTACATATCTCCCGGTTTGTTTCAACATTTCCAATTTTCAATAAGTCGGTCTGTACACCAATCGGCTCAAGCATCTATATCCTATCAATGTTTAACACTTGGGGGAAATCAATGTCATATCCTATGGTCTCCCATGTATCTTAGATGGATCATATCTAGTCAGAGGCCTTTGAAGCTTCATGTGAGTCAGTTAGTCAGTCTTGTCTCCAGAAAGAATTTTGCATCTACAACAACAATCAAACATCAAAACAAACTGAAAACAATCTGTGCTTTTTACATGCTTTTATCTCCTTGTATGCTTACTGATTCGCATTGAGATTTTTGCATATTGTGTCCCTTCAAGCTCCTCAATGATGTCCTTTACAAGATTTAGAGAGTGATGACTAGGGGCATAATCTTTTCTTTGTTTTCTTCTTGTATGTGAAAATCTAACAACTTTGGAAATTTTGGATTGAAATGGTGTCCGACTATAAGAGCCTCTATCTCGAATTGGATGGCCATGCGTACCTCGACCATTGATACCTAGAAAATTCAAGGAAGTTTGATCTAACTATTATCTTTTTGAGTGAGTTCTTTTTCCTACTGTGGAACGCGATCTTGCCTAAGGATGTGAATGATAAAGGGTCACTACAGGTAATTCACATTGGATTTAGAATGAACTTTTGACTGTTTGATGTGTTTGCAACGCAAGGCGTACTCAGGTCATCACGACGTTTATGTTTTGATGCTTCTACAAATTTCTATATCAAAATGGACATGATATTCAGGTCATTCTCGCATTTGTGCCTTGGTGCTTATATCTAATCTGACATTCTGAAAACAAAATCAATATTCATATATCCATGGTTGTTGACTAGTGGGTGTTGTATTGATTCTTGCACATACAAATCAATATTCATATGTCTATGGTTTTTTTTAGCTAGTGGGCATTGTGTGTGCTTGAATGTGACCTCTAAATCAACCACATACGCAACATAGTCATTACTCCTATGGTCAAATTATGAAGAGAATATGAATTATTCAATCCAAAATTCGTGAGAAAGCGACCTGTTGCCTCCTATGCAGGCGGGGGTGTATAATTGCTCTCAGATTGGAGAACTAACAACCATCAGACCGCTACTACAACGGAGGATTTTCCAAGAAAGCTATAAAGATGATATGCAAAGCTAGAATCAAACTAAGATGAATGCAATTAATCTAAGAATACTTAAAAAAAAAGATATGAAATGCAGATTTTTTTTTAGATTTTGAAATAAAGATGATACTAGACTAAGAACAAGTAATCAAATTTAATTTAAATGAGAAATGCAATTACACTAGAATGAGAAATTAAACTAGTTGCAAATGAAAGCTTGAAATTCAATCAAAAATTCACTATAGTGCCTTTACTCTCAAAAATTGTTTTTTTGAATGAGAAAAAGAGGTCAAATAAATAGAAGAGCCAAGAGGAGGAGGAAGAGTTTCTTGATTCGAAACTCCTGACCCTTCATATCCCTTTTGGGACAAATAAGCATGAATTACTTTATTAAAAGAATGGAAAATGCCACATGAGGACCTTTTGAATATCTCAAATTATTAATTCAAGAAAAGGTGTCCATTCAAATAACAAGCAATTATTAATTCCTTTTTATGGGTAATTAGCTAAAGAGGGTGGTTTGATTTAATTTAATTTAAAGTGCATAGGACTTTACAATTAAATTAATGTATCATAGAGATAATTTAGCTAATAAAGTCAAAGAGACTTAGGAATTAATTTTAGTGTTTGATTATTGCAATTTATGGTCTTTGCAATTGACATCAAGTCAAATTAAGTCAGATATGAGGGAGAAAATTGCCTAGGGAACTAGAACTTTGGTGATGTAAAATCGAGATAATGCACCAAAATTGATGAAATTAAATAGGTGCCAATTTTTGGGGTATTACATTTGCCCCTCTTTGAATTGATGTGAGAACAGCGCGTTGATTCAAAGAATAGTCTGAAGTGACAGATGAAAGCAGATCAAAGCATGAATTTTTCAAAGTCTAAGTTAGATTGCAAAGACAACGATCTTAGAAGAGAACTGGAATCGGGGTTAGATTGCCCCAATACCAATTGATGAAGATGTAGATTTAGGACTATCTCCGAATCAGGGTTAGATTGCCCCAATACAAAGCTTAGTCCTCCGAGACCCAGGTTAGATTGCCCAGATAACGGTCTAAAAGAGATTTTGAGAGTCATCTCCAGAACGAAGCTTAACTCCTAGGAATTAGGGTTAGATTTCCCCAATACCCAAAAGATTTCAAGAACCATCTCCAGAATGAAGAGTGATCCTCGAGGATTCGAGTTAGATTGCTCAGATACCTAAGAGATAGATTTCTAGATGACAAGATGCGAGGCGTGAAGATGCCCCTAGCAATGAGGACTGATGATTCAAATCAGACTGATTCAATAATAGATTCGACAAGATTCAAATGATGTAATCATCCTGCCCCCTCAGGAGTGAAATCAAAAGATGACATGTTAGAAGGATGATAAACAACAAGAGATTGCAGAGCAAAAGCAATTAGACCAGATTTGTGAAGCTACAGAAGTGAAACGGCGTAAAGCAGAGGTCCTGTTGACCAAGTTTGACCAGAGTTGACCAAATTTTGACTAGGGTTGACTTGATGAAAAGAAGCAAAGATTTGAGACCATGATGCAAAGATGAGGATCTAGCAGGAAGATGACACTAGGAGACTGACTACACAAGCATCGGAGCCAGAAGAAGTCCAATATTTAAAACACGATTTTGAGCCACTTAGAGATGTTAGATTTTGATTTCGATCCCGAAAATGGATTCAGAACAGTCGATTTAGCAAAGGGTGCAATTTTCAAAGAAAACGGAGCACTTTCAAAAATTAGGTCAAAAGCTATATAAGGGTCGGAGGAGTCATTTTCAAATCATTATTCATCGTTGTCTTTTAGTGATTCTGAGCTCTAAGATAGAGAAATGGAGGGTCTGCCACTACATACACACCGATTTGAGCACTCTCGATGACATGCCCGGCCACCGGAGTATGACGCACCTGTAAGTAGTCGATAAACTGCTTTGTATTTCAATTTGTATAGCGTGATAGGTTAGATTGTTTGAAAAAAAAAATATTAGCATAATGCAAAAGTGTGAAATATCGCGCGAGAAAGTAGTTCTCTCGCGCGAAGGTAGGTTTCATTTCGCGCAATAAAGTGGTTTTCTCGCACGAACTAACCAGCTCCAAGGATAGAACTTCGCGCGAGCTGGAGGGGTGTTCATTGCGAGAATTCTATTTTCTCGCGCGAAATGGTAGTTTTCTCGCGCGAAATGGTAGTTTTCTCGCGCGAAATAGTAGTTGTCTCGCGTGAAGGAACACTTTTCTCGCGCGAAAGACTGGCCAAATTTTATCAGATTTGCATGAAATCAGCCAAATAAAGTCTTGTAGAGCCTTGTCATAGGATAGATACTCTGCTGTAGTTATTGTTGTAGTAGTGAAAACCAACATGATTGAGTTACTGACCCAGTGTCATCATTTGCTGTGTAGGTTGACTTTCCAGATATCGCATTTCGAGCACATCACCTGGTTATTACTACATTAGTTCAGAGACTGACAGATGCTGAGAGTGCTCACATTGATGCTCTGGGCTTGGGATATTTGCGTGAGTTACTCGACATTCGGGTGAATCACGGTCTCCTTACTGCATTGGTAGAGCGTTTCCATTCGGAGACGAACACATTTCATTTGTCGATGGGAGAGATGATAGTGACCACCGAGGACATATATAAGATCCTGCGGATACCCATTCATGGTACTCATGTTGAGTACAATACACAGCCGCGGCAGGGTACAGTGGCCTTGAGGACTATCTTCAGGGATGATCTTGTGATGGGTCGGGCCATCTCCTGGGAGGATCTAGTGCATAGATATGGTGGAGCGCATCCATTCGAGGTCGTGTTGGCTATATTTCTGAGTTGTTACCTTGTACCTGATCGAGGCCAGCATGGACTAGAGTGTGGTTGGGGTACTATGCTGCAGAGGATGTTGGACAGACCAGCTGTGAGATTTGGATGGGGGGAGTGTATGCTGGCACACATGTATCACGAGATGCATGAGATTGTGTACAGAGGTGCGAGATTGATGGCGGCAGGAGTCTTCATCTTACAAGTCTGGGCCTGGGAGCACCTCCCCATTTGTAGACCCCTATACCATGATACGTGACAGGCGCTGGAGCCTTATATCTATAGATATTCAGGTGTGATGACCCAGCCCCTGCTAGGTAAGACAGAGCAGTGGAGAGCACAGTTGGATGACATGGTCGCTGTAGTTTGGAGACCTTGGATAGCTACTGAGCCCTGGGATGATGCTCGGAGAGAGTTTGCTACCATGTTTGTATCACGTCCACTGATTGGACGAACCATTCAGACGATTGAGAGATTCGTGGTTACACATGTCCTGCATTAGTTTGGCAGACAGCAGGATATTTCACAGGAGTATTGCCCCTACGCTCGCTTCTCCAACGAGGAGAAGAAGGGGTGGCATGCACAATTGGATCCAGGGCGATGTGCGATAGAGTCACGCATCCCACCAGCATGATGGGATTATATGGTGGATGTCACCAATGTAGGGGTGACACCTGCATACAGGGACCAGTTGATTGCACGGCCTCATCTGAGGTTCACAGATCTAGTTGGCATAGGAGCACAGCAGCAGGCACCACAGCAGTAGCAGGCACCACAGGATCAGCAGGCGTAGGCAGAGCAACCTATACAGCAGCAGGCTGTGCAGCAGCAGCAGGCAGCACAGGATCAGCAGGCACAGGGAGAGCAGCCTATACAGCAGCAGGCACCATAGCAGAGACCTGGGCAGAGAGTTTTGAGGCCCCGATCAGGACAGGTGAGCATCCCTGCTAGGACCATGGGCTCAGATCCCGGAGCAGGGAGTAGCGGTACATAGCAGAGATCCACGAGACCACATACAGCTGATATATCCCAGCAGGTACCACAGGGGGAGGATACTGACATGCCAGACGTGGCAGCTGGAGCAGGTGTAGGACAGGTGCAGGAGGCTCTCAGGAAGAGCCGAGAGAGAGTACGGTAGGTGCAGCGTGAGCGTGATGATTTTCACATGCGTCTTATCCGAGAGGAGACTCGAGTAGCAGATAGGGATGCAGAGATTAGACAGCTACGGGTGGAGTTAGCGCATTCGAGATTAGAGACGAGATATGAGGCCACCTAGGTGGCTTATTACTATGCAGCATACTGTGGGGCTGTTCCAGATATATCAGAGCAGGTGCCGCCATTTTCTAAGTATGCTGGGGCTCCCCAGGCTCCTCCCCTAGTGCCTCCATAGGCTCCTCCACAGGCTCCTCCACAGGCTCCTTCACAGGCTCCTCCACAGGCTCCTCCACAGAGACCGATGCCACCACCGTAGACATTGGGACAGCAGGCTCCTCCACCTCCACCCCCTCCCAGTGGGAGTGGATCTTGATTGTATCATAGCTCATTTTTGTTGTTTTGGTACTGTGCTCGAGTAGTACCTCTTTGTATATGACATTTAGATCGAGAGATATATATATATATGAGATCGATGATTCCGTTGATATCATTGTACTTGTTACAAATTGCTTGAATGTATAATGTTTAGGAGATGTGCTCTTATATGCTTTAGATGTATGAATAGAAATGTATGCAATGTAGTGATAGATAAATAGTTTATGCTTATAGCGGATACACATGTTGATGCAGATGCAACGAGTTTATGGATGGAAATAAAATGCAATGGATATGGTACTAATCATCTCATGCAAGATTTTAGCAATATTTAACAGGTACTAATCAAAGGATAGATATGTTCGAGGATCGACAATGAAGACCAGATACTTGTGCAACCAAGAAGAACCCGAGGTAATAGATGAGAGCCTTTGATGAAGACTATTAAGAGATTAAATAAGGCATCGTCTTAAGTTCAAAGCCTAAGCTAAAGATGCAAGCTTAAAATGAAAATGCAAACCCTAGGACTTGGTTGTTGGACTCACCGTATTTATCATCATAGAGCCTTTCAAGTTCGGGCAATCGCAAGATGTCATACAATCCTTACTAATATAGCTATCATGAGAATATGAATATGACATGAGTCTTAAATTTGTCGAAATAAGGTGTAAGCATCAAGGCACAAGAAGCCAGAATGACCTGAACACCTATTCCTTTTAATCTAGCAAGTTAACATAAGCATTAGAGCATAAATGCTAGAATGACCTGAATGTCTCTTGCGAACAAACACACCAAGCACGCAGGAGTTCTTTCTTTTGCCAAAGATTTCTCGCAGTGACCCTTACGTTCACTTAACAGGACGAGCATTTACAATTTCATCAGTAGCAGAAAGAAGTCACTCAAAAGACAAGGAGAAGAACCAACCTCACCAAAGCATCCATATAAAAGGAGTCGAGGTACGCATGGCCATCCAATACGAGATAGAGGCTCTTACAGACGGACACCCCTCTTAAATGAATTCTTTGGATCATTGGAACTAAACCAACAAGCAGAAAGCAAAGAAAGCAAACAAACAAACACTCAAAGAAAACAAAGCTCAACATGCCTCAAAGAAACACACATTTAGTTTTAGTTTCAGTTTAAGTTCGTGTGCAAGCGGATTGAAGTCAATTCGGAAAGATAACATTCGAAGTCTCAATGAGATAATGTAATGAGAATCACTGGTGATTGATAAAAGGGAGAAATCCCGAAGAAGAGAGATCGAACAAAAGCTAGGTATCCGAAGGCAGGCATAGTGAGAACGACTGGCGACCAATGCTCAAAAGAGAGTTCTAAAAGCAATAGGACAATGCCCCCTAGACCAGGTAGGTGCCCCCAAGTGTGAACCAGTTCCAATCCATGAAGAGTCGAGGAAAACTCAAAGATAAGCGCATGAGCTAGCAAACCAAAGCAGGAAACAAACTAAAGCAGGAAAGCGGGAAAACAAACTAAAGCAGGAAAGGAAGGAAACTAAAGCAGGAAACTAAGAGCCAAGCGACGCTGAGATGAGATGTTAATTCAGGAAAACAAGAGGCGCCTGTTTACCAAGTTTTCACCATCTTGGCAGAGATTCTATTTTTGCTACCATGACGCCTGTTTACCAGGTTTTCATCAATGGCACATTTTTCTCTTTTTCAATTTTTTTGTACTGTTCTCTTTTTTTCTCTTTTTTTGTATTTTTGAATATTTCATTTTTTTGTATTTTTTCAAATTTTTCATTTTTTTTGGTATTATCAAGGTGCCTGTTTACCAGGTTTTCACCAGGATAATAGATACATCAAAGCGCCTGTTTGCCAGGTTTTCACTAAGATGATCATTTTTTCAGGACATTTTCCAATTTTTAAGATTTTTTGCAATATATCAATTTTTAGGATTTTTTCAGGATCAATAAGTATGTACATGAGCATACAAGCAATGTCTCAGCTGTAGAACTTCTTCAGATGAAGAGCGTTGATAGGCTCTTTGAGTTGCTCTCCTTCAATGGTGGAGAGGCGGTAAGCACCAGATCCAAATGCTGCAGTAATAATGTATGGACCAAGCCAGTTTGGTTCAAATTTTCCTTTCTGGGTTCTCTGCTGCTGATTCTTGGGGTTCTCCCTCAAGACGAGGTCACCCACTTGGAATTCCCTTTGTCTGACTTTCTTGTTATATGTTTTTGACATTCTCTTTTGATATGCTCGAAGATGATCGAATGCCACCTTCCGACGTTCATCTAATAATTCAAGCTCTTGCAACCTGGATATTCTGGTATCTTCATCAGTGATGAGGCCCTTCAGAGAGATTCGCAATGTCGAAATCTCGACCTCAATTGGCAATACTGCTTCTGCCCCATAGACTAAGGCAAAAGGAGTGGCTCCCGTTGGTGTTCGGATACTTGTTCTGTAAGCCCACAAAGCTGGATTAATCTGGAGATGCCAATCTCTACCAGATTTATGAACTGTTCTGTGCAAAATTTTTAGGATTGTCTTATTAGAAGCTTCTGCTTGTCCATTACCCTGAGGATAATAAATAGATGACCAATGCTGAATGATCCTGAATTTAGTGCATAAGTCTGTCAAATCTTTGTTCTTAAACTGTCCTCCATTGTCAGTGATAATAGATGAAGGTACGCCATAGCTGCAAATAATATAGTTCAAAATGAACTTAGCAATAGTCCTTCCATCAACTATAGTCAGAGGAACTACCTCGACCCATTTGGTAAAGTAATCTGTAGCAGTGATTATGAATTTATGTCCTCTTGAAGAAGAAGGGTGTATCTGACCAACCAAGTCAAAAGCCCATTGTTGAAATGGCCAAAAACTAATGAGAGGACTGAGCTCCCTAGCAGGAGCGTGGATCAGATTCCCATGATATTGACACTGCTTGCAAGTCTTGACATATTGGACAGCTTCTTTTTCCATATCCGGCCAGTAGTATCCAGCTCTAATAAGTTTACGAGCTAACGTCAGACCACTCGAATGAGAGCCGCAAATACCTTCGTGTACCTCAGCTAACGCACGTTTGGACTCATCAGGTTCTAGACACCTAAGTAGAGTACCGTCTAGGCCCCGTCTGTAAAAGTCATTTGCTATAAGAACATACCGTGAAGCAGTACGAATGAGGTGACGTTTCTCATTCTGGGTATAGGTATCGGGGATAATTTGGTCCTGAAGATAAGAGTAAATATGGTGGTAGCGGGATGAGTCATGTCCAATGACTAAACAGATCATCTTGGATTCAGGATTGTCATAGGCAGGGTAGCATAATGTTTCCACCAGGAATTCATGCCTGAAGTCATTTTCTGGCATTTGTAATATTGAAGCCAAAGTAGCCATAGCATCAGCCGCCTTATTATCTATTCTTGGAATCTGCTGGAAGGAAATATGTGCAAAGTATAACTTAAGATCATCCACCATTCTTTTGTAGGGTATTAGCTTGTCATCCTTTGTTTGATATACATTATTAACTTGATTAATGATCAACTGAGAATCGCCAAAGACTTGGAGCTCATCTATACGCCATTCAAGGGCTAATTTCATACCATTGATAAGAGCCTCATATTCAGCTATGTTGTTGGTGCAAGGAAACATCATTTTGTAGGCCTTGGGCAAAGAATAGCGTTGAGGTGTTATAAACAGAATACCCGCACCTGATCCTTGTTGAGTGAATGAGCCATCAAAAAACATACTCCAAGACTGATGTGTGAGATGCAGAATGGAGTCATCTGGAAACTCAATGTTCAAAGGTTGGTGATCATGTAGAGGAGCCTCTGCCAACTGATCAGCAATTGCTTGTCCCTTAATAGCTTTCCTTTCCACATATTCAATATCAAATTCACTGAGGATCATGACCCATTTAGCCAACCTACCTGTGAGAGCAGCCTTGCTTAATAAGTATTTTAGCGGGTCAATTTTTGCAATAAGTTTTGTAGTGTGAGCCAACATATAATGTCGCAGTTTCTGTGAGGCAAACACTACAGCTAGATAAGCTTTTTCAATAACAGAGTAGTTCATTTCATAGGACACCAATGTTTTGCTGATGTAATAAATAACTCTTTCTTTATTGTTCTGATCTTCTTGAGCTAAGAGAGCACCCAAAGATGTACTTGTGGTTGAAATATACAGTATAAGTGGCTTCCCATGGATAGGAGGCATCAAAATGGGTGGATTGGCAAGATATTGTTTTATTTGATTGAGTCCCTTGTCACATTCCTCGTTCCATTCATAGGTGACACCTTTATGCAGAGTTTTAGTGAACGGCTGTGACTTATCAGCTAGCTGTGAGATGAACCGCCGAATGGATTGCAACCTTCCTTGTAGACCTCTCATCTGACTTATGTTCTTAGGAGGAGGCATGTCCATAATAGCTTGAACTTTTTCTGGATCGACTTCTATGCCTTTGGCTGAGATAATGTAACCCAAGAGTTTTCCAGAAGTGACTCCAAATGCACATTTCTTGGGATTAAGTCTAAGGCTAAACTGCTCCATGCGGTCAAGGATGGGACCCAAATTTTCAAGGTGAGTTCTTCGCTGCATACTCTTGGCTAAAGTATCATCTACATAGTCCTCCATAGTTTTGTGCATCATATCATGGAAGATAGTAGTAACAGCTCTCTGATATGTTGCTCCGGCGTTCTTAAGCCCAAAAGGCATAACATTCCAGTAGAAAGTGCCCCAAGCACATGTGAAGGCAGTTTTTTCTTGGTCTTCTGGCGCAATTTTAATTTGGTTATAGCCAGAGAAGCCATCCATCAAGGAGTACATCTCATATCCTGCTGTCATGTCCACTAGTATATCAATATTAGGCAGTGGGAAATCATCTTTTGGACATGCCTTATTGAGATCTCTGAAATCTGTACACACACGAATGGACTTATCATGTTTAGTAACTGGAACAATGTTGGAAATCCATTCGGCATAATGAATTGCTCTTATGAAACTAGCTTTAAGGAGCTTTTCTAGTTCAGTTTTAACCAATAGTGCCACATGAGGGTGCATCTTTCGAAGCTTCTGCTTAACAGGTTTGACATCTGGTGCAATGGACAAATGATGCATGATTAGATTGGGATCCAATCCAGGCATATCAGAATAACCCCATGCAAAGTTTATTTTCTTGCGTTGGAAGAATCTAGTGAACTCTTCTTTTTCTTCAGCAGATAATGACTGTGCTAAATGTATAATCTGTGGAGGAGCCTCAGTGCCCAAGTTCACCGGCTGTGTCGGTTCAATCAGAACTGATGATCTTTCCTGAAAATGGCTTGGTAGAGTATCAAGTATCTCATCCTTGGGCGCCTCAGAGAGGTTTTCACCCTCAAATACATCTTTTATTTTTATTATTTTTGGCTCTGATACTGCCACAAAGTGGTTTTCACCATTAGAGCTCTTATTTTTTCTATTTTTTATTTCTTGACTAAGATACTTGATATCCCCTTCTGTCATGCTGATGCTGTATTCGTTGGTGGAAGACATTACAGGTTCGAGAGCATGGAGGTAACAGGCTAGTTCATAATCATTCTGGAATGTAAGGACTTCATTGGATGCGAGAGGGGAGTTCCAGTTTATTAGATCAGGACGGTGGAGTGAAAGGGAAGTAGTGGCTAGTTCAACTACGTTCACGGTATAACCCTCAAAAGCGTTAACAAGCAAGTCAAGAGCTAGAGTAGTCTCGTCCAGAGGAGTGTTTGAATCCCTATGAGATCCTACGTCGAAAGCGGAAGACAAGTTGACATCTACAACATCAAATTCTTGTGTCCTAGCGCTAGACCCTTCACCTACTTCGAGGAGTCTTTCATACTCATGAACAGTATCTATGTCTACATCATAAGTGGCATCGGATGTAGAGTCGAACTCATATTCATGTGAGTCCGTACTTGATGTAGGAATTTCATTAGCAGCATCATTAGTCTCATTATTATTCCTTCTGTCATTGACAGCTTGCTGAAGTTGTTCTTGTTCATAGTATTTTTGAAAATATGGTGGCCTATATTGCTCACCTGTAAAATTGGGATCATCATTTAATGCTGCTTTCCATTCCTCATATGTAACTTGATGTACTGAAGAAGTTTTCTCAGAATCAGCCTCAGAGCACGTCTCAGTATCAGTCTCTACCAGATGAACAAGTATGATAGGCTCATCAGGTTCGGCAAGGAGTTTTGCAATATCCAAAGGGATAGGATATGGAAATGTATCTTCATCAGAGCTATTTTCTGGATTCATCTTTGGAGTGGTATCTTCAATTTCTTGTTCATGCTCAGGTTCAAGCTTGGAATCAGACATAGGAGCCGACATAAATGTCTTGGTCCCCAAATGAAAGGGAGTCTTTTTAAAGCCTAAGCTAGTAGTGTCCTTTGGGCTATGACCTACAGCTTCAATAGGCTTCAACAATCCATTATCATTTACCCCTATAGGACCACTTCCCTTGTATCCAAAGCGCTTCATGATTTTGAAACCTTCACTATAAGGTTCTTGTTCTAACTCTGGAGGAGTAGTTGTTTCAGATATCTCCTTTCCTTTATAGATCCAAGCTTTGATAGCTCTTTCTTCATCTTCATCTTCTAAAGGTATGGAGGCTCGCACAAAAGCACCATCATAGATTGTTTGAGGAAGATTATCAGAAAGTCCATGAGTTTCTGAAGGTTTCCCATAGAGGCGTGGAGAGGGAGGTAAAGCTGCTAGAGATAGCACAGGTTCTATTTGATATTCTCCCATGCCCGTATCTTTAATTTTCAAAGTTTGCTCCATTTCTCTAAGCTTAGTGTCATAGAACTCAGTGGAGTCCCTATTGGTAGGAACAAAGCTATCTGTAGTTTGCATGAGAGTATTACAAGAGAGATTGGTGTTTGCGGGTACAGTGACTTCCGCCCCGTGAAATGGGAACTTGATGCATTGATGATATGTGGATGGAACAGCCTGCATCTCATGAATCCAAGGCCTACCCAACAAAATGTTGTATGCTAAAGGAATGTCGAGCACTTGGAAAGTAACATCTCTCTCAATAGGACCTACGCGGATAGGTAGCACAACTAAACCCTGGGACTTGCGTTCTTCTTCATCATAAGCTTTTATGGTAATCGTCTTACGGGAGTCTATGCAATCCTCATCATAACCTAGCTGGGTGAGCAATGTAGTAGAACAAATGTTAAGACCAGCGCCATTATCAATAAGCACACGACGGACACGTTTGGGACCTATCATAACCTCTATGTGTAAGGGAGCATTATGCGGGTGGTTCAAAGAATGATCATCTTCCTCTGAGAAGGACAAATAATGCAGTGAGGTTAAGTGACCCACCATAGATTGGAACCGGTTTAGATCAAGATCCTTGGGGACATTTGCTTCAGCGAGGGCTTTATCCAAAATTTGCCTATGAGCAGGCGAGATTTTTAACAACTCAAAAATAGTAATCTGAGCATTGGTTCGCTGGAGTTGATCTAAGATACTATAACTAGTAACACTAGATGTGGGAGTCGATTTAGAAGCTTTGTTGGTAGGGCCAGTAGTAATCTTATCCATTGTTTGTTTCAGAGAAACCTTGTCTGTGCTTTGTCTCGAAGTATCCTTGTCTACAGTTTGCTTCGGAGGATCAGGACCTTTCAAAACAACTCTTCCACGTGATCGAGTGACAACAGTTGCACAATCTTGAGTTTGTCTAGATTCAGATGAACAAGGTGTGGAATTTCGTAAGATGAAAGGAACTCTAGGCTTGGGAGCATCACCACTCCCCTTAAAAGTGATCACATCACAATATTCAACTCCCATAGGTTCAATCATGTTAATAACATTATCGGTAGAAGGGTAAGTGTAATTCACCTTAGCATTGTTGTTCTTAGTTGTAGAAGACTCTCCTTTCTCATGAGGAGGAAAAGGATCTTTAAATGCCTGATGATCAGAATTCTTATTATGACCATCCACAACAATATCACCGCTGTCAATCAAATCTTGAACTTTATGTCTCAACTGAAGACAAGTGGATGTCTTATGACCAATATTTTGATGATAATCGCAATAATCATTGTCATTCCACCAGTGAGGTCTTGGTTGTGGGTCATAAGTTCGCTTGTCCAAAGGAGTAAGAATCTGATTTTGTATGAGAGTGTTAAAGACTACATCAAGAGGCTCTCCCAAAGAAGTGAAATTGCGTTTAGGTCGAGGAGCCCACGATTTATTTCTAGAAAATCTTGAACTGTGCTGATTATCTGTTGTATTCTTTTCGACAGCCTTAGCCGCTTGTATGCTAGAAGTAAGATTAAAGACAGGCTTTGAAGGCTTTGCGGTGACATTATCGACCACTCCATCATTTACCACCTCTCTATTCTTGTTTACAGACTTCCCTTTATCCTTGTTCGTTGAGAATCCTTGTTTATTGTCTTTATTCAGAATTAATTCTCCCTTTTTGACCATAAAGGCTTCTATCCTCACAGCTTGTTTGATCAAGCTGTCAAATGTCAAAGGACCTTGTAGTTGTACTTGATATCCAAAGTCTGGAAGAAGGTTGTCTAAAAAGATATCAAGTTTCTCAGATTCAGCCAATTTACGAGGATACTTTGTACAAAGTTGTCTCCACCTCTGGAGAAAAGACAAGAAAGGTTCTCCCCGTCGTTGTTTCAAATTACACAAGTCACGAATATTGACAGGGTGTTGGATGTTGTGAGAATAATGCTGAAGAAAAAGATTGGCAATCTCATCAAAAGTTTGAATACCAGGATGTAATCGGCAAAACCATTCCATAGCTAGCCCACCCAAGCTGCGGGGGAAGAGTCTCATAAGATACGTTTGATCATGCATGAATTCCATGGATAGCGTGCCAAACTCTCTTAGATGATCTTGAGGATCAGTTGTACCCATGTACTTGTCATATTTGGGTAACTCTACTCCTCTTGGAAAAGGAGGCATGTAAACATTCTTATCAAAAGGAAAAGGACATATATTCTCCAATGTAAATTGTTGTGTGGGCTTATCCTTTTCTTTTGTTAGTTGAATAATTTGATCTTGCATACTTTGAATCATCTTTTGTAGCTTAGCGGTTTCAGTTTCTTCTTCTTTAGCTACAATAGTTTCCACTTGGAAATTCGAAGGTAGTTTGGCTCCTTGCTTAGCCAACTCAAGAAAATACTTTTCCTTATCTTCCAAAAGAATAATTTCCATCATTTTAATGAGATTCTTGTTAACTTTCGTAGCATTTATATCATTCTGAGTAATTACATCATCCTCGTTACCAAGAGTCTCATATATGCTTTGTGTGTGATCTTGTTGATCATCTTGATTTTGATCATAAGGAGGAGGGCGATAGTTATATGCTGCTTGTTGATCAGCTTGAGTTTTGTTTCGAGATTGATTGTCATTATGAGACTGATTGTGATGAGTCTGATTTTGGTCATGAGAAGATTGACCATGGTATTGATTATAAGTTTGACCGTATTGGCTTGATTGAAAGTCAAATGGGTTCTTGGTTCCCATCTTGTCAAGACGAATTTGTGCTGCAATTGAAGCTTCAGTAAAGTGATGAGAACGATGTCGAAAAGGTGCAGCCAATGTAACTTTTGGTGTGTGAATAGCTTCAGATGAATCACTATCTTCAGTGGGATCAATAGTTTCAATAATGGGTTCCGTCCGAGGAAATGATCTCCCAAAGCCACAAAACAATGAATTGTTTTGAAAATAAGAGTAGTCTTGTTCTTGGCGTGATGAACTAGATTGTGAAAATAAAGGATTAAAGCACTCTTGGAAAATTGGAGGAGATGTCTGAGACAAATTATCTTGTGGAGTGCTTAATGACGAATTTGAAGAACTCTTACAAAGTTCAGACTTCTCAACAAATTGGAAATGACCTATGTTTTGATTATGAGATTTACTTTGACCTTGATCAGCGTTCTGGATAGGATAAGTCTTACCACTTTGAGTCGTGACAGTCATAGATGAAGATGTAATGAGCAAAGATTCAGGATAAAGCTAGGTTCTGTCTCTAAGATAACCAAAAAGAGATAAATGGCTAGAACAGCCAAGATGCAAGATGGACCTGGTACGAATTGTCAAAAAGAGATGGCTAGAACAGTCGAGATAAGACAACTGCAAAGCGAGGTACAAAAGGCATAAAGAGATAAGATGAATAGATAAGAGACAACATGAACCAAAGCAAAGGTCGATCGATTCCTAACTCAACACAACCAGTTTCTGATGGTAAACAACAGGGAAGCAAAAAAAAATAGACCCCAGACAAAAAGCAAACCAGATAAAAAGTCAAACAGTGAACTGCAAATAGGTCTCTGTTTTGGAAAACTACGCTACAGGTTCACGCGAGAAAATGCCTGACCATGCGAGGAAATGACAGCTCGCGTGAGAGAACACAGAACTTCGTGTGAGAAAATACAATCTCGTGCGAGGAAGTGCTCTGAAGCTAAAAGCTCGCGCGAGAAACAGACAAAATCTGACAATTTTGATGTAATTTTCGAAGTTTGAGTTGAATTTTGAGGTACAGTCTGAACTGATGTCTGACAGAAAATCCAATTTCCTGACAGGTTGATAGAATTGTCTAATCAACACACTCGTTTTAGGATTCTAAGCATTCGTTTAAAGACACAATGGTTTTAGATCAAACACTTGTGAAGCAAAAAGTAGTCATTAACAGACCTATCAAGGACAAAGCAACTTGATAGCATCAGGGAAGTCTTTGTTTGATAATGTATGGACAATGTTTAAGACTCAATAACAAGCACATAGCCTAGTCCTACAAAAAAAAATGGTGAGAAACCAAAACCTTTGCCCCATTGCTTGAATGCATATGTGCACCTCACACAGCCGTGTCACCCCCTAGAGGGTGCCCGTGTTTTCGGTGTTTCCAAGGACTCAATAGTGTACGTTCAAAGGTTACCCTTGTAGCAGGGGCCAGTGTCGCAACCGCCTCCAAATGTCCAAGTGTATGCCTATGATGGGAATCTGTGTATGATAAACATACGGAGAGATTCTTCCCCCTCCTTGCGCAAAGATAATGACTCCTTTCGGAGATGAACCGGGTAGGCCACTAGCTAAGAAGGTTTTTTACTAGGCTTTCATTCACAATAACCTTCGGTGCCCCTGATACAGGGTTGAGGCCTCGCAGCCACACCAACACCTGAAAATCACACACCCCCGCAAGCAGGGCTTGGAGCGGTGCCGCTCAGTGTAATAGACAGGGCCTTTCCATGATGATCGTCAAAGTCATGAAAAGGAAGTTACCATGGTTTCGGAGTCTTTAGACTCAACAAAAATTTCTTTATTATAGTGAGGTGGAATCACCGGCAATAGGTGTGTACTCACTTGGGTCGTTCCCGGAGGTTCAATACCGGCAGGCCCTCTAAAGGTGACACTAGACTTGGTTTAGATTCGGGAGTCTGATTTTCTGATTCTCCCAAAGGGAGAAGAGCATACTTCTCTATCCCGTTTCCTCACCCAAACACAACAAGAAAGTTCATCACCGAGTTAGTTTCACCTCACCAAATCTATACGCTTTTGGGTTTCTGATTCTCTCTCAAGGAGAGAAGAGCATAATTCCCTGACGAATAGAAATGTTAAAGATTCACTAACTTTCTCCGCTTCCCCAAGAATTCATCATATTAGTAAGATCATTAGAATTCCGGATTCATTCATGGTCATCACCTCCATGTAATGAAGAGCCAAAATTCCTACTCACTATCGAAATTCTCAAGAAATTTTAACGGAGCCCTATTTATACTATGTGAGTAAAAGCAGGAAAAAAACACAACGTTTTAGCGATCTTTAATTATTCGTCCTGCAATCAAACCATTAGTATGTTTTCAAATTCTTTGACAAGCGTCCTGCAGAAACTGTTAATGCTGTAAAATATCAGAGAGATAAAAATCAACAGTTATCAGAAGTTATCAGAAATTAAGAGCAGAAAGAACAAGAAAACTGGAAACTGGAAAAAAAACTGTAATATAACTTCGAGCGAGAAAGTACAAATCTGCGCGAGAAAGTGCAGTATACGACGTGAGATAACTAAAATCTCGCGCGAGGAAGTACTCAGCGCGTGCGAGAAAGTGCAAACTCTAGGGCGAGATAGTGAAATTTCGCGTGAAAGAGTGCTACAGGAGCAAAACTTCGCGCGGGACGCTCTGGATTCTCGCGCGAAGATCCGCACACAGACAGTACGGACGCACAGCAGAGCAAAATTTCCTGTCAGAAAAAAAAATGATAATGAGGCCAGAAATTGATCTTTCTGCCCCACGGTGGGTGCCAAAATGTGTGTGCTTGAATGTGACCTCTAAATCAACCACATACGCAACATAGTCATTACTCCTATGGTCAAATTACGAAGAGAATATGAATTATTCAATCTGAAATTCGTGAGGAAGTGACCTGTTGCCTCCTATGCAGGCGGGGGTGTATAATTGCTCTCAGATTGGAGAACCAACAACCATCAGACCGCTACTACAATGGAGGATTTTCCAAGAAAGCTATAAAGATGATATGCAAAGCTAGAATCAAACTAAGATGAATGCAATTAATCTAAGAATACTTTAAAAAAAAGATATGAAATGCAGATTTTTTTTTAGATTTTGAAATAAAGATGATACTAGACTAAGAACAAGTAATCAAATTTAATTTAAATGAGAAATGCAATTACACTAGAATGAGAAATTAAACTAGTTGCAAATGAAAGCTTGAAATTCAATCAAAAATTCACTATAGTGCCTTTACTCTCAAAAATTGTTTTTTTGAATGAGAAAAAGAGGTCAAATAAATAGAAGAGCCAAGAGGAGGAGGAAGAGTTTCTTGATTCGAAACTCCTGACCCTTCATATCCCTTTTGGGACAAATAAGCATGAATTACTTTATTAAAAGAATGGAAAATGCCACATGAGGACCTTTTGAATATCTCAAATTATTAATTCAAGAAAAGGTGTCCATTCAAATAACAAGCAATTATTAATTCCTTTTTATGGGTAATTAGCTAAAGAGGGTGGTTTGATTTAATTTAATTTAAAGTGCATAGGACTTTACAATTAAATTAATGTATCATAGAGATAATTTAGCTAATAAAGTCAAAGAGACTTAGGAATTAATTTTAGTGTTTGATTATTGCAATTTATGGTCTTTGCAATTGACATCAAGTCAAATTAAGTCAGATATGAGGGAGAAAATTGCCTAGGGAACTAGAACTTTGGTGATGTAAAATCGAGATAATGCACCAAAATTGATGAAATTAAATAGGTGCCAATTTTTGGGGTATTACAGGCATTGTATTGATTTATCCGGTTACCTAAAAGTTCAATGATGATAACAAATCGACACATGATCAGTGACTAGGTCCTAGGTCTTAGGTTGCATTTCATTTTTGCATGTCTTGTTGCATTTTGCATGTTTGCATGATCTCACAATGATTAAACAAACTTCAAATGCTTAAATGATTCTTCAAATTGCATCTTCAAGTCTAACAAGAGCTGAATCTCACACGAAGGTTCCTCCAATGAAATAGCAAGTAGAATCCTTTTTCGGGATCAAAATTCAAATCTGAGATCATTCATATTATTAACTGCTTGCATATTCGACCTTCTATCATCACAGAAATCCAGTATTCAACTTAACTGATTATGTAAACATCAAACTATCAAAAATTCAACTTGGTCAACCATGGTCAACTCATGGTCAAACCTAGTCAACCTTGGTCTCCAGGACCTCTAAACGAGGTAGAATGTGCTTTTGAACATGTATAACCACTTTTCCCATCAATTAACATGCTTCTAAACTATCAACATTGACTTTTCTTGTCAGATTTCAATTTTAATCCCGAAGGGGGCATGGTATTGCATATCATTCAAAGTCTGTAATCAAATTTGAAATCATATCTTTTTTTATCTATCAATATCTTTCATCAGTGATCAAGACAACAATCACGTCTAGTCACTGATTCATCAAAAGTCCTCATCGCTTGGGGCAAATCTATCATCACTAGGGGCATATCAGATTCATCAAGATCCATATCAATCTGGTATTCTCCTAATCTTGTAAACTGTATCAGTTTTTGCAACCATCAGATTATAGTGTTGTTTCCTTGGTTCTTCGACGACTAAAGGGTTTGCATGTGATACTTGCTAGTTCTGCTAAGACAATCGAGTCTAGAACGGGTTACTCACTTCTTTGCAATCCTAAGGTTTGGAATCAGGTGTTTTGACACTTTTTCGCAATCATAGGTTCATTTGTTGTTATAGTAAACATTATCTTTGGTCATTCAGGACCTATTATCTTCATATCAAATCAATATCAATCAGCTTCTGGCTCATATCAATTATCAATTTCAAACATCAGTTTCATATCTTTATCAAACACAGACTATCTTTGAACCACTGTGCTTCGCACAGTAATTCAAAGAGGGGCAAAATGTAATACCCCAAAAATGGGCTATAAGTTCATTAATCTCCTACATCTTCAATATCGAACGAAATCGACATCGAAGTCCTAATCTAAGGCACATCTAAACATCATCTAATCATAATTGATTATCTTAAATTCTGCATCGGGGAATCTTCCTAGTAATATTCCTAATCATCATAATTATCTTTAATTTTATAATTATTTGGCAATAAATCATATTTATCCTAAAATTTGATTAATGAAATATTTTGCATATTTAATTAATTAGATTTAATATCTTGCCACTTAATTGTTTAATTAAATTTAATTCTATCTATTATTAATTGTATTATTAAATTTTGACAATAAATCAAAATTCCTATCTTTAATTGATTAAATGCTTATTTAATTAATTAAAGCATGTTGTCATTATTTAATAATATAGTTTTTAATAAAAGTTTGATAAATAGTTAATTAACCCATAAATTAATTATTTATTTTCAAAAAAATTAGTTAAGTTGGAAATAAATTACTTTATTATTAAATTAATTCATAAATAAAACATGCACAATCATAAAAGCAGATAACTATCAATTATCAATTAAAGCTAAACTCTATTTTGAGTTGAACTCTACTTTTGCATGTTTTTGTGAGTTAATTATCCTTTATTTAAAAATAACTCAAAAATCAAGTTGAGTTTATTTGAGTGATTTATGGCTTTTATCCATGCACCTCTAAAGCCCTAGATTTCTATAAAAACAAGGCTCAACTCTTCATAATTCATCTCATATTTTTGGCACAATCACGCTGGAGAATTGGAATTGAAGAATCAAAGCTCTTGCGAATCGACATCTTTGTGAGATCAATCTTGTTTTTGCATTCACATTGCATATCATTGTTAGATTAGCATAGCATATCAATTTTCATATTAACATAGATTTCATATCAGTTTATCATTCTTATTGCATAGAAAATCCAAAAAAATAAATTAATTGCATTCATATTTCATATCTAGATCAATTGCATTCAAATCCTTCATTTAGGTGTCATCTAGGTCACTGATCTCGATTACAATCTGAGAACATCAATCTCGCACCTATTAGAAGGCATTAAATCACTTGGTTAGATTAGATTTCAATTTTGCACAATTTTGATTATAGCTAACCTCTAATGTTTTACTGAAGTGTTGTGTCTACAGATCAGGTACAATTTTCACACACACATAAATAAGAAAGAACATGCATATATAAAAAAGTGTAGATAAAGATAGGGTTGATTCCATCATTTCCTGGATGGAATGATAGACAAGGTTGTTGAGTTTCCTTGGTTGGCTGGTTGAAGAGGGCCCGCATCTTGGAAGTGCCTGCAAAATATGGAAGAGAGGGTGTTAGTCTAAAAAGAGACTAAACAATGATGAAATTAAAACCTATCTCTAAGCATGACAACAATATAGATACATATTCAGAATGGTGCATAAAGGAACACATGATGTCTATTAATAGTTTGTTTAATGCACTTGAATGGGCTATGTTGTTGAAGGATCATGCATAAATCAAAAGCATGAATCCTTTCAACTAAATCATGTAGAGGAAAATATTTTTGGGAGAATATTGAGGGGGCATACATAAGTTATAGGTATGAGACCTTCCAGTTGAGCCAAAGTAGTTGTGGAAGATATTAAGGAGATCATAGAAGGGACATGCATAAATTACAAGCATGAAACTTTCTGATCAAATCAAGAATGGGAGAAGACCAAAGGTTTCAGGAGATTGTTAAAGGGATGTACATAATTTATAGGTATGAAACCTTTTAATCAAATCATGGAGCTGTTGAAGACTAGTTGTTGAAGGGACATGACATTTTCTCATGAAACCTTTAAGCCCAAAAGAACAATAATACTTTTCTTTAGGAGCGTTTGTCAAATAGGAAAACATTGCAACAAGAAATTATCACATTCTGTGTATGTTTCAGATTTCTATAGGAATTAATTATCATACTCTACTATAGGAAGTTGTTTTAAAGGAATTGGCTATTATACATGAATCAGATTTGTATTCAAAGGATGCAGCTCATTAAGAATCAAATGACAGATTTCAACCATAAGAGTAGTAAGGGTACATTCCTAGAATATCAAAAGTTATGAAGTCAAGGTGTTGTTATAGTCACACAACATATTGTTTAAGGACAAAAGTATTTTTGTGTTTTTAGTGATCTTTTCTATTAGTTTAATTAGTAGAAATTTTGAGCCTTCATCATCAAGTTAAATCACATTGTGGATATACTCATTCCACAAATTCCTCTCATTATTTCAGGGATTTGTTATGTTCAAGGATTTTCCTGATTCCTTGGTATTAAGGTACAAGGTTCTTAAAAGTGGAACAAATATCAATCAACACTAATCATAAATTTTGGATACAACCATATAGTAGGTGTCATAACACTAACAGACCATAATAATGCTTTTTAGGTATGAGTGTGTGTCACTTCAAGAAGTAGTAGAGGTATGGTATTCTCCTAGAATTAGAGAAGAGTAGTGGAAAGGATCAAAAAACAAGCCTTAATATGACAGTTGTACCTTGCGAAAATGGATATCATCAACAACAATGTAATGATATCAAGTAATGCAAGCAAGGGTGCATATGAACAATAATAAAAATATTGTTATAAATGTTAAGGACATTTAGGTTCTATAGTTGTTAAAATTTCCAAAAATGGAAGTATACTATGTTGTGGTGTTTTCAATTACAAACTACAGGAGTACACTTGAATCAGATAATGAGAACAAGGTTGTTTCTATTTGAGAGAAAGATGAATTTACAAGGCCTTATAATTGCATATCATTTATTAAAATATTTTGATGGTGATCCTAATCAAAACAAGGACGGTGACCCCATCAATCATTGTATGAAGCCCTTAGTAAGAAAATATGATAGTATTTAGAATGAAATGATATGACAGTCATATGTACGAACATCATCTTGAGGCACATAAACAATGATATTAGGGAAGTGGGCAATGTATACAAAGGGTGTCCATTTTTTGTTTATAAGAGGGCATGTGTGTACCAAAAATAATTGGCAATACCATACATTCATTTAATGGTCACAATATGTAAGAAAATGATATGGCAAGTATGCAGTAAGATGGGATAATGATACTCAAGAAAAAAAGATAGTGACAATAAAAGATGATCAATGAGAAGCCACAAATAAATACCATTGAAATGGAAAAAGGAAAAGTGAAATCATTCATTATTCAGAGTTAATTCACATATCATGTTTCTCTTAAGAGGAATAAATGATACACCATGTCTATTCAATGCATCAAGATAGCTATATCATACATATTTATGGCATGTCAAAGCATAAAAAAATAAATAGAAGATGTAGATAGCAGCTCATCATGAAACTGTAATAAGAGAAGTCATTATGGATGATCACATACAAGCATCTATAGACCAAATTCAGTTCCCTTTATCAAGGGTTTCAAGAGAGAAAGAAAATAATGTGGCCATTTGAGTGTCTCAGGATGCTTTGAATGAATCATAATCTATAAATAATATGGATGTACTAGAGACATTCAAGAATAAAAAAACTGTGACCATACCTGAGAATGTGTGTAATGCCTCACCAGGGAACCCAGGAGAACTTAACCTAAACAAGTGACTAAGTTTGCAGAATAATTTTTTTTTAAAAGTTAACATACAAGATAAACATCAGTGTGGAAGCAATTACCATTTACTCACATTAATACAATAACCAACATAGGTTACAACACTTGAGGGTCCAATGAAGTATAATTACTTAAGAACAAAACACAACTAAAATAACATCAAAAAAATATTCCATAACATAAATATTACAATTACATCATATAACAATAAATACAATCCTCATGGACATCCATGAAATCTAAATAAACTCACATCCTCATGGTATGTAATACAACAACTGAAAAGAAGTACACATGATATCTCTGAATAATTGATACAATGATACATGATCATAGAGAAGAAGAAGAAGAAAATAATTCCATCAATGAAGATCAAGAAGGAACAACTACCACAGGGATCATCTAGCACTAGTACATGAACGTTAGAATCTCAAATGGTAAAAGAATCACTACCACCTGACCTCGTGGACCTAAATGGTCCACTCCCACTATGCTGAGGAGATAACAATAGATCCCACTCGGATAACCAATACAAAAGAAAGGTAAAACCACTAATCAAGGAGATCATGAAAGCTCTCTAACTCAAGGTGTAAAAAATATAGTGATAGGTAAGACTCACTAATCTAGAGGCAAGTGACACATGTAGAAAAACTATGGAGGAGACTTAGGCTATATACTATGGGAGTGTCATCACATGAACAACTACTTGAGTTACCTTGGACTGGTCTCTCTAGACCCCGGACCCTCAAGTGTCTATAATTTTGAGTTACCCTGGACTGGCCACTCTGGACCCTGGACCCTCAACATGACCCATGCAGAACTAGAATACCCTCTCATGAAGATGAGGAATTCTAATCATACCTACTCTCTAGGTATCATCCCATTATCCTTACCTATATAAGAACTCAAGGCATGGGTGAGGCATCAATGATCAATCTTGTATTTAATGTCATCCCTAAGTTTTATTATTAGGTTATCACTTATTAATCAACTTACGATAACCTAATAATAAAACTTGAGGATAACATTAAATACAATATTGGTCATTGATGCCTCACCCATGCCTTGAGTGCTTGTATAGACTAAGGATAGGAATGTGATGATACCTAGAGAGTAGGTATGATTAGAATTCCTCATCTTCATGAGAGGGTATTCTAGTTCTGCATGGGTCATGTTGAGGGTTCGAGGTCCAGAGTGGCTAGTCCAGGGTAACTTAACCTGATAGATGCTTGAGGGTCTGGGGTCTAGAGAGAACAATATAGGTTAACTCAAGTAGTTGTTCATGTGATGAAACTCCCATAGTATGTAGCCTAAGTCTCCTCCATAGTGTTTCTACATGTGTTGGTTGCCTCTGGATTAGTGAGTCTTACCTACCACTATATTATGTACACCTTGAGTTAGAGAGCTTTCAAGATCTCCTTGATTAGTGGTTTTACCTTGCTTTTGTATTGGTTATCCAAGTGGGATCTATTGTTATCTCCTCAGCATGGTGAGAGTGGACCATTTAGGTCCACAAGGTCAGGTGGTAGTGATTCTTTTACCATTTGAGATTCTGACATTTGTGTACTAGTGTTGGATGATCCCTGTGGTAGTTGTTCCTTCTTGATCTTCATTGATGGAGTTATGTTCTTCTTCTTCTTCTTCTCTATGATCCTGTATCATTGTATCAGTTATTCAAAGATATCATGTGTACTTCTTTTTGGTTGTTGTATTACATACCCTATGACATGTGCAGTGGATGTTAGTTTATTTAGATTTCATGGATGTCCATGAGGATTGTATTTATTGTTATATGATGTAATTGTAATATTTATGTTATGGAATCTTTTGTTGATGTTATTTTAGTTGTGTTTTATTCTTAATTAATTCTACATCATGGGACCCTCAAGTGTTGTAACTTATGTTGGTTATTGTATTAATGTGAGTAAATGGTAATTGCTTCTGCACTGATGTTTATCTTATATGTTAACTTTTTAAAATAAAAATTATTTTGCAAACTTAGTCGCTTGTTTAGGTTAAGTTCTCTTGGGTTCCCTGGCAGGGCATTACACTTGGTATCAGAGTACTAAGTTCTACACTAGGAACTCTGGGAAGTTGTGTTCCCATTAGATGTCTAAACTATTAAAACTTGAAACCAAACATAGACATATAACCCTCTTTTATGTTTGAGAACCATTAAATTACAACTAAACATTTATGTTTTTCTTTCTCTTAAATGTCTTTGAGACATTACTTGCTTGGTGATTGTCATAGGTGATTTGACTATTTATTGTGTGTGGGTACCCTCTCTAATGCATCTAGGGTGAAGTACCTTTGGATGTCGTAAAGCAATTACTCCCTTGAATGTGGCTACCACTAGTCACCTTGTTATGTGGATGTTTTATTATTGATAATTTATTTTGGTTGATTGATGAATTGTTCATGTTGTGTATGGGTTAGCATTGAAATTTTGAACTTTTTTATGATTGGATTAGTCACCTAACTCTCATTTTTATATCTATTTTGTGACGCTAGTCACACTTAATTTATTGTTGAAATTGAGATCTCTTACGATTTAATGTTGGACTCATGATTCCCCCACTTGGGTTTTACCTTTTTGAGTTTTGTAGTGGCTACTCTGAATGTTTGGTATTGTTGGCCCTATTTTGTGATAAGTGTTTTTTCTATCATGTTCATCATGGACCATTGATAGTATCTATTGTTAGGAATGAGAACACTAAGAGGGGGGGAGTGAATCAGTGTTCACTATATTTTATCTTTTCACTTAATCTTTAAACTGAACTTAAATGATTAAGTACTGAAATGAACATCCACATAAACATGAAACATAAAATCAATACATAGCACCAATATGGTTACGGGGAAACCCAAATAGGTAAAAACCCTGGTGGGAATTGACACCCACTAATATTCTATACTAGTGTTTTATGATCCTTGTTAGAAGATCCTTAACCCTATTAGGAGTTATTTTACAATGTATTAAGTAAAGTAGACCTTGTTAAGGGTCAGACCCTATTAAGAGTCTTTTACAATGAACCCTGTTAGGGGTGTGGATGCACTGTCCTAGAGCTCACTACTCAAATGTTGAAGGCTACATTCTTCTGATCTCAGATACACACTATATCTACTGGATGAACTGTCACTGACACTGCTTGTCAGATCAATTCCTTTGATGCGCCGATGTTTTGACCTCTTAAAAATCTATAATACATATTATAGTCTCTTCACACAATTCTTTTCTGCTTGTTACAACTCTATATCAACTTCCATTCCAATTACAATGGGCGCATCTCATATTTATATGTGCATACAAAACAAACAACTAGGTTGGCCCTTTAATTGATTACATACAATGCTTCCAATTGAATTGGCTCAAGTGTGTTTACAAAAAAACATATTTACATGTTAGAAACCTAATTACAATAGGCACATAGCATTTAAAACATTAGAATATAACCAAAAATCAAAATGCTAATAGTCAATTGCTTATTCTGTTCTTCTCTGACACACACTGGCTGTGTAACTTCAACTCTCTGTAACTTTGGCATACTTGCATCTCTGATCATGTGCTCATAAAATAAGTATGAATATATTCTACCCAACTTATCTTATAGGGCACACACCATAACTTGGTCATACACACATGCACTGATGCTCTGAGCTTTAGGAGCTCTGTATAGTGTCCAATCTTCAACACTTAACCGATTTCTGTTCTTCCCATCGAGTGCGCTGATTCCAAACTACTATATGAATTTTTTTCCATAATGAAAACACTATACTAAGTCATATACATTAGTATAGCCAACTTTCCAACAATCTCCCCCTTTTCCATTAATGGCAACAAAGGAATATGGCCAAGTTGCTAATTGTTCCTTAATACAAAAACTTTTGTCTTATATCTCCCTTATACATAATTTTCTATCTTATATCTCCTTATACATATCTATACCATAATCTATACATACTCCACCTTTGACATTAATGATAAAGGTGCTTCAAAAATTGTATCTACAAATACTTACTGTGATAAAACATCCAGATATGCTATCTACAGGTTTTGGATCTCCTTCTTCCAAAATGTGATCAATGAATTTGCAATCTATAGATGGGCACATAATGCATACTATAGCTTTTACATCTTCTCCAAATATGTTCTAGGACCTTGATCATATGTCACCATGGTGGCATCAATCTCCTTGATATTCTGATTGAGTATGTCTAATGAGGGTGCAAGAGCATTCCTTAGCTGAGTCTGCCTAGCCCTTATCTTGGTCATCTCTTTTTATGCCTTCTTGATCTTATCTATCTATCCTTGGTAGACATTATTACACATGTTCACATCAACAGATGGATCTTCCACTGATTTCCTTATGCTATCTATCATGGCTTCTGCCTCTTGAATCTTCTTGTATAGATCACCAGTCAACTTGTCCTAGTTCATACATTCAGCAATGATCTTTCTGCTCTTTGCTGAAAACTCCTTCAAGGATGCTTGACCAGTCTTTAGTGAGCTTAGGTCAAGTGAAAAATTGCTAACTAATTCACTGAGCCTTTTCTTCAAATAATTCTCTTCTACACTCACATCATCAATAGAGTGTACCTTGGATACTTTCTTGTCTGCTGGTAACAAGCTGTTCAAGATATTCAATGACTCTACAAGGAAGGGATTCCTCATTACTTGTTTCTCCTTGGCTTTTTCCATAGCTAAGACTCTAAACTTTATCAGGTCTTCTTCTCCCCAGGAATCCAAACTAGTTGTGTTAGGTGTCAAACTTGACAACAATGTTATTGAGGGAAGTAGAGTGATAGGAGTACTATCCATAACTTCCTCTTTTACTCTTATTGTTATTGGTTCATTTTCTTTTCTCTCTTCTTTTTTTGTTTCTTTTTCTTTTCCTTCTTTCTTTTCTTCTTCATTTGTTATATCTTCAATCAATACTTCTTCTTGATGAATGGGAGGTGTGTTGCTACATAAAATTTCATCTTCTTGTGTGCTCACAAAAGCTTCTTCAAACTTGTCCAACTCAGTGTCAGTGGCCGCCATAGCTATCTCTACATTATCAATGATAATGGTGCTATCCTTTAGTGACTTTGTTATGGGTGTGAACTTATCTGCCTCTATTTGTGTTTCAATGGTAGGCACTGAGTCTTGAGGACCTATCACTGATGCATTAGTGGGCTCCACCATCTAGACTTCCTTTGAGGGTACTTGAGCTATGGGCACAATAGGTGGATACATGTGCCTATTCATAAAGACCTTCTCAAAGGATTTCTCTATTTCCTTGGCAACTAACTCAAAGTTTTTATCCATTATATTCAATTTTCTTGTATTGGTTCTGAGGTGAGGCTTCACCAGACTAATAATAACTTTTTCTCTTCTAGCTCACATACAAGAAGGGTATCATCTAGAATCTTTTCCCTTATCCTTAAATCTTCTTCAATAGCTTGTCTATTTTGGAATTCTACGATATTCTATTCATTATCAGGAATCATGGTCTTTAGTTCCAAGACTATCTTCTTGAACTTCAACATGTGTTTGACAATCATTCCATGTATCTCTGGTTAATCAATCTCACTGTATTTTTATAGAACTTTTCTACTTGATCAATTCTGCCTTCATCAATTATTCTTTCACTTAGCACACTGAGACTAGGTTTGAAACTTACTTCAGGAGGTCCTTGTGAGTTCTTTCTGTTCCTTGTTACTCTCAAGGATGGATGACCAATGTTCATTTCTTTCTTCCTCTTAGCCTGTAGTGCCCAAATCTCCTTAGACAAAAACAAAACTAATTTTATTTTTTTAAAAGTATTAACATATAAATATGTGAAAAGTGTATAGCTTACCAGAATTTCTTCTAAACACATTTTACCACAGCAATACAAGCACGAATATGGATAGATTATCACAAGAAATATAAATAAATAAAGACATTACTGTTCCTACAAGTTACAACTTCAATCAAAGAGTTACAACAATAAGCATTTCCCCTCTTTTTGTTATTACAACTTGGAAGCATGTCACTTCTAATACACACTACAAATCTTTACAAGGAGTCTTTATCTGACAAGATCTTACAAGAAGAAAAAGATGTGACAAAGACATATATTACATTTTTACAAGGTACCTTTTACACCCAAAACCACTTTGAGGGAATTCACAAACACTACATTCTTTCATAGCCCTGGCCTGGTCCAACAAGGATGTCTTGAAAAACTTGCAAGAAAACAAAACTAACTAGAAAAACCATGGTACTCTCCTCCCTACCATATGGCATCATGAGACCTCGTAGGTCCTAGCCAACCCCCGAGCAAGGGAAAATCAAGCCAACAAGAAATACCCATACATCCCTCATATATTGCACACATCACATTACTTCAAGAAACAACAACATATACCTCATTCTTTCCCTCACACAAGGATTACAACAACCCCCCCCCCCCACCCCCCCGCCTTTTTTTTTTACAAGGCTATTTACAACAAGGATCTACTAAGACCCACTCAACAAGAAGGAGATAAGAAATTCAAGCAAAAACAACCATGATTCATCCCTAGCTCACCTAAAAAACACATTCATCACTATGACACAAGAGATTCAAAACACTTGCCCACACAATACTCTCATGAATGAACTCAAGGACTTACATAAAGCATAACAACACTGAAACACCTTCCTACTTATATGAACTCATAAAATGCATAAACTTCATTAATGGAGGTTGAGGTGCACATACCTTCACCTGAAGTTATGGTAGATAGATGAAGTGAGTCTTCCCTTTTTCTTCTCTAACTTTCTCCTAGCTCCTAGATTGTCTCCAAAGTTGGAGAGTGGGTGATTGGGAAACTCCATCCAAGTTTGCCACTAAAATAGGCTTCTCACACTCTCCCATGCCCTTGGGAGAGTTGTTAGCTTCCCATTGGGTGACCTTACAACTTTCCTAAGGTGGTACTACAAAAAGGTGCATAGGGAAGAGAGTTGGAAACTTTTTGACTGATGAAGTTTCACATGTGAGTTTTTTTTATTTTCGTCATTTGACAAAAGCCCACTTTTCGAGGGCTTCCCAAGGTGGCTCTAGGGTGTCCTATGGTTAAAAAGGACCCTTACCCATAGGTATAATCCATGGGCCTACTATTTTTGTGAAAAACAACTCCCTAGGGGTCAATTTGACCCCTCAAAACCCAACCTAAAAGTGAAATCCGAGATTTAAGGAGATGTGACTTCCCATGTGTGTCCTAACCAAGGTAGAGGTATGGGGAAGACCAATTTGTACTAGAGTTGGATGGTGACAACTTCCTTATTACCAAATAAATTTAAAATGCAACTAAATTCACATTACAAGTGTCATAGACAACTCCAAAAACACATCACTTTCCTACTTGGCAAGGTCCACAATTAAATAAAGAAATAATAAAATTAAACATTCACATAGCCCCTTTCTTTTCACAAAATAAATAAATAAATAAGACACATCACAATAGGCCTAGTCCCCCTTTACGAGACGAATTTTGGTGTCATGGGAGGCACACACAAAATAGCTTGATTTCCCCTTTCCATGGTTTCAGTCCTGCACACTCAATGCAATTATCAGTATTCCCATAATAATCAGAGCATGATCAAAATAAAATAAGAACTTAACTTTCATTTTATCAATACACTTTCCAGTTAGGTAATGAGTTATCCTCTAAGGAATCCATCAATTCTCTTATGATACTAAATTTCAAAATGCTTCAAATTACAATTAACCCTTAATTCCAATCTATGAAATCATCACTATTTGCTTTATTGAACCAATCTTATTCTATCAAGAAATTATAATCTTCTCAATTCCCTAAAGTAAGATTTAATTTTGAATAAACATCATGACCTAAAGTTCAAGTCACATAATTATCAACCCTTCATTATTAATCCTACCTCATGGTATACTAGGGACTATGGTAAAAATAGTTATCAATGCTATTTCAAACTTCTCATTTTAACTCAAGGTTAAGTAACCTAACCATTCATTGCAGTTTCACCTCTAGTTCGTAGCAATTAATTATCTAATCTGATTTGTCAGGATGTTCCAATTCTGCAATATTAAACTTTGAACAAATTGAATTAACTATTAAATCCATAATTACATGAAAGTGCAATAAGAGTTTCATTTGTACATCATTTCCTAGATTCACCATAATTATTCATCTTGAATTTTCTTCCAATAACTATTCTTAGAATTAGTTCCACTTTGGTAAACATTATCATCATTGAGGTTCTAAATGTATCACCAAAATTGAAATATACTTCTCTCTAACATAAATTTTACACTTCTAGAGATCATTACAAACCATCTATGCGCGTGCATCATCCATACCTAAGTTAAGGCATCATAACATATAATGTTGCCAAATAACTTAGAGATTCTATTAGATTTACTATTCACTTGTGAATTACCATTGATTGTCTTTATTTTAAAATGTCTCAAAACTATGTTAGTTAATTTGACTCATCCTATTTTTCATTAGGGAAATATCTAATCCACATAAGCTCCCTTATTGTAATTTCAGATGGAATTTCCAAGTATCTTAGAGTAATATTAATTCTATCATGTAAGCACAGGTTTACACCTTCATGTTCTAATACCACAATAGTTAACTAAAGGTAATATTACTTCAAAACCATGTCTTAAATTAACATATTCCATGAATTCATTTGAAGATGAAATCTATTCTAATTAAGTTGACGAACTACAGTCAAAACATCTACTAACTTCGAATATAATCTACGGAAAGTTTTGCAAGAAATAACAATAATGCTTACCAGAGTGTTCTTACCAAGATGAGGGAAATGGAGGGGTCCTACATCCTCCCCCCCTAGGTCTCGACTTACTCCTGGAAGTCACAAGGTTGCACTAACACCCTCAAGTAGTATTTCTACCAATTTCCATGTCATCAACTTGATCCATGGTACTAACTTTCTGCATGTTAGCATCTAGAAACAACTATGCATTTTCTTCATAAACAATAATATAACCACGTTTGTTATGCCATAAATTATTTGTGCAATCATCTTAGAGGCAACTCTTTGTAAAAAAATAAATTATTTTCTAGTCCTTTTTCAATTTTCACAAGAAAGGTACATAATAACACAATTTAAACATGTTTTAATGCCTGAGTAGATGGTGTACCCGAACCTTAAAGTAACGCTTAATAACAATTTTATTATATTTTATTAACATCTCTCATGTTTTCAGAAATTCCTACAAACTCATTCATAAATTTCCACAAAAACTTCTACCATACAATGATGTACGACAAGAATAGCAAGATTAATCACATAGACATTCTTGCAGACACAAGCATTCTCACAATTGTGCCCTTTTCCCAAGGAAAAGTTTAATATTACAAAAATTCTCCTTTCCAACATTCATTTGCACAAATGACATCATAATCACCACACATGGTATTGTAAATGCAAATATTCATGCCACTTTCTTTAATTTCATAAGACATCTCTCTAAACATGAGAAGATACAAATCCACACAATCACACATTAGTCCACATCACCAGGAGTACACATTACTACAGAGGGCTCAGGAGCGGACATAGTCCAGTCCTCTGGGAATACACAATGATCTCATCTGACTCATAATTTGAAATCCATAATCCAATAATACATAATCCAATGATACATATATCATCAAGTGGCTTGATGGTACTAGAGTCACTCACATACATGGCATCCACTCATATATGGTGAGGCCCACCATACAAGACCACGTGACCTACCCCTTGTTGAGGTGTTTAGCCTCCAAGGAATAGTCACCACTCTAAGGTAGGTAGTGGATATTAGCTGCATAACAACCTCACATACCCCCATACTCAAGGGTTCCCTGCGTCTGCTTCCTCGCATACACTCACCAAGTCTACCTCCTACATCCTTGGTGAGGAATCACATTACTACACAGGACCAACATTCAAATAACCCCAAGGAAAATAGTTTATCCACTGAAATTGCAAATGAAGGTAAAAGAGTTACCAAAATTCAACAATAAATAACATAAATAGAAATGTTGCAACAGTAAATCATTATAACATAAATTTCCCAAAAGTTGTGGCTAAACTTTCACAGTAAAATAAACAATTGTTGGTCCGCACAAGCAACAAAAATCATCATGAAAAGGCACAACACATCATTGTGTGACCATACATAGTCACTAACGAGGAAGGAGGGAACATCATGTGGCTGTCACAATAGCCCTTCATGTGGAGACCCAATAGTCTCTAACCACATGGCATAAACAATAATAATAATGCATATGCTGGTAATATATCATATGGTAGTGTTCCATGCGGATATGGTACACATAGGACACACTCCAAATAGTGATACCCCCAGGGTCATCACTATAGCCAG
This sequence comes from Chamaecyparis obtusa, assembly GCA_027943335.1. NCBI lineage: Eukaryota > Viridiplantae > Streptophyta > Pinopsida > Cupressales > Cupressaceae > Chamaecyparis > Chamaecyparis obtusa. The sequence goes on from BSBK01000413.1 coordinate 3,556,579, forward strand.
AGGTATACATGGCTAGGGAACCCCATATGCCTACCATGTCCAACGATTGAGCATCCATGGGAACCCTTCTACAAGCATGCAAGCGTCTCCCAATCGCTTTGCATCAAGTAGGAATACATAACATACATATACTACACCTTCACGTACCTATGTACATGGCATCGTTTCCTTGAGCTCGGCTCGCTACCATCAGCAACACGACATCATCACCCAACACTGTGTCGAAACATCAGTGGGGTGTGGCATCGTACCTCATGCAACATGTTAGAACACGTGCAGTACAGAATAATCACAGCAGGGCATACACTTCCCGCCTCATGCTAGACCACAATGAATACATGTGAAGCTATGAATCATCAATAATGTCCAATCTATCCAAAAGAGTCTCACATTGAATATTGGTACAATGCTCAAACTGTGGGGATAAGGGATATGCACATATGAACCACGTACTTGGGTCCATAGAAGGGGAAGTAGTGAGTACATTCCTTGGTTAGTGGAAGCTGGCATCACTTCGTGCCACTATAATGCGTATGCAATACCCTAATAACCAAGAAAATTTATGGCTGCTACCACCCCTACACATACTGAGTCCTTGTGGGGGAACCAGAGGATAGTGTCTCTTACTCCATCCCTCGAATAGTTGAGGCTCATGTCACCTCGTGTTGCCAGACATACACCATACGTGCTACCCAAGAAACTCGATTAGTGGAAGCTAAGGTCACTTCATGTTGCCCGACATACACCTCACGTGCTACCCAAGGGACTGGTAGTAACACTACCCTAGCACAAATTACCCCGCAAACTATAACTCAGTGAGGTAACACACATACATACAAGTGTCAACATATAGTGGATATGGTGCCCCCATACCCATAACAAGTAGATAACTCACGGGTGATGCTCCTTCACATCACTCTAGGCAACACAAAGAATGCATTGGCTTCATCACAACACTCATCAAAAGCACTAGTACAAGCTCAATCACATTTACAAGGGATTACATAACACATTAACATTACTAACTTTTCATGATATTCATATCTTTATCATCTTTAAATTTTTCAAAAAAAAATTCTTCTAACACCAATGTCATGTTTGATATCATTTTCATCTTTCATCAAACTAAAAATAGCTTCCCAAACATTTACATCTCTAATTCACTTTTGAATATACATAATCCCATCTTTTATGGTAAAAGTAATTCACAATTAATACTTATTACATAACACAAGATTCATTTTTGCATAGGTTTAATAGTCAATTAACATGTTCACAATTCTAATCTAAATTATCTCAATACAAAACATTATTAATTTAAATAATAGTGATAATTGATTAATATTGGATGATAATATATTTTTGAATAAACTTTATATTTGACACCCTACAATTTCATTAACCACATAATCCATAATTTCAACATATAATTTTAATTTTATTTATCTATTTATTGATCAAATAATCATTTATCGCCACAAAAATTAACCATGTTAATAGAAATTTATAATTATGAGGTTAAATTGTTTTCCACTTTTATTAGTGCGTCTCCTCCCCAAATTAATTAATGGGGGTTTGGGGGCAGTGCCCCCAAGATGGGGTCAAGGGGCAACGCCCCTTGCGGGGTCCAAGGGGCAGCGCCCCTGGCGCGTTCCCTGTCATGATACAGGGCAGGGTCGAGGGGCAGCGCCCCGCGAAGCCAAAAATAGTTCACCTTATTATATTAAGAAGTTTGAATTAATTTTTATTTATATACTACTAAAATAAACCTTTTTCTAGCATCATTAATTAACCCTAAATCAATGGGTTTAATCCTATTCATTGAACCCAATATCCCTTTGCCAACATTTTTAATTCTCATTTTAATTCAATTTCTCAATACCTACATTTAATTTATTAAACTATCTCATAGTTCACTTCATAATCATGATTAACCATTCTCATGTTTATCTATTTATGATAAACTAATATATCCCCTCATATATTCACTAAGGTCACAAATAAAAATATATCCCATCTTGTTAAAACTAAAGTTTAAAAGCCCACTAACATCTCTACATAAACTAAAATAAAAGCTTCACAATCACTTCACCAAATGTCTCCTTTATCACAAACTAAAAATTATTAAACATACTTTTTAAAGATGCAAACATACTCAACAAATTTGGAAAACATTCATAACTCATATTCCAACTATATTTAACAAAAAAATTAAAATGAAAATTGACTCTTCTAAAACTGCACTATATCATTTTACATATTTGAATGCTCAAATATAAAGTTCTATCCTATAGTATTTTTTAATTAAGTTTCTATTTTTTAAAAAATTTATATATCATGTTATATTTTTCAAATAAGTTTCCAACAATATTTTAAAAAAAGGTCAAAGTTTTGCAATATATTTTAGTTTTGCTGTTGGAAAAAAAATATATAAAGAGAGTTTGAAAAAAAATACTTAGTTTGCTGTTTAGACGTTGCCTCTGTTTTGATGTCAGTTCGGTTTAGCCAGCGCCCATAAAATTCAATCATATTAATGACATGGAAGAAAAACATAAACAAGGCAAAGTCTTTTTACGTAAGCTCTGTCAAAATCTCATTGCTCGCATTGTGCTTTGGCGTGTGGTGTTCTATCTTTCTCTGACTGGCAGAGTAGACAGCCATGTGAACTCACAATGACTGTCGTAAATTTGTTCATTGTGCAGCCTTTACATCTACGATGCACTCACTTAAGCTACTCCACTATGTTGAACATTGAAATTGAGCTCAAGTAATCTGAAAATAGTTTCCCTACGGGTAAAGGTCAAATCTTTGGACAAGAAAATCGTTAATACCCACCGTGTAATAATTTCCACCACTGGCTTAGTGCTAGTTGGTACCTACATTCATCTATAATTCCATTAGGGACTTTGATCATTGGTAATGGAGCCTAACATGAGACGCCTACAAAGGTCAAATTAAATCTGTGAAAGCACTATTTTTGTCATACAAAAGTTCAGTACCAATACCATCATACGTTGTAAGTATCCATTTCCAATCCAGAACATTTGGGCAGTCTGTATTCTACCCATTTTCTGATTTCTAATATTTTTGGCGTTCAAGTGGGTAGTTTATCCATTTAATTTGGTTTTTTGGACTATTTATCCACCAGGATGCCAACAGACTCCTCTGCCATTGCTATCTTCTCAATGACTACCATGACTTAATTGACATCGACTCTTTTGGCAGCTCCTCTTCCTTCTTTGCTTCTGCTCTTTCAACCATCCGCCATGACGGCCTTCTCTATTTAACTTCTACTGATGGATTTTCTTCTAGTGGTCATCGTCCTCACAATGCATTGACCTCATATGGGGTATTTATAAGGCCCATGCCATATGCCAATGAGATTGGTTTGCGTATGCTGATAGGAGGGGCTATGCGAGAAGCTGCCACAAGGAACATGAATGCAAATCCTATATTTTCCTTATTTTCCTATCATGGGCCAGTATTTAGAGTAATGCTTCAAATGGCTCATGGAAAGCCTCTAAAAAATATAGACATTATGGATTCATCAGCTATTGCAGGGTATGTGGAGATTCACATGCATTTTCTTGGGAACATATGGGTCAATTTTTTTTTTTATATTTACATAATACATTCTTATGCCAGATTTTAGAGAATCCTAGCAAAAAGAAAGGGCTTACGTGGGACTACAGGCAACACAACTCTCATAACAACAACAAGTTTGAAAGGATGAAATCTGCTGCGACTTCTGGGTATGAAAAGGAAAAAGTTGTGGCTTCAATCGGTGCTAATAAGATCAAAGACAGCTCCTCTGTGGGGCTTCCTTGGATTAAGATGCAAAACCAATACAGGGACAAAATTGTATAAATTAGGAAGAAATAGTTTGTAGTTGTATAAACTCCTTTTCTGCTGCTTTTTCTTTGTATATATAAAAAAAACCCATTTACATCATAACCACTTATTTTGATATATAAAACATAAATTATATATATGTATACATATCTTTGCTTACACATGACAATCAGATTTCTCTTAATATCTGAGAATCATTTATGTTAATATATCGAATATATATCCATGTCCCTTTATTATATAATAGATTTTAAAAGTCTTGTTATTACCCTTTTATTATCACCCCCCCTTTTTTTTTATGGAAGCCAGTTGCTAATATGGTTACTACAGGTTAATAGTTTTATGAAACATAGTGGGTTTAGGGTTCCAAAGTTGTAACCCCACTCTGATACTAGATGTAGTGGCCAAATCTCCTTAGACAAAAACACAACTATTTTTTTTTTTTTTTAAAGTATTAACATATAAATCTATGAAAAGTGTATAGCTTACTAGAATTTCTTCTAAACACATTTTACCATAGCAATACAAGCACCAATATGGATAGATTATCACAAGAAATATAAATAAATAAAGACATTAATGTTCCTACAGGTTACAACTTCAATCAAAGAGTTACAACAATAAGCATTTCCCCTCTTTTTGTTATTACAACTTGGAAGCATGTCACTTCTAATACACACTACAAATCTTTACAAGGAGTCTTTATCTGACATCATATTCTGTCACTTTTGGAAAGAAATAATAGCAAAAATTGAAGCATTTATCTACCCAACCGTAGGGTAAATCTACAGCTACTCCTCCAATACGGAAATAATTATGCATCATTCGCATGCCCGTGACAGCTTCAAATAAATCATATATCATTTCCCTCTCTCTTAAAATATAAAAGAAAGGAGTCTACACACCAATATCAGCCATGAAAGGTCCAAGCCATAACACATGAGAAGCTATACGACTTAACTCTAGCATAATCATTCTAATATAGCTGGCCCTTTTAGGTATTTGAATATTTTCCAACAAGAAGAAAAAGATGTGACAAAGACATATATTACATTTTTACAAGGTACATTTTACACCCAAAACCACTTTGAGGGAATTCACAAACACTACATTCTTTCATAGCCCTGGCCTGGTCCAACAAGGATGTCTTGAAAAACTTGCAAGAAAACAAAACTAACTAGAAAAACCATGGTACTCTCCTCCCTACCATATGGCATCATGAGACCTCGTAGGTCCTAGCCAACCCCCGAGCAAGGGAAAATCAAGCCAACAAGAAACACCCATACATCCCTCATATATTGCACACATCACATTACTTCAAGAAACAACAACATATACCTCATTCTTTCCCTCACACAAGGATTACAACAACCCCCCCCCACCCCCCCCCGCCTTTTTTTTTTACAAGGCTATTTACAACAAGGATCTACTAAGACCCACTCAACAAGAAGGAGATAAGAACTTCAAGCAAAAACAACCATGATTCATCCCTAGCTCACCTAACAAACACATTCATCACTATGACACAAGAGATTCAAAACACTTGCCCACACAATACTCTCATGAATGAACTCAAGGACTTACATAAAGCATAACAACACTGAAACACCTTCCTACTTATATGAACTCATAAAATGCATAAACTTCATTAATGGAGGTTGAGGTGCACATACCTTCACCTGAAGTTATGGTAGATAGATGAAGTGAGTCTTCCCTTTTTCTTCTCTAACTTTCTCCTAGCTCCTAGATTGTCTCCAAAGTTGGAGAGTGGGTGATTGGGAAACTCCATCCAAGTTTGCCACTAAAATAGGCTTCTCACACTCTCCCATGCCCTTGGGAGAGTTGTTAGCTTCCCATTGGGTGACCTTACAACTTTCCTAAGGTGGTACTACAAAAAGGTGCATGGGGAAGAGAGTTGGAAACTTTTTGACTGATGAAGTTTCACATGTGAGTTTTTTTTATTTTCGTCATTTGACAAAAGCCCACTTTTCGAGGGCTTCCCAAGGTGGCTCTAGGGTGTCCTATGGTTAAAAAGGACCCTTACCCATAGGTATAACCCATGGGCCTACTATTTTTGTGAAAAACAACTCCCTAGGGGTCAATTTGACCCCTCAAAACCCAACCTAAAAGTGAAATCCGAGATTTAAGGAGATGTGACTTCCCATGTGTGTCCTAACCAAGGTAGAGGTATGGGGAAGACCAATTTGTACTAGAGTTGGATGGTGACAACTTCCTTATTACCAAATAAATTTAAAATGCAACTAAATTCACATTACAAGTGTCATAGACAACTCCAAAAACACATCACTTTCCTACTTGGCAAGGTCCACAATTAAATAAAGAAATAATAAAATTAAACATTCACATAGCCCCTTTCTTTTCACAAAATAAATAAATAAATAAGACACATCACAATAGGCCTAGTCCCCCTTTATGAGACGAATTTTGGTGTCATGGGAGGCACACACAAAATAGCTTGATTTCCCCTTTCCATGGTTTCAGTCCTGCACACTCAATGCAATTATCAGTATTCCCATAATAATCAGAGCATGATCAAAATAAAATAAGAACTTAACTTTCATTTTATCAATACACTTTCCAGTTAGGTAACGAGTTATCCTCTAAGGAATCCATCAATTCTCTTATGATACTGAATTTCAAAATGCTTCAAATTACAATTAACCCTTAATTCCAATCTATGAAATCATCACTATTTGCTTTATTGAACCAATCTTATTCTATCAAGAAATTATAATCTTCTCAATTCCCTAAAGTAAGATTTAATTTTGAATAAACATCGTGACCTAAAGTTCAAGTCACATAATTATCAACCCTTCATTATTAATCCTACCTCATGGTATACTAGGGACTATGGTAAAAATAGTTATCAATGCTATTTCAAACTTCTCATTTTAACTCAAGGTTAAGTAACCTAACCATTCATTGCAGTTTCACCTCTAGTTCGTAGCAATTAATTATCTAATCTGATTTGTCAGGATGTTCCAATTCTGCAATATTAAACTTTGAACAAATTGAATTAACTATTAAATCCATAATTACATGAAAGTGCAATAAGAGTTTCATTTGTACATCATTTCCTAGATTCACCATAATTATTCATCTTGAATTTTCTTCCAATAACTATTCTTAGAATTAGTTCCACTTTGGTAAACATTATCATCATTGAGGTTCTAAATGTATCACCAAAATTGAAATATACTTCTCTCTAACATAAATTTTACACTTCTAGAGATCATTACAAACCATCTATGCGCGTGCATCATCCATACCTAAGTTAAGGCATCATAACATATAATGTTGCCAAATAACTTAGAGATTCTATTAGATTTACTATTCACTTGTGAATTACCATTGATTGTCTTTATTTTAAAATGTCTCAAAACAATGTTAGTTAATTTGACTCATCCTATTTTTCATTAGGGCAATATCTAATCCACATAAGCTCCCTTATTATAATTTCAGATGGAATTTTCAAGTATCTTAGAGTAATATTAATTCTATCATGTAAGCACAGGTTTACACCTTCATGTTCTAATACCACAATAGTTAACTAAAGGTAATATTACTTCAAAACTATGTCTTAAATTAACATATTCCATGAATTCATTTGAAGATGAAATCTATTCTAATTTAGTTGACGAACTATAGTCAAAACATCTACTAACTTCGAATATAATCTACGGAAAGTTTTGAAAGAAATAACAATAATGCTTACCAGAGTGTTCTTACCAAGATGAGGGAAATGGAGGGGTCCTACATAGGCATTGTCTTATACTCAGGAGGAGTAGTAAGGTCAATGGTTTCTTTGGGTGTAGAAGGAGTAACATCAGTTTTACCCTTATGATCATCAGATTTTTTTATCTTCACCTTCTTCAACTTAGGATCATCTGATTCTGCCTTTGTTGCATCTGCGCTTTCTAATTCCAAAGGAATATTTTGTTCCCTTGCTTTGTCTAGGTCTTCTTGAGACATTCCATGAATTCTCAAGATCTCTAAGGTAACTTTAGCAACCTTCCTTTTTGTTGCTGCGCTGTTTAACACTACATCAACTTCTCTTATTTTCTCCTCGTAGGTTCCCCATCTTGGCTCATTAGGGTCTTTAGGTGCTGACAATAGAACTTGAGCATAAACCTCTAGAATAGGCTCTTCTACTTCATATCCTAGTGGATGAATCCACTTTGTCCTTGGTTCAACTGCCTCCATGCAAGTTGTGTCAGTCTCAACCATAAATAAAATAGTGTCCTTATACTTTTCAACTATCTTTTCTAGAATTCTCAACCTCATCTGCATCTTAGCCCTGAATGTTTTCAACTCCAGTGTCATGTAGTCCTTCAAGGTGCTCTCAGTTGAGAGATATTTGTGGCATTGTGGGGATAGATTTGTCAAGATACAGATTAGAGACTTTTCCAACAATATGGAAGTACATATAAATGATCAAAGACCCAAATCTGAATATCTTGGTCTTATCATGCTTGATTGCCTTGATGTTTTCAATTAGATGTGTGCACAAGATTTCACACAAGTTGAACTCTCCATTCTCATTTACAATTCTTATGGCTACAAGAATTGTGGCCGCAGACACACTATTTACCCTACTGGTGTGTTGAAACCTATATCCATGTATCATAGACAATAATTTGATGTCATCTTGCTCAATAGGCTCTATGGTCATTCCGCGCCTATCACTTCTTGACTTGCATGATTGTTCAACAAGTTTCCTTACATCTTTTCTGATTGGAAGAATGACACCTATCTTTGATAGGCCTATTAGCTCATGCATTAGGTCATTGGTAATTCTGATTGACACTTCACCTATCCAAAATAGGTCATCATGAATTCTGCTTAGTAGAATTTTGATCCATTTTGATTCATAGAACTCATATGCCGTAGCATACTCTACTATAGGGTGATTATTCCATCGCACATACTCATCCATGAAGGTTTTGTCTAGTTTTAACATAGTTTTCATGTACACCCTTAATCTGTCCAATCCTACTGGTTCTTTCTTATAGTAGATGTATGCGCTAATGTCCTCGACATGCATAACACCCATAGGCATGCGGGAGGATGCCCCTTCTAGGTCATCTAGTGTTGATTTAAATGGATGCCTCTTAAACACATATCTTTTATTTTATGCAACATTAAATACTATAGGAGTAGCCATCACTTACTTGTATAACACTTTCTCAAAGGTTTCCAAGAGATTCTGAATCGGCGCGACAAACTAGGGTTTCTGTAACTGATCAAATGCATAGCAGGTCATTTGATGAATCAAACTAAAATCCTTCTCAATCAATTGCTAGGGCTCTTCTACTCTCCAAATGCTCTCAATTTGAATGCAATGAAAGATCTTCTAACTTCTATGTACTTTAAAGTGGAAATTCTACCATTAATGCTTGTCGCATAAACCAGGTTGTCATTTGAAAATTTCTAACTTTCATTCTGAAAACAATCAGCTAGTGCGTTCTTGTACAAAGGTTCCTCTAGTCTCCAAAATCTTAAATCCAAAGGTGCATACTCTGAGAGTGAGTATACCAGTCGCGCAGGGGTCTAGAGCTAAATTAGCTCCCCTTATGACCCCGAGGGCCATTCATCCAGATGTAGAGGGTGCGTCCACTGTGGATGCATCCAATACATACTCATCAACCTTGTCCTTTGCTTCTGACCAAATCAAGCTCGCATCCTCTGAAGCTTTCAATAAATTAACTTCTCCTTTGGGATCTAGAACTAGTTCTTTGGGCTTTCCTAACCTTGCGTCCTTGATCTGCAAAACTTTGAGATGTGTCCAGCCTTGTTATAAGAGTGACAAATGACTAGAGGCCTTATATTCCTCGGCGCATTGACATGAGTCACCATTTTACATTGTCTAGCTGAGTGACCATTATAGTTACATATCTGACATGTAACATTCTAAGAAATTCTTATATTTGATTGATTCTAATTTCTTTGATTATACTGAGTCTTGTTCTTCTGACTTGTTTTGCAATTCATAGCTCTATGACCAAATTTATTGCATGAATAATAGTAACCATTAAAAGGTCTTACCTCTATGCAGTTCCTTGCTATATGTCCATGCTTGTTACATACATAACAAGTATGGTCTACTGGCTTGTGCTCATTCTTAGGTGGTTCACTATTATCTTTAGTTTGATCTTCAGTCTTCTTAGTATCAGTAGAGTCTTTTTGTGTATTCATTATTGCTTGTATGTTGTCAATCTAATTTTCTGCTTCACTGTATCCAATGCAACTAGTATCTCCTTTAGCTCTTCTTGCATACAATTGAGATTCTATCAAATTAGAACTGGTGTGTAATTTGCCAATGTAATTCTTTGCTTCTTTCAATTTAGATTCCAAGCTTTCTTTTCTATTTTTTAGCTCCAAGATTTCCATATTTTCCTACCTTAGTTCTTCATTGAGTTGAAGGTTCTCTTTGACCTGTTCTTCATAGACTTCCTGATTGTTAATCAGCTTATCATCAAATTCTTCAAGTTGTTCTTTTAAGGATGCATTTTCTTCATTCATCTTCTTAACCATTGTCCCTAGATCATTGGTAGAGCATTCTTTTAAATCCTTTCTTAGCCTTTTGATGACTAATTGAGCATCACTGAGTTTTTCCTTTAGTTCTTCAGTTTCTCTTTCGGATTTGTCCAGGTCTTCAAGAGAAGCTTCAAAATTTCTTTTCAAATGTTTCATTTATGCTTTGTCCATGATCTCCTCAAGTGGTTAAACTTCTTTGCTGAGGACTAGAGCTCTAATACCAATTGTTAGGAATGGGAACACTGAGAGGGGGGGGTAAATCAGTGTTCCCTATATTTTATCTTTTCACTTAATCTCTAAACTGAACTTAAATGCTTAAGTACTGAAATGAACATCCACATAAACATGAAACATGAAATCAACACATAAAACCAATATGGTTACAGGGAAACCCAAATAGGTAAAAATCCTGGTGGGAATTGACACCCACTAATATTCTGTACTAGTGTTTTATGATCCTTGTTAGAAGATCCTTAACCCTGTTAGGAGTTGCTTTACAATGCATTAAGTACAATAGACTTTGTTAAAGGTTAGACCCTATTAAAATTCTTTTACGATGAACCTTATTAGGGGTGTGGACGCACTATCCTAGAGCTCACTACTCAAATGGTGAAGGCTACAACCTTCTGATCTCAGATACGCACTATATCTGCTAGATGAACTGTCATTGTGACACTACTTGTCAGATCAGTTCCTTTGATGCGCTGATGCTTTGACCTCTTGCAAAGCTCTAATACATCTTATAGTCTCTTCACACACTTATGATCTTCTTGTCACAACTCTATATCAACTTCCATTCCAATTACAATGGGTGCATCTCATATTTATATGTGCATACAAAACAAACAACTAGGTCAGCCCTTTAATTGATTACATAAAAAACTTCCAATTGAATTGGCTCAAGCGTGTTTACAAAAAAATATATTTACATGTCGGGAACCTCATTACAATAGGTACATAGCATTTACAACATTAGAATATAACCGCAAATCAAAATGCTAACAATCGGCTGCTTATTTTGTTCTTCTCTGGCACACACTGACTGTGCAACTTCAACTATCTGTAACTTTGGCATACTTGCATATATGATCATGTGCTCATATACTAAGTATGAATATAGTCTAACCAACTTATCTTCCAGGACACACACCATAACTTGGTTGTATGCATGTGCGCTAATGCTCTGAGCTTTAGGAACTCTGTACACTGTCCAGTCTTCAACACTTAGCCAATTTCTGATCTTCCCATCGAGTGCGCTGACTCCAAACTACTTTATGACTTTGTTTCTATAATGAAAACACTATACTAAGTCATATACATCAGTATAGCCAACTTTCCAACATGCATAAGGGAGGACATCATAGAGATGGTACTATGTTTGCTGTGTGAAATTAGAATCATTGTGTATCCTATATGTTTGCATAAGTGTTGCATTAACTAGATTAACATGAAATTCTCAACTCATTATTTAATGAAGATGCGAATGTCTACTTTATCCAATTGATTCTTGATTTTTTCTATAGTGATGAATGAGTAAAGGTTTATAACTATTTTGAATTATAAATGAATGATTGATCAATGTGATTTTCAGTTTATTCCTAACCATAATTATATTGCTCATAATGATTGTATACCATGTTCTTATTTTATGGCTTGTTTTTAGATGTTGTGTTTTGTTTTTAGAAAATGCTTTGTATTTGAGGGATATATATCCTTATTTGTTTGTAGGCTTCGAGGAGTAAGCCTAATTTTAGGGGGTTGGATATAGTACCCCGCTCCTAGTTTGATTTTATAAATGTTATGATTATTTTAGGATGATTATATATATGCTAGGAGTTCATTAACACTTATGATTTTACTAACCCCATACTTGCATGTGTATGGTTGATGTGTTTATTTTATATTGCTTTTTGACATGCCTGACGTGGTTGAGGGACAAAGTCATAGTTACTTGCTTGCGAGATCCACACGATCGACTGATCCTTGCCATTGTCCATTATATATTTATAAATGTATGTACATGCGGGTTTTGTATGCAGGTATCGGGCATCGACTTCCTTGAATTGTTAGGATGAGCGTGCCCTATCACAATGTCTCAAATGGTAAGAGAAGGGAGATACCACATATCCAAAACCCTAACCTAAGCCTATTTGTCCTAGGATTGGACAAGTATCAGTTTGACTACCCAACCTGGATTTGTCTAGCTGACAAGAATTCGTGGATCCCTTTCTGGTGTTTGCTTGGTTTTATGTTATTTGGCTTCAGTTGATTTATTTCTTATGTGGGTGATTTTATGTGATTTATTGATTAATGATTATAGTTGAAATTTAATATTATTCATATTCCTAAGTTTATTTGAGAAAAAATAAATAAAAGTTAAATAATTAAATATTTAGATTTAATTAATTATTTAATTGAAAATTAGATTTAAATATGCTTGTGTGTTTTATTAAATAATTAAATATTTAATTACATGATTTTAGGATGCTTTAAATATTTAATCTATTTAACATGAATTTTAATTATAAACATGTGCATTATTGAAAAGTGAATTGTTCTCAAAAGTAATCAACTTGATCTAAAAAGTTAAAGTTGAGTTGTGCATGAAAAGGGTTTTTTATTATTAATTAAGATTTATTTTCAATTTCTGATTGGAGTTGATGTGGGAGTTAGCTATTGAGTTATCTCTAGGGTTGCATGATAAAGAGAATTAAATTTCTATTAAGAAAAATTGTAGTCATTTTAGAATTAGACAGGTTTTGGAGGAGAATTTTTGGGAAAGCTTGTGTGCTTTCAATTTCAGAAAATTTGGATTGTTGTGGTTGCTTGTTTGGCTACATTGTGCATCTAGATTTTTAGAGTTTGCATCCTTCGTGGATTCAGATTTGCAGTTTGGATTCGCATTTAGAGGAATCAGGTATTTATAGATCTCCCAGGGTTTCCTTTTCAGTTGTGTGCATTGGACCTAAGGTAGGATCTGAAAACCTCTTTTTGTGATTTTTGGTTGGTAGTTTGATGGATTTCTATGTCTGAATGATTTCTTGTTTATCTCCTTAGATCTGTTTGTGATTTATTTGTTTTAGGTGTTAGAAAACTTTTGAATCTGAGATTTTATATTTTTATTTAAATTTAGCACATCAAGGTTATGCTAGAAATTTTTTATTAGAAAACTCTTTATAGATTTCCTAGAAAATGATAAATCAATCCTAGATTATAGTCTAACTATAATGTTGAAAGAAAATTAAATCTACCCTTGAAAGAAATCAATTTTTGTGGAATAAAACTCAAATCTAGTTTTAAAATTACATTCTGTAAATTAAATCTACACAATGAATAAGATAAAAATGGAATATATTCTTATACAAAAGAATTTGGATTCTGTGTTTAGTTGATTTAAAAAAAATTATTTGCATGTATATACTACACCCCCACTATTTTCTTATTTATTAATTGTTGCGGATCAAACTAAAATTGACCAGAGAATATTCTGTATACTCCATTACACATAGAATTGTTCCATTTCTCATTTGTTTACCATTTTTTGTCTTTCATTAAAAAAAACCCCGTGAGGATTTTGAAATGAAATCTATATTTAAAAAAAATGCTTTCTAAAATTTCTATGGTAAAAAGGACGTACAATTTATTCTTTTAAATAAAATAAAACACCCTCTTCAAAAAAATCACTATTAAATAAAATAAAACACCCTCTTCAAAAAAATCACTATCACATTTTCTTGGATTCTGTGATTAAAGTACAAAGTTTTCTTTTTTCTAAACTCACATGGCTTTCTTGGATTTAATTTATTTTTATGCTACCTATTTTATAGCCACTTTTGGGGGACTGTTATTTATTAAACTATGTAAATTTTAGGTGGGGGCCACGCTAAGATAAGGCCTCTCCACTCATTGCATTTTTATTTATTTATTTATTTTACTCTCCCTCCTTATGTTACGTGGGAAAAGAAAGGGAAGGAGTGGGAGGTGGGCCCAACGCCCTCCCCAATGTTATTCTTTTCAATGTATTTAAATTTGTTTTGTTTTATTTTTATTGTTGATTAAGCATGTGGGCCACGTCTCTTAAATGTATTATATTTAAGTTTAGGTTATTTAATTTTTTAGTTATATTTATGTTTAGTTTATAATTAATTTAGTGTTTAGTAATATTTTATATTTGATTGTTAATTAATCATTAGTTAGTTATATTTATACTATAATTAATTATTATTTAGATTATTTAGTATTTAATATTTAATTTATTAAATTAGTTTATTTAATTTATTTTAATTTGTAAATTAGTTTATTTTGATTTAGTTTAATTTTTAAATTAGTTTATTGAAATGGATTGTTTTTTTCTTATGGTATTACTTTATGCATTTGATTGAGATCAATAGACTTTTGTGGTTTTGAGTTTATTGTGATGTTATACATATAGATGTTTTAATTATTTTTTTTATGATAATTAATTTTTGTGGGAAGTATTGTATACCAAAGGCTTAGGGGAGTGATTTCTATTATGTTGGAGTTTGTTTATGTTGTATTAGGAAACTATTTTAGAGATTGCATGGTTGGATGCACATATGGTTTATGCATACTTGTTATGGTGGTTGGTTTAGGGCTTATGTATGTGTTCCTGATGTCTTTTATGGACAGAGATTTGATTATATCATTATTTTTGAACCTATGTGGTTGTTTATGGATTGTGAGCCTAGGAGAGGTTAAATAGGTGCATTTTAGGGGAGTGGCTTACAATAGGGGTCTGAGGCTCAAAGAGGTCAGTACCAGGGTAACCTATCATAAGTTGATTAATAAGTGATAACCTAATAATAAAACTTACAGATAACATTAAATACAAGATTGATCATTGATGCCTCACCCATGCTTTGAGTGCTTGTATAGGCTAAGGATGAGAAATAGATGATACCTAGAGAGTAGGTATGATTAGAATTTCTCATCTTCATGAGAGGGTATTCTGGTTCTGCATGGGTCATGTTGAGGGTCCGGGGTCCAAAGTGGCTAGTTTAGGGTAACTCAACTTGATAAACGCTTGAAGGTATGGGGTAACTCAACTTGTTAGAGAGCTTTCAGGATCTTTTTGATTAGTGGTTTTACCTTGCTTTTGTATTGGTTATCCGAGTGGGATCTGTTGTTATCTCCTCAGCACGGTGGGAGTGGACCATTTAGGTCCACGAGGTCAGGTGGTAGTGATTCTTTTACCATTTGAGATTTTGACGTTCATGTACTAGTGTTGGATGATCCCTATGGTAGTTGTTCCTTCTCGATCTTCATTGATGGAGTTATGTTCTTCTTCTTCTTCTCTATGATCATGTATCATTGTATCATTTATTTAGAGATATCATGTGTACTTTTTTTTGGTTGTTGTATTACATACCCTGCGACATGTGCAGTGGATGTGAGTTTATTTAGATTTCATGGATGTCCATGAGGATTGTATTTATTGTTATATGATGTAATTATAATATTTATGTTATGGAATCTTTTGTTGATGTTATTTTAGTTGTGTTTTATTCTTAAGTAATTCTACGTCATGGGACCCTCGAGTGTTGTAACCCATGTTGGTTATTGTATTAATTTGAGTAAATGGTAATTGCTTCCACACTGATGTTTATCTTGTATGTTAACTTTTTTATAAAAAAATTTATTCTGCAAACTTAGTCGCTTGTTTAGGTTAAGTTCTCCTGGGTTCCCTGGCAGGGCATTACAATGTGTAATTAGAATAAGAAGTCCACTCAGCTTTTTCTTTATTCCTTCAAAACTTATGTTTCCCAAGTAGAAGGTCAAATATCACATATAGATAAATGCAGAAGCAATTAGAAGTATGCCCACAGAGGATGTCTACAATGAATGAAGATGAAATTCTTGGTAATGGAGGTCAAAGAAGTGGTGACTTGCATAGTTGCCCAATAAAATTTCCACATAAGTTCCTCCATTTCTCCCAGAAAACTCCAAAATCCCCATGGCGGTGCTCAGGTAGAGAAATATAGCGAAAGGAAATTGCAAATGAGAGATATGTTGAATTAGGGTTCAAACTTTAGGTATTATGAGCTAGGATTCAATCTCTTTGTAATCGAGTTGATTCTCTAAGTGAGAGGTCTCAGTTATATTTTCTTCACTTCTTTTGGTGTATAAAGACTTATTTCACGATGCCCTTTAAATCTAAAATTTAAACAATATATATTATGTGTTATTTCTAATTTATATTTAATGAATAAATTTTTATTTATTAAATTTAAATTAGAAATATAATATAATATATATTGTTTAAATTTAGATTTTAATTCTATTTGATATATTTAATATCTTGTAAACTTTATGATTTACTTAATATTAAATATATCAAGAAGGATTATTATAAGTTATATTTAATATATTTATTGTTAAGTAAATTTTATTATTTACAAGATATTAAATATATTAAAAAGAATTGAGAGATTATTAAAAGGCCTTTCACATATTTCTTTAAGTGATTAAATATATAGCTTTGTGGTTGTCATTTTGAGTCTTGTTTAACTTAAAGGGGGAAGTTTCAAGTCTTTCATCACTGATAGAGAAGTTGTGTCCATTTTTGGAGTAGTTTACTGTAGTTCAATTTTTGTTTGACACCTCACCTTATATGTTCATGTGTCTGGAGCAGTTTGAGGCTATTTCTATGCATATTTTTGGATTTATACCTTATTTTTTGCATAGATTTTAAGGGCTTAAATATTTTGGAGTTTTTTTTCAATGTTTGGAGCAGTTAGGAGCTAGTTTCAATTTTATCATTAGTATGGGAACCTTTTCTAGTATTTTGGTCATAGTTTCCTTTAGTTCTATCTCTATTTTAGTGATTTTTATTCTCATATCTGACCCCCATAGTTTCTACATGTTTTTGCAAGACCTTGAGCAGTTTTGGGGTAGTTTTGAGTAGCACTTCAACTGTGCATTATTGGCAAAATGGTCAGCATTCCCCTCAAGATTTGTGACATGGTTTAACCACCTCCTGTGGATTCTATAAGTCTAGTGGTTGTATCCAACATTAACAGGTTGATCTTTTGGTGCAACGACAACAACTACTTGTAACAAGTGGTATCAGAGTTTGGTCATAGGTTCGAATCCCCTTAGGTAACACTGAGGGGGAGATTGTTGGCAAAATGGTCAGTGCTCCCCTTGGGATTCGTAACATGGTTTAACCACCTCCTGTGGATTCTATAAGTTTAGTGGTTGCATCAAGCATTAACAGGTCGATCTTTTGGTGCAATGACAACCACTACTTGTAATATGCATAGCTTGGTGGAGTTTAAGGATCACTTAAACTCGGGTTTCTGACAGTTTAGCTCTTGATTTTGTGGGGTTTTCTCATGGATCCGACCCTTTTTGGTTCTATTGCCTATTTATTATTTTTTCACCTTATTTTTTTGGGGGGTTCTTCTTTGGCTCTTATTTTTGCACATTGTAAATTTTTGAGTGGATTGTATGAGCACTTTGTAGTGAAGATTTTTTAGCATTGATTATATAGATACAACAATTCCTTCTCATTGACTCGGGTGCAATATTATGGATTCTTTATTTTTATGTTGTGTTTATCCTTCATTTAAATTGCATTCCTTATTGCATATTCTAATCTACATACTTTTTATTGTAGGTCTTTGTTTGTGTCCTTATTCTTTTCTAGAAAATTGGTGAAGCCTAGGTTTCCCTTTCAAAACAAAATAATTTGGGTCCTTTCATAGAGTCACTTTTGTAATTGCATATTTTTCTGAGTATTGAGAACCATTAGTATCTTCAATAATTCATGTTGATTCAATTAAATTTGTATATAAATTATTGGTGTATCATCTTGTTTAGGTTTTAGGTATTCATATTTTCTCATCCCTTTCCTTATATGCATTTTTTAGTTTTAGGTAAACACTCTTAGGAACTTGCCTATATTCTGGAGATTCTTCTCTCATTTTAAGATAACCTAGCACCTAAGAGAGTTTCCATGTTTCAACAGGATAGCTATATTCCACATCAAGCTATAGGCACAATCTATAGTGACAACACCTTTTACAATACAAATGATGTCTTCTCCAAACTTAACTAATCCTCCATCAAATTCCTCAAGCTTATTGAATTTTCTCTTGTCACCGGTCATGTGATGTGTGCAACCACTATCAATTATCCAATTCTCACTCTTGTTCATAGTTGATAATGTAATCACCTAAAAATGGACAAAGACAATTGAGTACTAAATCAAAAAAAATCTAGGACAAAATTGAAATAATTGAATCATAATGCATAATTAGCCAATCAAAATTAAAATCAAGTCTTAATTCAAGATAAATCAAAATTGGGAGTGTTTTAATCAAATGCAATCAAATAAAAATACAATTAAATCAAATTAATTGTATAGTTATGGATAAAATCAAATTCAACCCAATCAAGGGGTACATGGCTAAAATAAATCAATTAATAAATCTTAATTACTCTCAACAACCCAAAAGGGGAGGAAATTCAATCAACCAATAGGATTTGAGGAAAGGCATTCACATGGATCAAGCCAAATTGAATCTCAATCACTCAAAGTGAAAGAGCATCTTGTCCATTGATCTTGTCTACTTGTCCCAAGCTTTGAGGACACAAACTTTGCATTATCTTCAAAGGGTGGAACAAAAGACTCAACCAAGGTTTAATCATGATCAATTACACTACACCCCCTACTATTGGGAAAATCTATAAAAGGAAGGCCTAAATCCTTCATAATTCATAACCACACATTTGAGAATTGCATTGAACCTCTTGCAATTTGAGCTTAGAAAGGCAATTTAGATTTAATTTAGCTTTCAAATTGGAATTTGATCTAATTTTTAGCTTTAGCTTAATCTTAATCATTTCTCATTCTAGGACTGTCATTAATGGTAGCTTAATGAGAACTTCTATTAACACTCTTAGATAGAAAGTGCACTTTCTATTAACACTCTTAGCTTAATGAGAACTTCTGTGAACTTCTATTAACACTCTTGAATGGGTGTTTTTTCCTATTTTAATGGTGCTTTTGCCTTTGAAAGTGCACTTTCATGAATCGGTTGAGTGCTTTCACTCTCTAAATTTATGCCCTTTTCCGCTTTTACCATGTATATGTGCCCTTTTGCTCATGTTTTTCACTTTTACAACTTTTAAGAGCGCTTCTATTGTGTCTTTGGGTGCTTTTGATTATTGTTCCACTTTTACAATATTAATAAGTGCTTTCACATCTTTAAGCAACGCTTTTGATGTTTTATGCTTTTGCACCATGAAATAGCGCTTTTACTTTGCGAAAATTTTGAATTTTTTATTAAGTCCAAATTGCAATTTTTTGGCGTCGTTGATCAATTGATAGGTTAAGTTCCCAATCTTGATATTTTATAACAAGTTGTGATATGTCAGTTAAGAATTAGTCATAGTCAGAATATCATTTGTCAATCTAGATTGAGATGATGGGTGAGGATAAAATTTCCATTCTTTCTAAGTAGAAACATGAAATTTGATTGTGGTTTGATAGGTTTATAAATTTTTGATTGACTTAGGATAGTCCCATAATTTTTTATTTCAATTCTGATGTGTTTGAACTTTCTCTTTGTAGGAGGATCTTGGGTCTTTATGTATTCGTGGTTCATATCCTTTGTCGTGGGATGTGATACCTAATTTGAGTGCTATCAACCGTCATCATATTGCTCAGTGTGGCTTGTCCTTTCTTCTTTATCTTCATCGATTCCAAGTGAATCGAGGTCTTATCACTGCTATGGATGAGCGTTGGCACTCAGACCATAACACCTTCATCTTCCCATGGGGGAAATGACAATTACACCTAAGGATGTCTATTGCATTCTATGGTTACCTACTCGAGGAGAGCTTATTTACTATGATATTGTTTATGATGGCTCAGCATGTCGATGAGTCTTTAGTGATCCTTCCATTGGTGATCGTCATATCCAGTGGGCTCACTTCATTTCATTCCCTATTTTACCATCTATTCTAAGTACTCTGATTGGTGGTTTCCTACTTCCTAATAGGCATGGACATGGGTTTGTTGTTGGGTGGGGTCCTATTCTGAAGGATTTGATGGCATATCCTCGTTGGTTCGACTGGGGTTCCTATGTGTTGGTATAGTTATATCATGAGTTGCACACTGTTGTATATAAACATTCTACCACTTTGACTACTAGAGCTATTTTATTACAGCTTTGGACTTGGGAGCATATCCCAGTGACACGTTCTGTGATAGCACGAGATTGTTAGCCAAGTTGGCCTTTTGCATGGATGTATAGTGGTATCATTATCCAGACCCACATGGGTAATCTGGATTATTGGTGACATCAAATTGATGACTTGGATATTGTCATTTGGAGGCCTTCTCAGATGTGAGGCTTGGCCAGAGGATGATGGTGAGCTTCCTTACATGTTCTGCCCTCATTGGATGATTGGTCGCTCTACATTTATTATAGAGAGATTTTATTTCACCATGTTTTTTGTCAGTATGGGCATGTTTAGGATATGCCATAGGGCATATCTATGTATGCTCGTGTACAGGCCGAGAGATCATTGTGGGGCCCATGTGTAGACTTTGGTACAACTGTACAAGAGATATGAAAGATTGGTTATCATCCTTGGTCTCCTAGGTCACAGATCATGGATGCAAGTATTACTGATGAGTATGGTGCCTGGTTACATCGATATCCTTTTCCCAGGTTCACAGATCCTACCGAGAGGATTCCCACCATTAAGGAGTTATCATATGGGGATGATGGTGGTGGTGGTGATGGTGGTGGTGGAGATGGTGATGATGGAGATGGTGATGATGGAGATGATTATGGAGGTGGTGGTTGTGGTAGGATGAGGGATCAGTGTGGATGACAGGGTTATTACAGAGCTAGAGAAGGTCAAGTACAGATGCTAATGATAGTTGTTGCTCTGATTCCTCCTAGGGGTGGTGATCAGGTGAGAGGTCGATGGGTTGACAAGATTTTACATCAAGTGGCCAGAGATCCAGTGGATAGGCCTAGGGCTAGGCACCAAAGGGAGATGGATGTAGATATTGCATAGGTACTGCTTGATCATGCACAGGGTCCTCCTACTCAATAGGTTATTCCTCCAATTGTTCCTTTGGTTCAGGTAGCTTCTTCTGCTTCTATTTCAGCTTCTATGCCTTCATCATCTTCATGTCCTTCTCTTCTTAGTTTATTCCATCTTTGGGTGATCCATCTTCTTCTATGCCATCTACTTTTGTTCCTCCTCCTCAGTCTTCTACGGTACAGGGTCATGTGCTAGCCTTAGCATCAGATGTTGCATCTTTACAAAAAATCTACACTACACCCCCTACCATTGGGAAAATCTATAAAAGGAAGACCAAAATCAATCATAATCAATAACCACATATCTGAGAATTGCATTGAACCTCTTGCATTTTATAGCTAGAAAGACATTTTAAGAGCTTAATTAGCATTCATTTTGATCTAATTGTTAGCTTTATCTTGTTTATCTTATCAATTCTCATTCTAGGACTATCATTAATGGTAGCTTGCTAAGAGCTTATATTAACATTCTTAGATAGAGAGCCATAATATGCTTAATTGATCTTAAATTTGCTAAATAGTTGCTTAATTGTGGTTTATTTAGTTACTATTTCATTTATTGTCAATACTAATTCTATGAAGGTACATTCCCTTGTACAAAAAATGGCACCCACCATGGGGGCATGCAATCATATCATCATCAACATAAGAAAATTAGTCATCATCAACTCAAGCAAATCAGAGTGTAAGATTTTATCAGAAAAATTTTCGTAAATCAATCAACTGGGGCATCACATCAAAATCAATCATCAAATCAGGTATCGCATTAGAATCTTTCATTAGAATCAACCATCATATCAAAATGATCATCAGAATCAAACATCATATCAGAACGATCATCATAATCAAACATCATATTAGAACGATCATCAAAATTGCATCAAGGGTATTAAATCAATCAAAATTTGCATCAATCTCATATCAAATATCAAGGATTGACCATCAAAAGACATCAAATGAACATCAAAGATCGACCATCAATGAATCAGGACCTATCATCAAGTAAGATCAAATTATTCTTTGAATCAACATGCTTTGCACATCAACTCAAAGAGGGGCATTTGTAATCACCTAAAAATTGACAAAGACAATTGAGTACTAAATCAAAACAAATCTAGGACAAAATTGAAATAATTGAATCAAAATACATAATTAGCCAATCAAAATTAAAATCAAGTCTTAATTCGAGATAAATTAAAATTGGGAGTGTTTTAATCAAATGCAATCAAATCAAAGTACAATTAAATCAAATAATTGTATAGTTTTAGATTAAATCAAATCCAACCCATTCAAGGGGTACATGGCTAAAAAAATGAATTTAAATCAATTAATAAATCCTAATTTCCCTTAACAACCCAAAAGGGGGGGAAATTCAATCAACCAATAAGATTTGAGGAAAGGAATTCACATGGATCGAGCCAAGTTCAATCTCAATCACTCAAAGTGAAAGAGAATCTTTTCCATTGATCTTTTCTACTCGTCCCAAGCTTTGAGGACACAAACTTTGCATTGTCTTCAAAGGGTGGAACCAAAGACTCAACCAGGGCTTAATCATGGTCAATTACACTACACCCCTACTATTGAGAAAATCTTTAAAAGGAAGACTAAATCCTTCATAATTCATAACCACATATCTGAGAATTGCATTAAACATCTTGCATTTTATAGCTAGAAAGGAATTTTAAGAGCTTAATTAGCATTTAATTTGATCTAATTGTTAGCTTTAGCTTGTTTATCTTATCATTTCTCATTCTAGGACTGTCATTAATGGTATCTTGCTGAGAGCTTCTATTAACACTCTTAGATAGAGAGCCATAAGATGATCAATTGATCATTAATTTGCTAAATAGTTGCTATTATTATGGTTTATTTAGTTTCTATTTCAATTATTGTCAATACTAATTCTATGAAGATACTATTTCTAGTATACAGATGTAAAGGATAAAATAGTGTATGGGGCCTAGGGCAATGGCTTGCACATAAACGAGACCCCAAAGCCAATATTTTACACTTACATGAAATTGTATTGATATAGAAAGTAAATGTAGATGACTAATATTGAAATTAAGAAATAAAGGTACTTACCTCCAAAAAAGAATCGGCTGAAAACCCTATCAAACGATCTCAAAAATAGTTGATTCTTGCATTCATAAACTGAAATTGCGAGATCTACAAAACCCAAAAATCTTTTTCTGAGATGAGATTAGGTCAACTTTGACCTTTTAAAAGGTCAAGGATGACCTTAGGAAAATGAAGGTCAACTTTGACTTTGTTTGCGAATCTCAGAAGTTCAGTGAAAAGGGTATCCAAATCTACTCTTAGATCCGAAGTTCCACACCTGTACCTAGAAGAAAAGAGGGTTTTTGGTTGTTTATTTGGGGGGGGGGGGGTGGTTTGTCTCAGTCAAACCCCAATTTAGGAATTAACCTTGAAATTGAATTGAAATTACTGGAATAAACCACTAGTACATTTTGGCAAATAAGTGACTATATGACTAAAACTTTTAGTCACATGACTAAAATTGATCATATTCCACTAATGTTTTGTACTTCACAAATATAAATGACTAAATACGTGACTAATTTGATCATAAGATAAAACCACAAGTGTAGAAAAATAAAAATGACTAAACAAATGATCAAATAAATGACTAATTAAATGATTAAATAACTAGTCACTAATAATTCATTACCCAAACAAAATTTATTAAATAAATGATTAAATTAATGACTACATAATGAGTCACCTAAACAAAATGACTAAATGAACGATTATACCTCATTTATAATTATAACATTTGAATATGATATCATAGACTTAGAAATTCCAATTGACCACTGATGCTTTCTCGTTAATAGGCTTATTGTGTGAGCAACTATATGCACACGGTCCTTCTCATGCCATAAATCTTGGTTTTTGGTGATTTCAAAACTGATTGATAAACAAGAATTAGAGATAGTGTTATCAAAAGGAATAGCCAAATTATAATTAATAAAATTTGTTGTACGGGTCTTAACAAATAATAGTTCTAATTACATTAAAATCGACTGCAGTCTAGTCCACTTTTCCTTAATTATAATTATAAGGATTGAAAATTAGTATAATTATATTTCTTACAATATCATGATGAGAATCCAAATCACCTCATAGTACAATATTTGGTGGTTGACATATATAGATGTGTCATGGTCAACGTAATATATTATAGGAGAAAAGGGGAAAAAAATCCATAAATGTATATAAATTTTTATATAATAAAGTAAAGTGTGAAAATATGATATTAACATAAATCAAAAGTATATATAGATATTCTATTGAAAGACTTTTGAAAATGAGACTAAAATTTCCCATAAATTTGAAAAAGTGAATGCAATGCATTCAAAATTGTTATAATAATTATAAAAATTACACATTTGATGGGATCTATAAAAAAATCAAATTTTATTTGCAAGAAAAATAGAATATGATGTGATTAATGATAATCGAAAGGAAAGACAAGATATGAAACTTAGTAAGCTTAATAGACTCTAATTTCATATCTACCAATATAAGAACCCAAAACATTAGTGATAAAAATTCCACTTTTTAGTTTTTGAGTCAAAGTAATTGGATGTTTCATCAATTGTGGTTAATAAGAACCCATCTCTTTTGAGAATGAACCAAACACTTGGCACTTATTACATCCAGGTGATGCTTCCAGAGGTGAAGTATGGAGACTTTCATCTACAAGCATCACTTAGATGCAATGAGTGCTAATTGCTCCATTCATTTTTATAGGAGACATGTTCTTCTTTGTACAAGTATTACCAAAATGCAATGAATACTAAGTAGTTTTATTCATCCTCACTAGAAAGGTGCTTGCTATAGAGCCAAAAATTTGCATCAGAGTTTTGCATGCTTCTCCATGGATGTTGAGTATGTCAGTGCAATTATGTCGTATATGTCAAAGTAGTTAATTTTTGCATCACACTTTTGAATTCTAAAAAATGGTACCATTTTGATAAAAGAAAACTACATCCAAATTTTTAATCATTAAAATAATTAATTTAAAAGTATGTTTAACTTCAAATTTTTAATATTTAAAAGATATAATGTGGGAACATCAATACTTAAAGATTAAATTTTAAGTTTTATAATTTTTTTAATTTTTAATTTTTAATGTTTATTTTAATTATAATTTTATATTTTCAATTGTATATTTATATATTATAATATAATTATTATTAATATAAATAAATTTATTATTTTAAAATTAAGTATATAATCTATTATTAAAATTTAAAAAAATATATAATTATATTAATAATTTTAGTTATTAATAAAATGCTATATGTTTTAAATGTTAAATAATAGTAATATGAATGTTTTTTTAATATTAATCTTATTAAAAATCGCAAGCCTTCTTAGAACTAAAGTTTGGGTAGTAATATGAATATATGTTTTTTGGAGTTTGCATACTTATTTTTTGAAATGTTTTTATCATAACTATATATATATTTATACAAGTATAAATAAGTAACTAAATAAATATAAAAAATTATAGTTTAAAAGTACTCACCATTTCTATATCACCATATAAAAGTGTCTTTTATTAAAATGAATATCCTATTAATGTCTAAAACTCTGCAAAATAAAGAGGATCGACATACACAAGAAAAAAAATCATCCATTTTCAAATAGGTTGAGTTTCGCGAGTAGAAGGCAGGCATGCATTTTGGGCACAGGAGAGCGGGGCATGCATTTTGGGCACAAGCGAGCGGGAAGAAACCAAAATGGAAACCACCAGATTTTGCAATAAAATCTCCAAATCTGTTCGATGTCCACAAACAACAATTCCTGCACATTAGAAAGCTTCAATGCTAGGTGCAAGAGAGCGATGAGAAGTTTTTATTGAAGGATCAATTCTGGGTGCAAGAGAACTCTGCATTGAAGGTATGTTCAATGAATATTTGTATTTTCAGGATATATCCAACTATAGAATATCCAGTATTTATGACTATATGCAAATTCATATACATTTCCTCTTCCTCTGCAC
Organism: Chamaecyparis obtusa; assembly: GCA_027943335.1. Classification (NCBI taxonomy): domain Eukaryota; kingdom Viridiplantae; phylum Streptophyta; class Pinopsida; order Cupressales; family Cupressaceae; genus Chamaecyparis; species Chamaecyparis obtusa. Next base: position 3,583,111 of record BSBK01000413.1, read on the forward strand.
TTACTTCAATCCCTTCAATCTTGAGCCTTTTTCCTAAGCCTAGCTTTGCAAAGTCTCCAGATAATGCTTCTGGTTCAACCCTGTAGAAACAACTGCATTCTGCTCAAAATTATGGAAGTCTTTTTTCTTCAATAAGACCAGAAGATGTGACCTAAGGACAAGGTCACACAAGACTGGTGTTTTTGAGTATGGTGTTTTATCTATGACTGGGAAGGCATTGTGCTTAGTGCTTTTCAAAATCTATAGAATGTTTGAAACCTTCTGTATTCTGTGAAGGGTTACCAGTGGACCTATGACAACATCCCCTGCAATGAGTTGACTCATAAATGGTCCAGGATGTGCTTCCAATAATAGAAGCCCCTTCAACTTTCAAGTGTACAATTTTGTCATAGACACTATTTTTGAAGCTATCAGCTATTGTCTTCAAAATTAAGAGTTCTATCATAATGAAAGGGAGCAAGGATAAGTTGTTTGTGAGCTCCAAAAGGATCACACAAAGTGAAACTATCATCCTCATTGACCCTCCTAGAAGAGAGGCTGCACCAAGCACTGTAAAAAGTCCCTAATCAATGTTTGCAAATGATTCCATCAACTTAACAAGTGCTCTACCATATGTAGAGCCTATTAAGATTACCGATATGAAGACATTTGATGGAAGTGCAAGTCCATATGTTACTAGTCCCAATATGAAAATTGTAACAAAGAAGAGCATCAATTATGTCAAATGAAACTCATTTCCAGTGCCAGAACTGAATATATTTCTAATAGTAGCATCATTTGTGTTGAAAAGCAAAGTTGCAAGGTCATTGTAATAGCCTGCAGGGCAATAAAATTGCTTGAAGTTCCCTATTTTGTGAACATTGGGACATTCATGGTTGAGCATCTTTCCTTCTGGACATGGTGTACATGCTACAAGCCGTGGAAGTCCAAATATACAATAGGATGTATACAAAGCCACAGTGCATGAAAGGAGTATTTTGGATATTGGCCCTCTCCTGTATCAGTAATACACAACTATGTCATTCATCGCCATGTTCTGTACAAAATTAAGAAAACTTTGTAATTCTTAAATAAGGTTAAGTACTCTTAATAAGTATACTAATGGGGTAAATAGTACTATTAGATAAAGGAGGTTTCTTGACTGCATGAGACCTAAAAGTCCAGAAAAGAAAGTAGTCCACATGTATGCAGGGGAAAAGATGCCACGGAGAAAAATGAAGAACAGGGGAACATACAATTTTTCATTGCTTTAGCCACAATATAATACGAAGTTTTTTTTTTGTGCCTTAGAGAACTTACTGATTGATTAAGGCATATATTCTCAGAGTATGCTCAAGAAGGTAGTTATATACTGCTCCCACCACTCCTCCAATGACACCTAATATCACTACTAGAAGTAGATCAATAGCCATATATTTTATAGTCACTGAACTCACATCAAACATTATCAGTCCTCCACCTCCAAAAAGCCCATAGTTTCCACTTCCACAATAATCAATGAATGCTCACAGTACTACAACAACCACTGCAATTGTGAAAAATGTCCTCCAAAGAAGAGCACTTCACCACCTACATGTATCTTTTTAAAATTATTGTGCTTTCATTTTTTAAGGATTTGAATTATAAAATCATCCTAGCCATTAGGCACAAATAGAACATCAAAAGAAGATCATAAAGAGATTGAACATTCTAGACAAGTTACCAAGGTGGTCTAAATAAAAAACCATCCGGCCATTCTGCTGCTGTCATACATTTATCCTATCAGATGTCTAGTCCCAATTCCCTAGAGCATGTGTTGCATCTGATTGATTTTAGTGTAATATGATTGACATGTTGAGCTTCTTGACATGAGAATTTTCCTTCTAGACTAGGCGGTAATGGGTTGTATATGAAAATAGTTTTATAACTTGGTGCAAATTATGCCTTAAGCATAACTTGAATTAAGGAGATTACTCGCCTACTTATGCATTATTGAGTAAACATGATTTAGCTTTTAGTAGATTATTTCATTTACTTTTAAATGTGTCTCTATCAACTTTTCTTGAGTCTTTTGGTACATTAATGTTAAATTTAATAGATGAGTCATGAAGGGATGCAAATCAGATTATGTTCATTTACTTTTAAATGTGTCTGTTTCAACTTTTTCTTGAGACTTTTGGTACATCCAAGCTAAATTTAGTAGCTGAAAGGATGTAAATTAGATTATGTTAGTTACTTTTAAATGTGCCTGTTTCATCTCTTCATGAGGCTTTTGGTATGCTCAGGATAAATTTAATATGTGAAAGGAATCAATTCATATTTATTCAACTAATTTTATTAAAAAGCTAACAAAATGTTTAGATATGGAAACCTTTAAGTTAGATTTGAATTGTCTAAGTGCAAACTGGATCTTGCTTACCTTGGGACTATATATGCCAGTCAAAGCATCATCACCACACTCAATTAGTTACCAATGTTTGGTCTAGCATGTTGGGCTAGGTACTTAGCTTATAATTATAACTAGAAATGAGATGAAAGTATTTCATGAGTATCTTAATGAGTAGCAAGAAACTAAGCATTGATATCCCTAGTAATTATCTACCACACTTGCAACCTCTTTGTTCTTTCCTTCAACATCTTGTCCTTACAGTGGACACTCCTTCACCATATCCTCTTTCACTAGGACCTCATGTTGATCCACTTCCTCATATCTAATTTCACAAACACTTTGTTTTACTCTTGCTTCATCATCTTGCCTTCTAGGTTCTACAAAACCTATCCATTCCATCACACCAATGTGACCATGCACTTGCCATGTTGCTTGCCCTCTCTTCAATGGACTCATTACTATCATCTGCCCCTTATGCCTGAAAGTATATGTGTTATCCTTTCCACAATGTACTGTCCTCTTTTCCATCTGCCATGTCCTCCCAAGGATCAAATGGCATTCCATCTTTGGAACAATATCAAACCATAAAACATCTTCATAAGCACCAATTCTGAAAGCAATACATGCTCGTTCAGTGATGTCCAAAATATCTTGTTCATTCCACCCTTGTACCCTATAAGGCTTCTTAAGTGCTGTCCTAACATGACCTTCTATGTCATAAAATATACCCCTCATGTTGGTAGAATCTCCAGACCATGCCTGGTCCAAACACCTTGTGTTCCCAAGATAGCACTTTGTCTCAACTAGAGACCTTCTTCTCCATCCTCCTACTTATTCCTGCACACAACCTCATTTTATAAATGCATTAGACATTCGAAAACCCTCTCCCATGCATTACATATCCATTACAGTAGTGGGAGGGGTAAAATCCTTGAATTTATATCAAAATGTTATCTCTGTCACATGACAGTGATAGTCAATTAATTTACTGCTGCAAAAACCTTTATCAAATGACTTTCTTCTGATGAAAAGTACCTTAAAACATTCTAATACATTTGGTGAATCAAGATGAAAGCATTAAAACAAATAAACTTTGCACAAAACAATGATAGGAACAAAGAACATTCACTGTTCTATAGCAGACTTAAAGCAACAGAGAACTAATGTATTTTATTGATTTCTTCAAAGCATTTACATTGAGATCCTCAACACCTCTTGGTACATTCCTCTACACCATGTTTTATAATCTTCCTTTCCCTTTCCAAACTGTCCAATGACCAAAAACTCCTTTAACTATCTTGAGATAGTTTTGAACAGTTTTTAATATCTTTTTAATAACTCTTAACAACAGTACTTTACCCTAACCTCGGGCAGTCAAAGACTTTTAACACAATTCCTAAATGACACAATACTCCTAATAGGACTTAAGAACTTCACCTATCCTTTTGATTCCACTTTAGTGCCCTATGTGGCTTGTTTGACAACATTTTGACAATTTGACATATTTTTGCTATTACATCATATTTATTGCATTTTATATGTAGTTTATGACTCTTTGACCTCATTTATGCACCCTAGTACATTCTAGGACTCCATTTTCCATTGTACTACATTGAATGACCCCTAGGTAACCCTTGTCCTTCCATCATGCCATTAATGGCTTACAATTTTGAACTTTAACAAAATGATTACAAAACATATCAAAAAGGACCTTTACAAGGTCTTATTACATTCAATGACCCAATATGGTCATGTTTTCATCTTGTTGCCTCTAGTGTCTTCTTAGTCTTCATCCTTGGCCTTGATGCTCCTGCATCAGGTTACCTTTCACACTTTGTTATCTAATCTTCCTAAGTCCATCCAATGGATCCCTCATTCATCCACCCAAGGACTTCCTAAGTCCCACCCTATCACCTACCTCCAAGGTATGATGACTTCTTTAATGTGGATTCTTACCCCAATCTCATCAACTAGCCCTTCTTTACTAAGGACTCTACAACCCTTCTTCAAGTACCTTTACCCCCTACTATGTTTGTACTTCCAAGTTACCCATAAGACCCCTAACACCTTTCATTGATCCCCAAATCCACCTCTGACATCTTCTCTAGCAAGTACATGCAGACATTAAGTACCCTTGATACTATTCCAAACAGGGTAAACACTAACAGGTTTCCTAATTGGTAGTATGACTATTTTTGGGTCTTAGTCTGTAATTCCCCTTAATGACCTCAGAAAAATGTGTTAGAATCTTCAATTAATGTGTCTTTCCTCCCCAAATCCAAAATTATAAACTTCTATCACACCCCTAGCCCTCTCTACCATCAGGCCCTAGTTGAGGGCAGTGTAACAAGGGTTTTCCTGTGACAGTTTACCAACTTTAAGTTTTATTTCTCAAAACTCTCAAACAACTCCATAAAAAAATTGGGAAATCTTAAACCACTCCTTTTGGTCCTCCAAATGCCAAAGTTTTAGTTCTTTTCCACACTCACAATGTACAAAACTACTAGGCCCTAGTTGAGGGCTTGTCTCCAACGCTTCAGACCTGCAAACAATTTTCCACTTCAAAGGCCTGTCAAAATATCACCAACACACCTGCACCATATACCATTAGAAAGGTATTTCAAAACCCTATCCAACCATATCATTAGTTTCATGAAATCAATCGTGAATGTGGCCAAGAAATTAACTGTCTGTCTGACCCTGGCTCATTGTTCCTCACCTAGCCAGCCTAGGGCTTCATTTTAAAATTAGAAGGACCTTTGAAAATGGAATAAAAACTATACAATTATTTAGGATTGCCATGGAACTAGGAATCCCCAAAGTTTCATCAAGATCCACTGGTGGATTCCACAGTTCCAAGCATTTTCCCTCTGTCAGGTCTAAAGCCTATTGATTGCTAGGTAGTGACCTTAAAACTGGTATAACTTGAAAAGTATCTAGAGTTAGATAATCTTGGAGTGGTTCAATAATGGTTGGAAACATTTGAGAGAGTGTATTATAAGGTGTCAAAACCATCTGAATGGTTTTGTATGTCTGTGAAGGGTCTTTTCTAGAGAGCCCTAGGTTATTGACCCTTAAAACAAGGGTTTGATGAAAGAGTGCTTAGAAATGCATGAAGGTTCAAAAAAATTTAGGAATCCTGCTATTTAATAGATTCCTTAAGACTTTTTCAAGGTTTGGAATGTTGGGGATGAGTACAAAGAGTAGTTTCTTTGTAATTAGAGGGCTACTTAGGCCTAGTTGCAAATAGGAGCAGTCATAGAAAGGTTCATCAGTCATAGTTTGAAGGGATGAGATTCATAGGGTTTGAAGAACTCAATAGAGGGTATTAGAAAAGGTGAAGGAGTTACTAGGGTGTTTGGGAAGTTTGAGAGTGAAGTGCAGATTACTTGCAGGACAGGGCTAATAGGACAGTCCTATAGAAGGCAGTTTTGAGGTTTGAGATGAAATTGAGATTTGGATAGTGTTGAATCCATGAGTTGAATAGTGCTCCTTAGGGGGATATTGGAAGGCTATGAATTAGGTAGTAGTAAAGATTTTATTTGGTTCTAAAGTCATTTGCAAGTATATGGAGTCATTAGATATATGGTTGTCGAGTTGACAACATTTTAAAACCTTTGTAATCGCTGAGTACTGACGGTTCCAACTGATTGTAGTTGATTTAGTAGGAAGTTATAGGTAGTTGGCCAATCTTTTAAACATTGAAAGAGGCCTATTTGTATGGGGGATAGCCCAAGAAATGTAGGTGGTCAGGATTTTGGAGTGTAAATCAAATAAAAGTGTTCAGGTTCTACATTTTCATGTTCTTTTTCTACAATAGTCAACTTTGAATATGATTACAATGGGATTAATGGATTTGTTTTGAAACTTTTCTATTTTGACATGTTAATATTTTTAATCTAGAGTAATTTGGGCTTTGAAGGAGTTCATTTGATTGAGTATAGAAAAAGTTATCTTCATTTGATTAAAACTGATTCAAACCCTCCTTAGGGAAAGCAGTGAGCACACAAAATGTGATCCCTTTCATTTTGCACGCACGAATAACCTCCTCTCTTAGACAAGGATGAAGGAGATGGTGTACATTAACTATACCATGAGGTTTCAAGGTCTCATGCAATGTTTGGCACATGACTTTAAGCCATTAATGTGACTGAACAGTTACATGAAATATTTGAACTGTTGTAGTCAATAAATATGGGCTTCGTCCATAAATTGATGCACAACAGGGCCATGGGCTTGAGGAGATGGACGTTTAGATTTATTCTACTGTTTGATTGTCCTTATAAGGCTGACTGTCCTTATGTAGACTATTCAGATCATGTCAAATAAAGCTCTTTTTGAGTATCTTGTCAAGCATTTAGTTGTTGAAATTTGTCTTTGTTTACATTTTGATTCAAGTTGCTGATTTATACATTATCACTTATTTGGATTTTAGGAAATGAGGAGAAAGAATGTGAGGCCCAAATTAGATGATAGTGGTGAGAATGGTGAAATTCTATTGACAGAGTATGAGAAGTTTTCTAGAAAACGTGTGGCAAGGAATAATGAATATTTGTCATAGCTTGGATTAACAAACAGGTAAGTTGTAAATCTAGTGAGTAGTATGTTATTGTTTAATAGTGTTTATTGAAAATTTATAGGCTTGAGCTTTATGTATACAAGATATAATATGATATTTTTGGTTATATAGGAAAGAAACAAATTGCATAGGAAATGAAAAAGGAAAACAAAAGGAAATCAAAGATAGAGTGCCGACAACTCATAAAAGCCAATGAATTTGTGATTCAACAACACATGCACTTGGTGGAAACAATAGTTGTGATGATGTGCAGCCAGGTATAATGCATAGTGATGTGCATCTTGATAAAGTACATGGTGATGCACATTTAGATATAGAACATGGTGATGCACAACATCATGAAGATCTTTTAACACAAAGTCTCAAAGAGATTATTGAAAAACATGGGAGTCAAGGAACAAAAAATATGCAAAAGCTTTTTGCAAGAGTGATAAAGGATGTCTTTGAGGAAAAGTCTACAAAGATAGGTAGTGATATAACTACTCATGACACACTTAATGTGGGTAAAGATGGTGAATTTTAGGTTGCTGAAAGGAATGAAGGGATATTGCTTGCATCCAACGTACCTATTACATCTTCTGGTGGAACTAATAAATCAAAAAAAAATATTGGCAGTGGTTTAAATACGGAAGATGTGCCTGCTTTTGTCAAAAGGAGAAGATTGAGTCAAAATTTATATAGATCTACAGAGAGGGATGCAAAACAGAGAAAATTAGAAGGCAAGAAGCCATTCTTGGTTGAGGTATTAAGAGATGGCGAGCCCATTGGGAAAAATGTTGCAAGGTGGGCCTCTGAGTTGGGCATGTGATGTAGAACCCATTTGGATATTTGCAAGACAAAATTTGTAGATCAAGATCCATGAAATGTGGAAATTGTCATACAAAAGATGGAAAATAATTTCGAGACTACTGGTGGAAAAATCTCTCGAAGATATTACAAGAAAAAAATGAGAATTTTGATGAATAATTTTAGATACACTTGTAGAAAAACTATCATGGATGGGAAAGATAGGTTACAATCTACTCTATCTCCTAGACAATGGGAGGCATTGAAAGAAAGCATGAGTTCTGAAGAATATTTGATTAAAAGTTGTATAGGCAAGAGAGCAAGAGATAATGTAACAGCTGGATACACATTTGGCCGAGGTGGGTTGCAAGCTAAAAAGGACAAATTTGGAGTAAGTGCCTAATTTTTTCGTTCAATTTATGTGAATATTTATTGGAATTATTTATTGAACTAACTATTTGTTGATATTAATGTTGTATTGTAGATGGAAAATAATAACAAACAAGCAAGTGTAGAAGAAAATGTTAATTATATGGAAACATTGGATCCTAGATCGAACAACAATATGAGTTGGAAATCTAGTCCATCAAATGAGATCTCACAACCATCTATTGCACATCATGTAATAGCCTCTGCAAATCATTTTAGCTCAAACGATGGGTATGAACAAACAATGAATTGCATACATGGACTCACTAAGAAAGTATCCCAGTTGGCTGCCTCTGCTACGCGTATGGATGGACTGGCTAAGACAGTATCACAGTTGGCCACTTCTATTAAGCCTATAGTTTCTACATGGAATGTCCATAATTTTATGGATTCAAATAAGGTAAGAGGCTCTATTCATTTAATTCTATTTTGAATTTTTTAGCATTGTCAACTAGTATGTTGTTACGGTAAAACCATGGTGAGAAACACTGCTAGGATCTATTGTTTTAACTTAGACTCATGGTTAAAAATTCAATTACAATGTTTAAGGGCACCAACTGTAAGGAGTCACCAAACCCCTATTCTAAGAGCATCAAGTCTTTCTTATCACAAACTTTTCAATTTGAGCATCGACTCAGCATCCTTAAGGCACCAACCAAAGGATGTTATAAAACAAGTTTTTACTATTTTGCAAACTGCAACTTTGAACTTCACAATGATGGAGATAAACAAGTAGAAATATTACAAACTGAAAAAAATAACTCTTCAGATGTTTCAGTTTGAATTACAAAATACGAACAACATCAATCTTCTGATAAATGTGCCTTCTACAAGTTCTACTCACATTTGCTTAATCCACTCCATCAAATAGGATTTCATAAATAACTGCACTGTCAAACCTTGTTCATCATTTAAGCAATGTATGCATTAAATACTATCAAAAGAATAATACTATATACCTCAGACTTCATATGCGTGTAGCATATTGTACTTGATCAGATTTCTTCACCCATTGAACATTCAGAAAAGATTGTAGACTAGACCATGGAATTCTGAAAATGTTTCTCATCAACAATATATCATCTTATTAAACACATCTCCTTCTCTGCATAAGACAATCAAATATTTAACAACTTTTCATTTGATAATTGCAATGTGATTACTTCATATCAGAACAATACTTTGTATCGAGCACATACTCTATTCACATTTCATCAGGCTTTTACATATCTCGTCAATGATACACACTCTCGCACACATCTTCCATCAAAATACCAATGAATAAATAAGACAACTCCTTTCTTGATCGACAAGAATTCTAACTAATAAGAGTTAGGAGGTTGTAACTGTACAAGTATTCATCACAATTGTAAGTAGTGTAAAATGCTAGAAGTTTAACATAATTAAACTTATACCCATTAATGGCATTAAGGAGGTTTCTTACAACAAAGGAAATATATAAAAGATTTCATATAGCTAATCCTCATGGCAATGATGCCAGATTAAAACATATTCAAAAACATCTCCGTCTCTTAAGCCTAAAAAAAATATATCCTCTGAAATATGAACATGAGGTTCTTAATTACTTTGTTGATCCCGAACCATTCTCTTGAAGACTTAATTACTAGTATGTTGTTACGGTAATTTTCTTTTATGTATTTTCTGTTTGATGGCTTGTGAGAGATAAAAGAAATCAATCAATGCAAATTCCAAATATCTTTATATTAATGAGGATAAAGTTTACTTTAATTTCTGAGATTTATTTCCAAACTAGAATGCTAATATAAATTTTGATCTGAAAATGAAGGGTAATATCTATGAACCAAAACTTCTTTGATATCGATACTATAGAGTAGATTGGGGAATGCAAAATGCTGTCAAATTAATATTGCTCTAATCCAGGATGATGCTCTACCTAGATTCCTGATCTATATTGCTTTGATTTACTGAGATGCTTATTAAGAAACTATGTTGAAATAAAGCACCTGATCCTTACAATAATCTGATCGCCTTCTCTGAAATTGTCTTTTATAATCATGCAAATGGAATAGACGTAATCTAGTATGAGAAATAGGATCTTGTACTTGATCCTCTTTCAAATTATTATCCTTTAATTTTATGTTTCTTTAATGCCTTCTTGTGAGTCTAATCTCTGTCACTGTTGCTAAATAATGGCTCAAGTTTCATGCAATTTTATGTGAGAAGTTTATGCCTTAGTCTGATTACAATCTTTTGTTCTTGCAATAATCTGAGATGCTATTTCTACTTGTCAATTTCTTCTTTTCATGTGTTTGGGACCTTGCCAAACAGGGGACAAATACCTCCTTTAGTTGGCTATATTAAATCCCTTTAAGTGCTTCAGGTATGAAGACTATATGCCAATAAAATATGCACCTTGAAGAAATGGATGATCTTCCCTTATTAAGAAACAAAGGGCATGATGTGAAAAGTTGTATCTCTTTGATCAGAACTCTTTCAAACTGAATTACTATTTTAACAAATCATACCTCTTCCTTGTAACTAACAATATCATTAGTTAGTTATCTAACTTAGATCATATTAATTCCTTCCTTTGGCTGCAATTATAGATGAGATGTCTTCTTCCTTTGTGCGATCTGGCTTCCTCTTTCTAGACAGCAATTACTTATTTCTTGGATAATGTTAGCCCCCTTATTTTCTTCTTTCTTGTATAGTGATAATACTCCTCATTGATCTGTGTAATAATGAGAGGGGAATATGTTGATCTATTTATAAGACCTTATAGATTTGTTTGTCACTTATCTGATGTAATAATCCTGTAGCAATGATGACTGGTGATGGTTAGTCTACAATACACTATTGTTGTTTCTGACATGGAAGAAAATACCACCATTGCATTTAATCTACCATTGCATTGATCTATCTACTAACAATTTGACCACGTGTAGAGCAATTCTATCAAAGCTGCACAAAAATGCTTTGATGCCAACAAAGCTGTTGATATTGACATCGATTGCGATGAATTAGTGGACATGAATGTGGATCAAGACAGTTATAGTTGTGGTAAAGTTGAAGTAATGTAATAGTTGTCAATTATCTATCCTAATCTTCATGCTTGAAATGTTATTTTAAACAAATAATTATAGATTTTGCATTTTTCTAGATGTAAGTTAATTTGTCACAATATTTATTAGCTATCTTCATTACACAATTTAGAATTGTACTTATTTCTTGCCAAGGTTTACATATCATACCCTCTTCCAGCATATGACTTGTACCTATTTTCTCTTCAGTCTATTGTGCATACAGGGAAAGATGCTCTCAATAGACCTATCTATAAAGCTCCACAATTTGAGAAGGATGTTGATAGTGAACATGTTGAACTAGATGAGGATCTATATGATATTCAAAGAAGACTTCATGTTAAAAGCAAGGTGAGTTTTATTTATTGTTGTGTATTTCATGGTATTTGTTTTAACACATGCAAGAACTATTTGAGCAAGTAATGGTTGTTTTATTATGTTAATAAGTCAAATGTTTACCTATGTGATAATTATTATGTTAATAAGTCACATAATTACCTATGCACTTTTTGTTTTTGCAGAAAAATATTCATGAAATCCAAGAAGGAGATAAAGTCAGAGTGTTGGATCCATTTGATAGTGCTGCTATTGGTGTTGGGCAGATCCATTCACTATCTATCATACATGGAGAAAACTTGAAAGGAACGAGTGATGCAAATGTAGAACTTGTGAGGGTCACAAGTAATGTACCACTTGTTTATGAAGACAAACTAGATGGAGCGATCCGTCTAAAAGAGAAAGAAGGATCCTTTGCATAGTGGCCAATAATTTTTTTGGAGAAAATGAATTAGTTGATGTTTATCATGCACTAGATACCAGACATTCATGGTGTATTTAATGAGTTGGAAACTCTTAATAACTTTGATATTTTTAGATATAATTATGTATACTCTCAACGTTGACATTTTATTACTTGATACATATTATATTTTAAAATTGCAGATTACCTTTCTTTCTCATGATGTGGAATATTGTTTGTATATGTTAATATATTTTTAATTTCTTTTATGGTCTACTTCAAGTTTAATATATGCCTTTTTGCATTATTAAATTTATGTAATTTAATACATTATTTATATCACAACTAAATTTAATACCAATTAACGAGAACCAAAATATAATAGTGATTAAATATACTATTAGTAGATGGAAACATAAGAGTGACAATGACTAAATATATTACCAATCGATATCAATTAATTATTATCGTGATTAAATAAATGACTAATTATTAACAACGTTGACTAAATTAATGATTAAAATGATCAAATATACTACCAATGGATGGAAATTAGTTGATACAAATGACTAAATATATTACTAATCGATATCAATTAAGTGTTAACGTGATTAAATAAATGACTAATTATTAACAACATTGACTAAATTAATGATTAAAATGATCAAATATACTACCAATGGATGGAAATTAGTTGATACAAATGATTAAATATATTACCAATTGACACAAATTAATGATTTTAATGATTAAATAAATGACTATCAAGATTAAATGAATGACCAATTAACAACAACAAATGACTAAATTAATGAGTAAAAATACTACCAAATTGATCATTCAAAACAACCAAAAAATGACTAAAATTTATTTAGTCACAAATTTGGTGGTGTTACAAATGACTGGCAATAAACTATTACTGGTCATGTGATCAAAATTGGTCATCTATATGTGATTTTTAGTAGTTTTTTTAGTCTAATTTTGCTGTTTTTGTACTAGTGAACAAAGTAAATGGAACAATTCACCTTGCTTGAGTTGGAACCCTTGTGGAGGATTCGAATCCTTGAATCCACAAGATTGGATGAATGTAGAATCACATGTAAGATGTCTCCAATCAATTGTCTTTAGATCTTCAACACCAATCTTGAATGGATCTTGAACTTGGAAAAGGCTTGAATAGAAAATGGACGAACCTTCAACAAGAGAGCTCCATAGAGCTTGAATCCTTCAATGGCTACTAATGGATCTCCTTGATGAATTAGATGCTTGAATGCTTGAAGTCTTGAATGCTTGATCTTCTTGCTTGCTTGCACTTGAGAGCTTGAGAGATTGTGAGATGTTCTGTGAAAATGAGAGAGGAAGGCTCCCTTTTATAGTGACCTAGGGCATAAGAGGGGCCTCGTAGAAAACAATAATTAAGGGCCCATGGCACAAAACTCTAGAGAGGTGCACATGGAGATGAAATTAAATTAAAGTCTTGACATAAAACTCTAGGAGGGGACCACCCTTAATATAGAAATAAAATAATTATTTAAGAGCCTTGTTACAAAATTTGAGGTAAGGCCAACCCCAAAGTTAATTTGAGTATTATGCACAAAACTCAAGAAAGGCTAATCTCCAATAATAAATTAGGAATCTTATACAAATATCAAGAAAGGTCCACCTCAAATATTAATTTGAGAATTTGACACTTAATCCAAGAAATAGTGGCCCCGAAGAGGGAAAATGCAAGATTTTGATGAGATCTTGCAACTGGAAGCTAACACTGAAGATCCCAAACCCTAGGGTCAAGGTCGAGGTCAACCCTGACTAGGTCAGGGTCGAGGTCAACCTTGACCTAAAAAGGTTGACCTTGACCTTATGGTCAAGAATCTCAGGTTCACAATTTAGGATGGAAGAAAATGCTCAGAATAAGTGGAAAATGGGGTAGAACAAGGGGAAAAGCCAGATCCAAGTCGAATATCCATTCAAGGCATTCAACCTAACCCCAAAAAACTTACTCAGAGGGCTAAATGCTCTTACCATGGAAGTGCTTCCATTTTAAGATGATACATTAAGCCCCCACTTTAGCAAGAGTATGGACTCGATGCAAACTCTTGGTAAAGGAGATCATAAAGAAAAAGATAATCTTATTGAAATCAAAGGGAGAAAGGAATCCTCAAGCCCCTAGGGACTCAAGTCTTTGTCAACTCCAAGATTGCAATAAGATAGACATCAGTAGAAAAAGAGAGAAAAGGGAAGAGAGGAGTGGCTAGCTCGCCTAGTAAGATGTGTATATCTCACTGTGAACCACAAAGAGGATAGGATGGCCCACCAAGAAAACACTTGATAGTCACCCCATAATGTTGTGCACCTTTTGGCAGCTTTGTGCATGTATGTAGTGCATCTTCTAACAGCTTTTGTAAAGTACCCATGGATCCACCTTCTTGTATCACCATGAATATGAAATGCATGTCTCCTCAGGATTTAGCAACTTATGTGCGTTACCCTTGGAAGATTTAGCATATAGAAAATGTGTGTCTCTTCAGGATTTAGCAACTTATGTGTGTTACCTTCCAAGATTTAGCATGTTGAAAATTTTGAAAAATGCGTGTCTCCTCAAGATTTAGCAACTTATGTGCGTTACCTTCCAAGATTTAGCATGCTACAAAACAAAAGGTTAGAGAAAAAATACATAATATAAAGCAAGGGAGGCCGTATGTATGCCCCCCTCCTTAATATGGCAAAAACATACTATTTTGACATGTTAAGGAAAGAAAAGAACAAAGATAAAGCCTTCTCCAACATCAAGACAATATCCATAGACAACACCCAGTCCAAGCCAAGAAGGTCACAGCTCCTATGAGGCCATGGAAGGGATGAATGCAAAGAGATATCATGCAAGAAGTGAAAAAGTAACCCTTGTGAGGGATAGCACACTATTCAGATTCCAAGGTGAGAGATTTATCCACCATGGAAACCCAATGTCAAACAATGAAATAGGTTGTGATCAAGGACAAATATCCTTAATGCAAACCAAAATGTTCATGTATGATTGGATATCACATAATAGATAGATTCTTCTTAACCAAGGAAAGAGGTGAATCCCGAAAAGATAGAAATAAAGGAGATGACATCCTTGCCCCTCAAGTGTAGGAACAAGGATGGAAAGGGACCTATTATATCATTCGCAACTTTATACAAGACAATGAGCCCCCAAGTATTAGGCTACCATTGTTTATATAATGTGGAACTCCATAATAGGAACATCAATGTTATTTAGAGAAAACAAGATTGAAATACAACTCATTGTCACATGATATATAAATAACCTTACTATCAATGAGCTGCCTAATCTTATAATGTAAAACATGACATTCATTAGTAGAGTGATCATGAAATCTATGATATAAACAAAAAGGAAGAGTCTTCAAGTATGAACTACATTTCTTTTTGCGTTTAGGTCTAGTAATCATCTTGGCATGAAGGAGTTTAGGCAAAAGAACTTCTTGGTCAAATTCCTTCACAGGTTCATCATGTCTTGAAGTGTTATTTGAGATGTTGTTAACATTGATTTTTTGTTGAGGATTAAATCCCAATCCATAAGAATGCTCATGCCCCCCAGTGTGTAAGGGCATTTGAATTCCTTGTTTATGCTTATCACATCCTTGACTATTAAATCCTTGTTTAACAAGGAAATGATAACTAGGACCATAACGAGAAGACATATCAGAAGAAGACAATGGAACTTGAGTAGTCACAATATCATCCTTGGTAGATTTGACAAGTTCATTGTGGGTAGAAGCAGCAACAAATTTATTACAAAGGGGTTTAGAAGAAAAAACTCATTGTCCAAATTCTCTTCATAAAATCAAGATCTTTAACCTTATACTCTCCAATAAAGGTAGGAGTAAAATCCAAGGTTCCCCAATCATCACTAGGAAGAGCATTAGAGGAAGAAGGATTGCTATTAGGAATAGGAATAGTTTGATTTTGAATATTAAGACAAGGATTAGGCACATCATCTGCATGAAGCATATACATCCCATTGTTATGTATAAACTTGACTTTACGATGAAGGGTGGAAGGAACGGCATGCATCTCATGCAACCAAGGTCGACCCAAAAGAAGATTATAATTGAGAGGTCCAGGTATAACATGAATAGGTGTATTCAAGATGACCAGTCCTACTTTGATAGGTAAGGTAATGATTAGTGTTCTTAGCAATGTTATCAAAGGCACGAATAGCAACATTGTCAAGTTGAATAGTTGAAAGATCGGTGTTAATTGGTTTTAGCATGTCCATACTACAAACATTAAGCCTAGATCCATTATCAATCAAGGTCCTATGAATGATACTTTTATTGATAGTAACAACAACCATAAGAGCATCATACTGATTTTGAACTTCTTTAGAAGGTAGATCCTTTTGAGTAAAAACAATGTCAGGAGGACCCGGGGTAGCATGCATGCATTGTAAGAAGTTATTGATGTTCTCTTGATTAGGAGGTGGAGTAGGAAGAGTTGCTAGAGATTTTTTCAAGGCTTCATGGTAGGTAGGTGAAGTTTGAAGAAGCTCCCATAAATAAATCTTGGCATGAGTATTTTGCAATTGAGTTATCAAATCATACTCCTTGCTAGGAAGACGAGGTGGAGGAGGAACAATAGGTTGAGAAGGTGGAAAAGAAGTAGAAACCATTGGATTAGGTTGAGGGTTATTCCTTGTATGATATGTGTGAGCTATAGAATCTTGATCATTGAAAGACTCCATAGGTTTACCTTTGACAGTAATGCGAGGACAACCTTTGACAGTCAACAAGGGTTTAGGATAAACCATATTAGTCATCTCAACACTAAAAATAGATTCATATAAAGGAAGCAAAGAGGACATCCTAGGAGGATATGAGGTAATATCTTGATTCTCCATAGGATTATCACTAAAAGGGAGAGCATTAAGGGAATTCATATCATTCTCCACTAATGCCTCATCACTAGAAGGAATCTCAAATGGAGGTAAAGCATCTATAATATTATCATCTTTTGCTACAATGTCCACATAAGGGGAGTGTATTTTAGGAAAAGATTTTTCATCATGTAATAAATCACCCTCTTATATCAAAGCTTCTTCATGAGGAGGGGATAAATCAATGTCTTCATCGAAGGGTTCATTTACAATGGTTTTATGAGGAAGAGAAAAATCAACATCCCCATCCAAAGGTTCAATAAAGCACTTAAACCACGCTTGAGATAACTTGTGCAACATGATAATGAATAAAGAAATGCATATAAAATAGATCTAGATATATCTAAATGCATTCAAATGAAATATTTTTGTATTTTTGAAGAAATTTTGCAATTTTTTTGGATTTTTGAATCTAATTACCATGTAAGATTTAACAAAAAGGGAAAATCTAACATCAACAAGATAATATAAAGGAAATCTAACACCACAAAACACAATAGGGCATCTAATTCCATAAAAGAAAGGAGAGTAAGTAGGTCGGGTTCACCAAAATGTAAAGGATAAAATAGTGTATGGGGCCTAGGGCAATGGCTTGTACATAAAAGAGACCCCAAAGCCAATATTTTACACTTACATGAAATTGTATTGATACAGAAAGTAAATGTAGATGACTAATATTGAAATTAAGAAATAAAGGTACTTACCTCCAAAAAAGAATCGGTTGAAAACCCTGTCAAACAATCTAAAAAATAGTTGATTCTTGCGATTGTGAACCGAAACTGCGAGATCTACAAAACCCATAAATCTTTTTTTGAGATGAGATCAGGTTGACTTTGACCTTTTAAAAGGTCAAGGATGACCTTAGGAAAATGAAGGTCTACTTTGACTTTGTTTGCAGATTTCAGAAGTTCGGCGAAAAGGGTATCCAAATCTACTCTCAGATCTGAAGTTTCGCACCTGTACTTGGAAGAAAAAGAGGGTTTTTGGTTGTTTGTTTTGGGGGGGGGTTTGCCTCAGTCAAACCCCAATTTAAGAATTAACCTTGAAATTGAATTGAAATTGCTGGAATAAACAAAGTAAATGGAACAATTCACCTTGCTTGAGTTGAAACCCTTGTGGAGGATTCGAATCCTTGAATCCACAAGATGGGATGAATGTAGAATCACATGTAAGATGTCTCCAATCAATTGTCTTTAGATCTTCAACACCAATCTTGAATGGATCTTGAACTTGGAAAAGGCTTGAATAGAAAATGGACGAATCTTCAACAAGAGAGCTCCATAGAGCTTGAATCCTTCAATGGCTACTAATGGATCTCCTTGATGAATTGGATGCTTGAATGCTTGATCTTCTTGCTTGCTTGCACTTGAGAGCTTGAGAGATTGTGAGATGTGATGTGAAAATGAGAGAGGAAGGCTCCCTTTTATAGTGATTTAGGGCATAAGAGGGGCCTCGTAGAAAACAATAATTAAGGGCCCATGGCACAAAACTCTAGAGAGGTGCACATGGAGAGGAAATTAAATTAAAGTGTTGACACAAAACTCTAGGAGGGGACCACCTTAATATAGAAATAAAATAATTATTTAAGAGCCTTGTTACAAAATTTGAGGTAAGGCCAACCCCAAAGTTAATTTGAGTATTAGGCACAAAACTCAAGAAAGGCTAATCTCTAATAATAAATTAGGAATCTTATACAAATATTGAGAAAGGTCCACCTCAAATATTAATTTGAGAATTCAACACTTAATCCAAGAAATTATGGCCCCGAAGAGGGAAAATGCAAGATTTTGATGAGATCCCGCAACTGGAAGCTAACACCAAAGATCCCAAACCCTAGGGTCAAGGTCGAGGTTAACCCTGACTAGGTTAGGGTCAAGGTTGACCTTGACCTTATGGTCCAGAATCTTAGGTTCACAGTTCAGGATGGAAGAAAATGCTCAGAAGAAGTGGAAAATGGGGTAGAGCAAGGGGAAAAGCTAGATCCAAGTTGAATATCCATTCAAGGCATTCAACCTAACCCCAAACCACTTACTTGGAGGGCTAAATGCTCTTACCATGGAAGTGCTTCCATTTTAAGATGATACAACAGATAACAATGCCATCTCACTACCTTCTTTCTTGTCTTCTTTTACAACAAAAAAGATAATCCCCTTAGCATCATCATCATATGATTTATCATTTGTAACACCTTCCCTAGCTAAATAACATGCTTTCCTTCCTTTATCCTTATATCTGTTCTTCTTCTCTTTCTTATTATTCTCAGGGAAACTTTATGCAAGATGTCCAATCTTACTACATGCAAAGCATTTCAAGGTTAATTTTCCTTTATACTTCCCCTTTCCTCTAGGTAACCTTTTAGCAAACAAATCTTCCAATTCCTCTTGGTCTTTTTTCTTAGAAATGATATCATCAATATTATTTCCATAAGATACTAAAGTTGTTTGACTAGTAGGCGCAAATCCTTCTAGAGTTTAAATAGGCCTTAAATGTTGCATCATTTCTAGGGATGCTATTATCATAATTTCTCAACTCAAAGTTAATTAACTTTCCAACCAAAGAATCAACAATAATCGGTATAGTCCCTAAAAACCTTACTTCTTATATAGCATAAAAACTAATTGCATAATGTGGCAATAAAATTCTCAAGATATTTCTTACCACATCATCTTCAGCGATGGATCCACTAGCTCCTTTGATTACATTTTCTACCTCCTTGATTCTTTGACTGAATTGCTCAATATTTTCTTCTTCATTCATCCTCATGTGATAAAATTTTCCCTTTAAGCTTTCCACCTTAGCTTTTTGGACATGTGAATCTCCTCCATAGACTATTTTCAGCTTCTCCCACATGTCATAAGTAGTTTCAAGATCTTGCACATTAATATTATGTGCATCTGATAAAATACTTTCTATTGCTTCCATAGTTGAGGTGTGCTCTTATTTTTCCCTCAACTGATTAGTAGATAGGGTTCCATTAGGAAGAACATATCTTGTTGTCACATGATCCAAGTACTGATCACCCATTCCTTTTAGGTACAACTTTATCCATTCACACCATACTGGGTAACTATCCTTGTTGAACTTAGGACCTTCCTTTGTCATCATCTTGTCAAAATCTTTGACTCAAGCTATTAAAATTCTTGTCCAAGGGCCAAGGCTCTGATACCAATTGTTAGCCTTACTATGATGAGATTACTGAGAGGGGGGTGAATCAGTAATCTAGAAATTACAAAATTTAAAGGCTTTTCACTTAACCAATAAAGCAACAACTCAACAATCAAATGTAAATGTGCAACAAAAAAACATCCAACATAAAGACACAAGATTTTTGGTATCGTGGAAACCAAAATTAGGGAAAAACCATAGTGGGGATGACACCCACAAATTTGTACTCTTCTGAAGTATGCCCTATTAACCTTTTTAAAGGCATATACATATACATGACAAAATGTAACCTTTTGAGAGGCTTTACCTAAATCTCATAACAAGCTTGTACCTTGTAAGAGGTAGGCTTGTGAGAGGAATTATAACACTTGTTACTACATTCCCTTTCTCTTAGGTTTCCACCACCATTGAAAACTGTTAGCCACTTAGAAACATAACATTTTTCAGATATCACTGCATATCCTTTGAAATATCTCATATCATTTCTCAAAATGAATTTTGGTTGTAGGATTAGCATCTAGAAACTTCACATAACCTCCATAGACAATAGAACAGCTAAACAATCAAACTCATGACTATAATTATACAATCACCATATTCCTGTTAATTTTTGTCTTAACAATTTTACTGTCTCTAATCAGCTTTGCTAAATCTGTCTCACTGGTCATCAAAAAAATTTAATATTTTACATCTAGCATCCAAAGATGTTTCCAAACACTTATATAGAAGTAAACCTTAATATATTACCATTCTCATGATGTATTCCATGATCATCACTAACAACTCATAAATTTATTAGTTGACATCAATGACCATACCATAGCTAATCATTACTCAACCATACATGTCATATCTTATCATCAAATCATGCTCTAAACCACTTTACCTTACACATATGATCAACCACTTCCTTCACTTCATTACTCTTCATTAATTATGTGAACAATATCCTTGCACACAGGTTTTGTTAATGTGTTTTTTGTCTGCTCCTTTGTAGGCACATACTCAATCTTTTTTTCTTCTCTAGTACATTCTCTCTAAAGAAATTATACTTGATATATATATTGTGTGTGTGAAAATTGTACCTAGCTATGGACACAACACTTCAGTAAACAATTAGAGGTTAGCAAAAATTCAAATCTTGCAAGTAATTGAAACTAAGCTAACCAGGTGATTTACTACCTTCTAGTAGATGCAAGTATGTATTCTCAAATTAGACCGAGATCAGTGACAATGCAACACCTAAACAAAGGATTTGAATGTAGAAGATGGATATGAAATGAATGTAGATTTAATCTATTTTTTTGGATTTTGTATGCAATTAAGATTGAAAAACTTGATACGAATCTAATCTAGAAATGGAATTGAGGTGATATGCAGATTTATCTAAGAATGATATGAAAACTATGAATGCAAAGCTATGATATGAAAACTATGAAAAACTATGACCAATATTGAAAGATATCACAAATCGCCTATTGCAAGTGCTTAATCCTTCAATCACAAATTCACCAGAGTAGTTGTGCAAATTCGAGGTGGGTGAATTGTGAAGAGCTGAGCCTTGATTTTATAGAAATCCAAGGCTTTGAGGATGCATTGAGAAAAGACATAAATCACTCTTGATAAACTTAGATTGATTTTTGAGTTATCAAGAAATCAGAGAGAATTAACTCACAAAATCATGCAAAAACAACTTTTTAACTCAAATTAGAAGTTTAGATCATCTTTCAACTCAAAATAGATGTTGAGTTTCCAAAAGATAACAACTTGAATTGATTTTTTGATTTAAAGTTTAACTGCTCTTTCAAATGTGCATAGATAATTATGAATTAATTTAATAAATAAAGTGATTTATCTTCAACTTAACTGATTTTTGAATTAAAACAATTGATTTATAGGTTAATCAATTATTAAATCAAAATTTTATTCAAAAACTATATTATTAAAAATTGACAACTAACTTTAATTAATTAAATAAGAATTTAATCAATTAGTCATAAGATTTTTGATTTATTGTCAAAATTAAATAATAAAATTTAGGAATAAATTTAATTAAATGTAATTAAATGATTAAGTGGTAGTTAAATCTGATTAATTAAATATTCAAAATATTCAATTAATCAAACTTTAGGATAAATAGGATTTATCGCCAAATAATTATTAAATTAAAGATAATTAGGATAAATAGAAATATTGCTAGGAATATTCCTCAATGTAGAATTTAAGATAATCAATTAGGATTCGATAATGTGCAGATGTGCCTTAGGTTAGGACTTTGATGTCGATTTCGATCAAATTGAAGATGTAGGAGGTTAATGAACCTATAGCCCATTTTTGGGGTATTACATTTTTCCCCTCTTTGAATTACTGTGTGAAGCGCAGTGGTTCAAAGATAGTCTGTGTTTGATATAGATGTATGAAACTGATTTGAAAGATTAACCAATTCCAAGACAGAAACTGATTGAAAGATTTGAAGATGTTAGGTCCTGCTTGACCAAAGATAATGTTAACTATAGAAACAATGAACCAATGATTACAAAATAGTGTCAAAACACCTAATTTTGAACCTTATGATTATGAAGAAGTGAGTGACCTGATTGTCCAAAGGAATCAATATTGGTATCACATCTAAACCCTTCAGTTACGAAAAACCAAGGAAATGACGCTAATGAACTGATGGTTACAAAAAGTTGATATAGTTTACAAGATAGATTAGGATACCAGATTGATATAGATCTCGATGAATCTGATATGCCCCAAGCGATGTGCCCCAAGCGATGAGGTCTTTAGATGAATCAACAACTAGACGTGGTTGTTGTCTTAATTACTAAGGAAAGATTTGATTAACAGAATAATACATGTGTTTTACAAACTTAGATTGATAGACTTTGAATGATGTGCAATACCATGCCCCCTTTGGGATTAAAATCAAAATCTAACAAGAAAAGTCAGCGTTGAATGGTTTAGAAGCATGATAATTGATTCAAGAAGTGGTTATACACATCTGAGAATGTGTTCTGCATCATTTAGAGGTCGTGAAGACCAAGTTTGACTAGGTTTGACCATGAGTTGACCATGGTTCACCAAGTTGAAATTTTTATAGTTTGATGTAAGATAATCAGTTAAGTTGAAAAATGGATTTCTTTGACATTTAGAAGGTTGATTATGCAAGTAGTCGGCCATCCTGGGTCCAAAAATTTTAAATCTCAATTTTGACAAAGTAAACGATCTCAGATTTTGATTTTGATCTCGAAAATGAGTTCTACTTGTTTTGTTGGAGGGACCTTCATACAATGCACAGTCCTTGTGTCATGTTTAGCATTTTTGTTTTTGAAGAATCATTTAAGTGTTCAAGCAATTTGTGAGACCATGCAAACATGCAAAATGTAAAGTGACATGCAAAATGAAATGCAAACCTAAGACCTAGGACCTAGTCACTGATCATGTGTTGGTTGTTTTCATCATTGAATTTTTAGGTAAATGGATAAATCAATACAACATCCACTAGTTATGAAACTATGGATAGATGAATATTGATTTGTATGCACAAGAATCAATACAACACCCACTGGTCAAACAACCATGGACATATGAATATTGATTTTAATTTTGGAATGTCAGATTAGATATAAGCACCAAGGCATAAACGCCAGGATGACTTGAATATCATGTCGATTTTGATATAGCAATTTGTATAAGCATCAAAAAATAAATGGTGTGATGACCTGAATACACCTTGTGGAACAAACACATCAAGCAATCAAGAGATCATTCTAAATCCAGTGTGAATTACCCGTAGTGACCCTTTATCATTCACATCCTTATATAAGATCAGATTTCACAATAGGAGTAAGAAATTTCTCAAAAAGATAATAGTTAGATCAAACTTCCTTGAATTTTTCAGGTATCAATGGTCGAAGTACGCATGGCCATCCAATACGAGATAGAGGCTCTTACAGACGGACACCATTTCAATCCAAAATTTCCAAAGTTGTTAGATTTTCACATACAAGCAAAAAACAAAGAAAAGATTATGCCCCCAGTCATCACTCTCTAAATTTTGTAAAGGACATCATCGAAGAGCTTGAAGGGACACAATATGCAAAAATATCAATATGAATTAGCAAGCATACAAGGAGATAAAAGCATGTAAAAGCATAGATCATTTCCGTTCATGTTGATGTTTGATTGCATTGTTGTAGATGCAAAATACTTTCTGGAGAGGAGATAGACTGACTGACTTGGATGAAGCTTCAAAGGAATCTAACTGGATATGACACGTCTAAGATACACTTGAGACCATAGGATATGACATTGATAGCCCTCAAGTTTGAACATTGATAGGATACAAACGTTTGAGCCGATTGGTGCACAGACCGACCTTATTGAAAACAAGGATGTAGAAACAAACTGAGAGGTGTGTACAAACTAAAGTAAGACTGAAAGCTAGGAAAGACCAAGATTGTGCTGATAGATGGAGCATTTTGAAACAAGTGGCACCCATTTGTCAGGTTTTCACCATCTTGGTACAGATTCTATTTTTGCTACCAAGGCACCTGTTTCCAAGTTTTCACCAAGGCACTTTTTCTTTTTCTCATTTTTTTTTTTTCATTTTTTTTTCATTTTTTTTGTACCTTTTTAAATATTTTTTGATGTTTTTGTGAATCATCAAGGTGCCTCTTTGCTAGATTTTCACCAAGATGTTCATTTTTTCATGACTTTTTTTGATTTTTATAATTTTTTTAGGACATTTTGCAAAGACTGAATGCCTTAGGTGTATAATTTATTCAGATGGAGAATGTTGATTGGTTCTCAGAGCTGTTCTCCTTCAGTCATTGAGAGTTGATAGGATCCAGAGCCAAAAGTAGCAGTGATAACAAAAGGACCTAGCTAGTTGGGTTCAAACTTCCCTGTGCACTCTCTATGTGATTGATTTTTAGGATTCTCTCTCAAGACTAGATCACCAACCTGAAATTCTCTGTGTCTAACTTTCTTGTTGTAACCTCTAGACATTCTCTTCTGATATACTTTGAGATGATCATACACTACTTTTCTGCACTCATCTAGTAGTTCAAGTTCTTGCAACCTAGACACTTTTAGTCATCATCAGTTACTAGACCATGCATTTTGATTCTTAGTGATGGGATTTCAACCTCAATAAGTAGTACCACTTCAGATCCATAAACTAAAGAAAATGGTGTAGCCCCAATGGGCATTTTGATACTTGTTCTATAGGCCTAGAGAGCTGGATTGATCATGAGATGCCAGTCTCTTCCTTTTTTATTAACTGTATGGTGCAAAATTTTGAATAGATTCTTGTTTGAAGCCTCTACTTGTCCATTCCCTTGAGGATAGTAGATTGATGACCAATGTTGGGTAATCTTGAATTTGGCACATAGATCATCTAAGTCTCTATTCTTGAATTGTCCACCATTATCTGTGACTATAAAATGTGGAATACCATACCGACATATGATGTAGTTTAGAATGAACATGGAAATTTGCTTGCCGGTTGCTTGAGTCAAACAAACTGCTTCTACCCATTTTGTGAAATAGTCTATAGTGGTAATAATATGGGTATGTCCATTAGAAGAATGAGGATGTATGACTCCTATAAGATCAAATGCCCGTTGGTGAAAAGACCATTGTGTAGTAAAGGGAATTAAATCTCTCCCTAGTGCATGAATTAAGTTACCATGTACTTGGCACTTTTGATAGTTCTTAGCAAACTTGATAGCCTCTTTCTCCATTTTAGGCCAATAGTACCCAACCCTAATAAGTTTTCAAGCTAGTGTTAAACCATTTGAGTGTGACCCACATATACCTTTATGGACTTACTCTAATGCATGTTGAGACTCTTCCCGTTCTAAACATCTAAGGAGTGTACCATCTAGACCTCATTTGTATAGATTGTTACTAATGATGACATATTGGGATGCATTGCAGATAAGGTATCTTTTTTCATGGCCATTGAAGGTATCGGGAATGGTTTGGTCTTGGAGATAGGAGAAAAGGTTTTTGTATTAGGATGAATCATAACCAACAAAAGTGCAGATCATGTGGGTTTTAGGGGAATCATATGTAGGATAAGATAGTGCTTCCACCAAGAACTCATAGCGTAGCTCATGTTCGGGCTGCTGTAATAAAGTAGAGAGCGTTGCCATAGCACCAACAGCCTTATTCTCTATTCTAGGTATTTTCTCAAAAGTGATAGATATGAAATACTTCTTTAGATCATCTACCATTCTCTTGTATGGGATTATCTTTCCATCTTTCATTTGATACACATCATTGACTTGGTGTATTACAAGTTGTGAGTCTCCATGAATGTGTAATTCTGTTACTCTCCACTCAATTGCTATCTTCATGCCATTAAGAAGGGCTTCATATTCAACAATATTGTTTGTGAAAGGAAACTTTATTCTGAATGCTTTAGGGATTGAGTATCCTTGAGGAGTGATGAACAATATGCCTACCCCAGATCCATTCTATGTATAGGAGCCATCAAAGAATAACTTCCATGCTCTAGAAGAAAGATTCATGATAGAAGAATCCAGGAATTCCATTTGCATTGGTGTATCATCAAACAAAGGTGCATCAGCCAGTTGATTAGAAATAAATTGGCCCTTGATAGCTTTTCTTTCAACATATTCAATGTCAAATTCACTTAATAACATCACCCATTTAGCTAGTCTACCTGTGAGGGCATCTTTTCTTAATAGGTACTTTAATTGATCAATCTTAGCTACCAAATGTGTGGTATGAGCCAACATGTAATGTCTCAATTTCTGTGATGCAAAGATCATAGCTAGACAAGCCTTTTAAATCATAGAATAGTTCTTTTCATATGCTACCAATGTTATACTAATATCTTTGATTTGAACATGCTAAAACCAAGGTTTACCTTCGAAGGCCAGTATAATCCAGTACAATTATGGGCGAGGTTATGGAATACTACTTCCAATGAAGGGGATTTTTGTGTTTTTCAAAATTTCATTATCTTTCCAATTATAAGGATGTTAGGCATCAATGTCACAAGGATATCCCCAAGGGTCCTTAGGCTCCTATGACCATTGCAGTTTGTGGACAATTGGGAGGGAGACCATAATTCAGGTGATTTTTACTTGGGGGAAAATTCTACAATTTTGAGAGTCTACAGTTGCCCCCAACCCCCACATCTATTACCAAAATTTGTGCCTCCAAGGGTTGCCTGTTTGGAATTTGTTTGGCAGTTGATGTGCACAGATAGAGAACTTCTAGCCCCTCACAGGAAGGGTACATTCACACCTAGGCAATTCAAGATAGGTGACTTCCTGGTAGGAAAGAGGGCATTTCCTCAAATCATTGCATGGTTAAATCAATTCAAGATGGTTGCTAGCGCTTGTAGACATGTAGATCCTGAGGACTTTATCAAAACTTCTAGGATGACCTATATTCCAAACATTGGTGTGATTAAGGAACATGAAGGTTTAGATGAGGAAGATGTAATCAGAAACATTATAGAGAGTGATGAGGTTAAAAGGAGATGGAACGGGTTCTTTGATTTGATAGATCTATCAAAACAGCTGAAGGCAGCTCAAATTCCTTTTGATGGCTTTTTCCCTGACCTTCCTTACTTGAAAAGAATTGACAAGATGATAGAGATGCATGACACTCTATCAAATCAGTTGGAGAAATTGATTGACCAAAAGTAGCCAAAGAAAAGGGATTTTTCATCTTCTGATCAAGAGGAGTCTTCTGATGAGTCCCCAGAAGGGAATAGACCTCCACAAGTGGGGGAGCCACCAGTTGTTGATCTTACTCAAGATCAACTAGAAACAGAGAATCCTCCAGAGCCGCCCTTGAAGAAATACAGGCTTGAGGAAGGAGAGCCTTCAAGGAAAGGAAAACAAAGGAGAATAATTGATAGAGCATCTACTCTAGTGCCAGGTGATAGGGCTTACCATCATCAATTGAGAAAAACAATAAGAGTAGGCAAGAAGGTGACCACTGGTGAAACATATAAGGAACAGTCCCTATTGTTAGAAAAGGATATCAAAGAGGTTTATTAGGAGGAATTTTTGAGTGATGACCAATTTATTAAAACTAATGAATTCAAGAGTTTTCTTATTTGGAACAAGCAACAAGAGGTGAAGAAAGATCTGCCTGAAGGTATGGAGCCAAGTGAAGAAACATTGAGAGCTTTAGCTTCTTATGATCCTATCCTGGAGCCTATAACTACAGATGAAGCTAGACAAATGGTTAAGTTAAGTGGAATGCTATTGACTCCAGGATGGGATTTGACTTTTGCATTCATCATAGATCAAATAAGGAAGCAACCATAGGGTAGCCTATCATATGAGGTTCACATTGGTGACATGATAAGAGGAAGTGGCTATGACCCTAAATCTCAAGCTGTTGCAATGTGGTCTATGGACCCTAGGACCCAAAAGCCATTTCTATTAAGTATAGAGGATAAGATGGAAGGGAATGAGATCATATGGACTGTGCAAAATACAACTGACCTTGAATTTTCCAAGGCAGTAACTCATTGGGCTAACCTGAATGAAGCAAAGATAGTTCAATTGTCTATGAGGTATTCAAAATTGTTTGAAAGTGCAAACCTAGTGGCGAAGGATAGAGACTTGAAAATGATGAAGATCAAACAATTAGAGGATGAGTTGGCAGAAGTAAGAGGCGGGCTTGAAGAAGCCTCAAAGGTAGTTCCTCCTCCTCCTTTGAAAATTGAGGCCCCTATTCAGATAGATGTGGAAGTACCTGGGAGACCTACCGAGGACTTGGAAAAGATAAGGATAGAGGCATCTTTGGACACTGTGGCAAAGATTGTGCAATATAGGTGGGATAAAATAATAGAAAGGATGGAAATAGTTTATCAATTAGTTAGTCAATTGCACCAAGCCAATGGAAAGGTGAATGAATCATTGGCTACTCTAGAGCCACTTCATAGCATTTGGTCTAGGAGGAGCTTATTATTTGATAAACTTGATAGCCTACAAGAGCATAAGCCTGAGATCCTTGGAGTGCTGACTGAAGTTTTTGAGAAGATTGGCTTAGTTAGTGCTATTTCAAAGTTTTTTAAGGGTAAGTCTAACTAGGTAAAGGCTAAGTTGTCTATGTTTGATAAACATTATAATAGGTAATTACCTCCAATATATGATGAAAATGGAAATGTGATTAAGTTGGAAGAATGGAAATTGTCAATGGATCAGTTGGTGATTTCACAAGATGTTTTCCTTAGTGGCAACTATACTTTGGATTTTGAGAGATGTAACAACATAATTGACAGTCTTTTTAAAATTGAGAATGATTGCATATGCTTTGTGGCAGAGGCCAAAAATATAACTGACTCCATGTGGGATAAGAAAATTAGATTACTACAGCAATTGCAGACTTACAACTAGCCATCTGATGATGATTTAGCAGCTTGGGAGAAGTTAACAATAAAGAAGAAGAAGAAGCCAGTTGTCCAACTTATAGAGGAAGAAGAAGAATAGAGATGCAGATGGCACCTGATCCAGAAATCAAGGGAGAGCATGTTTCAAATAGAGGATGATGTAAGTTAGCCGGATGGTGGTCATCATTCATGCAAAAAATTTAGCAACTGCTCTGAAATATCCTTAGACAAAGGTGCCACCTACAAAATTGTTGAGAAATAGATATTTGTAATCTATTGTTGCAATGAAATTTTGTTAGTTTGTAATCTTGTCTCTAGTGTAAGATCTTTTCTAGCCATCCCAAGCTTGTTGCATCCTTTCAAGGATTCCAAGATGGCTGAGATTATATATAGCAAGTTTTTTGCTCATTTTATGGTGGTTGATACATTTTTGTAAAGAAGTTCTGAAATATAGAGCCTTGTTTTCTTTGAAGTCAAGAGAATACTTTATTAACACATTTTGATATTAATACAAAGCATACTGGAACTCTGTTATTACTATTTGTTGTCTTTGTGTATGGATACTTTTTTTTTCTTATGCATTCAATTTGTAAGGCTTTTTCAATGCATTGTTCACAAGGTGAATATAGGGGTTAAACTTAAGTTTCTTTCAAGGGAAGAGTAAAATCTTAAGGGAGGTCTTTGTGAATTAATTGTCCATATATGAATTTGATGACAGTGATAGGAATTAAAAGAATGGGATGTCAGGCATGTCATTTGGGTTCTAGTATATTTGTCTTGATAGATTTTTGTGGAGATAGGGTTTGACTCTGATGCCCAAGTAGAATAAGGCACTGGTTTGAGATACATTTGCATATGTTACCACTTGAAAATATAAACAACTGAATTATTTTACTTTATCTATACAATTTTAATCTGAATTATTCTATGACAAGTTCATAGATGTATATTGTAATGCTTTGTAGAAGCACTAAATGAGGTTAACCTTCCTTGATTTCAACTCTAAAAAGAAGAAGGATGAATATCCTTAAGCCACTTTTCAATATTGTTGCTTTCATAATTTCTATCATAGTGTTGTGTATCAGGATTGTTTGGGCTATACTAAGAGTTGCAATTTCTTATTGAGTCAATTCTAAGAAGGACAATATAATAGTGAAGGAGCTAATTCTCAATTCAAAGCGCATATCAAATAGTGAATTGATATAGGTATACCTGCTTGAGTATCCATACTTGAAGTGAAGAAGGTTTTTGAAACTTAATACCTTAGTACTTGCATTTTGCTAGATTATGTCTATTGGGATTATATAAGTTTATGAGTATTTGATAATCTGCAGATTTGAGCACTAACATACCCCTTGAATGGGTTGAATTTAATTTAATCCAAGACTATACAATTAATTGAATTAATTATATTTTGATCTGATTGCACTTGATTAAAGTGCTCTCAATGTTGATTTTGATTGAATTCAGATTTGATTTTCATTTTGATTAGCTAATTATGCATTGTGATTCAATTGATTCAATTATGTCCTTGATTTGCTTTGAATTATTGTTAAATTGTCTTTGTCCATTTTTAGTTGATTACACTGGGTTTTCACCATCTTGGCAAAGATTCTATTTTTGCTACCAAGGCGCCTATTTCCAGGTTTTCACCAAGGCACTTTTTCTTTTTCTCCTTTTTTTGTATTTTTAATTTTTTTGTATGATACAACAAGGCACCTATTGCTAGGTTTTCACCAAGATGTTCATTGTTTCAGGAATGTTTTAGATTTTTATAATTTTTTCAAGACATTTTTGAATACTAAATACCTTAGGCATAGAATTTCTTCAGATGGAGAATGTTGATTAGTTCTCAGAGCTATTCTCCTTCATTCTTTGAGAGTTGATAGGCTCTAGAGCCAAAAGTAGCAATGACAACAAAGGGACCCAGCTAGTTGGGTTCAAACTTCCCCTTGTGCTCTCGATGTGATTGATTTTAAGGATTCTCTCTTAAGACTAGATTGCCAACCTAAAATTCTCTGTGTTTGACTTGCTTTTTATAGCCTCTAGAGATTCTTTTATGATATACTCTGAGGTGATCATATGCTGCTTGTCTGTGCTCATCTAGTAGTTCAAGTTCTTGCAACCTAGACACTCTATAGTCATCATCAGTTACTAGACCATGCATTCTGATTCTTAATGATGGGATTTCAACCTCAATAGGTAGTACCGCTTCAGACCCATAAACTAAAGTGAATGGTGTAGCCCCAGTGGGCATTTTGATACTTATTCTATAGGCCCAAAGAGCTAGGTTGATCATGAGATGCCAGTCTCTTCTTGTTTTATTAACTATGCGATGATATATTTTCAATAGATTCTTGTTTGAAGCCTATGCTTGTCCATTCCCTTGATGATAGTAGATAGATGACCAATGTTGTGCAGTCTTGAATTTGGCACATAGATCATCTAAGTCTCTATTTTTTAATTTACCACCACTATCTATGACTATTAAATGTGGGATACCATACCGACATATAATGTAGTTTAGGATAAACATAGAGATTTGTTTGCTAGTTTCTTGAGTCAAAGGGACTACTTCTACCCATTTTGTGAAATAGTCTATAGCTGTAATGATATGGGTATGTCCATTAGAAGAATGTGGATAAATAGCTCTAATCAGATCAAACGCCCATTGTTGAAAAGGCCATTATGTAGTAAATGGAATTAGATCTCTCCCGAGTGCATGAATTAATTTTTTATGTACTTGACACTTTTGACACTTCTTAGCAAACTTGATTCCATCTTTTTTCATTTTAGGCCAATAGTACCTAGCCCTACTAAGTTTTTGAGCTAGTGTTAAACTATTGGAATGTGATCCACATATACCCTCATGGACTTCCTCTAATGCACATTGAGAATCTTCCTGTTATAAAAATGTAAGGAGTTTACCATCTAGACCTCGTTTGTATAGATCATTACCAATAATGACATACCAAGATGCATTACGGATAAGGTACCATTTCTCATGGCAATTGAAGGTATCGGGAATGATTTGGTATTGGAGATAGGAGAAAAGGTTTTTGTATCTAGATGAATCATGACCAAAAATGGTGTAGATCATGTGGGTTTCAAGGGAATCATATGTAGGATAAGATAGTGCTTCCACCAGGAACTCATAGCAGAGCTCATGTTTGGGCTACTGTAATAAAGTAGATAGCATTGCCATAGCATCAACAACTTTGTTCTCCAATCTAGGAATTTTCTCAAATGTGATGAATATGAAATATTTCTCAAGGTCATTGACCATCCTTTTGTATGGAACTAATTTTTCATCTTTCATTTGATACACATCATTGACTTGGTATATTACAAGTTGTGAGTCTCCATGAATGTGTAGCTCTTTTACCCTCCATTCAATTTCTATCTTCATGCCATTAAGAAAGGCTTCATATTCAACAATATTGTTTGTACAAGGAAACTTTATTCTGAATTCTTTAGGTATTGAGTATCCTTGAGGTGTGATGAACAATATTCCTACTCCAGATCCATTTTGTGTATAGGAGCCATCAAAGAATAACTTCCATGCTCTAGAAGAAAGATTCATGATAGAGGAATATGGGAATTCCATTTGCATTGGTGTATCATGAAACAATGGTGCTTCAACCACTTGATCTGCAATTACTTGTCCTTTGATAGATTTTATTTCAACATATTCAATGTTGAATTCACTTAATAGCATCACCCATTTAGCTAATCTACCTATGAGGGTAGTTTTTCTTAGTAGGTACTTTAGTAGATCAATCTTAGCTACCAAATGTGTGGTATGAGCTAACATGTAGTGTCTTAGTTTCTGTGATGCAAAGATCATAGCTAGACAAGCTTTCTCAATCATTAAATAATTCTTCTCATATACTACCACTGTTCTACTGATATAGTATATAGCTCTTTCCTTCTTATCCTCATCATGTTGTGCTAGCAATGCCTCCAATGATGTATCTATGGCAGACACATATAAGATCAATGGCTTCCCTTGAATAGGAGGCATCAAAATAGGAGGATTTGATAGATATTTCTTGATATTATTAAAGTTATTTTTACATTCCTCATTCCATGCAAAAGTCACACCTTTATGTAATATCTTTGTGAAAGGTTGTGATATGTCTACTAACTAAGATATGAAGTGCCTGATAGATTTCACTCTCCCTTGTAGAGTTCTCATTTGAATGATATTTTTGGGAGGTTACATCTCCATGATAGCTTTGACCTTTTGTAGATCTACTTCAATTCCTTTATTTGAAACAATGTAACCTAAGAGCTTTCCAAAAGTGATGCCAAAAGCACACTTCTTAGGGTTTAGTCTGAGACTAAACTTCTCCATTTGATCTAGTATTTTGCTCAAATCATTTAGATGTTTAGATCTTATCATATATTTTTCCAAGGTGTCATCCACATAATCTTCCATAGTTTGATGCATCATGTCATGGAAAATAGATGTCATATCTCTTTGATATGTAGCAGGTGCATTCTTCAAACCAAATGGCATGATGTTCCAATAGAAGGTACCCCATGCACATGTGAAAGTAGTTTTCTCTTGATCCTTTGGAGAAATTTTTATTTGGTTGTATCTAGAAAAACCATCCATTAAATAATACATCTCAAAGCCCGTAGTCATGTCCACTATCATATCAATAATTGGTAATGGAAAATCATCCTTATGGCATGCCTTGTTTACATCTCTAAAATCTATGCATACTCTTATAGATTTGTCTAGTTTTGATACTGGAACAATGTTAGAGATCATTCTACATAATCAATAACTTGGATAAATCTAGATTTCAATAGTTTTTATAATTCAGCTTTGACTAAGAGTGCAACATGTGGATGCATCTTTCTCAATTTTTGCTTAACAGGTTTGACTCCTAGAGCTATAGATAAATGGTGCATTATAAGATCAGGATCTAATATAGGCATATCCGAATATTTTCATGCAAAGTTGATCTTCTTCTCTATTAGGAATGTAGTCAATGTTTTCTTTTCTTCTTCTAATAAGGATTGTGCGACATGGATCAATTGTGGTTCTTCTATTGTGCCCAAGTTGATAGATTGAGTGGGCTCAATTAGTATTGGAGATCTGTCCTATAAATGACTCAGAAGGACATCAAATATCTCATCCTTAGGCACCTCAAAGAGGTTTTCACCTTTGGATATGTCTTTTATTTTTACTTTTGTAGGTTCTGAGACTGCCACAAAGTGGTTTTCACCCTCAGAACTCTTTTTATTTTTATTTTTATTCTTATTCTTTTGACTAAGATACTTGATGTCCAAATTCATCATGCTAATGCTTAGTTCACTGATGGAAGTCGTCATAGGCTCCACTACATTGCGGTAGTAAGCAAGGGCATAGTCATTTGGAAAGGTATAGATACCTTGGCTTGGATTCATGGAGGCTTGGTCAAGAAGTTCAGGATGTCAGATAGTCAAAGTGGGGAAGGATTGGGAAATGGTGTTTACCGATATGGATCTGTCATCATTGGTCCCTACCTGACATTCAAGTTTGAAGGTGATATTACAACTTAAAATGTTCAATTTGTGAATAGGCACAATGTCATGGTGGGAGTCTACTTTAGCCATAGGTGGATCAGACTTGCTAAGTTCATCATTTCACTCTAGACTTATGTTGGGTTTAGGTGCATATTGGTGGATAACATCAATATGTTTTTATGTGATAAGCTCATCTTCCTCTGGAATGACTCCCCATACATAGTCATTGGATTCCTCATCTATGCCTCTAGGAAATCTGAGAATATGTGTGAAATCAGGGCGGATTCCCCAAGAAGGGTTTCCTTCTGATTCTAATTTGAATTCATACTCATGAGAATATATCTCAGAATCACTATGTTGTTCCAATTGTTCAACTGTTTGGATAGTTTCAATTGATTCTTCTTGTTTGATTTAAGGAGTAGGTTCTTGTGTTTCTACTACATTGATATTCTCTTTAGGTTTCTTTTCATCTTTAAGGAGGTCTAGTATTTCTTTAGGCAAACGTTCATAAGGAATTAGCTCATTAGTGGTGTCCAAATCATCACTATCAGATTGTTTTGTTTCTTCCTTTAGTTGAATTGCTACTGATGGTTCAATTTGTTCTAAGACATGTGGAGAATTTTTGCTAAGATAGAAAGGCTTCTTCTGATATCCTAGACTTGTTGTATTCTTATTTGTTCATCCATAGTGGTCCTTTTAGTCCTAGAGGTCCTTTTCCAGTGTATCCCATTTTAGCAATCAGTTTATCCCCTGGTCCATATGACTTTGAAGGAAATTTTGGTGTTATAGAGTCACATTTCCAAATTGATTGGGATTGAGACTCATCCTTGTATAACCATGCAAGCACAAATTCTTCTTCCTCAAACTCTTGTTTAGATACTTGCTCTATGACAAAGCTTTCATTGAATATGACCTGAGACTCTTTAGCATTAGGTTTCACTTTGTCTGAAGGTTTTCCATAAGATTTTGGGGACAACAAGAGAGAGGTGAGGGATAAAAATGGTTCCATTGTGTATTCTCCCATACCATTGTCATTGATTTTGACCTCTTGTGGAATGTCTTCCATCTTGGATGTAGATGCCACATCTATTTTCTTAGTGGAAGATTCTCTATTATTAGGAACAAGTTTGTCAACACTTTCTTTCAATGCATTGCAAGTTGTAGATATGTCCGCTGGAATGGTTACTTCTACTCCTTCATAAGGAAATTTCACACATTGATGGTATGTGGAAGGAATAGCTCACATTTCATGTATCCAGGGTCTCCCTAGAAGAATGTTGTAAGCCAAATGTAGATCAAGTACTTGACATGTGATATCTTTGATATCTGGACCTGTTGTGATAGGTAAGACAATTGTTCCTTTGGAAGATCTTTCTTGTTCATCATATGCCTTGATAGTTATCTTCTTTTTAGGATCAATGGCAGCTTCTGATAATCCCAGTTGTGTGATCAAGCTATAAGAACAAATGTTGAGACCATCACCTCCATCTATCAACACACGTTTGACACAATGATTTTGGATTAAGACTTCAATATGAAAGGGCTGGTTATGCGGATGAATTAAGGAGTTATCATCTTCCTCTAAAAAGGAGATATACTGAGGAGACATCATATGACCAACCATAGTCTGAAATCTATCTAGATCAAGATTATCAGGAACATTGGAACTGAGAAGAGATTTATCTAGAATAGCTCGATGAGCGAGATATATCTGAAGCAACTCAAAAATTGATATTTTTGCATTGGTATGCTGGAGTTGTTGGACAATACTGTATGATATTGGTCTTGTGTCTTTAGAATTTGATGATTTAGAGGCAGCCCTCTATTTAGAAGTAGATGAAAGATTGAAAGGCATCTTAGGGACATTTGATGAATCTGAGATTTGTCCTTGTAGATGTGCCTGAGCTTATGATCGAGTAATTGCATTTGGTGATTGATTATCTCTATATTTTTGCATAATGGTGATGATATTGCAATGTTTAGATAAGAAAGGTTCCACCATGTTTATGGTAGAATTGTTCCTAGAGTAAGCATAATTAACTTTAGCACCCATGTTAGGCTGAGAAGATGAATCTCCTTGACCATGTTTCAGAAATGGTTCCATGAATTTTGTATGATCATTATTGCTTTTATGATTGTTAATTATAATTTCTCCATTATAAATTTTGTCTTGTATGAGATACTTCAAGCGTATGCAGTTATTGGTTTTATGACCCTTATTTTGATGTAAATCACATAAATTGGTCTCTTTCCACCATTTGGGTTTAGGCTCAAGATCAAATGGTTAGATCTCAAGAAATGTGATGATTTTGTTGGCCAACAAAGTTTTCATGGTGGACTCTAAGGATTCTCCAAGAGGAGTAAACTTGCATTTAGATCTGTAGCCCAAGGTTTGTAGTTAGATGGCTTCTTGTTTGATTATGTCACTTTTACCTCTGAGGCTTTGATGGATTGAGTACCAATAATAAGATTGAAAGCAAGTGCCTTAGATGGGCTACATACATTGTCAACAATGCCATCTGTGACGATGCCTTTAGTCTTGTTCTAGTTTTTGTTCTTGTCTTTGGAACTAGATCCAGATTCATACTTCTCTTTTTGGAGTGATATGTCTCCTTTTTTCACAAGGAATTTCTCAATTTTGATTGCATTATCTACCATCTTATCAAATCATGTGTGATCTTGCATTTGTAAAGGGTATTTGATTTCTGGAACAAGATTGTCGATGAAAATTTCTAGCTTCTTTGTTTCTGGAATGGATCTAGCATATAGAGAAAACTTCTTCCTCCATCATTTGAGGAAAGTCAGGAATGGTTCTCCTAGGTATTGTTTCAGATTACAAATGTCGATCATGGTGATCAAATGTTTGATGTTGTAGGAGTATTGTTGATAGAATAGCTTGATTAACTCCTCAAAAGTTTTGATTGTTGGAGGTATTTTTGAGAACCAATGAATGGCTTCTCCTCCTAGAGATCAAGGTAAAAGATGCATTAGGTAGGTTGGTTCATGCATGAACTCCATGGATTGAGTACAAAATTCTCTGACATGGTCTTGGGGATCAGAGTTTCCATTGTATTTATCATACTTAGCCATTTCCACTCTCTTTGGGAATGGTGACATGTACAAGTCTTTATCAAATGGAAAAGGACATAGAGCCTCCATGGAGAACTCTTTAGGTTCCTTCTCTTTTTTGAGTTTGTTGAGCTTGACTTGCATGGCATGCATATGTTTCATCATAGCCATGATAGGAGTTTCTTCCTCTTGAGTAATGATATCTTCAACATTAAAGTTTGGAGGAATTTTAGTTCCTTGTTGAGATAACTCTAGAAAGTATGCCTCTTTCTCTTCACGCAAGAAATGCCTCATCATTTTCTTGAAGTTATCATCATTTTGATATTGGAAAATTTTAGAAGGTGTGGGTTCTTGATTTGCACCATGTTTAGATTGGTGTCCTTAGGAGCCTTGGTTTGCTCCTCCTTGAGACATAGTGTTGTTGTGAGGACTGTTGGGAATTAATTTAGGTGGGGTCAGGTGATGACCTATGTGAATTGATGCAGGATGGGCGATGTAACCACCTTTCAAGAAAAGATTGCCAAGAGCATCTTCTCCAAAAAGATTTATGTCATAAGATTGATGAAATGTCTGAGCAATCACATAAGATGCTGCTGAAGAGAATTTGGGTTGTTCTCCTTGTTTTCTTTGTGAGGATGCTCTAGTCTCCACCATTAACTTCGAGTGAAGCAAAAGAGAAAGATTAAGACAACTAAAGAATGACTTGATTCCAAAAGATCGAATGACACAACCTTGTTAAGATTGGATTGATTGAAGATAGATTGGACATAAATGAAGGATACTATGCCCTAGAGGTATGGGTAGACACCCAAAAGATGGTAGACACGAGCTTGCAACACTTAGCCATTTTTTATGAAGATTGAATTGAAGATGATTGACAAGGTTTTGACACAAGATGAAAAAGGCTCAAATCGATAGATCAGGAGGCTAGATCAGACTCAATAGACCACTTTTTGGAAAATAATTAGATTCTTCTAGTTTCTACTCTGTTCCTGACACAATGAATTTTCTGACAGAATCTGGAATTAGGCTGTAAAAAATGGATTTCTAACAATTTTGGCAAGTTTCTTGCAATTTTTCAAAATTCTCATACAAGTTTCTCGAGGCTCGTATGAGTTTGGGTAAGGTCTAGAATGACAATTGACAAGACTCGTATGATAGTTGACACCAAGGTTTGATTTTCTTTGACTTTTCCTAACAAAACTTGTACAATAATATGCAAGCTCCCGTATGACAATCTGGGGGTTCTTATATGACTTTTGGCAAAGCTCGTATGACTTTCTGAGACTGTGGGATGACTTTTGGACTCTAGAAAGGAATTTTTCTTCAGATTTTTCAATTTTTCAATTTTTAGAATCAATTTGTTTGTAAGATTTTCTCTATCTAGGTTTGCAGATTCATGTAATAGTTTGGGATTGTTTGTTTTCAAAGGACCAAGTAGATAGAAAACATGCAGAACAAAAAGCAAAGGGAAGCACTCAATCATCTCAAAACAATGAACAAGGGCAAAAGAAACCTTGTGCATGAACAAGCAATAGTGACTTATTATGCTAATCCCTAGGAATGCTACTTGTGTATGTTCTCAAAAGTTTTTCAATAATGCACATAGTCCTAGAAAATGAAAAATTTGGCCTTGCTAGGGTTTTTAGTAATGGTCTGACTCTACAACTTTTGGGATCTCAAGAGGGTGAACTCCAATCCAGGCACACTAAGGTTTTGACATAGTTTGAGAATTTA
Organism: Chamaecyparis obtusa; assembly: GCA_027943335.1. Lineage (NCBI taxonomy): Eukaryota > Viridiplantae > Streptophyta > Pinopsida > Cupressales > Cupressaceae > Chamaecyparis > Chamaecyparis obtusa. The sequence continues at coordinate 3,622,901 of BSBK01000413.1, forward strand.
ATCAATCAGGAGCTGCTAGGGAGATTTGACATACCAACAAGAGACCACACTTGTGGAGATTTCTTCCACATAGAAATTTATATAGCGGCTATTTCTACCATGATGAAAATGGCTATTACTGCTTGAGGTTTCGTCCACGTGGTTGACCAATAAAGGGAATGTCCACTATGGTTAACCCTCTCTAAAGGTGACTCACAAAAGATACCACATGGGGACTTGGTCCAGATCCAAGGATTTGAGACCCAAAAAGGGAGTAGAGCATAATCCTCTAGCATTATCACTTTTACCCAAACATAGCAAATAGATCAATCTGACCTGCTAAGACTAAAATTATCTCACCAAGGCTTGTGATGTTAACATCAATGTCTACCGAGCTCTCTAAGAGGGACCAAGAGAGAACGTACCAATCAAATTTGATGACCAAACCAAGTAGAACATGAGATAATCATAGTAAACTCCCTACCTATAAGGGAATCTATCATCAAGAAGAGCTTCGTATGAAAAAAAAGTGAATGAATCCCACTCTCTCAAGGTCATCCACAAATAGTGTTCATAAGGCCTATTTACTATGTGTAATAGATATGCAAAAAGCAAATCTATATTTGTTTTATAGCCCAAAACTAAAGTCTATGGTATGAAAGAAGGAAAAGTCACACAAGCTTGACATGTGAGAGTTCATTTTATGTCCCAAAATGAAGTGTTATCAAATGCAAAATAATACCTGAGTTCCTCGCAATGTGCTTAGTATATTCTACCTATTTTGCAATTCTTGTTGCACTTTTCCAATCAGAATCACCAAGTACCAATCAGAAACATAATATCTCAGTTGTTAGGGTTAGCTATTAGTCTAAATCCAAAAATCAAATCTGGAAAACTGCCTGAAAAATCTGAAATGACAATTGAATTCTGATGCCAAAACTCGTATGAAAATCAGTTACCTCACGTACAACAATCTAGAAGTGATACGATAGTGGGTCTCTGTGCACATGACAAAGTAGCCTCCAAATGACAATGTGTAAGAATAGGTATGAGTCTCAAAAACACTGACTATTGTACGACAGTCAGAGGGTCCTGGTATGACTTTCTGAAAAAACTCATATGAAAAAATATATGGATAGAAAATAAAGATCGTAGTTTTGGCTAGAAAATGATAGAAAATTGATAGAAATTGTTAGAAATGAAATGGAAGCCCATTTCAGGGCCCCACGATGGGCACCATAAATGTGTGTGTGAAAATTGTACCTAGCTATGGACACAACACTTCAGTAAAACATAAGAGGTTAGCAAAAATCAAAATTTGGAAATAAATGAAACTAAGCTAACTAGGTGATTTACTGCCTTCTAGTAGGTGCGAGTATGGTATTCTTAGATTAGACTGAGACCAGTGACAATGCAACACCTAAATGAAGGATTTAATGCAAAAAGATGAATGTAGAACGAATGTAGATTAATCTATTTTTTTGGATTTTGAATGCAATAAGATGAAAAACTGTATTAATCTAATCTAGAATTGAATTGAAATGATATGCAGATTATTCTAACAATGGTATGAATTGATATGAAAAACTATGCAAAGCTATGAAAAACTATGAATGATCTCGCAAAGTCATCTATTCGCCAAAGCTTGATTCTTCATATGCAATTTCGCTAGGGTAATTGTGCAAATTTGAGAGATGTATTATGAAGAGTTGAGCCTTGATTTTATAGAAATCCAGGGTTTTAGGATGCATAAGAAAAACCATAAATCACTCTTGATAAACTCAGGTTGATTTTTGAGTTAACAAGAAATTAAGAATAAATAAACTCATAAAATCATGCAAAAACAATTTTTATCTCAAAATAGAGTTTAGTTCTCTTTTTCAACTCATCATTAGATGTTGAGTTTAGAAAGTTAACAAATTAAAATTGAAAATGGATTTAAAGTTAACTGTGTTTCTGATTGTGCATGATTTAATATGAATTAATTTAATAAATAAAGTGATTTATTTTCCACTTAACTATTTTTTTGAATTAAAACAATTGATTTATGGGTTAATCAATTATTAAATCAAAATTTATTCCAATTAAATCATTAAATTTGACAACTTTGATTTTAAATCAATTAAATAAATATTCAATTGATTGTTTGTAGGAATTTTGCTTTATTGTCAAAATAAAAACAATATTAATTGGGAATAAATGCAATTAAATCTAATTAAATAATTAAGTGGTAGACTTAAATTAATTAATTAAATATTCATCATATTCAATTAATCAACTTTAGGATAAATAATGACATTTATCACCAATAATATTTAATTAAAGATAATTATGATAAATTTAGAATATTCAAGGAGTATTCCCCAATGTAGAATTAAGATAATCAATTAGGTTTTTGATAACCTGATGTGCAGATTTGCCTTAGGTTAAGACTTTGATGTCAATTTTGATCGATTTGACGATGTAGGAGGTTAATGAACCTATAACCCATTTTTGGGGTATTACAACACCCTGTGGTCTCTAGGACCTCCTTTGCTTGTGGAATCCCCTGACCTTGCCCAATCTGACCACCAAGAACAAATACTTCAACTCCTAGACTCTCCTTAGCTTAGCTTTGCTTCATTCCCTTACATATGCTTATAAGGGCACACTATCACCACTACCTTCTCAGGTCCTATAAAGGATGAAGTTAGGTTCTAAGGTGTTTTTTACAACCTTCTATTTGACCACAAAGGCTAGGGTAATCCATCTTCTTACCTGATTGCTTCATTTTCCCTCAAAATAGGGCTACAAGGAATGTGCCCCAATTAGACCTCCATTCCAGATTTATAGGGTTACCACCTGCAAAATTTTCCAAATCTTGGTTAACTTCCCAAAGAGACTAATAATCATTTACTAAGGTCTCAAGGATTTTCAAGGTCTTAGGACCCCAAGTGTCCATACAATGCCCTAATCTAAACTAAGGGTTTTTAGGTGCTTTTTGGCTTCACAGGGTCACTGGTTTGTTTTGATATCTTCACCACCTTGTCTAGATTGGTAGAGGATCCTCCTTCTCACCAATGAGGCTTCACTATCCATACTTCAAATCCTCCAAAGGGTTCTTCCTTCTACCATCATCCTTGCCTTCTAGAACCACTACAATCATGACCTTAACTAGTCGGGCACAGTCCAAGCTCGCCTAGGGCTTGGTCTCATAAATGTTTGAAAAAACTTCCCAGGGCCCTACTTGATATGTTATAATGTACAAGGTTTTTACTACCATATCCCATGGCTCCATGAAGTTTCCATGGTGGGGATAGGAGTTACAGACCCATCTTCACAAACCAGTCAAAACTGGATAGTGAACTTGAAGTTCCAAACTATTTACAAAAGAACTCGCAAACCTAAAAAGAAACCTAAACTATGAACTCAAAATGAAAGCTTATACACAATAAAATATTCATAGCACAAAAAGACTCAAGGTCTATTCATTCACTTCACATTCTTGTTCACTATATTCAAACTCACACTCCAAAATAGTATCACAGTCTGGGTTTTCCTCTCTTGACCATACAATCTCATCACCAACCGCCAAATTAGGGTTTTTCCAAGCATTTAATGTCTTACCTAGGGGTGTGTTCTTGGGTTAGGTCTTTTCACCACTAGGTTAGGGTTATAACCCTTTAGGAGAAAATTTGCTAAGCAACTTTGAAAAGTTGTTACGCAACTTTTTAGCAACTTTTGTTGCTTGAGCAATTTTTGCTCTTACTAAGATTTTAGACCTTTCTTAGGCCATTTATAGGGCACACACATGCTAGAAGACCCAAAACCCTCATTTTTAGACTTACACCCCATTTAAGACTAGGTGACATTAGGATGACATCATCAACTAAGTCCCTGAGCAATTACAAAACATAGATAGACTGTGACCTCCTAGGACCCAAACTAGTATCTAAACACACACACTGAGCTCTAAGGCTCTTATTATAAGTACATGGATTCATCAAGAATAAAAAAACACAAAAAAATGCTAATGGTGGGAGCCCTATAGAAGGGTTCTCTTGCACCATACTCCCCCTTGGCACAGAATTAAGGTATGTTGGGAGAGATGAGAGCCAGGTCTAAGCCTAGCTTCTTGAACCTGCTTTCTTCAATCCAGGTGGCTTCTGATTTAGGCTTGTCTTCCCACTTCACCAAGTGATCCATGTAGACTTGTTACCTTGTAGACTTCTTAACCCTGGACTCCAAAATCTTCTCTGTTATGGGTTGCTTCACTTGAGGCATGGCATTCACATCCAAGTCGTGCAATACCTTGGCTTGATTCTGAACTTTCTCAGCTACTTCCCCTTTATAATGGACCAGATTAGCTACATTGAATATTGGTGAAAGGGTTAAGTCTGATGGAAGGTCCACCTTATAAGCATTTTCCCCATATTTGGCCAAAATTTTACAAGGTCCCACCTTCTTCATCTGCAACTTGGTAGGTACACCTTTTTGCATCCTAGCCTTGCTTAAGTGGACCATCACATAGTCTCCCACTTTGAACTAGACCTCTCTCCTTCTCTCATCCATTTTAGCTTTCATTTTTTTAGTAGACTCTAGGATGGCTTTCTTGACCTGTTCCTGTACTTCTTTCATAGTTTGAGTGAAATCCTCTGCATGTCCACTCTTCATCTCCATTGAACTGAGATCTCTCAACTTACAGACCCCTCTAGGATGTCTTCCATACACAACCTCAAAAGGACTTCTCCCTATTGTCCTATTAACACTATCATTATAGGCATACTCAGTTTGTGGAATAACTAGATCCCAAGTTTGTCCATACTCCTTGGTTAAACACCTTACCAAATTGCCTAATACCTTGTTAATGACTTCAGTTTGACCATCTATTTGTGGATGGTAGGCTGAGCTAAATGATAGGTTAGTTCCAAGTCTTTTCCATAAGGTTTTCCAAAAATGGCCCATGAAGTTACTATCCATGTCTAATACAATGCTCAATGGGAGTCCATGTATCCTTACAACCTCCTTAAAGAAGAGATGTTGAATGTAACTAGCATCATGGGTAGTTCTACATGGAATACAATGGCTCAGTTTAGAAAACATGTCTACTACCACATATATACTATCCATACCTATTTTTGTCTTAGGGAGTCCCACCACAAAGTCCATGCTTACACACTCCCATGTCCTGTTTGGAACTGGTAATGGTTGGTAGAGTCCTACATTGCTTGAGCCTCCTTTAGCTCTTTGACATACACCACACTGTTCCACATATTTCCTCACATCCCTTGGCAACCTAGGCCAATATTAGTACCTCTATATTAGCTCCATAGTATTTTTAATGCCAAGGTATCCACTTAGGCTCCCATTGTGCTTCTCTTGTATGAGATTTTCTCTCATGGACCCTCTAGGCACACATAGCTGATTGTCTTTAAACAAGAGGCCATTTTGAAGAGTCTAGTCTAAATACTCACTATGGAAATGATTGTCAAAATCATTGCATACCTTGTAGGCTGTGGAGAAGTCTTCATCTCCTTCGTAGAGATCCTTAAAGCTATCTATCCCTATGCTCTGCAATTGCACTTTTTGGACAGTTAACAACTTCCTGCTTAAGGCATCTACTACCTTATTGAGCTACCCCTTCTTATGCTTGATGGTAAAAGTAAAGGATTGGAGGTACTCCATCCATTTCAAATGTCTGTTACTTAGCTTCTCCTAAGTGTTAATGTGACTCAAATCTTGGTTGCCTATGAACACCACAAACTCTTTGGGGAGTAGGTAATGTCTCCATTTCTTGAGAGACTGAACTAGTGCATACAATTCCAAATCATATGCTGAATACCTTTTATTTTCTTCACTGAGTTTATCACTAAAAAATTCCACAGGTCTTCCCTCTTGGCTCAACATACCCCCTACTGCAATGCCACTTGCATCACACTCCAATGTAAACAACTTGTCAAAGGTAGGAAAAAGTAGGATAGGTTTAGTGGCTACTTCTTACTTCAATTGTTGGAATACTTTACTACTTCTTCAGTCCACTTGAACTTGGTTCTCACTCCTCCTTTAATGGTGTCAAGAACTAGTGCACAAATGCCACTGAAGTTTCTCACAAACTTTCTATAAAATTGTGCCAAGCCATGAAAACTCCTAACTTTAGTCCCTATTTTAGGGGAAGGCCAATTCAAGATTGCCTCAACTTTGCTTGGGTCCATCTTCAAGGTACCCTTAGACACCACAAACCCCAATTAGACTAGCTCTTGCTTCAAAAAGTCACACTTTTCTAAGTGGATTGCCAACTTATCTTCATGTAATCTCTTTAGGACTAACCTCAAATGCTCAAGGTTCTCTTCTTTGGTTCTGCTATTGATGAGCATATCATCTATGTATACTACCACAAACCTGCTAGTGAAGTCCTTCAACACCTCATTCATCAATCTCATGAAGGTTCTTGGGGCATTGGTAAGCCCAAATAGCATCACAAGCCATTCATACAACCCATCTGTGGTCTTAAAAGCTGTCTTCCACTCATCACCCTCCTTAATTCTTATTTGATGATAACCAATTTTAAGATTTAGCTTAGTAAAGTACATAGAACCCCCTAAACAATCCATAAGATCTTCTATTCTAGGGATTGGAAATCTATACCTTATGGTGATCCTATTTATTTCTCTTGAATCAATGTAAAGTCTCCACTTGCCTCCTTTCTTTGATGCTAGCACTACTGGGACTACACATGGGCTGATGCTCTTCTTAATCAGTCCTTGATCCAATAATTCTTATACTTACCTTGACACCTTTTTTTGATCAAGTGTGAGATTATATGATGCTTTATTTGGAATAGATGCACCAAGTACAAAATCTATTTGATGGCTTATAGCCCTTCTTAGAGGAAGTGTTGTAGGTTCTCCATCACTCACTATGTCTTTGTACTCTTCCAACATTTTCTTCACCTCTTTATGTGTCTCTGTCTACAAATTTTGTTCCTCTTCCTTTGGCTTCACAATAATGGCACATCCCACTATTTCATCTTCATGCAATAGGTGTAAGAAATCCTTACCAATTCTAAGAAAGACACTAGGTGTCCTTGAAGCTCCTTCATCATTCTCTGTTAGGGATTGGATCTTAAATGTTTTGTTATCCTTCTTAAAGGACATTGAGTTCTCTTCTCCATCATAAATCACCTTCCTATCAAACTACTAGGGTCTCCCTAATAGAAGATGATGGACATCCATGGGTAGGACATCACAAAGGATCTTGTCCTTATACCCTCGAATGGAAAACTCTACCCAAGTTTGTTCATTGACCAAAACACTTTGCTCCTTATTCAACCAAGTTACCTTATATGGGTTAGAGTGAGGGATATTTGCTAGCTTTAGCTTCTTAGCTGCCTCATCTTAGATAATATTATCAGTTGATCTTGAATCAACTATGACATTTCACACCTTGCCTAGGATCTTGCATCTAACTCTGAAAAGAGCTCTTCTTTGCTTGGGTTCTCCTTGGGTAGGTTTCCTAATCAACACTCTTCCGAACATAAGATTCTCCCCCATCTCTGGTTCCAATTTTCTAACCTCATTTGTGCATGAGTTGGCTCCATCTTCTTGGGCATAGGATACCCTCTTCTCAGTATTAGAGCTAGAAGGTTTATTGGGATACCTATAAGAAGGACATCCAAGTTGAGCACATTGGTAACATTTCATAGTAGCAAAATAGGAGTTTCCTCTCCCTGCACTTCTTCCTCTACTTGACCCTCCATGGGATCTTCTTCCTCTACCAAAAGTACCTCTTGTACTGGTCTTTGCAATTTGTTGAAGGAGTCTATTCTCTCCTTGGCTTTTTGAGTCACCTCCTCTACCGGTAGAACCTCCTCTTTGACCCCCTCTAGAGTCTCTACCTCTGCCTCTATTTTTGGAGTTAGGTTCTTGCTTCCTTCTCTATTTTTCTTCAATCTTTTGTGCCATATGTTGACACCCAAGGACTATATTTGGAGTGAAAAAATTCATCTCCTCTAATATACTCCACTTCAATCCACTCAAGTATCTTGCAACATTGATACTCTCTTCTTCTTTAACCTTGGATCTCAGGCTCAATTTGTGAAACTCCTTTGTGTAGGTGGTAACATCCATCTCTTTTTGTCTGAGGTTCAATATTCTCCTATGCTATTGGATTTCAAAATCTGTAGGTAGGTAGGCTTCTTTAACCTTGTTCACCATGGCTTTCCAATTACCTATTGGATTTTTTCATTCTTTCTCCCTTTCTTCTTGGAGATAGTTCCACCAACTCAGAGCTTGGCCCCTCAACCTAGATCTGGCCACTTTGACCTTTTATGCTTCAGTGATCTATTCACACTCCAAGTGATTCTCCATGCCCTCAATCCACTGCATTACTAATTCAATGTCCATTCTTCTAGTGAGTAAGGGGAAACCTTCAAGGGCTTTTCCTGTAATGGCTTTCATTTCCTTCAAGAATTACCCATCTTGAGTTGGAGGATCAGGTTTAGGAATCTCATCATCCAAGGTCTTTTCTTTTTCCTTGGCTTCTTGCACCTCTATCTTATCATTGACCTTATTTTCTTTAGCTTGGACATCATCCAAGAGTTTCTCTAACTGAGCCAACCTCTCTTTCAGGAGTGTATTGTCTTCCTCCTAGTCTTCTACCTTCTTTGCTAACTATGCATTAGTCACCATAGTCTCCTTTTTAGATGACCCTACTAATTCAAGAGGCTAAAACATTCACCCTCTCAAACTATTCCCAAATCTTGAATTGCTCTGATACCAATCTAATGGGGAGATTGGGATAGACTAGCCTAGTCTATGGTCTTTGATCTCTTCCTTAGATCAATAGGTTTTCTCCTCACACCCTATGGTCTCTAGGACCTCCTTTTCTTATGGAATCCCCTGACCTTGCCCAATTTGACCACCAAGAACAAATACTTCAACTCCTAGACTCTCCTTAGCTTAGCTTTGCTTCATTCCCTTACATATGCTTATAAGGGCACACTATCGCCAATACCTTCTCAGGTCCTAGCAAGGATGAAGTTAGGCTCTAAGGTTTTTTTTACAACCTTCCATGTGACCAAAAAGACTAGGGAAATCCATCTTCTTACCCAATTGCTTCATTTTCCCTCAAAATAGGGCTACAAGGAATGTGCCCCAATTAGGCCTCCATTCCGGATTTATAGGGCTACCACCTGCAAAATTTTCCAAATCTTGGATAACTTCCCAAAGAGACTCCTAATCATTTACTAAGGTCTCAAGTATTTTCAAGGTCTTAGGACCCCAAGTGTCTGTACAATTCCCTAATCCAAATTGAGGGTTTTTATGTGCTTTTTGGCTTCACAGGGTTACTGGTTTGTTTTGATAGCTACACCACCTTGTCTAGATTGGTAGAGGCTCCTCCTTCTCACAATGAGGCTTCATGATCCATAATTAAAATCCTCCAAAGGTTTCTTCCTTCTACCTTCATCCTTTCCTTCTGGAACCACTACAATCACAACCTTACCTAGCTGGGCACAGTCTAGGCTTGCCTAGGGCTTGGTCTCATAAATGCTTGCAAAAACTTCCTAGGGCCCTTCTTGATATGTTACAATGTAAAAGGTTTGTACTATTATATCCCATGGCTCCATGAAGTTTCCACAGTGGGGATAGGAGTTATAGACCTATCTTCACAAACTAGTCAAAACTGGACAGTGAACTTGAAGTTCCAAACTATTTACAAAAGGACTCACAAACCTCCAAAGAAACCTAAAATATGAACCTAAAATGAAAGCTTATACACAATAAAAGATTCACAAAAAAAAAAGACTCAAGGTCTATTCATTCACTTCACATTCTTATTCATTGTATTTAAACTCACATTTTAAAATAGTATCACAATCTGGTTTTTCCTCCCTTGATCGTACAATCTCATCACCAAGCCCCAAATTAGGGTTTTTCCAAGCATTTAATGTCTTACCTCAGGGTGTGTTCTTGGGTTATGTATTTTAACTACTAGGTTAGGGTTATAACCCTTTAGGAGAAAAGTTGCTAAGCAACTTTAAAAAGTTGCTATGTGACTTTTTAGCAACTTTTTTTGCTTGAGCAATTTTTGCTCTTACTAAGATTTTAGACCTTTCGTAGGATATTTCTAGGGCACACACATGCTAGAAGACCCTAAACCATCATTTTTAGACTTACACCCCATTTAAGACAAGGTGACATTAGGATGACATCATCAACTGAGTCCATGAGCAATTACAAAACATAGATAGATTGTGACCTCCTAGGACCCAAACTAGGACCTAAACACACACTCTAAGCTCTAAGGATCTTATTGTAAATACATGGCTTCATCAAGAAGAAAAACACAACAAAATTATAATTGTGGGAGCCCTATAGAAGGGTGATCCTACACCATATAAGAACACAAGTAGTGAAATGCTAAAAAGACACCCATCCTTTTGGCAAAGCATGCATATGCAAACTTGGTGACTTGGTTTACTTTGGAGGTTGATGAGGAAATTTTTTAGGTCTATGCTAACTAAGATGATGATGAAGGAAATGACATAAATGAATTCAAATCTGAAAGCTTAGTGCTTCATGATTAGCCAAACTACTACCCCTTGAAGTTCTTCAAAATTAAAACAACCTGAGTACATATACCCAACCACCCAATTGGGGTCTTCCAAGAATTACATTTCAAAATGAAATCTATATAAACAAATATGAGTCAGCCTCCCAAAAAGAAAAAATGACCTCTAAGAAGAACAAGAGAAGGTGCAACCATAGATTTAGGTCTAGACAAGATCCAACAATCATGCATAAAGATTGCACAGGTTAACAATTAATGAGAAACTATCACACACACTATCTTCTAGGTCGGACTAGGAAGAAAAGGAATATGCTACCCAAAGCAACAAAAAGAATCCAAACAAGAAGGTATTTAATCAAAACACAACATGATCAAAGGGAAATGATCCTAAATAGGTCCACACTAACAAATGATGACCACACCTGAAGAAAAACACAACTGGAAAATAGGAACATAATTCGACAAAATGTTTTTTTGTTGATGCAAGATTACCAAGAACCCAAAATTTCTCTTGCATTAGACCCTAGGGGTTAATAAAACTAATTCTCGTAAATCAAGAATGTTGTTCAATCCAAGATGAATCTAAATGATCCAACTTATATTGAGAAATCCATGTATAATCCTCAACTAGTCTATCCTTTCACTTCACCAAATATTCCATGTAGTTTGTTCCTCTGGTAGTTCTACCAATCCTTTTGTCTAGAACCTACTCAATCTCCTCTATCTATTTCTTAAGATATTATTTTTATAGTTCTACCTATTCATCTGACTCATGGTACTCATATAAATTTGAAATATTGAAGATAGGAGATATTGTTGGAAACTGCAATTGAAGCAATTGTTGTATTGTCATTGATGTCAAACCTTAACTGGTAAGACTATTGCTATTTAAGAAAGTACTATATCTATTTGAGTGTTGCTAAGGGGATAGGAAAGGTTGGTAACAACAACACCTAAGGAAAGGTTGAGTTATCTTGATACTTCAATGAGTACTTGATTATGTGGCACAATGATAAGATGATATATTGTTTATCTAAGTAAGAATGAAGACTAAACTGGTAGGCTTAACCGAGCAACAGTGAAGAAATCTAGCATGTGTCGAGTAAAATCAGTGTTGATCAAACACCAGTTAATTGTCGAGGAAGATAGTGATTAGCCGAGGAAATAGTTTATGTGGTGACCGAGCTTTCCAGAGAAGACCAAGAAGTTGGACACAATATTGATCGAGCATCAGTATTTTGCATTTGATGAATAATTCAAATTTCCAGCCAACATCATTGAGTTCTTGGATTATGTAAAATGTGTTGACTTTATTTATTGATTGTATTCAAGCATTTAATGCATTGTAAAACATTTTATTTTAAATCTTTAAGAGATTCAAGATATTTCTAAAAGGATAGCCGAAGAACATAATGTAGGATGGATTCAATGAATCTAACCTAACCCTAAGATCTATGAAGGAGATTAAGTAGTAAAAGATGTATTGACCTAATATTGGTAGTATTACGAAAACCTAAGCGAGAGGTTGAAAAGAGAGAGAAGTGGATGCTGGAAGAATTATTGATGTTATTGACTGTCTAAGCAGAAAAGGTTGAAGGAGAAGTGTTGTGATCGCTTGAAGGGTTCTGAGTAGATAAGTGATGCAGATGGAAAAGATTCATAGTCAATAAGCCAACATATGTGTATGGAATTGGATCTGATATTTGTAAAGTGATTTGTATGTTTCTCAGATCAATATTACTGCTACTTTCTAACCATTGTAATAGTCAAAATCCTTTTAGCAGAGGTTGACCTAACAGTCATAGGTATAAATCTTTTGAACAAGGTTGCATTCTAATGGAGTGTATGTAAGTCCTATAACAAGGCACACCTTTAACAAAGTGGTCTAAATCCTTTAACCGGGTCACACCTGACAGTGCGTTTGTAACCTTTGACAGGGTTGGCTTTTCACCAAGCTCACTTTAGAAGAGTGAACATAATAGTAACATGTTACAAAGTGGTTTTTCCCAAATTGGGTTTCCACTATAAATCCTGGTGTTGATACTTGTGTGAATGTTTTGGTTTGAACATTTCTGTGTTTTACAAGTTAGATGCTATTGGATAAGTGGACTGCACTGTTATATGTTTCTGTTATGCAATCAGTAATGACCGAGTAGGTGTTGGTTATTAGATCTGATTTGTTGAAGAGTTTAAAGATTATTTTTATACATCTGGACCTAAGAACAATTGATTCACCCCCCTTCTCTATTGTTCTAAATCATATTAACAATTGGTATCAGAGTTGTTGGTGCTTATAGAGAACAAGTTTGAAGGTACTTGAAGCAAATGATCAAGATGTATAAGAAGGAGGTACCAAAGCTGAATAGGGGAAACTTTCCTACATGGCAAAGCTTGAAGAAGCTACATCTGGTCGGTATTGGTGATTCTGCTAAGTATTACATTGAGCATGACTATGTCGCACCTATTGTACTTATAACTACTGAGGAAATGAAAGCTAAACAAGAGCACAACCAAGAAATGTTGGAGATTGCATCTGCCCTAAGTTATCTAGAATTTGAAGACATCAAAGACTGCAGTACTACAAAGCAAATGTAGGACACCCTTGCAAGCATTTATGGCGGTGATGTGAATGTATTGAGAGCAAAATTTGAGAGCCTAAGAGGTAAATTTGATGAAATGAGAATGCAAGGAGGTGAAAATATTGCACAATATTGTGGTAGAATAAAAGAATTTGTAAATGCTATTAGAGGAGCAAATGGAACTATTGAGGATGAAACTGTAATAGGAAAAGTATTGAGAACCCTGTGCCCTATCTATGCAATCAAAATTTTTGCAATCCAGGAATCTAGATGTAACTCTCCTAATGCCCTTACTTTAGAAAGTTTGGTTGGTAAGCTTACTACTTTTGAACTTTCTAACTATGATAACTTCACTGTTGGTAGTATTGAATCTGATTTTAAGTCACAAATGGTTCTGAATAAGTCAAAGAAGGAAAAAGAAAGATGCATCAGTTAAAGTGAAAGTGAAAGTGATAGTGACAGTGGCACATCTGGTGAAGAACTTGAGGATCTAGAAGCTCTTATGGCTAGAAGATTGAAAAGGGGAAAAGGAACGTACAAAGGTAAACTCCCTATTATATGTTTTTCATGTAATAAAGTTGGTCATATAGCTGCTATATGTCTTGACAGGGATAATAAGGATGAAGAGAGAGACAAAAAGCATAAAGACAAAAGAGAAGATAGAGGTTACTAAAGATACAAGGACTACAAAGGGAAAGGTAAGAAATCCTGCTACATTCTTGAAGAAGAGAATGACATTGATAGTGCTGATTTTGAAATTGAAGTTGTCTATGTTGCAATGAAATATGAATCTGATGAGGATGAGAAAATTGCATTGATATCTTATGTGAACAAAAATGATAAATGGATTATTAACAGTGGTTATTCACATCATATGACATGAGATAAGAGTAAGTTTGATACTTTAAACCATTATAAAGGTAGGAGTGTGAAATTTGGAAATGATGCACCATGTCTTGTTAGAGGAAAACGATTGATTAAGCTGACTGATAAGATCTATTGTGAAAATGCTTATTGGGTTGAGGGTCTTAATTATAATATGTTGAGTGTTGCACAACTTAATAGCACTGGCTACCGAGTGGAATTTCATCACAGGAAGGCCAAAATATTTGATGCCACTGGTGAACTAATTGGAAGTGGAGAATAGACAAGAGGTAATTTGTTCTATCTATACCTATCTGAAGAAACATGTATGATTGCACAACTTGATGATATTTGGTTATGGCATAAGCAGCTATGTCATGTTAACTTTGATAATCTGGTAGAAATTAGAAAGAAAAAGAAAGTGAGAGGTCTACCTAGATTCAAGAAACCTGAGAATGTAATGTGCAAAGAATGTCTATTGGGTAAGATGACTAAGTCTAGTTTCAAGAGAAAAACTTTTACTTCTGAGAATATCTTAGATTTGGTTCATATTGACCTTTGTGGACCAATGGGTGTACAAAGCTATTATGGTGCTAGATATTTTATCCTGTTTGTTGATGATTATACCAGAATGATGTATGTAATGTTCTTAAAAGAAAAATCTGATGCTTTTCAATTCTTTAAGTGGTATGTGGCTAAGGTTGAAAAAGAGACAGGTAAAAACCTAAAGTGTTTGAGATCTGACCGAGGTGGAGAACTTACATCAAATGAGTTCAATCTATTTTGCAATGATAGAGGGATCAAAAGATATATGTCTGCATCTAGAACTCCTCCACAAAATGTTATAGAAGAGAGAAGGAATAGATCTATCTTGGACTATGCATCAACATTAATGATTGAAAAGAATGTTGTAGAAGTATTGGAAAGAAGTTGTAAGTATAGCTGTTTATACTCTTAATCAAGTATAGATCAAAAAAGGTAAAAATCTAACACCTTATGAATTATGGCATGGGTATGCAGTGAATGTAAAGTACTTTAGAATTTTTGGAAGTGCTACATATTGAAGGATAGTAGGAATGGAAAATTTGATGCTAAAAGTGATGAGGGTATATTCCTAGGTTATTCCACAAAAAGTAAAGCTTATAAGTGTTTGAATTCTAACAGTAACAAAATTGTGGAAAGTGTGAATGTCAAAGTTGATGAATATGTAGAGAAAAATGAAGTTGATAGTAACAAAGTACCAAAAGATTATAGATCTTTTGTGTATATAGAGGAAGAAGAGGCAAGTGAAAGACCTGCACCTGATGCTAAGTCTTAGGTAAGCAATGTTGAGCATCAGGATAACAATGCTGAGAGAGAAGAAGAACGTGTCGAGTGACAGGAAGAAGCTGTCAAGTATCAGGAAGAGGTTGCCAAGCATTCAGAAGCTGAATCTAACAATCTTGTTGGTGAACCTGATGAGCCAAATGAAAGAAGAGAAGAACCTATTCTAGCACAATATGTAAGGAGACATCACAAGCCTGAATAGATTATTGGAGATAAAGATACTAGAATTCAGACAAGAAGCAAGGCAAGAGATCCAACATGTTTACTATGTGAATATGAGCCTAAGACAACAAAGGAAGCATTAGAAAATGAATACTGGATAGAAGCAATGAATGAAGAGATTGACCAGATAGAGAAGAATGATACTTGGACTCTGGTGCCGAGACTAGAAGATAAGAATTTCATTGGGACAAAGTGGGTATTTCATAATAAGCTAAATGAACATGGTCAAATCACAAGAAACAAGGCTAGGCTGGTATGCAAAGACTACGCACAAGAAGGAATAGATTATGGGGAAACATTTTCCCCTATAGCAAGATTGGAAGGAGTCAAAACTTTTCTTGCATATGTTGCCTATAAAGGTTTCAAGGTATACCAAATGGATGTCAAGTCTACATTTTTAAATGGTATATTGGAAGAAGAAGTATATATTGAACAACCAGAAGGATTTGTTGATCCAAACAAAAGACATATGGTTTTCAAACTGAATAAAGCACTGTATGGACTAAAGCAAGCTCCCAGAGCATGGCATGAGAGATTGCACAACTACCTAATACAAATTGGATTCTCAAGGAAAAATGATACAAGAAATTTGTACATGAAAGATGAAGAAGGTAAAGGAATCATGTTAGCCAAGATCTTTATAGATGATATTATATTTGGTGGACAAGATGCCTTGTGTAAGAAATTCTCAAATGAAATGCAAACTAAATTTGAAATGAGTATGTTTGGGGAGATCAAATTTTTTGTTGGTTTGCAAGTATATCAGATGGAGAAAGGAATTTTCATCACCTAGTCTAAATATGTTCATGAGATACTGAAAACCTTTGGTATGGAAGATTCAAGGCCAGTAAGTACTCCCATGGCTACTGGACAGAAGTTGTCTAAAAATGATGATGCTATAGAAGTTAACCAGACTTTGTATAGATCTATGATCAGAAAGCTACAGTATGTTGTAGATAGCAGACCAGATATTGCATTAGCTATTGGGATTATGGCAAGATTTTTTGCCAATCCTAAGGAAACTCACATGATGGTGGTCAAAAGAATCATGAGATATTTGAAGGGAACTGCTGACTATGGATTGTACTATAAGAAGCATGACAAATTTGAACTGAGAGTGTATATAGATGCTGATTGGGTAGGAAATGTAGATGACAAAAAGGGTACTAGTGGTGGAGCTTTCTTTCTCGGATAGAGATTAGTTTCCTAGACAAGCAAGAAATAAAATTGCATTTCCCAATCTACTGCTAAAGCTGAGTATGTGGCTGCAGCTATGAATTGTTCAAATTTGATATGGATAAAGAAATTATTGGTAGGTATGAAAGAAGAAATCATTGAACCAGTTGTCATCTTCTATGGCAACACAAGTGCTATCAACATCTCTAAAAACCCAGTGATGCACACAAAGACCAAACACATTGCCATCAAGTATCATTACTTGAGAGAACTGGTACAAGATAAAGAGGTCCGCATGGAATATGTGAATACCAAGGAACAATTAGCAGATATATTCACTAAAGATTTACCTAAAGAATCTCATGAATACTTGAGAAGTCAATTAGGGGTCCTTCCCCTAAGTGATGCTACCTAGTCAAGCTAGGAGCACTACATCAAGTGTGCTGCAAAGAACATCTAACATATTGATGCAGAGAAAGGTCACACTTTATGAGCAACCTAGAGTTGTGAAGAGCACAACAAAGTCAAAATAAGTCATAAGCAAGATGACAGAGGGAGAAATATTCTACTAAACTAAAAGGATGATATCTACATCTACAGGATGTATGTTTTTGTTGCTGCTTTGGCATTTTTGTCAAAGAGGGAGATGATGGCAGATGAATACACAGAGTGAGAAGATCAAGATAGTGGGAGAAATTCAGTGGACGGTCAAGCATGGCTAATTGATTTTGTATCAAAATGAAGTTAAGGATATTATAAATTTCTCTAATGGATAGATAAGTTTTTGGATTGTTTGGTAATTCATGTGATATTCATATGGTGTTGCCATCAATGCCAAAGAGGGAGATTGTTGGAAACTACAATTGAAGCAATTGTTTTATTGTCATTGATGTCAAACCTTAACTGGTAAGACTATTGCTATTTAAGAAAGTACTATATCTATTTGAGTGTTGCTAAGGGGATAGGCAAGGTTGGTAACAATAGCACCTAAGGAAAGGTTAAGTTATCTTGATACTTCAATGAGTACTTGATTATGTGGCACAATGATAAGACAATGTATTGTTTATCTAAGTAAGAATGAAGACTAAACTGGTAGGCTTAACTAAGCAAAAGTGAAGAAATCTAGTGTGTGCCAAGTAAAATCAGTGTTGATCAAACACCAGTTAATTGCCAAGGAAGATAATGATTAGCTGAGGAAACAGTTTATGTGGTGACTGAGCTTTCCAGAGAAGACCGAGAAGTTGGACATAGTATTGACCGAGTGTCATTATTTTTCATTTGATGAAGAATTCAGATTTCCAGCTGACATCATTGAATTCTTGGATTATGTAAAATGTGTTGACTTTATTTATTGATTTTATGAAAGCATTTAATGCATTGTAAAATGTTTTATTGTAAATCTTTAAGAGATTCAAGATATTTCTAAAAGAATAGCCAAAGAACATAATGTAGGATGGATTCAATGAATCTGACCTAACCCTAACATCTACAAAGGAGATTAAGCGGCAAAAGATGTATTGACCTAATAGAGGTAGTATTACGGAAACCTAAGTGAGAGGTTAAAAGAGAGAGAAGTGGATGCTAGAAGTATTGTTGATGTTATTGACTATCTAAGTAGAAAAGACTGAAGGAGAAGTGTTGTGATCGCTTGAAGGGTTCTGAGTAGATCAGTGATGGAGATGGAAAAGATTCACAGTTAGTAAGCCAACATATGTGTATAGAATTGGATCTGATATTTGCAAAGTGAGTTGTATGTTTCTTAGATCAATATTACTGCTACTTTCTAACCATTGTAACAGTCAAAATCCTTTTAATAGAGGTTGACCTAACAGTCATAGGTATAAATCCTTTGAAAAAAGTTACATTCAAATTGAGTGTATGTAAGTCCTATTACAAGGTGCACTTTTAATAGAGTGGTTTAAATCCTTTAACCCGTTCACACCTGACAGTGTGTTTGTAACCTTTGACAGGGTTGGCTTTTCACCGAACTCACTTCAGAAGAGTGAACATAATAGTAACATGTTACAAAGTGGTTTTTCCCAAATTGGGTTTCCACTATAAATCTTGGTGTTGATACTTATGTGAATGTTTTGGTTTGAACATTTCTATGTTTTAGAAGTTAGATGCTATTGGATAAGTGGACTACACTATTATATGTTTCTATTATGCAATCAGTAATGACCAAGTAGGTGTTGGTTATTAGATCTAATTTTTTGAAGAGTTTAAAGATTGTTTTTATACATCTGGACCTAAGAACAACTGATTCACCCCCCCTCTCTATTGTTCTAAATCATATTAATAGATATATCCATATCAACTAGTAACTCAACTTCAAATGAATTTCCACTATCAAAATTCTTCAATATCTTGCAAGGGCCAAACTTCTTCATTCTCAATTTTATGTATGTTCCAAAAAGAAACCTTCCTTTCTTAAAATGAACCATTACTTCATCACCAACATCAAATATTTTGTGTCTTCTAGACCTATCTGTTGTATCCTTATAATTTTTATTGTTCTTCTTCACATCATGTTTCATCTCATCATGCAAAGTCCTCATGAAATATAGATATTATTTTCCTTCAACATGTCTTTTCTCTTTTGAACCAAGTGCCCTCAAATATGATATACCCTTAGAATGCATGTCTACAACAATATAAAAAGGTTTTTTACCTATGCTCATATTCACTAAATTATTGTATGAAAACTTTGTGTGTTCCAATACCAAGTCCCAATTTCTAGGTTTGTCTCCAACTAAGCATCTCAACAAATTCCACAAACTTCTATTCACAACCTCTATTTGTCCACCTATCTATGGGTGAAAGGTATAACTAAACTTCAGATCTATACCCAACTTCTTACAAAGTGTTCTCCAAAAGTATCCAACAAAATTGCTATCCCAGTAAGAGATAATACTCTTAGGTAACCCATGCAATCTCACAATTTCCTTAAAGAGAATGTATAATAAATGAACTCCATCTAATGGCTTCTTACAGGGAATAAAATGTGACAATTTTGAAAATATATCCACCACAACAAATATAGAATCATTACCTCTTTGAGTCTTAGGTAAGCCAAGAACAAAATCCATGTTGATGTCTTCCCAAGGTCTATTAGGAACAAGTAATGGTGTATATTATCAAGTATTATGACTTAATCCTTTTGCAAATTGACAAATTCTACAACTCCTTACAAATTTATGAACATCCTTATGCAACTGGGGCCAAAAGTACTTCTCCTTAAGAAAACTCAATGTCTTATCAATACCAATGTGTCCTACTAATCCATCGCTATGTTTCTCCTTTACCAAATTATTTCTCATTGAACCTCTAGGTATACACAACTGAGCTCCCTTGAACAACATACCTTCTTGAATGAAGAAATAATCTCACTTGTTCTGTTGATTAGTGACAGGTGTATTACATTCTCTCCAAGCCTCTACAAAATCAGGGTCAGATTCATACAAATGCTTCAAGTCATCAAAACCAAGTATCTCAACTATCATCTCAGTCAATAAAGATCTTCTTTTGTTCAATGCATCTGAAACTCGGTTAGACAATCCACTTATATGTTTCAACACAAATGTAAAGTTTTGCATGTACTCAACCCACTTCATATGTCCCTGATTCAATTTACTTTGACTTCCTAGATACTGCAATGCTTTATGAATGGTGTACAACAAAAATTCCTTTGGAAAAAAATAATGTATGCACTTCTTCAAATCTTGAACAATCTCTTTGTAATCAAGTTGATTCTCTAAGTGAGAGCCCTCGATTATATTTTCTTTGCTTCTTTTTGTGTATAAAGACTTATTTCATGATCCCCTTTAAATCTAAAATTTAAACAATATATATTATGTGTTATTTCTAATTTATATTTAATGAATAAATTTTTATTTATTAAATTTAAATTAGAAATTTAATATAATATATATTGTTTAAATTTAGATTTTAATTCTATTTGATATATTTAATATCTTGTAAACTTTATGATTTACTTAATATTAAATATATCAAGAAGGATTATTATAATTTTTATGTAATATATTTATTGTTAAGTAAATTTTATTATTTACAAGATATTAAATATATTAAAAAAAATTGAGAGATTATTAAAAGGCCTTTCGCATATTTCTTTAAGTGATTAAATATATAGCTTTGGGGTTGTCATTTTGAGTCTTGTTTGACTTAAAGGGGAAAGTTTCAATTCTTTCATCACTGATAGGGAAGTTGTGTCCATTTTTGGAGCAGTTTACTATAGTTCAATTTCAGTTTGACACCTCGCCTTATACGTTCATGTGTCTAGAGCAGTTTGAGGCTATTTCTATACATATTTCAAGATTTATGCCTTATTTTTTGCATGGATGTTAAGGGCTTATAGATTTTGGAGTTTTTTTCAATTTTTGGAGCAGTTAGGAGCTAGTTTCAATTTTATCATCAGTATGGGGACCTTTTCTAGTAGTTTGGTCATAGTTTCCTTCATTTCTATCTCTGTTTCAGTGGGATTTATTCTCATATCTGACCCCCATAGTTTTTGCATGTGTTTGGAGGATATTGAGCAGTTTTGGAGCAGTTTTGAGTAGCACTTTAGTTGTGCATAGCTTGGTGGAGTTTAAGTATCACTTAGACTCAAGTTTCTGATAGTTTAGCTCCTGACTTTGTAGGGTTTTCTTATGCAAGTGATCCTTTCTTGTTCTATTATCTATTTATTATTTTTTCACCTCATTTTTTGGGGGGTTCTTCTTTGGCTCTTATTTTTGCACATTGTAAATTTTTGAGTGGATTGTATGAGCACTTTATAGTGAATATTTTTTAGCATTGATTATATAGGTACAACGGTTCCTTCTCCTTGATTTGGGTGCAATATTATGGATTCTTTGTTTTTATGTTGTGTTTATCCTTCATTTAAACTGCATTCATTATTACATATTTGAATCTACATACTTTTTATTGTAGGCCTTTGTTTGTGTCCTTATTCTTTTCCATAAAATTGGCGAAGCCTAGGTTTCCCTTTCAAAACAAAAGATTTTGGGTCCTTTCATAGAATCACTTTTGTAATTGCATGTTTGTCTAAGTATTGAGAATCATTATTATCTTCAATAATTCATGTTGATTCAATTAAAGTTGTATACAAATTATTGGTGTATCATCTCGTTTAGGTTTTAGGTATTCATATTTTCTCATCCCTTTCCCCTTATGCATTTTTTGGTTTTAGGTAAACACTATTAGGAACCAACCTATATTCTGGAGATTCCTCTATCATTTTAGGATAACCCAACACCTGAGAGAGTTTATATATGTTTCAATAGGATAGCTAGATTTCACATCAAGTTATAGGCATAATCCATGTTAACAACACCTTTTACCATATAGAGGATGTCTTCTCCAAACTTAACTAATCCTCCATCAAATTCATTAATGTTATTGAATTTTCTCTTGTCACCGATCATGTGATGTGTGCAACCACTATCAATTATCCAATTCACTCTTGTTCATAGTTGATAACAATGCATTCTCACTACCTTCTATCTTGTCTTATTTTACAATAACAAAGTTAATCCCCTCAGCACCATCATCATATGATTCATCATCTGTAACACCTTCCCCAGCTAAATAACGTGCTTTCCTTCCTTTATACTTATATCTCTTCTTCTTCTTTTTCTTATTATTCTCAGGGAACCTTGATGCAAGATGTCCAATCTTACTACATGCAAAGCATTTCAAGGTTAAGTTTCCTTTATACTTCCCCTTTCCTCTAGGTAAAATTTTAGAAAATAAATCTTCCAATTCCTCTTGGTCTTTTTTATTATAAATGATATCATCAATATTACTTCCATAAGATACTAAATTTGTTTGACAAGTAGACTGTGTTGGAAATATTCAAAACTATCCAGGTTACTGAGAGGGGAGGGGTGAATATAGTTACTTGGTTACTACAAACTAACTCAGTGACTTTCTGATACTCAGAATCCACTGCATTACTTGGCATTGTCATGCTCTTGGTAGAAGTGGAGGCTTGGTCCATACTAACCACTCGATTGTAGTTTCAAACTCGGTATATACTAGAGACTCGGTAGATATAGTGTCACTCGGTAGAAACTAAATTCCTTGTTTACCATGCTGGCACTTGGTAAACACTACTCATTTCATCACTCAGTAATGATAACTCGGTAAGCATTGTGAATCTTGGTCTATTCGGTAAACACTATTCTGTTTGCTCGGTAAACACTGTCCTGTCTACTCGGTAAACACTGTCCTGTCTGCTCGGTAAACATCATCCTGTCTACTCGGTAAACATATAGAGTCTGAATAAGTTTTGTCACTAATGACAAACATACTTAATGGCAACAATCTCCCCCTTTGGCATTAGTGACAAAACACTTATTGCCCAAAACTTATATACACAATCATGCTGATACTGGTTTTGATTTTTCAAAAAATTATCTTTGTCATATTGCTGTATATACATTTCATGTCTCCCTCATACAGTATATATAAAAATATCTTATTTCACCTATTTCTCTCATATACTTTCTCCCCCTTTCATATCTCACATATCTTATATACTTTTCTCCCCCTTTTTGACAATAATGCCAAAGGTGTATATACAAATATTTTACATGGAGATACCAAAATGTGAGAGAAAATCAGAATGTACCTTTCTAATTAGTGCTAGAGTTCTATCTCAATTCTCTTGCAAAATCTTGCATGTATGGAGTGCAACTTGGAATTCTGCAGAGAGTTCAATGATGTGATCTGCAATTGAAAATTGATTGTCATGGATCAATGTTTTTGAGTATGCAATATGCTTCTGCATTGTATCCATGATGGGAAGGATCATGTTTTGAATATCTATTAATGTTGACCTGATCCTTCCATCTTCTCTCAATAATTCTGACTACTTATCAGATAGGAATCTGACTGTCATATATGTGCAGAGCTTGAACTAGGTTCAAGTTGCAACTTCTGTGCACTGATCTTCAAATCCTCATCAATCTTATTTATTTTGTCTTTAATCTCCTTTGAGAACTCGGCAACATTACATACTTTCACAAAAAAAGATGTTACCTTGGAATAGGAGGATTCAATGCTAGTCAAAATTGAAGATAACCCTACTTGATTGATAGCTATTTGCTGAGCAATGTGCTCAAGCACTTTATTTTCAAACTTCTTCTCAGCCTTCTCAAGCAACTTATCTAATCCAGAGGAATCCTCATTGAACTTGTTTACTGCCTCTACCAACTACAACAAAATGTGTTGAGAGGAATCAACTTCAACACCTATTGCTTCTGTCAAAATGTTCTTGGCATCCTCAATGATCTTATATTCCTTATCTCTTTCTTCTTTTAGTTTCTTCTGCTTTGCTTTCTTCTGGAGGAGTTCACCAAGTGTTTGCATTTGGTCTACTATGAGGTTTGCAAAATCTAATTGGGGAATTTCTATCTCCTCGTCTAAATCTATATCTTCTACTACACTCTTACTCAAAAATTTTGTACTCGGTTGAGTCTTTATACTTAATACCTTTGTAGTAGAAATTATTGTAGACACAGTAGGACTTGTAGTGAAAACAGATAAACTTCTGACTGATGGGATGCTAACTAGAATACTTGATAAACCAAAAACTAAAGTATTTACAATTTTAGAATCTGAAGTACTTACTAATACTTGATAAACCAAAAACTAAAGTATTTACAACTATAGAATCTGAAGTACTTACTGAGGTATTCAAAACTAAAGTACTTGCTGCTAAAAAATTCAAAATTGTAGAAGGTACTGAAGATGGCGCCGGAGACTGCAACTCAGTGGAAGAAGGAGGTTGAAGCTCGGTGGATGAAGTGGTAGCCACTTCTGTCATTGATACATTGAGTTGTGCTAGTGATGATTGGACATTTGATGTATCTGAGGGAGTTGTCACAATCACACTTGAAGTTTTCTCTGGGCTAGATGTAGCAATTTTTACTGGAGAGTGAGGAAGTGAGTCAATTAGCTCTGCAACTATCCGAGCTGGATCATCTTCCTCAACATTCTTCTTAGCTTCCTCGGTAGCTTCTTTAATCTCAACATTATCAATCTAAACTACTTCTTCATCTTCTTCATCACTGTCATCTTCAATATCTTTTATTATCACAGTTTCGGTACTCGGTTTGTGAAGATGATAGATGTTTTTCCAAGTAGATTCTGCACTTTTCACAACCGACTCTATATCCTTGATCAAAATCAAAAAACTATTAAATTTTAGTGTCATCTTATGCTCATTTTCTATCAATGCCTTATTTATTTTAGAATTTTTCAAACTTGGCATCAATAGCCTTAAGGTTTGAGCATATATGTCCTTGACAGTTTACCTTGCATTGGACCATCTCATCTTGACTTGGTTTAATAAGACTCCTAGGATTTGAGAAGCCATTTCTTCAGGTGCGTATTTCCATTTTCCCATTTTCTCAATAACAACATCTTCAATTTTCTGCTGCTCTGCCTGTGACCTTGTTTCATATTTGAGAGATTTGAAATTTGCAATTCCAGATCCTTCTCTCAAATCCTTAATCTTTTCTTCAAATGAGGGAGGAGGCCTTTTGAGTACTATATCATCTTTGACTTTACCTACCTTGTCCCTTGATCTTTTCCTTGTGAATACTACAGTGGGTTGCTCGGGTTCCTTGGTAATAGTTACCTTTCCTTTCTTCTTTACAGGCACTTGTTCTTCTTTACTCTCATCCTTTTCTTCTTCTTCTACAAAGTCCTCTCCTTTTCCCTCGGTTAACATTAGAGTTGTGCTAGATTGCATCTTGGCCATCCTCTTTCTGCCTTTGTTAACCGCCTATGGAAGTTTTATGCTTAGCTCAATTCTTACCTTAGCTTCATCATATGTTCCAAAGTATGGAGCCTTTGGATCAATAGGTTGATTTACTAGGGCTTCAATTATATCCTTTGTCTCATCAATGTTTACCTCATAAGGAAGAGGTTTCACCCATACAATCCTAGGCCTTATTGCCTGAATGTATACTCTATCACAATCAACCATGAAACAAATATCATCTTTATAATCTTCCACCAACTTTAGTGGAATCCAAAATCTGTTATTCATCTTTTCTTTAAAAGATTCAAAATAGTTATCCATTATGCTTACAAAATTTTCACCCATTTCTACAATATACTCATTTATCTGATAAAGAACAGGCACATCCTTTCTCCATTTTACTGTGCCTTTTGATGGAAAAAAATTTTGAGCATAGAAAAATAAACAAACCAACATCAAGCCAAACTTACATGGATTGTTCTTTGAGGTTTGAATGCTCTCCATATTCTTGTTGAACTGTTTCAACAATAAATCTACTAGGTCAAATGATGGATTGTTCTTCACAATTTTATAAGCTAGGTCAACTGCTTCACATGGAACACTATTCTGCCGACTTGAACTGTATATCTTGTGAGCTATGACATATGTGCCAAATTTTAGTTCTACATTGGTAATACTATTTATTCTCATACCTCTACCGTCCCATTCGGCTAGGGTTTCTACAATTGGGGCACGAGTTTGAAATCCGGCACTTTCCATTCTCCTTAAACTAACATTTCCAAACCTTTCTTTACTTTGGTGCTGGATGATGCCATGGTAGCTCGGTAGAAAAGAAAAATTCTTCGAAGAAATTTCTGCTGCAAAATTTTGCTTCGAATCGCTTGATCGCACTAGAAATTTCTGCTCAATATGCTGATATTCGCGGTGAAGAATGAACTCGATTTCATGCTTTTTATTAAAATTTTGTCATTAATGCTCCATAGGAATTAGGGTATTGAATTCAATAGACTATCATCCACTATGCATTAAATGCTCAGTGAAGATTCTGCAACTCAGAGAACATACGAATTCATACTACTCTGACCTTAATCAGTAACCATATGAAATTAGGTTACTCCCAACCTTGCTCGGTGATAACTGATACCGACCTTATTATATCTTGCATACTATTTTGGATATTTCTTCCTTTCAATTCAAGAACTATTTGGAATATGTCTATGAAGATACAGTTCTCGTGCTTTCTTGGAGACTTAGTTAAAATTGATAGAGCCACTCTCTTCATGAGTGACTTCATTACTTGGATTGGTTTTCTCGGTAGGTTTAGGAATCCACTATTGTCTCATTTGCTTCCTGATGCTATTTTGTTTTTCTTTCTTTTCATCTTCAACTTTACCTAAATTCATGCAATTTTTAGCTATGTGACCAAGCTTAGTGCATTTATAACATCTTATGGTAGTATCCCTTTTTCTCAAGTGATGCCTTACACAATTCATGCCAATGTGTCCATATTCTCCATAGTAATGACATCTACACCAAGTGTTGTAATCCCAACCAAACATTTCTTTCATAATTTGTTCTGCCGGACTGGGTGTTTTAGTTATGCATTCTGATGCCTTATGACCTTGTTTGCTACATTTGTGACATTTGCCTTTAAATCTTGGTTTCTCCTTGCATTCATTTGCTTTATGACCATGCTGATTGCAATTGTAGCATTTTCCATTGAAATGTGCTTTTCCATTGCTCCAACATTTGTTTGAAGTATGACCAATTTTGCCACAGTGATTACAAGTGAGTTTCTGATTCTTTTGAGTACCTTGTTTGGAGGATTCACCTTCCTCTTTGTATCCAAGTCTTTCTTTTCCTTTTTTCTTATGAAGGTTTTATTCATACACCTGATTTATATCTTCTTGAGATTTCAACATTCTCTCATTGATTTTCCTTTCAGTGTCTAGGTCATTCACCAATCTTAAATTGATTTGCTTTTCAGATCTCAACTCCTGTCTTATATTTTCATTTTCTGATCTCAGAGTCAAGATTTCTTCATTTGCATTGGAGACTTGATCAATAAGGTTTTCTAGCTGAAGGGTTTGATTCTGGACTTCATTGTTCTTCCCATCTATTTCATCTTTCATCTTGTTTCTTTGTTCCAAGATTTCACAAAATCTTGTTGACTGAATTTCTTGTTCTCTTTTCAATTTTTTTACTTCTTGCAGAGATCCATTCTTTTCTAGAGGTTCTTTGATTGCATTTTTTGCTTCATCTGAGCTACTTGAAGGGAAAAAATCTTCAATCTTTTCTTCAACATACTGGTGGTCATTCATCTGATTTGCAAGTTCCTTCCTTCTTTTTAGGGATTGGGAAAGATGCTCTTTTGCTTCCTTGAGTTGAGTTATGGCCATTTACAGATCTAGGTTTTCATTCTCAATTACTTTGTTAAGTCTGAATATCTCCATTATCCTGAATCTTTTTTCAAGCTATCAAACTTTATCCTGAGAACCATAATGCTCTGATACCAATTGTTGGAAATATTCAAGACTATCCATGTTACTAAGAGGGGAGGGGTGAATCAGTAACTTCAAAACTTTTAACAAATTTTAGAACTTAACCATATTCTCAATAACATTAGATTGATAATCTAACTGCATGCATGAGTAACAGAAAGAGTAAAACATTCATAACACTTTGAACATAGAGATTTGGTGACCTAGAAACCTTCCAAATAGAAAGTAAAACTGGGGTGGGGATGATACCCACTAAACTTCAATACTACAGTATAAAGTTTACCGGTTAAGGCTTACAATGATCACTTCTGATTATCTGCCCTGTTAGGAGAAATAAGGACTGTTAGGTCCACCTTGTTAGAGGATTTACAAACATACAATGAAGTATGCACTCGGTTAAGAGATTTTACAAAGACTATTAAGTCTACCCTGTTAAAGGATTTTAAGTTGATTCACCTGTTAGGATGAAACAGTAGATCTCTTACTTGCAACTGTACTTGCTGATTGAGATTCTCTGATGTACTGATCACCTTCTGTGATAGATATGTCTCTGCTACTCCTTATACTACTGTAGCCCTTTGTAATTTTCTTATCTCTGCCTTTCTTCTCTTTTTCACTTCTCTCTTTTTTTTCCTCCTTGGATATGATACAAAACAATGTTTATATATCAATCCAAAACAATTATAAAATAATTACAAAGTCAGCTCTCAAACAAGCTAACACAAATATTACTGAGTCAGCCCAAATATAGTTACTCGGTTACTGCAAACTAACTCGGTGACTTTCTGATACTTGGCATCCACTGCATTACTCAGCATCATCATGCTCTCGGTAGAAGTGGAGGCTTGGTCCATACTAACCACTCGGTTGTAGTTTCAAACTCAGTATATACTGGAGACTCGGTAGATATAGTGTCACTTGGTAGAAACTGAATTCCCTATTTACCATGCTGGCACTTGGTAAACACTGCTCATTTCATCACTTGGTAAGCATTGTGAATCTTGGTCTATTCGGTAAACACTGTTCTATCTGCTCGGTAAACACTGTCCTATGTGCTTGGTAAACACTGTCCTGTCTGCTCGGTAAACATTGTCCTATCTGCTCGGTAAACATATAGAGTCTGAATAAGTGTTGTCACTAATGACAAAAATACTTAATGCCAACAGGCTCATATCCTTCTAGATTTTAAATAGGCCTTAAATGTTATATCACTTATAGGGATGTGATTATCATAATTTCTCAACTCAAAGGCAGTTAGCTTGCCAACCAAAGAATCAATAGTAATTTCTATAGTCCCTAAAGACCTTACTTCTTATATAGAAAAAAAACTAATTGCATAATGTGGCAATAAAGTTCTCAAGATTTTTCTTACCACATCATCTTCAGTGTTGGATCCACTAGCTCCTCTAATTATATTCACTACCTCCTTGATTCTTTGACTTAATTTCTCAATATTCTCTTCTTCAGTCATCCTCACATGATAAAATTTTCCCTTTAAGCTATCTACCTTTTCTTTTTGGACATGTGAATCTCCACCATAGACTATTTTCAGCTTCTCCCACATGTCATAAGTAGTGTCAAGATCTTGCACATTGATATATTGTGCATCTGATAAAATACTTTGTATTGCTTCCATAGTTGAAGTGTGCTCTTGGTTTTCCCTCAATTGATTAGTAGACATGGTTCCATTAGGAAGAACATATCTTGTAGTCACATAATCCAAGTATTGATCACCCATTCCTTTTAGGTACAACTTCATCCTTCCACACCATATTGGGAAACTATCCTTGTTGAACTTAGGACCTTCCTTTATCTTCATCTTATCAGGATCTTTGACTCAAGCTATTAAAATTATTCTCCAAGGGCCAAGGCTCTAATACCAATTGTTAGCCTTACTATGATGAGATTGCTGAGAGGGGGGCTGAATCCGTAATCTAGCAATTACAAAATTTTAAGGCTTTTCACTTAACCAATAAAGAAAAAACTCAATAATTAAATGTAAATGTGCAACCAAAAAACATCCAACACAAAGACACAAGATTTTTGGTATTGTGGAAACTAAAATTAGGAAAAAACCACAGTGGGGATGACACCCACAAATTTGTACTCTTCTAAAGTACGCCCTATTAAAGGCTTTACCTTTTGAAAGGAATATACATATACATGAAAAAATGTAACCTTGTGAGAGGCTTTACCTAAAGCTCATAACAAGCTTGTACCTTGTGAGAGGTAGGCTTGTGAGAGGACTTAGAATACTTGTCACTACATTCCCTTTCTCTTAGATTTCCACCACCATAGAAAACTATTAGCCACTTAGAAACATAATATTTTTCAAATATCACTGCTTATCCTTTGAAATATCTCATATCTTTTCTCAAAATGAATTGTGGTTTTAGGATTAGCATCTAGCAACTTTAGGTAACCTCCATAAAAATAGAAAACCTAAACAATCAAACTCATAAGCATAATGATACAATCATCATATTCCTGTTAATTATTGTCTTAACCATTTCATTGTCTCTAATCAACTTCACTAGATCTGTCTCATTGGTCATCACAAAAAGTTAATATTTTACATGTAGGATCTAAACATGTTTCCGAACACTTCTATAGAACTAAACCTTAATATATTACCATTCTCATGATGTATTCTATGATCATCACTAACAACTCATAGATTTATTAGTTGACATCAATGACAATACCATAACTAATCATTACTCAACCATACATGTCATATCTCATCATCAAGTCATGCTCTAAACCAATTTACCTTACACATATGATTAACCACTTCCTTCACTTCATTACTCTTCTTTAATTATATGAATAGTATCCTTTGTTAGAATAACTAAGAGGGGGGGTGAATCAATTAGATTAGTTATCCTACAGTCCCAAATACAAAGATGTACCTTATCAAATAATTCCAACAAATTATGCAACTCAGTAACATAAAATATCAATCTATTTGTTCACTTTACCGATTACCAGTAAATAATTAACTGTGATTACCGAACAAATCAATCAAGCAGTATGTAAAGTATGATAGAAAAACAATCATCACAAATAACACATAACACAATGATTTAACATGGAAACCCTGTTAAGGGAAAAACCACTTGGGACTGGTAACCCAAAATAATTCACTCTTTTGAAGTGAGCTCAGTGAAGGGCCAACCCTGTTAAAGGTTACAAACACACTATTAAGTATGACCTGGTTAGAGGATTTATCACTAACAGTTAAATTTTGACCAACATTCACTATGGGGTTAACAAGATAACAATGTAGATTCTCTGAATGACATAGGGTAGAATATAAGACTGTTAAGTCTACTTGGTTAAGAGATCTTTTGAATCAATGGTTAAACTGATACAGTAATGATTTGATTCAAATACAACTCAATTGTAGATATTCAGATCTATGCTAAGCCCATACAAATCTTCTGATCATTAATAAAATTCACTTCCTCAATATTCTTCAACTTAATTTCACTCAAAAAATGATTCTCTGATGCTCGATTAACTCTGCAGTTTAGTTCTTTCAATAACCAGTCTGACCAGGCATGCATGAATAGTCTTCATGTGATATCTCTGCATTCTTCTTCTTCTGGCATGTTTCAGTAATGAAACTCATATCTCTTATATAGACAAGTAATACATTTTCATATCAGCCATTAGATTTTTCTGCTTAATCTCATTCGTTCATTTTGCCTCTTAAACCTTCCTCGGTAGATGTGTCATTAACACATTTCAATCTCATCCTTTAGATCTTCTCTAAACTTTGTTAGTCATGGATATCATAAAAAACTTCATCCTTAATCTTGAAATCATAAAAATTTCTAGCTCATCAAATTTAGTCGGTTGTTATTTACATTTAATGTTTTCATCCATACTTGGTTGCTATAGAAATGCATCAGTGATAACTAGTTAAACTAGCTTGGTTAATATTGTCAGTCGGTATACACTGCACTAGCTCGGTGTATATGAAAATCTTCAATTATCGACCACATTGACTTGTTAAATTTCAGATCTCTTCTTTATAATAGATTAATGTAACATGCTCAATTCAACAATGTAAAGCCATAGACTCATCAATAAGTTACCCAATATTTACCATATCCTTATCTGTCATATCCATATTGTTATTATGTAGATATCTTAGTTCTTCATCTTTTCTTCCTTCAACGGATGTTTAGATGTTTGTAACTAACATGATAAGTACTGTCAAGACTAGTTGACATCAATGATAACATATTGACTAATTTAATCATCTTACATATCATTTCAATACTTAGTGATCTCTAATCATTGTTTCTTCAGTTCATTCAGATATTCAAACTGTTGTAGTTCATCCATCTCTCCCTTTGGCATTGATGGAAACACAAGAAATAAGAGAATATGAAAAAAAAATACCAAACATGTATTCTACAACTATGCAAGTAAATCTTGTAGCTCGGTAAGCATTTACTATGTTTACTCACTACAAAACATAATAGCATTACAAGTGAAGACTCTCCCTATGAATTTGATATTTTCAGTTCTTAGATTCTGTTTGTTCTCAGCAACAAATATTCAAGTGTCTCCCTTTCTGTGAGTTCTTAGTAACTGATTTTCCATATTCATTCTCTCTCCCTTTGACAACAATGCCAAAGAATATATACAAACAAATAGCTCTGCAACATCCAAGTATTTCTCTATTGTTCAGTTCATATCATGTACCTTTAGTGTATAGATAACAAATTTATGTTCCAGCTTCTACAATCTTTCACAACCTTAGACAAAATCCAAAGGGTGAGTTATTTGCATCAACACGAATGATCTTCTGATAAGTGTAGGTTGATGCAACCTCCAGATCACCTTAGTGACTGGTAGATAGGGAATAGACCCCAAGTCTAGTTCTCAAATATTCAAATGTGTCCTTTGATAATGGTTTAGTAAAGATATCAACAAGTTGTTCCTTAGATGTTACAAATTCTAGTTGTACTTGCTTCTCTTAAACTTGTTCCCTTAAGTAGTGATACTTAATAGATATATGCATTTTCTTTGAATGCATCACAAGATTCTTAGAAATATTTATAGCACTAGTGTTGTCACAATATATAATCACCAGGTCAGTGATTACCTCATTCATTCCTTCCAACACTTGTCTGATCCAAGCTATATTTGAAATTTTTTTACAGTGACAACATACTTCACTTCAGTAGTGGACTGAGAAATACATGCTTGTTTCTTTCTAATCCAAGTCACAAGCCTTTCTCCTAAAAAGAATGCTCCATCGGTTGTGCTCTTTCGGTCATCTATGTTTCCAGCCCAATCTACATCGGTGTAAACTTTAAGTTCAAATTTATCTTCCAACGTGTACCATAATCCATAGTCCTCTATTTTCTTTAGGTATCTCAAGATTCTCTTTACAACAACCATATGTGAATCTTTAGGATTGGTAGAAAATCTTTCCACAATCCCCATTGCATGTGAAATATCAAGCCTACTATGTACAACATACATCATTTTACCAATCATAGATTGGTACAAATTTTGATTTACCTTGGTAGATTCATCATCCTTTGTCAATTTACAACCAGTTACCATTAGTGTTCCCATAGGTTTAGCATCTTCCATGCCAAAAATTTTCAATACTTCTTTAATGTATTTTTATTGAGTGATGAAAATCCCATCTTTCTGTTGTATAATCTACAAACCTAGAAAGAATTTAATCTCTCCAAACATAGACATCTCAAACTCCTTTCTCATTTCATCAGCAAAAGATTTACAAATCTGATCTTGTCCACCAAAGATTATATCATTGAAAAATATTGCAGCAATCAAAATATTATTTTCAAAATCTCCTTTCATGTACATGTTACTATTTTCACTAGTTCTTACAAAGCCAATACTTATAAGATAAGCATGTAATCTTTCATACCATGCCCTTGGTGCTTACTTCAGTCCATATAAATCTTTGTGCAATCTACATACCATGTCTTTCTAATTCGGATCAACAAACTCTTCAGGTTGTTCTATGTAGACCTCCTCCTCAAGAATTCCATTCAGAAAAGCTGATTTCACATCCATTTGATATACCTTAAATCCCTTATGTGCAGCATAGGCAAGATATATACAGACTCCTTCCAGTCTAGAAATAGGTACAAAGGTTTCACCATAATCAATACCTTCTTCTTGTGCATATCCCTTGCAAACAAGTCTTGCCTTATTCCTTGTAACTTCTCCATTCTCATTCAACTTATTCCTAAAAATCCACTTAGTACCGATAACATTTTTATCTTTCGGTCTAGTCACTAAAGTCCATGTCTTATTCTGTTCAATTTGTTCAATCTCCTCACTCATAGCATTTATCCATTCCTCATTTTCAAGTGCATCCCTAGCATTCTTTAGTTCAAACTCACAAACTAAGCATGTGTTATGTCTTAACTTACTTCGAGTTAGCATGCCAGCTTGCTTATCTCCAATGATTTGGTTCTCAGAATGGTGTCTTCTAACAAATCTTACTAGAACTTTATCTCTCCTATGTTCATCATTCTATTTAGGTACAGTTTCCTGCTCGGTAGCATCTTCCTGATTCTCAATTTCCATTTGCTGATTCTCGGTAACATTTTCCTGATGCTTGGTAGACTCAGCCTATGGCTTTGGTAGATACTCTGGATCTTCAACATAAGTGAACCTCCCATAGCTTTCGGCTCCTTCATGCTTTCTACATCATTCTTATCAAAAAACTCATCAAATTTTACATTAGCACTTTCTATCATCTTATTAGTAACTTTGTTCAGACATTTATAAGATTTACTTTTAGTAGAATATCCTAAGAATATTCCTTCATCACCTTTAGAGTCAAATTTTCCATTTCTATCATCTTTCAGAATATAGCACTTGCTACCAAAAACTGTAAAATAAATTACACTCGGTGTGTATCCAAACCTTTACTCATAGGGTGTCTTGTTTGTGTCTTTCTTTAGTTATACTCGGTTCAGGACATATACTACTATGCTAATTGCCTCTCTCTAGTATATTTGTGCAACATTTTTCTCTATCATCAATGTTCTAATATAATCAACAATAGATCTATTTCTCCTTTTAGTAATTCCATTCTGCTATGGTGTTCTAGGTGCAGAAACTTGCCTTTTTATACCATGATCACTACAGAAGTTAGTGAATTCATCAAAAAAAAACTCACCTCCTCTATGAAACCTTAAGCATTTCAATTATTTTCTGATTTCTTTTTCTACTTTAGCCTTATACCATTTAAATAGTTTGAATGCCTCAGATTTTTCTTTCAAGAACATAATTGTCATCAATCTAGTATAGTCATCAATAAACATAATAAAGTATCTATCTCCATAGTAGCTTTGAGTTCTCATGGGACCACATAAGTCAGTGTGAACAAACTCAAAAATTCCTTTAGATGAGTAGTCCTTGCTTTTAAAACCAAATTTTGTCATCTTTCCTTTTTGACATTGATGCCACATAACATGATCAGGTTTGGTTAGACTAGGCAATCCTCTAAATTTTCTCTTTTTACTGATCTTAATCATGTTATCAAAATTTACATGACATAACCTCTTATGCCATAACCACGCATCTTCATTTTTCACCAGTAAACAAGAAGTCTTAGCATTGTCAAGATAAAATAAATTACCTTTTGATTGTCCTCCTGTTCCGACAAGCTTTCCATTTTCATCATAGATTTTTACCCTCTTGCTCTCAAATGCCACTCGATGACCTGAGTTATTAAGTTGTGCCACACTCAAAAAATTGGAATTCAATCCTTTTACCTAGTATGCATTATCACATCTAATTTTATCATTCAATAAAATAGATCCTTTTCCTTTAACCATGCAAGGTGTGTCATTTCCCATTTTTACTGATCCTCCATTATAATGCTCAAGATGATCAAACTTATCTTCATCACCAGTCATGTGATGTGTACAACTACTATGAATGATCCAAGTATCATTTTTACTAACTTTAGAAATGAGTTATGTTTCTACATACCTTTCCTCCTCTTTAGAATCATCTTTAATTGAAACAAATACTACCTATATATCATCATCAATATCAGTGTCGGTGTCATCTTCTTCAACAAGATAGCATGCCTTTTTGCCTTTATCTTTATGATCTCGGTTGTCTCTATTATAGTGTTGGTAACCTTTTTTATTCCTTCTGCTATAGATTCCATCACCAAATTGGTCTTTGTCTTTAGCTTCCTCTTTCCTTTTGGGACATCTAGCAGCAATATGGCCAACTTCTTTACAATTAAAACAACCTAAAGGTAACTTTACCTTATATCTACCTTTACCTTTCTATAGTCTCCAAGCCATAAGAGCTTCAAGTTTATCAATCTCATCATCAATATTACTATCACTTTAATTCTTTATATTATGCTTACTGCTAGATTTACCAATCTTCAGAGAAGACATAAAAGAATACTCAACACTCGGTACCACACTATTATCAAAATTGTTCAGCTCAAAAGTTGTTAATTTTCCAATCAGACTATCAAGAGTAAGAGTGCTACCAAGTGTAGACCTCATTTCATGAATAGTAGATATTCTGATTGCATAAGTAGGCAACAAGGTTCTTAGTATCTTACTTACCACTGTATCTTTAGAAATGATACCACCAGCTCCTCATATAGCATTGACTACCTCTTTGATTCAGTTTGTGTACTATGTTATATTTTCTCCTTCCTTCATTCTCATGTCATCAAATCTACCTCTCAAGCTTTCAGCTCTGTCTCTCATCACATTTGCATCACCACCATACACTAGAGAAAGTTCATCCAAAATTTTCTTCATTGTAGTGCAATCCTTGACATCCTCAAATTCAGCATTAGATAGAGCAACAACAATCTCTATCATAGTAATATTATGTTCATGTCAGTCTCTCAATTGATCAAGAGTCAAGGGTCCAACATTTGGTTGGATGTAGCCATTGTCAAGTAAGTGTATACAAGATTCTCCAATTTTAGAAATGTGAAGTCTCGTCTGACTTTTCCATGCAATAAAGTTTTCCTTGTTCAGCTTCGACACTTCCCTCTTATACATCTTGTAATCTTTCTGTTGAAGTCCTTAAAAATTTGTTCCAAGCAACCAAAATGATCTGATACCAATTGTTAGAATAACTGAGAGGGGGGGGTGAATCAGTTAGATCAGTTATCCTATAGTCCCAAATACAAAGATGTACCTTATCAAATAATTCCAACAAATTATGCAGCTCGGTAACATAAAATATCAATTTGTTTGTTCACTTTACCAATTACTAGTAAATAACTAACTATGATTACTGAACAAATCAATTATGCAGTATGTAAAGTATGATAGCAAAAAAATCATCACAAATAACACATAACATAATGATTTAATGTGGAAACCCTGTTAAGGGAAAAACCACCTAGGACCGGTAACCCAAAATAATTCACTCTTCTAAAGTGAGCTTGGTGAAGAGCCAACCTTGTTAAAGGTTACAAACACACTGTTAAGTGTGACCTGGTTAGAGGATTTATCACTAATAGTTAAATTTTGACTATTATTCACTAGGGGGTCAACAAGATAACAATGTACATTCTCTAAATGACATAGGGAAGAATATAAGACTGTTAAGTCCACTCAGTTAAGATATTTTTTTAAATCAATGGTTAAACTGATACAGTAATTATCTGATTCAAATACAAATCAATTGTAGATATTTAGATCTATGCTAAGCCCATACAAATCCTCTAATCATTAATCAAATTCACTTCCTCAATATTCTTCAACTTAATTTCACTCAAAAAATGATTCTCTGACGCTCGGTTAACTCTACAATTCAGTTCTTTCAATAACTAGTTTGATTAGGCATGCATTAATAGTCTTCACGCAATATCTATATAGTCTTCTTCTTTTGGCTTGTTTTAGTAATGAAAATCATAACTCTTATATAGACAAGTAAATTGTTTTCATATCAGCCATTATATTTTTCTGCTTAATCTCCTTCATCCATTTTGCCTCTTAAACCTTCCTCAGTAGATGTTTCATTAACACATTTCAATCTCATCCTTTAGATCTTCTCTAAATTTTGTTAGCTGTGGATCTCATAAAAAAACTTCATCCTTAATCTCAAAATCATAACAATTTCCAGCTCATCAAATTTAGTCAGTTGTTCTTTTCATTTAATGTTTTCATCCATACTCAGTTGATATAGAAATGCATCAGTGATAACTAGTTAAACTAGCTTGGTTAATACTATCAGTCAGTATACACTGCACTAGCTCAGTGTATACATAAATCTTCAATTACCAACCACATTGACTTGTTCAATTTCAAATCTCTTCTTCATAATAGATTAATGTAACATGCTCAAGTCAACAATATAAAGCCATAGACTCATCAATAAGTTACCCAATGTTTATCGTATCCTTATTTGTCATATCCATCTTTTTCCTATGTAGATGTCTCTCTTCATCTTTTCTTCCTTCATCAGATGTTTAGATTTTTTTGACTAACATGATAAATACTGTCAAGACTAGTTGACATCAATGAAAACATATTAACTGATTTAATCATCTTACATATCATTTCAGTACTTGGTGATCTCTAATCACTCTTTCTTTAGTTCATTCAGATATTCAATCATTTGTAGTTCATCATCCTTGCACAAAGGTTTTGTGAATGTGTTTGTTGTCTACTCCTTTGTAGGCACATACTCAATCTATTTTTCCTTCTCTAGTAAATTCTCTATAAGGAAATTATACTTGATATATATATGAGTTGGTACTCTCAAATTATTCAGATTACCATGTTGAAGACTTTATGAAGGTGTTGGAACCACCATTTGTGCATTAGTTGAAGATACTCTCTTTTGGCATTCAATTTCCAAGTACCTTGTGATTTTCATGTTTCATCACTTGAAAGTTATGTTCCCTCCATTAAAAATAGAACATTTGTCCATTTCTAGCCCCATACTTGCAGATTGAGTGCTTTTGTAAAGTTCATATTTTAGGAGGTTCACCAAAATGCATTTGTGCCCATTGTGTAAACAAGTTGAACATGCCTAATTTATGATTGAATATTTTGTGCCCTGTTGATTTTCATGAGATACTAACTTGTGTATATATTTATTATGTATCAAATAGAACATCATTCATTTTTCATTCCCCACAGTCAGTTTAGATATGTTTTTCATATGCCTAGTTGAAGGGGTTTCATGTAAATGTACATTCTTCACTATCTCAAAAAATTCAAATAGCCCATTTTGAGGTCTTACTTTTATGGACTTGTGATTGATGAGTGCAATCCGAGTGTTCCCATGTGTTCTAAACATGACAAGTATCCCCCATGTGAATTTTTAGACCCTAATGTATCCATTTTCTTAGTTTGCTAAGGCCATTCCATTACCATTTTATTCAGATTCCTCAATACCCAAATTCCATGACACGTGTGGATATTTGACTTAGTCTATGGCATCCAAATTTTCCCAAGTTATGCCCAGGGCAGACAAGGTTATGTCCATTTGGGTGGCAATTTGTGCAGAGATATTCTAGTGGGATATATCCCATATCAATTGCATGGTGAGAAAACTTCAAGATTTTATGTATAAGCACACACGTAGTGAAATGCTAAAAAGGCAACCATCCTTTTGGCAGAGCATGCATATGCGAACTTGGTGACTTGGTTTACTTGGAGGTTGATGAGGAAATTTTTTAGGTCTATGCTAACTAAGATGATGATGAATTCAATGACATAAATGAATTCAAATCTAAAATCTTAGTGCTTCATGATCAGCCAAACTACTACCCCTCAAAGTTCTCCTTCAAAATTAAAATAAATTGAGTACATATACCCATCCACCCAATTGGGGTCTTCCAAGAATTACATTTCAAAATGAAATCTGTATAAACAAATATGAGTTAGGCTCCCAAAAATAAAAAATGATCTCTATGAAGAACAAGAGAAGATGCAAACCTAGATTTAGGTCCACACAAGATTCAACAATCATGCATAAAGACTACACACATTAAGAATTAAAGATTAATGATCACACATGCTATCTCCTAGATCAGTCTAGGAAGAAAAGGAATATGTTACCCAAAGCAACAAAAAGAATCCAAACATGAAGGTCTTAAATCAAAACAAAAAAATATCAAAGGGAAATGATCCGAGATAGGTCCACATTAACAAATGATGACCGCGCCTAAAGAAACACACAAACTTGTGACCGTGAACATGACCACCAAGAAAAAATAACCAAAGGTACAAAGCATGAGCCATAGACAAAGGAAAATTTGAATAACTTGAATAGTACTATACTGAATGAGGTGTAATCTAGAAGACAAGAACTACAAAGAGTCCTGAACAACATGTTAAGATCACAACCAAAATATCTCAAAGATGGATGGTCACTACATCTCTCAAATTGGAAAATAGGAACAAAATGCAACTAAATGTTGTTTTGTTGATGCAAGATTGTGAAGAACCCAAAATTTCTCTTGCACTAGACCCTAGGGGTTAATAAAACTGATTCTCCTAAATCAAGAATGTTGTACAATCCAAGATGAATCAAATAATCCAACTTATATTGAGAAATCCATGTAGAATCCTCAACTAGTCTATCCTTCCACTTCACCAAATATTCCATGTAGTTTGTTCCTCTGGTACTTCTACCAATCCTTTTGTCTAGAACCTGCTCAATCTCCTCTATCTATTTCTTAGGATATTCTTTTTATAGTTCTACCTCTTCATCTGACTCATGGTACTCATATAAATCTAAAATATCTAAGATAGGAGATATATCCATATTAACTAGTAACTCAACTTCAAATGAATTTCCACTATCAAACCCCTTCAATATCTTGCAAGTTCCAAACTTCTTCATTCTCAATTTTCTCTATGTTCCAACAAGAAACCTTCCTTTCTTCAAATGAACCATTACTTCATCACCAACTTCAAAGGTTTTGTGTCTTCTAGACCTATCTATTGTATCCATATATTTCTGATTGTTCTTCTTCACATTATGTTTCATTTCCTCATGCAAATTCCTCATGAAATCTACATATTCTTTTCCTTCAACACATCTTTTCTCTTCTGAACCAAGTGCCCTCAAATATGATATACCCTTAGAATGCATGTCTACAACAATTTGAAAAGGTTTTTTACCTATGCTCATATTCACTAAATTATTGTATGAAAACTTTGCATGTTCCAATACCAAGTCCTAATTTCTAGTTTTGTCTCCAACTAAGAATCTCAACAAATTCCACAAACTTCTATTCACAACCTCTATTTGTCCACCTGTCTATGGGTGAAAGGTAGAACTAAACTTCAAATCTATACCCAACTTCTTACAAAGTGTTCTCCAAAAGTATCCAACCAAATTTCTATCCCAGTGAGAGATAATACTCTTAGGTAACCCATGCAATCTCACAATTTCCTTAAAGAGAAGGTATTATAAATGAACTCCATCTAATGGCTCCTTATAGGGAATAAAATGTGACATTTTTGAAAATATTTCCACCACAACAAATATAGAATCATTACCTCTTTGAGTCTTAGGTAAGCCAAGAACAAAATCCATGCTGATGTCTTCCCAAGGTCTATTAGGAACAAGAAATGGTGTATATTATCAAGTATTATGACTTAATCCTTTTGCAAATTGACAAATTCTACAACTCCTTACAAATATATGAACATCCTTATGCAACTAAGGCCAAAATTATTTTTCCTTAAGAAAACTCAATGTCTTATCAATACCAAAGTGTGTGCTAATCCACCGCTATGTTTCTCCTTTACCAAAATTTTTCTCATTGAACCTCTAGGTATACACAACTAAGATCCCTTGAACAACATACCTTCTTGAATGAAGAAATCATCTCTTTTTCTCTATTGATTAGTGATAGGTGTATTACATTCTCTCCAAGCCTCTACAAAATCAAGGTCAGTTTCATACAAATTCTTCAAGTCATCAAAACAAAGTATCTCAACTATCATCTCAGTCAATAAAGATCTTCTGGTCAATGCATCTGCAACTTGGTTAGGCAATGCACTTATATGTTTCAACAAAAATGTAAAGTTTTTCATGTACTCAACTGACATCATATGTCTCTAATTCAATTTAATTTTACTTCCTAGATACTACAATCCTTTCTGATCGGTGTACAATGAAAATTCCTAAGGAAAAAAATAATGTATGCACTTCTTCGAATCTTGAACAATAGCATAGAGCTCTTGATCATAAAAAAAATATTTTCTTTTAGAATCATTCAAATTTTTACTAAAGAAAGAAACCATTCTACCTTCTTGAATCAAAATAGATCGTATTGTAGTACCACTTGCAGCATAATCAACTTGGATTACCTTAGAGAAATCAGGGAAATATAGAATAGGTAACTCTGCTACCTTTTTCTTCAATATCTCAAAAATTTTGTTAGCTCCATGTGTCCACTTGAAATATTTTTTGTCTCTCGTCATTGTCTTAGTCATAGAATTACAAATAGAACTAAAATTAATTATGTCTATAATTCTTTAAATTATGTTCAACATACTTCCTATTTGAGGAATTTCACATAATAACAGTAACGATAAATTATAAACCATGAAATATAACAACAAGAATTTTTATTCTACCTAGTTTGATCAACTAGAGAAAAAAAGGAATTATCCAAATAATTCCCTAGCTAAAATTATTTGAGATCATAAATCCCAAATAAACTATCCCCTCTTTCATGAAAGAATATTTCTTCAAGTTAATTAGTGACTTCTCCTCTTTTAACCTCTGTAATACTCATCTCATAAAAGTACTAGGTGCATTAGTTAAACCAAAAGGTATAAAAAACCACTCATACAAACCTTCTCTTGTCTTGAAAGAAGCCTTCCATTCATCCCATTCTTTGATTTTGATATGATGATAACCAATCTTCAAATCAATCTTGGTAAAGTATTTTTCTCTACTCAAACAATCCATGATGTTACCCATCTTAGGAAATGGAAACCGATACTTCACTATGACCTTGTTTATAGCTCTGGAATTAGTAAAAAATTTTCATTAACCACTTGTCTTAGGTACTAACCTAGTTGGAACAAAAAATAGAGTCCAGATTTCTTTGATCAAACCTTTTCACAACAATTCTTGAGCCTTTCTGTTCAATTCCTTAATCTTTGCCAATGTTAACTAATGAGGTCCTTTGTTAGGAAAACTAGCTCCTGAAATTAGATCCATACAATGACTAATACTTCTAACTGGTGGTAAACCATCTGATACATTATTAGAAATAATATTTGGATACTCTGCTAGAAACTTCTTGACTTCAAAAGGTGTTTCATCCTCTGATTTTTTAATAGGATTATTTGGAGCTAAAGCATAACAAACATCACTCTTCTTCAAATCTCTTATGAATTGTCTTCCTTCAATCAAATAAACTCTAACAGAAATAAAATTTTCACCCTTAGATGCTTCAATCAAAGGTAACAAAACTTTCTTCATTCCATTATCTATAATAGTATATCTATTCAACCATCCATCATGTAAAGCCAGTCTATCATATTGCCATGGTCTACCCAACAAGATGTAACAATAATCCATAGGCATAAAATCACAAAGAACTTCATCATGGTAACTCTCAATTTTAAGTTTCACAAGACATTTCTCACTTACCAAAATTTTGTGCTCATCCTTGATCCATGATATCTAATAGGGTTTAGGGTGCCTCATCCTTTTCAACAACAACTTTGTAACCAACTCCTTCGATGCGAAACTTTCTGAACTTCCACTGTCAGTGATCACTTTGCAACATTTTCCTACAACCAGGTTACATTTGGTTTTGAATAAGGCTTTCCTCAAAGGATCTTCATCAGCAACTTCATTCCATAATGCTATTTTGATCATCAGATTATGCCCATCCTCGGGTTTGTTTGTTGAATCAGGCGAATCTTCCTTCATAAGTGCCTTTTTGCTACTGCTACTAGTTTTTTTTTTTTTAATTTTAATTTTAATTTTTTTTTTTTGGTACATTTAAATTCCATATGTCCTTTTTCATCACACTTGAAACAAGTTCCCTTAAACCAATTATTTTCTTCTCTCTTATGATCATTGCCTCTAGGGTAACCACCTCTTGAATAACTTCCTCTACTTTTATATGAATTTTCTCCTCTCCACTCTGATTTTCCTTAATCCTAATTTACCTTCTCCTGATCTGATTTAATATTTTCTCCATGGGATCTACCTCTACCCCTAGGAAATCTTCCACTTCTGCATCTCCTTCTTTGTTCATGTGATGCATAGAGTCTTTGACTTAACTTCAAACCCTAACTCTTCCCTTGTGTAGGTCCAGACATTCAAGGAGCACTCCAATGGTTCTTCACTTCTAAGCCTTCCCAAGTCTTGAATTATCATGTATGTGGCCTTCCAAAGGTCCACCTCTAAGGAAAAAATCTACTCTTGTTAAGAGTTCCCAACTCCTAACACTTATGACCCCAACACGAACTGAACACTTTTCCTTCTACCTTAAGTCCAAAACCCTTTCCAGTAAGGATCTTTCCACTCTCTCCTTGCAAACATGAATGGTATTCCTTTACATCTATTCACCTTGACTATATTCCATAATTTCAAAGCT
Source organism: Chamaecyparis obtusa (assembly GCA_027943335.1). NCBI lineage: Eukaryota > Viridiplantae > Streptophyta > Pinopsida > Cupressales > Cupressaceae > Chamaecyparis > Chamaecyparis obtusa. The sequence goes on from BSBK01000413.1 coordinate 3,667,487, forward strand.
TCCAATAACACCTTTTAGGTGAGTTAGGCCTAATAGGAGACCTAAATCTTTGTATCCCTCTTAATTGGGTTTTAAAAAATTTTCTCCTAAACCACCCAAACAACCCCTAAAATAGATTACATTTCTTGTCACCCTTTTGGGCCTTACAAATAATATCTAGATTCTAAAATTGGATTCTTCCTCTAAACCTCCTAACTCTTACATGGATAATTAGGCCTAATGGCTTTAGGACAGACTTGGTGGTAAAGAATGTTCTACAATCCTTCACCAGTCAATTGATCTCTTCAATTAGGAAACTTTTTAGGGCCCATACACCTCTAGAGAAATTGGAAAAAGAACTGATTGGCTCCCACTCATTCATATAGGGTCTTCATTTCCATGTCTTCAACCCTTCCTTTCTCACCACTCACACCATGATCAACCTAAGGCTTCATGTCAAAAATGATTTCCTAGACTCTACAGCCCCGAATATAACTTCCAACATTAGAATACAATCTATTATAACATTACAAGAGGGATAAGGAGATTCTTGCTGTGGAATGCTAGAATAGAGCCATTTTGGTCTCAAAGCCCCAATGTTGAGGGTTTCAAACCAATAGACTTTCTAATAATGGCTTTGGAAAACTATAACATTTGAGACCTTCAAACCAAATGGAGATTCTAGGTTACTCAAACTTCTAACAATCCTAAAATCATTTAGAGACTAATACAACCATACAAAACCATACACACCCTCATACAAAATGCATAAAATGGTAAAATAAGGAACAACCTATAACATAAACTTGAAGCAAGACTTGTTTTTGGTATTACTTCACCAACCGACTAACATTCTTCAACATTTCTAGGCCTTGTGCATGCCCTCGATCAATTACAACAGTTAGACACCATTTCTCAACCAACTAGCCATTGAGATGCAATATTTTGAATAATTGCAAAGTTTCACATGGAGAAAATTTTGCATCTCTAACATACTTACTCATCTAATGACCTGGTTACCTCCTAAGCCTTATTACATGCCATAAAAGGATTCCAATATCCTAGCTTTCAATAAAAAAACAAAGATTAAAACAAAACAAGATTAGACTTCCTATCACAACTTGGTCAAGAACTTTGGGCCCCTGCACCATAATGCCTCTTGTTCCATTTCTCCTCTGCTTTCAATGAAAAATAATAGGCTTCTTCAATGGTGTTCATCTTGACCAAGCTAATTTCATCTTGGATATAAGTCCTTAAACCATTCAGGTACCTAGAAATCCTTTCATCTTCATCATCTACATGTCTAGATCTGATATCTAACCTATAAAATTCCTCAGTATAGTCCTTCACAGAAATATCCTTTTGCTTTTATTTTTCATTCTCCTTAATATTCCAATCTAATAATCACTAGGTATAAATTTACCTTTCAACTTATTAATCATCTTTTCCCATACCTTGATTTTATCATTTCCTCTCCTTTGTTTATTAGTCTGAAAATTCTCCCACCACAAGGATGCATGCCCCTTCAATTTGGTGCTTTCAATCTTTACCTTCATATTTTTTGATATGTTTTCATAATCAAAATAATTCTCCATCGCATAGATCCAGTCCATCAACTCATTTGAGTCCAATTTTCCACTATACTCAAGAGGATTGAAGTGAGGTTTGGAATTAATTCTTGTCAATTCTCTCAAGAATATCTCTTCTCCTTGTTCCAGAATAGGTGCTAGTTCTTCTCTTTCTTGTAATTCTTCAGCTTCATCTTTACTATCATCCTCAATAGGTCTTCCTCTTCTTTGGGCTGTCTCACTAGCTTCAAGTCTTGAAAAAAATTGCCTCAGCATATCCATCACTTCATGATTTGCATCTCTCCTTCCACGAACCATATTCACAACCCTCTCCAATTATAGGTTAGATCACAACTTTCCACCCTACAACCAAATCAACTAGGGCTATCAAAGTAAAGGCATGCTCTAATACTACTTGACATAGTACCAAGGTGAAGAACCCGAAGATGGTATGTCCAACCTTGCGGCTAAAACACACACAGAAGCAATACATATAAATTGATATGGAGATAATGTAGGATCAATAATTTATTCAATTAAATACATCATACATGTCAAGTTGTAATGCTTTCCCAGTTTAGGCCACAAAACAAATGAATTTAAATCTAAAAGCTTAGTGGTTCCTCATTAGCCAAACTACTACCCCTCAGAGTTATCCATTAAAATTACAACAACTTGAGTACATATACCCAACCACACAACTGGGGTTAGCCAAGAATTACATTTCAAAATGAAATGTGGACAAAAAAATATGAGTGGGCCCCAAAATATATTAATGACCTCCAAGAGGAACAAGAGAAGGTGAAAACCCATATTTAGATCCACATGAGAACCAACAATCACACATCAAGACCGCACACAAACTAACAATTAACGAGAAATTATCACACACACAATGTCCAAGGTCGGGCCAGGAAGGAAAGGAATACACTACCTGAAGTAACCAAAAGAATCCAAACATGAAGGTCTTCAATCTAAACATGACACAATCAAAGGGAAATGATCAGAGATAGGTCCACATTAGCAAATTATGACCATAACCAAAGAGACACACAAACCCATGACCACTAACATGACCACCAAGAATAGATAACCAAAGGTACATAGCCTAAGCCACATAGGAAGGAAAACTTAAATAATTTGAACAATACTAAACCAAATGAGGTGCGATCTAGAAGATAAGAACTACAGAGAGTCCTGAACAACATGTTAAGACTACAATCAAAATATCTCAAAGATGGATGACCGCTACATCACTCTCTCAAACTAGAAAATAGGAACATGATGAAACTAAATGTTTTTTGTTGATGCAAGATTTCGAATAACCTAATCTTGTGGTTGATGCTGACTAGGATAGAGAAGGTTCATGGGATCACAAGAGGATGCCACAGGGCGGGTGCAGTTGAGGTAGACAATCCTAAAATCAGAGTGATAGGGAGAGAGAAACTATGCAGGATTGCGACAGGCTGACACATGGCTGGTGTCGGTTGAAGTGGATGGTGGGCTTGGGTTGACACATTGAATAATTTCATGATCTCATCATCTTGGTCCATCAGATGATGATGTTAGCACAAGATCATGAGGTGATGCCATGTGGTAATTCTGACCAGTGAGAGATGATGTGGATGAGTGTTGAGATGGTGTCGACATAGTGTTTATTTGGTGCAATGGTAGATTTGGGAGCTAATGATAGGCTTCCATGTGGTAGTCAAGCCAATTGACTAGAGTTGACCTGAGTTTGACCAAGCCCAAAATGAGTAGGAAATAGAAATAAAAGGATGTATAATGTAAATGTCACTAAAATTAAAGATAAAGAAGTGTTGTATTAAAGTTTGTTGGCTAAATAATATTGCATGCAATAGGCACAATAGGAAAATGGAGAAAGTGTTGCAAGAGGGTTTTATAACCATATTTTTATGCAGGACACATTATTTTGTGGGTTCTCTCTACATAGTTTCCAAGCATGTGTAGTGGGGCCAGTTTTATTTGGTTGCAAGAGCATTTTAGTGGGATATTTTGTGTGAGAAAAATATTAAAGGTGGAAGTGAATGAGACAAAAAAAATCAGTTGCAAAGAGAAGGGAGAGATGGTTTTGAATAGATTAGGGAAGATTGAAGATGGACAAAATGGAAAGATTAGATGAATCTAGATTATTCTCCTCTCTATATATTCTCTTCTCTCCTTTTTTGTAAGGGTTCCATTTTTCTGGTTTGAAAATCCATTCTTGGTTCCACTCCTTTTGGTTCTATTAGTAAGATTATTTTGGGATGAGAAACATTTTAAATATTCCATATCTAGAAAGTTTTAATAAATCTAGTTTGAGTTCTTTTGCAGTTTTTTTAGTTTGTAGTTGTATTAATGTTGTATGAAAAATATAGCATATGGTTTTATTTGAACTATAATGCTAGTTTAGATCTCTCTACTGTACAAATCAATTACATTTTAAATGGAATAAAACAAAGAGGTATTCTCATTTAGTATCTTGTTGTGAGATATGTGACTTTCTTATCATGCTTTGATCTAATGGATCAATTAAATGCTTGAAAAGAACAGTTGCAGATTTGATGGGTTTGTGCAAGGATTTTTCTAAGTAGGTTGGGTTGGGATTACTGTTAAAGAATATTGGAAGGTAATGCTCTTAGATCATATTATATTAGTGAAACTCTATTGTATAATTTTGTACTTCTTATAACTCAAATGCCCAATGGGATAAGACATTGATCTCAGTTGTTGTGGGTTTTTTGTAAGTGTTTTCCTATTCATATCCATGTTGTTCTTACTGCAAAAAATGTTAAAATCACATAATATCTTTACATTTTTGTATGTATTTGTTGTTGTCTTGCCTAGATCTCATTCTCCATTCAGGTTGATGTTCAATAGATAATTATTCATTATCTTGTATCTCCCTTTTATATTGATTTCCTTATATGAGATTATCTTCTTTGAATTTAATGTCATTTAGGGGTTTTAAATAGTTATTTTGAGAGCACTAACGGTCTACCCACCTTGGTTTTATAGAGCTTAAAGTGCAGAAGGGTTTTTTATATCCTTGTAAGTTGGTGCAAGCCTCATATGTTTTGGATTATTGGAGCTGGCTTCTCCATAGGGAATCAATTGATCAACTTGGTTTCTATTTTGTAGTGTAAACCATTTTTAGGAACCAAAAAAATAGAGACTCTACTAGGGATAGAGATGTAAAAGTCTTATTGAAATTGTCTCAAAATCTTTGGTATTCAGATTATCAAATCATATTTCCTATTTAAGCAACCTATTTGAGTCACCACAAAATGGTGACTCTACTAGGGACATAATGTGAAAGAACTTGTGAGTTACAACAAAGTTTATAGTGAGTTACTCCTAACTTTTCTAAATTTATTCTAGGTCATGTTGTTGTTTAGATTCATGTGTTTATTTTGAATATTTCCAACTCCTTGTCAAGTGGGTCAATTCTCATATATGTACACAAGAATTTGTTTTCTTCTTTGAATGTAAGTCTGTCCATATTTTTATAATTTGTTTCATATCATCTCACTTGTTGTGAGTGGAAACTTTAAGATCTCTATTTGCACCAATTTCATTATTTTAAAAGAAGTGAAGGACTTGTAGTAGAGAGAAAGTAGATTTGAGCTCTTATGATGAAGTACTTGGTCAAGGAATGAATACTTATGGGGTCATGTTGTTGGATATTGTGGTGTTTTTTTTGTTCCAGCTGTAAAATATGTGTCCTCTTTAGAGAGGTGGCTACTCTACAAAAGAATTAAGTGAAGTTGTGAAGCAAGCTTTAGATCTTCAAAGTTTTCTAGCCAATAAGCTGATTTGCAATGACAACACTCCAGGTATTTTAATTTTCATGAGAAAATGTTTTCCATCAAAATCATGTTGTAAAGAATATGTTTCCCTATTGAGTGATTTCAACACTAAGTGAGGGATGGTAGTTGAATTTTACATACTTCTAAGATGTTTTCAGCTTATGCTTTAAGGTTGATGAAGTATGTTACACATTTTTGATAGAGAAAAAAGTTTCATGCTACAAGTTGTAAATCTAAGAATTGTATAAGTAGGTATGGCTTAAATATAAATGTGAAGTACCAGATATGTTTTCACATAGTATGCAACCCATGTCAATTCCTTTTAGTATTTTCTCTATGGAAATATATAGGCCATTTTATTTTGATGACATTAGAGGCTTCCCAAATGTTGTTCCTACTAAGATTAGAAAGTATTTACCAAGGTTTAGTGGGACGAAATCTAAATCAACAAGTAAGCATTTTCTAGAGTTTGCCGATTTGATGGATGACTTTGAGATTATTGAGGATGTTTTCATGAAGATTTTTTTTTAGACTTTGAAGGAAGATGTCAGGGATTGGTTTTCCTTTTTTCTAGTGTATTTTATTTCATCATGGCAAGAGTTAAGTTCAACTTTCATGGAACAGTTTGCTGAAAGGATAGATCCTTGTACACTGATACAAAGATTTATGGAGATTCAAATAGAATATTGTGAGAGTATTCCTTATTTCAATCTCTAATTTTCAAGGGTATTGGGTGATATCCCAATCGGTTACAGGCCTAATGATGCAGTGCATCTAGTTGTTTATTTGAATAATTTTGATGAAAATATGAGTTTCTTGTTGAGAGACAAAGAACCTAAGACTTTGGATTAGGTTTTTATGACAAAAATGGATATTGAAAATAAAATTAAATATGGAATTGCAAGGGGTTTTCTATCTAGTAGTGTTCGCTGCCATAAACGATAAAATGAAGATATGTGTGAATTAAGAAGTGAAAATAAATGTCAGAATATATATGTCCTTGCAACTCACTATCGGTTAGGCTAACTACCTTGAAATATAAATGTGGCTTGCTACTAATACAAATAGACTCACCACCAATATAATTAGGCTCACTTTCAATACAATTAGGCTCAGTTGCAAAATCTAAGAAATGAGAATTAAATAAACCACTAAAGTCACTATCACCAAAACATTACAATACAAAAATGATATAACAATCTACTACCAATTGCACCAAATCACATGAACATCAACACACAAATATTTCCTTCTCTAAGCCACTTTCAAGTTAGTACACAATCACAAGCTAGAGAAATCTTGAGCACTAGAGCACTTAAGCACTCTTGCATTCTTGGAATTATAAATTATTAGCTTGTTTCATTCCCATCATAGATTAGATTAATTTATTGTATGGTAGCTTAGGTTTTATTGTTGGAAAGTTGGCTATACTGATATATATGACTTGATATAGTATTTTCATTATGGAAACAAAGTCATATAGAAGTTTGGAGTCAGCACACTTGATGAGAAGATCAAAAATCAGTTAAGTATTGAAGACTAGACAATGTACAGAGTTCCTGTAGCTTAGAGCATCAGCGCACGTGCGTACAAAAGAATTATGGTATGCACCCTATAAGTTAAGTTGGTTAGACTATATTCATGCTTAGTCTATGAATGCATAATCAGATATGCAAGGATGAGAAAGATACTGTCAGTTGAAGTTGCACAGCCAGTGTGTGCCAGTGAAGAAAAAAGTAAGCAACTGACAGTTATCATTTTGAGTTGTGTCTATATTCTAATATTGTAAAGGCTATGCACCTATTATAATTAGGTTGCCAACATGTATATATGTTTTATTGTAAACACACTTAAGCCAATTCATTTGGAAGCATTGTATGTAATAGGTTTAAGGGCTGACCTAGTTGTTTATTTTGTATGCATGTATAAATATAAGATGCACCCATTGTATTCAACATGGAAGTTGACAGAGAGTTGTGATAAGAAGAGAAGAAGTGTGTGAAGAGTCTATAAGATGTATTAGAGCTTTGAAAGATGTCAAAGCATTAGCACATCAAAGGAAATGATCTAACAAGCAGTGTCACAATGATAGTTCATCCAGCTAATATAGTGTGTATCTGAGATAAGAAGGTTGTAACCTTCACCACTTGAGCAGTGAGCTCTAGGACAGTGCATCCACTCCCCTAACAGGGACTATTGTAAAAGACTCCTAACATGGTCTGACCCTTGACAAGGTCTACTGTACTTAAAGCATTGTAAAGAAAATCCTAACAGGGTTAAGGATCTTCTAACAAGGATCACAAAAAACTAGTGTAGAATATTAGTGGGTGTCAACTCCCACTAGGGTTTTTACCTATTTGGGTTTCCCCATAACCATATTGGTTTCATGTGTTGATTTCATGTTTCATGCTTATGTGAATGTTTATTTCAGTTATTAAACATATAAGTTTAGTATAAAGATTAAAGTTAAAAGATAAAATATAGTGAACACTGATTCACCCCCCCCCCCTCTCAGTGTTCCCATTCCTAACAATTGGTATCAGAGCTCTGGTCCTCAGTAAAGAAGTTTAACCAATTGAGGAGATCATGGACAAAGTAGAAATGAAACATCTGAAAAGAAATCTGGAAGCTGCTCTTGAAGACCTAGACAAATTAGAAAGAGAAATTGAAGAACTAAAGAAAAAAGGTTAGTGATGCTCAATTAGTTATCAAAATACTAAGAAAGGATTTGAAAGAATGCTCTAACAGTGATCTAGGAGAAAAGGTCAAGAAGCTGAATGAAGAAAATAAATCCTTAAAAGAACAACTTGAAGAGTTTGATGATAAACTGACTAACAATCAAGAAGTCTACAATGAATAAATCAAAGAGAACCTTCAACTCAATGAAGAACTAAGGCAAGAAAAAATGGAAATCTTGGAGCTAAGGAATAACAAAGAAAGCTTGGAGTCTGAATTGAAAGAAGCAAATAATCATATTGAAAAATTGCACACTAGTTTTGATTTGATAGAATCTTAGTTGTATGCAAGGAGATCCAAAGGAGACACTAGCTGTATTGGATACAATGAAGCACAAAATCAGATTGAAAACATGCGAGCAAGAAAAGATAAACAAAAAGACTCTACTAATACTAAGAAGAGTGAAGATCAAACCAAAGATAATGGTGAACCACCTAAGAATGAGTGCAAACTAGTAGACCGCACTTGTTTTGCATGTAACAAGCATGGACACATAGCAAGGAACTGTACAGAGGTAAGACCTTTTAATGGTTACTGTTATTCATGCAATAAATTTGGTCATAGAGCTATGAATTGCAAGACAAGTAAGAAGAATAGGATTCAACATGATCAGAGAAATCAGAATCAGACAAATGTAATAAGTTCTTAGAATGTTACATGTTAGATATGTAACTATAATGGTCACTTAACTAGACAATGTAAAATGGTGACTCATGTCAATGCACCGAGGAATATAAGGCCTCCAGTCATTGTCACTCTTGTAACAAGGCTGGACATATCTCAAAGTTCTGTAGATCATGGATGTAAGGTCAGGAAAGCCCTAAAAAGGCCAAAACATCAGTATTGGATCATGAAGGAGAAGTTCATTTTGTCAAAGCCTCAGATGATGCAAGCTTGATTTGGTCAGAGAAAAAGAAGGACAAGACTGATGATTATGTATTGGATGCATCCACAGTGGACACATCCTCTACATCTAGATGAATGGCCCTTAGGGTCATAGGGGGAGCTAATTTAGCTCTAGACCTCTGTGTGGCTGGTATACTCACTCTCAGAGTATGTGCCTTTGGAATTAAGCTTTTGGAGTATAAAGGAACCTTTGTGCAAGAGCGCACATACTAATTGTTAACAGAACAAAAGTTGAAAAGTTTAAGTGACAGTCTAGTTTACATGGCAAGCATTAATGGCATAATTTTCACTTTAAATACATAGAAAGTTGTTTGATTACTCATTGCATTTAATTTTATAGTGATAGGAGAGCAGAAAGATCCTTAGAAGTTATTGTGAAGACTTGCAGATTGATCTATCAGTGATTTGCAGTTCACTTGATTAGTTGCAGAAACCCTAGTTCATCATGCCGATTTAGAAGTCTTCGGATTATCTCAAAATACAGTTGGAAAGTGATAATGCAAGTAAGTGATGGCCACTCCCATAGTTTTTGATGTTGCAGAAAAGAAAAGATATGTCTTTAAGAAGCATCCATTTAAGTCTACCCTAGATGACTTAGAGGGAGTAATCTCTCGCATGTCTATGGGCGTTATGCATGTGGTAGGCATTAGGGCTTACATTTACTACAAAAAGGAACCAGTTGGATTGGATAGGTTAGGGTGCACATGGAAAAAATGTTAAAACCGGACAAAACCTTCCTGGATGAATATGCAAAGTGGAATGATCACCCCATAGTAGAGTATGCTATGGTATATGAATTCTATGAGATAGAATGGATTAAAATACTTTTGAGCAGAATTCATGATGACCTATTTTGGATAGGTGATGTGCTAATCAGAATTACTAGTGACTTGATATATGAGATGATAGGCCTATCTAAGTCAGGCATCATCCTTCTAGTAGGCAAGGATGTCATGAAAATTGTTGAGAAAACATGTAACTCGAGTGATAAGCGAGGGATGACAATTGAGCCTATTGAGCAAGATGACATCAAATTGATGTCTATGATACTTGGATATAGGTTTCATCACACCAGAAGGGTGAATAGTGTGTCTATGAGCACAATCCTAGAAGCCATTAGACTTGTAAGGGAAGATGGAGAGTTTAACTTGTGTGAGATCTTGCGCACACAGTTGATTGATAACATCAAGGCAATCAAACATGACAAGGCCAAGATATTCAAGTTTGGGTCTTTGATCATTTATATGTACCTAGTATAGTTGGGAAAGTATCATATTTGTATTTGGACAAGTCCATTCCAACCATGCCATAGATATCTAACAAAGCATCTACCGAGAGTACATTGAGAGATTATATAACATTGAAATTGAAGACCTTCAGGACCAAGATGAAAATGAGGTACATAATTCTAGAAAAAATTATTGAAAAGTACAAGGATACAATTTTTTTTATGGTTGAAATAGATACAACTTGCATGGAGGAAGTAGTCCCTAGAACAAAGTGGATTCATCCACTTGGATATGAAGTAGAGGAACAAGTTTTAGAAGCATATGCTCAAGTATTGATTTCAGCTCCTACTGACCCTAATGAGCCTAGATGGGGAACTTATGAGGAGAAGACAAGAGAAATAGATGCCAAGCTAAACAGTGCAACAAAAAAAAAGAAAAGTTGCTAAAGTCATATCAAAGATCTTGAGAATACATGGTGTGTCTCAAGAAGATCTTGACAAAGAAAAAGAACAAAAGATTACTTTGGAACTAAAGAGCGCAGATGCAACAAAGGTAGAATCACATGATCCCAAGTTGAAGAAGCTAAAGATAGAGAAATCTAATGAACATAAGGATATAACTGATGACACTCCTTCTGCACCCAAGAAAACCATTGATCTTACTGCTCTCCTGAGTATAAGGCAATGCCAAAGAGGAAGAAAGAAACCAGCTCTAGTCATCCATCCTCAAGAGTCACAAGAAATAGAAGGAACACTCAAGCACCTCCTGAAGTAAGTTTCAAACTTAGTCTTAGTGTGCTAAGTGCCAGAATAATTGCTGAGGGAAGAATTGATCAAGTAGGGAAATTTTATGAAAAGTATAGTGAAATAGACAAATTTGAGATTCATAGCATGATCATAAAGCACATGATCAAGTTTAAAAGGATAGTCTTGGAACTAAAAAAAATGATCCCTGACAATGTATGGAATATCCTTGAATTCCAAAAGAGACAGGCTATTGAAGAAGATCTGAGGATAAGGGAAAATATCTTAGATGAAACACTACCTGTATGTGAGCTAGAAGAGAAGAAGTTGTTGTTAGATCTAGTGAAGCCTCGCCTCATAACAAAGATAAGAACATTGAATATAATGGGTAAAAATTATGAGTTTATTGCTAAAGAAATAGAGAAAGCCTTTGAGAAGGTCTTTATGAATAGGAACATGTATCCACCTACTGCACCCACAACACATGTACCCACAATGGTTACCAAAGGGTCAGAGACCATCAAGATACAATCTACAGGTCATCAGGATTCAACGCTTGTAGTGGAAGCACAAACAGAGTTAGATATGTCTGCGCCCATGACAAAGTCACTCAAAGACAACACCATTATCATTGATAATGTGGAAATAGCCATGGCAACCACTGACACTGAGTTGGACAAGTTTGAGGAAGCTTTTGTGAGCACACAAGAAGCTAAAATTTTATGCAGCAACACACCTCCCATTTATCAAGAAGAGGTTTTGATTAAAAATATAACAGATGAGAAAGAAGGAGAAAAGATGGAAGAAAAAGAAGAAGAAAAAGAAAAAATAGAAAAAGAAGAAGAAAAGAAAGAAACAGAAAAGAATAATGAACCATCAGTTGAACTCATCAAGGTAAAACAAGAAGTGGTGGATAGCACTCCCATCACTCCCTCTACAACATTGTTGTCAAGTTTGACACCTGACACATCCAATTTGGACTCATGGAGAGAAGAAGACCTGATTAAGTTCAACATCTTAGCTATGGAGAAGGCCAAAGGAAAACAAGTAATGAGGAATCCCCTCCTGGTAGAATCAATAAACATTCTAAACAATTTATTGCCAGAGTACAAGAAAGTGTTAAAGATACACTCAGTTGATGATGTGAGTACAGTCATCTCACATTTCAAAAGAAATTTCTCAAGCCTTGAAGAATCTACATCCCTAGTTGCAGAAGGAAAGTATCTAAAGAAGAGATTGAATGAATTGGTTAGCAATTTTGCACTTGACCTTAGCTCACTCAAGACTGGTCAAGCATCCCTAAAAGAATTTGCAGATCAAGGAAGAAGAATCATTACAAAATGCATGGATCAAGATAAGCTCACTGATGCTCATTTCAAGAAAATAAAAGAGGTAGAAGCTATGATTAAGCAAGTGAAGAGTTTAGTGAAAGAAAAATCCACAGATGTGAACATGTACAATAATGTCTACCAAGGACAGATAGACAAAATTGAGAAGGTAGAGAAAGAGATGACAAAGATAAGGTCTAGACAGACTCAGTTGAGGAATGCTCTGGCGCCCTCATTAGACATTCTAAATTAGAATATCAAGGAGATTGATGCCACCATGATAGCCTATGATCAAGGTCCTTCCACAAATTTGAAGAAGATGGAGAAGCTTCAGTATGCATTATGTGCCCTGCTCCAGATAGTAAACTCTTTGATCTCATTTTGGAAGAAGGAGATCCAGAACCTAAAGATTGCATATCCAGATGTTTTCCCTCAGTAAGTATGTATAGATACAGTTTTTGTAAGACCTTTTTCATTAATGTCAAAGGGGGAGTTGTGTATAGAATATGGATCATAATATGTATAGGGAGATATAAGTGTATGTATAGAAGACAAATTTTTTTTTGTATTAAGGACAATTAGCAACTTGGCGATATTCCTTTGTTGCCATCAATGAAAAAGGGGGAGATTGTTGGAAAGTTGGCTATACTGATATATATGACTTGATATAGTGTTTTCATTATGGAAACAAAGTCATATAGCAGTTTGGAGTCAGCGCACCTGATGAGAAGATCAAAAATCAGTTAAGTATTGAAGACTAGATAGTGTATAGAGTTCTTGCAGCTCAGAGCATCAGCGCATGTGCATACGAAAGAATTATGGTATGCACCCTAGAAGTTAAGTTGGTTAGACTATATTCATGCTTAGTCTATGAACACATAATCAGATATGCAAGGATGAGAAAGATACAGTCAGTTGAAGTTGCACAGCTACTATGTGCCAGTGAAGAACAGAGTAAGCAGTCAACAGTTATCATTTTGAGTTGCGTCTATATTCTAATGTTGTAAAGGCTATGCACATATTGTAATTAGGTTTCTAACATGTATATATGTTTGATTGTAAACACACTTAAGCTAATTCATTTGGAAGCATTGTATGTAATAGGTTTAAGGGCCAACCTAGTTTATTTTGTATGCGCGTATAAATATAAGATGTGCCCATTGTATTCGGCATGGAAGTTGACAAAGAGTTGTGATAAGAAGAGCATAAGTATGTGAAGAGTCTATAAGATGTATTAGAGCTTTGTAAGAGGTCAAAGCATCAGTGCATCAAAAAAATTGATCTGACAAGCAGTGTCACAGTAACAGTTCATCCAGCTAATATAGTGTGTATCTGGGATCAGAATGTTGTAGCCTTCACCACTTGAGCAGTGAGCTCTAGGATAGTGCATCCACTCCCCTAATAGGGACTATTGTAAAAGAATCCTAACAAGGTCTGACCCTTGACAAGGTCTACTGTACTTAAAGCATTGTAAAGCAACTCCTAATAGGGTTAAGGATCTTCTAACAAGGATCACAAAACACTAGTGTAGAATATTAGTGGGTATCAATTCCCACCGGGGTTTTTACACATTTGAGTTTCCCCGTAACCATATTGGTGTCATGTGTTGATTTCATGTTTCATGCTTATGCAAATGTTCATTTTAGTTCTTAAACATATAAGTTTAGTATTAAGATTAAAGTTAAAAGATAAAATAGTGAACATTGATTCACCCCCCCCTCTCAGTGTTCCCATTCCTAACATTTATTTTATTAGCTTAGTTTTAATCTTTCATTCTCATCTTATTTTAGCTGTCATTTCAATCTAGTTTATTAATCTCTTGCATTTGCATGATTAACAATAGATCTTACATTTTTGCATTCATTTTGTGAAGCTTGGGGTAAGTTACTCATACTTTTTCTCAATCCTTCACTCATAAATCATTGTGAGATTTATTGTATTGTGTTGGGAGTGCATGCCCATAAAAAAATATCTAAGAGAAAATCAAACAAGGTTTTAGGTGCCCTTTAGTTCATAGGAGGTTGTAGTGGAAATTTAGTTGCATCACACATTATTTATCATGTTTATTCTAACTTAAGTGCTTCATATTTCTTGTGTTTGCATGCTTTGATTTGTGGTGTAGCTGCAGGGATTTTCCTTGCATACATTTCTAATGACCAATGCTTAACATAAAAGAAAGCTAGAAAACTAAGAGAATTGGACTACTATTATACACAAGACTAGCACTCTGTTGACCCAAAAGAAAGTAATGAAACTAAGCCAAAAGATTAAAGGAGTAATAGGTCCATTCAACATACTTTTTATAGTTCGAACATAGACTTAAATTCAATAAGGATTATTTGAGGATGCTAGGAAATGGAAAAGGGAACCTGGTAAGTTTCCACAGCTGATTAGTAAGCCCCCACCACTGTAGTCCAACTTTAATTTATCCTCTTTCTCTTCCTAATGTTTCTTTATTTCTACTATATTTCAGACTAGAATAGATCGTAAGCATTTCCTTCTTCCCAAAAAGTTGTAATCAGGCTGATGGATTTATTGATCCACTATTCCCAATTGTTCCTCCTACTATTTCCCCAATCCTTCTTTTTGTCTCAGATAATTTCCAAGATTTTGAATTTCTTTCAAAAATGATCTCCTTTAAAACTAATTCAAGAAGATAGATACATTTTCCATTTTTTGTTGCAAGAAGACATAATTCAAAAGAAATGATGCTCTCTTTCCAAAAGTTGTTATCCATATTTATTATCCAATTTCCCCCCAACATAACCATTTTTCTCTCTCCCCCCCGAAAAAAATTATAGCCAGGATATTTATGTTCATACATTCTAAATGAAAAAAACATAAAAAGTTTCCTAATTACATTCTTATTGTAAAACTTTCTATGTTCTAAAGAAAATAATACCATATTTACATCAATGAATTCTTATTCATTATAAGGAAATCAAATTTATATATATCCTTGTAGATATTTAAAGGAATTTATTCACACCATTGATAATTTCATCCCCGTGATTTTCACATTTTGAATTTTTCTTAGGTCATTCCTAGCTTGTGATAGTAGTGCATTTGCTTCAGTATTAGATGGGTCAATTTTTAGGGCCTCCTTTGTTGTTACCATGATAGAATATAGTTTTGTTTTGCATTTTATCATATCTTTTACTTCCTTTCTACCTACCATTTGAAAGTGTCCTTTCTAGGTTAGGATGTTTTGATTCAATCTTTCTTTGGCATTATGGAAGATAGGATTAGACTTGTTGGGTTAGGATGTTTTGATTCAATCTTTCTTTGGTATTATGAAAGATTTGATTAGACTTCTTGATGAATTTGATTATTTTCACAATCTTCCTAACATCTCATCTAATAAAAGTCTAATGTTTAGGGAATATGCATTCCCCCCCTCTCTCTCTCATATGAGAGGCTCCAATAATGCAAGTGGATATGATAGGGTGATGGTCTGATAGGGTGTAAGGAGTAATTTTTACTCCATTTCCCATCTCATCTTTTTAAAAATTGGATTACATGTTTATTTGCATAGAATCTATCAAGTCTAGAGTAGATTATTTTTTCCCCGCTAAAATTTACACCAAGTGAACCCCAATCCCTTGTATACACTCGTTTTCCCTAGCATGGGGTCAAAGAGTCTTAGTTTATTGATTATCATCAACCAGAAGAATCTTTGTCCCCCTTTCCATTCTAGCATTGTCCCTCCTAACTTGTTAGATGGTGTTCAACCATATTGAAGTCACCTCCAAGTATCCATGGTACTTCATCTAGTTGGGTCATCCATCTCCACAACTCTATTCTCTCCCTATAATTATTGGATGCATACATAGATGCAATCCCAATCTTACCTTCATTGGTCTCCAAAATGATCCATACCAAGAGGTTATATGGAAAGCATCCCCAACTAGAAATATGCTTCCTCCATTTATTATTGACCAGAATGAAAGCTCCACCCCTGCCCCTACAATGATTGGTTTTAAATGGGATAACATCCTTCTAGATACATTTGAATCAAACGCCAAGGTTAAATTTTACCGCTTTTAGCTCTTGCAGCATTAGGTAGGAAATATTGCTATGGGACCTCAAGAACCTTCTTACAACAAATTTCAAGTCTTGGGACTCCAATCCCCTAATGTTCCAATAGATGTATTTGATCTCCATATGAAAACTTATTATTCAGTGTCCATAGGTGACTGAAATATTTTGTAACATTTGGGTAGTTAGCCTTTGGACCTTTTAATGGATGTTCTTGAAGATACCAATTCCATAGGCCTTCCACTTCTCTTTTTTGTGATTACAACATGTCCATAACCTGTTGAAGAGGTGTTGTCTCTCCTCACTCTCTTCTTCCTTTTTCTTCTATTTTTTAAACTTTTAATGTCCTTGAATTCATTGTTTCCAACTTCAATAATGTTCAAAGGCTTGTAGGGAATAAATGCAAGAGATCCATTATAAATACCTTCTATCAGATCCTCATCTACAGAGCCCTCTTAGTTAGGGTTATGACTATCATCATGGTCTAGTGAAGATCCAATATTGGCTACACCTTGAACTACAATATTAGGATTCTCATCCATATCCACATGATTGTATCTTGGGGATAAAAATTCAATAGAGGGACTAGAGAAGATTATATAACTCATAAGGGTAGGGATAAGAATCTCCCTACCAAAATTTGGGTTCTTATTAGAGACACTATTAGTTGTGTCACCTTCCATATTTGTGGGCACAACCTTCTCAGAGGGGGATCCTTGGGGCTCAGGGGCCTTAGAGCATTTTTTTTCCAATTTTACCATTGTGACTCTTGTCAGATTCAAGATAGATTTGTACCTCTATTCTTTTTCTAACTTTTGAAATCTTTTTAATCTTTTCCACCATAATTTTCTAGGAATTTTTACATTTGCATTTTCCTTGGGTGCATTTGAAGGGGGAGGAGACTTGAGGGATTTAGTTGAGGAAGGGGTGGGGGTGGAGAATTGGGTCAAAATGTATCTTTAATGGTAGTATGAACTCTAATAAGATCATCAACAATAGAGGAATGAGAAATCAAAATAGAAGCAACATAAGCCTCAAGTTGAATCTCATGGTTTGTTCTCAACATAAGGGGATGATCATGTGGAGGAGGTTGGCCCGAATCATGGGGTATGGGGGTAGAAGAAGCAGATTTAGGGGGAGAAAAGTGGGGCTGGTAATGGAAGGGAGTAGTCTCTTGACACCTGGCGACTTTCATTTTTTGCTTAAGAATAGGGAAATTCCTTCTAACATGCGCTTCTTTCTTGCACAAAAAGTATGCATTGAGACGACACAAAAATTCTATAAGGAATTCAAAATGTTCATCCTCTAGGTTAATACTAAGAAGACTTGGGAAGTCAATCCCAAGTTTCACTACAAGTAGAACGTGTGCATCCATGTGAGGGAGAATTGAAGTAGTTTCATGAATTCTTAGGACGCTAGCGAGAAAGTCTAGGGTTTTGGGTATTCAACATCAAAGTAGGAGGGTACTTTTTTAATAGTCACCAATCTAGGGCAAGAGAGGGCAAAAATTTCATGAACATTGGTTTCATAGCTCCACCATATGGCCCTAAATGAAGCACCTCCTCTCAACCAAAATCCATTTTTTAAGACCTCAGCCTCACTACTGTGTTCTTTGAAAAAGATAATAGACCAACCCTTCTATATCATATGACAAAAAGAGAGAGAACCCCATTTGCTGAAGCCAAACACTTTGGGACTTACTATTAAGAAAGTTTCTTGTAGCAAGTTTCAAATGGTCTAGTGCCACTAGAAATATAGAACATCACTAAGCCTATTCTTCTCAGAATTTAACACTTTATTCATTTCCAAATTAGTTGTAATTAACAAGGTCAGACTAGATTGCTTACTTGAAAGTCCTCATCACTAGTATTGTTATGGGAAGGACGTTTGGCTATAAGAAAAGTTTCTCCACTTGTATCCTCACTATCACCCATGATCGCCTCTCTAAATGACTATAGACCACTAAGAGGAGGAATGGTGTTGTTTGATCCCCTAGTCGAATGGCCATCACTCGTACCAATATACAAAGATGATGGGATAAAAGAGAGTATTAAATGTAGGGTCAAATCAAGGGTGGGAGAATCCCTCACCGCTTAGGGGGAGAAACAGCTTTCGTGTGTGGGTGTGGTCTCTCTAGACAACCGAGGTACTTGCAGAGCATTTTTTCTTCTCCAATTATCAAATAATTTTGATGAAAAAGTCAATTTTTTATTAATAAAAAATATTATTAAATATCTATTTAATTTACAGAGGAATTTTGATTATATAATTAAATAATTAAATTAGATGAAGACAAAACTAGGTGTCTACAAAAGCAATGCAATGCAACATCCAAAGTCATAAACCTCTTTACACGAAATAGAATCTAAGATCTATATATACCCAATGATAAACAATTATAATAACATCACAAATACATCAGGTAACTCCATTGTTAGATGACATTTGTTTGAATTTTTTGGCATGTGTGTTGCTCTTCAAAATAGCACAACCATGATTGGACAATGATATGATTATAAAGGTTAGATGCTTTATAATGTTTGTCAAATGATAACTCTTGGTTGAGAATGCTTGATAATTTGGCTTTATAAGTATTGGAAAGTGCTAGATGAGAAATGAGGGGGTGAAGACCTATAATGCACATGTATTGATGCGGTGGAAGGATAAGGTGAGGTGTAAATGTATAGAAGAAATAAATAGAATATTACTTTTATTTTATTTAAGGTGGAAAAATAAATTAAAATATTTTAATTTATTAAATTTTCGAGGATGTGTTGATCAATTAAATAATTTGGGAAGATTATTTGATTATAAATGACCAAAAGATACATCAATTGAATGATGAAATTATTTAATTAATATTGAAGAGAGAATTATAAATAAATTGAATTATTAAAATTTATTTATTTAATAATAAAAGAAAAATAATAGGCATATATTTATAATGTATTTAACCTCGGAACGGCTGGATGGTATGTGCACATAGGCATGACATTAGACGAGGAGTATTTGCGAGGGGATCCATGGCATCTGTTTCTTCTTCCATCTTCAATGAAAGTGAATAAATATCATCATTTACAGTCTCCTCACCATTACCATGACTCCACGGCCGCGCTCCTCAAGGATTGAAGAAGCCCGCCATTGGACTGGGCAGCTGAGTGCTTCGCTGCAGACTCACTGTCTCTTCTCTTCTGTTTTCCTATTTCCAAATCACTGCCATGGGAGGTCGGTTTTCACACCTTTCTCTCTCAATTTTCTACTTAAGGCCTACATGTATTCCTCTTCTTGTTACACACATTTTGCAACTTGAAAACCCCTGGAGTTTAAACTTGCATGACATATTCATTCTCGATTCTTTTATTTTGTTCAAGATTTTCCAAGAAAAAATGCAATTACTGTGTAAAAACGGGGACAAAAGCGCGTTAAATGTAAGCCCGCTTATTTTGTGGAATGAAAAGTAGGATTTCAATGCCTGGTTGGTCTTTTCTTTCTAGGGAAATTATAGTGGCAGTTGCCGATTTATTCTCAAATTCTTATTCGTCTATAAATGTTTAAATTCTAGGTTAGTCTAAAATTGATCACATATATCTAGGTCAGATGTCACCTCGTTTGTCAACTTCTTGTATATAAATTTTCTTTTTAAGGGACAAGGTCACTCCCCCATGAAATCGCGTGTCTAACGTGGTTAAGGAAGGCTTTGCAGTCTAGAAGTGAATTCTCAAGAAATTTGTGTAAAACTTTTTGCATTTTGTTTCGATTACATTCATTGTTAAGATGAGGGAAAAATTTATAGATCGTAGAAATATTATATATTTTGTGGACTTTGAAATTGTTTAATTTTGAAGTTGGATGTATATAGGATTTGGAAGTGTTCTTAAAAAAAAATATTTCAATTGAAGATATTATAAGACTATTTGAAGATCGAGAAAATATTTTAGATGAAAATTTGAAACTTAATTATCATTCAAGCTTTTCTTTTTAAGAAAAGTTATAATGTCATTAATTTTGAACTATTCTTTACTATTGACATAATTTGGTCGAATATAAAAATGAATTGATTGTTGAAATATTTTCTTCATGCAAGATATGGAGAAATATTTCTATTATTTGTTTTATTTTTTTCATTGCTATTTTTTTTTAATCTTTGGTTTTAATCTATAAGACATGTACATTGAGTATTAAAATATGGAACGACTAGTGCCACAACATTCTATATGTTTGATCATGTCACTAGAGTGACAATGTTCCATTAGACATTTTATTATTATTATATGTGCTTTGGTTATTTATACTCTGAGCAATTACACTTGATGTTTGCGTGTTTCAGTGAACGTGTACCAGACATCATTCTAAAATATGTCAAGATGCATCGAGGCGTTCATTTTTTTCAACTTTAATTTTATTAAAGGTGAATGATGAAAAAATTAAATGCCTCGATGCATCTCGACGTATTGTATTTTAAATATAGAATATATATTAGCTAGTAGCAGTCGCAACACGTGTAAAACATCGAATAAATTAATTTGATTAGGGTTACAATTAGGGTTCGTATTCAAGGTTAACATTTATTTAATGGTTAGGGTTAGCATTAGGGTTAGGGTTTGGCTTGGATTTTTTATTATGATTATGTTAGGGTTTAGTGTTAGGGTTACGATTAGAGTTAGGGTTAGGGTTATAATTATGGTTATAGTTAATCTTAAATGTTACTCTAAATCCTAAGTGTAATACTTGAACCCTAGCCCTAACCATAATAATAACCATGATGTAAAGTAACCCTAATCCTAATCACAACCCTAAATCCTAAATCCTAATCCTTAATGCTAACCCATATTCCTAAATAATAAACCCTAATGCTAATTGTTAAAAACTAATCCTAAATGCTAAACTCTAATCTTAAACAATCATCCCTAAATCCTACATCTTAACCTAAACCATAATCCCAATGTTAAACTCTAATCGTAAATGATAAACTCTAATCCTAAATGCACAACCCTAAATCCTAAATCCTTACTTAAACCAAAATCTTCAATACTAAACCCTAATTGTAAATGGTAAGCCATAATACTAATTATAATTATAAATGATTAACTCTAATCCTGAACCCTAGCCCTAATACAAATCCTAACCCTAACCATAACACTAATAATGATGTAAATAGATACCCTAACCCTAACCATAATCATAATCCTTAATCCTTAATTCTAAACCTTGATCCTAAATGCTAAACATTAATTGATAAACAATAATCCTAAATGTTAAACTTAAATCAAGGTTTAACATTTAAGATTAGGGTTTAGCATTAGGATTAGGATTAGAGTTTAGCATTTAGGATGAGGATTTAGCATTTACAATTAGGGCTAGGATTATCATTTAGCATTTACAATTAGGATTAGGATTATGGTTTAGCATTTACAATAGGGTTTAGTATTTATAATTAGAGTTTAATATTTATAATTAAGGTTTAGGTTAGGATTTAGGGTTTAGTATTTTAGATTTCACTTTAGCATTTAGTATTATTGTTTAGCAATTATTATTTAGCATTTAGAATAAGGGTTTAGCATTTAGGATTAAGGGTTTTGATTAGGATTAGGGTTAGGGTTTGTATTAGGGCTAGAATTTAAAATTAGAGTTTAGCATTTAGGATTAAGGTTTAGATTTTATAGTTACAGTTAGGATTATGGCTTAGCATTTACACTTAGGGTTTAGAATTTACAATTAGGGCTTTGCATTTAAGATTGTGGTCTTGGTTAGGATTTAGGATTTAGGGTTATGCATTTAGGATTATGGTTTAGTAATAAGATTAGGATTGGGGTTAAGAATTTACAAATAGGGTTTAACATTTAGGATTTAGGATTATGGTTATGGTTAGTATTATGGTTTATCATTTAATATTAGGGTTTAACATTTATGATTAGGGTTTAGCATATAGGATCATGGTTTAGGATTAGTCTTTAACAATTAGGATTACAATTAGTGTTTAGTATTTAGGAATATGGGTTAGCATTAAGGATTAGGATTTAACATTTAGGCTTTAGGGTTATGTTTAGAATTAGGGTTACTTTACATCATATTTATTATTATGGTTAGGGATATGGCTCAAGTATTAGGCTTAGGATTTAGAGTTACAATTAGGATTAGGGTTTAACAATTTAGGATTAGGTTTTATCATTTAAGATTAGGATTGGGATTAGTATTAGGGTTTAGCATTTATAATTAGGGTTACTCATTCTTAGTATAATGGTTAGTATTATGTTTAGAGTTAGGGTTTGAATTAGGATTGGGGTTTAAGATTTATGATTATGATTATTGTTAATCTCAAGTAACTTCTAGATTCATATAACCTATTATTATATAATTTTTTTTTATGCCCCCTCTCTCTTTATTTACAATATGAATCTTATTTTTACTTAAAAATGTCCAATACCTTTATATTAAATATATTATTAATATTATTTAATTAGATATTAGTAGAAACTGGCCTATTTTTATTGGATAGAGTATGATTTTAGTTGTGAAATTAGAGAAATATAAATTAATCTAGATATATATAAGCAACATTGCTATTATATTTTCCATTTTGGAAGAAAATCAAGTCATTCTAAAAATAAACTAATTTTATTTTTAAAATTTTTAAATGAATCAATAATTATTTTTAGAAAAATTTAAATATGTATAGAATTTTTATAAAAAAATTGTAGATATATAAATCTTTCTAATCTTTTTCTAAATTTATAAGCAACATTTGAGATATAAATTTTATTTTTTTGTTAAATTTCTATATGAATGTTTTAGAATAACTTTTAAAAGTAAAATCTAAAAAGAAATAGAATATTTCTATATTTTTCTAGATATACAAACAAAAATTGTATTCTTCTTTTTCATATAAAATATTTCAAATTCTAAAATTAAAATAAATTCTATTCTATTCAATAGAACTAAAATCTAGATTTCAATAGAATCTTTCTATATTTTTCTAGATATTTATAAACATTTCTATTTTTCTTTTTTTTTCATGCATTCTATTTTTCATTTTGCATAGGAATAATTTCATAGTTTAAAATAATTTCTAGTTATCAATTAATTTTAGAAAAAAATCAAAACTAAGATTTAGATAGAAATTAAAGATTTCTATAATTTTCTAAATACATGAACAAAAAATCTACTCTATAGACACAACTTTTCAATCATTTATAGAAATGTTGTCATTTATTATGCCTATTATATATTATCAATATTTCTCATGATTTCTTTAAATGTCTACCATAATTAAATTAAACTTTAAGACATTAAATATATATTTTTTAAATAGTTTAAAATGTTTTCAAATTTATGAATGAAAACAGAAAGTGGTAATAACATTTTAAACTCATAAAGTCACTGTATCTTCCTCTACAATACGGAGAAATAAAGAAAAAATAAGATTTTGACAGCGTAGAACACTATCGGTGATAAGAACTCACAATCTTTTTAACTGTACTTCAACAATAATTCCAATGTCTTGCATGGCGAATACAGTAGCGATAAACGCTCCTCTAGTCTTGGTATTTGTGTACTCCGCCATGAGTGTTGCAGAGACTGCATAGTCACCACCAATCCCAAACCCTAACCAGAACCTGAAAAAACATAAGCACGTTATTACAAACATGAATAAATGTATACATCCACTGATTCCCGCAAAAAAAGAGAAAAAATTTGTTAGACTACAATTCCCCTCTTTCTCCTCAAATATGATTGAATTCAAATCGTGTCATTCAAAAGCAAACAAGATTGAAAAGACAAATAATTCAATCTAGATGAACGCACATTTAAGTCCAACATTATCTTTTGGCAGAGATGAAATCCATGAAAATATTTAATAAGTATATACGGCCTGTTGGCGCAGGTAAGGAAGCACATCACGACCTTGAACTTCCCTTACTCGTTCAGATATATCGGTCAAAGTATTATAGACTCCCATGAAAACTATTTTCATGTCCTCTGGCAGTTGCTTGGTTTGCAATGGATCCCATCTGCAGACGAAAGATGAGTGTTAATATGGTCAATTTGTTGAATATGAGATGGGAATGGAATGCACCGACCTTTCGAAAGCTTGATAGAAGAGTTTGGCTTGGTGTAGACTTGCATAAGTGTCAAAGAGATCGTCGGTGATACCAGCCAGGATTTCGGATTTCATGAGGTCGAGTCTACACTCGGTGTATTATGGTTAAAAAATCGTCACTGTAGAGGTCCAGTAAATTGTCACTTCCCTGTGATGAGCAAAATCTAACTGCGAGAATTTGCAATCCTGGTAACATCTTTGACAACACAATAGTCGGACCTTTGGAAAAGCGCATATTAAAAAGAAATTTTATTCCGCTTCCTTCCATTATTGTCCATTTCCCGATCCGATGGAAGTGATTTCGAGCTGGAGTTGGGCAACGAAGAGTCAGCACAAACGCATAAATGTATTATGTAACTGATGATACGTATAGTGGTTCCGCTATTTTTGGCTTTTTTA
Organism: Chamaecyparis obtusa; assembly: GCA_027943335.1. Taxonomy (NCBI): domain Eukaryota; kingdom Viridiplantae; phylum Streptophyta; class Pinopsida; order Cupressales; family Cupressaceae; genus Chamaecyparis; species Chamaecyparis obtusa. The sequence goes on from BSBK01000413.1 coordinate 3,692,320, forward strand.
TATTTCAATTGTCAAGTTGGCTTTTTTATAGAAGACCTCTATAAGGGAGTTTGATGCCACTTTAGGGTTATGCCTCTCGGTATAATAAGGAAAAAATTTATAAATTGTAGAAATATTATATATTTTGTGGAATTTGAAATTGTTTAATCTTGAAGTTGGATGTATATAATATGTATATGAGATTTGGAAGTGTCCTTTAAAAAAAATATCTCAAAGTAAGATATTATAAGACTATTTGAAGATTGAGAAAATATTTTAGATGAAAATTTGGAACTTAATTATCATTCAAGCTTTTCTTTTTAAGAAAGTTATAATGTCATTAATTTTGAGTTATTCTTTACTATTGACATAATTTGGTCGAATATAAAAATGAATTGATTGTTGAAATATTCTCTTCTTGCGAGATATGGAGAAATACTCCTATCATTTGTTTTATTTTTTTCATTGCTATTTTTTTATCTTTGGTTTTAATCTATAAGACATGTACACTGAGTATTAAAATATGGAACGACTAGTACCACAACATTCTATATGTTTGATCGTGTCACTAGAGTGACAATGTTCCATTAGACATTTTATTATTATTATTATTATATGTGCTTTGGTTATTTATACTCTAAGCAATTGCAATTGATATTTGCGTGTTTCAATGAACATGTACCAGACATCATTCTACATGAGCTACATGAATTGAGTGTCTTTATCCCCGACGTTGACATAGGAGATAGTTTCACGAGTCATTCATATTAGCCAAATATCATCTCTATATGGGCAATGCATTCATAATTATTATATTATCCCTCCAGTAGGAGTTGGTAAATTTGCATTTCATATGCATTTGTGATAGACCAGCTATGTGTATGTGCATTTAGAGCTCCCATAGTTGTCATGGCTAATTTAGAATTAAATGTTGATTTAAATGGTTTTGGGGATTTAATTCTATTTACTAGCTAATTTGTCGTAGTTTAATTCCATTTATTTGGAATTGATTTAATTTTCTTTTGAAAGTCATTAGTTTGGTTAATTTGATTAAGTGATTTAATTTTAAGTCATTTTGGCCTTTTGGAAATACGTGACTTATATTGGAGGAAAATAGTTTATTCCTCATTTCTTGTTTTGAGACTTTGGTATTTTTCTCCAAAATTGTGTGGAAAAAATCACTATTTTACTTGTTGGACTTGATCCTTATACTAGATTTCTGTGGGTAGCGGCTTGTTGGAATCCTGCCACAATTGTTGTTGTTCCTATGGAGTCATTCATGATTCCGTGAAGAGTTTTTTTTCTTCTACCTATTTTTCGTGTTTGCGGCTTGGTGAGAAGTAGGGCTTCTCAAATTTTATATGTTTCAGTTGATTCTTGTTTGCATTTGCTTTGTGGGATGGTAATTATTATTTTCCCCATGTTTCTTTATGTTTTTATTGTCTGATTGGATTTATACGTTGTGTAAGGTTTTTTATTTGAAAATTTTTCATTGTGAGGCTATCTATTCTCTCTTATGGTGTCAGATCTAGACTTGTATTGGATTTTTGAGTTAGTTGGACCATAAGGACAAATGGGTTGAAATTTCATAGTTTGGCTTCGAGTTTGATTTTTGGACTTTTTCATGGGTGCATCATTTTGTGTGCCTTCTAGTTTTGCCTGTTGTCATATTAGGCATAATTGAGTTTTTCCATGTAATAGTACTCCATGTTTATAGTAGGATCATGGGATCAAAATGGATTTAGCACATTCTGGATAATTACTATTGTGATCTGAACTTACCTTTTTTATATAAAAATGTTGATTTTGGAAGTTTGCTAGTTTTTGTCAAAATTTGGGATTTTAGTGTATTTTATGGTGTGTGATATTTCCTCTTGCCCTTGCGAGATTTTTGATAGATTCTTTCAAAATTTGAGCTTTCACCATAGCGTCCAATTGAGTAGTTTGGCATTTGTGGCTTTATTGTATTTTACTTAGTTTCTTTCCTTGAGTGTTCGGAGTGGTTTGCCTCCATTTATTACCATTTGGGTGTGAGACCTTTTGTTGTGTGGATGTATGATGGAGACCACATCTGCATGTAGTAGAGCTAGGCTCTTGTGTAGAGGTTTGAGTGACTCAAGCTCTTGGGGAGTCCAATCGAGCATACCTTGTCTCCCCTTTTTGTCACATGACATCTCTTTTTTTTTTGTTTGTTTAGTAGTGTTTTTTACCAGTAAGTGTGGAGTAGTGAGATGGAGTGGCTCCCCAAGGCGGGTTGGAACATAAATAGGTCTGAGGGTAACCCTTGGGGGAGTTAATTATAACTATTAATAACACTAAATAAAATGGGGTAAAAGCACATAATAAAAGATAAATTTGATATTAGTATTGTGGTTATCCAAGTGACGTGGAGCCAGTACAACTGTGTCCATCTACAAATGTTGAGCCAACATAGTCATGACCATATGTGGATGTTGAGCTAGCATAGTTGTGTTTATATACAGACATTAAGCCAACATAGTAGAGCTTTCCTAATGAGAGAAAGAATGCTCGAGACCGCACAGGCCTCCAAGAGCCATGTGATGACACTCCATTCTTGAGTCTCAAAGCTATACCCTATATAACTTTGAGTAGTGACCTTGATCTACTTGCATTATGCTATTTGCATTGGAATATCTATAGAATCCTATGATTTTATCAATTTTATTGGCATGTGTGTTAGCCACTTCTTGCATGTGTGAGTGTACATTGTGATTGTGGTCATGTGACTATCTCCATGAGAAAAGTGGGGTGGGCTTGAGGCTTCCATGTGGTAGGGTGGCATTGCACTATAGCACTACTAGTAACTAGCATACATATGGAAAAATTCATTCAGTGATAGAGTTCTAAGCATGACATGCTCCTTTGTATTCCTTGCCATTTCATGATTTATGCTTATACATATTTTTGATTAGTAAATTAGTTATATTTTGATGTTATCCATGGTATCAAGAAGGTACGACCTTGAATCATGTATTTTGGAACTCCTTTATTTTAGTTGCATGTTGGAGTTGATAGTGTTGTATTTTAAATTTTAGACCTCTACTAGAAACCTATGCATATGTTCCTTGTTCTTACACATTTGACCCTTAGTTATGCGTATATGTCTCTCAATCCTATGCATCCGTTATTACTAAACATATGTATATTATTTACATGCATTTTTTCAAGCCTGGCACTAACATAACCTACTCTTGCACATTTGTTCAAGACTATTCCTATGCATCTGTATGTAGAGATGTTCCCTTGGGTCTATGTAGCTATGTAGAAATAAATTCCATGGTTGATTTACCCATGTTTTCATGATTGTTTCTATATATTCACATCTTTCTTTCTATTTTAGTATAATGGTGTTTAGATAAATTTTCAATTTGGGATTGAAATGAACCTTTTATTGGGTTTCACTGAGGATGAACTTGTCTCCTTCATTGGCGACTATTGATATTGGTCCAATATTATTCCATGAGGTTCATGGACTTGGTCTGAACTTCCAAGAGGTGGCTTGAACATGTTCCTCTATTCTAGCTAACTGTTTGGGGTGTCTTGAAACCCTTGGAAGTATATTTGAGGCTTTTGTTTATGCACGATCATGTGATGATCATTGTTTACTTTAAATTTATTATATCCTTGTTTATGCATCATGGTTAATAGTTTCACTTGGATGAATGATGTATATATTTTCTTTTAAAAAAATTGAAGTGCTTATTTGACGCTTTGTTCAGAGGGTTCCTCAGCGGAGCATTACATTTGGTATTAGAGCTAATGTTCAAACATTGTGATCTCTATGTATATGTACTGACTATGTTTGGCATGAGTTGTGTGTGGTTGTGATTCTTATCTATGGTGGATACCCATTTTCCTCATTGCCTTAATATAGCTAATAGACATTTTTTAGGTGATTTTGATCCATATCTTATTTTTTTCTGAAGGATGCCTTCTAGGGGTAGAAATGGTCAATGAAATGCCCATCGAGATGACAATGATGAGGAAAACTCTGAGGAAGAATATCATGAGGTAAATTAAGAGGAAGAGAAACATGAGGATCACCATGAGGATTAAAGAGAGGTTCATGGTTTAATGTTGGGAATCCTCAATTGGTTTAGTTGTTACAGGGACTTATTACTAGGTTGTGACCCTATCAGGAGGAATCTCACCATATGGAGTCTCATTCATTTGATCATTAAGACTGTGAGGAGAGGAGAGAGCTTGAGCATTCTCAATTTCTACCTAACTCAAGAGTAGAGCATAAGAGAGATAAGGTTTTTTTGGATGAGGATATTGTCTGTGCAAGTCACATGAGAGATCTCATGAGGTCTTTTCCACCTACATTTCATGATTCTTAATGGTGTACTAAGGTTGAGACTTGGCTCTTAGATCTTGTGCATTGCTTCGCTATGAACCCTTATGCAAGAAATACTAGAGCTCAATGTTCCATAATGCACCTTACGATTTTTACATCTACTTGGTGGCACATTGAGGAGTATAATCTCCAATTAGATATTGCTATCATTTCATGGGAGATTTTTGAGGAGCAATTATGTGAGTGTTTCCTTGTTTACCAATACCAAGATGCACATGCTGATGAGTTTTACGATCTTTAAAAGTAGACTATGAAAGTGGATCAGTATGAGAAAAGGTTCTTCGAGTTGAGGCACTATTCTACCTATGCAAATGACAAGCCTATGTTAATGCAAAATTTTGTTTTGGGCTTAGTGGTCATATTGTTGGAGATGTTCATATACATCAACCTAGGACACTTTTTGTTTCCATCAAGAAGGTGATATTGGTTGAGGGTAACATAGCTAGGGATTTTGGTAGTAGGATAGGAACACAGGTTCATAGTTCTCAACCTTATAGACCTGGTGCACAAAGTACATATATACATCCCACAAGTTCTTCTCAGGCATATTAAGCACCACCTAGGATAGGTTGCCAATAGAAACATAGGAAGAATCCCTCTAGGAGTTGACAATATGGCCATTGTATGGGTACTCCAAGAGATAGAGACCATAGTTGGGATCATAGTAGGAAGTCACAACATAATTGGTCATCTTAGAACTTGGACAATAGAGTTCTAGCAGAGGTAGTTCTCACAAATTTTTTGTGGTGGTTAATCACCATCAAGTTGAGCATCATGGAACTATTATTGAGACTACAGGTGTGTTACATGGTATATCTACCTTCATATTATTTTATTTTGGTTCTTAAGATTCCTTTATTTCCTCCTTCCTTGTGGAGCAATGTGAGCTAGTGGCAACATGTCATGTTGATAACTGGCAAGCTGAGTTAGCCATAGGTTTTAGAGTGGTCCTAGACTCATTTATTCATGGTTGTGTGTTGGATTTGGGTAATTTCACCATCCCCATAGATCTTTGTATCCTACCCTTGGGTTCTTATGGCATTATTTTGGGTATAGATTGGTTAGCTTCCAACTAGGCGAGTATAGATTTTTGGTGCAAGTTAGTACAATGTTTGGATGACTAAAGTGGGAATGTTGAGGTTGTATGGGTCCAAAGACCTATTTCGCTTTGCATGATCTCAACCACAAAGCTGATGCAAAGTATGTGAAAGGGTTATCAGTTGTTCACAACCTCTATTAATGATCTTGATGGGGTTGAGATTCAAGAGGTGTCTCTTGATGATCACCCACTTCTTCAGTAGTTTGTAAATCTATTTCTAAGTGAGATTATAGGTATACTGCCTCAGTGCAACATAGATTTTAGTATTGATCTCATTCTTGGAACCTTAGCGTATGACTATAGAGGATTTTTGTAAGCTCTAATTGTAGTTAGAGGATTTTTTGTCCAAAATTCATATTCATATCGATGTTTCTCTCTTGGTGAGCACAAGTCATCTTTGTGAAGAAAAAAGATGGATCCATGCATTTGTGCATTTATTATTAATAGTTAAAAAAGGTGATAGTGAAGAACTAGTATCCCTTGCCAAGGATTAATGATTTGTTTGATCGGGTGAAGGGAGTGAGAGTGTTCTAAAAAATAGACCTTAAGTCGAGATATCATCAGCTTTGTATCCATGAGGTTGACATTCATCATATAAATTTTTGCACTTGATATGGGCACTACGAGTTTACGACTGTACCCTTAGAGTTGACCAATGCACCATTGGTGTTCATTAGTTTTATGAATGATGTATTTCACACCTATCTTGATCATTTTTTACTTTTGTTTTTGGATGATATTCTTGTTGCCTAAAAATTCCCTATCATTCTTTTTCGGCAGTCAAGACAAGCGGTAAGCAGTCATCAGTTAGCATCATGCAGTTGGTCGCATGATCGCATGGGCCTTCTTGGCCGCATGCGATCATGTGACAAACAGTAAGCAATCAGGCAAATAGTGAGGTGGCGGTCGGTGACTAACACCTTACGGTTGGTCGCATGATCGCATGGGCCTTCCTAGCCGCATGCGATCATGCAACAAACCGTCAACGGTTTCGGTGGTGGTGGTTTGCAGTCATCAGTTAACATCATGCGACAAGCAGTTTGTGGGGGTCCCAATTGAGATGATCAACGACTGCCATGATTTCACAAAGGATCTATCAGAGCCTTGGGAAATCACAACAACCGTTGATCTTTCCTTCTCTGCAGTGCTTCAAAGCTTTGGTGGGTCCAGTGCCACCTATTTTGATATGGAAGTTTCTCATTGGCCAGAGGTAATGACTTGTTCCAATCTATCAGAGTGGGCCCAGCAGACTTCCCAGCAAGAGATCTAATGGTTGTCGCATGATCGCAAGGAATATTCCTTGCCCTTGCGATCATGCACCCACCGTTGATTTTATTTCGCTGTCACACCTTTGTCAGGTGGGTCCTCATTCACTGACATGCTCATTTCTCATTGGTCCACTTGCTGAGTTGGATTATTTTTTAGTGGGACCAAATTTCTTAGACGTGTTAGTGGGGTACCAAAGGAAAAGAGATCTACGGTGGTCACGTGTTCGCAAGGAATATTCCTTGCCTTTGCGATCATACGACCACTGTTGGATCAAAATCTAAGTTGCAGTGGGACTGTGTCAGAGCCCGCTAAGGTGTATGCTTACAGAGCAGTCAAGAATGAATAAGAGAATGACAGGTGGCAAGGTGGACCCAATTTTGTGGCTTTAGTCATGTAATCACCGGGAAGAGCCGGGGTTAGTTAAAAAGTTAAGCGATTCAACGACAAGGGGAAAATTGAAACTTGGCGTGAATACCGAGTTAGTTTTGCAGTCAAGTGCCGAGCCCGGGTAAAGAGGAAGGATCTGATGGTCATGCTTTAAAGTAAGATCAATTTTTGAATACTGACCGTCGATGGGAAATTTATGCGCCACCTCTGACCATTATCAATTTTTAAATTCAAATATCTCACAGTATCATATTTTTGCAGTTATGGCGAGCCCGAGTTGCAGGAAGGTAGATGGATCATGGCGGCCAAATTTTTGCAGGAATAAACATGAAGTGAACATTGAAACAAAATATATCTGATCTGCTGGGATATTTTCATGTACATTTATGGCTAGATTGGATTGAATTAGGGTTGGATATTTTATTGTAAACCTTTGTAGCCCTAATTGAGATTTTTTTATTCCTACCTGCGTGCAGGGTTGTATATATTGTTTTTTTGGAGCTTTTGAGCTCAGAATACACATTTTGTAAAAAGGGAAAGTCTTTTCTTGGAGAAGTATCTGTAGCATTTTTGCTCTCTGGTTTTTCACATCTTGTAAGTTCTCATTGATAATACAAATGCTGCAAAGTATTCTGTGACATGTTTATGTCCCTGTACTTTTCTTTTTTTTTGGCTTATCTCTTATTGGATTGAGATTTATGAATCCTTTTAGTGATACTTATCTTTTCCTGATCCCCTTTACTTTCAGCTTATTTGTGCACTACTGTGTTTGATTTGATCTGAGTGAGGTTGTGGGTATCCTTCAGCCCCTGTCATTCTGTCTCATTCCTGTGTCCTTTTGCTAAAGAGAATGTCTGCTTGCAGGTCATAATTTGTGTCTAATTTTTAGGCCCTCTAATGAAATACTCATGCAAGCCTATTCAGTAAGCTGTGATCTCCTAGACCTAAGTCTGTCACTGGTTTCATTCCTCTATACTGAGATCCAAACTAGTTTTGGTGTATCACCTAGTAGGTAGATTTGCTTCATGTCATTTCCCTTTCATGCATTCCTTCTAACCCTTTCCCCTCAAAGTTTACTTTCCTGTTAAGAGCAAATCAGGGTGATTATCCAAGAGTAACCAGCCTAGAACCTGGAGGTCTCATCTCAGTTAGCAAAAGGTCCCACAACCTTGAGATGATTCCCATGTTATACTGGATTATCAAGACTATGAGAACTTGAGATCAAAGGTGCAAATTTAGTGTATAACAATTTTTGGCACGCCCGGTGGGACAGCAAAGAAGTTCAGTTGTTGAAGATTGTGTCATCTCTGATATGCAGATTGCATAATACAGACCTTTAGAGGTTGTTCTATCAAGTATATCTGGTGACTCTATTGGTTTCAAAGGTTCAGGCCAACCTTGTTTAAGGTTTATGAGAAAGATCGAGACTAGAAGCTCAAAGCTTGCTGAATTTTTAGAGTTTCCCTTGAAAAGAAGCTACAAAAGTAGGTCAACTCAGAGAAGATCTCCTACAAGAAGAGTCCAATCTACACCTCCTGATACTTTAGAAAGGAGACCTCTCCTTTTTCATTTCAGAAGAAGAGGCAGATCTCTGACCAGAGATCTAGGAGAAGAAGAAGATCCAAATCTAGCAAGTATAGCTCATATAGTTGTTAATCTTTAGGTTACACTTCCTACAATGGCTAGAAATTTCACCTTTGCACCTTTCAATCAGGGGAGCCCATTAAATTTTGCATTACATCATGATGTGCCCTTGGTGGCATTAAAGAGTATACCTGATTTCACAGGGGAGGGACAGACAACAACCTTTGAACACATAAGAGATGTGACCACCATTTGCATCATATACAACATTACTTAAGAGGATGTGGCCACCAAATTATTAGCAGCATCTCTGAAAGGTAAGGCTCTAGAGTGGTTTAGAACTTTAACTGTTGGTTCTTTTACTTCATAGGATGAATTAGGGGATGCATTAGGCAAGCATTTTAAGGATAAATTTGATAATTTGTCTCTAGTTGAGCAATTAACAACTATAAAGAGAGGCCCTTAAGAGCAAATGATAGATTATAATAGTAGATTCCTTAAAACATGGAATAGAATCCCAGTCTCTGTAAGGCCATCAGCTGACCATGCCTTCCAGTACTACTTGCAAAGTCTAAATAACCAAATTTCTATCATGATCCAGTCTATGGGTGGTACCACTTTACCCCAAGCTTTTGACACTGCTGTCAAGGCTGAAAATTGTTTGATCCAAGCATGCATGATATAGAGAAGACCTCCCATGCCTATCTTTCCTAGTCTTCAGCCCATTGCACCTGCACAAGTACCCCCATTTACCCCTATTCCCACAATTTCAGCACCTCAAGCTAGTACCAGTGGTCAGGAGCATGCTGCAACAAATTTCTCCCAAGAGTTGCAAGAGGTGAAGAGTAGTCAGCAAAATAGTATACAAGAAATGAAAAACTTGCTGCAGACTCTAACCAAAGAGGTCACAAACTTGAAGAAACAAACCCAAGGCATCAGGCCACCCTTCCAATCACAAGGGCAAGGTCCTAATCAGCAATACCAAAATCAAGGGACAGCCTTATCAACAAAATAGGCCACCATACCAAGGAGGCTATCAAGGGCAAAGACAAAATTTTAGTCAAAGACCATTCCAACCATATACCCCTGCACCTCTTAATTCTATAAATCCATTCAGGGATATGGTTCCTAGTCAAAACAATATGGCCATGGATAATGAATGGTGTTTCCCTTGCAATCAGCCCCACAATCAGGCTACGTGTTCTAATGGATGGATGAACCAAGCACTAATGGTTCAAAATGCTTCACAAGCTCAAACAGAAGCTCCTTCTAGTGGGACAACTCCTCAACAAGAAACACAAGGGGATGAGACCGCTCTTTTCAATTGGGAGCAACCAGATTTCAATGGAGTCAATGATGAAGCTACTTTTGTTGCCTACACAAGAGCAAAGAGAAGAGCCCAAAACATGGAGAGAGTAGATTCTGGTACTAAGGCCACTACATCTATAGAGCTACTACAGCAAGCTACCCCTATCACATCCAAGGAGGTCCCTGTCAGCACAAGCAAAGAGGGCCAAGTTCCAAAAGAGGCAGAACCCATCATAGCAAAAGCACAACAAAGGGTACACACTGTGGCACCTTACAATATTGTAGACAACATGAAGAAGGTGAATGTCACCATGTCTATGTGGGACTCTTTGTCTATTCCAAGACAACCTAAAATTTTGGAGAAGGCCATGAGAGAGGCAGCAAATCCTCAACCTGCAAAAGAAACTGCAAAACCAGTGTTGGTCAACACTAATCAAGAAAATGAGACTCCATCTAGCAACTCCAAGGCCAATACCATGCAAGGTAGGAATTTAAAGCCACCTCCCTTTTACGTATCTTTAATTATTGGGAAATCTTTAGTGCATAATTGTATGGTAGATAGTGGAGCTACTAGCACTGTAATGCCTAAGAAAGTGGCTGATCAATTAGGACTTAAATATGAACCCTTCCAAAAGAAGGTTACACAACTTGATGGATCCTCAGTCAGTACTATAGGTGTGGCCAAGGATACCAGTCTAATTCTCCATGCTAGTCCTAATTTTTCCATTCTCCTTGACATATATATCATAGATCTCCCTGCATTGTTTGCCATATGTCTCTCAAGGGAGTTCATAGCCAAGATAGGAGGTTATCTTTCTTCCAACTGGTCTCACATGCTCTTTCATACAAGGTATGGTACCAAAGTCACCATTAAATTAGAAGCCTTAGCAATACATCATATAGAGCCATATGTTTCCAACTCCATCAATACTAATTGTCCTATATTTGATGACAATGATTTCCCAACCACTAGTGAAGCAAGCACCAAAATTGAGAATATCCCTGATATTCTCCTAGATGAAAGAACCTCAGAGATCCAAGAGAGTATTGTTTGGGATTTTGGTTTGGGGAGTTATCTGATTCAAGAAAGTGGAGCTATAGAACCAAGCCTTCTCAAAGAATACATTGATTTGGATGATCGAGATAGTCAGGTCTGGGAGCTTTTTTTTGATGGAGCTAGAAGTAGACATGGTTCTGGTGGAGGTGCTATGCTGGTGTGCCCAAAAGGAGAAAGGTATTATACTACCTTTAGATTCAGTTTTTCCTACACCAGCAACACTGCAAAGTATGAAAGTCTAGTTAATGGACTAGAATGGGCTAGGAAAAGAGGGCTTAAAGCATTAAAAGTATATGGTGACAATGAACTTGTTGTCAGCCAAGTAAGAGGGATGAGTGAAACCAAAAATGATGTCATGAAAGCATACAAACATAGAGTTTGGGATTCAATTGAAGATTTCCATGCTTTCAATATCGTTGCTATCCCTAGAAAATTAAATCAAAATGTTGATAGGTTAGCTGCTATTGGATCTCAGTTTGACATCCCCAATAGCATTTCAAAAGAGGTAGATCAGCAGCACATCAAGATTATTATCAGACCTTCAATTCCAGATAATAATATTAGTTGGCAAGTGTTTGACAATGATGAACAAATTCTGCAGTTCTTGTTTGAAGAAGATGTCTTTTCAAGGCACAATCAAAAGAGATTATCACAGAGCTGTGGTGATCAAGTGATACAACTTAGATCTAATAAGATGCCTAAAGGTCTTGTCACCTTAGAGACTATCTTCAACAAGGATGATGAAGTTAAGAAAAATAAAGTTGGCCTGGTAGTCCAATAGGAACATTGTGTTGAATTAGAGTTGGAACCAAGTAAGAGCCTACAATTTGGAAAAGTAAACACTAATTCAGAAAAACAAGCTTACACTAAATTGTTCAGAGAATTCAGTGATGTTTTTGCATGGAGGTATGAAGACCTCAAGGGTTTTGATCCTACCCTTGCTCAGCACACTATTGAATTGGAGCTTAATGCTAAACCAGGAAGGCAAAAGCAAAGGCTTGTTAATCCCAAGCTTGAACCACTTATGCATAAGGAAGTACTCAAACTAATAGAAAGTGGCATCATCTACCCCATCAAACATACAAGTTGGGTTTCCAACCTTGTTCCTGTCAGGAAAAAGAATGGGGAGCTGAGGTTATGTGTTGATTCCAGGGATTTGAACAGAGCCTCATTAAAAGTCCGCCATCCACTACCCTCTATGGAACAAATTCTACAATGTGTCTCTGGATCTGAGAGATTCTCATTGTTGGATGGCTATTCAGGATACAATCAAATCTTAGTGAAAGTAGAGGATCAATATAAGACTGCATTTACAACCAAGTGGGGAACCATGGCATATCAGAAGATGCCCTTCGGTTTGTCAAATGCAGGAGCTACATTTCAAAAGGCAATGGACATGGCCTTTAAGGGCCTCATGTACAAGTTTGTGCTGGTCTACCTGGATGACATAACTATCTACTCAAAGCATGCAGTAGACCATATCAAGCATTTGAGGTGAATTTTTGAAAGATGCAGAGAATTTGGGATATCCCTTAATCCCAAGAAATGTGTGTTTGGAGTTCATGAAGGAAAATTATTGGGATATGTAGTATCCAAAGAAGGAATTATAGTGGATCCTAAGAGAATTGCAGCCATCTTAGAACTACCATTACCACATCACAAGAAAGGTCTCCAATCTTTCATAGGAAAGATTAACTTTGTTAGGAGATTCTTGCCTAACATTGCAGAGTTACTCAAGCCTTTGACAGCCATGTTGAGGAAAGGTTCAGCCTTCAGTTGGACCAAAGAAGGAAAAGTTAACTTCCAAGCTATTAAAGAAGCCTTAACAGAAGCTCCTGCTCTCCTAAACCCAAACTTCAGTAAGGATTTTATCCTTTATGCTTATGGGGGTCATGATGCCATATCTGCAATGTTGACTCAAGAAAATGCTGAAGGATTGGAGTAGTCTATTGCTTTCTTTAGCAAAGGTTTAGAAGAGTATGAACAAAGATACTCTTTTGTAGAAAAGCATGTTCTTGCTATGGTAAAGAGCCTCAAAAAATTTAGCCATTTATTGACTCATAGCAAGGTGCTTTTGATGGTTACTCATCCAAGTGTCAAATAATTTTTGCTTTCTAAGGACCTAAATGAAAAAAGAGCTGGTTGGATCACTAAGGTGATGGAATATGACATAGATATTCAGATTACCAAGCTGGTTAGAGGAAGAGGTCTTTGTGAGCATCTGGTAGAATATGGAAGTTCAAAAGAATTTGAATACATAGATACATCTCTGGTGGTGCATTCTACAGGAGAGAAAGCCAAGGCAGCTAGCTGGTTGCCTAATATGATCAATTATTTGAAGACAGGACAATGTCCTGCAGGCCTAGATTCAGCAAAAAGGAGGTATTACAGGATACAATCTATTCATTTTGTGCTGATAGATGAAATTCTTTTCAGAAAGGATCACAATGGTGTCCTTCTAAGATGCATAGATTCAAAAAGGGTTGCAGATGTCTTATTTGAGTTTCATGATGGAGCTTCTGGTGGCCATTTCTCTCCTAGGACTACAGCTTTTAAGATCATGAGGGCTAGATACTATTGGCCATCTATCTTCAAAGATAGTCATGATTATGTTAGAAGATGCATCAAATGTGCTATTTTTGCAGGGAAAGAAAGATTTGCAACTCTGACCCTACAGCCAGTCAAAATAGAGCAGCCCTTCATGAAGTGGGGTATAGATTTCATTGGCATGATTAACCCTCCATCTAGTGCAGGACACAAGTGGATAATCACTGCAACCGATTATTTCACTAGGTGGACAGAAGTAGTTGCTTTAAAAGAGGCTAATGAGAACGTTGTTTTAAGTTTTTATGATGACATCATTCACAGATTTGGCATTCCAAATTCTATAGTTTCAGACAATGCATTAGCATTTACAGGCCTCAAAGTCTCAGAGTGGGTAGTCAAGAAGGGTATTTATCTGAATACAAGTTCCAATTACTATCCTCAGGGGAATGGTTTGGTAGAATCAAAAAATAAGAATCTGATTAGAATAATCAAAAAGACCCTACAAGACAGTCAGAGGGACTGGTATATTAAATTGAGATCTGCCTTATGGCTGGATAGAATTACTCCAAAGAAAGTCATTGGTAATTCCCCATACATGTTGGTGTATGGTAGAGAGGCCAAGTTATCTATTTCAACTGAATTACCAGCCTTGGACTTGGCCACTTAGTATGCCTTGTTTGAAGAGAGTAATCCTATGCAAATCAGATATGCCCAGTTGATGGAGCTAGAAGAGATAAGAGATAAATCAATGCAGGATATGGCATTCCATTAGAGTCAAACAAAGAGAAGCTTTGATAAAAGAGCCAGGGTCAGAGACTTCAAGGTTGGAGATGTAGTTCTCAAATGGGATGAGTTTAGGTCAAAACCTGGCAAGCACACAAAGTTTGATTCCTTTTGGGGTGGACCATTTGTTATAATAGAGTGTAGAGGATCTAATGCTTTTCAGCTTTCAACCCTTGAAGGAGCTGCCCTGCCAATCTCAGTAAATGGTTTCCACTTGAAGCCTTGCTTTAAGGTTAATCCCTCTCTGTAGGACCTTGTAAATCCTTGTAAATGTTTTTCCTTCTTTCTTCCAGCTTTCTAGTTTAGTTTTTCCCTATTTTTCAAGAAGTGCTTGGGCACAGTTGTCCTTCTGGTCCAGTTTCATCCCTCTATCAAATTTTTTTGTTCAGTAATGACTCGATGCCCAATGGATTTTTGTCAAGGCAACTGGTCTAAATGTCTAGCAGGCTAACATCTTGTAGAGGTCGCCAAAATGTTGCCTAAAAATTCCCTGTCATTCTTTTTTGGCAGTCAAGACAAGCAGTAAGCGATCATCAGTTAGCATCACGCAGTTGGTCGCATGATCGCATGGGCCTTCCTAGCTACATGCGATCATGCAAAAAATGGTAAGCAATCAGGTGAACAGTGAGGTGGCGGTTGGTGACTAACACCTTACGGTTGGTCACATGATCGCATGGGCCTTCCTGGCCGCATGTGATCATGCGACAAACCGTCAATGATTTTGGTGGTGGCGATTTGCAGTCATCAGTTAACATCATGCGACAGGTAGTTTGTGGGGGTCCCATTTGAGATGATCAATGACTATCGTGATTTCACAAAGGATCTATCAGAGCCTTTGGAAATCGTGACAACCGTTGATCTTTCCTTCTCTGCAGTGCTTCAATGCTTTGGTGGGTCTAGTGCCACGTATTCTGATATGGAAGTTTCTCATTGGCCAGAGGTAATGACTTGTTCCAATCTGTCAGAGCAGGCCCAACAGACTTCTCAACAAGAGATCTAATGGTTGTCACATGATCGCAAGGAATATTCCTTGCCTTTGCGATCATGCACCCATCGTTGATTTTATTCCGCTGTCACACCTTTGTCAGGTGGGTCCTCATTCACTGACATGCTCATTTCTCATTGGTCCATGTGTTGAGTTGGATTATCTTTTAGTGGGACCAGATTTCTTAGATGTGTTAGTGGGGTACCAAAGGAAAAGAGATCTATGGTGGTCGCATGTTCACAAGAAATATTCCTTGCCTTTGTGATCATGCGACCACCGTTGGATCAGAATCTAAGTTGCAGTGGGACCGTGTTAGAGCCCACCGAGGTGTATGCTTACAGAGCAGTCAAGAATGAATAAGAGAATGACAGGTGGCAAGGTGGACCCATTTTTGTGGCTTTAGTCGTGTAATCACCGGGAAGAGCTGGGGTTAGTTAAAAAGTTAAGCGATTCAACGACAAGGGGAAAATTGAAACTTGGGGTGAATACCGAGTTAGTTTTGCAGTCAAGTGCTGAGCTCGGGTAAAGAGGAAGGATCTGATGATCATGCTTTAAAGTAAGATCAATTTTTGAATACTAACCGTCGATGGGAAATTTATGTGCCACCTCTGACCGTTATCAATTTTTAAATTCAAATATCTCACAGTATCAAATTTTTGCAGTTATGGTGAGCCCGAGTTGCAGAAAGGTAGATGGATCATGGCGGCTAGATTTTTGTAGGAACAAACATGAAGTGAACACGCAAACAAAATATATCTAATCTGCTAGGATATTTCATGTACATTTATGGCCAGATTGGATTGAATTAGGGTTGGATATTTTACTCTAAACCTCTGTAGCCCTAATTGAGATATTTTTGATTCCTGCCTTCGTGCAGGGTTGTATATATTGTTTTTTTGGAGCTTTTGAGCTCAGAATACACATTTTGTAAAAAGAAAAAGTCTTGTCTTGGAGAAATATCTATAGTATTTTTTCTCTCTAGTTTTTCACATCTTGTAAGTTCTCATTGATAATACAAATGCTGCAAAGTATTCTATGACATGTTTATGTCCCTGCACTTTTCTTTTTTTTTGGCTTGTCTCTTATTAGATTGAGGTTTATGAATGCTTTCAGTGATACTTAGCTTTTCCTGATCCCCTTTACTTTCAGCTTATTTGTGCGCTACTGTGTTTGATTTGATCTGAGTGAGGTTGTGGGTATCCTTCAGCCCCTGTCATT
Organism: Chamaecyparis obtusa; assembly: GCA_027943335.1. Classification (NCBI taxonomy): domain Eukaryota; kingdom Viridiplantae; phylum Streptophyta; class Pinopsida; order Cupressales; family Cupressaceae; genus Chamaecyparis; species Chamaecyparis obtusa. The sequence continues at coordinate 3,708,914 of BSBK01000413.1, forward strand.
CTGTCTCATTCCTGTGTCCTTTTGCTGAAGAGAATGTTTGCTTGTAGGTCATAATTTGTGTCTAATTTTTAGGCCCTCTAATGAAATACTCATGCAAGCCTATTCAGTAAGCTGTGATCTCCTAGACCTAAGTCTATCACTGGTTTCATTCCTCTATACTGAGATCCAAACCCTAGTTTCGGTGTATCACCTAGTAGGTAGATTTGCTTCATGTCATTTCCCTTTCATGCATTCCTTCTAACCCTTTCCCCTCAAAGTTTACTTTCTTGTTAAGAGAAAATCAGGGTGATTATCCAAGAGGAACCAGCCTAGAACCTGGAGGTCTCATCTCAGTTAGCAAAAGGTCCCACAACCTTGAGATGATTCTTATGTTATACTGGATTATCAAGACTACAAGAGCTTGAGATCAGAGGTGCAAATTCAGTGTATAACAATTCTAGTGTATTTGAGGACTATGGAGGAGCATGAAGGCCATTTTTGTTAGATTTTTCTGTGTCTCCATGACCATCAGTTATTTGGAAACTTGGCCAAGTATGATTTATTCCAGACTAAGGTGAATTTTTTGGTACATATCATCTCTAGAGAGGGTATTTCTATAGATCCATAAAAAATATAGGCTATTATGAATTGACCATCACCAACCAGTGTTCCTAAGGTTCATTGTTTCATGGGTTTGGTAGGCTACTAATGTTGATTCATGAAGAAATTTTCTCAATTGGCTCATCCTATCACTTCTCTTCAAAGGAAGAGGAAGAATTTTTCTTGGTCTGTGCAATGTGAGTCAACATTTTAGGCTCTTAGGAGTGTTTAACCAATGTACCTATCATGGTAGTGCTAGGTCCTATAGGTGAGTTCATGGTGTGCACTAATACATAGTTGGAGGGTGTAGGTGCAGTTATTATGTAAAAGTGATGAGTGATAGAATATGAGTCCCAAAAGCACAAGGATCGTGATCTGAAATACCCCACCCACAATTTAGAGTTAGCAACAGTTGTGCATATATTAGTGTGTTGGATGCATTTTATTTTGGGTCACAAGTTTGAGTTCCATAGTGATCATCACATCTTTCAATATATATTTTCTTAGCTGAACCTAAATACATTACAACATCATTGGATGGAGTTCCTTTTTGAGTATGATTTTGATGTTCATTACATCAAGGGGGAGGAGAACATTTTTGCAGGTTCCTTTAGTAGAAGGAAAGAGATCTCTTCTTTGTCACTTGGTGTGGATTTGCATAGTTGTATCCTTGAGGTTTTACCTAGTGACTCTTGGTATCAAGAAGTTAGAGCGGAGATTGAGACTGGACATACCCTTGTGGTTTGATTTACAAGTTACGATATGGAGTTAGATGGACTTTTGTGGCACCATGTGTGCATTTATGTGCTAGTGTGAGGTTATATTCATTCCTTAGTTTTGTTTGAGGTACACAATAAACTATATTCCACACATCCTAGCATCAAGAAGATGCATTCCAATCTTAGAAAGTTATACTTTTGGGAATGGATGAGGTGTGATGTTATTGATTTGTTCTCTAGATGTCTTCAGTGTCAGAGAGTGAAGGAAGGGCATCAACATCTTGCAAGTATTTTGCAACCACACTCCATTCCCGAGTGGAAGTGGGACACTATATATTGATTTTATTACCAGGATACCAATATTATTATGGTTAATATGGATAATTTGTCCAATGTGGGTCACTTTTCATCTATGAGATCTTATACAACTAATTTTTTAGCACATGCTCATGGAGGATATATTTCGGTTGCATGAGATACCTCATATGATAATTTCAAATATAGATCTAGTGTTTACTTATGCACTATAGACATCTCTCTAGCATAATTTGGGTGTGCAAATCAATTTTAGTTCAACATATCACTATGAGGTTGATGGTCAGGTGAAACGATTGAATTGGGTTCTTGAGGACATGCTTCACATGTACATGATGGATTAGCAGTTAATTTGGGATGACTATTTGCACTTGGTTGATTTTTCCTATAATAATGGGTACCATAGTTATCTTGGCATGTCTCTATTTTAGTCCTTGTATGGTTGACCTTGCCACACACCTTTGAGTTGGATCATTTGGAGAACTATGTAATTTGGGTCCTGAGATGCTTCATGATATGGAGCAACATATGGTTTGTATTAGAGAGAATTTGGTTACTGCTTAGGATCAAAAAATGAAGTACTTTGTTGTCCATAGGTTAGATTGTCACTTCTTGGTTGGTGGCCTTGTGTTTTTGTGAGTTCAGTTACAAAAGAGCCCCATCTTCTATGGGAAAGGCTCTAAGTTAGCACCTCATTTTATTGGACCATTTGAGATTCTTGAGAGGAATGGTCACATTACTTATCACTTCAAATTTCCACCTATCCTATCACACATACAAGATGTTTTTCATGTTTTTATGTTGAGATAGTATATTCTCAATGTGACCCATGTTCTTGATTGAGGTTCCTTATAAGAAGCCCATCTACATTCTACAACAAAATAGGTTGACCCTTAGGAGCACAAACATTGAGTAGGTAGGGTCCAATGTGACCTGAGTGATAAGAGTTCACCTACTTGGGAGGTGTAACACCCTACTAGGGAACCCATAAGGACAAGGTCTAAAATTCCAAGAAACACAACTTTTTTTTTTAAGTGACCATCACAATGTTTTCTTCCTAAATCTTAATTAACCAAAGTTAGCATTATAAATTCATTCATTTATCTCTATTTTATGTGCATAAATATAGAATCAAATCTTAAACATCATCATGCGTAAGTACTAGGTTCATTTCCATTCCTTAAGTTTTCTCTTTCTTTTATACCAATTTATCACTTAGACTTTTCATAAAGAGTAAGGTAACATATAACAATTAAGACCTATTCTATTTTCTTTGATTTCATCTTCAACTAAATGCTTAAAATTTCATTTCATTTCCTAATTAATTATGTTCTAAGCATGATCCATTTATTCTTTCAAAACATAAATAACTTTGCATTAAGAAACCATTGCTTTTCATATTTGTATGAATGGTACCATAGAGAGATAAGGTAGGAATTTACAATTAAAATACTTCGTTAAAAATGTTTCGTATTACAAATGAGAAAATTCCCTTTTCAATGTTCCTAAAACTACCCTTCACATAATATATCTCTTCTTTCAATTATATTTGTTGGTGTAATTAAGTATTTACTAATTACACTTTACTTAAGTTTACTTAGGATAATGCATTTGCATATTAGTTGTCTTTGAGTCACCTAAGAGTTTGCATTTCTTTTTAGCACATGGTTAGGAGAATATCCACTTTAGGTGTGATAGTTGTCATCACATACCTCTTTGTGTGTGAGATCCACCTTTAGTGCTCTTATCACATTATCATCCTCTCATTGTTGCACATGTTTCTCATACTTTCATGTACAATGGAGGATGATCCACCTTTGGTGGACATGTGATTCCACCATGTCTAGTTGATATCTTATCACTTGCATATCTTCTATTTATCATGCATTGCCTATATATTGAGGCATTTTTACATTGTATGTAATCAATTATTCATTATCATTTGATCATTATTGAATTCTTCATTTGATCATATTATCTTGTCTCTCTTTGTTGTGCTATCTCTTGAGCTTCTAGATCTTGGCATCTATTCTTTGCCTTAGGAAAATTCTTACATGGTATTAGAGCGATATCAAAATTCTTACATGGTATCAGAGCCATAGGAGTTTCATTGTATAGCCTATTTTGAGATATTTTTATTGCAGGTCAAAGTTGGAGCTTGCTGGTGCAAATCAGAGGTTGGCATCACATTGAGGAGGTCCAAAAAACCCTAAATTGAATTTTGTTTCATCCAAATTGAACATCTGAAGCCAAATCTAGAGCCATTTGAATTTTCAAGGTTCAGTGGTGGCGATTCAGAAAAAAAAATTTCAAAGGCGATTTTCAAACAGCGATATCTCAGTCATCCGAAGTCCTTTTTTTGAGCAATTTTTTTTTTTTTGGGGTAGAATTTCATGATCTACACAATGGTGCAAGTGATTTATGATCTCTATTTCTGATATTTTCTGAAAATCAAAAATCTTTATTTTTACAACTTTAGAGGCTTTGTTTGGGCTCATATGGACACATTTTCAGGTGCTATTTTTTTTGAAAGTTCATAATTTTTTGTCTACTTTCCAGATCTGGTATTAGTTTGGAAAAATTCTAAGTGGACATAGCACTTTTAGAATTTGGTCTATTTTGGCCTATTTTTGGCACTTGTAATTTATTAGATCCTTGAGTGGTCTTATGTCTTAATTGTATGAGTCTACCATAGCTTCATATTTTCTATTGTAATCATCAAAACCAAAATTCCACTTTGGTTCATTTTGACAAGTGGCAATTGTACATGCACTATATATAAAGTGCCAAAATCATCTATTTTGGGGGGGTTCTTTGGCTCATTGCATTTTGGGGGGTGCATTGTTTTATTGGTCTCATTGTTTCATGTGAGAATTACATCATGGATGGTTTAATTAAGTTGACAAGAGGGAACTATAAGCAATGGAGTGAATTGGTTCTTTCTCATCTTAGTGAGCATAACCTATTGTCCTATTTGTATGAGTATAGACCTAAAAGTCCTTCTTACAATTGTGACTCTTACTCACAAGTTATTAAGGTTATCTATTTGAATATGGATATGGATGTTATGGATTCCCTTGATGATTATGAAGATGAAACAATGAATAATCTTTGGACTATTATTTGGGAAATGTATGGAGATCCACATAATCCTCCACTTCCAAAATGTTCAGAACCTCCAGTTGCAGCTCCTTCTCCTCCTATTGAGATCACATCTCTTGATGATGTGTGTCTTCCTATAGCCACTCACTCTTGTGATTTAGTGTAGTAGGATATTCATTGTCTTCCAAACTTGGTTCCATGGGATGACTACTTGACAAACATTGCAGGTTTGTTTGTGGAGTCCTACTTTTCAGATTTGGGAGACTTCATTGATGACATTCATCTTCTCTTTTTTGAGGATGATCCTTCTTTAGTTGTTTTGAGGGAGCATCCTAACCCTCATCTTCATTCTCTACTTGAACATTCTTTTGAGGGTGACATGATTGTGGATAATTTGATACAACATTTGGAGGAGGCCTCTTTAACTTTAGAGAAGACATTTGACTCTTTGGAGATTGGTTTTCATGAGTCTCAAACTTCACTTGAGATGTCACATTGCATGGTTAAGGTTGATCATACTCATGTGTTGGAGATTCCTATTCAGTTTCCTGAGACATCATACATTTTGAGGATTCTTCCTTTAGATTAGGGAGGATTCATTGATACACCTATGTACTTGTTTCTTCCTAAGGGGAGGAACATCATTCAGTTTTCTTGGTGCAATTTCTACATTGATCCAAGTGCATCTATCATGGGTGTACAATCTAGATTGAGGGGGGGGCTTTCTTACTTCTCTTCCTACTTCATTTGAGGAGGCATCTTTTTCTTTGGAGTTTGATCCAAATTCTTACATGGATTAGTTATCATTAGTTCCTTGTTTGTCACCTTCTTCTAGTGGGCTTTCTCCTAATTGGTTCGTGGCATCTTCATCAACCAAGGATATGGTGACACTTGAGCATACTTCAAAGACATCATACTTCATTTGGATTCCCCTTCCTACTTCCTATCCACAATGGGAAGCCTTCTTACATCTATACTTGGTGTATCTTCTTCCTAAGAGGAGAAATGTTGTTTGTAGGCATTGGACTATGTTTTGTCTTCAAGCACTTACCATCCTTGGAGGAGATTACTCATTATGGGGGGATATCATGTCTCCTTGTTTCCTTCCTTTGGGGGGATTTTTTATTGTATATACATGACGTATGTCATAATAGGTGGGTCTTGATTACTCCATCCTTCCATGCATCTTGTATTCATCTCTCTTTGGGGGGGAGGGTTTTTTCCATGAAATTTTCCCTCTTTCTCCACTTTATGAGAGATTGCATTGTTCTTGCATCTTGTACATGGGTACCTAACATGGCCTAGTAGCCGAGACCCATCTTGCATTGTGAGCTTAAGTGCATTCCCCTAAGTTGCACTTAAGGGGGGGTGTTGGTGTAATTAAGTATTTACTAATTACACTTTACTTAAGTTTACTTAGGATAATACATTTGCATATTAGTTGTCTTTGAGACACCTAGGAGTTTGCATTTCTTTTTAGCACATGTTTAGGAGAATCTCCACTTTAAGTGTGATAGTTGTCATCACATACCTCTTTGTGTGTGAGATCCACCTTTAGTGCTCTTATCACATTATCATCCTCTCATTGTTGCACATGTTTCTCATACTTTCATGTACAATGGAGGATGATCCATCTTTGGTGGACATGTGATTCCACCATGTCTAGTTGATATCTTATCACTTGCATATCTTCTAGTTATCATGCATTGCCTATATATTGAGGCATTTCTACATTGTATGTAATCAATTATTCATTATCATTTGATCATTATTGATTTCTTCATTTGATCATATTATCTTGTCTCTCTTTGTTGTGCTATCTCTTGAGCTTCTAGATCTTGGCATCTATTCTTTGCCTTAGGCAAATTCTTACATGGTATCAGAGCGATATCAAAATTCTTACAATATTTTATTACATTGCAGTACATTATATGAGCCTCTAAGGGATTAAAATAAAACAATACATTTGAATTACAATACACTGTAGTACATGAAAAACTAGTATCTTCCATAGCTTCCAAGCATGAATCCAAAAGGAAAAGTCATCCATGAAACTACAAACAGTACCTTGAAAAATTTTAACAACTCAACCACATGAAACTGTAAGGTTCCACTCCCTCGTGCTAGGAGATAGAACCAAGGTTAACACAAACACTAAGGAAATCTAAGGACATGTCGAATCTTCCCCATAAACATCAAGAGGCCAAAAAGGAAAATAAAAAAAACATAGCACATAGGCAAAATAAAACATCACATCACAAGAATAAGGGTTCTAGCATACCAACTAGGTGAGTATCATTACATAGCCTTTTAAGTTGGGATCCTTCCTAGAAGCCATGGACCCTGGCACCCCCTAACTAGGATCCTTCCTAGCAGTACACATGGCCCTAGTACTCCAACAAGTCTATTTTGACCATTATAACATTTATCTTTTGTTATGTTTAAACCCACCCATAACCCTAGTTTATTTTATGGTTATTGTATGCACCCTAAAATAGTCACCTAGACTTTGGGCCCCCATTTATCAATTTATCAATTTCCTAAATCAATACCTTGCAATATTTTCAATTCAAATCAATTTTCTTGATCAAATTGTAATTAATTCAAATATTTTAATATTTCCTAAGGTCTGATCATTTTATCCTAAGTTTTATTTAATTAAGAGAACATGCTCTTTTTTAATTAAATACAAAATATTTTAATTAAATAATAAAATCACTTTATCCTAAGCCATATTTAATTAAAAGAATAAATCTCTTTTAAATAAATAAATAAAAATTTAATTAAATAATGGAGACCACTTTGCTAAAAATAATAAATAAATAATTAAAAAAAAAGAAAAAAAAAAAAGAAAATTTGTCTACACATTAAATGCACACTTTCCAAGATGAGTGGAATCTCATTTTGCCTCTTAATCTCTTCCACACATCTTTTTGGCTCTTAACCATGTCCATTGATTTTGCCTCTTGAGAATTTTGAGCACATGGATCAACCAAGATTTAATCTCCAATATTGCTCATTTCTTTTTGCCTCTTAATCTTGACCATCCATTCATTTCTAAAATCCTTTATAAGGAATCCTCTCCTTCTCATTTTTATGCATACAGATTTTAGAGATCTAGATTTTAAGTATTGTTATTGTTATGTAGGTTTGGAGAGCGATTTTGGAGCACTTGAGCTTGAACATTGAAACTTCTCTTTTCTTGTCTTCTTCTCTCATGCCCCATGGAAATCCATTTAGATTAATCTTGCACTTTCATATTAGATTAGATTCATATTTCCTTTCATAGAATAATTTTGCATAAGCATTTCCTTTCATAGATTAGTTTGCTTTTATGAATTTTTATCATATAGAATAGCTTCCATTTTCATTTGCATGCATACTTGATGATCATGGAGACTAGTATTATTTATTTTCTTCTTTGAATCTCTCATTTTATGGTGTACTTGCATGGACACAAATTAGGTCTAAATTGAGGGCCTCCATTATAAACCCTTGCACTCCATGAATAGAGAACTATGAGTCACCATTTGAGACTTCATTCTTGAGCAATCTTGGATTTAATGACTCATAGAAGTGTGTAAATATTTTAGCACACATTTTAGAATTGTCATGTGCTTTACATGACAATTTTTCCCTAGCTTGGGTACTCTTGAGGAGTTTTCCCTTGAGGATTTCTTCCCTTCATTCTCCTTCATTCTCTTGTCTTCCATCTCTTCCACCAGCTTGCTAATCCCTCTTGTTCTCTACCTTGCTAGACATTGGGACTACACGATGTGATCTTGCTTGGGAGTTTGATGCCCATTCTATTTGGGGGCATCCTTTGTACATACTTATTGATCCTTAAAAAAATAAAAATAAAAAATGGTATATTGTCAAAAATTCTAAAAATTAGAAAATGTCTTGAAAAATTGATCATCTTAGTGGAAACCTAGTAATAGGCGCATTGATGTATCTCAAAAAAATTATATATTCCAAAAAACTCAAAAAACTCAAAAATTCAAAAAAAGAAAAGAAAAAGTGCCTAGGTGAAAACCTAGAAACAGGCGCCTTGGTAGCAAAAATACAAAAAATTTATAAAAAGTCCTAAAAAAAAGAAAAAAAAGGGGAAAAAATTGCAATAAAATCCAAGTGGTGAAAACCTAGAAATGGGCGCTACTTGAGGCCCTTGCACCCCTATTTCTTAGCACGCATCCTCGTCACTTAGCTTTTCTCCATCATGCCTTGTCCTTGTTGCCTTGGTTTGGAATTGGTCCTTATCTTTGTGATGCAAGAGAATCTTGGGTCCTTGGCAATCATGTGTCACCAAAAATATTTTGGAGTTTTGTTAGTGTTGCTTAGTTTATGCTTTGACCGAGTTGGTCGGTAGTTGGTTGGTTTCCTTTGGTTACAGAGTGTGGTCGGTTCTCTTCTGGGCAGTTGGTTATTTCACTAGCGCTCGGCATTGCCTGTTTGCTGCAAGGTTATCTTGCTTACCGACGGGTCTAGTTTTGTTTCTTGTTGTGGCCAACTTGTGCATTTATATTGAATTATAGAATTAATGTTGGAATCCATCATTGGGAAGCATGTGGTCCCAGATTTGACTGTTACTTCCATTAATTATGGATCTGAAGACCGACTTAGCTCGGTAGCTTCTTGTATAAATGTAGATTTTTGGTGGTAGTTTAGGGAGTCAATTTTGATAGACGATAGTAGACATTAGATTGGAGATTGGTAACAGATCCTCACATGTCTAAGAAATTCTTAAATTCATTGTAATATCAGGCCCTAATCGAGAAGGCCTTACAACCTGACATGTATGGTTCTATTTGATGATAATCTATGAAAAGATCTAGCATTCTCTCTCTCACTCTTATTGTTTGTTGCTTTTGCATGTGTGTTGTAGGCTTGGATCATTAAGGTGCACTATCCTTTGGCCCCTCTTACTCCCAACCTTGCACCAGGTGGTATCAGAGCGAGGTGAGATCTTGATCTAGGTCTGTGGATCTAGGTTTGCAGGTTCCTCTTGAAGCCCTAGTGAATTTTTGTGGGGTAGCAGATTGTGATCTAACCTACAGTTGTAGAGGGTTGTCAAGATGGTTCATGGGAGGTGAGATGTAAATCTAGGTTTGGCAGATATGCTAAGGCAGATTGTTGCTAGATTAGAAGCAGTAGAAACAGCCCAAAGAAAAGGCAGACATCTTGAAGATGTTAGTGATGATGAAATTGAAGAAGAACAGGTGAATGCAGAACCTGTTCCTGTTATGGATCAAGGAAAAGAAATATTTTTGAAGGCTTTGACAAGTTTGAAGTCAACACCACATTTCAATCCCCCTGAGTATGGTGGAAAGTTGAATTCTGATGAATTGGTGGATTGGATCACTGAGATGGAAAAGTATTTTGAGTCTGAAAACATTCCTGAGGATAAGAAGGTGAAGATTGAAAGCAAAAAGTTGAAAATTCATGCATCCTTATGGTGGGAACATCTATAGCTGGATAGAAAAAGGAAAGGAAAACAAAAAATCAAGGTATGGAGTAAAATGGTCAATAAATTGAAAGGAAAGTTCTTACCCTATGATTATCATATTAACCTAGTTCGGTGAATGCAAAGTTTGAGATAGAAAGATAGCTTGGTAAAAGAGTATACTGAGGAATTCTATAGATTAGATATCAGATCTAGACATGATGAAGATGATGTGGAAATAATTGATAGATACCTGAATGGTTTGAGGGTTTCCATCCAAGAGGAAATTAGTATGGTCAAGTTGGAAAACATTGAAGAGGCTTATCAATTTGCTTTGAAGGCCGAGGAGAAATTGAACAAGAGAAATGAGAAAAGATAGAGAGGTCGAGGTGGTAGATTCCGTAGAGGAAGAGGTAGATCTAATGGTGAAATTGGTAGATCTGAACTAGAAAAGAAAAATCTGGACAAAGGCAAGACTGAGTGGAAAGGTGAAATTTCTAGAGGCAGAGGCAGTAACTATCGAGGTGGTTATGGCAGAGGAAGTTTCCAAGGAACTTGTTATAACTGTGGAGAGGAAGGAAATAGATCTTTTGAATGTACACAAGCTAGTAAGAAGGCTGGTAGTAGTAGAAATGCTTTGGTGCAAGAAGAGTCACCGAATGAACCTGAGAAAGAAAATAACTTGATGGTAAGGAGAGCACTGTGGAATGAAAGCAAGAAGGAAGATTCGGTAAGGAAAAGTTTTTTCAAGACCAGATATATAGTTTTTGAGAAAGTTTGGAAGGTAATCATTAATAGTGGTAGCTCAGAGAACCTGGCATCTGAAGAGATGGTCACAAAATTACAGTTGAAAAGGTTGGTACATCCAAATCCCTATTAGATTTCATGGATCAAAGATGAGCATACACTCTTGCTAAGTGAACAATGTTATGTGAATTTGAAGATTGGAAAGTACTATGATAAGGTGTTATGTGATATCATGCCTATGGACTGTTGTCATATTTTGTTGGGTAGACCTTGGCAATATGATAGACATGCTATATATGATGGGAGATTGCATAAGTATACTACTGTGGCTGATGGAAAGAAGCAAATCTTGTTACCATTAATGGAAGAACTTGTTAGTAATGTTTGCACATTTGTGAAAGTTTGTTTGATGGAAGGAAGGAAGTTTGTTAACTCTTTAAAAAGGAATGATGTATGTTTTGTTGTGATTCCTAATAAGCCGAGTAAGAAAATAGAGAATAATTTCCCTGAGGAGATTGATAAGTTACTCACCGAGTATAGTGATATCATTTCTAATAATGCACCTGATGGTTTGCCACTAAAAAGAAGCATTGATCATTGTATGGATCTAATCCCTGGAGCTAGTTTACTAAATAAGGCACCTCATCGGTTGACACCTACCGAGAATAAGGAATTGAACCGACAGATTCAAGAGTTGTTGGATAAAGGTTTGATCAGAGAAAGTTTGAGTCCTTGTGCAATACCTATTGTATTGGCACCAAAGAAGAATGTAGAATGGAGAATGTGTACTGATTCTAGAGAAATCAATAAGATAACAGTGAAGTATAAGTTTCCTATACCAAGAATGGATGATATAATAGATAGTTTGACTGGAGAAAAGTATTTCACAAAGATTGATTTGAAAAGTGGGTATCATCAGATCAGAATCAGAGAAGGTGATGAATGGAAGATTTCTTTCAAGACAAAAGAAGGTTTGTATGAGTGGTTGGTTATGCCTTTTGGTCTAACTAATGCACCGAGTACTTTTATGAGGTTGATGAATGAAGTTTTGAAGAAATTTTTGGGTAAGTTTGTGATTGTATATCTTGATGATATTCTGATATTCAGTAAGACCATAGAAGAACATTTGTTGCATGTTAGACAAGTTTTACAGAGATTGAAAGAGGAAAAGTTGCTGATAAATCTAAAAAAGTGTTCATTCATGAAATAAGAGATTGTGTATTTGGGATTTTTTTATTTCAGCTAATGGTTTGAAGGTGGATCCTGAAAAGGTTGAAGCTATTTTGAATTGGCCTACACATGTGAATGCTAGTGAGGTAAGATCATTTCATGGTTTGGAAAGTTTTTACCGAAAGTTCATAAGGAATTTCAGTTCAATTTGTAATGCTATGACTAAGACTATGAGAGGAGACAAAAGATAATTCAAGTGGACACATGGAGTTGATAGAAGTTTTAAGACCCTGAAGCAGAATGTTGTTGAATCACCTATTTTGGCATTACCTAATTTCGGTAAAGTATTTCAAGTAGAATGTGATGCAAGTGGAAGTGCAATTGGAGCTATGTTGAGTCAAGAAGGTAAACCTGTTGCTTTCTTTAGTAAAAATTTGAATGATGCTAGAAGGAAATATTATGTGTATGATCAAGAATTCTATGCTATTATTCAAGCACTGAAGAAATGGAGACATTATTTGATACCGAGTGAATTTGTGTTGTATACTAATCATAAGGCTTTACAATATTTGGGTAGTCAAAATAAGTTGAATCAAAGACATATGAAATGGGTTGAGTATTTGTAGAGTTATACATTTGTGATAAAGCATAAGAGTGGAGTCACTAACTGAGTTGTTGATGCATTGAGTAGAAGAAGATCTTTGATGACCGAGATAAAAATTGAAGTTCTTGGTTTTGATGAGATGAGAGGTTTCTATGAAAATGACCCTGATTTTTTTTAGCCATGGAGAAAGTGTAGAGCACCTATTCAAGATCAACAAGACACTAAATGGGATGAATATTTTATTCAGCAAGGTATGTTGTTCAAAGGTATTTAGTTGTGTATACTGAGAGGAGTAATGAGAACTAATTTGATAAAGGAGAAACATAGTAGTGGTTTGGTTGGACATTTTGGTATTGATAAAACATAGAATTTTCTTAAGGAGAAATACTATTGGCTGCAATTGTATAAAGATGTTCAGAAATTTGTGAAAAGTTGTGGAATTTGTCAAGTTGCAAAAGGAGTAAGTCAGAATACTAGATTGTATACACCAATTGTTGTTCTTGAGAAACATTGGATTGATATTAGTATGGATTTTGTTCTTGGCTTACTGAAGACAGTAAGAGGTAATGATTCTATATTTGTTGTTGTGGGTAGATTTTCAAAGATGACACATTTTATACCTTGTAGAAAGACATCAGATGCAGTACATGTAGTAGATCTTTTCTTTAAGGAAATTGTCAAATTGCATGGATTACCGAGGAGTATTATCTCTGACCGAGATAGTAAATTTATTGGTTATTTTTGGAAAACACTTTGGAAGAAATTTGGCACTAAGTTGAAATATAGTTCTACTTTTCACCCACAAATCGATGGACAAACTGAGGTTGTGAACAAAAGTTTGGGAAATCTTTTGAGATGCTCAGTTGGAGACACACCGAGTAATTGGGATTCTGTGTTAGCACAAGAAGAGTTTGCATATAATAATTCAATGAATAGGAGCACTAGAAAGAAACCATTTGAGATTGTGAATGGCACACAACCGAGAGGAATATCTGATTTGAGAGACATTGTTGATGAGAATAAGAAAAGTGCTGAAGGAGTAAAGTTTGCTGAGTACATGAAGACATTGCATCAAGATGTGAAGCTGAAGCTGGAAGACAGTAATTAGAAATACAAAGACAGATCTGATAGATCAAGAAGACATAAAAATTTTGATGTTGGTGATGAAGTAATGGTTCTTTTGAAGAAAGGTTGATTTTCTATTGGAACATATGGAAAGTTGAAGATGAAGAAGTTTGGACCTTGCAAGATTCTAAGGAAATTTGATATTGGAAATGCATATGAAATAGAGTTACTCGATGACATGGACATATCACTGATTTTCAACATTGCTGATTTGTATGAGTATCATAAACCTGATGAAGAAGTAACAATACCAACATAATATCCTAAGAAGCAGAATGATGAAGTTGAACAGATTTTGAAGGAAAGAGTTGGCAAAAGTACAAGAGGAAAACAATACATGGAATATCTAGTTAAGTGGAAGAATAGACTGATAGAAGATAGTTCTTGGATTTCATAGTCTAAGTTGGATGTCACTCAGACCAGACCTGCCAAATGATTCAAAGAATCATTTCAAAATAACCCCAGGTGTCTGATGCTAGAGCATCTTGGGTCCTTGGCAATCTTGTGTCACCAAAAACATTTTGGAGTTTTGTCTGTGTTGCTCAGTTTCTTCTTTGACCAAGCTGGTCAGTAGTTGGTTGGTTTCCTTTGGTTATCAAGTGTGGTCAGTTCTCTCCTGGGTGGTTGATTATTTCACTGGCGCTCGACATTGCCTATCTATTGCTTGGTTATCTTGCTTATCGACGGGTCTAGTTTTGTTTCCTATTGTGGCTGACTTGTGCATTTATATTGGATCATGAAATTAATGTTGGAATCCATCATTGGGAAGTGTGTGCTCCTAGATTTGACCATTACTTCTATTAATTATGGATCTGAAGGCTGACTCAGCTCGGTAGCTTCTTGTATAAATGTAGATGTTTGGTGGTAGTTTAGGGAGTCATTTTTTATAGAAGATAGTAGACATTAGATTGGAGATTGGTAACAGATCCTTGCATGTCTGAGGACTTCTAAAATTCATTATAATATCAAGCCCTAATTGGGAAGTCCTTACATCCCAGCATGTATGGTTCTATTTGATGATAATCTATGAAAAGATTTGGCATTCTCTCTCTCACCCTTGTTGTTTGTTGCTTCTGCATGTGTGTTGTAGGCTTGGACCATTAGGGCATGCCATCCTTTGGCCCCTCTTGCTCCCAGCCTTGCACCACTTTTTCTAGGGGGCATATGTTAGCTTTGGTCTCTTGGATGCGTTAGTCTTTAGGACACCTTACAAACTGGTTTTTTCAACATAACCCCTGGCATCAAGTATTTTTCAACACTTATCGGCTTGGTCTTACCCAATTTTTTCATGTGATCTTACCTACTTGCAAGCATTCGATCCTTATCCTCAGAACTTAGTATCAGTGAACACACTTAAATTTTTAAACACAACACTTAATGCTTGAGCCATGTCATGATGTTTTCTTTGTGTGCTGACTATTATTGATTTTTGCTAAATGTCATTGTCTAATAAGTCTCTCTGGGATGCATAGCTAGAGGACTTGGGGCATGGGGCATGTTTTTATTTGCTCTCTTCTTGTGGGTGTGGTCTTGAAACTCTTGAGTGTCTCTTGTTGTTCCCCTAAAACACTTAGGAGATTTGAGGCATCATCCTTGACTATTTTTGCACAACCATTCTTATGGTCATCCCGACATCTGTGCCTTGATGCGAGCATGGTTTTGCTACATTAAATCAGGTAAGCTAACATCGAAGTCATCTTGACCTTTATGTCTTTGATTCTTATGTTAGAATATTTCCACATTCCAATCCGATATCAATCACATTCATATCTTCATAGTTGCGCTTGTGACTAGTAATGATTGTGTGATTTTTCGATGTCCATTAATAATGGCCCAATGATGAAAATAAGTTCCTTAACATTCTCTAATGAATGATGAACACAAAATCCTATGTTGTATAGTTGCTCTATTGCAAGTACACCTTTGCATTTTCATGTAGCTTGCATTGTTAGACTTCATGTTAATTTGCATTTTTAGGCTACATTATGTGTTTGAGAGAGTTTCCTTCATCTTTCTTTTGGACTTTTAATCAACTATGGTCACATTTTGATCTTCATTTCCTTATCTTCTTTCGTGATCTCAATCAAAATTTTATATCTTAAACAGTTGATTAATTTTGAGGAATTCTCTTTCTTGAGGCAAATTATCTTTCTTCTCTCCTTTTATTTTCCACCTCTTCCAAACTTCTATCTCCCAATCACCTTCACCCCACTTCTTTTCTTCTGATTCAACCTTGGGGCATAATCTTTCATTCTTGATGATCTACCTTGGTTCTGTGATCCTTATATCTTTCATCTTACATCAAGAACCTTATCTTTAGTTTGATTTGATCAAATTTATCAATTTATTTTTTCTCCTCTATCTCATTTCAATTTTGATCACCAGGGGGCAGTACCTATCAAACTTTAATCCTTGATTCAACTTTATCAATCCTATCAATTGCTTTGCTTGGAGCAACCTTGCTTGAGACTTGACAATTACCTATTTACAGGGGTGTTGGCCTTGTCTTTTTCAATCAACTTATCTTTGTCCTGATGTGTTCCCATCCGTTGATCACATGTCTGAGTTGTTTTGTGATCCCAAATAGATCTCACATTTCAACTTCATTCTTTGACTACATGTGTTCCCATGAAGATTACACATTAGCCAAAGAGGGGAAAATGTATGCACCCTAAAATGGTCACCTAGACTTTGGGCCTCCATTCATCAATTTATCAATTTCCTGAATCAATGCCTTGCAATATTTTCAATTCAAATTAATTTCCTTGATCAAATCATAATTAATTCAAATATTTTAATATTTCCTAAGGTCTAATCATTTTATCCTAAGTTTTATTTAGTTAAGAGAACATGCTCTCTTTTAATTAAATAAAAAAATCTTTTAATTAAATAATAAAATCACTTTATCCTAAGCCACATTTAATTAAAAGAACAAATATCTTTTAAATAAATAAAAATATTTTAATTAAATAATGGAGACCACTTTGCTAAAAATAATAAATAAATAATAAAATAAAAATAAAAGAAAAAACCTTTTTGTCTACACATTGAATGCACACTTTCCAAGATGAGTGGAATCTCCTTTTGTCTCTTAATCTCTTCCACACATATTTTTGCCTCTTAACCATATCCATTGATTTTGCCTCTTGAGAATCTTGAGCACATGGATCAACCAAGATTTAATCTCCACCATTGCTCTTTTTTTTTTGCCTCTTAATCTTGACCATCCATTCATTTCTAAAATCCTTTATAAGGAATCCTCTCCTTCTCATTTTTATGCATGGAGATTTTAGAGATCTAGATTTTAAGTATTGTTATTGTTATGCAGGTTTGGAGAGTGATTTTGGAGAAGAGTTTGGAGCACTTGAGCTTGAATATTGAAACTTCTCTTTTCTTGTCTTCTCTCATGCCCCATGGCAATCCATTTAGATTAATCTTGCACTTGCATATTAGATTAGGTTCATATTTCCTTTCATAGAATAATCTTGCATAAGCATTTCCTTTCATAGATTAGTTTTCTTTCATGCATTGTTATCATATATAATAGCTTCCATTTTCATTTGCATGCATACTTGATGATCATGGAGACTAGAATTCTTTCTTTTCCTCTTTGAATCTCTCATTTTATAGTGTACTTGCATGGGCACAAACTAGGTCTAAACTAAGGGCCTCCATTATAAACCCTTGCACTCCATGAGTAGAGAGCTATGAGTCACCATTTGAGACCTCATTCTTGAGAAATGTTAGATCTAATGACTCATAGAAGTGTGTCAACATTTTAGCACATAGCTATCACTTGATTAAGGAACTCACCCAAAGGATTTCCTAGCGGCCACTTTGGGTCCTGGCACCTATGGTGAGCAACCCACCTAGGGTAAAAAAACTTGAAGTGCCTAATATACAAGTTTAGGAACCCCCTTTTGATCCCCAAGTCCTCAAGAGGAGTTAAACCCCTTAACCATTTACCACGAGAGTACAAAACAATGGAAGGTATCAAAAGGCACATAAAAGTAACAAAAAGAACTATACTTGGTAAATATTAATCAGTTAAGTTATGGAATAAAATAAAGTCTTCAACAATCATAAACTTCATTTATTTCATCAAATTCAAACTCTATTTATTTCTAGATTATATTATCTTTCCAAAACATTATACATATACATATAATTTCAAAATTCAAACCATAGTATACACTCACTTATAAATGCATCAATAAAGAATTTTACCAAATATACATTTCAAAATACACACACACACAAGCACATGGGATTGGAGTCCCACGGAAAAATTCCTTTAGTGTTGAGAAAATCTCCAATTCCCTCCACCATTCTATGTAGATCCAAATATTCTCTCCAATCTATTCTTGAAGAGCTCTTCCCTTTGAGACTTAATGCCAAATTCGATAGGTAGCTCATTGATTTAATTTACATTAACCCTAGATTCTACCCCTAACTGAAAAAAAGGATGATGTCAAGCTCCATTATTAAAATATATCTTTTGATAAATGTTGAGCTAAGAGAATCTTTGAGTCAAAATGGCTAATGTCATAATCCACAGAACTAATCATGTTTTTTTTAAGGTAAAAATAGGTTTTGAAGGGGCCCCGAAACCCTGTACAGAATGGCCACAAAATATATTCAAGTAAGTTCATTAAATAGAATGGATCAAGACCAAAGCGAGGGTTTTACAATAGGCACCCACAACCTGGATGAGACAAAGTATGAAACAAACTTCATACAAACCCAAACAAACTAAAAATCCAAATCAAGACTAGGATTTTCCTTTGCCTCCCTTCTTGTGGGAGTAGAGAGTCATATCAAAATGTAGAGGGGAGTTTTTATTATGTTTACCTATAACTAGAGTCCATCCCTCCTCTACCAAAGAAGATTTCTCCTACCAGGAAGAAGCGAGAGAGGAGCCAGCCACAATAGAACCAATATGAGAAGTCTGGATAGAACCAACAACAACCACTTTATAGATAGTGCCAGACTTCTCAACACCAAAAGGAAATTTTGAAATAAAACTGGCTAGAAGGAGTCCAACAGCCTCTATAGATAATCCAACACATGTACTACTAGTAGAAGTAACAATACACCTAGCAAAACAAGAAGTAACAAGAGGGACACCAGCAATAGAAGTATTACTTCTAGCAAGAATAGTTCCAACAGAGAAACCAACAAACCTAGAGACCCCAGCAAGAACAACCGCTAGAGAAACCCCAACATCAATAGATTTGCTAGAAGATAAACTAGTAGTTCCAACATAAGAAACACCAGCAAACAAAGTAGGAGAAGGAACATAAATAGCCATAGGACTAGAGACAGGGCCAACAACCTACTCAACCATGTGCACAAAGCTCTGATCCTTCTCCATTGTATAGTGCTGAGAGGAGGTCCCCTTCCACCATGAGGTAGTATTTTAATGTCTCTGGAGATCACATTGAGAGGAAACATGACCAGTCTTAAAGCATCTTCTACATCTAAAGGGGAGGCCTTCATAGTCCAATTGTTGATTCTAGCTTCTACACTGGCAAGAAAAAAGTTTAATCTTTGAGGGCAAGCCTTTTGAGGTATTAATATCCACTAGGATACAAGCATAAGTAGAATGGAATAAATTTGAAGATTTCTCATCCACCATTAAAAATTCCCCAATAGCATCCCCCATAGTCTCCAGAATGGAGTCAATCCAAAGATGGAGGGGAAGATTAGGCAACCTAACCCAGATAGGTTGCAAGTCAAACAATTCGGAAGATGGAGAAAAATTAGAATGCCAAGGCTTCAACAATAGCATAAAACAATCCTCCCAACTAAAGAAATTTTCACACAAAATAGTTTTTCTATCCTCAGCATTATCAAATTTAGCTACAAAAAAGCCTTTATCCATAGGGAAAATATGGACTGTACCAGAGATTAGAGGTTCCCAATGATTGGAAATCTAGCAATGAAGATCAGGTAGAGAGGGCCAAAAACCCTTGAATCTACAAATCAACCCATGCTTAGAAAAAATAGAGGCTACCGCATCAATCTCAAAGAGAGTGTCCTCATCTAGCTCAACAGAAATGTGGGTGCTGATTAGAAAGGTACTATGAGGAATGTCATTTACAATAGAGCGAGTAGAAGCAACATCAACCTTCCAAGTAGCAGCAGGCTTGACTACCATAGAAGCCCTAGCTGAAACAACCAGCATCGCACCAGCAACCAGTGAAGCACCAACAATCGGTGTACCCCTAGCAGAATCACCAATATTCAATGAACCCCCTGTGACTAGCATCACCCCAGCAACATCCAAAACCCTAGAACCTCCAACAACCTTTAAGGCCTACAACTTCCCAGGAACACCTCTAGCAGGAGAAGAAGCCCTAGCTGAGCCTACCGACATCACACCAATAGCCAAAAAAGCACCAATGACTTGGGAGCCCCCAGTAGAAGCACCAGCGATCGGTGAGCCCCCAATGACCAGTGTCACCCCAACAACTTGCAAAACCCAAGAACCTCCAGCAACCTTTGAGGCTTCCAACTTCCCAGGAATGCCTCTAATAGGAGAAGAAACCCTAGCCAAGTCTACGGCATCGCACTAGCAGCCAGTGAAGCACCAATAACCTGTGAACCTCCAGTTGAAGCACCAACAACTAACGAACCCCCAATGACCAACATCACCACAACACCACCAAAGATGTGCAAACCCATAGTAGAAGCACCAGTGACCAGCGAACCCCCATCGACCAACATCGCCCCAACACTAGCAACCACTGAACTAATCATGTTGTTCAAGTTAGATGTTTCTTTTTAGCACATCATTTTAGATGAATTTTTATCGTACAGATAGTTCTCTCATCCAATCCAAAATGGATATGTTATTATGAATGGTCATTCACTCAATTTCTATAATAGATTATTTCTAATGATATATAATTAATTTCTTTAGTTAGCTAGGTATTCAATGCTTCTTTAGTTGCGTACATTACTTCGATAGTAATGGTATCAATCTCCTTTTGTCGTATCTACTCTCTCAAATTTTTACATGGAGAATTTCAATCTACTCTCTTCTCACAAATCCTATAATAGCTCACGATCAACTCTCCTCTCACAAATTCTACAATGGATCACAATCAAATCTCTCCTATCTTTCCCCCAAATCCTATATCCAACCTCTCCAACTATATAGACAACTATATGGTTGGAGGAGTTTCTTTACGAGAAGTACCTACTCCAACTACTATAGTTGGTTTAAAATAATTAAATAATATTCAAACCCAACTTGCTCAATCCGTGAAACTCACATGGTTAATGGTTTTAATTTTTTAATTAACTTAATTAGTTTACCAAGTTATCAAATATGATAATTATAAATAGGATTTCCAAATAACTCCCTTATTCCAATGGTAAACAAGCTAGCTTTACTCCTAGGAGGTCTCAAGTTCAAATCTCCTAAACAAGCTAGTTTTGTTAATTAGACATTTTTTTTCTCTATTTATTTGTTTCACAAATATAATATTTATATTACAATAATATTTACATATACACACACACATTTTTACATACATTATACATTTATATATCCTATCTTAATCGCATACAAAAAAAAATGAAGAATCAGAGTACGAAAACATAACCGACAAGAACAATAAGAACATACTCACTTGACCATTTCAAAAATCTGAAAACTATACAAATAATAATGATACTTGGAACCCAAATTAGGGTGACTTCCCTACATAGGAACCTAAGTAAAAAAGGGTCTGCTTGAGGGAATGTTGGTAATATCTCCATAATAACAACGTTCAAGGACTTTAAAGGCACACTCAGACTTGTGTAGGTAGGTGGAGTCGATGCCTAGTACTTGCAATCTTGTATCACCAAGAGAAACACATATACATATCCATATATATATAAACCATGGTAGACAAGGAGGGAGAGTCTGACATTGTGTGGATCTCCTGCAAAAGTGACTATGATTGCCTCCCCTCATCACACACATCAGATAGTATTAAGTCTAAAGCATTATTGGGTTAGTATTATTAGATCCAAAATAACCATGATCTCATTATGAAATGGAATGGAATGGATTATCATCATAAATAGCATAAACATGTAGATAGGAAGAATTCTATAACTAAGTTTGTAGGACATTAATTAATCACATAAATTTTTTAATCAAGGGTAAACCAATATAGAGATAAATACACTATCTAAAGTGTATCATCATCTAATCTAAATTTAAAAAAAAAATAGAATCCACCACAATCAAAAGTAATAATCATGTCTATGTCTAGAATCAATAGAAATGTCACTAGGGTGGGTACTACAGGAGGATGCCTCACAGTTAATATTTTTGTGTCAATATCTTTTCACAGTCTTCTAGGAGTAAACCTATACCTTGGTGGGGGGGTGGGGGGGAGGGGCGATGCAATACCTCTCATGGTTGCATTTTTTCCATGTTATTTTGATTCAAGATAGACTCTTGTTTTTTATGTTTTGATTATTTGCATTTTGAGATGCATTTGATGATAGTACAATATTTTGGTTTCTAGTATCATGGTTAATTTATATGTTTGATTATGTTGTCATTTATCATTTTGATCATATCTACACGATGATGATGTTGATGTAACATTATGCCTTATGATGATATCTATTGTATTTTGTATTTGAGACTATGGATAATATTACTAGGATAATTTTATCAAATTTCCTGTTATATTGTGTGTTTATATTGATGGATGTTTGATTTAAGGTTATCACTAACATATACTTATATTGTTGTAAATAGTTATTTTAATTATTTATATTTAAATGAAATGTTTAGTTTAAATGCAATGTCTATTTAAAAATATACGTACATTGAGGATTAAAATATGGAATGACCAGTGCCATGACATTCAATATGTCTGGTCATGTCACTAAAGGATTAGTTTTCTATTAGGCATTTTATTATTACTATGTATACTTTGGCTATTTATACTATGAACAACTATACTTGATGTTTTTGTGTTTTAGTGAACAGGTGCCATACATCATTCTACCTAAGCTACAAGAATTGAGTGTATCTTTCAACAATAGTATTAGAATAATTAATAGGGGGGGGGAATCAGTTATCCAGTGTCCCAATTCAAAATGTATAATCCAAAACAAATTCTTCAACTTCTGCTACTCGATAAACATAAAATACTTTCACTATCTATGTTTTTACCGATTGTCAGTCTAAAACTTATAGTAGTTACCGATCAAATCTAACATGTAATATGTAAAGTATGATAACAAGCTAATATCACAATCAACACATAACACAAGAGATTTAACATGGAAACCTTGTGAAGGGAAAAACCACCTAGGACCGGCAACCCAAAATATACACTCTTTTGAAGTGAGGTCGGTGAAGACCCAACCTTGTTAAAGGTTTATAAACACACTGTTAGGTGTGACCTTGTTAGAGGATTTTAGACCAGAAGTTATCGTCCAACCAGTAGTCACTCTGGGGTTGATAGGATAACAATGTTCACTCTATGAATGAAACATCAAAAAGACTTTCTTAGTCCACTCGATTAAGATATTTGACTATGTACAATGGTTAAATATGTAACAGTAGATGATCTTCCTTGAAACAACTTCAATTGCAGTTTACAGATCAATGTTCAGATCATTCAAATCTTTATGATCAATATATCACTTCAGATTCAATAGTATATCAACTTACTATTAGTCGGTAATTACTCTCTATAGCTTGATAATTGTTCTGCAGATCAGTTCTCACTAACTAGTATGATCAGAATGCATGAAAACTCCTTCACGCGATAATTCTACAGTATCTTCTTCTTCCGGCATCTTTCAACAATGAAACCACTATCTCTTATATAGATGAGTAAATTGTTTTCATTTCCTCCATCAGATTTTGCCGCTTAATCTTATTCATTGATTTTTTCACTTTAACCTTCTTCGGTTGATGTGTTAGTAACACATTTCAATCTACTCCATTAGATCCTTCTTGAATTATGTTAGCTGTCGATCTTCAAAACAAACCTTATCTGTTACCTTGATTTCATACACTTTACAGCTCATCACTTTATCGACTAAACTGATCATTTAATTCCTTTCTATTCTGCTCGATTAACAAAGAAATGTGTCAGTGAACACAAGCTCGGTTAACACTATGCTCAGTATACACTACACTCCATCGGTGTATATTGGAATGCTTTACTTATCGACAACACTGCTTTGTGTCTTTCAGCTCTATTCTTCATCATAGATGAATGCAACATAATAAAGTCAATATCATCAAGTCATAGACTCATCAACAAGTTACTCAGTGTATTCCTTATCCTCATCTGATATATACATCTTCCTCATGTAGATATTAATGTTCTTCATCTCTTTCACCTTTCTTCAAATGTGTCGGTATAGTAACTTACAAGATAAGTACTGTCAAGCTAGTTGACATCAATGACAACATAATACTGATTTAATCATCTTGCATATCTAATCAGCAACTCCTTAGTGATCTTCAATCACATGTTCTTCATTTAATGTTCTAAATTAGTTGTGGTTCATCAATCTCTCCCTTTGGCATTGATGGCAACTCAAGTAATATGAAGTGTACCATACACATACCAAACATGTATTCTACAACTTTGTTATCAAATGTTGTGTTGTGTAAGCTCTCCCTAGCTTAATATGTTTAATCACTACATTACTAAACATCATTATAACATACAGCTTTGTCATTCTCTCCTTTAGATAGTTCTCATTGGTGCATATCTCTCCCTTTCCTTTTCATATTATTTATCTCTCCCTTTGACAAAATGCCAAAGAAATAAATAAATAATCAGTTCTTGTAGTAGCTAAGTAACTCTTTGTTGTCCAATACATTCTTTGTATCTCTGTATATTGATATCCCAATCTATTTCAATTCTTCAAACTTAATCACAACCTTGAACATTATCCAAAGTGTGAACTATGCTACATCAACATGTGTGATCTTCTAATAAGGGTAAGCTGATGCAACATCCAGATCACATTAGTGACCAATAGATAGGGGACAGACCCCAAGTCTAGTCCTTAAATATTCAAATATGTCCTTCGGTAGAGGCTTTGTAAAGATATCTGCAAGTTGTTCTTTAGATGTAACAAATTCTAACTTCACTTTCTTCTCTTGCACTTGTTCTCTTAAGTAATGATACTCAATTTATATATGCTTTGTCTTAGAGTGCATCACTGGATTCTTTGAAATATTAATAGCACTTGTGTTGTCATAGTATATAATCATTGGGTCAATGATTACCTCATTCATTCCTTCCAACACTTGCTTGATATATGCAATGTTTGAGCAATTAGTAGTAGCAACAACATACTCTGCTGCAGCTATAGACTAAGAAATAAAAGCCTACTTTTTACTTGTCCAGGTTACAAGTCATTCACCAAAGAAGAATGCTCCTCCGATGGTGCTTTTTCTGTCATCCACATTTTCAGCCCAATCAGCATCGGTATAGACCATCAATTCAAATTTACCTTCCTTAGGATACCATAAACCATAATCCTCTATCTTTTTTAGGTATCTTAAGATCCTTTTAGTAGCAATCATGTGTGATTCTCTAGGATTAGCAAAAAATCTAGCAACAATTCCCATGACATGTGCTATATCTGGGCTACTGTGAACTACATACATTAGCTTACCAATCATGGATTGGTAAAGTGTCTAGTTTACCTCTATAGTTTCATCTTCCTTTGTCAGTTTACATCCAGTAGCCATCGGTGTTCCCATAGGTTTAGCATCTTCCATGCCAAATGTCTTCAAGACTTCCTTTATGTACTTGGACTGTGTGATGAATATCCCATCACTCTGCTGAATCACTTGTAATCCAAGAAAGAATTTAATCTCTCCGAACATAGACATTTCAAAATCATTCCTCATGTCATTAGAAAAATATTTACATACATGATCTTGATCTCCAAAAATAATATCATCAACAAAAATTTCAGCAATAAGAATAGTGTCATCAGTATCACCTTTCATGTACAAATTGTTATTTTCACTAGTTCTTACAAATCCAATACTTAACAAGTAAGTATGCAGCCTTTCATACCAGGCTCTTGGTGCTTGCTTCAAGCCATATAAAGCTTTGTGTAATATACATACCATGTTTCTGTTGTCTAGATCAACAAATCTTTCAAGTTGTTCTATGTAGACCTCTTCTTCAAGTATACCATTCAGAAATGCTAACTTCACACCCATTTGATAAACCTTAAATTTCTTATGTGCAGCATATGCAAGTAGCATTCTAACTCCTTCCAATCTAGAAATAGGTGAAAATGTCTCACCATAGTCAATGCCTTCTTCCTGTGCATATCTCTTGCATACCAATCTCACTTTATTTCTTGTCACTTCACCATTTTCATTCAGTGTGTTCCTGAATATCCATTTAGTACCGATAACATTTTTATCTTTAGGTCGGGGTACTAAGGACAAAGTTTTGTTCTTCTCTATTTTTTCTATTTCCTCTTTCATTGCATCAACCCATTCTTCATTCTCTAATGCAACTTTCACATTCTTTGGTTCAAATTCACAAACTAGACATGTACCTTGTCTTGTTTTGCTTCTTGTCTGCATGCCAACTTGTCTATCTCCAATAATTTGTGTCTTAGGATGATGTCTTCTAACAAAACTAGCCAGTACTCAGTTTCTCCTTTCTTGTTCATCCTATTCAGGTTCATGTGCTTGTTTAGTAGCTCCATCTTGTACATCGGTTTCCATTTCCTATTCCTCGGGGTTATTTTCATGTTGACCAATTATCACAGGTTGCGACTTTGGTAGATAATCAAGAAGTTCAATGTAAGTGAATCTACCATAGTCTTCTAGTTCCTTTCTTTCCTCTATGTCTTGTCATCAAACTCATCAACATAGATATTAGTACTTTCAATTATCTTATTTATAACCTTATTCAGACATTTGTATGCTTTACTCTTAGTAGAATATCCTAAGAATATTCCTTCATCACCTTTAGAATAAAATTTTCCATTTCTCTCATCTTTCAGAATAAAACATTTGCTTCCAAAAATCCTGAAATAACTTACAGTAGGTTTGTGTCCAAACCATAGCTCATAAGGTGTCTGGTTGGTGTCCTTCTTTAGTTGTACTTAGTTAAGCACATATACAGTTGTATTGATAGCTTCCCTCCAATATGTCTGAGAAACATTCTTTTGTATCATCAGTGTTCTAGCACAATCAATTATTAACCTGTTCCTTCTTTCAGCAATCCCATTTTGCTAAGGTGTTCTTGGTGTAGAGACCTGTCTTTTGATACCATGCTCATTATAGAAATTAGTAAATTCATCAGACATAAATTCACCTCCTCTATCAAATCTTAAGCATTTAATTTCTTTCTAGTCTCTTTTTCTACCTTTTCCTTATACCACTTAAACATCTTGAATGCTTCAAATTGTTCTTTTAAGAACATAATTGTCATCAATCTAGTGTAGTCATCAATAAAAGAATAAAGTATCTATCACCATAATAACTTTGAGTTCTCATAGGACCACATAGGTCGGTATGAACCAACTCAAGTATCTTCTTCGTTGAGTAGTCTTTTCTTTTAAAACTAGACTTAGTCATCTTACCTTTCTAACATTCATGACACATTATGGGTAAGTGCACAAAGATGGGGGACCAAAAAGTTGCCACTTTTCTTTTTGGCCCCCCATCGCGCATAGTGCGCACGCACTAAAGGGTGTGCGCCCTATAGGGCGCACGCCCTATGGCTTGGGTTGCCCAAGCCTTAGGCTTGGGCAATACAAAACAAAGCGCGTGCACCAAATAGGGTGCACGCTCTTTGTAAAATGCCAAAATTTCACCCTCATGTGCTATGAAAATCATAAATTTACATAGGGCATGCACCCTATGTAAGATATAGATTTATATAGTGAGAGAGAGAGAGGGGGGGTAATTTTTACAAAGAGAGGGGGGTAATTTATACAAATATAACTTTTAAGTATAAGTTTGATAATTTTAATTTCTTATACTTTAAGTTATATTTTTATAAATTATAAAATATAATGTTTTCAAGATGTTTGGGATAGGTTCCCACTTCATAGGAGTTAACATGCAGATTCTAGATTTGAAAAATTCTAGAATTAGCCAAATTTCAGGATTCAGCAAGCCTTCAGCAGGGTTGCCTCCCAAAATCCATCATGGATTTCTAAGGTCAAACTGAAGCTAGCAAAAGGATTCCCAAAGGGTTTTAACTCATTTTATCACAAATCACTCAGTTTCGACCCCATCCCTATGACAAACTTAGCTTATATCTCACCCAAATCTCTCTCTCTCTCTCTCTCTCTCTCTCTCTCTCTCTCTCTCTCTCACTCACACACACACACACACACACACACACACACAAAACAAAAAACAAAAACATCACCCTCTCCTCTCTCTCTCTCTCATCACCCCTCTCTCTCCCCCTTATCTACTCTCTCTCTCTCACACACACACACAAAAAAAAAAACATCACCCTCTCCTCTCTCTCTCTCTCCAAAGTGAGAGATAGAGAGAGAGAGAGATGGTGAGAGAGAGAGAGGGTAATGAAAGAGAGAGAAGATAAGGGGGAGAGATAGGA